>JALGQJ010000005.1:5492863-6797863 GCA_023055345.1 Quercus wislizeni | reverse complement strand
ATCAAAGCTAGATGACCAAAAATAGAGACAATTATGTAGTAGCTGAGTTGGATCCAAAAAGGGTTGACATGGAAGAGGAAGAAATGAAAAAACAAGTGATTTCAGCAAGAGAATGATTGGTAGAAATAAGAAAAACTAAAGAAAACCTCTAATTTCTTGCCAAAACAAGAAAAATTATTCATCTTTTCTGAGGAAAGATTTTCCTAACCATGCTTAAAGTGGATATATGGGGCTTCTTATAAAGGGGCAATACTTGCTATACAAGCTCTACTATTTAGTGGGATGTTTCGATGTACACTTTGACATTATTTATTTATGAGAAATGTTAACAAATGTATTGGTTTAAAAATTATTTTTAGAAACATTTTATGGAAAATGATAACGTAGTTAATTATTTTGACAGTTTTTTTTTATATTTTTCATGAAAGTAGTGTCAAAATTTTCCTAACATTATTTATTAACAATTACCCTAAGGACACTTGTTTTGATTGTTTTGTTTTTGTTTGATGGGGACCAAATGTTCCAAGGGGATTGGATTGTATGGATTATATATATAAATATATGTATGTATGTATGTATGTATGTATGCAATTTATTTGTGTTAGGTTTTTAGATCCCTGTAAACTAGATTGTTTAATCTAATTAATTAATCAAGTGAATACTTAGATTTATTATTCAGATCTAGGTTAAAACAAAACAATCATATTATGCAAAGCAACGGAAAAGTAAATAACACAACAATATGATGACCCAAAAAAACCAAATCGGTAAAAAACCTGGGAAGGATTTAACCTAACTATCCTCAAGGTAAAAAGCAAATCTATTATAAAGAATCGAAGTTTACAATAAGATTTAGACAACTAACATCCTATTGCTACCATATGTAGAACTTACTGACACGATGACGTACAAGCTCCGAATTCACGGACTCCTTCTCTATTAGGCCTTTGCAACACAAGCACCCACAATTGTGACTTTGAGACTCCACTCAAAGGTTTTGGATCTCCTTAGACATCGATCTTGTATGCAACTTGTATGCAACAACTTCTACAATACCAAATCGTGAGATTATTCAAGGAATAACACCAGTAGAAGACTTTAGAGAGCTTTTGGGTACAAAACCCTAGATCTACAAAAGAGGCACAAGACACACTCTAATCTCTCTAAAAATCTCTGAAAACCCTCTCTAGGGTTAACTTATAATGTCCTTTAAATACTGGGAAAAACGGGTTGCGATTTGGCTTCAAATGGTCATGTTATGGGCTTTTTACATTTGCTGATTTTTTGTTGATATGCAACTTTCAATCGATTGAGTACCAATCGAATGAAACAGATTGTAACTCATTTTTTTCATCCCAAACTTGAGGTTTTTTGTCTTGGACTAAAAGTACACTATTCTAAACCAATGAGACTTACTTTTTGTCATGGTTTGCCAATATTACAAACTCAAAACCTAACAATTTGTTTTAGGAGAAACAAATATACATGGCAGTCACCCAATGATCAAGATATCACTTAGTGATACTACTTTTATTAACACAATAATGAAACATTTTTGTATCATTTTTTGAAAATTTTGTAATATTCAATTTAGTGTAATCTAGTTTTTTTAATGAAAGAATTAGATTACACATAATAAATAATCTAGACATCTCAATTAAAAAACCTACTAAGCAAAATTAACATTCATCTCTCTCTCTCTCTCTCTCTCTCTCTCTCTCTCTCTCTCTCTCTCTCTCTCTAAAGGTTAGTGCCATCACCATAAGAAAGAATCCTAGGCTCAACCCAAATTCAGAAGGAGGTGTGAACACAAAAGGAGAGATTTAAAAAGTTTTGCTGGTTTTATTAATTGATGTGGCTTAATTTTATTATGATAGTTGGACTAAATTGTAAGGGACATTACTCCCCAAGATACAAATCATCTATGATCAGGAAACATTTACTTATTTGGTCCAACCAAAACTATTGCATCCATCTAAACAAAATTTACTGGACTCTCTCATTCCCTTTTCTTTTTAAACTCAATCCTAGTCATCCATTGTTCTTCTTCTCCTCTACCAAGACTAGAGACTCTTCGCCTCTTTCTCCACCCTAAACGATGTCTACTTGAGGAGTGCCTTAAAATTCACACTAAAATTGCAGTTGGAGATGGAGAGATGGAGCGAAGGAGATAAAGACACATGGTTTGTGGTGGTAGTGGCGACAATAATGTCAAATATTTTAATTTTATTTAACGTTTTTCTCTTTATTTAAGTGTCCAGGAAGCGCTAAGGTTGGCAATGTTGTCATTTTTATGTTTTCCGAAAGAACTTATTGGTGTACAATATTGTACTTTTGAAATTGTGTGGTTTAACACATTGAGGTAATGGCCGTTAAGTTGAATTGTGTGGTTCAACCAAGAAAACCATTAGAACCGTAAGCTGGTTCAATAGGGTCAAGGGAATGTACTTATTTTTTTTTCTTGAGACCTTTCCTCCATTTTAAGCACAAAGGCTGATAGCATGACCAATGGACCAAGTAAGCTTCTTGTGAGCTAATATGAAGTATTATTAAATTTATATTAGATTTATGTTTCTCAACTTCTACATCTCCTCTTTCTCAATGCTTTAAATATTAATAAATTTGTTTTCATTGCTAAATTAACTTGTGATTTAAGAATAATACATTTGCATAGGAATTTACTTTTTATAATTTATTTTAAAAGTGATTTTTATTTAATCAAAATGATTTCCACTTGAAGGATTATCATACAATTTTTTTCATGCTTGTTTATGTTGTACTATTTTCTATTAACATTATAATGTACTATTTTATGTTAACCTTATAATATCATGAAAGTTTATTTGAAAATTTTAAGATATTTTTAGTCAATTTTACCAATATTTACAAATTTAATTTCTTTCTTTTGGTTTAATTATTACTAAAATAATTATGACATCATCACGGTTTAACATTGGTTGAACTTTGATCCAATCTTAAAAACCTTGAACCTCTCCCTTTACCAATTGTTTGAACGATCCTAGTCTGAAAACCTTTCCCTGAATGTTTCATTTGAAAATACCAAGAAGTACCAACTAGTTGAGTTGCAAGCAGGCTCTTGTTGACATCTTTTTATTTTATATTTATTTATTTATTTATTAGAACTAAGAGAAGAGATTGCCAAAACTTGAGTAACATAATCAAGGAGTTTCATGGAAATTCAGGAAAAATTATAAGCACCCGCAAATAAATCCAAAGCTTTTTTTTTCCTCCCTTAACACAAATAGGCACATAAGGGAAATGATCATGGATTTACTTAATTTGTCACTGTTCTCAATCTCAATTTACATGCAAAATCCTAAAAATTCTCCAAAAATCACGATTTCAAACTAGGATTGTGAGAATTCCAGAAATGATTTAATCTATTCCATTCGAACATCGGATCGCTTAATTTTTTGTTCCAAAGTTAAAATGACCAAAATACCCCTAGCAGGCCAAACTTTAACTGAATTGACCAATGGTCAAACAAGCTCAAAAGTTCACCCAAATACTAATTTCCATAATTTTATATCAAAGTTCAATATTTTCCCTATGTCTGACCAAGGTCAAACTGAGTTTGAAAGCAATTTGGCCAAAATCAAACTGTTTGATTGGAATAAATTAATATATTTGTGTGTGCACGCATGTGTAAGCATGATGTAAGTATGATGTTCTATCATGTGACACTTTGAGAATTCGTTCATTTAGCTTTTCATTCAAGCAAAGGATTTGATAACTTACTAAAATTTTATTATTTATTTATGTTCAACAATAAATAGGTTTATGTCCTTAATTAGTATTTAGATTTTAATCTAACTTTTAGGTTACCACTTAGCTATGCGTGTGTGTATATTTTGTAGGAAAGAAAAAAAAAAAAATAGAAACTCAAATAATAATAATAATGGTATTGCGCATCATTGTACAATGGGCTTAACATTACATGTATAATAGTCATTTGATAGGTCCACTCCCTTTTCCAACTTCATGAACTCTTCTACTACAGTGTCGGCTTAATGGGTTACGTAAATAGGCAACTACCTAAGGTTCCCAATGAAATAAGGCTCTCAAATTGTTACCAATAGAGATATTTTTGTATTGATAGCAGTATTAATTAAGCTCCAAATATTCACCAATAAATAACAAGTATTTTGTTAATCGAAGAATTAACTAGTTATAAAGAAAAATCTTTTCATTGGATGTGGCAATGATTGTTCGTTTTTCTCAATTTTAGAGTGTAGAATTCATTTAATCTCCCACACACAAATTTTGAAAGAACTCATTAATCTCTCACTAGTAAATAAATTTATACTAAAATTTTATTTAGAGATCAAATATATAATTTTATTAAATTTTACAATCATAATTGTTTAGAATCAGGTTGTTTCTCTCAATAAATAGTGTTTATTTTGGTTGTATCCTCATTGAGTAATATGATAGATTCATTGTAATTTTTAATATTGCATCTAAAAATGTAGATCTTAAATAAAAAAAAAAAAAACAAAGAACAAAAGTTAAAATAAATCTTATATTAATATTCAAAATATAAAAATAGACTCCACTTAAAGTAGTTGCCTTGGGCCCTACAATGCCTTCAGCCGGCCCTGTTCTAAAATGAAAGATTTTTCTCCATCAAATTAAATTTGTAAAAGATATAGTTAAGTACAAAATACTTTGTCAACTAAACTTGCTTGTGCATAAAGATGTAAAAGATTTAGTTAAGACCTCAGCTAGGACAGGTTCTACGCTCTTGACCACCTTTCATACTGAATTTTTTAAGCCTTCCAAAGATCATGACAATGATGAGGATGAATTTTCCCTTAGTACTCCACCTTCCCATGAATGCATACCGTGTGTCTACACAGAGGCTATCTGGTTTCAATTGCCGTTTGCAGCTGTATCCAGTGGTAAACCCAACATTCCGTATGCACTAAACGTTACCAGAGAACCTTAATTAGTTACTATTATTTAAACATTAATACAGGTGATCGACCAAACATGCAATTGAACTTCATATATGGTTTGCTACTACTAATTTTTAGGCCATTCGTTTACTAAAGATTCCTTTTTTTTTTTTTTTTTTTTTTACATTTATATTTCCCTCAAACTTTGTCACATCAATAAGTAGGTATTCAAAAAAAAAATCTAATATAAAATATATCCCAAAATTATTGTTTTGGAATTTACTTTGTGTCACATCCGAATGATTTGGCATGCATAAGATCAGAAGATATGATTTTATTTAAGAGAAAAGTAAAGAAAGTGGGAAAAAGAAGCTTACCTTATAAAACTTCTATGGTGACGTTCAAAACATTAAAGTTGAGGGTGTCTTCTTTCATTTTCTGTCTCTCTGTGATACATATGAGAAAAATGAAAATCGCTAAATAGGAGAGTTGTGAGAAAATTATACACTCCAGAAAAGTCTTCTTTCGATTTTGGCTTTGTTTCCCATTTTCTGGGAGATCCTCATGTACATGAACTTTTGGTGGAATGAACGTAGTATATGGTGGGAGATACCTATAAGAGAAAAGTAGACTTAATAAAGTTCATTCTAGCTAACTTGGTATGGATGTGTGAAGAAAATTATTTTTTTCATAATGAATAGTCATCGAAGATATCCATGATATACCTAATCTACATAAGTAAGTTTGAAACAAATAATTTTACTTAAGTAAAAGTAACGGATACTCTAAGAATATTAGTTTATAAAATATTTTTTAAAACTTATTTTTGGAAAAGAATAATATAATTGATTTTTTTTTTTAACAAATTTTACATTTCTCATAAAAGTAGTTTTAAAACTTTCATAAAGTAATCTGTTAACAAATGTTATAAAAACAACTATTAATAGGACACTTTTACTTAAGCATTTTGACCTTATAATCAAGTAGAAATAAGGGTCACTATGGCCTTAATTATGAAAATGTTCATTGTTCATTGTTCCTTAATTATTCCTACTATTCCCATAATGCATGTTGGAATCACTATTGGAAACCTATGGCATGGGGCCAAAACTGAAAAGAACAATTGCGCAATTTATGCTTGGGGAACCTTGACCCAAAAAAACAACAAACATAATCCTTTTTGTTTTACTTGAGATGGAGGATATCATTTCTTATGAATAACTATTCCTTATAATAGAAATACATGACATCTAGCATGCAACTGACATCTTTTCAATAATCTTAACTATCATTTTGCTGTGCAATCTTTGAAGAAAGAACTAAGAGGAGTTAAAAATAGTAGAGGAAGAACAAAGTTGATAAAAAAGAAAAGAAAAAAGAAGACAAAGTATGTGAGAGAATGAAGCCATATTTAGTTAGAGAGAGAGAGAGAGAGAGAGAGAAAGATAGAGTACGGTTGTGGGGTTAGGGTCTTGGGGCTTCTAGGAAATTATAATTCTATAGCTATTAATCAAGTTAAAGAATAGCTATTAAATCCATTTATGGAAGGGATGATTATTCTTCATGCCCTTAATCATACACATTATATATATTAGACGTAAATGTATTTTTAGTTCCTACATTTTGCACTTTTTCCATTTTGGTCCATACATTTTATTTTTACCACTTTTAGTCCTTAAACCAATTAACGCCTAACATTTAGGTCCTTTCCATCACCCAACTAACAGCAAAAGCTGACATGGCTGATGATGGAATTAAAAAAAAAAAAAAAAATTACACATTAATTAATTAAATTAAAAAAAAAATCATTAGTTTTTGAGAAGAACATGACTGCTCATATTCTTCATGTTCTTCCCTAGACATGTTTGATTGCCCAGAAATTTAAAATATCGAAGATTTAAAATAACGCATCAATGCCCTTGAGTCCTCTCTCCACCATTTTAAAAAACCTACTTTGTATAAATTTATGATCTTTCCTTTTCTTCTTCCATTTCAATTCCAGATCCTCTCTTTCTTTTTCTCTTTCTCACATTGCATGTTTGTGTTTGTTTATTTCTTTTTCTTCTTCCTTTGATCCAACTGTCGATCCCTTACTCTCTCTTAAATCTTAATCTCTCTCTCTCTCTCTCTCTCTCTCTCTCTCTAAACCCGACTCTCTCTCCCTTTTTGTAGTTTGATCGATGATGGTGGTGTAGGTATTTTTTTATTCCATTGTTAGCTTTTGCTATTAGTTGGGTGATGGAAAGAACCTAAATGTCAGGCGTTAATTGGTTTAGGTACTAAAAGTGGTAAAAATAAAATGTATGAACCAAAATGGAAAAAGTGAAAAATGTAGGGACTAAAAGTGCATTTACCCTTATATATTACTATGAGAGGAGGTGGGATATATTTATGGCAGTCCCAAAATATAATTACTACATTTTTTTGTAAAGTTGTGATTTACAACTATATATAGTAAGGGTTGTGTGTGAGAATTTGGTGAAGAAGTGGTTTTTGCGACTGGACTCGCGACTGGTGACCCGTGAAACAAGCCACATAAGAAGCACATGTTGGAATCTAAAGAGTCATTGATAGGCTAGTTTTCGCGAGTGACTTGTAACTCAAGCCAAGTCGCGAGTGACTCGCGAAACCCACTACCTATTACTTTTTGAGTGTGACTTTTCCTATCCTTTACCAACACTATATACACCCTCATTACCCACGAAATGTAAGAAATGAGCTGTGTACTTTGGACAAAGATTTTGTAACGCATTAGCTGTTGAGCATAAATACAGTGATTTATTGCCCATTGATTAGGCATTCAACTATAAAAGAGAAAGCATTAGAAACCCAAGATAAGACCAATTACACACAAACACTCTACAGAAATCACTCTCCGGTCTGTTTCTCTTAAAAATCTTTCTCCTTTACTAACTTAAGCATCGGAGGTAGTTTAGTTGACGCCACACCGGTGTGTTACTCTTCCATCTAGTTCATTTTGCAGGTTCTCTATCTACAAAGATGACTCTATTCACAGCATTGTCCATCCACTACGATGAGAAACTCAACTGTTAATTTTTTGCATCATCATCAACTATCGAAATGGAGATGGTGGAGAGGTATTCACTTCCTTTCTTGGACTCCAATTTGCAAGGTCCAAGTTCCTCAAAAATTGTCCAAGTAGTGACCAAAACAATGTCTTGTTAACCTCAATCACAATGTTCCAAAATGTACAAATCCTAACAATCAAGATTGATTTAGAAAAAGAGAAACCTGAAACCAATACTCTTGATGAGAATAGAAATAAATGCTTGGGTTTTGATAGTCTTAAGTATAGCTCTATCAAGTTTTTGGGATATGTGGTGTTTGGTTATCTATTTGTGGTTCATCTTACCTCAGCCTGAGTCGTAAGGGGTATAAAATGTGATATTTACAACTTTTAGAAAAATATCGCAACAAAATCTAGATGGTAGATAAAAAAATTGTGTTGGTTACAGGTCCAGATAAAAGCCAATTACAACTTACTACTTAACTTTTATTGTGAAAATATTATGAAAAACAGCAATAAAATGATCATTTTTAAGTTGATTTCGGTTGGATTTAAAAAAAAAAAAAAATTTAGAATCAAGATGTTCAAAATTTTATTTTAAAGGGGTAAAAAAAATTCTAAGTTCATATATAATTTTGTTTTGGGGTGTGTGTAACATGGCTGATGCAGTGTGCACACTAGAATTGTGAAGGATTAATGGCCAAGTGGCAGCAACATATTTGGTAAGTGACTCAACCCTCCCCATTAATATGTGCACCAGGAAACACAACTACTTTATTGGTCAATAGACTTAATACCTACCGTCCCATAAAAGTCCATCCCTTCTTCAACTTTGCAACATGCTCCCACACATACAAAAACAAACCACACGTTTTTCTTCTGCAACTCAAAATGAGTGCTAATAATAAACCATCAGATTCGCATTCCTTGGTCCTCCCATGGAAGACCTGGATCTCCGTCTCCGCCTTTTCCGTTGTCACCGACGCTTTCTGCCGATCTAACGGCACCATCAACTGTCATATTCTCTCTCTCCTCGACATCAAAGCAAGCCCTAATCCCAACCCCATGAAAGGCGTCAAATCTCTCCTCTGGATCGGTGGATAATTCGTTGGAGAATGTTTGTTCCAAGTTGTGCAAGATAGTCAGGAGTGAGGTGTGGAGTGATGAGGTTGAAAGGTAGATATGAGAATTAGGTATTAAGTATTTGAGCGATATGGTTAAATGGTTAGATGGGTGGAGGAGAATGGTTTGTTTAAGGATGATGAGTGGACTTATAATGCTAGGGCAAAGGTGTTGGGGTAGGAAGATTGTATCAATAGGTTTTGGAAATTTGTTGATGAGATGAGAAGAAATGGGTATGATTTGGAGGAGGAGACCTTTGTTAAGGTGTTGGGGTGGTTTTATAAGAGGAAAATGATTAAGGATGTTGTTGATTTGTATGAGTTTTCCATGGTTGGTGCTAATAAGCCTTCCGAGGATTGTTGTGTCTTTCTATTGAGGAAAGTAGCAATTGGTAAACAATTGGATATGGGTCTTTTTTTTAGGGTCATGAGGATTTTTACCGAGACCGGGAATTTCTTGTCAAATTATATGCTTGGTGTAGTTCTTAAGTCATTAACCAGTGTTGGTAGACTTGGAGAGTGCAATAAGGTTTTGAAAGCAATGAAAGAAGGTGGGTTTGTGGCTAATGGTCATTTACAAAGTAAAATTGCATTTTAGCTTAGTAGCATTGGTAAAAAGGATAACGCAAGTGAACATCTGGAGAATATGGAAGCATCTGGGTCCATTCTAGATCACAAGACATAGGCATCTTTCATTGAAGGGCATTGTGTAGTTAGGGATTTTGACAAGGCTTCTAATTGTTTCAAACAGATGGTTGAAAAAGAGGGAGTTTCTTCTATTGGTTATGCATTCCACATTTTGGTAAATGCTTATTGCCAAAAGAACAGGGCAATAGAGGCATGCACGTTGTTAGGACATATGCGTTTCTTATGTTAAGAACATATGTCATGATTTTATGTAATTGGCTTATCCTTTGACAAAACGCACTTTACTTGTATTTGGGTAGACTTAGGATGTGTTTAATTACTTTAAGAAACCACGTTTCAAGATCAAGTATTGAAGCCTTCAAGTTTGTTCAAGAAATCAAGCAAAAAGTGCAATTTCATTAAAGCTCGATAGCTAGTTGATAGCTTCTTGACACCTCCTATCTGTCGAGGTTTAAGAATTTCAGAATTCAACTCTGATTTTCTTGGGATCCATGAATTTGTCTTTGGGACTTCTTTTCTCCTAACCCTAGACATATAAAAGGATTGTTTTAAGAGCCGTAAAACGATACACAAGTTGCACAAGCATTGAGCAAACTCTATTCAAGCAAATTGTGACCGAAGACAAGGTTCTTGACCTAGTTCATCTCTTTCTCTTGAAGAAGTTGCTGTGTATTTGCACTGTAAGATTTTGTGACCAAGCATCTTTCTGATCTTCATCGTGTGGACGAATTGAAGAACTTTGCAGCCGATAATCTTTTCAGTTGGTGTTTTGAAGTCGCGTATTGGGATCCATGCAACTATTAGTCATGTACTTGAGAGCTGTGCATCAGAAAGGGGAACTGTCACTACAGAACAAGTCCAATTGGGTATTGGGGTAATTGTTCAACTGTAGGTTGGTAAGGTACTTGGGATTCCTTTACTTATAACCGCTTGTTGTGATAATAGTGGAGTTTCGGGAGTGGTGACCTGAAAATCACCTAGTGGGGTTTTTGTTGTTAGGTTTTTCCCCATTCGTAAACAAATCACTGTGTTATTTATTTTCCGCTACATAATTAGTTTATTGGTGATTTGTTTGTACTACTACGCGTTTGCATGATAAATTGAATAATTAATAACTTGACTAATTAATTAATTGATTTCTATCACAAGGGGTCATTCAGTTTGTGGCCTATCACGCGCTTCTTGTTGAGCTAGTGAATGTTGAACAGTTGAAGCCCTAGCATACTACATATAAAGAATTGATAAGTAAGTTGTTGGTTCAAGGTGGGTTTCAAAATGCTTTAAGTCTTTTGAGTTTGATGAAAAATCAAGGGTTCCCACCCTTTGTGGATCCATTTATTGAGTATGTATCGAAGTTTGGAACTGGTGAAGATGCTATCAACTTTTTGAAAGAAATGACTTCAAAGAGGTTTCCAGTGACATTCATGTTTCTCCGTACATTTGAAGCCTTCTTCAAGGCTGGAAGGCATTTTGAAGCTCAAAATTTCCTTTCCAAAAGCCTAGTAGAGGACTCCCTTTGGCCGAGGGGACATTCGAAGCTTTCTTTTAGACCCTCCCAAGTACTTCTTCTGACTTGCTCGAAGTGCATTAGGCCAATAACTCCTTTTGGCCGAGGAGACTTTTCAGAGCAATCTCTCAGACACTCATAGATACTCCCTCTAACTTGGCCAAGGTGCATTAGACAAAAGACTCCCTTTGACATTTCCAGGTACACATTCTTTGATCCTATTAGGTACACACTTTGTGATTTTATTAGGCACACACTCTAACCCTTTCAATTACCTTCTATTGAGGACACCCTCTTGAAGTCTCATGATATACTTAGTTTCAGCAAAACCTCCTTCAAATAAGTCAACAGTACCATATTGTTACCCACTACAGTAGACATTAGAGTTATTTATTTGATTAATTTTTTATGTGCTACTTTTATCTTAAAGTTTTTTTTTTTTTTGGGGGGGGGGGGGGGGTTAAATTCTATTGAAAGAAAAAAGAAATGTAATTTTTTTTCGAGTACAAGTCTTTTCGAGTCAATGGGACCCATCAAAGTCCGAATAAAAGTCATAGGAATATCAATCCATTTTAGTTCAAGAAATTCCTGATCTGAGTTGGATCTAAATCCGATTGATCAACTCGTTTGCTATAAGTATTCAAGCCATTGAGATACTACCAAAAAAAAAAATTTTATTTTCTAGGTCTATATTATATTTATCTTTCAAAGAGATTTGAAGAGCTTTTGGATCACAAAAAATCACATATTATTAAATTTGTGGCCACAAATGTTTCGCAATAAATTAATGTAGCAACTGCCTATTGAAAGAGACTTTTCCATCCCCCAAAATGACACATGTCAAATCTATCTGGGATATATATGAAGAGATTTTCAATCCCCAGAAAGTAACATGTCAAAAGTTGTATGCTGAATAAAAGAATAAGAGATATTACATAGTGCAGTTTTGACATGAGAGGGTATTGTTTTGCTATTAGTTTAATTTATCCTCCCTAGGGTGTAAAGAGGATTTATTTATGAACTATAATTAATATAGGTTAAAATATAAATTACATTGTCTAAGTTTTTGAAGATGGCAGATATTAGTTTCAATTAGTTCAACTAATATTCTTTTTTTTTTCTTGAACAAGAGACTTAAAGTTTGATTTCTACTTACATCAAAAATTAATTTTTATTTTGACTTGATGATAAATAATAATTATTATAAAATAAATGTCATAAACTATTTTTTTTATACAAGATATAAATTCTACTCTAATATAATCTAAGTATATATTTGTGTGAAACTCTCTTTTAAAGACTTGAACCTTAGTTCTTACCCCCTACACTCCTTAAGCGCTTACACTTGTGAAATAACCATTACATCAAAGGTACGCAGGTGCTTGTCATAAACTATTTACTAGAGGGAATGAGACAAAAGTTATATATAACACACTTTTAAAAAAAAAATTAAAATTAAAAAAAGGAGTGGACAGACCAAGGTGTGACTAGCTAGCTTAACCTTACTAGGACATTAATGAGCACTGAGTCCTTATTGAGTTAATGGTATTAAACACACATTTATGTACATGGATGTGAACCTTCATATATAATATTCAAGCCTCATTTATTTTTCAGTGGCATGCATAGCAAACGTTTAATTATGTGTAGACGTGACAAAATGGACGGGTCGGGTCAAATAGGTTTGCAGGTCAAAATGGGTCATTTTTAAACGGGTTAATCGGGTTGTGGGTCGAGTCGAGTCGCAAGTCGGGTCAAGTTGACTCGTATTTTTCAAACAATTTTTTTTTTTTTTGGGAAATAGATGCAATCTGTCAATTGTTTATGAGTTCATTAACTATGATTAGATTCTCACTGGTGATATTGTTACCAATTATCACTAAATACTTGACTTGATACCCAAATTTGGTGCAACTCTTGTTCCAGCTTTCTAGAAGCTAATCTTGCTATAATTTTCGATCTATTTAAATTAGGAAGAGAAAATGAAGGTGGCAAGTAAATAATGACAAACTATAATGGAGTACATAACATATTAAGTAAAGAAGAATAAATAAATATTTTATAAAAATAACACCTCAATCTTAATCTACTCAACGTTGGTAGACATGGCAAAAATGGCGGGTCGGGTTGGTTTGGGTCAGGTCAATCGGGTCACGGGTCAAAATGGGTCGTTTTTAAATAGGTCAATCGGGTTGCGGGTCAAACGGGTCAGACCCATTTTGCCATGTCTAATTATGTGAATGCTAAGTAGTTTAATGCAATAAACTCACAAAAAGCTAGCATATTCATAATATTATGTTTGTCCATAGATGTTTCTAAAAAAAAATGTTTGTCCATAGATGTTTTGACATAATTAATCCTTTTTTATTTTTTATTTTTTGGAATTTCAATCTATGACGTCCACTCTTAATAATAACTTTTTATTATCAGACCAAGATATCAATCGGTTTTTAATATAAACGGGGATTGAACTCCAAATTCAATTGTTAGAGATTTTACCAGTTGAGCTAACATGGAACCCACAATCCTTTTTCATTTCAAAAATCTAAATTTCTTTTAAAAATTGGAAGATTTTTGTTAGTTTGACATAATTAATCTATTTTCATTTTATTGTTTTTAGAGTTTTAACTTATGACGTCCGCTTTTAATAATAACTTTGACACCAATCGGTTTTTAGTGTTGTAAACACAAAATTTCCCAATTGCAGAAAATCAAACAATTGAAATGAAATATGGTTTGCAAATAATAATTTGTATTGATCTATAATGAGTACAATCTCTATTTTGATTCTTTTACAAAAGAATATCCTCTGATTCTATCTTCATTGAATTTGACTCGAACAAGAATCTTCTTGACTTTAATTGAAAGATTGATTGATCGGCCTTCACAATAAATCTCTAGCTTCAAGCTTATTAGAGATTTATTGTCCTTCAAGCCCTTCGAATGTTCTTCAAACTCTTCGAATGTTCTTCAAGTTCTTCAAAGTTTCTTGAGACGGAATTTCTCCAAAGCTTGGGCCTCTTGAAAACTTGTTGTCAAAAATGAGAGGGGATGTCCTCTATTTATAGTGATTTTAGAGGATAAGCTCCACTTTGAATTGATATACTTGAAAGTAGTAGACTTTTGATTGGCCCAAATTCTTCTTAGAGATAATTATCTCTATTTATCTATTTTGATAAATATCATATTTTGATAAAGATAATAATCAATAAAGATAAATAATTATCTCTATTTAATTTATTTTAATAAAGATAATTATCTATCAATTTTGAATAGAAAATTTATCTTTATTTTATTTATTTATAAAGATAATTATCCATAAATTTTGAATAAGAAATTTATTTTTATCCTGTGGGCCAAATGAAACGTGGCAAATTTTGATATGCCAATGTGATGCCAATTTGAATGACACATGTCGTCATCTAATTTAATTAATTTAATGACATTAATTTGGAATTTGCCACTAAATTTTGATGTGGCATTTTGTAATTGACTTGACAAATTTTTGCCTCCTACAAATGCCCCCTCGAGACTTGTACATGTCCACAATTTTGAGTGTGGAAAATGGGCAGAGTCTCGACTTGCATGGTGTTTTGTATACACCATCCTCTTAGTTTCAGGATCCAAACTTTCCCACTGAATCCAAACAATTAGTTTTTTTTTTTTAAATGCCCAACTCGTAGCTATGGCTTTTCTGGAAAGACCCACCGACATAACAGGCATGTTTCACAAAGCATAGGAAACTTGTTTTGATGTATATAATGCTTTGACTTATGTATATCCAAATCTTCACGTGATATACATAGGAAACTTCTAGTCATCTAGATTTTCTTCCCAATAGTTCCACGTGCACATAAATTCCCAATAACTCTACATGAACATGGATATTGGACCATATTCTACCCGAGGTGGACTTCGTTTCCTAGTCGAACTATGACTAGATGACTTTTAGATGGAGTTACAGAAAGCTTAATATCAATCAGCCAACGTCCCAGCCATATAAGGACTAAACCCTATCCTTTGGAGAAGTCCCCACTCGCAATGATGATTATTTTAAACTTCTCATCTTCGTATCTTTTTATGACAAGTAGGAGTTAGTGTCTGTTGCAACTAAAACCTATTTAAGAGTTTAATTCCAAGTAGGAGTGGAATTCTCAATGCCTTATCCCTTCCATCAGATACAAGAATTCTACTTCATTCTGACTTCTTTTCCTGGCCGATCCGGTTTTGACTAGATGAGTCTTAATTGTAGTTGAACTCTCTCTGACTAGCACTATAAAAGGATAGCCGTAGCTGCTCATAACTCATAATTTTCCCCGCATAGAGCACAAGTTCGGGAATCTCAAGAACAATTCTTGAAGAAGGCATACAATTTTTTTCTTCCTCCTTTCTCAGTCAGGGAGCAAACCTCGTGTATATATATATATATATATATATTTAAAACCGTGCTCATGACCTTTTTTTTTTCTTGTAGTACCCAGCCTCACAATTTCTAAAGAAACTTGCATCAAGTTTATCTCTTCAATTAGAAGAACAATCATCACCACCATTTGAGTAGATTGTAGCTACCAAGACAACGAACACGACAACAATCTTGAAGACGAAGACAATCTTGACAATGAAGTCTATCTATGATACGAAGACTTCCTTTAAGATGAAGACAATCTTGACAACGAAGTCTTCTATGATACGAAGGCTTCGTTGAAGACGAAGATGTTCTTGTCAACGAAGTCTATCTGTGATACGAAGACTTTTTTTTGACAATCTTGACAACGAAGTCTATCTGTGACACGAAGACTTCCTAAAAGATGAAGACGTTCTTGTCAATGAAGTCTATCTGTGATACGAAGACTTTTTTTGACAATCTTGACAAAGAAGTCTATCTGTGATACGAAGAGTTCCTAAAAGATGAAGACGTTCTTGTCAATGAAGTCTATCTATGATACGAAGACTTCCTTAAAGACGAAGACGATCTTGTCAACGAAGTCTATCTATGATACGAAGACTTCCTTAAAGAGGAAGACGATCTTGTCAACAAAGTCTATCTGTGATATGAAGACTTCCTTGAAAACCTTGACAACGAAGTCTATCTATGATACGAAGACTCCCTTGAAGACGAAGACGTCCTTGTCAACGAAGTCTATCTATGATACGAAGACTTCTCGGAAGACGAAGACGGTCTTGAAGATGAAGATTGCATTGAAGAAGAAGGCTACATTGAGGATGAAAATTTTCTATGCAAGGATGTGTGTCCATTGATATCTTGCAGTGGAGCAATACTTGCATATGAGGATATAATAACTTTATTTATTTATTTATTTTTATTGCATGTCCATGCCCCCTTTTCTTTTCTTTTTTTTAAAAAAAAAACTTTCTTTGCACCGTAGTTTATATTCTTTTGCACATTTTTTTTTTTTTTAAGCTTTCTTTGCACCGTAGTTTATATTCTTTTGCACATTTTTTTGTAGGTTCGCCCTATCATCATGGTGCTCTTCAAAGACTTCTCTTCATCCGGCAAGAAGTATCTTGTTGTTACTAAAGAATCGAATGACGCTAAGGAAGCAGACATATCAATGCTCATTGAAAGGCCAATTATTGGTCGATTTGTGGGAAGGTGGCCTGAACTTAAAGACTCAAGAGACATTGTTGAGTGGACCTATGATGTCTCTCGGAATTCTGATTCCTACTCTAGAGCGTGGTCTTTGCATAGCTCTCTTCACAAGAGCACTACAGAGTCTCGTTATCTAGTGACTCTTGGCCGTCGTATAATTTCAGGCGGAACACGTTGGGGCACTCTTTTCAAGATCAATGGAGAGTGGAGTTACATACCTCTATATTGGGAATGGCTTGAAGATTTTCTTTTTAGAAGCAGGTAGACTCTTAACAAGGCCCATATTTATGACGCAGTTTCAACATCTTTGTACACATATGATCGAAATGCTGATGTAATGCGAGCATTTTGCGAAGGATGGTGTCCACAAACCAACACCCTTCACACATCACTTGGCAAGATGTCCATCTTACTTTGGGATTTGTATCGCCTTGGCGGGCTTCCTATCTTTGGTCGTCTTTATGATGAAGCTATCCCTTGCTACGAGGAATTGACAGGAAGTGATGAGACAGAGAGGTTCATCCCAAAGAGTTGTGAGCACCTATTTGTGGCCTTTCATCTCCTTAATTCTAAAAAGGAAGGAGAAGACCCGCGTGTTTTGGCGAGCGATTGGGTCAGCTTTTGGTGTAGATATGAAATGAAATATCCAAAACCACCTAGTCAAAGGACAAAGAGGTTAAGTCGTGCAATCAAGACTCTTAATCCTGATGGTTCGCTTAATAAAATTCAAGGTTGGTCCAAATGTGGGAAAAAACCTTTTATTGAACTCAAGATTGAGGATGGGCTATGAGAAGAAACCTACTTAGCCGCATTACTTTCTTGTTGGCTTTGCACCTTTGTTTTGCCAAGTGAAGATCCTAATACAATTCGCCCTGGAACCTTCAAGGTTGCAAGCTTTTTGGCAACAGGTCACCCTTTTTGTCTAGCAATACTAGTTCTAGTTAGTCTCTACTGAGGGCTAAAGAAGATTGCTCATTCTTCTCCAATGATTAGTTGTTCGGGTGCCTACTTCCCTGTTCATTATATTTATGGCTGGCTAGGTCTTTATTTTAAGACTTATTATGAGATTGATGTCCTGGGACCCAAGATGGTTCTATATTCTGGGGAAGGAGGGGTTAAGCACTTTGATGAACATGAAGCAAGGAAGTTGATACAAGGTACTTCTATGCAATGGGACGTAAATTTGCATGTCAGGAATAGGAAGGAGACTTTTCTTGATGATGGAGGACTTTCTCGTAATTCATTGTCATATTTTATCAGTATCCGTTCTTCTTACTTGTCTATGCGTCAAGATGGTCATCTCATAGTAGAACCTTATAGTCCTTTTCGGTTTAGCCGTCAATTTGGACTTTGCCAAGACATTCCAGGTACCATTAAAGAGGACATTTGTCAAGGGACTTTGGATAAAATTGTGGAGTTTTGGCGATTATGTACTCTCTACAAGACTGGTTGCAAAGCATTCTTTCCAGTGCCTTCTACCCTAGTTAATTTCAAACTTCATACAACGAGTGGCTACAAAAAGTGGTGGAATCATATTCATGGGAAGTATCTTGATGATGGTATAGATATTTTGATTGCAAGTGCACATCCTCCCCCTCCCAAAAGTAAGGTAGTTCAGCCTATCAATGTCAAGAGCAACAATAATAAGGATATTCGATTACCCAAAGTTCATGCGGCAAACACCATCTCAAAATCTGTGAATCACCATATTCAGTCCAAGGAATCTCAAGGTGTCATAGCTAAATTGAAGAAGCCTCCTCCAAAGACCCTATCTGTTGAAAGATCCTTAGAAGTGCATGATGCATTTGAAAGAGGAGCAAATCCAATCCTTGAAGAAATGAGTGATGATAACGATAGTGATCATCATTGGAATCGGAGTAAGAAGCCCAAATTGACAATACCTAGCAACCCAAATTCCCTTAGAGGCATTACAAGTGCTTCTGCAAACCTTGAGGGTGCAAAGGATCAGGTCTCTCTTTTTTTTTAGAAGAAACTTTCCTTTTGTTCATGCAAAGTATATCTTATATGACCAATGTGTATCTGATTGCAGTTAGGTCAACAAGTTTTGAACATGGAGGTTGACAACGAGGCGGCTTTTGAGAATAATTCCAATCCACAATCTCTCACTACATCACCAAGAAACAACGTTCAAGTATTCATGCTTAGTCTTTAACTCTTCCTTTAGCTTTTTCTTTTTTTTTATTTACTCCTTATGAACTTATGTATTATTATTATTATTATTATTATATTTTTATTTTTTTTTCAGTCTGATCAGCGAACCTTGCCAATGGACATTGATAATGATGTGGCCTCAAATGACAGTGAAAGCTCAATTTCCGGTCCACGGTCATCTACTGCATTGCCAAGAAGCATAGGTGAGGTGGCTAATACTGATTCTAGGAAGAATGTTACAAGATCTCCTCAAAGAACTAAGTCTTGTGCTCCAGAAGTTTCTGAATATAATCCTAATTATGAACTTTTGAAGCACCACATTGATCTTGCATTGAATCTTTGGAGAAGTCTTCAACAAAAGATTGTTAGAACTCCATTCAACAAGACATATTTACTCCTTGATGGGGCTAACAAAATTTTTGAAGCCATAACAACCAATCAAGCTATTGATCCTTCACCATTAGAAACATTAGTTGCAGAATATTTTGATAAGGCCAATACTTTTACATCTCTACAGTCTTCCTTTTCCTCATGTATGACGCCTGAGCAGCGTGACAAAAAGTTGACAGAATATAAAATTCAACTTGATGATCAGCTAAAGGTAGAGGGCGAATTATTAGAACATGGTGGGGCACTTAAGGATGGGTTGGTGAACACCAATTCTAAAATAGCAGAGCTTCAAGAAGAACTAAAACGATTATTCACCCACAAGAAAGAGCTTGAAGCTTCCGCCCTTGAGAATGATGAAAAGCTGTCAAGCTAGAAAGTGATCATTTCAAACATCCGAGAAGAGATTTCTTCCGTAGAGACTTCTCATACTTTAAGCAATGCAGACACTAAATCCTTGGAGTTGTTAGAACAAGAATTAAGGACCGCCCGTGATAAGTTATAGAATTACAATTGGAAATATTGACTTGTAATAGATAATTATTATAACCATCTTCTTCTTTTCTCTTTTCCTTCTTCTTATTTTTTTTTATTTTTTTATTTTTTGGTGAACAATAAAGGAATTTCATCATGTCAATTTTTTCAATGGATTGTTTATTTCTCTAGCTCTTGCTTCAATGCTTGTTAAATATATATATATATATATATATATTTTTTTTTGACATGTGACTGAACTTAGCATAGAAAGTCAAGCTGTCTACGTACCCGAAAGGGGATCAAGTCAATATGTAGTTTAGAAGGGGATTTTTTTTGAAGATGTAACTGAACTCAGTAAATGATACCAAGCTGCCTATGTACCCGAAAGGGGATCAAGTCAACACGTAGTTCAGGAGGGATAGAGGTTTTTTTTTTTTTTTTTTTTTTTTTTTTTTTTTTTTTTTTGTGCTCTAACTTTTGCCTAGGTTGCCTTTTTAAAGGTTTTCAATCTAGTAAGCCTTTGATACCCTAACTTTTGCCTAGGCCACCTTATAAAAAGGTTTTCAACCTAGTGGGCCCTTTTTTTTTTTTAATTTTTTTTTTTTATATGTGCCCTAACTTTTGCCTAGGCCGCCTTATAGAAAGGTTTTCAACCTAGCGGGCTTTTTTTGAATACTTTCAAGAGTAATGGAAAATCATCATGTACCCTTTAAGTGTTGAGGTAGGCAGTTTAGGATCTTACCAAGGAATGCTTCAATCTTTAGGCATAATAACGTTTCAAGAATTTGCTGTTGATAGGGCCAATTCTCAAACCATCTTCAGCAACCAACTTGTATGCTCCATTCGTATAGGCTTCTTGAACCACATATGGTCCATCTCATTTTGAAACAAACTTGTTCTTAGTGCGATGGGTGACAATGATGGGTCTTCGTACAGCAAGAACCAAATCTCCAACCTGGAAAGATCGAGGACGAACCTTCTTGTTGAAAGTCTTAGAAATGCGAGCTGGATAACACTCAAGTCGTTGTTGTGCCCCCAGCCTTTTTTCATCTAAAGCTTCTAATTCTTCAAGTCATAGACGAACATTATCTTCATTAGAAAGACCTTCTTGAATGGCAATCCTTAATGAAGGAATTTGGCGTTCAAGTGGTAGAACAGCTTCTACCCCATAAACAAGAGAATAGGGCATGGCTTGAGTAGGTGTTTGATATGTTGTACGATACGCCCACAAAGCTTCCTCAGCTCTTTCATGCCAATCTCTTTTCGACTTCCCTACAACTTTCTTGAGCAAATTGCATAGAGTTTTGTTAAAGGCTTCTACGAGACCATTGGCAAGAGCATTATACATGGAGAAATTATGTTGCTTAAAGCCAAAGTCATTGCAAAGTTTGTCCATCAGCTTGTTGTAGAATTCCTTCCCATTATCAGTGATGATGTAACGGGGTACACCATACCTGAAGATGTTATTCCTTTTGATGAAGTTCACAACAGTTTCTTTCTTCATTTCACGAAATATAGCAGCTTCAGCCCACTTGGAGAAATAATCTGTCGCAGCTAGGATATACGAGTGTCCATCAGAGGATTTTGGTGTCAATGGCCCAACCACGTCTAATCCCCAAGCATCAGATGGCCATGAAGCCACAGTAGGATGTAGAGGTTCTAGAGGTTGATGAATGAAGTTTGCATGGAATTGACATGCTGAGCATCTTTTTGCATACTCCATACAGTCCTTGACCATAGTGGGCCAGTAATAACCCATCCGTTTAATTTGAAAATGAAGTTTAGGACCTGATTGATGAGCACCACAAATCCTTGAGTGAGCTTCTTCAAGTGCCTTGGTAGCTTCCTCATCATCCAAGCAACGAAGGAGAAGACCATCGAAAGAACGACGATATAAAGTATTTTTGTAATAAACAAAACATGGAGTTTGTCGCTGAATTTCCGTTCTATGTCGAGGGTCATTGGGCAATTTTCCATGTTCTATATAATCAATGATAAGTTGCCGCCAATCTTCTCTTTCTATTTCAAAAACTAAAATTGCATTAACTTCTTCTTCTATCTCATCTTCATCAAAGTTTGGAGGTATTACCCATGTTTGGCATATTGGAATTTTTATCTCGGGGTCTAGTAAAGCAAGAGTTGTTGCTAATTTTGCCAAGGCATCAGCTTGTTTATTCTCATTTCTTGGGATATGTGTAATACTAATATGATCAAACCATCCTAGAAGCCTCTTGGCGTATTTGCAATAAGGAATCAATTCCGGCTTCTTCACATCATAGTGTAGAAGCACTTGGTTTATGATTAACTTTGAATCACCAAAGACCTCCAAACGAGTTGTTTTTGCATCCATTGCCATTTCTAGACCTAGGATTAGTGCTTGGTATTCAGCAACATTATTTGAACAACATTCTGTAAGAGTAAATGAATACGGGAGAATATCCCCTTCTGGAGTTACAAACACTACTCTGGCACCGGCACCACAACGCTGAGTAGCTCCATCAAAGAACATCTTCCAAGGTTGTGAAATTTCAATGACCATTATTTCTTCATCAGGAAGGTCATCTGACAACTCCCAATCATCAGGGATAGGATGGTCGGCAAGGAAGTCGGCCAAAGCTTGTCCTTTCATTGCTTTTTGTTGAACATATATTATCTCAAACTCTTGGAGTAAGAGAGCCCATTTTGCTAGCCTTCCTAAGAGAACTGGCTTAGTCATGATGTATTTGATGGGATCTGCTCATGAAATGAGCCGTAGTGAATGGGCATGCAGGTAATGTCTTAGCTTTTGAATGGCAAACATCAGAGCTAAACATGTCTTTTCAATTGGTGAATAATTGAATTTAGCACCATTTAGGGTTCTACTCAGGTAATAGAGAGCATTCTCCTTTCCTTCTTCATTTTCTTGAGCCAGAAGTACTCATAAAGATTGTTCTTGTGCTGCTATGTAAAGAATAAGTGGCCACCCCTGTATAGGTGCTCGTAGAATAGGGGGATTCAACAAGTATGTTTTGATGCTCTCAAAAGCATTTCTACATGCTTCATCCCACTTGAATGGGACATCTTTCTTCATAAGGCGACTGAAGGGTTGATAGCGTCTGGCCAAGTTGGATATGAACCTTCTAATGTAGGCAAGCTTTCCTTGAAGACTTTGAGCTCATGGATATTTTGAGGTTCTGGCATTTTTTGAATAGCATCAATCTTCGATCTATCAATTTCAATTCCTTAGTATCGAACTATGAATCCTAGGAATTTGCCAGATGTAACTCCAAATGCACACTTCATGTGATTCATTTTAAGTTGGTACCTACGAAGTCGCTCAAAGACTTGACGAAGGTCTTGTAGATGTTCCATTCTCTTCTTCGACTTCACAACCAAATCATCAACATAGCATTCTACATTCTTGTGAAGTATGTCATCAAATATTCCTTACATTGCCCTTTGATAGGTGGCGCCCGCATTCTTTAATCCGAAAGGCATAACTTTATAACAGTATATTCCTTTTGGAGTACGAAAAGCGGTGAGCTCTTCATCTTTTGGAGCCATGCGAATTTGATTGTAACTAGAGAACCCATCCATAAATGAAAGAGCTTTATGGCCTACTGTAGCATCAACCATAATTTCTGTTAAAGGAAGAGAAAATTCGTCTTTTGGACATGCCCTGTTAAGGTCACGAAAGTCAACGCACACACGAATTTGCCCATTCTTCTTTCTTACAGGGACAATGTTTGATATCCATGTGGGATACTTGACTTCACGAATAAAGCCTGCTTCAATAAGTTTGTTGACCTCACCTTCAATCTGAGGGATTAACTCAGGCCGGAACCTACGTTGTGCTTGCTTTGTTGGTCGCACCCCATGCCTTACTGATAAGTGGTGAATAGCAACCTTTGGATCTAAACCTGGCATTTCTTTGTATGTCCAAGCAAAAAAATCCTTATATTCTTCGAGGAGTTGAACATAAGCATCTTCTTCCTCTAGGGACAAATTTGCATTTATAAAGATTGGCCTAGGGTCTTCAATAGTGCCAATGTTGACTTCCTTTAATTCATCAACTGTAGCCCGAACGCCTTCTTCAAATGTAGGTGGAGCATCTTCAGCGTCATCTTCAATAGGGGAATCCTCTTTTGTGACTTCAGTGATTGTTATATGATTTACTAAAGCAACAACCTCATCCTCCACCTTTTGTTTTGTAGACACCATTATACGCCTTTTTGCAGTCAAGGCTTCTCCAGTATTTACTTCCCAAATACTTCTACGCTTCATACGAGATGGAATGGAGCTTCGAACCTCGTTTGAATCTTGATCCATGATGAGTGTGTCATCTACATCTCTGTGAAAGAAATTCGACATCTTACTTTGCTTTTATCTTAACTTCTCATCCTTTGAAAGTTGAGAAGAAGTTGCATAACTAAGTCTTGTAAGAGCAGAATTTCGAGTGCCATTTTGAGAAAAAGTTGAACGACTAAGTCTTGTAAGAATAGAGCTTCGAGTGCCATTAACAAAGTTATCATCTTCTTGCGTCCCCAACCTGTCGAAGACTGAGATATGGGGAGTGGGTTGGCTGATGCGATAAAAAAAAGATGGCTTCTTTGATGGTTTTGAAGATTGTTCTTCTTCTTTATCATCTGTTGAAATCATCAAAACACTAGCTTTCTGAATAGGGATACGAATGGGAGTTGGTGGAGTGTATCCAACTCCAGCCTTAGAACTTGTTGCCCCAACACCCTTGGCTTTCAATGTCTTTTGTCCTTCTTTTCTAGAGGCTTCAGGGATGAGCTTACCCAAACCACTTGGCTTCTCATGGTTATAGCCAGCTTTAGCCATGAGTCTATATGCATTGGGGTCAAAACCCTCTTCGGTTCTTTTGGTGGGCAAAGTCCCATGTTCAACAATTGGTTCTTAGGATGGTCTTGTAAACCCTTTCAATGGTTGACATGAGGATTTTGGTTTTGTGACTTTAGTAATTTTCAAGTTTAAGCCTTGCAGATCCTTTGATATTGACTCCTCATCTCCTGAAAATGGGGATTGGCCTTCTTTTCTTTTAGCGACTGGAACATAGTGTAGCACAGGTGCTACTCTAGTTACTTTTGAAGTATGATGCTTCTTCTCTTCCATAGAAGTCTTGGTTTGCTTGGTTTCCTTCTCCACAATTGGAAAATCAATCCTTGGAGCTTTGGAGTGGGGCTTTTCTTCTTTGCTAGATGGTGAAGCCACGACTTGGGTTTCTTCTATTGTATCATCTTCTAAGTAGAATTTTGCATCAGCGAAGTGTGACTCAGCTACAGTAAAGGGTTTTTCATCAGCTACTATCTTCTTGACTTGTCTATCTTGGAAATATTTAAGGCATTGGTGATACGTAGACAGCATAACACCGTACTCATGCAACCATGGTCTTCCAATAAGCAATTTGTAAGTGGTTTTGGCATCAATGACATGAAAGAGTGTGCTTGATTCCATTTCACCAATGAGCATATGAAGCCTAATCTTCCCAATAGCTCTTTGTCCACCCTGATTAAAGCCTTGAATCATCAACCTACTAGGCAGTAGTTCATCTAAGGAGATTCCAAGTTCATTCAATATTTTGAGTGGGAGGATATTAACTGCAGATCCACCATCAATAAGGATACGATTGACTCATTGTTCTCAAATGTACCCAGTTACAAACAAGGGGCGATTGTGAATCTTTAAGCCCAACAAATGATCATCATCAATAAAAATGATTGAAGATCAGTATGCCTTATACATGATAGCTCGTTCTATCTCCTCCTCACTATCTGAAGATTCTTCTTCATCACTTACTTGATAACATGTAAAAGATGAAAATATATAATTTTCAGGAATAGGCACTGTGGAGAAAGGTACTTTCACCTCAATAGGCTTAAATGAACCAAATTGAATGGTGAGAAAAGTAGAAGTGGTTGTTGAGGCCACCATGGCAAGAATAGAAATCACAGCTTCATCGTTAAATGTGATCTTTCCTTGGTGGGCTAGCTCCATAATTTTGTCTTTCAACACAAAGCATCGCTCTATAGGGTGGCCTATGAGGCGATGATACTTGCAATACTTAGGGTTATTTGTTTGGTCAGCTTCTTCAGGCTATTTCATCTCCGGTAACTCAATCAACTTCAATTTAAGTAAATAATCTAACATCTTGGAGATATTAGAATTAGGGAATGGATATTGCTTCTCTTGCATCTCTTGTAACGTCAGTCTTCTTCTTCCCTTATCTTGAATGAAATCAGGCATTTGTTCTTTCATCTTAGGCTTAACTGAAACTTTAAGAGGAGTAGTAGTTACAGTTAAAGACTACTTGTTTTCCAGTTTAGGAGGGAGTTTGCCCCCTTTGAGTATCTTGCCTTTCTCTCCCCTTGCGGGGTTCTTGAATAGGGGGACTTTGGTGACCATTGGAAGCAATGCTAAGCTCCATGTCATGAGCACATGTTGCTAATTCTTCAAATGTTTTAGGCTTTATTCCTTGAAGAATATAGCTTATAGCCCAATTCATTCCTTGAATGCACATCTCGATTGTAGACACTTCAGATAATTGATCCTTGCAGTTGAGACTAAGATTTCTCCATTGTTGAATGTAATCAATGATAGGCTCTTCTTTCCACTGCTTTGAATTGGTGAGTTCTATCATGCTAACAGTATGACGAGTACTATTGAAATGGTTTAGGAATTCTCGCTCCATTTGATTCCAACTATCAACGGAGCCAGGCGCTAGATCGATATACCAATCAAACGCATTTCCCTTCAAAGAGCGAACAAATTGCTTGACCATTAGATCCCCATAAGTTCCAGCATTGTTACAAGTTTCCACAAAGTGAGCTACATGTTGCCTTGGATTGCCTTTACCCTCAAATTGTTGGAACTTCGGTGGCTGATAGTTTTGAGGCATCCTTAAGAGATCTATCCTTTGAGTGTAAGGTTTAGCGTAGGCAATGGATGCCTGACTTCCACCCCCAACTTGGTCTTTGATAGCTTCCTTGATTAACTCCTTGAGCTGGTCAGGAGAGATAGACCCCTCTGTAGAGAAATTAAGATCCTTTGTTGAACTCTTGGGTTTGTCATTATAGGTTTGTTTCAGCCTGGAGCTTTCATCCTCACGATTCAGTCCAGATGTATTCCCTATCTTATCCATTAGGAGAGTTATTTATGCGTTTCTCAATGCTTCCCTTTCTTTCATAGACTTCATTAATTCCTCTAAAGTCTGAGCTATAGTTGAGACTTGTTCCTCCAGAGATGTTGTGTTAGTCATCATGACTGGCATGGCAAATGAGCTAACAGAGCGAGGAGAGTCCTTAAGATTTGCAGTATGAATATTTTCTGAAAATGAGAACTCAGAGCCATCAAGTGACTTGTTTTCTTCTTCAGCTATTGGAACCTCTTGGATTGATTCTGAAGTTTGAGACAAAGCTAGCTGAGATAACATTTTTTTGACTAGACCAGCTACGTCTTTGCTTGCCCCCTGCGTAGATGAAGTTGTTCGTGACTTCTAAAATTTAAAAGTGTTGAGAACAAGTGAGGATTGGGGAATGGATGTTGCTTGAGCATAAACCTCTGCAAGGTTTTTTGTTCTTCTCCTTGTCATAGGTCCAGCATACGAAGCGTCAGAACTTGATGAAGAGTTTGACTCCATTGTAGGATCGACTTCACTTGTTCCAAAAAGAGGGTTGCTGATTTGAGTCTTCTTTGAAGCCATAGGGCTTCACAAGATGTGACAATTTGATGAAGAAGAGATGAGAGGTAGAGATGGTCCCACTGGGGGTGCCAAAAATTTGTAAACACAAAATTTCCCAATTGCAGAAAATCAAACAATTGAAAAGAAATATGGTTTGCAAATAATAATTTGTATTGATGTATAATGAGTACAATCTCTATTTTGATTCTTTTACAAAAGAATATCCTCTGATTCTATCTTCATTGAATTTGACTTGAACAAGAATCTTCTTGACTTTAATTGAAAGATGGATTGATCAGCCTTCATAATAAATCTCTAGCTTCGAGCTTATTAGAGATTTATTGTCCTTCAAGTTCTTCAAGCCCTTCGAATGTTCTTCAAGTTCTTCGAATGTTCTTCAAGTTCTTCAAAGTTTCTTGAGACGGAATTTCTCCAGAGCTTAGGCCTTTTCAAAACTTGTTGTAAAAAATGAGAGGGGATGTCCTCTATTTATAGTGATTTTAGAGGATAAGCTCCACTTTGAATTGATACACTTGAAAGTATTTAGTAGACTTTTGATTGGCCCAAATTCTTCTTAGAGATAATTATTTCTATTTATCTATTTTGATAAATATCATATTTTAATAAAGATAATAATCAATAAAGATAAATAATTATCTCTATTTAATTTATTTTAATAAAGATAATTATCTATCAATTTTGAATATAAAATTTATCTTTATTTTATTTATTTATAAAGATAATTATCCATAAATTTTGAATAAGCAATTTATCTTTATCCTGTGGGCCAAATCGTGGCAAATTTTGATATGCCAATGTGATGCCAATTTGGATGACACATGTCGTCATCTAATTTAATTAATTTAATGACATTAATTTGGAATTTGCCACTAAATTTTGATGTGGCATTTTGTAATTGGCTTGACAAATTTTTGCCTCCTACAAGTGTAGGTGGGAATTGAACCTCAAATCTCTTATTCAATCATCAAAGATTTTATCAATTGAGTTAACATGAAACCCACAATCCTTTTTCATTTTAGAAATCTAAATTTCATTTAAAAATTGGAAGATTTTTGTTAGTTAGACACCAACTAAAACTTATATAATTTTTTTTAATATAAATTTATAACATATTAAAATTGTAATTATTTTTAAAATTTTACTATGAACATTCATGTATCTAAACCTTTAAAGTTTAACTTAAAAATAATATCAAACTTTCAATTTTATTATGTTATCTTTAAAATTTATTAACTGTACTCAAATTTATAAAGGAGAATAAATTATTATATAAAGGATTTGAGATCCTTTGTAGTTATTTTCTAACTCTTGAAAGGTATAATATAATTTCTTTCTAAAATTTATTTTCACTACTATTTTTTTCTTTTTATTTCTTTAATTTTTTCCTACTATTGATAAAATAAAAAGGATTTTTTCCTAACAATTGACATATAAAAGGAAACATTAAAAATCATCAAGGAAAAAAAATATATATATATATATATATATATATTATGGTAGGACCAAGGGCAATTGCATCTCTCACCCGTGGTTCCGCATGATGTACAAAGGGTTGTAAATGACCTGAGGGATTATTAAAAGTTCAAGATTTCAATTGATTTTATTTCAAACATATTACAAGCTTTAGCTCATCATCAACCTAGATTACAAGCTCAAACGTTGTTCATTTTTCCATATATGAACACCATGACGAAAGCTTTTTATCCTTTCACAAATCTATACCAATTGTTAAAAAATAAAGTATATAGGAAATTATATTGTTACTCAACTTATATAGAATAATTTTTCTCTTATGAAATTATAATATTAGATTTAAAAATCTTTTATTGTGAAAAATTATATATAATTTTTAGTCTATTACGAAATGGACTATTTATATTATCAATAAATTATAAAAAATAAATTAATATCTTGAAAACTTGCACAATTCAATAACTGTTTATAGAATTATTATACATAAATATATAATATTATACATACTTAAATCAAGACATATGCTCATGAGCTTGGTCACAAACATATTGTAATTTTTGAGTTTGACTCATTTAATAGACAAGCCTGGACTTGGGTTTAAGGTTGACTTATTTGCTAATTAAACGAATATAAACAAGCTTTTATTTCTATACAAGTCCAAGTTGTTCATAAACATTTTATTTTATTTACAGTGCATTTGTATAAATAGTTAATACTATTATGAAAATGAGAAACAATTATTTTTAATCGAGAGATAAATAGGAGAGGGTGGTTACAATAAAAGTGAATTATTATGTTATTTAGGTAGTTTTTTTTTTTTAGATGGATACTCACATACACAAATGAAAAATCCCAACCTATAAAAGGTTTATTTCCGAGAGTCACAATGGGCTAAGATTCAAGAAATTTTAATTATTATGATACTTTTAGGGATTTTTTTTCTAGATAAATACCCACACATTTAAAGAAAAATCAAATCTTATCCTCATCAAAAAAAATATCTTATGCAACGGCCAACGGGTGTATATAGACTCCACTTTTATATGAAAAAAAAAAAATGAAAAAAAAAAAAAGGGTGGAGTCTATTTACACTCGCTGAGTAAGATATAGATATATATATATATATATATATATATATATATATATTTATATATTTATGAGAATGGGATTTAATTTTTCTTTAAATGTGTGTCTGAGTATTTATCTAGAAAAAAAGAATCCCTAAAAGTATCATACAGCTTTATATATATGTCCTTCTCCAAAAAAAAAAAGCTTTATATATATATATATATATATGTGTGTGTGTGTGTTTGTAACTCACACGTGGATCTTATGTGCATATGAAGAATTGTTTAACCCAAATATTATTATTATTATTTTTTAAGAAACAAACATACACACACAAAGAAAAAGGAAAAGAGTTTTAACACAAAAATATATCACAATTTCACTAAAATATCAAAGTATTGTCTAGTTTCGCCTATAGGAATAAATATAAGTTTAAATCTCCATCTTCGCTAGTAGTAAGTGGGGAACAAAACTCATTGACATTATTTTTAGTAATATAAGAAGGCAATTTCTCAAATGATTTTTAATTTTTTTTTTAAATGAAGATTAAATTGCCTAAAAACTCTCAAAAAAACACAATTTTAAATATACTGACAACATAAAGTAAGATTTTATCGATACAAGTAACGCCCAATGAACTAACCAAAAATATGCATATAGCCTAGTAGAATTGCTGAATTGCATACTTCTTTGCTTACAAAAAAAAAAAAAAAAGAATTGCATACTTTATCTATAAAGGAGAACATGAGTTTAAATCTATCATTCTCTATTTTGGAAATAAGACCTTCTTGGAAAAAATAAAAATAAAAATAAAGATAAAGATAGTAGGTATTTGTGTTGATTAATCAAAGGAGTGGATTACATCACGTTGGACAATGCCTTTAAAAGAAAGGTAAGAGCATGCTTTGCTAATTCGTACGTTGTCTTATTGGTACTGAATTAATGGGCTACGGTTGTTGTCTATGAGTGAAAGTAACCTTGTCTATCACATGACCTAGATGTAAAAAGCATTTCTATGATGAGTGAAGTTCCTTGGAAAAAGCATGTTCGTCTTCTTCTATCACAATGTCTCAGACTCTTAGACGAAAAATTAATGAATTCTCCATCATTTCACATAAATGGTAAATTCTACCGTAAATTTAATTAGTGAAATCAATAATTATATAAGAGGATGGAGTACTATATTGTACTTCTGAAATATTATATAAATAGTCACTAATCTGTGCAATGCACAAGATTCACCAAAATAGAGAATGATAGGAAATGATACACAATTCTTGAATAAGAACCATTTACAAAGCATCAATAATTTCATATAAAAATGTGCAATATATTTACACACTACCATGAGTGTAAAGGAAACTAACTATATAGGCACGAGTAATTTTTTGTGTTCAAATTTGATAAAATAAATATATAAATAAATGAACATCAAAGATGCAATGCCTTGCCATATGTTGTCTTTAAATTCAACTTTCTTACAGCTTCATGTAGATTTGAAACACAAAGAGAACTAAAATAGCCTTAATTTTCATGAGTCAAATAATTTGGTTAAAAATTAGAACACAATCAATTAAGGACAAAAGATCATATCACTGTGAATAAAGTATTATTCTTTTAAATTAGCGAATTAATTAATTGGTGGCATGCTATAACATCGGCAAATAGTTCCCATGATTTAGAATTCCTAAGCAAATCTAAATATCCCCAAAAAGCATATATATTAATCTTCAAAAGACATATAAGCATAGCACTTACTGGGTTGGACAACTATATTAATAGAAAAAAATTTCCCCAAAGCCAAATTCTATCTACAAAAAAACAATGAAACCCAGATGGAATATCTAGAAATATTTTGGAGGTTTCGTCAAAATGTATATCTCAATACTTATCTCCTCGTCTCAGGAAGATTAGAAATACTTTCAGTGATGGTGATTGTATTAAACCTATAGGGTTTGGGTTTTAGTACTTCTACTGTTATGTGATTAGACTCAAGCCCAACTAACCCAATACAATGAATTTGTAGAGAATGGATTTAAGAATTGGGTTTTAGTGAGGATTGCAATAACTAGACATGATCATAAGTAGACTGAATGACAAATACGTGGGGAGAAGCGTGAAACTTTGTCCTCGGGCTTGATCCGAGGACTGGTAATTCTTATTATTTCTTTAGTGCTTGGTTACAAAGGCTTTCTTGGATGGTACAAACAGCAACCGTCTTCCCTAAATCCAATTTTCTAATCCTCTTTTCTTGGAGGGTTTCTTATATTATATATCTCCTTCTCGTTGATCTAGGCCCTCCATTTGTTGATCATGCAGATCGCTACTTAAGTGTTTGTCCCATCTGTCGCCTTCCCCCACTTTCTGTGAGTTACGGAAATCGAGGTAGTACTATTCAGGGGTCATTTCCCTATTAATGCGGCCAGATCGTTAGTTGTGGGCATTTAATGCGAAAGTGACAGCTTCTCTTGAAATTGCTCCCCCACCATGCTCCCATGGCTGACCCACTATGTTAGTCCTTTTTTCTTGGGATGCCTTGGAAGGCTATCTTTAAAGGCAAGTAGCTCTTCCTTCTTATGACCTCGGCTGGCCGAGGACAGGATTGTCCTTGGCGATGTCTTTTGTCAATGCGGACTCTCTTTGTTCATCCTTGGGCTTTTCTTACTCCTTAGCATGGGCCTTGGGCTCTGTATGAAGTGGGTCGGGGCTGCTGAGTTCTTTGACCCCATAATAGCCCCTTAAAATCCTGCTGTCCGGCTCTTCGGATCGAGAGGAGGATTTTAATGTCCTCGGACCTTCGTCGTGGCTTGTCAAGTCTTATCCCCTATCAGTGCTAGAGCCTTTTCGTTTGTCTAAGGCACGTTCTTGGCACTTCGATATATGGGGCGCGTCCTCATTAAATTCTGGGGGCTCTGTGCTCCCCACGTTTGACGGTGTGATAGTAATCCAATGGTGGGGACTTCTTTAGCCTTTATGGGCGGGAAAACCCGTACGGTTATTTTAATTAGAGGTATAAATACCCATTTGAACCAGTTTGTCTCTTTACTTTTACACTCAAGAGTTCTTACGCACATATCTTGAGTCCGGTTAAGCTTTTAGCCAAACTTACGTCTCTTTTCGGCATAAAAAGCCTGTCCAAGGAGCTTTTCCTCATTTCTATAAGTTTTCTCCTCTCTCATTCATATTTTCTCTCTTCTAAGTTTCTTTTCCTCTCATTCCTTTCTTTCCTTCGTCCCTCCTTGAGTTTTTTAGTCGTTCCTAGGGATGGGTAGATTTAAAAAGTTGGTTGAGTCGGAAGAGGCGATGGAGAAATTCATCCCTGAATATAGGATACCCAGTAATGTAGGTTTGAGGTACTATAAAGAAGGTGAGTGGCATTTTATGAGGCAAGGGGGCGAAATAGTGATCCCCATAATCGCTTTCCTAGAAGGGGGTATAAGGATCCCTATGGGGCCAATGATAAAGGACTACCTTAGGCATTTTCAACTAGCTCCCACCTAGTGTGCCATCAATGTGTTTCGGATCTTAGGCTGTGTGGACGCCCTAAACGAGAAGATTGGGTTGAGGATAACCCATCACGACATAAATTGGTGCTATAACCTCTAACACCTCAAGGGTAAATCCTATTACATGAAAGCGAGGGATGACAAGGTTAGACTCATTCAATGTCTCCCCGAGTCCAGCAAAGGGCTAAACAAGGACTTTCTCATCGTGTTAAGGGGGTGGCATAACGACCTTCCTTGTCCAATCGAGGAGGGGGCACCAGGTGGGGTATTCGGAGTAGGAGAGGGTTGACCCTAGATGTTATCATAGTTTGTATGATTTGGTTGCTAATAGGGGTATGCCTTCTTTTTTGTAGATCCTCACGCCTTCGAACGCCATTTTCATTTGGTCAACTGGTAGATTTGGAGACCATTCTTAAAGCGGAGGTCTTTGTGAACGAGGTTAACAACTAGGTCAGAGTTGCTCATAAGATCCTCGGGTACGATCCTATTCAAAAGTCATTCTCGGCTCTGAAGTACGTGATCAGGGCTAAAGATCCTTGGTTTCACAGAATTACCATAGTAAAGCACAGTTTTTTGCTTTCTAAAGGATCTCTTGCTCAAGGAGGTGTTACGTTGGCAGACTCCTCTTCGTCCCATCAAGCTGCAGAGACTGAGGAAGTAAAAGCAGAAAGCGAAGAGCAAGTTTTTGAATTGGGCTAATCTGAGGACGAATTCGGTGCATTCGACCAAGTCGATCTATCCGAGGATCCCTCTGGTGATTTGGGTGACCCCAGCTTGACTGAGGTGGAACTCCAAAAGACCTCTTCTTAAACCGAAATAGGCTTCAAGAGAAAACCTCCCACCAACCTTCTTAACTTGATTGAAGGCTAGTCGAGGAAGGATGCGCCGGGAAAGTCACAGCCCAAGCTTCCCCCTCCTCTGCCTAAGCCTCAACCTACCTAGACCAAATATCTTCCACCCCATCACAACCGTATTCTCCACGGTCCAAACATCCTCATCCTCCTCAGTTCACTGATCCAAAAAGGAAGAGGGCTTCCAAGGGTAAGGAGCCCATGGATGAGGGGAGATCCTACTCCTCTCAAGAGGAAGATGAAGTTTGACGAGCTTTAAAGCAATTGAAGATCGTGCACCAGGGCCAAGATAAGTAAGTCACCACATAGTCTGAGCCTCAGGCTTGGCTTCCTACCCCAATGCTCCATGGGGAGCCTATAATGGACAACGCCTCCTTGAGGGACTTTAGAGGGGGCGAAGGTGCCTATGTGGCCGACACGCTGGAGAGGTCTCTGCTACTCCTCATCGACATGGCCGAGTTAGCGGGTCTGAGGAGGCAAAAGGTCTTCTTTAGCATCAAAAGGTACCTAGGAATGGCAAGGCTCCCAACACTTGTGGCTCCAATGATCCTTGTTCTTTGGCTCTCTACTCACTGTGTGCTTATTTCAATTGGCAGGCTGTCCAGGCTACTAATAGGTTGGAGGAGGTAGCCAATGACCAAAGTAAGGCCCTAAAGCTCGAGTGTGACAAGCACTTAGATGCCACTCAGACCCTTAAAAACTCCAAGGCTGACCTCTCGAAGGCGAGGGAGGACTTAAAGGAGATGACCAGGGCCAAGGATAGCGCCGAATTAGGACTAGCTAGCGCCCAAAAACAGGCCGAGGACCAGACGAGGTGCCTGCTTGAGGCTGAGGACTAGCTGAAGATTGCCAAGGCACAAATCACGAATTTGAAGAAAAAGCTGGCCGAGGCCGAGGGGGCCAAAAACGTCGCATAGTAGGCCAGGGACGAAGCCTTGAGGGCCAAGGAAGAGGCGGTGTTCGCCAGGTCAGAGGCTGAGAGCTCCAAGGAAAAGGCCGAGGAGGAGACCTATGACTTAGGAGTGGCTGAAACCTAGACCACTTTCAAGGCTCAAGTCCCTGGGGTATGCAGGCTCTACTGTTCCCAGGTTTGGAATGAGGCCCTTAAGCAAGCTGAGGTTGAGGCTTCATCCGACCTATGGAAGGTAGAGAATGTATACTACCCTCCTGCTATTAGGGAAACTACCCCCTCTAGCTCTGAGGTTAGGGATGCTCCTGAGGAGGCTAAGGCTGTTGGTCCTGGAGTTGTTTTGGCCATAACTATCCCTAAGGAGCTAGCCAAGGAAAGCGAGCCTTCTGGGGCAGCAGAGACAAGTGAAGGCCTAAACCCTGATGCACCCCAGAAGACTCCAGAGTCCATAGGTGATGCTCAGGCCCCTCATACTGAGGAGCCAGCTCTTCTTGTTAAGCCCCTTCAAGCTGTTCCCTTTGGTGAGGGCTTCAAGGATCTCAAGATCGCTTCTGCTCAGCTTTCCAAGGAAGGAGCCAAGACTAAGCCAAAGAAATAGGCCACCTAGGCTAGCTCCTGTTTTGTTTTTATTTCGATGTTGTTGTTGTTGTTGTGTTTTATTTTATTTTTATTTTTTATCATTATCATTTTTTGGAACATTGGGATTTATTATAATGAAGTTTTATCGAATGAATGAAGTTTCCCTTTTTCTTTTTACATTACATGTTTATTGTTGTTGTCATCACTATTAGTATGGATCCCATGTGTAGAAATGATTATATATGTGTTATGCTTGTGATTAAGCCTTGAAACCCCAATTCTAAGGTGTCGAGCGTATATTTAGGCTATGTTTGCAACTCACGCAAATGTTTGATTTTGTTAATTTCTTCAAAGGTTGTGGTCCGAGGATCCACCCCTACAATATTGATCCTTAATCTTCTAGAAATTTTAAAATAATGGAAGGTACAAAAAGAATATGTAACTTGATGGTGGACTTGTTAAAATTCATCTCCAAATCCTACCTACTCATCCACACAAAAAGAATAATTTCATTTATTGATATCTTAATTGGAGGATAAGAACCAAATCATCATAGGGAGGGTAACACTCATTCAGATCCCATCATAATCATAAAAAACAATAATAATGACCACCTAGGCTCTTGCTGGCTCTTGCTGGGAGTAGCTAGTTTCCCCATAGGCTTGAGTCTGAAGACCATGCAAGGCTTTGGTTCTGCCTAGTACTTATAATTTTTTGGAAGTATCTAGTTTTCCCATAGGTTTAAGTCCGAGGACCATGCAAGACCTTGGTTCTATCTAGTATTTATAGTTTTTTGGAAGTATCTAGTTTCCCCATAGGTTTGAGTTTGAGGACCATGCAAGACCTTGGTTTTGTCTAGTACTTAGAATTTTTTGGAAGTATCTAGTTTCCCCATAGGTTTGAGTCCGAGAACCATGCAAGACCTTGGTTCTGTTTAGTACTTAGAATTTTCTAGAAGTATCTAGTTTCCCCGTAGGTTTGAGTTCGAGAACCATGCAAGACCTTGGTTCTATCTAGTACTTAGAATTTTCTAGAAGTATCTAGTTTCTCCATAGGTTTGAGTTCGAGGACCATGCAAGACCTTGGTTCTATCTAGTACTTAGAATTTTTTGGAAGTATCTAGTTTCCCTGTAGGTTTGAGTCCGAGGACCATGCAAGACCTTGGTTCTGTCTAATACTTAGAATTTTTTGGAAGTATCTAGTTTTCCCGTAGGTTTGAGTCCGAGGACCATGCAAGACCTTGGTTCTGTCTAGTACTTAGAGTTTTTTGGAAGTATCTAGTTTCTCCATAGGTTTGAGTCCGAGGACCATGCAAGACCTTGGTTCTGTCTAGTACTTAGAATTTTCTAGAAGTATCTAGTTTCCCCGTAGGTTTGAGTTCGAGGGCCATGCAAGACCTTGGTTCTGTCTAGTACTTAGAATTTTCTGGAAATATCTAGTTTCCCCGTAGGTTTGAGTTTGAGGACCATGCAAGACCTTGGTTCTGTCTAGTACTTAGAATTTTCTGGAAGTATCTAGTTTCTCCGTAGGTTTGAGTTTGGGGACCATGCAAGACCTTGGTTTTGTCTAGTACTTAGAATTTTCTGGAAGTATCTAGTTTCTCCGTAGGTTTGAGTTTGGGGACCATGCAAGACCTTGGTTTTGTCTAGTACTTAGAATTTTCTGGAAGTATCTAGTTTCTCCGTAGGTTTGAGTTTGGGGACCATGCAAGACCTTGGTTTTGTCTAGTACTTAGAATTTTCTGGAAGTATCTAGTTTCTCCGTAGGTTTGAGTTTGGGGACCATGCAAGACCTTGGTTTTGTCTAGTACTTAGAATTTTCTGGAAGTATCTAGTTTCTCCGTAGGTTTGAGTTTGGGGACCATGCAAGACCTTGGTTCTGTCTAGTACTTAGAATTTTCTGGAAGTATCTAGTTTCCTCGTAAGTTTGAGTCCAAGGACCATGCAAGACCTTGGTTCTGTCTAGTACTTAGAATTTTTTGGAAGTATCTAGTTTTCTCGTAGGTTTGAGTCTAAGGACCATACAAGACCTTGGTTCTGTCTAGTACTTAGAATTTTCTGGAAGTATCTAGTTTCCCCGTATGTTTAAGTCCAAGGACCATGCAAGACCTTGGTTCTGTCTAATACTTAGAGTTTTTTGGAAGTATCTAGTTTCCCCATATGGTTGAGTCCGGGGACCATGTAAGACCTTGGTTCTGTCTAGTACTTAGAAGTTTTGGAAGTATATAATTTCCCCATAGGTTTGAGTCTAAGGGCCATGCAAGACCTTGGTTCTGTCTAGTACTTAGAGTTTTTCCACAATATGAGACAGATAATCATAATGGACTGAAAATTTTGAATTAGAGAAACGCTTTTGTTAATAATAGTACATTTTCAGGTTATTTACATTCCAAGGACGAGGTACAACTTTTTCATCTAAGTTCTCTAAGTAGTATTCACCTATTCCTGCTACTAAAGTAATTCGGTATGGCCCTTCCCAATTGGGTCCCAACTTTCCCCAAGATGGGTTTTTGGAGGCACCTATAACTTTCCTTAACACTAAGTCCCCTAGTGTTAATGGCCTAAACTTTACATTGGCGTCATACCCCTGCTTGAGTTTCTGGTGGGAATAGGCCAATTGGATCACTTCTTTTTCTTTTTTTTCCTCGATCAGATCTAGGCTGTTCCTTAGTAGTTCATCATTGCTGCTGGAAGTGAAGGAGCTTGCCTTCATCGTTGGGAAGTTTGCCTCTAAAGGGATAACAGCCTCGGCCCCATAGGTCATGGCAAAAGGTGTCTCTCCTGTTGACCGTCGCGGTGTACTCCAGTAAGTCCATAAGACGTGTGGCAGCTTCTCTACCCATCTTCTCTTAGCGTCATCCAATCTTTTCTTAAGCCCATTGACAATGACTTTGTTGACAGCCTCGGCTTGTCCATTTCCCTGAGGATAAGCTAGGGTTGAGTACCTGTTTGTGATCCCCAGTTCGTAACAGTATCTTCTAAAGGCTTTGCTGTCAAATTGGAGTCCATTGTCTGAGATGAGGGTTCGTGGGACCCCGAATTCTGTAACGATGTTTCTCCAAATGAATTTCTTAGCATCTGCATCTCAGATGTTGGCTAATGGCTCAACTTCGACCCATTTGGTAAAGTAATCTGTGCCGACTAACAGATACCTCTTATTTCCTACTGCCTTGGGGAAAGGGTCTACAATATCTAGGCTCCACTGGGCGAACGGCCACGGATTGGACAAAGGGTTGAGGACCCCTCCTGGCTGATGGATATTTGGGGTAAATCTTTGACACTGGTCACATTTCTTAACATATTCTAGGGCCTCCTTCTGCATTCCCGGCTACCAATATCCCTGGGTAATAGCTCGATGCGATAAAGATCTTCTTCCTGTGTGACTCCCACAGATCCCTTCGTGCAGCTCTTCAAGCAGTAACTCCGATGCTTTAGGGTGAATACACAATAAATATGGCCCAAAATAGGAGCGCTTGTACAATTTGTGATCCTCGGACAACCAGAACCGAAGAGTGTTTTTTTATATTTTTTTAGCCTCTAACTTCTCTTCAGGTAGGATATTGTTTTTGAGGAATTGTACTATAGGATCCATCTAGCTAGGACCCAGTTTGACCTCATGAACATGGATCGTGCCCTTCGCAACCTCGTTAGCTCTATTTAGATGCTCAACAAGGATAATCTGAGGCAGACTCCTTGTCGAGGAGGTAGAAAGCGTGGCTAATGAATTTGCATGGGTGTTTCCACTTCTAGGGACGTGCGACAAGCTGAAAAGATCAAAGTCTGACTATAGGCGTCTAACCTAGCTTAAATACTCTTGCATTCTCGTATCTCTGGCTTCCAACTCTCCCTTTACTTAGCCTACTACCAATCTCGAGTCCGAGAACACCTCTACTACTTTTCCTCTCATTTTGTGCACCATGGCCATTCCCTGTAACAATGCCTCATACTCAGCTTTGTTATTCGTGGCCGAGAACCCAAGTTTTAAGGATTTCTCTATGATAGTCTTCTCATGAGACTCTAGGACTAGCCTTACTCTGGACCCCTTTTGATTCGCTGCGCCATCAACGTACACCTTCCAACATGGGGACCCTGGTATAGAGACTGCCCCAATTGGTTTTCCGTCCATGCTTCTCTCCCTTACTACTACTTCTGCTGGTGGTTCAGCAAATTTGGCCATCAAGTCAACTAGGACCTGGCCCTTTATAGAGGTCTGAGGCATGTACTTGATGTCAAAAGCTCCCAGAATGGTGTTCCATATGGCAATCCTTCCAGTGTAATTAGCAGTCCGAAGCACGAACTTCAAGGGCAATTGGGTTAGAATGACCACTGTGTGGGCTTGGAAATAATAGGGAAGCTTTCGCGTAGCGTGGACCACAACCAGTATGGCTTTCTCCAAGAGTAAGTATTTGACCTCAGCTTCATGTAGTGACTTGCTCATGTAATAGACTGGTTTTTGAAGGCCGTTGTCATCCCATATTAGTACCAAGCTTATAGCATGATGGGCTACAACAATATATGCGTACAGGACCTTGTTGGCTTCAGGACTGGACATGATAGGTGGTCGTGACAGGTATTCCTTAAGTTGCTGGAAGGCCATGACACAGTCCTCGTTCCATTCGAATCCTTTCCACTTGTTGATCAAGAGATAGAACGGTCTGCATCTATCCACTGACCTGGAAATAAATCGATTCAATGCAGCGATCATTCCAACAAGTTTCTGGACCTCCTTAGCATTTCGTGGCAGCTTTAGGTCATTAATGGCCTTGATCTGGTCAAGGTTATCCTCTATTCCCCTATGAGTAACCATGTATCCTAGAAACTTACCTGATCCTATGCCAAAAGAGCATTTGGAAGCGTTCAGGTGCAGCCTGTGCTTCCTTAAGATATTAAAAGTACTGCCGAGGTCTCCCAAGTGCTCGGACACCACCTTACTTTTTACCACCATATCATTAACATAGGTTTCGATGCTCTTGCCAAACTGTGGCTCGAACATTCTCGTCATCATCTTTTGATAAGTGGACCCTACGTTCTTCAGGCCAAATAGCATTACCTTGTAGTGGTAGTTCCTAGTAGGTGTCACAAAGGCTATTTTCTCCTAATCCTTCAAGGCCAGCGGTATTTGATGATAGCCCTGAAAAGCATCCAGGAAACTCATCCGAGGATGGCCCGCTGTTACGTCCATTAGTCGGTCTATCCGAGGCATGGGCAGGGGCGGCCCAACATAATTTGGGGCCTAAGGCGAAAAATTTATGCGGGGCCTTTAATATGTAAATATTAATTAAACAAAATTATTTAATACTAATCAAATTAAGGTTAATTTGATACATTAAATACATAAATAATACCAACTAGACTAATGTTAATTTCATATATAGAATTGAATATCATAGTTGAATTATAAATATTAATAAAAAGAAATAAAAATATATTGCGATTGAAAAAGATACTTTATTTTGGATATAAGACGATGCATAGTTAAATAAAGTTGTAATCTAATTTTCAATTTTATATTTTGATTTAAAGAGAGAGAGAGAGAGAGAGAGAGATAGATATTATTTGGTGTATGGTTTTGTAGGATATTAGTTTACAAAAATCAAAGTCTCAAACTATTAGGGGAGATTAATCTATAATTGATGATTTAACACATTTGCAACATCTTTTTGAAATATTTTAAGGTTTCAATTGAGTTAAGGTTCTAATGGTCTCGTACTTTGAGAGTCTTAATAGAAATGAAAAAGAAAAATGCACTAATTAAAAGCACTATAAAATGTTCAAAATATAATGTGATATTGTCTCTCATTAATGAACTTCATCAATTTAACTAATGAATGTTTATATCACGTTTTTTGTGATTAATAACATGGCAATTTGTAATCCAATAGTAAAATTTGTACATCACTAATAATAATAAAAATGTACAACCTTTAGAAAATATATATAATTTTATAAAAATTTGGGCATTTTAACTATGAAAAGTGGGGCCTTTTTTCCTAAGGAAAATTTTGTTTTTTGGTGGGGCCTTAGGCCTAGGCCTAACTTGCCTAGGCCTTGAGCCGGCCCTGGGCATAGGGAATGGGTCCTTTGGGCATGCTTTGTTTAGGTTCGTGAAGTCTACACAAACCCACCATTTTTCACTTTCTTCTTGACTACCACGGTGTTGGCCAACCATTCGGGGTAAAAAACCTCTTTGATAGCCCTTACACACTTAAGCTTCATCACCTCGTCTCTAATCGCGTCAGCATGATCTCTTAATGGGTGTGGGGGTGGCTGCTATTTGGGAGTGATGGACGGGTTGACGTTAAGATGGTGACAGATGAAGGTTGGGTTAATTCCTAAAGCATCACAAGCATCCCATGCAAATACGTCAATATTTCTTTTGAGAAATTCGACCAATTCTTCCTTCTCTTGAGGGGGCAGTTAAGCCCCTACCTGAAAGATCTTCTTCGAGGTTTCACCAGTGACCACCTTCTTTAAGTCCTCACATTTTGCCTCCTCGGCCGTTGTATCAAGGGGCGACACCGGGGCTTTTGATTGCTATAAGTCCTTTTCAACAAAGACCGAGGACTCTATGTCAAGCCGATGAGAAATGATGGCCACTACACACTGCCTTGTAGTGGATTGGCAACCACGGATTTCGAGGACTTGGTCCCCTGACGGGAATTTCATCTCCTAGTGCAAAGAGGAGGCGACAACCCCCAAAGTATAGAGCCAGGGCCTGTCGACGATGGCTATATATGGAGAGTAGGTGTCTACCACGATAAAGTTCACCTCCACTATCTCTGAGTCGGTCTGGATGGGTAACCTAATCATGCCCTTTGGAATAACTAATTTCCCGTCAAAGCTCATCAAAGGAGAGCTATATGGGCATTAAATCTTCCAATTTCAAATTCAACCTCTTGTAAAGATCAGGGTACATAACCTCGGCAGCACTGCCACCATCCACCATCACTCTTTTCACATTGTAGTCTCCTATTTTGAGAGTGATCAACAGCGCGTCGTCATGGGGCTGGGTGGTTCCGATCTTGTCTTCCTCCGAAAAGCTCAAGGTTGGATGAAAATTCATTTTGGCCTTCTTCGGCTCTAGCTAAGGCTCCTCGACAGGCAGTTGGGCCACAGATAGCACTCGTAAAGGGCGCGTGTCTGTTCTCCTGGCGCAGCCAAGATTAAATTGATCATCCCCACGAGTGGTCTCAGGGCAGCATCTCTCTGGGGTTCCTGATAGGTTTGGCCTTGATGACCACTGGAATGATACAGAAGGTGCTTTAACTTTCCTTTTCGTACTAGCTAGTCCAGGTAATTCCAGAGGTTCCTGTAGTCCTCCGTGGTATGTCCGTGGTCCTGGTGGTATTGGCAATAAAAGTTCTGATTGCACCTCATGGATTCCCCCGCCATCTTATTCGACTACTTAAAGTATGGTTCGTTCTTGATTTTTTCCAACACCCGATGTACTGGTTTTTAGAACACAGTATTGACAGTCTGTGCGTTGGTTGCTCCGGACTGCCCTTCAAAATCTCTTCTCGGGCGGTTGCTGCTATATCAGTCTGACCTGAAATCCCTCATCTCTTGAGGGATAACCTTCTCCTTTCCTTTCCCTTGCAGCTGGTCTTTCTCTACTCGTTTATATTTGTCGAACTAATCCATCAGTTGGCGCACACTGGTGGCAGGCTTGCCAGTCAGAGACTTCCTCAAGCCGTGCTTGGTTGGGGGCTGTTTTTGAAGGTGTTAATGGCGAAATCATCAAAGTTGCCGCCAATTTCATTATACATTTCCCAATATCTGCCCGAGTAGGCCTTCAGAGTTTCTCTGTCACACATGGATAACGACAGTGGTGCACTCAAGGGGCGAGGGTCTCTGCTATTTGTGACGAAACGAGAGCCAAAAGCTTAGGTTAGCTGCCTATACGAATCTATGGAATTTGCCTTAAGCCATTAAACCAACTCATCGCCACTGGTCCCAAGCTAGATGGGAAAACCTTGCACATCAGCGCCTCGTTTTTGGAATGGACGACCATCCTTTGGTTAAACTAGTTCACAAGCTCCACAGGGTCTGTGGGGTGAAGGCCAACTGTTGGAATCGCTGAGGGAATGTAGCCCCTTCTATGTGGCGTGTGAAATGTGATTTAGAGAGTTGATCTAGTGCCCTGCTCATGGCATCGTGTTCGAGGCCCCTAGAAGAGGAGCTTTTGCGTTTGCACCTCTGGTATTCTTCATGAGAGAAGGTCTCGCTTGGAGGGGTTCTTGATCTCTACCTATAGTCATCATCGCTTTCATCATTGGAGGGCAAGTCAGGGTTAGGATGAGATCGCCTTCGTTGTGCATGGCGCAGTTTTCTCTTCAAGTTGTTTATCTCTTGCTGCATGGCCTGTTCGTCATTCTGTTTCTGAGATACATGGCTACCCACACAAGAATGGCTTCTGCTAGTTTGAGTGGTGTTTACACTTCCCTCTCAAAACCTTCCATTCTCTTCATTTCGATCACGCTCAAGGTTGGGAAAGTCGCCCTGTTGCTGGGATCTAGCCGGCTCAGGCTGATGGGAGCCTGCTTGATGAGGACCTGAACCTACCATGCTTGATTGTTGTCCTTACTAGCACACAAGTTCTTCCCATAGACAACGCCAATTGTAAGGTCTGGGTTTGAGTACTTCTACTGTTATGTGAGTAGACTTAAGCCCAACTAGCCCAATACAATGAATTTGTAGCAAGAACTGGGCTTTAGTGAGGATTGCAACAATTAGACATGATCGTAAATAGATTGAATGACAAATACGTGGGGAGAAGCGTGAAACTTTGTCCTTAGGCTTGATCCAAGGACTGGTTATTCTTATTATTTCTTCAGTGCTTGGTTACAAAGGCTTTCCTAAATGGTACAAACAGTAACTGTCTTCCCTAAATCCAATTTTCTGATCCTCATTTCCTGGAGGGTTTCTTACATTATATATCTCCTTCTCGTTGATCTTGGCCCTTCATTTGTTGATCATGCAAGTAGCTACTTGAGTGCTTGTCCCATCTGCCGCCTTTCCCCACTTTCTGTGAGTTACGGCAACCGAGGTAGTACTATTCATAGGTCATTTCCCCATTAATGTGGCCAGATCGTTAGTTGTGGGCATTTAATGCGGAGGTGACAACTCTCCTGGAATTTCTCCTCCACCATTCTCCCATGACTGACCCATTGTGTTAGTCCTTTTTTCTTGGGATGCCCTGGAAGGCTGTCTTTAAAGGCATGCCGCTCTTCCTTCTTATGACCTCAGCTAGCCGAGGACAGGATTGTCCTCGGCGATGTCTTTTGTCAATGCGGACTCTCTTTGTTCATCCTCAGGCTTTTCTTCCTCCTCGGCATGGGCCTTGGGCTTTGTATGAAGTGGGTCGGGGCTGCTGAGTTCTTTGACCCCACAAAACCCATTATAAATATTCTGATAATAACAGTAATTACCAAAAACAATAGCAATTCACAGAATAACAGAAAAACAATTGAAAAACACGTCAATGAAAGGCAAGGCCACAACCACTATCACTACAAACAAAAACCCATTACCTTAAATTCACAAATAATCAAATCCACAAACGCATTTCTGCCCAAAAAAAAATCAGCTACACATTCACACCATCACAATTGTAACGGCAACCTTCATGGCATAGAAGCATAACCTCCTTTGCTAAGAAGAGCAAATACTTATATACCTATATACTGTATTACAATTTGACTTAGGAACCAACCATTGTTGACATTTAATTTTTTTTTTTTTTTTTAAAGAAAAGAATTGGGTGAATTACTACGTTTTCAATCTTCAAATTTTTTAAGTTATTTTTCTTTTCAATTTTGAAAAAAAAAAAAAAAAATTAGGGGACAAAACAATTTTTTTTCTTTACTGTCAAACTGAGAAAACTACAAACCTAAAATCACCTGTAAATACTTCTTAAAAAAAATAACATATCCTATAAAATACCATAAATAAATGCCACTACAAAAGAATCCATATTAAAAATTGTTAGGTTTTAGATCCCTATAAACTAGATTGTTTAATATAATTAATTAACCAAGTGAATACTTAAGTTTATTATTCAGATCTACTTTAAAACAATAAAGTCATATCATGTAAAGCAGCGGAAAATAAAGAACACAATGATATGGTGATCTAGGAAAACCAAACTGGTAAAAAACCTGAGGAGGATTTAACCTAGCTATCCTCAAGGTAAAAAGCAAATCCACTATAGAGAATCGAAATTTACAATAAGACTTAGACCACTAACATCCTATTGCTACCACATGTAAAACTTACTGACACGACCATGTGCAAGCTCCAAATCCATGGACTCCTTCTCTATTAGGCCTTTGCAAGCACCCACACTTGTGACAAAAACAAAAATTCTCTTGTTTGTGACTCCAAGACCACCCTTGAAAGTTTAGATTATCAGCTATTATTGATCTTCATGCAGCAACTTCAGATCTACTAGTTCAAAGATATGAGAGTGATATTCGGTAGTGACTTTGATAGAAGAAGACACAGAACCTTTTAGATGTCACAAGAGTACCTCCAAAGTCATATGCTAGAATAAGTAAATCTTAAACCCTAATTAAAATGCAGATACAACTCTCGATCGATTGAGCTTGTCTCTCGATCAGTCGAACCAGGCAAATTCTAAAATCTTCTTTCTGCAGCGTTCTTGTTCTTGAATCTTGACTTGGATCACCTTCAGCATTGTCTATTAATACCTACAAACTTTGTAGACGACTAAATTTCTGGTTTGAAATAAATCAAACAAATAAAATATTTTCACAAATACGAATTTGTATTGATGATTGTATGGTACAATTCTCTGAAGTTACAAAAGAGTAATCCTCTGATTCGATCTCCTTGCAAGACTTATTGATTGGAATTGTGGTAATGTGATTTTGACTTGAAAACAAAATATCCTTCAATTTGGTTGAGGGATGGATTGAAGATTACTGAAACGGAATTACAATGAATCTCTAGCTATGAGTTTATTAGAAATCCTTTGTTCTTCACGTTCTTCGTGTGTTCTTCGTCTTTGAAGGTTTGTGGTGGAAGTTCTTCAGGACTTTAGAGGTTTGAATCCGTAGAGCTTCATTGATTTGTGATTTGTTGATATTTCTGGAGGCTTTTAAGCTTAATTCCAGCAAACTTTAGGATCTAGGCAGATAGTTTGGATAATTCTGCTTCGAATGTTCTTCGATTTTGGGATTGAAGTTCTTGAAGACTTTGAGGCTTGATTCCTGCAAAACTTTTGTACTTCTGAGTGCTTTTGAATCTTCTCTAATGCTGCTTGTGCTCTAGATGGTTTGGTTCTCTTTTAAATGCCTTAGGAAGGCTTCTATTTATAGGAGTTTGGGGGTGGGTGAGTGACACGTGGCAAAGTCTAATTGGTGACACATGTCACAGCTTGATTGGTCTGCTTATGTCATCGCTTACACACGCTGGATTGCATATGTCATTGCTTACACGTGTTGGACTGCTTATGTCATCGCTTTCACGCGCTGATGCTTGATTGGTTTTTACATGACACTTGGCTAATTTCTGTTGGTTTTTGAGTAGTGATAGCAAACCCTAGCAGCAATATGTGGTGATTTGTAATTGGCTGTATTTTGTGGACCTGGTAGTATGACGTGTCAGCTTGTGATAGGTCGGAAATTTTCCCTCTCTACAAACTCTAAGGTCCATATCTAAACAAATTTGTGTTCACGATTTGCCAATTGTTCTAAACTATTAGAACCTAACAAAAATGAAATGAAAAACGAATAATATTGAATACTTTTTACCAAATAAAAATTTTCCATTGTTGTTGTAAGCCATGATGCTTCTTTTTTCTTTTTCTTTTTTTTTTTTTTTTTTTTTTTTTTTGCTTAAACCTACTATTTTGTTTTGGAAAACAAAGAAAAAAACACTAACACTCATTCTCATTCTCTCTTTCTCTGTCTCTTAGGATTTTTTTGGTTAATTTTTTTTCCTTGTGGGAAATTTTTTTTCTTTCCTTGTGGGTTTTTCAAAGATTTCGTGTACTATTTACTATTTAGTTTTTTTAGAGATAATTTACTATTTAGTTTAAAAATTTAAAAGTTTTATAAATTAAAAAGTTGATGTGAAAAATTGTGGGAGCCCTAAAGCCTACGTGGCAAACTCTAGTGAGGTCAACAAAAAAGACAAAGACTTCAATTTTATAGTATATATAGATTACTCTAACTTCTTATAAAGTTTAATTGTTGTTGCATTACTACACGAGTGATGTTAAATAATATGTTTTAGCTACAAACTAATGAGGTCATTAGTTGAATGAGTCTAATACACTTTAGTTTAAAAATTCAAATTACTAGAATTAGCGTGTAACAATTTTGTATTAAAATATACAAGAGCGATTCGAGGAATTTTACAAATTTTATTACATAAATCTTAAATAATGTGTGAGCAATCATGAAAAATAATTCACCATTTATTTACTATGTTGTTGAGGTGGCAACAATAACATCCATTAATTGTCACATCAATTTATATTAAAATTTGTGATAACTTTTAACATTTTGTATATATATATATATATATATAGACTTCTCTTTTTGCAAAATAAATAGATAGATTTTTTACCCTTTTTTTGTTTTACTAATACTATTTTGTGTAAATTTAAGTGCTTGTAGTTGATATGAATTGAAAAAAAGGGAAATGAAAGAGGAGAGGAATTGCATTCTATTATTAAGTATGTTTCCATATTGAAGATTCTCATAAAGATTATGTTTGCGTAATGAAAAATGATATTCTCTCAATTCTAAATAGATAAAGCATTTTTCATTTTGGGATAAAGGTTTGTTTGCATAATGAAAATTGAGATTTTCCAAACCTAAAGCATTTATTCACCTAGTATCCTATATTACCACAACTCTAAGCACACCATTCCTTACCCACCTAAGATAATTTTGAGAGAGATTTTAATTTTTTTAATTCTAATTACAAATTCTCATCTATTTTGAGACAAGCCAAATAGAATAGGTTTTGTGGAGATAAAGTTTTTCCAAACAAGGTTAAATGAATTTGCTCTAATCCATTATATGGTAATTTAAAAGACCATCCTTATGTATTAAATCAAATGATTCATTAAATCAATTGAACAAATCTCATGGCTTTTAAAGAGGTCACGACTAAAAATACATATGGGTAGTCTTTTGAGTGTACTTAAGTTTTATTTTTATTTTATTTTATCACTAATAAAAAAATTTTACAATAAAATATTCCATTAGTATTTATCTTCATATGTAAGATTCACTTAAAATCAAAATAATAATAACCTTTTTCTCACATCAATTGTATATAAATTAAGCATAATATATTTAAAAATTGAAATTTTTTTTTTTTTTTTTTAATTTTAAATGTGACCCGTGCGAATAAACTTAAGGGTAAGAGAGAAAATAACACTTTAATTTGATGGTAACTTGTTCAAAATAGGTGCTTTTATAGATAAATATGAGTGCATGTATGGGTGGTTTTATGGTACTAAAAATTGCACGCAAGAGCTATTTTTGAGAAAGATAGAGCCCACAAAAAGGAATATAGATAATCTTTTATTTTTAGTCAAACATGGACCATTTAAAAAAAAAAAAAGTCAATGCATAAAATATACATTTTATTTTTGATTGTTGTCTAAGTTTAGCATTATTCTACAAAACTTTTGGGGGCTTCTTCCAATTGTAAAGTGTAGGGTCATGATTTTGGGATCCAAGCCCAAATTGAACGGTCTCTTGGTCCAATGAGCCCAATACAATGAATTTGTAGAGAGTGAGTTGAAGAACTGGGCCTAGGTGAATTAGATAACGTCTAATACGAATCTTGAAGATGATTACGTGAGAATAAGTATCGTGTAGCTATATGGATTCACTGTTCGAGGACGCGGGTATTCGTATTCGAGAAGGCCTTCGTTCAAATAAATTGGCTAAACAGGATACAGATGATACAAATGTTCTCTCCTTTTTCTTCCCTCTTTTTCCTCCCCCCCCCCCCCCCCCCCCCCACCTTTTTTTTGTGGAGAGTCCTTCAACTTATATAGCTCCTTCTAACTCATCTTCACCTTACACCTGTTGATCATCTGAACTTTCACTTGAGTACTTGTCCCATCAGCCAACTTCCCTAGCCTTCTGTGAGTTGCGTTAGCCAAGGCAACACTATTCAGATGTCTTTTCCACATAAATGCAGCCAGTAAACTAGCTGTTTTTGCATTTAATGCGGTGGTGTCAATCATCTCTCAGATATTTCCATATCTTCAACCTTTTCTCATGTCCGTGAAACGCATTCCTATCACCGAACCTTTTCGGAAAGTCGCCTTAATAGCTGCATTATGCATTTTGCACCATGCTTATTAAGTCCGAGGAGCATGTACTCCTCAAACGACCTGACACCTGCCTTCTTTTGTGGGGTTTGATCCGGGGGCCTTTCACTATTCACTTCTTTACCCTTGGATCAATTCTTGTCCTTGAATAAAGCCCAAGGCCCAACGTATGGTTCTGGGCCCTTGACCCTATATAAAGCAATTTCCTAAATAACACACACAAAAAAAGAAAAAAAAAAAAAGAAATAGAAAAAAAGAGGCGGCCTTGCACATCTAGAAATGAAATGTTATTCCACGCTCCAAAACATTATTCACTTATATAAAAGACAACGTTATGCACAAAGTTGCATTTATAACATTGCCACTTGAAACTCATCTCTAATTATATAACCAACTAATGAGTAATGACTGCATTTATAAGTTCCTGGACCTAATTATTTGTTGGAGATGCATCAGAAATCATATTATGATTAAACCAAATAACCCTAAAATTACTTCCTGACAATAATAACTAAAGTCAACTCCTCAGTTTCATGAGGATAACAAACCAGCCGTTGTTGACTACTAGTTGTTCTTCACAGGAAATTCTACCTAAGGATAGGTTCGCAATATTCTATTTCCCAGCAATATGGGGACACATGGTACAATTATCAAGCTCATAAGATGAACACACGTACATGCAGTGCCACTGGCAGGCCTTAATGGCGGCTAGGAGTGGCAAAAATTGCCCGACTCATGGGTGTTTGACCCAAACCCTAATGGGGAGGGTTTTACTAAATCTGCAGAGCAAATGGGGAGGTGTGAGTTTTAAAAACCCCACCCATAGCGGGTTCAGGGTAGGTACGGGTATTAGTATTGCTCCAAACTTGACCCATATACATATATAATATTAAAAAATTAAAAAAAACCCTAACAATAAATATCTAACTTTCTCATTTCTCTATTTTTATTTTAACCTAATTACTCACTCTCAACCCCCCCCCCCTTCCCTTACTCTCATAGATTCTCACTCTCATTCGATGCCGCTGCTCCCTCCTCCCTGCCTCCTTTAATCAAACCCTATTCTCTCTCTCTCTCTCTCTCTCTCTCTCTCCCTTTTTTTTCTCTTTATTTATATGTTTTATTCTTTAAGCTATGATTTAAATTTATCTTTATTTGTCTTTGTTTAAGTCTATGGCCGAAATATCTTTCCCCTTTGGTTTAGTTTAAGTTGGTTGATTTGATGGTTGAATCTTGATTCTTGTTAATTTTGCGTTGAGAATAAAGATGGATATGAAGTTTTGTAGATTCGTGAGTTTGAATGTATCATCTATTAGAGATGTTCGCATCTTGATTTGGAATTTAGGGTTGGAAGATGTGTTGGAATGAATGTGTTCTGAGAAATTTGGGGTTTTGATAGGAATTTTGGATGAACCATTTGATTTTGTTCCTCAATTTTTTACAAATCAGCACTTTTTGATCTTATTTTCTCTTGTGCTTTAGGATTTAGGGCCTTTAGGCTTTAGGAAATTGATTTTTTTATTTTATTTTTTATTTAGCCTTGGTTCAGGCCTTCAGGGCCTTTATATTGGGCCCTAGTTTAGGGCCTTTTGGGGCAAGGTGAGGTGGGGCAAGGTCCCACAGAGGCTTGTAAGGGGGGGTATGGGGGCAAAGAATCCCCTCCGTTTAGTTAACGGGGCAAGTTTAGGTGATACGGGTAGAGGTGAGGGCGGGGATAAAGATACCCACCTCATTGCCATTCCTAATGGCGACTGAGTCAACTCACATCTTTCAGATACCTTAGTCTATATTTAGCTGCATATAGAGTAAGAATTCCCATGTTTCAAGGGGATTAAAGCGCCTTGAAATAGTAATAGTTCTGGAAATGACTTCTATCAAGCAAACAATCCAACTTCTACATGTCATTTTCTTGGATCCGATTATTCTATACACATGCTTGAAAGCAAATTGGATGCTTGTAAAGAATATATTGTGCATATATATATAGCTTCCTCACATTCCTATTCGGGGATTCGAATTCTAAACATCTTTATTGAAAACAAAAAAAAAGAAGAAGAAGAAGGAAAGATAAGGAGGTACATATAGTGGTCTGTAGGGCCAATGATGAATAAGAACCATGCGTGAAATTAATTCCACTAACCGAAAGGAAATTGGTTCTCCACCATATTGGAGCACTGCTCACTTGGATGCTCAAAGTGGTGGAATTAAACAAACTTGATCGAGTAAGTGGGATTTGGGAAGTGTCGACATTCACCATTAACATCAAGTTTACATGTCTCAGTTATTGCCATTGTCATTTTTTAGGAAAAGTTTGTTGAACGCTATTTAGTGCACACACTCTCCAAAAATAAGGGAAGTTATGCGATCCTAAACTTCAAAATAATAATTTGAAGTCACAGTTTCTTTTGTTTTTTGAAGAGTGTATGTATTATATGATAATCCTTGTTACTTATGCGTAATATATAATACATGATAATGATAGAGCATCCATCAAAAGAATGTTTTTATTAAAATAAGAAAAAATAGGGGGGGGAAATTTTTTCATCCTATGTAGGTCCTATATGCTTCACTCATACAATCCCTCTATTAATTGATTTTGTCGCCGTGCTTCTCCAATTTAATGATTCCAAGAGCACAATATTTGGACTCAAATATAGTAAATTAAGAAGGTAGGTACGAATGTTTTAATATTCAGCAGAAAGAAAAAAAGAAGGTAGGTTCGAGTACGACTCTTGCAGCATAGACCTATAATCGATCTTTAGTCTGCGTGTTAAAGTATTAATAAAATATATATATATATTTATATAAAATAAACAAAACAAACTAATCTAAAGGACTTTTCCTAGAATTTCCTCTTAACTAGAAGGATTTGTGCATAGATGTGATAGTTACGTGGGATAGATCCATGCACGCAAAATAGGGTTGCAATTATAGGTGCAAAGGCGAGTTACATCCTACTGCAACCCCACCCTAATCCAATTTGACCACATCCGAAAATTTTAGCCTAAAATACATTTATGTATCTCGAAAATTAATATGGGTTAAATAAATGGTCAAGTGACTTTTCTTTTTTAATCAGCTTTCAATTTGATGGGCTAATTTTCAATTTTTAGAGGGTTGGGGGGGGGGGGGGGGGGGGGGCGGCGTTGAATATAAATTTTTGGATCGAACTCCCCTCTATATATATATATTGAATATAAATTTTTGGATCGAACTCCCCTATATATATATTTCAAATTTTAAATTTCAAGGAGCCTTGATCCCTAATGATTTGACTATTCAATTGTTACCTTATGGTTTAATGCAAAAGCTAAAATACTGTACTGGGTGTGTTGTTTAAGTTTGTTCAAAGGAATTCAATACATTTTTATTGATCAAGACTGGTGCAACGTTTCAGAGTTACAAATTGTTATATATGTATTACTATATGTGTAAATTCATGAGCTTACATATTTTCTTAGACGTCACGATAATTTTTTATGACCTTTTAAATATCGAAGTCTATATATGTCTATTATATTATATGGACCCAATGCGAGGTTTACATTTTTTTTCAACATTGAAAATAATAATAATAATAATAATAATAATAGAAAAAAAAAAAATCAACAAGCTAATAAATTTTGGCCCAATGACTTGCCAATGAAAATTTTATTTTAAACCAAAGTGTCATGTGGGATATTATTATTTTTCTATTTTATTTTTTTTGTGTGGAATGTCACATATTTGGTTTGCCGTTAAGTTAAAAGTTCCCATGACATCGATCCACGATATGATTTGGCTTCCCACAATGACAGCATGGGGTTATATATGGGATTTACAGTTGGTTAAATTTGAGAAATTATTCAGCTCTCAAAGTATAATGACTTGGTATCTCTCCTCTCACATATATATATATATATAGTAAATCCCGTGATCAATTATCGGAAATAGGCTAATTTTTTACTAACTTTACTCTATTCTCTTTTGATAGGCCACAAACTGAATGACTCTTTTTTATAGAAATTAATTAATTAATTAGCCAAGTTATTAATTAATTAATTTATCATGCAAACGCTTGGTAGTACAAACAAATCACCAATAAACTAATTATGCAACGAAAAATAAATAGCACGATAATTTGTTTACGAATGGAGAAAACCTAATGACAAAAACTCCACCGGGTGATTTTCAGGTCACCACTCCCGAAACTCCACTATTATCACAACAAGCGGTTACAAGTAAAGGAATCCCAAGTACCTTACTAACCTACAGTTGAACCCTTACCCCAATACCAAATTGGACTTGTTCTGTAGTGACAGTTCCCCTTTCAGATGCACGAATCCCAAGTACGTGACTAACCAATTGTGCGAATCTCAGTACGTGACTTTAAACACCAACTGAGAATATTATCGGCTGCAAAATTCTTCAGTTCATCCACATGATGAAGATCAAGAAGATGCTTGGTCACAAAACCCTACGGTGTAAATACACAGCAACTTCTTCAAGAGAAAGAGATGAACTAGGTCAAGAACTTCGTCTCCAGTCACAATTTGCTTGAACAAAATTTGCTCAAAGATTGTGCAACTTGTGTACCGTTTGACGACTCTTAAAACAATCCTTTTATATGTCTAGGGTTAGGAGAAAAGAAGGCCCAAAGACATATTCACGGATCCCAAGAAAATCATATTTGAATTCTGAAATTCTTAAACCTCGACAGATAGGAGGTGTCGAGCAACTGTCAAGATTTAATGAATTTGCACTCTTTGCTTGATTTCTTGAACAGACTTGAAGGCTTCAACACTTGATCTTGAAACGTGATTTCTTGAAGTATTTAAACACATCCTAAGTCTACCCAAATACAAATAAAGTGTGTTTTGTCAAAGGATAAGTCAATTACATAAAATCATGACATATGTTCTTAACATGAGAAATACATATGTCCTAACAATCTCTTCCTTTGGCAATCCGTGACAAAACCACAATAAACAAATGAACATATAAGAGAAGTCATAAATCACTCAACTCATATTCACTTGTTGAATACAATAAAATCTATCCTAACACAAACTCTTGAAAAACTTTGCAAGAAGAGAGTTTACGGCAAGTAGACTTTGACAACCTGTATTTCTGAAACACTTTAAAAAAAAACTCATCAAGGCATCTTTGTGTGAAACAGAAATAATAGATTGCATACAAATAATAAGAAGCATATGTATAAAGAGAGAAAAGAAACAACACAAGAAAGGGTAAGTGAAAGAAAAACATACATCAACATCATAGAAGAGAAAATAAGTACAATGTATGTCTATAAATGGTCACAAGACCTCATGTACAAGAACAATGTATCTAAGAAAGAAAAGATACGTAATATCTTCACTACATCCCTCAAAAAAAAAAAAAAACAACAACACTCCCCCTAACACAATGATCCAAAAACTAACTCTCCCCCTAAGAGTGACTACTTTCATATCCAAAATTACTCTCCCTTTTCGTCACGAGTGACAAAGGGTAGAGTGTCAAGTAGACATCTCATCAGTAAAGCTAGCATCTCCATTAGCATCATTGTCACCACCATCATCATCATCATCATCCTCAGACTTAGAAGCCACAGGAGAAGGTGGTAAAGGGGTAGCCTCAGGAGCAAAACCACCTATGGACGCCTGTCGTCATGCAATACGACTAACACGACCATTCACCTGATACAACTCCGTAGAGAGTGTATCCAGGTGAGCATCGATGCACTACAACTATGCCATGACATCTCCTAAAGACACATCGCCCGAAGAAGAAGGAACAGATGCAGATGGAGCAAAATGGGATGGTGCAGAACGGGAGGAAGGAGTTGCTGAATCCGACTGCCGCAACTGAAACTGAGCCTCACTACGTTTAACGGTAGCGTAATCTATGGCACACATGACGGTAAAATGGTCAGAAGAGGGAAAAGGAACGAAAAAATAGCATAAGATCCTTGTGATAATGGAAGAAAAGATAAGCTTATCACGGGACACAGAATCTAGATGAACATCTATAATAGAAAGAATGAAATAAGAAGAAAAATCTATAGTAAGATGCTCAAGAAGAGATAACAAAAATCGAGCACGAGGCTCTGTAATGGAGTTATAGTGAGAAAGTGGATGCAAAACAAAGGTCATCACTATGTTCATCCCTGGTTAGCAAAAGGTCGACATGGTGTAAACAAATGCTCACCCCAAGCAGAAAGGCACTCACAAAAAGCAGACATGAGCTCATCCTTGGACACAGTCCTCAGAAGCTTACAGCTAGGATAGTCAGGAAACTCTATCCTAGGGACTCGAGGCACATATGCAACAAGTTATGGTATGATAGGAATGCGCGTACCTCGAACATGAGTAAAGAAGAAAGGTACTGAATGATCAATCCCGTGCATGTTGGAGTAGAACTCCTGGATAAACACGATAGGGTAGGTGACCAAGACGTCACACAGTGACTCCCATCCCCTACTGTGAATGACAGAAGGAAGTTCTGTCGGCAATGTCCGACAGAACGACTTGGCATTCCAAATGAATGCCTCGTTTAGAGAAGTTCTTCGAAAATGCCTTAAAGGCATCATCATTACGAAACCAAATGTTAGAAGATGAAGGATCAGAAGATGAAGAAGTACCGGAACGAAAAGGGTTTCGAGTTGGAGTGGATTTATGTTTAGGTGCCATTGACACGACTAACGTAAACAGAAATAGAGGGAGAGAGAGAAAAAACAATAAGAAAAGTCCCAAGCAGCAACAATAATATCACATATAATGAAAAGAAGGTACTGTGCATGGGAAATGCATGAACATGTGACATGCAAAACAATATTGCATCATGGGCTCAGCCTAATCCAAACCTATCAGCACACAAACAAATAGCACACATCTAAATGCATGACAATACTGTTATAATGCTAATGTGATGCAATGTATGAAGTTTTAAACTCATTTAAGTGAAAAACCATCCCAAAATTTCACAAATAACTCATCAATTTTGAAAAACCCCAAATTTTCCAAAAGCTCCAAAACCTAAGTTTCAAAACATGAAATACATGAAGAATAAGAGATTAAAAACTTACCAAGAGAAGAAGAATCTTGAAAAAGTTTGAAAAATCACAAAGGAAGAGGTTTGGAGTGAGAGAGAGAGAGTGTTTAGGGGATGAACAGGTGCAGACAGATTGAGAGAGATCGAAGAAATGAGAATCAGATCGCGAAGAATGTATATATAGACCCTCAGTAAAGTTCGATAGATGCAGGTGTCGAAAGGTGTCGAGGAAGCTATCGAGGTAGGTATCGAGGAAAAGGTCGTCAACAGCTGAGTTATCGAGTAGGTATCGCAGAACAACTCATCAGATCCAAGAACAGAAGCTCGATCGATCCACCAGGTATCGAGGATCTATTGAGGAGGCAGGAGTTTTCTCGATCGATCTACCAGGTATTGAGGATCTGTCGGGAAAGCGATATATAACTGCTGAAGAATCTCGACAGACAGCAAGGTGTCGAGGAGGTATCAAGGAGGTGTTAAGCCACTTTTAAAAACCAGTTTTTCGAGAGTGAAAAACATAGACATGAATGCAATCTAACATGCAACTCAACCAATGATCCAATCAATACAATAATCTTTCAAAATCATCTCTTAATAAAAAATTTAAGCACATGGATCTTAGAAAACACACACACACACTAAACAAGTCTAATCAATTTTATATTTCAAAAACCAAGTAAAGACAGTTTAGTGAGCATACATTAACACATTGTAAAACCTTGTGATGGTCAAATCACATTGTACCTGCACATGTATCAAGAGTAGCAAAGAATATTAGTGTTGTGTGTGAAAAACATCCCAAGATTGCATAAGTGTATACATGTTATGACGATTTGAGATATGAGAAAATTACTTTAACTCACACACAGTCATAACTACTTGATGGAGACTATCACTTTCAAGGTACATCCTATAACTCCTACATCTCCTAGAATACGCGCTTGCAATCATTTTTAAAGTATTTTTGATCTTTTTGCTTTTGGTTTTTCTTTGCATATTTTTCTTTTAAACATATCATGCATGGGCATATTAAAGAGAGAAAAGAAATACCCAATGATATTTGACATTCCAATTTTGCTATGCCTAAGCATACAAATGTCATTTTATGATTGGCAGGCGACAGTGGTGAGATGGTTGTTAATGCCTTTCTCTCAGGATTTTTTAGTCCTTCCCGTCAAAAAGAGTGATACGAGTGTTAAGTATAAGAGACAACTCAATCTTACTCATCACAAACAAGAGCCACAAAACTCACCTACTTAGTTGTGCATAGAGATGCTCATCTAAACTACAAAAAATACAAAGTTTAGAAAACTTTGTTTCAATGGCCATCCAAGGTACACAAGTATCAATGTACACAAAACACACACTATTTTTGTATTTTTCTGATTTTTCAATTTTTTTAATTAAAAAAAATAAACAAAACTGAAAAACAACCAAACAAAAACATGTTAAACAAAGTAAAGTATAAAAACTAGATGCAAGTGCATGAGGAGAGAAGAAGGGAAAAGTAGATCATCCCATAGAGATAATACCAATATTTTGACGAAGGAATTCGAAGCATTTACTGTCTAGAGGTTTGGTAAACAGGTCAGCCTTCTGATCATCAGTGTGAATAAACTCAAGAGTGAGAGTATTATCTTCGACAAGCTCCCTAATGATTTGATGTCGAATCTCTATGTGTTTGGTTCTAGAATGTTGAACCGGATTCTTAGAGATGTTAATGGCACTAGTATTGTCACAGTAGATAGTGAGATGCTCTTGACAAATACCATAATCATGGAGGAGTTTTTGCATCCAAAAGAGTTCGGTGCAATAGTTACTGGCAGCAATTGTACTCAACTTCAGCAGTGGATAATGAGATGGAGTTCTACTTTTTACTCATCCAAGAGACAAGATTATTTCTCACATAGAAACAACCCTCTGAAGTACTCTTTCTATCATCAGCATTCCCAGTCCAATCAGCGTCAAAGTACCCAGTTAAGACATCACTTGTGTCCTTGTTGTACCACACACCAAACTCAGCAATGATTTTGACATACTTTATGATTCTTTTTAAAGCAATCATATGGGACTCTTTGGGATTAGCCTGATATCTAGCACACACTCCAACACTGTAACTAATGTCAGGTCTACTAGCAGTAAGGTAAAGAAGACTACCTATCATGCTTCTATATAGAGAATGATCAACACTTTTACCTAACAAGTCAACAATGAGTTTTAACATTTGGGCTCATAGGGGTTTTGACAAAACTAGTAGATTCTAAGCCAAACTTGTTCACAAGATTCTTAGCATATTTAGATTGAGATAGGAATATACCTGAATCTTGTTGATGAATCTGCAATCCAAGGAAGTGAGTCAGCTTTCCAATCATGCTCATCTCAAACTTGGCCTGCATGAGTTTTGAAAAACCATGAGCAAGTTCGTCTTTAGTCAATCCAAAGATGATGTCATCAACATAGACTTGAGCAACTATCAACTCGCCATCTTCTCTTTTGATGAAGAGAGCCTGATCAGTCTTTCCTCTTGTGAACCCATGTGACACCAGTATTGTGTAAGCTAATCATACCAAGCTCTACGGGCTTGCTTTAACCCATAGAGTGCCTTCTTGAGATACAGTACATGATCCGAAAAGTGTGGATCAATGAATCCTTTTGGTTGAGCCACATAGGCATCTTCTTTAAGCAGCTCATTTAAAAAGATAGTCTTTACATCCATTTGATAAAGCTTGAACTTCAATTGGCAAGCGAAAGTAAGGAGAATTCTGATGGACTCCATACGGGTAACTGGAGCAAATGTTTCATCATAGTCTACTTGTTCCACTTGTGAGTATCCTTGAGCTACAAGCCGAGTCTTGTTGCAGATCACATTGCCTTCCTCATCAGTCTTATTGCGGAATATCCACTTTGTACCGATGTTGTGTTCACCCTCCAGTCTAGGTACCAAGGTTTAGACATCATTCCTTTGAAACTGAAGCAATTCATCATGCATTGCTTCAACCCAACTTTCATCCTGAAGAGCTTCTTCAACTTTAGTGGGTTCAACCTGTGACAGATAACAAGAATACGACACAAAGTTAGCAACACATTTATCAACTATACGTTTCCTTAATGTGAGTTCATTCAAGTTTTCCACAATATCTTCTGGAGGATGATTTAGCTTAATCCTGGAGGAAGGTCCTTTCTCCTCATGGGATTTAGAATATGGTGAAGTGGTTATGTCTACAGAATCTTCTACAACATTAGGAGTACCTGGAGTACTAGAATATACAGGTTCTTGTTTAACAATTTCTTGAACTACTCTAGGCTCAAGAGAAAGAATTTCTTTAGTTAGTTCCTCAATACCTTTTTCAGAACTGGAATCTGAAGACTCATTAATAACAATATTCACTGTCTCCATTACCTTCATGGTTCTTTTATTGTATACTCGATAAGCCTTACTTGTAGAGGAATAACCCAGAAATATTCCTTCATATCTTTTATTACTCTTATCTCTTCAATCCAAACGGACCATTAATGTAAGAAAAATTGTGGTAATCTTAGATTGATTGGGAATGGGGAGATAAAACAATGAAAAAAAAAATTTCTTGGTGGACAAAATAAGATATTTAAGGTTTGTTTGGATACCCCTGATTTTGCTAAAAATTGAAAATACTGTAATAAAATAATTTTTAAATGTGTGAATAGTGTCGTGGGGCCAATTTTTAATGAAAAAGTTGCTGAATAAAGAGGTTTGTGGGTCCCATGAATAGTGCACGGGACCCACTGACAGACCACTTTCCTACTAAAACACGCTTCTCAACTCGCAAAAAAAAAAAAAAAAAAAAAAAAAAAAAGGAAACACAAACACAAATGCGTTTGGTTTCATCAGTACCCAAACGCCACCTTAGTGTGAGTTTGGTTAGAGGCAAGAGTGGTGTTTTGTGGGTCTGCGTTTTTTTGGCTCGATCCTGTGCACTATTCATGAGACCTGCAAGTACGTAATTTAACAAATTTTTGTTTAAAACTAGATCTCATAGTACTATTAACACATTTAAAAATGATTTTATTGCAGTATTTTCATCAATAAATTTTCAATAATGAACAGTATCTAAGCTAAGAACGTCCGTAAGTAGTTGGCTGCAGAAAAACCAAAAAAGTGGGACAAAACAAGAAATATAGAGAAAGGTTGAGGCCTGAGGGGCTGTGCCTGTACGTGTAATGTAATGTGGGAGAAGAAACATGTTTGCAACTTTTGTCATTTGGCAGTATTGTACCGGCGGGCCTAATATCCAACAGCACGTGTTAGTCTAAAAAAAATAAAAATAAAAATTGGCACAAACCCAAAAAATAAGGGTAAATTATTCTCTGTCTCTCTATCTACCTGTCAAAATTAAATGATTACTAATACAATAAATTATGGCCATATGATCACCCGGTATGATATTCATAACTTTGATTAAATAATGTGTTTCACGATCCTTTGTACATTACCTAACATTTTTAAGAGCAAGAATATTAACGAATGTGAGCCAAACAATTAAATAAAATCTCTACAACAAAATTGATTATATTAAAATTTTAGAAATTAATTGATAATTGTTAGCATAACACTTAACTGATAACTTATAGATGAAATTGTGAACTTAATCATTTAAGGAGCTAAAATATGTTTTAATTAGCAGTAAAAATTAACTATATGAAATTCTTAAGAATATATTGAATCTTATGACAAGCAAGTGTGATACATGTGGGTTGCAAAAGTATAAAATTTGGAAATACATGTGGGTAAAAAAGTATATAAAAATTCATATAATGTTGTTTAAACATTAAAAATTATTGTTTAAGTACATATATCAAACACTTATTTTCTTAGCATTTTTTAGCGTAGAACTCAAAATATTTGTCATACATGGTTTCTTTTTATGTATTGTCATGTCAGTACTTTAGATGAATAAATGGTCATGTCAACAAATGCAATTGTTAATAAATAACATTTGGTAAATTTTGACATCACTTTTATGAAAAATATAAAAAGTTGTCAAAATAATTAATTGCTTTATAATTTTCCCATAAAATATTTCTAAAAATAGTTTATAAACCAATACATTAGAACATTTGTTAACATTTTCTGTAAATAAATAATTTCTAAGTGTACATCAAAAAATCCCACTAAGTGGTTGTTTGGATTCAAATTATGAGACCCTGCGTTTGCTTCTTTTTTTTATTATTTATTAAGACCAGTGCCTCTTGCACTGTTCATGGGACATGAACAGTGCATTTAGGCCAATGAACAGTACCCTACGCGTGAACAATAACTTTTTTATTATTTTTTTACTATTTTTAATTTTCAGTAAAATAAGTGGTACTCAAACGGACCCTAAGTGTCTGTTTGAAATCTGCTTATTTTACTAAAATTGAAAACTTTTTGTTAAAAGTACTATATATAAAGGTAAAAGTTAGCTGAAATAGTATGATAAAACCTATAAATAGTATAAAAAGTACCGTGAAAACTATGAATAATAACAAAATAAGTTGAATAGTAAAATAAGTTATTAAAAATAATTCTGCAAACGGACACTAAACAGTAGAGTTTGTACAGTACGTACTGCCCCTTTATAAGAAGCCCATATATCCGCTTTAAGCATTTAGGCAAATCTTACCTCAGGAAAGATGAATACTTTTTCTTGTTTTGGCAAGAAATTAGAGGTTTTCTTTAGCTTTTCTTGTTTCTACCGATCGTTCTCTTGTCGAAATCGCTCGTTTATTGGTTTCTTCCTCTTCCATGTCAACCCTTTTTGGATCCAGCTCAGTTACTTCATAATTGTCTCTATTTTTGGTCATCTAGCTTTGATGGTCTCAAAGCCAAGAACTGCTTGGTTTAGGCCTATGGACTTTGACATGTTCTTCATGTCCGTCTCTGCCACCACAGTTTCAAGCATGTCAACTATCGAAATGGAGGTTTTTTCCCACACTCAACTCATTATTATGACAATCTTAATGTTTGCTGGTGGAGAGGTATTCACTTCCTTTCTTGGACTCCAATTTGCAAGGTCCAAGTTCCTCAAAAATTGTCCAAGTAGTGACCAAAACATTGTCACTCTTGTTAACCTCAATCACAATTTTCCAAAATGTACAAATCCTGACAATCAAATTGAGCTTGATTTAGAAAAAAAGAAACCTGAAACCAATACTCTTGATGAGAATGGAAATAAATGCTTGGGTTTTGATAGTCTTAAGTATAGCTCTATCAAGTTTTTGGGATATGTGGTTTTGGGTTATCTATTTGTGGTTCATCTAATTGGTTCTACTCTTGTTTCATTGTATGTAAGTCTTGTTCCCAGTGCAAGGAAGGTACTCAAAGACAAGGGCCTAGAAAAACTGACCTTTTCTGTCTTCACAACTGTTTCAACTTTCACAAATTGTGGTTTCGTCCCAACAAATGAGAACATGATAGTTTTCAAGAAGAATTCAGGTCTTCTACTACTTCTCATTCCACAAATCCTTATGGGGAACAATTTGTATCCCCCATGCTTGTTATTACTGATCTGGGTCTTAAAGAAAACAACTAAAAGAGAGGAATTCAGATACATATTGATGAATTATGGAGACATGGGCTATGGTCATTTGCTCTCTGGTCCTCACGCTTTGCTTCTGGCTATGACTGTCTTCGGCTTCATATTGATACAGTTTTTACTGCTTTGCTCCATGGAGTGGAGTTCACAAGTCATGGATGGTCTGAATTCGTATCAGAAAATCATTGGCTCGTTGTTTCAAACTGTGAACTCGCGGCACACTGGTGAATCAGTCTTTGATCTCTCCACCATCTCCTCAGCAGTTCTGGTTCTCTTCGTAGTAATGATGTAAGTCTTATTAAATTCATCATACCATCTTGGTTACACTAATTGAGTCATATTTTCTTCTATTAAAAAAAATATTTTGAGTCATTCATTTGTATATAAAAAGATATTTTAATATAAGAAAATTCATAGAACAATAAAAAATTAATTATATTTTTTTTCTCTGTTATTTTTTTTTTTAATATATGAATAAGCCGTTTTAAAATTAGATAAACACTAAATATAAACTTATTTAAATTTATGTTATTATGTAATTTACATAAATTGTTACAAAAAATAATAAATTATTACATAAAGAATTTAAGGCCTTATAAACTTTTTCTATATATCACATCTAAAAAATAATCAACAATACTGTTATTATGATTATAAAAAAATTAATATAGGCTATAAATAAATAAATAAAGAACACAAAATATAAAATATAATGGGAAGGAAGGAGGGGCAGAATTATAAGTAAATTATAAAACTCTAAGATTTTGGAGAGCTGGGAAGGCAATTGAACCCTCTCGTCCCTTCTGGCTCAGCCTATGTTCTTGGTGACTAGTCACACTCACACACACTCCATAAGTTGTGACCGACCCTTTCACAACTTTCATGGGTTATGCCACTTGACTCATCTGTTCCAAATAACTCAGACATCTTTCCCTGGATAGGACTATAGAGTCAATATGCCACTGTAAACTCCATTCACTGAGATTTGACAATTAAACAAAACTTTCTATGACTCAATCGAAATGATTCCTCAACTATCTAAAACTCCAACTCATGTACAGTTCAAGGTGCTTAAGCAAAAAGAAATAAGGTGGAAGCTTTAGATAGATATGGGGATATATTTCTTTTCTTCATACTTTCCAGAAAGTTTTTGACTATGCTGGAGACTTTTGAATCTTAAAAAATAAATAAATAAAAATCCTCTAACCCTTAAAATTTTATTATTAGGCTAGAGGAAAAAATTATATTATTTACACAAGATACGTACACAAGAATGTTCTATATTAGATTGAATGCGTTTTTTTAATCATGTTCTTCTATTGAAATAGTACCTTAGATCTCTCTTTTTTTTTTTTTTTTTCTTTTTTTTTTTCCTCCTATCTTCTTTGAACAAATATCAAAATAAAATGGATAAAGGTCAATGAGTCATGTTAAGGCATTTGTTAAAAGACCATTTTATGAAAGTTTTAATACCATTTCTATGAGAAATATAAAAAGTTGTCAAAAATATCAATTAATTTTATTTTCTTTCTAAAAAAAATTTTTAATTTTTAAAAAAAATTAATATTCTAAACATATCTGTTAACTTTTCTCCATATAACTTTTCTTAATATAACTTAGAGAAAAATAAATAAATAAAATATACGAAAGTGAACATCAAATACTTTTAACACTTGAATAATATAAATTCCGCAGCTGAACTTGTGACTATCATTAATTGGTTACTGCATTAAAATAACTAGAATAGTCTCAACCTTTCATCATAATATAAATTCCGCAGCTGACCATCATTAATTGGTTACAGCATTAAAATAACTAGAATAGTCTCAACCTTCCATAGCATGATTAGATTACAAATATTTCCTTTCCCTCTCCCTTATGTGTGTGTTTGTTTCTAAAAAAAAAAAGAATAGGTAATTATTCCACATTACTTAAGAGAGTGTGTTGTGTACAGTATTACTTGTTCCACCTTCTCTTAAAAGTTATCATGGCTTTTGAGTGGAGTTGTGAAGTACTTTTGTGTTAGAACCAATTTCCCTTTTCCCTATGTGTGTGTTTGTTTTTCAAAAAAAGAAAAAAAAAAGAATGGGTAATTGTCCTATATTGTTTAAGATAGTGTATTATATGTAGTATAACTTACCTCATCTTCTCTTAAAAGTTACCATGACTTTTGAGTGAAGTTGTGATATATCTTCATGTTAGAACTCTTTTCTCTCTCTCTCCTATGTGTGTGTATTTGTTTTTTTTTTTTTTAAAAAGAACGAGTAATTGTCCCACATTACTTAAAAGAGTGTGTTGTGTGTAATATAACTTGCTCCACCCTCCGTTAAAAGTAAAAGTCATCATGACTTTTAAGTGGAGTTGTGGTGTGTTTTTGTGTTAGAACTTATTTTCCTCTCCCCAATATGTGTATTTTTTTCTCATTAAAAAAAAAAAAAACGATTACAATTACTTATCTGCTAGCTTTTCTTAAAGAATCACCTTTTATTCTTGGGGACAAAATTCCCAAAGAATTAGTCCCACTGTCACTTCATTAATGTGTGTCCTTGGATCTTTGTAATTGTTTTTTATTTTTTATTTTTTTTTTTTTTTGAAATGAAACAAACAAACACCACAAATTCCACTTAAAAGTCATAATAACTTTTAAGAGAAAGTAAAGCAAGTTATACCATACACAATACAATTATCTTTTTTTTTTTTTTTTTAAGAGAAACAAATAGACATAATTATTATTCAGGCTATTAGGTTCCTATAATAATTCCAACATTAGAAGAATAGGATTATGGCATCCTCCTTTTCGTATCTCAAAGACTCAAACCGAACCCTCCAAGATATTTGGACCAAGCTCATTATGCTGGGGAGTATAGTTGGCAACTGACCTTACAGTTTATATCCCAACATTCTTCCTAAAAAAAATTCTAACAGTGAAAAAAAGCCCTTAGAACTTAGAAGTAATTGAAGTTAAATTAGAAGATTTCAACATATGTTACTCAAGTATGGAAAATAGCCTTATTGAGATTTCTTTTTCATAAGAAATTTACCTTTTTCTTTCTTTTTCTTTTTCTTTTTTCTTTTTCTTTTTTTTTTTCATTATTCTTCTTTGTTTTCATAAAATGGCCATAATGAAATGAGAAATCAACATCTTTAATAAATTGGGATAAGATGGTTTACCATGACCTTCGTAAAAGCTAAAGCTTAGTGCACGGAATATCTATAAATTTATTACACTTCATGATAAAATATAAAATAAAATAAAATAATTCTACACGCATGCATACCAAGTCTGCTTAAATGAACTTGATTAAATTTACTCCCAAAAAAATCAAAACTCTTTTAATGGGGGTGGCTACGCTTACTTTTCTCTTACAGGTATCTCCCACCATATACTACGTTCATTCCACCAAAACTTCATGAGGAGGTCTCAGATAATGGGAAACAAAGTCGAAAGAAGACTTTTATGGAGTGTCTGATCTTCTCACAACTCTCCTATTTAGCCATTTTCATTATTCTCATATGTATCACAGAGAGACAGAAAATGAAAGAAGACCCCCTCAACTTTAATGTTTTGAATGTCACCATAGAAGTTATAAGGTAAGCTTCTTTTTCCCCACTTTCTTTAGTAATCTCTTAAATAAAATCATATCTTCCTATCTCATGCATATCAAATTATTCGGATGTGACACAAAGTAAATTCTAAAATATCAATTTATATATGGTTGAACATAGCATTACTCTTATTCTTATTTGCATAATAACTAAGATTCTTGATGACAACCTTTATATAGTGCGTACGGGAATGTTGGGTTCACAGCAGGGTACAGTTGCAAACGGCAATTGAAACCAGATAGCCTCTGTATAGACACATGGTACGGATTCGTGGGAAGGTGGAGTACAATGGGAAAAACCATCCTCATCATTGTCATGTTCTTTGGAAGGCTTAAAAAATTCAGTATGAAAGGTGGTCAAGCTTGGAACCTATCTTAAAGGAGTCTTAACTATGTTTTTTACATCTTTTCTCTCTTTGTTTTTTTTCGCAGAGAAAAAAAAAGTACTATAAAGTGGTACTACTGTAATATAAAGTAGTTTAAGCTTCCTGAATACTAAGTACTGTAATTAACTAGGTATGGTGATTTCTATAAGAATATTCAGATTGTTTTTATATCTCCCATATATACTAAAAAATATCAAGAAAAAACAAAACAAAACAACTTCTATATCCAAGAGAGTCCAGTCACTGCGCACCATTTTATCACATACTAATAATTATATACATACATCAAAGGATTACAATTATTGTATTAGTGCCTGCAAACGCAGATATGCAGGCATATATAATGGCATATGCTTATCCAAGTCATTGACATTTCTGAACAATGATGACTCACAATTTTTTTTCAAAGTAGTTGTGGTAACAATGTCACCATTGAGCACAACAAACAAGGGAGAAATGACATTTATAAGTGGAGGGGTTGCTTGCCATAAACATTGAGTATTTGCATGTAATAAGTGTGTCATTAGATTTGTTACTCTGTCAAAGTTCATTAAGGATTCCATATATATATAGAACGCATCTTTTTTGCCATTATATTTTTCTTGATATGATCATACGCCTGTAACACCTCCTAGTCCTTTGGCGTGCAAGCCTTGCAGCCTTCATTTTCTACTATTTCTTCCCTCGAATACTATACTCAAAATTATTTTAGAGGGTTTTGTTCTTGTTTCAAACAACCAATATGGGGCTTACCAACACATCTTTTTAAACCATTTTTTTTTCCTACCACATGATTTTTGCAAAGGTAAATGAAATACCTTTTGAAGACATGTTGTTGTGTTCTTGTAGATAAGCAATTGAAAACTTTTGCCTGTTCTTTTTCATTGATTATTTTTTCACAAACATAATATTGGTAAAGTTGTGTGATAATATATCTACACAAATATTTAACGTACCCCTCAAAATGGGTGTTGAGGGTCATTTTTGAGAATCCAAGTGAAAAAAAGAAAGCCGAGCAACAAGGTCAGCAAAGGGTTGGCAAACATGTGGCAAAACCATTAGGCTCAAGCGGCAGGAATAATGGATCACAAGCCCATGCAATAAACAAATGGGCCTTGAAGAGATAAACAGGCTTTAAAAAACCCGGAAAGAGAGAAATAGCATACCCGTGGGTAGTATATGATATAGAAAAGTGAGAATAAACCATTGCAGGCCCAAAGTAATGCAAACAAAGAAAGTAAGGGGTTAATGACAAACCCATAAACCCCAAGGATGAGAATGAGGTAATTGGGCCAAGGAAGCCCAATGAAGTTAGTAAAAACCCATGAGAATGCAGAGTTAGTAAAAGGGATAAAGAAGCCCAAAGAAAGCAAATGGGTCAAGAATATCCAAAAGAAAAACAAAAAGGACACAGAAGCCCATAAGTAGGAAAACCAATGGTCATGTTAAGCCACTGGAGGAAAGAATAAACGGCAGGCCTAAAGAGGCCCAGCAAGATTGAGTCATTACAGCAGAATTGACAAAGTGATATAGTAGGAAATGAGGGCAATCAAGAAATGGGCCAAAAGAAATGTAAAGCCTAGTAACAAAAAAGCCTAGCCCCTAAGGGGAGCGAGAAATCAAAAATCAACTCACATAAAAGGTCAAAAAACAGATGGCAAACTGTGCAGGCAAGCCTCTAAACCACGACGGACGAGTGAGCAGCAGGCGGATTTTGGACACATATGGAAGGAAGGCACGCGTAAGGCCCAAACCTCACCAGCCTATACCCAGCCAATACAGGACGCAGTGAAGTCATGGGTTAGAGGTAAGAGGGCATGGTTTAGTGGTGGGGAGAAGGGAAAACCTATTTTGAGATTCCTATCAGGGGTCTTTTAGGGGAAGTGTCCTACTGGGATGACACACCACCCAAATGGGCAAAGTTAAGTTGGAGCCACTAGGTGCATGCCATGAGGGATAGGGAGAGAGAAGGCAACCACACCATAGTAGGAAGGGGTGCCACGGCAAACTAACAAACAAAATAGTTATCTTTGTCTAGTAATGGGGAGTGGCACATAGACGGTCCAAGGGTGGTCGACAAGTACACCCAGACCAGACAAAGGTGGTTAAGGGCTAAAACAATAAAATTCAATCATGGTAGGTGCTATAAAAGGGGGGCCCTTGCCATGCACAAAGAAGAGAGGCAAGAACCATAGTAACAACCATTTGAGAGGAATCACAAAATAGAAAACAAGGAAAAAGAAAAGAAAGAAAAGATAAGAGAAAAAACGGAAAGAAAGAAAGAAAGAAAAAGAAAAAAAAAAAACAAAGAGTTAGTTTGGCAAACATGCACCAATAGGTTATTTCCCTCTCTCCCTCTCAAAATCCTGCCATTTGCCAAAGGCAAAAGGGGTTCCTCAGGGTACCAACCATTCAAGTCTGTTTCCCTCAAAGCGATTAATTTCCGTGGCAAGATTTTCCTGGGAGATTAATTGCGTTGAGAAGAGGCGTTCTTCCCTCTCTGGTTTTGGGTCCTACAGACTAGACTTACTCTAATTTCTTTCTTCTTTTGATTGACCCATATGCTGACCACTTATTTATTTGCGTTCTTTAAATTATTGCTGTTGTGATTATCATCCTTAAGTATGGATTAACTGTTCACTTTAATCAAGAAACTGAAGTATTCTTCTTTTATTTTATTATCATGTCTGCTTGCCATGACTCATTCAGAATAGCTCTGCTTGCTGTAAGCATGCTCCTGGCAAACCAGGTATAGTTTGCACACAAACCGGACCAAGTTGAGTTCCAGTTGGACCGATCTCAACTCCTTTACTCAGAACACTTAGGCTTAGTATCGCAGAAGACAACCCAACCCAGTATAACAATAATACCGCAAGAGGCAGCCTAATAGAACACAGAAAAAGCCCACCACAATGGGAAGCCCAAATATTGCAAGAAAAAGTATAAAAGGTTAATTTAAAGGAAACAAAAATATATAAAGGGTAAATTACATAAATGGTTACTATCAATTATACTGTGTCAATTTGGTTCCTAACTTTTTAATTGTATCAATTTGATCTTTAACCTTTCACTGTCGTGTCATTTTGGTCTCTGTCGTTATTCCTTAAATAGAAAATTTTGACATATCAAATTGGAAAAAAAAAATTTGATGTACTTGCCACATCAACTGCCAATTGTGCAGCCACGTCATCATATTAAAAAAAAAATCAAATTTTAGTTCTCATGTGAGTTAAAATTTGTGGAGAAAAAACTAAGGCCAAAATACAAAACTAACCCTCTAAATTTCACATTTTGTCATTTCAGTCATCTAAGTTTCAATTTTATCATTTCAGTTCTCTAAATTTCAAATAGAGTCAATTCAGTCTTTCGTTAGGCTTCTGTTAACTACTGCCGTCTACTGACCCTAATGCTAAGCATGTGAAAACTAAGCTAAACAGAACATAAACATGTGATTAAAATTAATCAAAATAGACAAAATAAAGAAAAATCCTAAATTTGGGTTTCTGGGCAAAAGCATGCATACGCATACATTAAGTATGCATATGCATGCCCCGAGTATGCCCACACATGCATGAAGCATGCACACGCATACTCGCCCAGAAGCACAATTCTAAATCAAGCAAAAAAACAACAAAACAAAGCCTAGCATACTTCTAATACAAAAACTATAAAACCTAAACTAAAACAGAGGTATCAAGGAAAAACAAATTGAAAATAAACAAAACAAAATATATTCCTAAATATGCATTGGATCTAACAACAATCAAGAACAACACTTAACACATCAAAACATGTTCATCAATATATCTAATCATTCAACTCTTCATTAAAATAGAAAAAAAAATATTGGATTAAACATATAGATCAAAGAAAATCCTCAACATGTTAAAGATCCAAAACTAATCAAGAACACAACACATGAATCATAAATTAAGGGAGAGTCATGGAAAAGACTCATCTAGCTTATGGATCACAAGTTGGTAGAGATTTAACCAACCCCCTAATGCCTACATAACAAGATCAAATGATAATTAAGGAAAACAAAGATATCAATAATTCATAGGTAATCACAAAATCAAAATCAAAATATAGCTCTTGAAAATATTGTTTGAAAAAGGTTTTGAAAGAGATTAGAAGTAGTTGTTGCCCTAATCTACTAGAGAGAAGTTTTGGAGGTTGAAAAATGTGCATAGTGTGGTGGTGTACAGTAGATTCAAAGAGAAGAATATTTTTGAAGAGTTTTAGTGAAAAAGACTCTCTTTATCTCTCTTTGGCTAGGGTTTGAGTTGGAGGTATAAGGATGTATCTATATCCTTAAACTTGGGTTTTTTGAGTCATTTAGAGTGTTTTGAACGTTACTAAGGGTCTGAGTGTTGGCCCCCATCAAAGATTGAGGTTTTGGGGGCCTAAAACTGGAATTTTAGGCGACTAGAAACAAGCTTGCATACGTAGGTTTGAGGCACGTGTAGGCATGCTTAACCCATGCGTACATATTCTTCCCAAAAACCCTAAATTTGACTCCGCAGTTGGCCAAACTTCAAATGGTTATAACTCACTCAATATAAATCCAAATCATGCCAACTTTGTGTTCAAAGTAAAGCTCAAGAAGTCTACTTTTCAATGAAACAAATTGCATCCAAATATTATTTATGGATCAAAAGTAATGGTCAAAACATTAAGTAAATGTCATTTTTTAACATCGTTTTCAAAACAATTCGACCACTTTTGAGTTATGATTATTTCCAAACTATTAAAATAATTTCAATTACCCTTTGTAGACATATCAAGCTCATCATTAGGACTGAGGACTAATGTTTATTAACCAAATACAATATAAGGTGTCTACAGTTTTCTACGTTTCTAGTGTTAAACGATCCACCCACCACTCATGGGAGGCTTAATTCACCGTTTTTCTCCAATTGATAGCTAGTTTGACTTCTCCTCCACCTGATTTGATTGGGTTGGATGCAGGTTAATCACAAACTTGACCCAAACCAACCTATAAACACCCATAAATATATCAAACCACACAATTTCAAAAGAATAATATTGTATGTCAACAAATTATTTTGGAAAAAAAAAATGACAACATTTAAGAGAACCAACCTCAATAAAAATTAAAAGAAAAGTTATAACAGAATATCAAATTATGTCTTCTATAAATGAAGAAAGCGCAATTACTTGCATATGTGCACAAAGAAAGGTCCAATTATAGGATTTCAAAATTGCATGTTTTTTCTACAATTTTTCGTTGAACAAAAAATTTAGCTAGAATTTTTCATCTATGTAATTGAATAATTATATGTAGGGTTGTCCTACCCACCCGAGAAATCTGAGTAGACTGTCGCTTGACCAAACTACTCTGGGTGTCGATGACAGGTCACTTCCTCCAAAAACCGACTTTGGTAGGTCGGTTTCAATTCTCCTCCCCAAAACCCTAAAAGCTCAAACCAACCGACTTACTATACATTTTTTTGGCAAAAATTTCCAAATCTGGTAAGATTACAGCTAGATCCAGTGAGATTTTGATTGGATTTGGCGAGATCATATCAAATCAAATGAGGTTTTCACCAAATCTAGCGAAATCTCACCGATTTCCTACCGTTTTCCATCATTTTCTCTCTGTTTTTCAAATCTACAACTTTGACCAACCCCCCAGCCACCCATTGGAGGTCTAAACTGCTCAATCCAATCGTCCTCTCGATTGGCAGCAAATTGAGGGTTGCTTCACCCGATCAAGTTGGGTTGAATGCGGGTTGTGCTCAAATCCATTCCAACCCAACCCATGAACGGTCCTAATTATATGAAACCATAAAACTACGTTGTAATATCAACTATCAAATGTGATCTCTTACTGGAGCACTGGATAATTTCTTATTATGAATGAGGCCTTTTAGGAAGTTTATCACTTACCACTAGTAAACATGCAGTCCTTGCAATGTGATCAATTGATCAAATAATAAAATTAATTAGTTTTAAAAAGTCACATCATCACCAACCCAACAGCACAAGGCGTTAACACTAAGCCAAAAAAGCCAAATCTCCATCACCTACGAAATCTATCTACCATTGGCATCCAATACTCTACCATCATATTTATTACTAGATTTGACAATATTGTGACAACCACCACCACAAGGTCCACAACTACATAACCACATCTCCTTATCTTCTTCACTGTGTCTCCGACTACAACTTTTGTGTGAAGTTTAAGGTGCTCCCAAAATAAGACATCGTTTGCGGTGGACAAAGGAGGTGAGAATTTCTGGTTGTGGAGGAGAAGAAGAGGAATAGTTGAATAGGATTGGGTTAAAAAAAAAAAAAAAAGGTGGGAATGAGAGGTTGAAGAGTTAACAAAAGAGAATGAGAGAGTCCAGTTATTTTTGCTTAGATGGATGCAATAGTTTTGGTTAGACCAATTAAGTAAATGTTCCCTCATAGTAGGTAATTATTGACTTGTAGACTTGTATCTTGGGGAGTAATATCCCTTACAATTTGTTAATGTACAACCCCAACAATGTAGTCCAACTATTCTAATAAAACTAAGCGAAGCCACACCAATAACCAATTAATAAAACCAACCAAGTTCCGCGTAAACCAACTAACAAAACTTTTTTTAAATCTCTTTTTTGAGGTTCACACCTCCTTCAACAATTCCCTTAGGTAAGAGTATTGAGAATGAAAAGGCCCTGAATTTGGGTTGAGCCTAGGATTCTTTCTTATGGTGATGGCACTAACCATTAAAAAAGAAAGAAGAGAGAGAAAGAGAGAATGAATGTTAATTTTTGCTTAGTAGGTTTTTTAATTGAGGTGCATGTCTAGATTTTTATTATTATGTGTGATCTAATACTTTCAATAAAAAACTAGATTACACTAAATTGAATATTACAAAATTTTCAATAAATGATACAAAAATGTTTCATTATTGTGTTAATAAAAGTAGCATAACTAAATATCTTGATCATTGGATGATTGACACGTATATTTGTTGCTGCTAAAACAAATAAATGGCGTGTGTGTGTGTGTGTGTATATATATATATATATATATATATAGGTTAGGTTCAAGTTACAGTTGGTGTAACTCTAAGTAATGTTACACCACTCAATATTTTTTAATTGAATACAATTTTTTACAAATCTCTTGATCATTGGATGATTGACACGTATATTTGTTGCTGCTAAAACAAATAAATGGCGTGTGTGTGTGTGTGTGTATATATATATATATATATAGGTTAGGTTCAAGTTACAGTTGGTGTAACTCTAAGTAATGTTACACCACTCAATATTTTTTAATTGAATACAATTTTTTACAAATCTCTTGATCATTGGATGATTGACACGTATATTTGTTGATGCTAAAACAAATAAATGGTGTGTGTGTGTGTGTGTATATGGGTTAGGTTCAAGTTACAATTGATGTAACTCTAAGTAATATTACACCACTTAATATTTTTTAATTTGATACAATTTTTTACAAATCTACCATTAAATTACATTATTTTTATATATTCTCCATACTTGCAAAATATCAAGATAATCAAAGATTAATAGTCATGTTATCAATCAATTTTTTAAATTCAAGTTTTTGTAGTTTAAAATAATGTATAAAATATGAGTTTATGAATTAAATGGTAAATAACATACAATTGATATGAAAATTGGCATAATTGTTTAAAAACATATAGAACATTTAATTCAAAAGTGAAATTTTCAAAATATAAATTTTATAACAAATTATGAATGGTATAGTATTACATAGAGTTACACTAAATGTAACTTGATCCTAACATTTTATAAATATATATATATATATATATATAAATATTTATATATATATATATATATATATATATTTTTGGTCCCATCAAACAGAAACAGAACAATCCAAACAACCGTCCATTTTTTATTTTTTTTTTGGGAACAAACAACCATCCATTAATGATTAAACAAACAAAAAAACCAATTTTTTCTAGGCCGTGCATTTGTATGTACTTTAACATTGGAAAATGTAGTATACTTCTAACTTTTTATACAAGTGGGAAAGGTCCAACACAGGAATCTAACAGCTGAGCCAAGACTTAGGTTCTAACTAGGAGGTCCATGTATATTTAACTAAGGAAGGCTTTTTCTTCTTACACTAATATCCATAAATATAAATACTGGTCCCTGACAACAAATTATAAAAAAAAAATTTATACGGTGCATATAAAAAATAAAAATATTCTATATCCAGATTTTCCGGCCATGTCTGTGGCTCTTACGACTCCTTCAATAAGTACAAAATATACAAAATTCTATAAAACCCATTTGACAATTTTTGCTTAGCTATCCTCTCTTATCATTTTCATGATGTATTACACAGGTACAGAGGCTCACGAGCACCTGCTGGTGGTGGATGTGCAGGATCCAAGCCCAGATCAAGAAGAAACACAGCGGCCATTAACGAAGTTTGGGATCCGTGATCTGAGGAAGGAATCTGATGGGGGTGATCCTATATTGAACGGGATAAACGTGGAGATACCGAAGGGTGTGATTGTTGGGATCATAGGGCCGAGTGGGAGTGGGAAATCGACGATGTTGAGAGCTCTGAATAGGCTGTGGGAGCCACCTTTGGGGACTGTGTTTTTGGACGGTCGGGATATCTGTGATCTTGATGTGCTCACTCTGAGGAGGAAGGTTGGGATGCTCTTCCAGCTTCCTGCTCTCTTTGAAGGTATGCTGTTGCTATTGCTATCTTTTTGCTAGTTTGGCTCAATTTTGTTTTTTGGTCCCTAAGCTTGTTCTTTTTTTTATACTAAACTTTGTAAATGCAAAGAGCTTTTCTAGTAGTTTTACTTTAGAGACAAAAATAGGGTAGAAGAAAAACAGACTTTCTTTTTTAAAATAAAATGGTTTAAGAATAAAAAATCTTTTAATAAAATTTTTAGAATGTACAATGAAATATTTATGAAAAGGAAAAAGTTTAGTTACAGAATTTGTTATAGTTTTTTTTTTTTTTTTTTTTAAATTGAAGATAAATTTTGACAAATTCATTATTAAATTACATCTTCTTTTTGTATCCTTCACATTTGTAAAATTTTTAATAAAATTAAAAGTGAATAGTTATGTTATTAATATATTGTTTAAATTAAAAGTTTTTGTAATTAAAAAATATACATAAAATATAAATTTATAGATAATATAGTAAATAATATCCGATTGATAGAAAATTTAGCATTTGTATTAAGAACATGAAAAAAAAGTAATTCAGTAGTTAAATTTTTAAAATATTTAATAATATTTATTTCATTAAATAAGGTTGTAATCTTAAATAACAACCAATTTTGTAATTAAACGTTGTTTTTTTTTTTTGTGAAAAATGAATTTTTTAATAATTTAGAAATAACAAAAAAAAAAACTTTTAAAGTTTAGAGATAAAAAATTACTTTTAGTCAAATTTAGGAAGAAAATAATATTTTAGCCTTTTTTTTTTTTAGTTGAATTACTGTGATACTTTCATTTTTATGGTTTTTTTTTTTTGGGTAAAAATACATTTTTTGTTTCTATATTTTGGTTTCATTTTTAATTTGATCCTCAAGTTTTTATAATTTCATTTTAATTTTTATATTTTTAAACTTGTTGTAATTTTGATTCTTATCGTTATCTCACTTACAGAAAATGCAATTTTAAGCTAGTAGTGTAGTCCATTAATCATATAAGTTTTTTTTTTTTTTAGTGAAATGACATTAGAAATAAAAATGACAGAAAGTTTAAAAATAGGAGGACTAAAATAAAGTTATAAAAACTTAAGGACAAAATGGAAAACATGATCAAAATATAAGGACGTACAAGGTATTTTCGTCCTTTTTTTTCTTAAAAAGCATTAGGATGGATAAGTGGTGTAGATTTTTATTTTTTTATTTTTTTATTTTTGGTTTTGTGGGGTTTAGAATAAGTCCATGGACACTTTCTTTTGTGTCTTGCTGTACCAGGCTGTAAGCAATGAAATTAAAGTGATGTTTGTCGTCTCTCCTTTACTCTTTGTTCTCTCCAAAGTTAGGCTAAATTTATAAACTACACCCTATAAATTTTTAAAAAAAATTCAATTTAGTCCCCTTAACTTCACTTTCATTTATTCAGCCCACATCCCTCTTAATTTTCAAGTATTTTCAATTTAGGCCTCCCATCCACTTCTATTAGATGGGATGTGTCCCAAAACAATGTTATTTTGGGTTTCGTTTAGGGATCTTTAACAAAAATTTTATTTTACGGAGACTAACAAGAAGGTTGAATTGAATAAACTTGAAAGTTATAGGATTGAATTGAATGAAAGTAGAATTAGATAATTGAATTGAATTTTATGCAAAATTAGAAATGCAATTTGTAATTTAGACAAAAAGTTATGTATATAGCATTTTTATTTTTTTTGACAGCCACGACTCTAATGATTGCTCTATACTATATTAATTAGTTGATTCTCAAAATATATATATAGATATTAATTAGTTTTTTTTTTTTTTTTTTTTAGTCTGGATTTGAATTGATTTTTTTTTTTTTTTTTAAGTTTGGAGTCACCCAGGCTGTTCAATCAATTAAAAAATAAAAAATAAAAAATAAAAAATAAAACAAAATCTTTATCAGTGGAACTTATCTTACCAGCTTTGTAGCATTAATGAAAGTAGCAAAATTCTATTTGTAACAATTACTAGCAATAATAAAAGTAGCAAAATTCTTTGTTGATCGAACTGTATCTTATGCAGTCAAAATAATGAACAAAAATTTCTAGTGGGGTGACCCACATTGATGCTACTTGCTCCCATGATGCTAAGGATTGCAAAAGTCTAATGATTCTGATTTAAAAATAATAATAATAAATTAATTATCAAAGTGCGAATCAGTCTGAGCTGAATCCAGGCTTATCTCATTTTATGGAACAGAACTGGGTTAAGTTTTGTTAAAGCCAATTAGCTGCAATTTTTTTTATTGTTAGTTTTTGTTTTTAGTGCTTGTAATTCATTCTGTTTTCAATTACAAGATTTAGGTGACACCTACTTTAACCCATGGTAGAACCATTGCATTATTGTTCAATTTCTTTTTCTTCTTCTTCTTCTTCCTATGAAGAGTATGTTACCATTTACATATCAATATATGCACGGCCTTACCAGGGATAATCGGATATCATCTTTTTAGGCACAGTAGCAGACAACATACGATATGGACCACAATTGAGAGGGCAGAAGCTAAGTGATGAGGAGGTTTACAGCTTGCTCAAACTTGCAGACCTTGATTCCTCTTTTTACAGTAAGACTGGTGGTGAACTATCTGTTGGTCAAGCTCAAAGGGTTGCTCTTGCTAGGACCTTAGCCAATAAACCAGAGGTAACCCTTTACACACGATCTTGGACTATTTGCAATCAGCATTGTTAAATATTACTAGTATGATATCTTATCATTATGTGGTAGTCTAATGGCACTTTGAAATGTACAAAACACTAGCCCAATAATTGGTATTGCGATTTCATGAAGGAAAATAACAATTTTAAATGAAAATATAAAATCTTTTTAAAATTTTTTTATATAATTGTGATTTTGAAACAAGGGAAATAGTGTGTTTTCCAATTAGAGGAATTTTATCAATCTCCACATAGCAGATTGGAGGAATTTCCCTTTAAACCAATTTGAAAGTAAATTTTTCTTTTTTAAAATTGTCAAAAGAACTGTGTTTTTGTACTGCAAATTTTTTATAACAGCAGCACTTTTCATAGATTTTACCAAGCATTCGCATTTCTTCAAAATGCAACTTTTATTATCGCTGGTATGTTTTCAAACAGCTGACTCAAACGGACATATGGTGCTAGATTTGATCATGTGCTCTGTCTCACAGGTTCTGCTGCTTGATGAGCCAACAAGTGCCTTGGATCCAATATCAACGGAAAACATAGAGGATGTCCTAGTGAACCTAAAGAAGAAACAGGGAATGACTATTATAATGGTCTCTCACAGCATCAAACAAATCCAGAGGATTGCTGATATTGTGTGTCTCCTTGTGAAAGGTGAAATTGTTGAAGTGTTAAGACCTGATAAACTCTCAGAAGCCAAGCATCCTATGGCACTAAGATTTCTTCAACTCAGCTCATAAATGCTTTTTTATTGTGTGTTTGTATGTGGGGTGCTCTTTAGTGATAACCAAAGGAAATGCCACCAATACCAAAAATCAATTGGTGTTTTGGCTTAATGATAGAAGGCAATCATCATAATAGAGTGGATGTTATAGCTTAATGATAAAAATTGTTGTTGTATATTTTTCTTTCTCCATGTTGGTGCACTCTATATTCCTATGAAGTCTGGACCATTATCAAGATAATATTATGGGTGCTTATCTCCAAACCCTGATAAGTGAGTTACTATCTTGGCAATACCACAGATAGGGTCTCTTTGCTCAATCATAACACCTCAACAATAAAAACATAACATCCTGGTATCTTTTAAGTAATGACATTGTGGGATTGGGAATTTGAGGAACCGTAAAGGCTAATTTACTCTCAGGCTTAGTTGCTCTTTAAAGAATCAAAATTTATAGAGCTCAAGAGCATTTCCCCATTGACAATCTCAGAAAAGACTGAAAATCTTTATTAAAAAAAAAAAAAAAAAGAAAGATACAAAAAAATAGACATGCTAATGTTTCTTAATTCCAAAATCCTTGAATGCATCCATATGTCATGAATGTGATGAATTTAACTGTGTTCACTTTTTTTTTTTGAAACCAAACTGTGTTCACTTAATACTCCTAGATTGCACAAAGCGTTCCACTATTCTATTTAGGGATACCCATGCGTTTGGGTTATAAGACTAATGCTAACCTCTCTGTCCTCAGTCAACCTCACATTTTTGGAGGCTGAAATACACAAAAGTATAGTGAATCTGGACTCTGGAGCCCCAAAAAATAACTCAAAACGGACCTAAATTTTAAGTTTGAATGCAGAATTAGGCTGGGTAATTAAAGTAGAGATGAATGGTGGATCAGAGCCTGTAAAAATGATGTCATTCACATAGAGCAATTAAACAGTAAGTGAAAGACCATCACTAATTATGAACATTTTTGGAATCAGCATGAGAGGGTTAAAAACTTGAAATCCAAGAGCCTGTAAATGGGAGGCAAAACAATCAAACCAAGCTCGTGGAGCTTGTTTAAGCCCATAGTTTGATTTGTTTAACCTGCAAACATGATCAAGAAAATGCAGTACCAACAAAACCATGAGGTTGAAGCTTGTACATCTCCTCTTTGAGGAATCCATTAATAACGTCCAGAGATAGAACAATGCAAACTGTAGCAGTATTGATAACTGAAAGTTTCCACAAAGCCTTTTTGCTGATGATATCCCTTAGCAAAGAGCTTGGATTTCTGCGGGCAATGGAAACATCAGGGGGACGCTTAATTTTATAATCCCAGCGGCAACAAACTACATTCCTGTTAGAGGATGGAGGAACCCAAGTCCACATGCCCTGATTTTGCAAGGCAGAAAGTTCTTCAAGCATGGGCCATGGCAGCATGCCAAACATCAAGCTTGGAAGCAACACTAAAAGAAGTAAGTTCAATGGTGGTCTATGGTGGAGCTAGAAATTTAGGTGAGGTGGGGGCAAGATTGAAAATAAAAAATTAATCAATATTAATAACAAAATAAATAAACAACTATATGTTAATGTAATTGTTATATAAAATCTAACATAAAATGTAAACTTTAATATATTTTTTCACACCTAGTTTAATTTACTCAATCACCCTCGACGATTTTTCATATTTTTGAGACCGTTGCATGTAATTTTTTCACACCTAATGTAATTGTCATATATATATATATATATATATTTTTTTTTTTTTCACACCTAGCTTAATTGTTTATATTATATATATACCTTTTTTTTTTTTTTTTTTTTTTTTTTTTTTTTTTTTTTTTTTTTTTTTTCAGAATTCTATTAGGCTTCTGACTCCTATTCAGCAAAATAGTGGGGTTTTTTTTTTTTTTAATCATTACTAGGTGGGACCCATTAGTTTTATATGATAGTTGTATTAGGTGTGTAATTGTGTAAGTCTATTAGTATTAGGGGTAAGAAAAGCTGCCGTGATAAATGAAAAAAAAAAAAAAAAAATCGACAAGCTAGTACACAATAAATAAAAAAGTTATGTGTCCTTTGTGTCGGGTGGCAAATAAGACATTTTATTTCAATATACTAGTATTATTAGAGGAAAATTTTGAGAGTTCCACAGGGGGGGGGGGGAGTGGTACTTGCCCGCCCTCCGCCCCTGATGGTGGTAGTAACTATGTAGCATCACTTCTTTTTGGAAATTTCATACTTAGAATGAGTTTGCATAGATGTGTGTTACGGTGTTAGTAGTGAAAAACAAGAAGGGAGGCCAGATGAAGAGGGAGGAAGAGTTGAAAGGGGAGATAGAATGAGGAGAGGATAGGAAGGAAGAGTTTGTAGAAGGAGATGGGGAGGAGGTAGTTGCAGGAGTAAAAAATATAAATGGATAAGGACCAATGATGACAAGCAGTGGCGGGCCAAGATTTGGACTTAGGGCAAGATCAAAAGACAAAATTGAAACCAAAATGAATATGAAAAATATTAATTGATATTAATAACAAACTAAATAAACAATTATATGGTAATATAATTTTCATACATAAACTAAACTAAAATAAATGTAATTTTTAATTTATTTTTCATACGTAGAATTTGATTTAAACTCATATTCTGATAAGGATTCTCCATAATCTCAATCAACTATAAATATATATTTCATATAAAATAAAGAAAACAAAAGTAATCAATTCATAATTAATAACAATCAAATTAAGGATTACTTTTTCTATTATAAAAAAGATTACTCTAAATACATAAAGTTTTAACATGTAATTTGATTACTTCAAAATAAATTAAAAAATAAATCAACATAAAGTGCTAAAAATATTAACAAAAGTTGTATATTTGTCTCACTATATTGAATACTTTTTAAAATGATGTAAATTTCAACCTTTCTTACTTCTTTTTTGGTTTGAGAGAACTTTTTTTTTTTTAAAGATAAAACCCTTTTTCGTCCCTACATTTTCACGTGATTCCCACTTTGGTCCCAAACTTTTTTTTTCACCGCTTTTAGTCCCTATCCTGAAAAACTTGTCACGTTTTAGTCCCTAATGTTACATTAGAGATGGAAATTGCACAGCTGGCAAACGGAAAAAATTAAAAATATTAAAATAATGCCCACTGTGTCCACGTGACTTTCCACGTCAGCCTCTAAATTAAAAAAATTAATTTATTAATTTTAACTAAATAAAAAAATTAAAAACAGAAATAAAAACCAAACCCAGCAAGAACAACAAATTTAAAACATAGCAAATTTAAAACCCAGCAAGAACAAGATCAACAAAACACAAAACCAAATTTAAAACCCAAAAAATTAAATTCAAACCCATATTTCAAACCCCCACACCACAAAACACTCCGGAATCCACCATACCCACGGCTACATCACACCCACACTGACATCAGAAGATCAGAAACGTGTTCGTTTACCCGTTGTTGCAATTTAAGGGCTTCCAATCGATTTTGAGCCGGAAGACCAAAATATCGCCGCACCAGTTCTTGGTCTACCTCGACGCCGGTACAAGCGGAGTGGGAGGAGACAGTGCGAGTCGCCACCAACGAAGACTGGTTCTTCCTCGTGGTCTTGAAGCGATCGCGAGAACAGCAGCAAGGACTGGTTCTTCCTCATGGTCTTTAAGTGATACGGTGCGAGAGGTGGCGAAGAACGCAGAGCCGGAGAGAGCCTCACGAAGACGAAGACGAAGAACAAGAACAAGAACAACAATGCTACGATTCTTCTTCTTCGATGAGTTTTGTACCAAGAATGAGCAAGAAACCCAAACCCACCGAACTACAAAACGATTTACATGACCAAAGACCTAAAACCCAAGACCCACGATCTCCACCATGAAAGCACCTCCATGAAAAGCCACATCCCAGGCAAACACAAGCAAGAAGAAAGTAAAGTCGGCTAAGAGAGGAAATGGTTTTGTTGTCAGGTGAGGTTGATTTCGTTTGGGTTTGATAGTTTTGAATCTGAGGTTGGAGGTGGTTTGGTTTCAACTCTAAGGTTTAGATCTGAGGTTTGTGTTTGGTTTCTCAGAAAGTATAAGAAAATTTGGGTTTTAAGTTTTGAGTTTGGGGGCCGAAAATCTGGATTTGATTTTTGTGTTTGATGTTTTGGTGGTGTGGGGGTTTGAATTTAATTTTTTGGGTTTTAAATTTGCTGGGTTTGTGTTTTGTTAATCTTGTTTTTGCTGGGTTTTAAATTTGTTGTTCTTGCTGGGTTTAGTTTTTATTTCTGTTTTTAATTTTTTTATTTAGTTAGAATTAATAAATTAATTTTTTTAATTTAGAGGCTGATGTGGAAAGCCATGTGGACACAGGGTGTATTATTTTAATATTTTTAATTTTTTTTTGTTTGCTAGTTGTGCAATTTCTATCTCTGATGTAACGTCAGGGACTAAAACGAGACGCGTTTTTCAAGATAGAGACTAAAAGCGATGAAAAAAAAAAGTTATGGACCAAAGTGAGAATCGTGTGAAAATGTAGGGACAAAAAAGGGTTTTATCCCTTTTTTTTATTAGTTAAACTTTGCGTTTATATCAAAAATTATGAAACTATAAAAATTAAAAAAATTAAAAATTAAAAAAAGTATGGAGATGGAAGAAAAACTTTAGTTATAGTGTCTTATATAGTACAAGGACGTAATAGTAAGATATTTTTTCTTGCTTTCTTTTTTTAAGTTTCTTTTTCAACCAAAAATTACAATTATCTTAAAGTAGGACCCATTACTTTCAAACTTGCCAGGAGGATGGTGAAATTCACGCGGGACAAGTGAATACATTTTTTAAGTAGTCTTCTAGAGATAACATTTTCATAACAAAATCTCTAAGTAATAAGCTACTTTATGTTGTTATCTAGATCTATTATTAATGTTACTTTTTATCTATTGTTAACAATTTTTCACTTAAATTCTTTTATAAAATTTTTGCAAAAATATTATGGCTCTAGCTTTCCTTTTTTTTAATTATTATTTTTATTATTATTTTATTTTTTACAAAATAAATATATTACTTTAGGTGGAATTGTTGGTCTATAAGTCAAAAAATTGTATGTGCATTAGTTTGGGTAAGTGGAAAACTAATTCTAACTAGTACTGTTATAAATATATATATATATATATATGTGTGTGTGTGTGTGTGTGTGTGTGTGAGAACAACTATATGTGAATAAGGGGAGTGCACAACTATATGCACAAAGAAGATGATAAAAAAGTAACAGACAAAGAAATGGATGAATGGAAATGGAAGAGTTATCATAAAATTGATGTAAAACAAAATATGGGGGATGGGAGAAATAATGATATGTATCAAAATAGAAATAAAACGCTTAGGGCCTGTTTGGTAACGTTGTTTTAGTAACATTGTTTATATTTTTTGGAAATACGTAAGTGAAAAAGTGTGTGAAAATACGTGTAATATTGTTTAAGAATTGAAAACTGTTGCTTAAAATGTCATACCAAACGGCCCCTAAGATTTTAACAAAATGTAGCTTGGATAATAGATTAAAAACACTTATAGGACAATAGTAGTTACAATGAGTTACAATACTTGAAAGGGATAGTAGTCACAGGGCTGGAAGTAGGAAAGGAAAGATAGGAAAAAAAGATATGTTTCTACCAAAGGGACATCCCCCTTTATAGGCAAAATAAAATACTATTCAAGTAGTGAATAGTGAATAGTAAATAGTAAAATTGACTTTTTCTTACTATTCATTGCAAGTCAACAGGATTCTCCTCATGTGCATTCTAGAGGGAATTTATTCTCCGTGGGGAGTAGTCAAAGTAGGAACCCATACCTTTAGTAGGGAATCAAAACAGCTTTAAATTTAGTAGGGAATCTGGAGCTTTTGAGTAGTGTTAGCAGGGAGCATTACTTTAGTAGTTTTGGCTATTTGTGCCAACAATGCTAATTGTCCCCTAAATCTGGTGTGGAAGCTTCATCATGGCCAAATAACTCCGGATTGTTGGGGTAATAAGGATTAGTATTAGCAACAAAGGCTTCTAAGGTGCCTCTGAGTTTTGGCCTCCTTCTTCCTCTTCTGAGTTAGCATTTGCAGTAGCTTCTTCCTCATCCTTCCACTGCTATTTTAGAAGGGCAATGAGGGCCATTTTGCTGAGACCATCAAAATCAGACTTCTTCTTTTTGGTCTTAGTGGAACGTTTAGCAAACTTAGCAGTGGATGTGGTAGCAGGTGCATTTGCTGTGAGCTAAGGTACAGTTGTTTGCACTGAGATTGGGCTTTAGCATAGGAAATTTCATTAGCAACTGGGAATTCCCAAGTAACATTGTCAATAACATTTTGGGTGTGGGAAAATTTATCCCACCACTTAACATACCAATGGCAAGTAAGAACATCACCTTCTTTAACATATTTCCATTTCAAAATCCAGGGGACCTTGTATTTTTTAACAAAATAGAGCGAAACTGGAAACTTAGCACCATGAGAATCAACTATAAAAACACTTGCGAAATACTTGAAGGAACCTATCAGTGGTCCTAGAAATATTTCAGTAACAGGGCCAAATTGGGTCCACCAATGGCTGAACCAAGGAGGCAAATGAGCATTGAAATTTTTATCAAAATTAACAAACCAAGAATGGGTCATGTTGTCATCTTGGTGAAGCATGAATCTAAACCAAGCAGTGATATAATCATGATAGGAATAAAGAATAGGAGATTTTGGTAACATTTTAGTGGCGGCAAGGTTGGAGCCCCACTTCTCTTCAGAAATAATATCAAGTAGTAAAACATTGTGGTAAATAATTATTGAAGGATTGGCTTTATTAGGTATGGATTTAATAAGGATTGATTTCTCAAAATGCAGGATAGCAGAGTAATAATTTTAATTTTTCTCACCATGCTCAGGAATCCAATGGAAATTCCAAGGAAAGTAGCTTTTAGCAAGGTTCAGGGGATCAGTAATAGAAGCTCTATTGGGCTCAATAGAAAATAGGTTTTGGTAGTGTTGCTTTGAAACATACTAAGAAGCATTGGGATTTTTGGAAAAAACAGCCTTAACAAGTTGGTTAACAAGGTTTAAAGCATATGGGTGATAAGAAGATGCTAAAACAGAGGAGTAGTTTGGTTTAGGAATGGTCCCTAAAGTGGTAAAACGGTTAGCAATATCTATGGGGGAGGCAGGTTCTATTTTAACAAGTTGTTTAGCAGTTTCTGTAGTAGAGTGTTTGTCTCTCGATCTCCTACTTGCCATTGTGGCACTACAGAAATTCACGAGTGAGGAAATCAGGGATAGCATTTTGTGATCCTTTAATATAGCAAAAATATGTTTTGAAGAAATATTTTCAACATCTTTTTCTATAACATATTTAGCACTTTTGCAATCAATTCGTAATAGAAACTTTTGGTTTAATAAATCACTTTGAAATTTTGAAATACATTGTACTACATATAAAATCTCCTTTTGATAGTACTGTAATTTATTTGTGCATTATTCCAGACTCCAGAATAGAATCGAACAATTTGTTTAGTCAAGCCTAGTGAAACACGTTGTTTCAAAATACCTCCATAACCAATGTTAAAGGCATTAGTTTCAACAATTTTGAAAGCATTGACAGTAGGAATATCCAAACATGGCAAAGTTTTAACATGAGACTTGATTTGTTTAACAAGGGAAGTATGAACATCTGACCAAGGTGGAGGATTACTTTGTAATCGATCAAAAAAGGGTTTGCATTGTTTTCTCAAATCCTTGTAGAAATCAACAATATAATTCAGCAACCCAAGAAATCTTTGGAGTTGAGTTTTGTCAATAATGACATCAGGGAATTTATTAGCAAACTGAATGGTTCTATCAATGGGACGAATTTGTCCTTCAGAAATATCATAACCAAGAAAACTTACTTTTGTTTGAAATAGTTTGATTTTCTTAGTAGAGACAACAAGACCATTCTGTTTGTTGGTTTCAAGAAATGAATACAGATGTTTCCAGTGCTCATCAATGGAGTTAGAATAAACTAGGACATCATCAATGTAAACAATGGTGAAATGACTGAATGAATTGAAGATATCATTCATAATATTTTGGAACTCACTAGGGGCATTCTTGAGACCAAAAGGCATAACATTCCACTCATAATGTCCAAAAGGAATGGTAAAAGCAATTTTATACTTATCATTCTCACTAATTTGGACTTGCCAAAATCCAAACTTCATATCAAATTTGGAGAATACAACTGCAACACTTAACCTATGAACTACGTCATTCTTATTAGGGATAGGATACCTAATCCATTCTTAAGACCTTATTCAGAGGCTTGTAATTAATAACTAAACGAGGAGTTCCTCTCTCAATTTCAGCATTTTTTTTTTTTAAATAGAAAGCAGCACAAGACCAAGTGGACTTGCTATTCTTAATCTGCTTTTGCTCAAGCAAATCATGAATTTCTTTTTTACAAAATTCAACAGTTTCAGCATTCATTTGAATAGGATGAGCTTTAATAGGAATGTTTTTCTCATTAAATTCTTTAACATAAGGCAGATTAACAATGTGTCTTTCCTACTATGCCAAAAAGCATTGGGAATATCAGAACAAACAACATTGACCAAGATTTTTTGAAAATTATTAATCTTGGATTGTAATAGTTTATCAAAAAGTTGTTCAACAATCTTTTTATATCTAACTTCTTGCTTAAGAAAGTTTAGATGCTTGGTTTTGGCATGAATCATATTTAAAGCATTATTAGTACCTATTTCAAATTTTGACGCAAATTTAAATTTAACTTTTTGCCCAAAAGAGTCAGTAGTTATCCCATCATGTTCAGTAAGGAAGGGGTATAAAGCATTTATAAAGGGAAGACCAAGAATCACTTTATTAGTCATGTTTCATTTGAGTTCCATCATCTGGCGGCTTGCCAGTCGCGAGTCCCAGTCACGAGTCCCTGCTACTTTGCACAAACTTGAGCATTTCTTCACACTCTCTCACACACTACCCATACATGATTCCCACCTAAATATAGGATTACTAATTGCTAAATTACAAGCAAATTTGGCACGGAATAAAGCCAACAAAATGGTTGATTAAATTCAACCTTACAATCTTGATATCCCTAAGTATGTATAAAGGTAAACATCTCTAGATCTCACAAGAGATTCATACACACAGCATAAACAACCACCATAAAACGTGGCTAAGGTTTTTCCTTTTATACTTAAGGCAAAACATAAAACCCTACACGTCATATGGGCTTGGGTTGAGTTGGAAAATTCTATAAAAAAACAATCTACACGAGCTTCAATTGATCGAGCCTTGCAAAAAGAGAACAACAATTTTCTACAATTACTCGATTCCAACTTTACAATAAACATACTTTGAGCAACCTAATTCTAGACTTTAAGTTTTGATCATGGTTTGCCAACATTATACATTGAAGTTCTAATACATTTAGATCCTAAATCCTTAGAACCTAACAATTTTTACCAATTAATTCTTTTTTTACCTTATGAGCAAAGAGAGGAGGCAGTCCAGCAATAAACTTCTCTTTCTAATAAGGCTTTAAGCAGTCTTTTTAAATCATGACCTTGGAAATAAAAACATCTTTGTACCATCTGTAATCAGACATAGTAGGATATTTTAAATTGTTTAAATAATCATTAATTTGAGACGAAATATTGGAAGGAGTACCAACAAAGTGTTTGATAATAGTATAGATTAAGGTATTGACTCCATCGGGAATACCTCAACCAATATTTTCATCAAAGATGGGTGAACCTTCGTCATCTTTTTTAATAGCCTTTTTAAAGGGATTCTCTAGATTCTTTTGTGAGATATTTTTCCCACCATCCACGAAGAGTTCCAGAAAAACCAATAGTAAGCAAATCAACAATTTCAGCATGGTCTAGATCATGGTTATTCATATAGGCAGTGGCAACCATAGACATATGACCCATCTTATTAATAATTCCCTATTCAGATAAACCATCAATATTCCATTCATAAAGCTTATCAGCAGAAATAGAAAATTGGGTTTGAAAAATTCTTTCTTCAAATTGCATATCAGGAGGAGTAGGTTTTGAATACCATTTTTTTGTAAAAGACATGGGATTAGGTTTGCCAACAAATCTTTTAACTTTAGGCAATTCTAAAACAGTTTTATCAGAAGCAGAGGTTGAAGAGTCAGAATCTATGCTGTCATCAAAAACAATTTCTTTTTCTTTTCTTGAAATAGCACAAGTAGTGCTAATAGAAGTATTCTGCTAAGTTTTTATCTTCAAATCAGAAAGCATTTGTTCAACCTTTTCAATAGTCTTAGCCTGAGAGGTTTTTAGACTTATATATATATATATATATATATATACTGGGTAAATCAATCAAAGGTTTCTCAGGTTTGGAAGAAGTTGATTTCTCAACAATTTTTTCTTCAATACGGTCAAGTTGTTGGCCAATAATATGCAAGGAATTATTAGTAAAATTGTTTTGTTCAATAATCTTTAAAACAGGAGTATCAACATCAGCAATTTTGACGGGAGAGGCCTTAACCTCAGTCCCTTTGCAGTCTATGAGAGCTGTCTCAAAGGGTGGGTAGGTAGATCAAACAATGCTTTTGTCTTCTTTAACAAAATTGACTTCTTTGCCATATTCAATTATTTTTTGAAATATTCTTGGAAACATAGCAATTTTCAAGGAAATCAAAAAATAAAATGTGTTTTTGTAGGCTATTCATTCTTTCTTTCCATTTTCTTTTAACAAGATCTTTTTCTTTTTTATCAAAAGTAGTTTGGTAGGTCTTTCTTTTGTCTTTGTTTTTTGCAAATTTAAATTCATTAAACAAAGCAACCATGTCTATTTCAAAGCTTTTGTTTAAAACTCTTAGTTAACTATCAATAATAGGAGTTTGAAAATCAGAAGCAATTGGGGACCCAGATTTGGTCTATTCCTCTTCTTCAATAGCATGTTTCCTATTGATAGACCACAAACTGAATGACCCCTTGTGATAAAAATTAATTAATTAATTAGCCAGGTTATAAATTAATCAATTTATCATGCAAAGTGTGGTAACACAAACAAATCACCAATAAACTAAAATTGCAGCAGAAAATAAATGACATGGTGATTTGTTTACGAATGGGGAAAACCTAACGGCAAAAACCCCACCGGGTGATTTTCAGGTCACCACTCCCGAATCTCCACTATTATCATAACAAGCAGTTACAAGCAAGGAATCCCAAGTACCATACCAACCTACAGTTGAACCCTTACCCCAATACCCAATCGGACTTGTTCTGTAGTGACAGTTCCCCTTTCTGATGCACGACTCCCAAGTACGTGACTAACCAATTGCACGGGTCCCAGTACATGACTTTAATCACCAATCTGAAAAGATTGTTGGCTGCAAAGTTCTTCAATTCATCCACACGATGAAGATCAGGAAGATGCTTGGTCACAAAACCCTAAGATGCAAATACATAGCAACTTCTCCAAGAAAGAGATGAACTAGGTCAAGAAGTTTGTCTCCGGTCACAATTTGCTTGAACAGAGTTTGCTCAATGCTTGTGCAACTTGTGTACCGTTTGACGGCTCTTAAAACAATTCTTTTATATGTCCAGGGTTAAGAGAAAAGAAGGCCCATAGACAGATTCACGGATCCCAAGAAAATCAGAGTTGAAATCTGAAAATCTTAAACCTCAACAGATAGAAGGTGTCGAGAAGCTATCGATTAGCTGCCGAGCTTTAATGAATTTGCACTCCTTGCTTGATTTCTTGAACAGACTTGAAGGCTTCAACACTAGATCTTGAAATATGGTTTCTTAAAGTAATTAAACACATCCTAAGTCTACCCAATTACAAGTAGAGTGCGTTTTGTTAAAGGATAAGCCAATTACATAAAATCATGACATATGTTCTTAACATGTGAAACACATATGTCCTAACAATCTCCCCCTTTGGCAATCTGTGACAAAACCACAACAAACAAATGAACATATGAGAGAAGTCATAAATCACTCAATTCATATTCACACTTGTTGAATACAATAAAATCTATCCTAACACAAACTCTTGAAAACTTTTGCAAGAAGAGAATTTATGGCAAGTAGACTTTGACAACCTGTATTTCTGGAACACTTTAAACAAAACTCATCAAGGCATCTTTGTGTGAAATAGAATAATAGATTGCATACAAATAAATAAGAAACATGTGTATAAAGAGAGAGAAGAAACAACACATGAAAGAGTAGGTGAAACATACATCAACAATATATAAGAGAAACTAAGTACAATGTATGTTTATAAATGGTCACAAGACCTCATGTACAAGAACAATGTATCTAATAAAGAAAGAAAAGAAAAGATACATGATATCCTCACTACATCCCTCAAAAAATAATAACAACACTCCCCCTAACAAAATGATCCCAAAAAAACTAACTCTCCCCCTAAGAGTGACTACTCTCATATCCAAAACTACTCCCCCTTTTTGTCACGAGTGATAAAGGGTAGAGTGTCAAGTAGACATCTCATCAGTAGAGCTAGCATCTTTATCATCATCTGAAGCGTCATCGTCATCACCATCATCATTATCATCATCCTCAGCATCAGAATCAAAAGCAACAAGATGAGGTGGTGAAGGAGTAGGCTCAAGTGTAAAGCCGCCCATAGCCGCCTGCCGTCGCGCAATACAACCGACACGAACGTTCACCTGATACAACTCCGTAGATAGTGTATCCAGGTGAGCATCCATGCGCTGTAGCTGTGCCATGATGTCTCCCAAAGATACATCATCGGAAGAGGAAGGAGCAGATGCTGATGGAGCAGAACGAGAGAAGGGTGCTGCTGAATCCGTCTGTCGCAACCGAAACTAGGCCTCGCTACGTTTAACGGTAGCATAGTCTATGGAACACATGATGGAAAAATGGTCGGACGAGGGAAAAGGAACAGAAAAATGGCATAGAATCCTCGTGATAGCGGAAGGAAAGATAAGTTTATCACGGGACGCCGAATCCAAATGAACATCTATAATAGACAGAATGAAGTGAGAGGAAAAATCTATAGTGAGATGCTCAAGAAGGGATAGCAAAAATCGAGCACGAGGCTCTGTGATGAATTTATAGTGAGAAAGAGGATGTAACACAAATGTCATTACCATGTTTATGAATCTAAGACCTTTAGCAAAAAGTCGACATGGTGTGAAAAGACGCTCACCCCAAGCAATGGGGCGCTCACAAAAAGAAGACATGAACTCATCCCTAGACATTGTCCTCAGACACTCACAGCTAGGATAATCAAGAAACTCTATACTAGGGACATGGAGCACATCCGCAACCAGCTGCGGTGTGACAGGGATGAGCGTACCTCGGACGTGAGTGAAAAAAAGAGGTACTGAACAATCTATCCCGTGCAAGTTGGAGTAAAACTCCTGGATTAGCACGAGAAGACATGTGACTAGGACATCACACAGTGACTCCCATCCCCTACTATGAATGACAGAGGGAAGGTCAGTGTCAGCAAAGTTCGATAGTATGACTTGGCGTTCTGAATGAATGCCTAGTCTAGAAAAGTTCTCCGATAATGCCTTAAAGGCATCATCATCACTGAACCAAACAGTAGAAGGAGAAGGATTGAAAGATGAAGAAGCATCAGAACGAAGAGGGTTCCAGGCTGGAGTGGATTTACACTTAGGTGCCATAGACACGTCTAACGTAAACTAACAGAGAGGGAGAAAAAGAAAGACCATCAGAAAAGTCCCAAGTAGTTTCAAATATCAAGAATATTGAAAAGAAGTACGTATGCATGGGAAATGCATGAACATGTGACATGTAAAAGAAAATGCATCATGGGCTCAGCCCAATCCAAACCTATCAGCACACAAACATATAGCACACATCTAAATGCATGACAACATCATTATAATGCTAATGTGATGCAATGTATGAGGTTTTTAACACATTTAAGTGAAAACCCATCCCAAAATTTCAATAAAAGCTCATCAATTTTGAAAAACCCCAAAATTTTTTCAAAAACCCCAAAACCTAGGTTTTAAATCATGAAATGCATGAATGAGAAAGGATTAGGAGCTTACCAAGTAAAGAAAAACTTGAAAAATCTTGAAGAATCCTTGAGGAAGAGGTTTTGAGTAAGAAGAGAGTGTTTTGGGAGAGAAACAGAGAAGTATCGAGAGAGAGATCAAAGAGAAATGATTTCCGGATCGCACAGAGGCCTTATATAAAAAGCTAGTAAGTCTTGACAGATGTAGGTATCGAGAGGTATCGAGGGATCTGTCGAGGTAAGTATCGAGGATCTGGTCTTCGATAGCTAAGGTATCAAGGAAGCTATTGAGCAACAAAGGGTCAGATTCAGAACAGAAGCTCGATTGATCCAGAAGGTGTCGAGTAGCTATCGAGGAGGCAGGAGCTTTCTCAATCGATCCACCAGGTATCGAGGAGGTGTCAAGATTGTGTTTAAAAAAAATGCTTGAGAAGCTCGACAGATAGCAAGGTATCGAGGAGGTGTCGAGCTAGCTTTTTAAAACAGTTTTTCGAGATGTGAAAAACACAGATATGAATGCAATCCAACATACAACTCAACCAATGATCCAATCAACACAAAAATCTCTTAAAATAGTCTCTCAATTTAAAAATTTTGAGCACAAGGATCTCCAAAACACACACACACACACACTAAACAAGTCTAACCAATTTTATATTTCAAAAATAAGTCATGATAGTTTAGTGAGCATACATTAACACATGTAAAACTTGTGATGGCCAAATCACATTGTATCTGCACATGTATCAAGAATAGCAAAGAATATTGCGTGTTGTGTGTGAAAAATATCTCAAGATTACATAAGTGTATACATGTTATGACGATTTAAGATATGAGAAAATCGCTTTAACTCACACACAATCATAACTGCTTGATGGGGACTATCACCTTCAAGATACATCCTATAACTCCCACATCTCCTAGAATGCACGCTTGCAATCATATTTAAAAGCATTTTTTTATCTTTTTGCTTTTGATTTTTCTTTGCATATTCTTCTTTTAAGTATATCATACATTGGTTTATTAGAGAGAGAAAAGAAATACCCAATGATATTTGACATTTCAATTTTGCTATGCGTAAGCACACAAATGTCATTGACATCACATTTTTGCTATGCCGAAGCATACAGATGTCTTACATGATTGGCGGGAAACAATGGTGAGATGGTTATTAATGCCTTTCTCTCAGGAGTTTTTAGTCCTTCCCGTCAAAAAGAGTGATATGAGTGTAAAGTATAAGAGACAACTCAATCTTACTCATTACGAACAAGAGCCACAAAGCTCACTTGCTTAATTGTGCATAGAGATGCTCATCTAAGCTACAAAAGATACAAAGTTTAGAAAACTCTGTTTCAATGGCCATCCAAGGTACACAAGTACCAATGTACACAAAACACACACTGTTTTTGTATTTTTTTGATTTTTCAATTTTTTTTTATTTTATATCAAAACAAAATAAAAAAAAAAACTGAAAATAAACAAAAAAAACATGTTAAACAAAGCAAAGCATAAAACTAGACTGACTCAAAAAAAAAAAAAAAACAAAACAAAACACACAAGTAATGCAACAAGCAAAAACAAGAAGATAGAAGAAAGTGATAAAATCACTTAGAGTCTTTTTTCTTTCACACCTTGGAAGAACCTTTCCTTTGACTAAACCCTTGAACCGGTGGTGAGGGGGAAGAATTGAAATCGTTCAAGTTCGAAAGGAACATGAGGGCCTTGAAAAGATCACCGAGAGGAGCGAGAGATGATTGAAGCTGATTTTGGCTTCCAGACGCTATCATGCCGTTGCTTTGTTGAGTGGCTAACCACTTATAGCAATTTGGTCGAGTATGACCGGCAGCTCCACAATGATGACAGAGATGCTGCTTCTTTTGTTTAGGCTTTTGAGAGTTATCCTTCTTAGCCTTAGGATTTTTAGCTTCTTTCTTGTTTAGTTTAGGGGGTGCTCCTAAGATAGATTTACCCTTGTCGAAGTTCTCATTAGCTAGACTAATTTTAACATCAGTGTTCTCAATTTTAGTATTACTAGCAGGACGAACAAAAACAGTAGTACTAGTAGAAGCAGTGTTAGAGGAAGAAATACCATACCCTAAACCTGTATGATCTGAAGCGGATTTCTAAATGCTGAGCATCTCGTCTAGCTTAGAGCTTGAAGTCCTCTCCAGTTGAGCTCTAACTTGAAACAGTTCCGCCTCAAGCTTCTTGGTCTTCTTTGCCAAGAAATTGTTCTCAAACCTCAGTGCTCCAATCTTCTGATTAGCCTCACCACACTTAGTGGATAATTCCTCACAGTCAAGTTCCACATCACTGAGTTTCTTGGTGGCCAGCCTATAAAGTTTCTCATGTTTTTCAGAAACTTTGTACAATTTCTCATAGGCTGTATGAATGTCATCTTGATCATCCATCTTCTTAAATTTGGACTCCACCAATTCTTCTTCTTCGTCCACATCTTCAACAATCCCATCAGTAGGATTGATAGTGGTAGTGAAGGCATTCAAGATTCCGTCATCCTCATTGTTGGAATCTTCCTTAGGCTTAGTATCGCTCAAGGTAGCAGCAAGTGCCTTACTCTTCCCAATGCTCTTGAGATACGTAGGACACTCATGTTTCATGTGCCCAAAGCCTTGACATCCAAAACACTTAGGTCCTGCGAGAACAGTGTACTGACCAACTTCCTTAGCATCCTTCTTCCCTTTGTCTTGTCCTTTAAATTGAGAAGAACTGATTGCCTGCAGTCCTTGTCAAAGTTCCTCCCGTTGGCATTCTTCATAAACTTCTTGAACTGCCTTGTAATGTAGGACTTCATCTTGGAATCTTCATCATCGGAAGACTCATCTGTGTCACTGCTCTTTGCCTTCAAGGCCATGCTCTTGCCCTTCCTCGACTTTCCAATCCTTGATAACCCTAGCTCGTAAGTCTGCAGATTACCAACCAGCTCAGTCAAAGGAATTTTGTCAATACCCTTTGATACTTCTATTGCCGTAATCTTGGCATGAAATCTCTCAGGTAGAGATCTGAGCACTTTCCTTACAATCTTGGGTTTAGGAATGGTTTCCCCAAGATTGAAGGCTGAGTTTACTATGTCTTGAGCTTGGCATAGAACTCATCGAACGAATCATCATCCTCCATCTTTATTTCTTCAAAGCTTGTAGTGAGCCTCTGAAGCTTTGAATCTTTAACAGCCTTTGTACTCTCATAGGTTGTCTGGAGGATGGTCCATGCTTCCTTTGCAGTTTCTGTAGAGGATATCTTCTTAAACTCCTCATTGGTGACTGCATTGAATAAGGCATTCAATGCTCTGCTATTGAAGTTAGCCGCCTTGATCTTTGCTTCATCCCAATCAGCCGGCGCTTCCTTTGGCTTGGTCCAGCCAATCTCTACAGCTTGCCACACCTTCTCATCTAAGGATTGCAAGAAAGCTCTCATGCGTACTTTCCAGTATGCATAGTTAGTGCCATCAAATAAAGGAGGTATGATTAATGACTGTCTTCTATCCATGAAAAACAGGGGTCAATGGATCAACACAACAAAAATTAAACCCTAATCAGAGTGTGCCCGCTTTGATACCACTTGATAGGCCACAAACTGAATAACCCCTTATGATAGAAATTAATTAATTAATTAGCCAAGTTATTAATTAATCAATTTATCATGCAAAGCGTAGTAGCACAAACAAATCACCAATAAAATAAAATTGTAGCGGAAAATAAATGACACGGTGATTTGTTTACAAATGGGGAAAACCTAATGGCAAAAACCCCACCAGGTGATTTTCAGGTCACCACTCCCGAAACTCCACTATTATCATAACAAGCGGTTACAAGCAAGGAAGCTTAAGTATCTTACCAACCTACAATTGAACCCTTACCCCAATACCCAATCGGACTTGTTCTGTAGTGATAGTTCACCTTTCTGATGCACGACTCCTAAGTACGTGACTAACCAATTGCGCGGATCCCAGTACGCGACTTCAATCACCAATCTAAAAAGATTGTTGGTTGCAAAGTTCTTCAATTCATCCACACGATGAAGATCAGGAAGATGCTTGGTCACAAAATCCTAAGGTGCAAATACACAGCAACTTCTCTAAGAAAGAGATGAACTAGGTCAAGAACTTTGTCTCCGTTCACAATTTGCTTGAACAAAGTTTGCTCAATGCTTGTGCAACTTGTGTACCATTTGATGACTCTTAAAATAATCCTTTTATATGTCTAAGGTTAGGAGAAAAAAAGGCCCATAGATAGATTCACGGATCCCAAGAAAATCAAAGTTGAAATCTGAAAATCTTAAACCTCGACAAATAAAAGGTGTCGAGAAGCTATCGACCAACTGTCGAGCTTTAATGAATTTGCACTCCTTGCTTGATTTCTTGAATAGAATTGAATAGACTTAAAGGCTTCAACACTAGATCTTGAAACATGGTTTCTTGAAGTAGTTAAACACATCATAAGTCTACCCAATTACAAGTAGAGTGCATTTTGTCAAAGGATAAGCCAATTACATAAAATCATGACATATGTTCTTAACATGTGAAACTCATATGTCCTAACAACTATGTGTAGAAGGAGGTTTTGTTTTTGTAGAGTAAAAGGCAGTGCTAACTTGGGAGTTGTTACTCGAAACTCCTTTTAGCTTTAAATTTGGTTTTTCAAAATTCTTTTGTAAAAATTCATTAAGATCCTGGTCTCTTTTTGAAATATCTTCAGATCCAACAAAGGAATGTCTTCCTTCATTGATCCTCAATGGTTTATTATCATGAAAACTTATTTTAACAGTTCCATCAAGATATTGTTGGATATGATCAAGATTTAACTCATCAAAAATAGGTTTAGTAGGTGGATTTGGTGGAGTTTCTTGTTCCAACAACCATTCTTTAAGAAGATTAATATCTTGCTAGTGAATCATTTTTGAAATTTGGACCTTAGCATTAGGAGTGGAACATTGAATTAGCATAGTTTTACCTTCAGGGTCTCTTATCCTGGCAAGAGAATTAAGTTGAGTACCTAGAAGACTATAATGAATATGATAAATGAGGGCAAAAGGCTTGCTGCCTTCATCCATATCATAACCAGATGTCAAAACATTTAAAGTTAAAGCTTTAACAATATTATGATCATCCAAAGCAAGAGAAATATCAGGATAACAATCAAAATAAACAGGACCATCATACAAGGAGGCAATAATCATGCCAAGAATGCTATCATAAAACTTTTTAAACCTAGCATCTCTTAAACACATGAGAATAGAAGCATTAATACCTTTTCTAGTAAGAGGTTTAACAACAACTTGAACAAGGCCAACATGTAAATAACTGAATTTTTTTGCAAGGAAATCGTTAATATTTCTTTTAGAAAACAAGAAACATTTTTCATGGGTTCTTGAAATAGAGAAAGTTTGTTCAATAGTTCTAACTCTATATTGAGAACAAAAAGTATTTTCAGTCTAACTAGTCCTGTAGATGGACTTAGGATCAACCTTAGGAATATTCCATTTCTGGAAATCAGGGAAATCTATTTCTTCCACAGTGTGATCTTCTTCATTTATAATTAGGAGGAACACTAGTCCTAGAGCTAACAAAGGAGTTGGATCTCCACAACCTATCCATACTATCCTAGTATTAACACTCAATTATCATGTTTTTCTTATCATCGTTGCATTTTGTAACATATATCCTAATTAACCATATACCACTCATGCCCTAACACTCTCCTAGCAAACGAGCCTTACAGCTTGGTTCTAGGACTTCACTTTACAACTAAGGTGGCGCCAACGATGGTAAAGAGGAACACAAGAAAGGAGTATCAAACCTTTGAATAGACACAAACAGATTCAAAGAACACAACAACACTATCAACAGCTAGAAAAAGAATGGCTCTGATACAACAAAGGGGAGTGCACAACTATAGGTGATAGAAAGGAACTTGTTGTTTACCAACAGTAAAGCAACAGAAGTTGATAAAATAGTAACAAAATATGTAAAACAAAATATGGGGGATGGGATTTATAATGCATTTATAAAGGGAAGACCAAGAATCACTTTATCAATCACGTTTTTAACAAGCACAGAAGGAATCTTAAAACAAACATTTTCATGGTAAACATGAGCATTGTTTAATTCATATTTAATTTTAATTTGAGTTCCATTAGTAGAAAACAAATTTTCAGTGGATTTTTCATAATACTTGGAGGGAATCATTCCTTCCTAAATGCAATTCATATTAGCATTGGAATCAATCATAGCAATAACATTGAATTCATATTCGTGGCAAACAACAATTTTAACTTTTGAAAACCATTTTGGGGGAAGCAGTTTGTTAATAAGGTTAAGCTTATTATCAGCAGAAGCATTTCTAGAAAAAAGGAGCCTATTGTGTAGAAGCATCATCCTTTCCTTTCTCATCCGGTTCACTATCAGTTTGTTGATCATCAAGTTGTTTATCAATTTTTAAAAGTAATAGTTCTTGTTTTAGATTAAAGTTATCATTTTTTTTTTTTTTGAATTCATTTTTTAGCTTAATGATTTCTTCTTTGATGATAGCAATTTCATGTTGGAGCTCATTAACAATTAATTCTTTGGATTTCTTTTTATTAAATCTTTCCAAAGTTTCATCAAGACTTATTAACACTTTATTAAATCTTTTTATTAAAAGTTTATTTCTTTTTATATATATATATATATATATAGCCTAAGGGGGAGGGGGGGAATTAACCCTGTTTGCCTCCCTCTGGCTCCAACTCCACCAGTGATGACAAGAAAGGTAAGTGTAAACTAGGACTGTTCACATGTCGATCCGAGTTGGGTTTGGGCTCTACCTAGACTTGACCTAATTCTAGCAGGTGGCAGAATGGAAGTCCCACTACTAATCGAAAACTTCAATAAGCCGAATAGAGTCTGTTGTTCCATGGTTCGAATCACTTTTGATCGAAATCGATAGAGGTGATGAAAATGTCAATTTTGATGGAAAACAGCAAAGATTTGGTGAGATATTGTCGGATTCGATGAAAATCTTGTCAAATCTAGCAAGATCTCTAAATAGATCAACCGAAATGCGCTAGATCCAATGGAAAATTCACCAGATCTTGCGAGATCTCACTAGATTTGGTTGAGATTTTACTGGAGTTTGGTTGGATTTTCAATTTGTCAGATCCCTTGGATAGCCCTAATGTAAACACAAAATTTCAAATTTGGAAATCAAACAATTGAAAATAATTCATAAATGTAAATTTTTATTGATAAATGAGTGGGTATAATTCTCTATTTGTATTATATTACAATATAATAATTAATGATGCCAAAAATCGTCAGTAAGCCACATAGTCCTCACGTGCTCTAGACAAAACCTGCACAACACAAAAATAGAAGAAGACCTTACAAAGAGCACCAGTGTGGCACCGGCCAAATACCCTTTGAAGGTTAAGTTAGAGAACTTTTTCACAACTCTAGAGTGTCAGAGCTAGGGTAAATTATGCATACCTTGTCTCTGAGGGCTTTGGGCTTTTATAGTAGTGTGGAACCGACCTTCGTTTCTTACTTAGGAAGATGTTTCCTTATAAGGAAGATCCTCATAAATGCACATATTTTACAGGATTCTTCCCATTTTGGGATTCTATTGACTAGGGTTAATCGTGGGGTATAAGACATTTCCATTTAGGGTTTCTTGGAGACTACTTAAGCCATGTAGATGCCACGTGGCCTCGATATCTACCCTCTTGTGTCTGTCCATTCAGAATCCGTTCACTATTGAGGTTCCACCCGTCTCACTTATCCTCCGTCCGGTATATCGATTCATCGTCTTACCCCTTTTTTATTATTTATTATTTCAATTCCATTGCCTATGGCAAGCTTAAATGAATGAACCAGTCTTCTCTAATTTTATCCTCTTCAATTGCCTCCTCACTTTATGGGAACGTCACCTTCTTTCACAGATAGACCCGTGAAGTGACGGTCTAACTCAGCTCCTGAAAAACATGCTTTGATTAACAGGCTAGCCTAGGGCCATAAATGTTGTAGGGGCATGTGGCACGTTTTTAGTGGTTAATCACTCGTACCGAAGCGTCCCTTCGTCTTCTGTGCCGTTCCCTCTATATATACATTCTTCCTTACTTTTCATTTTCACTTTCCACAACAAATTTACAACCAGAGCGCTACCATCCTATTTATCAAACAAGCATACCATCTACTTGGTGCAACCATCCACTACACCTTTGTTGCCTTCTCCACATTGTTCAAGCGGTAAGTATCCTTTACCTCATGTTGAATTCCTTTATCATTTATTTAAATTTTGCATATCCATCATCTATTTAGACCCGTCAGACTCTTAGGTTTTTTCTGTCACATGTAGATGACAAATGTCTAGTGTGTCGAGTGAATAATCGTGTGTCCGCGAAGGAACAGGCTACGATGAGGTGTATCTCTTAGGTCAGGATAACCCCGACACCTATTCTTCTAATGAAAGGATACCATTCGCCAACTCACCTTCCACGGAGGAGGATGATGATTTGGATGTAGACGGATTAGAAATTGACTCAAATAAAGATGAAGGCATAGGCAGTGATGAGCCCCCAATACAGTCTGTCATAGGCCCTGATGGTCTTAGGCAGTTTATACTCCTTCCGTTGTGGACTATGAATGATTTTAACTCTACCATACAGAGAAAACATTTTAAAACCCTTAGGGAAAAATATCAGATCCCCTTATCCGTCTACCTCTCAAGTTTGAGAAGTGCTACTACAAGGACGTTGAGGACGTTGGGGTGTATAAGCAAATGCTGAAGGCGGGGCTTAGATTCCCTATAAGTACTCTTCACCATCGTCTTCTTCAGTACTTATACTGGTCGTCACCTAAGTCTCTCTAAATGCTTGGAGAGTCTTCCTAGGTCCTGAAGTTTTATATGGCATGTTATCTAAAGGGGCACGAAGGATAACGGTGGAGGATTTCTTCCATTACTACCGTCCATCCGAAATAGTCCAGTCCAAGGGTATATGTATAGCTTTTTACCAAGGAAACTGACCCTTAGGTTAGTGTGCGAGACCCCCGACTCCAACAAAAATTGGAAGAGTCAGTACTTCTTCCTCCAAGGGGATGACTAGATGTGTAACCCCGACGACCAAGAGTACATGTCAGTGGATAAGACTTGGGGTATAATGCCCCTGTTTGGTAAGTGTCCGTTTGTGTAAAATCTCTTTTCATTTTTTTTTTTCATAATGTTCTAACCGTCTCCTATTGCAGCTCGGGATCATCTAGAGATTAGCAGATATTCAAGATCAAGTTGTCGGAAAGAACGTGGGGCGCAGCTAGTTACCTTGGATACTCTCCATTGGTACTATGATAGTCTTGAACCCATAGCAGCTGCCCATCACTACAATAGCCAAGTACGCAAACGTAAGTCCGTCATCCTTACTTGCTTTCTTTTTTGATACTTAGTAGTTTATATGACTCTTATTTGTCCATCTTTACGCAGAAATGGAAGAAGGTAGGAAAAAGGCTTACATCAAACAATAGGCTGCTGCCAAAAAGAAACAAGAGGGAAGCTTGCCTCCTAAGGTGACGGGTATGGCTCACCCGTCCACGAAAAGAAAGCCAACTAAAAGAGTGTACCGACAACCTAAGAAGCCTAAGGTGACGGGGTTAGTGTTTGGTGAGACACCTACCACTAGCAAACTACCCCCAAGCCTGGTCCAAGAAAAGGGAAGGGCATGATGGTTGGTGAGGGTCCCGTCACCAAGAAACCCTCTGTCCTCCTCCGCGAGGACTCTCAGTATGCCCTCAAGAAAATTTCTTCAATCATCAAGGATGAAGATTATGAGGACTTAGGCAACCATGCCACTGAGGCTATAGGATAGACGAGTCTCTTCAGCCTGGCTCAAGTATATATCCGTCCTTTTTCTTTTATCCATCTTGTTGTCTTATTCCTTACACTAACAAATTTTTTTGGATTCTTGTAGGGGTTGGTTATGATGAAAGGTCTGATGGACCACTATGTTTCCCATAAGACGGTGCTGGGCCATCTGAGAGAGAAGGTTAAGGCAAGGGAGACAAAGCTTTGAGAGTTGATGGCTTGGAAGGAGGTCCAGGTTAACAAGTTTGACTTGACAAAGAAGCTGTTGGAGGAGTCAGAGGCGCAAGTACAAGCACTGAAAGAAATACTTAAAGATAAGGAAAGTGAGATCTCAGAGGCAAAAAGTCAACTCCTTCAGGCTAAGGAGGACGCGGTACGAGAGTATCACAACTCTGACACCCTTTTGAAGGAGCTTGGTGTCTTCTTTGCCGACAATTTTGACAATTGCTTCTGTCAAGTCAAAGTCTTTTTCCTTGATCTGGACCTTTCACACGTCTCTATTAACGCCTAGGCTCAAACTCCAGCCCAACCCATCTACTCCGAAGGAACCAACGAACTTTTTGCTAAAAAAACCAATCTCGACCCTCAAGGTGATGTTGACACCTCATTTTGCAAACTGCATTTAACCTCACTTGGAGGGTAAAAAGGTAATTTTGCCTTGAAAATATGCATCTTGATTCTAGTCATTAGATCCTTAATCTCGTTTCACCAAAATGATCTTGATATTGTAACAATCAAATTGACTATTCATAAGCCCTAATTGGACCACCAGATTGAAAGTTATCATCAAATCAAGTTTTAATAGTTTAGATGCAATATCACAAATTGAGTCCAACTATATGTGATTATGAACAATTGATTTCAACTAGTTATAAGTATAATCAATTTGAGATCAATGATATGTCATAATTTGATTGGTTAGAATTACATTTTATGGTAGAGTTGCACACACTTAATTAACTAAATAGTTAAACATTAATCATTTAATGAGTAATTTGTGAAATTATCTTTTAATTAGGGTAAATTTGGAACTAATTAGGTCTGAAATGGGAGTGATTGGATCTTATTAATGTTAATTGGAAACTAATTTGGGACCTATTAATACTAATTGTGATGAAATTGTTTTCTAACAAATTACATCTGCTCACCATTTCGCTGATATCTCTCAGAATATTTTGAATCTGTGAATGAGGTTAATTTTTCCAGAAACTAAACATCTAGGGCTTCAATTTAAGTGCAAGAATGAGAAAATTCCGATCATAATTGAGTAAGATATGATTTTTTGAAGTTGACTCTACAGGTTGTTACAGTAATTACGGGAAAACCGAATTTTGCTTGCTTCTCACTCCCACCAATCTCTACATTTAATGCACCAGATTTTCCTAAAGGCTAAAATGAGGTCTAGGTTCATGATTCTTTGTGAACCCTCATTAAATGGCCTTCCATTCATATTCCTCAACCACTACTACATAAAACCCCCCTCTCCTCCATTCAAAAACACACAAATCTCTTCCCCTCTCTTGAGTTCTAGTGAAGTTTAGTAGTCTTGTCATATCTTGGTCTACCTAAGACTCAAGGTATTGAGTGAGATTCACTCTTCCTCTCCCAACTCTTCTTTTCCTCCACCCTTAGGACCTTTACCAAAAGTCTCCTCCTCCACCAAATAGATCTTGCATAAAGGTATAATCCCGTTCCCTAACTTGTTTTTTTTTGTGTTGCCATGATAAGAATTTAGGATTAAAGCATGATAGTTACTATTTAAATTCTCTTCAATATGTTTGAATGTTCTTAAATGTTCTTATATGTTCTTCATATGTTCTTGGTTGTTTATCACATGTTTATGCATAACACTAGTTTCGATCTTAAATCCACATCAAAAACATGAAAAAGATGTTTGTTTAATAATTCTTTTAAATTCTTGAATCTAGGATATCATCATCCACACACATTCACTAGAATTTATTTTTCAATCCAAATGAAATACTTAATAAATTGAATTAGAGTTTATCACATGCACACACTTTAAATTCAACATGCAAATTGATTGATAACATATTAGATGATGTGATATGAATTTTGGCTACCATAATATAGAAAACCGGTTTCACTGGGTAAGGTAGGTGCCTAACACCTCTCCACCTTATAACATAGCCTCCGAACTTAGATCAAAGGTTGATAAACCAATGTTTATCCTTGTAATTTTCAATTTCTAGATTGTAACTAGGAAACAAAGCTATGTACTTTATCTTAAATTGTATCTAGGACCAAAGTCATGTAATTTTCCTATAATCAATGTAAATTCAATTGAAAATTAATAAAATGAGGAATTTTTCAATTTTGGTTTTCTTATTTATCCAAATAATTAAATAAGTGGCAACTCCATTGTAAAAACCTTAATCTAAATGGGAAAATATAACTATTCGAACCTCCATTTTGAAAGACAATAACACGACTCTACCCATTCACGAGAGTTTGGCCCAACACCTATAAAACGGGCCGGGGGCGCGGTCTCTCACAGGTGATGGGGATGCTACCCAAGTTTATCAAGAAAAATCTGTCGAGGACGTTTCCCATCACCTTGAAGGAGATCAGACTGTGGAAAAGAAGGATGAAGGGACTCCTACAACTCAGTAACGGTTTTTTCTTTTTACTTTGAAAATCATTAACTTTTGATCACTTTAAGGAACTATATCCATTTCCTTCGTTAACTTTAGATGTAAACATTTTCCTTTTTGTATTTATTATCTTTATTTATCCGTCACTTATGTTCGTTCATATGATGCCTTCTATTTTCAACATGTTTCTATTTGTCCATTTAAGGAACTATTTATTCGAGAACTTTAATATACCCATTCAGTTTGGTTTTTCTTAAAGTACACCATTGGATATATATCCGTCCATTTTTGGACTTTTAGGTAGAAATGGCACACGCAGTATCGTTAAAGAACTCCTATTATTGTGATGAACCTGTCCACCTATTTATTTTTGGACTTCATAATATCTATGTTACCCCCTGGGGTGGGCCTGTCTACTAGTGGGCTTAACAATTTCTAATCAACCCTTTGGGATGATCTTGTCTTCTTATGGACATCATGATTTTTTGATCATCCTTTAGGACAAACTCATCCATTTGTGGACTTGTATTCTTTAGGTTCATCTCTTATGATGAACCTGTCCACTCGTAGATTTATAATTTTAACTTATCCCTTGGGATAAACCCGTCCACTTATGGACTTGATAATTTTTTGATCACCCCTTGGGATGAATTCGTCTACTTTTGAACTTAATAATTTTAGGTCACCCCTTGGGTTGAACCTGTCCACTTGTGGACTTGATTTTTGATCTCCTTTTAGGGATGAATCCGTCCACTTGCGAACATAATAATTTTAGGTCATCCCATAGGATGAACCCGTCCACTTGTGGACTTGATTTTTGATCTCCTTTTGGGATGAATCTGTCCACTTGCGGACCTAATAATTTTCAGCTCACTCCTTGGTGAACTTGTCCACTTAGGGACTTTAACAAGCTACAAGTCATCTTGTTCACGTAAGAAATTGGTTGTAGACATGGTTTTGTAGAGATGCACATATGCTCATGATATTTTTGAATAAACTCCTCTTATTATGTGATAAATATGCGTGGATATTGTTCTAAAAAATAAAAATAAAAAAACTGTCGTTTGGGCTTAAAAGTACTATAAATAACAAAAATTAACTAAAAGGAAATAAACTGGAAATGAGGAGTGTCATTGTCATTGCCACTGTCTACTGGTAGTACTTCTTTAGGTGCTCTGTGTTCCATGGGTGATGCAACTTTTGCCCGTCCAGTGTCTCTAGGTGGTAGATTCTCTTCCTATGCCATGATGCAATTCTGTATGGTCCTTTCCAATTAGGTCCCAACTTCTCCTAGGAGGTGTCTTTTGTGTCACGCATCACCTTTCTTAAGACAAGATCTCCAACTTGGAAGTCTCTGTGTCTAACTTTGGAGTTGCAATGCTTGGCCATAAGGTTCTGGTATCGTGCTAATCCTTGCTCAAAAATTGCTATGACCTTGTCCACTAGATCAAGTTGCAGGCGCATAGCTTCATCATTCCTACTCTGGTCATAGTTTCCCACTCTATAGCTTGTGAGTCTTACTTCGACCGAGATGACTGCCTTGCTTCCATACGCCAAACTGTCTCTCTTATAGGCGTCCTTACCATTGTCCTGTAAGCCCATAAAATGCTTGGTAATTCTTCAGGTCATATACCTTTTGCCCCCTCGGTCGAGTCTTGATGATTTTGAGCAAGGATTGGTTCATAACCTTAACTTATCTATTGGCCTGAGGGTAGGCAAGTGACGAGTAGTGATTCTTGATCCCTAGTTGTGAATAAAAGTTTCTGAACGCGTCATTGTCAAACTACTTCCCGTTGTCTGAGACCAGTACTCTAAGTACACTGTACCTGCAGATGATGTTTCTCCATACAAAGCTTCACAGATTCTTCTCTGTGATGGTAGCCAAAGCTTCGGCTTCTACCCACTTGGTGAAGTAGTCCATACCGACCACCAAGAATTTTAGCTGTCGAATTGCTATTGGGAACAGACCCATGATGTCCAATCCCCTCTGAGCGAAAGGCTATGGGGCTGTCATTGGAGTGAGTTCCTCTGTTGGCTGTCGGATGAGGCTGCTAAACCTCTGGCACTTGTCACAAGCTTTGACATATGTAATGGCATCAGTTTGTGCACTAATGACTGTAATCCAGAATGGTTTCCATGGACTCCTTCGTGTACCTCTCACATGACATAATCTGCCTCTTCGGAGATAAGACACCTCAGGTACAGGTGGGAGAAGCCTCTTTTGTAAAGTATGTCTTTAATTAGCACGAACCGTGCTACTTGAACCTTCAGTTTCCTTGCAGCCTCCTTGTCGTTAGGTAGCACGCCATCCTTCAAATAAGAGGTTATTGATGTCGTCCAATCGCTCTCAGAGACTATCTTATGCACATTGATACTGTCTATTAATGGTGATGGCTGAACAAAGGACAGTACCTGATTAGGAATAAGCATATGTTTAGCTGATACAGCCTTGGCAAGACGGTCAGCACGTTTGTTCTCCTCCCTTAGGATTTGAACAAAATTTGTTTGAAGGTCCTTTACCCGATTCTTCACCTATACGAGGTACTTCTTCATTCGTTCGCCTTTGCACTTATAGTCATTAACTTGACTAGTGACTACTTGAGAGTCGCAATACACTACCACATCTGCGGCTCCTGTTGCGTTTTCTAGATCCAGCCCTACTATCAAGGCTTCATATTCTACCTCGTTATTTGTTGTAAGGAAATCGAGTTGGACTATGCATTCAACCTCGTCCCCTTCTGGGATTCGGAGTACCACACTAGCTTTGCTTACTTGTCTAATGGACGATCCATCCATGTGGATAGTCCATTGAGGAACTTCTTCTACCCCCTAGTCTTCTATGTGTGTGAATTCCGCGATGAAGTCAGCAATAACTTGCCCCTTTATGGCCGTACGTGGATGATACTGTACATCGAATTCACTTAATTCAATTGCCTATAATGCCATCTTTCCAGCCACTTCTAGGCTGCTCATTGCTCTTCTAGAGGCTTGCCCATTAGAACAATCACTGCGTGTGCTTGAAAGTAAGGCTTGAGTTTGTAGGTTGCTGTCACCAAGGCGAAAGCTAGCTTTTCCATTGGTGTGTACTTCTCTTCTACGCCCCGGAGCGCTCGACTCGTGAAGTATACGGGCTTTTGAACTCCGTCCTCCTTTCTAACTAAAGCTGCACTAACAATGGCTGGGGAAACAGCTAGGTAGAGGAACAAATCTTCACCTGGTTTGGATGGGCTCAGTAAAGGTGAGGAAGAAAGATATGCCTTCAAGTCCTCGAATGCTCGCTGACACTCGATCGTCCATTCAAATGACCTTTTTAACATGCAGAAGAATAGTAGGCACCTATCCATTGGTCTTGAGACGAATCTATTCAGTGCGACTACCTTAGCATTTAGACTTTGTACCTCCTTGATGTTCTTTGGCGGGGTCAGCTCCATTATGGCCTGTATTTTATCTGGATTAACCTCAGTACCTCTTTGGGACATTATGAACCAAAAGAATTTTCTAGCCGTCACCCCAAATGCACATTTGCTCGGATTCAGCTTCATGTTATAAAAGCGAAAGGTATCGAAAGTTTCCTTAAGGTCGTCCAGATGGTCGTCCTCCTAAATGCTCTTTACCAACATATTGTCCATGTAGACTTAAACGTTCCTCCCAATCTGTCGTGCAGATATCTTGTTCATTAGCCCTTGATACATGGCTCCCACGTTCTTGAGTCCGAATGGCATTACTTTGTAGACACTGGCTAGTGACGAATGAAGTCTTCTCTTGATCAGCCTCGGCTAGCTTGATCTAGTTGTAAGCAGAAAATGCATCCATGAAGCTTAGTAGTTGGTGTGTCGCTGTTAAGTCCACCAGGATGTCGATTCACAAAAGTGGGTAGCTGTCCTTAGGGCATGCCTTGTTCAAGTCCATGAAGGCCATGCATATCCCCACTTCCCGTTGGCCTTTTTGACCATTACTACGTTGGCCAACCAATCCGGGTTGTATACTTCTCGTATAAAACTTGTTTCTTGTAACTTGTGAACCTCTTTCGCTATGGTCAAGTCTCGCTCCTACGCGAATACCTGTTTCTTCTAACAGATGGGGGGAAAAGTGGGCAACACATTTAACTTATGGATAATAACCGAAGGATCAATTCTAGACATGTCTTCATTGCTCCAGGCAAAGACGTCCTGGTTCTCTCTCAGAAATGCAATGAGTGTCTATCGTACCGATAGGTTGGCAAGAGTGCTGATTCTAGTCGTTCACTTGGGCCTAGAATTGTCAAAAAGGAGCTCCTCTAGCCCTTCCATGGGTTCTGCCACCATCCGCTGCTCCTCTATACACATTGTTTGTAAATGATCATCCATCTTTAACTTGGCAATATAGCACTTGCGCACCGCTACTTGGTCTTCTCGTACCTCCCTCACTCTATACTCAGTGAAGAATTTGATCATCAAGTGGTAAGTGGGTGTTACAGCCTTTCACGAGTTAAGGGTAGGCTGACTCAGGATGGCGTTGTAAGCGGACAAACAATCAACAACCAGGAAAGAGACATCTTTCGTGATCTATTGAGGGTAATCTCCAACCGTCACAAGCAAAGTAACCACGCCAAGGGGGTATACGCTCATTCCTCCAAATCCAATGAGTGGTGTGTTGGTTGGAACCGACCATTTTCTCTCAATCCTCATCTGCTGGAACGCCAGGTAATAGAAGATATCAGCAGAGCTCCCATTATCCATAAGGACTCGGTGGGTGTTGTAGTCCCCCACTTTTATGCTAACTACGAGCGCATCGTCATGTAGGTGGTGAGGATGCCGGGCATCTTCCTCTGTGAACCCAATCACAGTGTTGTCAATTCGTGATATCTTTGGGAAGAAACCTGTTAGCTGGACGTTCTGCACCATCCGTAGGTAGGTTTTGCGTGCCTTCTTGGACAAACTGGAAGCTGTGGTTCTCCCTACGATCATCCTTATGTCTCCTAGTAGGGGCCTGGGACTCTCGTTTTCATTCTGAGTAGCCTACTCCGGTGGTGGGTCTGTCCTCTCCTTACTAACAAACCTTTGCAGCTTTCCTTGTCTAATAAGAGCTCCTATTTGTTGTTCTAAGTCGTAGCAGTCAGACGTATCATGATCATGATCATGGTGGAAATGGCAGTACTTGTCCTTGGGCCTCTTACTGGGATCTCCCTTCAGCTTACCAGGAAATGTTAAGTCTCCTTCATCCTTGATCTGCATTAGGATTTGGTCAATTGGGGCAGTTAGCGTGGGTGAAACTTGTGAACCTTCCAGTGGGGCGTTTATAGCGCCTGTCCTCCTGTTGATCTCCAGTTCTAGCCATCTTTCCTCCTTTATCTTGCCGAAAATCCTCTAGTCTCTCCCTCTTCTTAGGCTTCTCTTCTCGAGCCAACAGTGCGTCTTCTGCATTCACATACTTGGTAGCCCTGTAAAGTACATCCAACATGGTTTTTGGGTCGTTTTTGTATAAGGAAAACAAAAACTTACCCTTTCATAACTCGTTGGTAAACGCAGCCACTAGTATCTTGTTGTCAGCCTCATCAATCGAGAAGGCCTTCTTGTTAAAACGGGTTATATAGGATCTCAACGTTTCTTCCTCTTGTTGCTTGATGCTCATTAGGCACGCAGTAGACTTCTTATACTTGTGTCCCCCAATAAAATGTGATGCAAACTGCGCGCTCAATTCCATGAAGGTACTGATAGAGTTGGGCTCCAGCCTACTGAACCATACCCTTATAGGACCCTTCAGCATAGTCGGGAAAGCCCGGCACATGATTTCATCCATAACGCCTTGCAAGTGCATAAGGATTTTAAATGATTCCAGATGATCCAAGGGATCCTTTAACCCATCATAGGTCTCTACTTGTGGCATGCAGAACTTCGATGGAAGGGGGAATGAAGTGGCAGGCACAGTAAAGGGCGAGTCCGTTCAATGGACTAGTTTGTTAAGGTCGCTTAACACCCATCCTCTAAAGGTGTTCATCATGAAGTCCATCCTTTCCTTCATTATTTCTATCTCCATGACCATGTGTGGCAAAACAGTATCTAAGGCAGATGGACGACTTGTATCCTGTTGCTCTAGTCTACTTAGGGTGTTGCTGCCTTCTGGTCCTTCCTGGTTCCTCCTTTCAGCACTAGTACCTTCCTAGTCCTCCTCTGGGGTGTTAAGTGCTGCATTCTTTTTGCGCAGCTGCTCCTCTAGGTCATGATTCTGCTTGTTGAGGCGTTCCACTGCTGCTGCAAGAGTTTGAACCTGTCTTTCAAGGGCGGTGGTGCATGGTTCGTCCCCTTGATGGTTATTGGTGGTTGGCATTGCGTGAGTAAGAGAACTACATGGCTTGCTTACAATCGGTCAATCCCCAAAAACAGCGCCAACTGATGATGCCGAAAATTGTCAGTATGCCGCATAGTCCTCACGTGCTCTAGACAAAACCTGCATAACACAAAAATAGAAGAAGACCTTACAGAGAGTAACAGTGTGAAACCGGCCAAATACCCTCCAAAGGTTAAGTTAGAGAACTTTTTCACAACTCTAGAATGTCAAAGCTGGGATAAATTATGCGTACCTTGTCTCTGAAGGCTTTGGCCTTTTATAGTAGTGTTGAATCGACCTTCGTTTCTTGCTTAGGAAGATGTTTCCTTATAAGGAAGATTCTCATAAATACACGTATTTTATGGGATTCCATTGACTAGGGTTAATCGTGGGGTACAAGACATTTCCATTTAGGGTTTCTTGGAGACTACTTAAGCCATGTAGATGCCACATGGCCTCGATATCTACCCTCTTGTGCCCGTCCATTCAGAATCCATTCACAATTAAGGTTCCATCCGTCTCACTTATCCTTCGTCCGGTATATTAATCTGTCGTTTTACCCCTTTTTGATTATTTATTATTTAATTCATGTGAAAAATACGGGACAAACCAACTTGATCCCCAACCCGATTGACTCGAACTCGTTTTTAACCCACTTAAAATGACCTGTTTTTGACTCGATATCTATGCTCTTGTGTCCGTCCATTCAGAATCCATTCATAATTAAGGTTCCACCCGTCTCACTTATCCTCCGTCCGGTATATTAATCCGTCATCTTACCCCTTTTTGATTATTTATTATTTAATTCTTGTGAAAAATACGGGACAACCAGACCTAACCATCGACCCAATTGACCCAAACTAGTTTTTAACCCACTTAAAATGACTCGTTTTTGACTCGTAACCCATTTGACCCACAACCCATTTAACCTTACTCGACCTACTCATTTTGCCATGTCTACATTAAAGGAGGTCCTACCAAGTGATGACATACAAGGGTGGAACGACAGCCAAGGGCGGGGCCATGCTAACCATTAAAGGAAATCTTATAAGATTTCACCCACCCTTGGCTGTAGTTCCGCCTGGCGTCACTTGCTAGGATTCCTTTTGCCACTTGTGCCACTTCCCTAGCCCGTAATTTGGCCCCTTGTTAGGATAGCCCGTAGTTTTGCCACTTGCAGGGTTTCCTGAAGATGAATTTGTGTAAAAAAAAAAGTAACATTTTGAAGGACTATAAAAAAAAGTTGGCATATTAATGTTTTATTTATTATGGGATTAGTGTATTATTTTCTTGATTGTAGGAACATCCTCACCAAAGCTTTGTAGGTCTAAATTCAACACGTATATCATGAAACTAATAAATGTGTACAATATAAAACTTTGAAAATAAATATATTTTTGAAAACTTAAAAACTTGATTCTTGAAAACGTTGAATAGTATTTCAAACACTAATACCTATTCAAATACTTGAAAATATTATAATGATAATTTTTACTTATACAATTCTCATCTTCATTTTGTGAAATATAGTGTAGATAAGATCCTACTCTTTTTTTTTTTGTTATGAATAAGCCCTAAACCATATCCAACTCCTTGATCTAGCTCCTAAGAAAGTTTATCATTAGGGGCTTTGAGGAGCTATATTTTTCATTTATAATAAATCTTTTACAGTAAACTTTATAATATTAATAATTTTTGTCATCAGTGTCTTGTCATCAGAGCTTGTTCCGTACCTAGTATATTACGAAGCGGATATACTGGATCCAAATTCGAAGGCTAAGATCAATCATGGTGTTGCCATTTGTCACATGAACACCTCGAGTTGGGACCCGAATCATAGAGCTTTCTTGGAGCTAGGGTCGGGTCCGGGTCGGATCGTGGTTTGCCATTGGATTTTCGAGAATGATCTGACCTGGACAGTTGCTGACTAAGCGTTAGCACACCAATGTGGTAAGAAAAACAGCAAGTTGATTTATTCAAGATATATAAGGAATTTTAGTTTGGCCACAACTTGCTTGGCTGATAAGTTGTAAGTGATGAAAAACTATTTTGCTTTTCAAACTTTAGAAATGGTTTTTTTTTTTACTCTAAAATTTTTTTTTTCGTTTCTAAATTATTAAAAAATTTGTCTTTTATTCTTAAACTATTGAAAATATTTTATTTTTTCCTTAAACTTTAAAAAATATTTTTTTTTCATCCCTAACTTATTGAAAAAAGTTTTCTTTCATCTTTATTTTTGTCCCTAAATTATTATAAAATAAAAAATAAAAAATAAAAACTATTTACAAAGTTTAGGGATAAAAAAAAAACTTTTTAAAGTTTAGGGATAAAAAAACAAATTTTTAGTAAAATTTAGGAGCTGAAATAATATTTTACTCAAAAAAAATATTGTGTTCATGTGAACAAATTAAGTTATTGGTTTACTTTATATCCAGATGTTGCTTATTAGTACTACATAATTTGAGTTTTGATCAATGTTTTTAAGGCCAGCTTCAACAATAATTGAACACCAAATGAAAAACACTATTTTTACCTTTCTCTTTATATATCATTAATGGTGTGTTTGAATGAGTCTATTTCTTTCAATTATTTTGTTTAAAGAAAAATTTGTAAATTAATGTAATTATTTTTTTGATTGCAGAAACATCCTCGCTAGAGCTTCACTAGAGGAATGCAGGTCTTGATTCAACACATATATGTATCATGAAGCTAATAAATGTGTTGACAGTTTGTGTATTTTAAACTTGCCCTTCATCTAATATTTTGTGTATTTATGGGAAGTCTAAGGATTAGTTATTCCTAGACTAGTTTAATTATGTATTAAGCTTGTAATATATATATATATATATATATGAACTTTCTCTTCTAATTTTAATTAGTGTATAAATGGGAAGTCTAAGGAGTACTAGTTACTCCCAGACTAGTTTAATTATGCTTTAAGCTTTTAATGCAATATATGGACTTTCTCTATTAATTTATGTGTATTTAGGGGAAGTCTAAGGACTACTTACTCTCTCTCTCTATTTGTTTTTGTTTTTGTTTTCTTTTTTCTTTCTGTTTTTTTAGTTCAGGACTATTTACTCCTTAAATAGTTTTTTTTTTTTTAATTATAATTTAATTGTGTATTAAGCTTGTAATATATAGTGGGTTCTAGTTATCTCAACTGATAAAATCTCTTGTCATCAAATATGATATTTGAGATTTAAATCTCATTTATACTAAAAATTAATTGGTATTTTGGCCTAATAATAAAAAGCTATAATCATGAAGCAGATGTCATAGGTTGAAATTTTATCATATATATATATATATATATGAGTTGGGTTCAAGTTACACTTAGTGTAACTTTAAACAATGTTACACCACCCAATAAATTGTTATTGAATTAATATTTTGAAAATCCAACCGTTGAATTACATGTTTTATATGTTCTTAACATGCATGTCAATTTTCATATCAATCGGATGCTATCTATCATTTGATCCATAAACTCATATTTTATGCATTATTTTAAACTACAAAAATTTAAATTTTAACAATTGATTGATGACATGGATATTAATTTTTGATCACCTAGAAATTTTGCAAGCATAAAGAATATACAAAGATAATATAATCTAACGGTGGATTTGTCAATATTAACATTCAATTAAAAAATATTGAGTAGTGTAACATTACTTAAAGTTACACCAGGTGTAACTTTAACCCAACCCTATATATATGTATATATATATACATACTTGTAATATATGGACTTTCTCTTTATATATATTATTACTAAATACTTTCATTATTTCATCCACAAAATCGGTCTTGGCAGTATCAAAAATTATTAAAGACAATTCACTATCCTAGGAATTATTGAAGTTACCAGGGTATTAGGAAATTATTTTTGATAGTTACTATGCGGCACTGTTTATTTGTCACTATGCAATATTGTTCATTGCACTTTTCCCTTTTTACTATTCATGTAGCTTTTGTTCCTTTATAAGGCATACGAATCAAGGACACAACTTATGTCCAGTACATTGATGCATTGGACACAATCCCAACTCACGAATCAATTGTGTTAAGCAAGCCTTACACATTGCCTACTTCAAACCAAAAAAAAAAATCATCTTAGTATAAGCCTTGCCTTGTAACCCTATCCTTCCTTCCGATATCAATCCTTGTATAATAATTAAAAATTTTGATTTTAATATTTTTAAATATTTGAATTAGTATTAGTGTTTAAATTACTATTCAAAAATTTCAAGAATAAGTAAGTTTTTAAGTTTTCAAAAATATATTTATTTTCAAAGTTTTATGTTGTACCGTTCATTTTGTTCTTGAAACATATTTCTTTCATACATATTCGTCCATATTTTCTCTCTTCATCCACTCATTGTACTCCTCCTTGGTTCCCCAATTGATATCAGAGCCAAGTTCTCTTGAAAATTTGTATTCATTGTTTTTATTATTGATTTGTAATTCTATGAAAGAGTGCCTTTAAGTTTCCTTGGCATTGGTGAGCACAAGTCCATTGGTTAGGCCTTGTTTAAGATTGAGAGTTTAGGGTGGCCTCGTAAGACAATTTGAGAGAGTCGATCTAGAATATAGTGATTTTTTTTTTTTTTGAAGAGAGACTGTTAGGTTCTAAAGATTTAGGTGTAAATGTTTAGAATCATATTTTATTGTATTGGCAAACCGAGAACAAAACATGTCTACTCTAAGCGTTTAGGCAATGTTTAAAAGTGTTTGTTTCAAGGTTCAAGTCTAGCTGACTGCAAAAAAAGGAAGTATGGTTTTGCCTTGCTCGACCGATCAAGAATTAGGCTCGATCGATCGAAAATTGCAAATCCAGTTTTTCTACAGAATTTTTAAACAGGCCCAAGCCTACAAAAACATTTAGGGTTTCATCTAAACTTCTCCACATATAAAAGGGAAACCCTAGCCACGTTTTGAAGATTTTTTGGAGAAGACTTGTGTGTTACTCTTTGTGAGATCTAAGAGATTTTTGTATTTTCTAACTACATAAGAATCTACCAGAGCAAGAACTACAATCAAGTGTTAGTAGAACACAGTTGCTGCATCAAGATCATTACTGATGGTGATCTGAAACCTTTGAGTGGGATCTCAAAGTCATAAGTAAGGAGGCTTGTGTTGCTGTAAATCCAAGAAGAGAAGAAGTCCATGGATTCGGAACTTGCACGTGGTCGTGTCAGTAAGTTACTACTAGAGGTAGCAATAGATTTAGGACTAAATCTAATTGTAAAAACTTCGATTCTCTTATAGTGGATTTAGTTTACCTTGAGGATAGCTAGGTTAAATTCTTCCCAGGTTTTTACCTTGAAATGGTTCATTTCATCGATTTTCCTAGGTCATCATATCATGGTGTTATTTACTTTTCCGCATTTTTGCATGATATGATTTATTCGTATTTAACCTAGATTTGAATATAATTAATCTAAGTAATCACTTGGTTAATATATTAGGTTAAACAATTTGTTTAAGGGGCCTAAACGAACAAACAGAGACTATTGTGAAATTAATAACGTTTAACTACGGATTTCCAATTACATTTCTGAAAGCAATTTTCCAAAAGGACCAAATAGAATTGGCAACATTAAAGGCAAACCAAGGAAATACGTAATATTACATCGAAAAGTTTTGAAAATTGTATATTAACATCTTGAGACATCCAAAGATGCAATTACAACATGGTTATTATTCCACCAATGGAAAAGAATAATCAAACCCAAAATTTAGAGCATGCCAAATCAGTGTCTAATACAATAGAAACTGAAAGAAACTAGACAAAAAAGCAAAGGTAGAAAAAAATGACAGAAGCAATATTAATACTAATAGTTTGAGAGAGAAAGAGAGTGTTTATACTATATACTGTCAAAGCCATTGTTCATGACCCAAGTCAGTCTACACTAATTGAAAATTAAAAATGATATTACTAAAAGGAAACAGATCAATTTAGGTAAAAACGTTTCCATTTCAACATAAAAGCATATCAACACTTACATCACCACCACCACCATTAGGATCACCAAAAGAATATCTACATGGCAATAGTTAATTATAGAAGTGGCATTAGATTTGCCATATAACAAAAAAAAAAAAAAAAAAACAATTGTAAGCTTATGTATAGAGAACACAACAATAGAACTCCATCTATATTAAGTGTCCATTTGTGAACAGTTTATTTAACTGAAATTGAAAACTTTTTGATGAAAATACTGTAAATAAATGTAAAAGTTAGTTGAATAGTGCAGTAGAATCCATGAATAGTACCAAAAAGTGTGACCCATGAATAACACAAAAAATAAGCTGAAAGTAAAGATAAGCTGAAAAATTCAGCTCATTCCATTGCTATTATTCATAAGTTTCATTACACTTTTTAGACTATTCATGGGTCCTACTATATTATTTTAGTTACCTTTTAGCTTTATTTACGGTATTTTCAATAAAAAGTTTTCAATTTCAGCTAAATAAGTTGTTCCTAAATGGACACTAAAATAAATTATGTGTGAAGCTTTGTACCTCGCCTTTTATCACTAATTAATTTTTTTTTAAGGAAAAATGAATGTCGGCTAAATCAGCGTGTAAAATAGAAACAACTTGTGGTGGAACATCATCAATCTAAACAACAGCGTCAGGTACATGTAAAACATATCTAGCTAGACTATAAGCAACCTTATCACCCTCCCTCTTAGTGTGAGAGTAGTGTAATTGAGTAAAAATCGTAAAGCTAAGGCAAATATCTTCAATCAACAAACCATCTGGTGTTAAAATTTCCCTCCCCTGTTGTAGTACTGTCATCACAACCTTTGAGTCACCTTCCACCATAGCTTTGTGAAATCCAATGTTCGAAGCTAGTATGATCCCACTGTAAACAACTATAGCTTCTATAAGACTAGGACTATACGCTTGATGAAGCTTCAAGGATTGTGTGGCTAGCACTTGTCCTTCATGGTTGCAGATAACTACCCCAATTACAAATTTTTTTTCATAGGAGAAAACCACTCCGTCAACATTTATTTTTACGAAATCCACTGAAGGTAGTTTCCAACGAGCATGCGGAACTACCACTGGTGGTGGAGGAATAGGTTGCACTGATTTGAACTCTTGAAGAAGATCCTTAGAGGTCTAGGCTAAGAGATGGAGAGAGCAATTGGGTTGTTGAAGCCTCACCTTGTTGTGTTGATTCTAAATCGCCCAAGCTAGCATGCCAAACATCTCATAATTTTTTTGGTGAGATATAATCCATGCCACCAAGTGTTTGAAGTCGACGAACTCAGAAGTGAAATGAAAATCCCATAGAGCCGCATTGTTCCAAACCACATCAATTTCTAGGCATTCCCACAAAGCATGGACCATGGTTTTTGCAGCACCATGACAATAATCACATATATCATTAGCAATGATAGTTCGACGTACCAGATTGGTTTTAGTTGGAAGTGAATTTTGGCAAGCTCTACATAGATGATTCTTCACCTTATTCAAAACCTTAAAAGCCCAAATCCCCTTCCATAAACCTGTGTCGTGAGTTTCTGAGTCTGCCAAAGGTCGCACCTCAGCCTCCTCTTTTAGAAACCTGTAACCCAACTTGCTGGAATAGTTGTCGTCTTGTGTCAGTGGCCAAAACAATGAGTCCTCAACTTCACACCTTTCCAATGGGATTTTTTTTATTAGTGCAGATTCTTCAAGAGCAAATATTCCATCAACCAAATCCGGGTACCATTGCCTTGAATCAACATTGATTAACATATCAACAGTTGCTTCTTCCAAGGATGCAATCATAGGTGAGGAAACCAATGATGGATGTTTCCGAGGCAGCCAATGACTTTGCCAAATTTTCACTAATTTTCCATTCCCAATTCTCCACCTTGCCCCTCACTGAATAACATCCTTGTCCTTCAAAATACTCCGCCAAGCATAGGATGCCGATCTAGAATCATTTGCTTCAAAAATTGAGCAATTTGGAAAAAAAATTTGCTTTGAACACTTAGGACAATAGTGAATCTGGATTTTTTAGCAATCTCCAAATTTGTTTAGCAAGAAGAGAGTCATTAAACATTGACAAATCTCTAAAACCCATACCTCCTACCAATTTTGATTTTGCGATCTCTTTCCATTTCAACCAATGTATCTTCGTTGAGTTCCCACGTTGACCCCACCAAAACTTTCTTATCATAACCTCAATATCATTACACAAACCAAGGGGTAGTTTGAAGCACCCCATAGTGAATGTAGGAATGACTTGGATAACAGATTTGATTAGGACTTCACGACCTGCCTGAGATAACAATTTCCCTTCCCACCCTTGCAATTTTTTCCAAACTCTCTCCTTTAAAAAATTGAAACTTTCCTTCTTTCCCCTACCAACTAGAGACAGCAAACCAAGGTACTTTTCGTATTGATTTATTGCTTGCACTCCCAAAGTATCTTTGATTGCTTGGCGCATAATTTCAGCAATGGATTTGCTAAAAAATAATGTTGTTTTATTCCTGTTCACCTTTTGGCCAAATGCATTCTCATAGGTCTCCAATATATTCAGGAATTTTGCACATTCCTCAGTAGTAGCCTTACAAAACAAAAGACTATCATTTGCAAATAACAGATGGGTTAGTTTTGGTCCTCTCTTACACAAAGAGAAGCCTATAATTTCCCCCAGATTGGTTGCATTGTTTATAAAGGCATGTAATCTTTTTGTGCACAATAAGAAAAGGAAAGGGGATAGTGGGTCCCCTTATCGAATACCCCTTGTAGGTGTGATCAGCCCTTTAGGTTCTCCATTTACCAGAATAGAATATATAACAAATTTAATATAGGTCATGATAAGCCCAATCCATCTTTCACAAAAACCCGTTTTTCTAAAAAGATTTTCAAGAAACACCCTTTTTACCTTATCATATGCCTTGCTCATATCTAATTTAGGAGTCATATATCCTGTTTCCCCCGAGTTATGAGATTTCATGCAGTGAAATGTCTCAAAGGCTATCAAGATATTATCATAAATGAGGTGGTTTTTTGTAAAAGGCTGATTGGTGTTCAGTGATAATATTTGGTAAAAAGGATTTCAATCTATTAGCTAGGACTTTGGAACATATTTTGTAAAGGACATCACATAAACTTATGGGGCGATATTCATAAACATATTCTGGATTTTTGGTTTTTGGAATAAGTGTGAGGAAAGTGTGGTTAATTGGGTGAGGGAGGATACTTGTATTAAGCCAAGAGAGAACTGAGCCGATCACATCATGATGTACCACCTGCCAAAAATGCTGGTAAAATAGTGAGGGCATGTCATCAGGTCTAGGTGCCTTAAGAGGCGCCATCTGCTTCAGTGCTAACTCAACTTCACACTCCAAAAAATCAGCAGTCAACATGGAGTTCATTTCACTAGTGATCACATTAGGGACAAGGTCTAGTGTGGCATTTGATGGAGTCGAATTGGCTGTTGTAAACAGTTCTTGATAGTAACTCACCAAAACATTGGCAATTTCATCGGGTTGGACCTTCCAAGTATTGGTGCAATCATTGATGCCTCTAATTAAATTTTTTCAATGCCTTTGAGTTGCTCCGCTATGAAAAAATTTAGTACTGTTATCCCCATGCTTGAGCCAAAGCACTCGAGATTGTTGACACCACATTCGAGCCTCTTTGTCCAATAGGATGTTAATTTTGGACTTCAAGCTTCTAACCCTCAAATTGGACCCACTAATCAAAGCATCTTTTTCGGCTTGAATTAGTAAATTCTTTTTTTTTCTCCAATTCTTTTCACACATTTCCGAATACATTCAAGTTCCACCATGTTAGCTCTTTACCACAGTTCTAGGCTTTTTTTAAAATAGCATCATCACAAAAGTGATACAAATCCGACTGCCATGAAGCTTCAATAATCTCAGCACATCTAGTATTAGCCAACCACATTTCTTTGAATTTGAAATTCTTCTTTCTAGGCAACTAATCCAAACTCAAGAAATTGATTAAGAGTGGTGAGTGATCTGAGGTAGAACAATGTAGATGGTGAACTCTTGATCTGGAAATTTCAGAAACCAACTATTGTTTGCCAAACCCCTGTCAAGCCTTTCCCAAATAGAGTGACCATATTCAAAATGCTTGCTCCATGTGAATTGAGACCCAGTAAATCCCAAATCAAGAAAACCACATTCATCAATTATATCTTGGAATAGTTGTATCTGATGGTGATGCCGAATTGCTCCACCTAATTTCTCCTCCTGTCTGACAATTTCATTGAAGTCTCTCGCTCACAACCATGGAGTATCTGGGTTGAAATTTAGTCTCCAAAGCTACTCCCATGCTTCACGATGTCTAGAAGTAATCGGTTCTTCATAAAAACCTGTAAAGCGCCAAGCATTATCAGTGTTTTTATCAATAATTGTATCAATAAAATATTTTGGAGAGTCCTCCACTGAGAGATTAATTGATGATATCTAGAAAAGTGCAAGCCCTCCCCCTTTCCTTTCTCTAGGGACTATCCATTTGTGTTTGTAGTCAAAATTACACATCACAGTAATTAGCCTTGCTTGATCTGCCCATGTCTTGGCTATGAACACAACAGAAGGATCTTTTGCCCGGATCAAATCTCCAAGCTCCTTCCTTGTATGCAGGTTCCTAAGCCCACGACAATTCCATACTAAGCAATTCATAATGCTTGGCGGAGCTGAGCATTAGCCTCCACCATTGAATAACACTCAGCAGTATCACCCCTCGAAACCTGTTGTCTCTTGCTTGGTAATTCAGAGTGACTATCAGACTGTGTAAATTTCCTCTTTCCTCCATCCTTCTTTTCATCAAAGGTCTGAAACTTTTCTTCATTATCGAGTCTGTCAATGCAACTCCACTTCGTTATTTTTTTCTTTTGGTTGAGGTGAGGGCTGCTACTAGAATTCTCGTGAGCCCCATGTGCTTCCTTAGGTTGAACTTCATGAAGACCATCATTACTTTTTCCATAAATGGAGAGTCAATGACCTTGTCAGTGGGTTCCACAACTGCCTCAATTGTATTAGAGTTTCCATCCTCAGATGTAGGGCTTATTTATAATGTAATTGGAGAGGACACAATCCTGTGATTCACGAGTATGTAGACACTTGATTTTGCACCCATAATTTAATCTTAGAAGATGGCTAAAATGACCATTTCATATACCTGAAAAATCATAGTTGTATTATATGCATTAATTCATTCATTGCATATCATAAAAATGATCTTGATATTTTAACGGTGGTGACAGTATGTCTGATTCCCAAATCGGACCGTCGAATTGAAAGATATCACGAGATCAAGTTTTCACAGTTTGCATGCATTATATAGGGTGAAGCTAATCACGTGTGATTAATTGAAATTAATTTTGATTGGTTAATGATTACAATTAATTAAATGAATGTTTTTATGATTGGTTAAGTATTTTTCTTAAAGTGAGATTTATTGCATGGGATTAAAATAAATAAGCTAATAATATTTAAAAATTGTAGATAATTAGGCTTTTGTGATAATTATATTCAAAATAATTATTTTAGAAGTCCTAATTATCACTTTGGAATGAGTTTTTTCATGAAAATAACTCTTAAATTCATCCAAATACAGTTTTAGCGTTGAAAAACACTTCAAAATCGTGCTAATCAAGTAGCAAATTTCATATTCACATTCTAAGGCACTTTTGGCATAGTAGAACTCAAAATTCGGACTAGGCTATTTCTAGAAAAGTTGTAGAGAATCGAATTTCCTTCAGATTTTAAAATTTCAGCTTAATCCGAATTTTAAGTAAAAAGATATGATCAAAATACTGGAACTGGTTTTGATATGAAAAATCAACTTACTCTTATCCAAATCTCCTTTTTTTTTAAGGATTTTCCCCTATGTTTTTTTTTTTTTTTTTAAAAAAAGCTGATTGGACTTAATTTTTAAGCAAACCTAGCTTATTTTCTAAGCAACTAACACTTCTATAAATAGGGGAGGCCTCCCAACATTCAGGGACCCTTTTCTGATCCCTTCATTCTACCCCTTTTTTTGGCTCTTCTTTTCTGACTACTCTGCTCTCCTTACGTTAAAGACGTTCTGGCGGCTTTCACTTTAGGAACTTCTTTTTTGTAAGTAAAGTATTTTAGACCTCAAAGAAGTGAATAAATTTCTTTGATTTTTAAAATATTCTTTCATTTGAAGAGCACGCTCATGGAAGAGGTATTTGATTATTTTTTCTGTTTTTATTTTCTTTGCCATTAATTAGTATATTGTTGTTCGTTGCATGAATGTGGTTAATATGTTTTATCGTGCCTTGTTCTTAATATGTAATTGCCATGTTTAGATACTTCTTTGGAATTTTATTTGACATGTTCTTTAATTGATTGTTTGTTTTAATTCTTTTTCTTTGATTTCAAAATCTTCTTATGATCATCAAAGTTTTTTTTTTTTTCCTAAACAAAAAACTAATCTGTATTTTCATTAAATAAAGATCTGATTTTTTTATAAACTCAAAACTGATATGTATTTTCATTAAATACAAATCTGATTTTTTCTAAACTTAAAACTAATTTGTATTTTCATTAAATACAGATCTGAAAAGTTTTCTTTTTTATAAAATTGCAGACTTTGAAATTTCAAAGAATTTAAAAGTTAGGTTAAAGTTTTTTTAATATGTGATGCATGCATAATAAGTTTGTATCATGAATATGAATCCTCTAAAAAAAATCTTATTTTTTACTTTCAAAAACAAATTTGATTTTTACAAATGAATTTTTTTTTTTTTTTTAACTTTTCAAAACAGATCTGATCTTTCTTGATAAAATCTCATTTTTTTTAATCCTTTACAAAAACAAATTTGATTTTTTCAAATCAAATCTCTTTTTTTTTTCATCCTTTTCAAAAACAAATTTGATTTTTACAAATCAAGTCTCATTTTTTTTTTTTACTTTTCAAAACATATCTAGTTTTTCTTTAAAAGGGGGACATTATTCATAAGGCAAATTTATTTAAATTAATTTTTGTCAAGTGTTTGTCATGTGTGTTACAACCTATTATTCAACATCGTACAAAAAAGAATATAATGGTCATTAGAGTCTAGAAGACTAGATTCTGTCTGGATGGAATGGGTGCCTAACACCTTCTCATTTCATAACCTAGCCCCTGAACTTATGGTTTTTTGGATAGGTAAACTAGTGTTTTGTCTTTTGCTTTTGGTAGATAGTAACTAGGATCAAAACTTTGTAATTTTTACAATGATTGTATTAGGACTAAAGCCATGTAAAGTTATTCTACCATGAAGTAATTGTATTTCCATAGTCAATTAATGACATTCGAGGAATTTTTGGACATGTAATTATATTTTATTTTTTCTTATTTTTTTGTATAAAAAATAAGTGGCGACTCCACACAATTACTTAAAAGAGAGGTGTCCTAAGTGCCTGAATCTCTTTTTTGAGAGCACCCCCTTTTGCGGTCTCTCATAGGGAATTAGTGATGGGGATCCGTTAATACTTTCCTACCTATCTAATGGTAACGTATCCTAAGTTTTCTACACCATAATGAATGATGCTAAAACCAGTTCGTTATCCTTCTATTGTTCACAATCCAGCGACCCTTCATTCCTCAAGCCATTTTCTACTGCCGTGTAGGTAGCATTAGAGGCAGCCCTTGTACCACTTTGGCAATGCTTGGATGAATGATTCCCCTTGGTGCTGTAAAATCCCAGTACTGAGATTACACTCCCACGTGAAGGTACAATGGGAGTGGCACGAAGATTAGAGCTCCATTGTTTCTTCTCTTTCGTGAGGCTGCCACCACTCTCCAACCAAAGTCCACAATCTTTATCATCATGGTCGAAACATCCACACCAATAGCAAATGTTTGGTAGACGTTCGTATTTGAAAGAGACCCAAATTTTCTCACCATTCGCCAGAGCAATCACACGACCTCGGCATAAAGGGAGAGAGATATCCATGATCACCCTAACTTTCATGAATTTTCCACCATCAGTCTCGGAAGGATCAATAGAGTGAATAACTTTTCCAAGTACTTTGGAAATCTTTTCAGCTGCTTTCACATTCATATATTTGTAAGGGATACCATGGACTTGCACCCAAAACATAGTTCTGTCCAACTTCAGCGTAGCCACCAGATTGCTCACTTCATATCGTTCCATGACCACAAGATGTTTGTCAAAATTCCATGGTTCACCATGGATGATATTTTCCACTTCAGAATTGTCATAAAAAAAAAATAGTATCCTGTGGTCGCCTATATTCCGTATCTTAAAACCATCACGCGATCACCATAGTGGGGTAAAAGTTTTTGTGATTGCATCAATGTTCAAAGCACGTTTAGTCATAAACTTTGCTACCAATACAACCTCTTGAGAGCTGAGATTGTTGTCTAAACAGCAACCCGGACCCTCTCTGTCAGATAGAGAGAGACGAGTCCAGTTGTTGGTCAGTTCATCCATATTAATTTGAGATGAAAATTGGAGGCAAGTAGTAAGAGGGTAGAGTATTCTATTTTCCACAACCCACGAAAGAAAACCCATAAGCAAAAATAACACTGTTATTTTTTGGTTATTTTTTGGAACAACAAAAAAACAACACTTCTTCGTGAAGAAGGGACCACAATTCTACTACCTAACAGAAGTCAAAGAGAGCTTTCTTAGTGTCAAAGAAACTTAAAACTTTATTCCCAACTTTTTCCATTTTTAAGTTTGAAGTGTTCACTAATTAAAAAATGAGAAGTAGTCCAAATACTAATTAAAAAATGAAGTATTTCAAATAAAACTCCATATTGTCAAGAGAAGGGAAACTCACGAAACAACCAGACATTATTGGCCAATGTAGAATTGGGATCTAGTGCAATCGCTGGATGCAATTGCACCATACAATTCACCCAAGTCCCTCAAATTTTCTTTTTTTTACTTTTCCTCATTTTTTATTTATTTATATTTAATGGTTGAGATTTAAAGTTATTTTTTGCAACTTTAAATTTCAACCATTTGTATCAATTGCATCAGGTGCAATATAATCCGCCAATGTATGTCTTACTTGCATAACCATCAATCAACAAATAAAAAGTACAACAAATCAAGAACTACTAGTGGTCCCATTAATTTTGGTAGAAAGCGCAGAGGATAAAGAGGTATATATAATAATAATAATCAAATATCAATAGCTCTCTCACTCAAATTGAGCTGTCTCACTCAAAACGTGCTCCATAGACTTGAGATCAGATGTGAGATGCCTATGCCTCTATCCCCGTCTCACTCTCACTCGCACTCTCACTCTCACTCTCACTCTCACTCTCACTTTCACTGAGCTTCAAACAAAATGGAGCTAACAGCTCAATTTGTTGGTTCCTGATTTTGAAAGATTTCTACCAAAATGGAACTTGCCACAAATGACAAATGAAAATCATATATGCATTCTGAATGGAGCAATAACTGCAACAAAAACTCCAAGGACTTTAAAAAAAAACAAAAAAAAATTCCGAAAATAACAAGTGTCTAAAGAGATTTGACACAAAAGTAATAAAGCTTACGCACCATTTGGAGAGTAGATACTGAGATGGATAGGAACAGGAGAAATCATTTTTGTCTTCCCAGTCATTCTATCAGTCTCATCCTGAATCTCCTTGCGAACCAGGGCTGTATGAAAAACTCAGAAGGCGAAATATCAGTTCCAACATCATTTTTCTCTTAGACACAGAAGGCAATAAACAATGTCAAAGAAATCTTTATACATTGAAGAATGTTGATACAAGTCAAGGAGGAGAATTCTAAACTCATGCCACTCCCCACAGAAGGCAAAAGTAAATTTGAATAGGCAATCAAGTTGAAAATAATTCCAGAAATCCTTACAAAATAATGTGCTTTAAACTATTGAAGTTTTTTTTATTGGTAATTTATAAGCACCTAATGGGTTTTAAACCCATAACCTCATCCTCCACCCATTTTCATGGGTAAAGGAAATGCCATTTAAGCTAGAGCATATTGGCATGTTTTAAAATATTAAATTAAGCATTAAACAAAGCCTGAAAAACTACAGACAGAAAAGGTTATCTAGTCAGGTCACAAATTATGGGACCAAATATAACAAAAAAAGAAAAGGGTTAAGGTCCTTAAGGAAGCTATGATGGAAGCCCAACATTGTGATAACTTCTCCATCCTTTTCTTTTCTTCCTTTTTTGATGAATTACTTATCCATCCCATTTTCTAAGGTCTTTTCAATCTCAAGGAATATAAGACACAACCAGATATAAATTATAACTGCTGGAATAGACTAGATTACCCTTTGCCTCCAAACATGGCTTATGAAATGTAACCAAATTGGGACCGACAGCATCTTTCTAAAATCTTAAAACAGAGTACCTAGTCTACCACATAACCATTGATTATCTATAAGTAAAATACCAAACCAGTTTCATTAAACATATTACCCAAAAAATTGGAGTTGAATCCCACAAGAACTTACTCAAAAGATAGATTTCCTCTATAAAAATACCACCATTTTCTCTCTCTTTCTTTTTAAAGAAATAGATTTCCTCTATAAAAATACCACCATTTTCTCTCTCTTTCTTTTTAAAGAAAATCACTTTCCTTGATTTGGGAGTCACTCGAGAGCTTCAGCATAAAGTAACCGCATATTACCCTTTTGTCCACCACCGTCCATCAGACCACACCCACCCTTCACGCTTACTATCATGTACCCCTAAACTTCTCAACAATCCTCTCGAAACTTCTCGACGATTGGCGTTCAGTACTACTACTACTCTCCGAAACCAAAAGAGAAGCGGTCCTGGTCCTCCTCGATTGAAGATCGTGAATGCGAGGAGAGAAAGTGGCGGTGGTGTTGGTGGTGGAGTCGAGGTCGACACTGCCGTGGTGGTGAAGGAGAAGCCAAAATTGGAGCAGCTCGAGGTGTATAGGGGTTCTCCGACGCCGTTTGGTGCCACCGCTCGCGACGGCGGTGTCAATTTCGCTATCTTCTCCGCCAATGCCGTCTCCGCCACTCTCTGCTTGATCTCTCTCTCCGATTTACACGAAGTGAGTGAGTTCGCTTTCTTTTCTTTTCTTTTTCTCTTTTTGGTGATCAATGTATTTTTACTCTGTAAATTTTGTTTAGGACTTTGAATTTGAGTATGTTATTCTGTGATACAATTTCTATTCATTCAGTAACTCTAGGGGCAATGCTACATGTACCATTAATGTTTTTTCACAACAAATTTTACAACTTTGTCAGAGTTGTTATTGTCAAAGTCCTAATTCAGTAGCAACAAAACAGTCCAAGTTGGATCACAATGCAGTGGACAATGCAACATGTGCATCGGGTGTCACACTGATGCAGCCCACACTGATGCAGCCCCAGCTGCATCACAATACAGTGGACAATGCAACATGTGCATCAGGTATCACACTGATGCAGCCCACACCAATGCAGCCCAAGCTGCATCACCATGCAGTGGACAATGCAGCAGCAACAGAGCAGCCCAAGCTGCATCAGACCAAGCAAGAGTTTTGATTAAATGTTGTATAGTTTTGTCTAAACTACAAGATAGGGATGTAGCTTAGTTGGTTTGCATTGTAAACTACATGTAGTTTTGTACTTAACTAAGTGTAGGCAAATGACTCACGTGTGGTAATTAGTTAGTTTGTTACGTTGTGTTCACACGTGGTAGCAATTCTGTTTTGGGTAGTTTCATTCTGTTAGGCAGTTACACACTCAGGGGTTGGGTATATATATGTATAGGTCTTTCCATTAATGAATTTAATTTTTTTCAATCACAAAATTCAGTTTTAATATGGTATCAGAGCAAAACCTCTAGATTTTCTCTTCTCCTTTCTAGAGTTTCTCAATTCAATTTAGGGATTTTCTTTTCTTGTTCCGCCATTGTTATCTTCTTTGAAGCTTTCTTCATTCACCACTGTTGTATTCTGTAAGATTTCTTCATTCACCATTCCTTTTGTTCTAGAAGCTCCTTTCAATGGCAGAAACATCAGTGGCCAATGCTTCTAATACAGAAGCTTCATCTTCTTCACAAGATTACAATCTCAGTAATCCTCTGTTCTTGCATCCTGGAGAGAATCCAGGAGCAATTCTCACTTCTCAACCCTTGATTGGAGGAGAAAACTATCCTGCTTGGGCGAGGTCAGTGAGGAAATCTTTGATTGCCAAGAACAAACTCGGTTTCATTGATGGATCTTTAACTATTTCTTCACCATTGGTGAATACACCAGTAGCTGCTCAAGCCTGGATACGTGCAGACAACATGGTGGGAACCTAGATCATCAACTCCGTATCACCAAAGCTCCAAGGTAGCATCATCTACAAAGACACTGCTTTGGATATTTGGATTGACCTCCGGGATACTTTCTGTCAAGGAAATGGGACCAAAGTCTTCAACATCCAAAAATAGATTGTTGAGATCAATCAGGGAGATCAATCACTCACTGATTACTTCACTCAACTCAAAGTTTTATGGGATCAGTTGCAGAATTTGAGTCCATTTCCCCAATGTACCTGTGGTCAGTGTGCGTGTGGCATTAATCAAAGGCTGAAGACTCTTCAAGCTAAGGAATCAACCATGAAGTTCCTTATGGGAGTAAATGATGCATTCTCCCAAGTCAGAACTCAGATATTGTTAATGGATCCCCTGCCTTCTGTCAATAAGGCACATTCCTTGTTCATTCAAGAAGACATGCAACGATCTGTGACCAATCATGTCAGAGTTGAATCAACTGCTTTGGCTACCAAAAGCTCAGGCAACAATTTCAAAGGGAAAGAGAGACCTGTGTGTACTCATTGTGGGAAAATGGGTCATACCGTGGACAAGTGCTACAAGTTGCATGGTTTTCCACCGGGGTTTAAGTTCAAGAACAACAGGAATGCCACTGCTCATCAAATTTCATCTAATCTTGAGTTAATTCAAAGCAATCAATGCAATGGAGTTCATGATTTTACCTCACACATGCGTACTCATCAAACTCCTTCATTCACTCAAGATCAGTATCAGCAACTCTTTACCTTGATTGGTTCTTGTTCCACTTCACAACCCACAACAGGTCAGGCCCCTCATGTAGCCAATGCAGTGACTTACCCATCCAATGCTGTTGCAGGTAACCTCAATAATTTTCAGCATTCAGTCTTCTCTGCTAAGACAGTAAATAGGAGAGCCTATAACTTCAATACATGGGTCATAGACACTGGTGCTAGTGATCACATAGTCTGCTCTACGAAATTGTTCACTTCTTTTACTGAAATCTCACATTCCATGGTTGAATTGCCTAATGGGGAGGCTGCTGTTGTCACACACATTGGCACCATACACCTTTCCTCTCACATTACCCTTACCAATGTGCTTTGTGTTCCTTCTTTCACATTTAACCTCCTATCTGTCAGTGCCTTAACTAAAACTCAACCCATATGTCTTGTTTTCTTGTCCAAATTTTGTTTTCTGCAGGACCTTACCTGTTGGAGCACGATTGGAATGGGCCAAATGCATGATGGCCTGTATTTGTTGCAAGATTCCAGCTTGGATCAAGCCACCACTGGTCTTACTGATTTTCTGTCACAGCAGCCTTTCAAATCCTTTTCTGCTGCTTGTTCATCTACCCTTTCTACAAACTTGTTTTCCCTTTGGCACTCATGGCTTGGACATCCCTCTTATGTAAAGGTTCAGTCCTTAAGCCATGTTTTTCCTTTCCTTAAGCAATGTTGTAATAAAACTTGTACTGTTTGTCCTTTAGCAAAACAGAAAAGAATTCCTTTTCCTTTCAATAATAACAAATGCTCTTATCCTTTTGATCTTGTCCATATGGATGTTTGGGGCCCCTTTTCTGTTTTAACTTCTAATGGTCATAAATACTTTCTCACTATTGTTGATGATGCATCTAGAGCTACTTGGATTTTCTTACTCAAATCTAAATCTGATGTTAGACCATTAATTGTTTCTTTTTACAACATGATTCTCACACAATTTGGAACCAAAATTAAGGCCATTAGATCTGACAATGCCTTAGAGTTTAGCCTTCCAGAATTCTATAATTCCAATGGGATAATTCACCAAATGAGTTGTGTTTATACTCCACAACAGAATTCAGTTGTGGAGAGAAAACATCAACACATCCTTGCTACTGCTAGGGCTTTGCAAATCCAATCCAATGTTCCTTTATCTTATTGGGGAGATTGTGTTCTTACTGCAGCCTACTTAATTAATAGGCTTCCTTCTCCAATTCTTAATCATAAAACACCTTTTGAGCTTTTATTCAACAAACCACCTTCTTACTCTCACCTTACGATTTTTGGATGCTTATGTTTTGCTACTAATCTTAATCCTCATAAGCATAAATTTACTCCTAGAGCTAGAAGGTGTGTTTTTCTAGGATACCCTTTTAATGTCAAAGGTTATAAACTTCTTAACCTTGATTCTCATACCATTTTCCTTTCTAGGGATGTCATTTTCCATGAATCTGAGTTTCCTTTCTCTTCTAATCCTAGTTCTCAGTCTCTTAATCTCATTCCTTTGCCCATTTTCTCTTCTAATTCTGCCCAAACTCCTATTCTCCCTGATCTTCCTTCTTCCAATCCTTTCTCTTATCCTCAGCCCATATCTGATGATACTATTGTTCAAATCCATCATGAATTTGATGAAGATATTTAGGAGTTCCCTGATGTATCTGATTCTTCACATGACCATATTTTGTCCATTCCTTCCTTTGCTGCCCAGCCACATGTTGGTCAGCCACCTGTTACCCTTAGAAGGTCTAATAGACCTACTAAGACTCCTTCATATCTTGCAGCTTACCATTGTAATCAGGTCTCATCTGCAGCCCTTCCATTCTCCTCCATTTCAGGTACCTTACACCCACTTCACTCCTGTCTTTCTTACACTAACCTTTCCCTTTCATACAAGTCCTTTTGCTGTGCTATTTCTTCAATCACAAAACCTGCATTTTACCACCAAGCAGTAGGTAATCCCAAATGGCAAGATGCTATGGATGCCAAGATTAAGGCATTAGAAGCTAATAATACTTGGACTATTACTCCATTGCCACCAGGAAAGAAGCCTATTGGATGTAAGTGGGTTTATAAGGTCAAATACCAGTCCAATGGTTCCATTGAGAGGTACAAAGCAAGGCTTGTTGCTAAGGGTTTTACCCAAAAAGAAGGACTTGACTACATTGACACATTCTCACCTGTTGCTAAGATGGTATCTGTGAAGTGTGTGCTTGCTGTAGCTGCTGTGAAAGGCTGGTTTCTCAGCCAACTTGATGTTAACAATGCATTTCTTCATGGAGAATTGCATGAGGAAGTGTACATGTCCCTTCCACCCGGATTTCACAGCAAGGGGGAGCAATGCAGTAAGGGGGAGCAATCACAGCTATGTAAACTTAACAAGTCTCTATATGGACTAAAACAGGCATTTAGGATGTGGTTTTCCAAGTTTTCCACTGCCTTAGTTGAGTTTGGTTTTGTTCAATCTAAGGCAGACTATTCCTTATTCACTAGACAACATGGTGATTCATTCATTGTATTGTTAGTGTATGTGGATGATGTTTTAATTGCAAGTAATGATCAAAAAGGGGTTGAAGATTTCAAGGTGTTGTTAAATCAGAAGTTCAAGTTAAAGGACTTGGGAGAATTGAGATATTTTCTTGGTTTAGAAGTTGCTAGAACAGATAAAGGAATCTCCTTATGCCAAAGAAAATATGCATTAGAGATATCGGAAGATGCTGGTTTGCTGGGATGTAAACCTTCTAAGGTTCCTATGGATCAAACCTTGAAGCTTAGCAAATTTGATGGTGAATTACTTGATGATCCGAGCCATTATAGGAGACTGGTTGGTAGGCTACTGTATTTAACCATAACCAGACCTGATGTCACCTTTGCAGTCCACAAGCTAAGCCAATTCATGGCAAGGCCATGAAAACCCCATTATGCAGCTGCTCTTAAAGTCCTACATTACATCAAGAATGAACCAGGTAGAGGAGTATACTTCTCTGCTAGCTCAGAACTTCATGTAAAGGGCTTTTGTGATGCTGATTGGGCCTCTTGTCCAAACACAAGGAGATCTGTAACAGGGTATTGTATATTTCTTGGAGATTCTCTAATTTCCTAGAAATCAAAGATACAAGCTACTGTTTCAAGATCTTCAGCTGAGGCAGAATATAGAGGAATGGCTGTGAGCACTTGCGAGATTGTATGGATTCTCTACTTACTAAAGGATTTACATGTCAAGCATGATAGGGAAGCACTTCTATTCTGTGATAGTCAGTCTGCTCTACACATAGGATCAAATCCAGTTTTCCATGAACGAACGAAACATATAGAAATTGATTGCCATATTGTGAGGGATAAGGTGTTGGCTAGAGTGATCAAGCTGAATCATGTAAGGACTCATTGTCAGCTGGCAGATTTGTTAACTAAAGCTTTGGGATACAAGCAATTTTCTGAATTAATATCCAAGATGGGACTGATAAACATATACTCTCCCTCAGTCCATCTTGAGGGGGAGTGTCAAAGTCCTAATTCAGCAGCAACAAAACAGTCCAAGCTGGATCACAATGCAGTGGACAATGCAACATGTGCATCAGGTATCACATTGATGCAGCCCACACCGATGCAGCCCAAGCTGCATCACCATGCAATGGACAATGCAGCAGCAACAGAGCAGCCCAACCTGCATCAGACCAAGCAAGAGTTTTGATTAAATGTTGTATAGTTTTGTCTAAACTACAAGATAGGGATGTAGCTTAGTTGGTTTGCATTGTAAACTACATGTAGTTTTGTACTTAACTAAGTGTAGGCAAATGACTCACGTGTGGTAGTTAGTTAGTTTGTTACGTTGTGTTCACACGTGGTAGCAATTCTATTTTGGGTAGTTTCATTCTGTTAGGCAGTTACACACTCAGGGGTTGGGTATATATATGTATAGGTCTTTCCATTAATGAATTTAATTTTTTTCAATCACAAAATTCAGTTTTAATAGTTATTGATTCTCAACTGGGTCCACCACTAACACCACTTTATTGATTACCATTTACAGTTAAGCTTCACACTTGGCACTCAGCAATTGTAAATTTTTTTTGTAAAAAAGTGAATGCTAAATAACAAAAGTAATGTCAGGACCAATTGAAAACTTTGCTAACTTAACTGTTGTGAAAACTTAATTTTGGTGGTCAATATATTCTACATCGCAAATGGGGTTTTAGGGGAGTATTTTATTTTGTAATACTAATGCTGTTTCTAAGTAACTAATGCTGAAGGATATTTTTAGTTCAAATGGTGATGGGTGCTTAAGCTTATATAAGCTCTAGTGCACTTCATGGATTTGTAATAAACTAATCAGAGTAGTCTCTTGCATTCTTTTTCGTGTTGTTCTGTTCAATCATACGTCATCTATATGTTATTTCCTTAATTGACATGTCATTTATTACTACCTCTACTAATGTTATTTTAGATCTTTCTCTACCTTTTTTTTTATTCATTCAACTTGAATCAACTCACTATTCCTCATAAGTGCATTAATCGCTCTCCTTTGGACATCATCAAACAACCTTAAGCGAGTCTCCCTCAACTTATCTTTAGTAGGGCCACCCCTCTCTTTGAGGGAATTTCGTCATTTCGATCCTATATTTCTTTGAATTTCCACTTTCCATCTTAATATTCTCATTTTAACTACACTCATTTTATGAACATGTTGCTTCTTAACAGCCCAACATTTAGTATATCAATCTTATAAAATTTTCCCTTTAACTACATAGATATTCTATGATCAAATTATACTCCTGATTTGCCTCTCCACTTCATCCACTCACCTCTTATCCTATGATTCATATTCTCTTTAATTTCTCAACTCTTATGAATTATTGCTCAAAGATATTGAAAGTTCTTGCTCTTCTCAACCATCAAGTCTTGCAACCCTTATTGGCTCTACTTTTAATTATAGGTGGTTGAACTTATTTGGAAAGAAAGTTTAGGACATATTATTCCTCCAAAAAATAGATTAGGACTCATTGATCCTTTTGAGGGAAAAAAAAGTAGGCCTTATCTGTACATTTGCTAATCCTGAATTACAATAATTTCCAATACACACGTTACTATAAGAACTAAAAGCTCAACAGATGGTCAAAAGAAAAAAATATCTATTTGACAGGACTTCTTCCCATATCTATGAATTTCATTGGACCGTCATGGATGTATGTGCTACTTGACGAAATATGTGAATTGTTGTATATCTTGGAAACCGATAGTTTTTATGGCCTTCTTATTCTTATACCAAGGAGTTGTTGCATGTCGTAATTAGCAGAGATATTTCATGAGTTTTGAGGCTTAAAAGATCAGCTTTTTGAAACGACAATACTGTTTTTAAGAGTTATTGATCAAACTTATGAGTTTTTAAGTCTCATAGTTTGTGGTGCATGTATAACTAATTTTAGCCATTTACCTCTGCAGAATAAAGTGGCTGAGCAAATCTCACTTGATCCATTGACTAATAAGACAGGCGATGTCTGGCATGTACTCCTGAAAGGAGACTTCAAAGACATGCTTTATGGCTACAAATTTGATGGAAAATTTTCCCTAGACGAAGGGCTTTACTATGATCACTACAAAAAAAATGCCTATTAGCGACCAAGAATTTTTGACGGACCCAAAAAGCCCTCTCAAGAAATCTTATTTGTGATGGCAAATTAAAGCCCTCGCAAATACTTGGTAAAATGTGAAATATTTGTAACCAACAAAAAAAGCTGTCACAATTATGTGTTATAGCCGTCACATATACTAATATTTTGGAGGGAAATTTTCCCTCCATATTATTTGCGAGGAACAATTAAAAATCTCTCGCAAAAAGTGTATTATTTATGACGGTTAAAAAAATGCTGTTACTAATACTAAATTATTTGCGAGGGCTAAGATCGACCTTCACAAATAATCATTAAAATGTCAAAATTTTTGGAGGGAAATGTTCCCACCAAATTATTTCCGAGAGACAATAAAAACTCCTTGCAAAAAGTTTATTTTTTGTGTGAGTTAAAAATATGTCCTTACTAATACCAAAATTATTTGCGAGGGCCATGATTGACCTTCGCAAATAATCATTAAAATGTCAATTTTTTTTGGAGATAAAAGTTATTCTAAAATTCAAAGAAAAAAAAAAACGCATAAACATATAGCACTTTGTATTCTTTAGATGAACCTTTTGTTCATGGTCTAAAAAAAAACCTTTTGTATACATCTTATATAAGAAAGATTTGTCCTTATTTTCTAAACAATTGTACCCATAAAAAAAATTATAACACTTTCAACTTCAAAATGATAGCACTCTCTCTCTCTCTCTCTCTCTCAAAAGTCAATAAAAATTTCATCCCATTAAAATAATACGTAAAAGATAAGTTTATAAATCAAATAGTAAATTACATCTGATTAGCATGAAAATTGGCATGCATGTTAAGAACATATAGAACATGTAATCCAATGGTTGGATTTTCAAAATACGAATTCAATAATAAGCTATTGGGTGATGTAACATTTTTTAGAGTTACATCACGTGTAACTTGAACCCAACTCTATATTTCTTAATTCAATGTGAATTTTGACAAATCTATCGTTAAATTACATTATCTTCATATATTTTCCACGCTTATAAAATTTCAAGGTGATCAAATATTAATTGTCATGTCATCAATCAATGGTTTAAATTCAAGCTTTTGTAGTTTAAAATAATTCATAAAAGATGAGTTTATAGATCAAACGATAAATTACATCTGATTGACATGAAAATTGGCATGCATGTTAAGAACATATAGAGCATGTAATTCAATAGTTGGATTTTCAAAATATGAATTCAATAATAAGTTATTGGATGGTGTAACATTTTTTAGAATTACGTTAGGTGTGACTTGAACCCAACCCTATATTTCTTAATTTGATGTGAATTTTGACAAATCTATCATGAGATTACATTATCTTCATATATTTGTCATACTTACAAAATTTCAAGGTAATCAAAAATTAATAGCTATGTCATCAATCAATTGTCTAAATTCAAGTTTTAGTAGTTTTAAATAATTCATAAAAGATGAGTTTATAGATCAAATGATAATTTACATCTGATTAGCACGCATGTTAAGACCATATAGAATATGTAATCCAACGGTTAGATTTTCAAAATATGAATTCAATAATAAGTTATTGGGTGGTGTAAAATTTTTTAGAGTTACATTAAGTGTAACTCGAACCTAACCCTATATTTCTTAATTCGATGTGAATTTTGACAAATTTACCGTTAGATTACATTATCTTCATATATTTTTCATGCTAACAAAATTTCAAAGTGATCAAAGATTAATAGGAATGTCATCAATCAATTGTCTAAATTCAAGTTTTAGTAGTTTAAAATAATGAATAAAAGATGAGTTTATAGAACAAATGGTAAATTACATTCAATTGGCATGAAAATTGGCATGCATGTTAATAACATATAGAACATGTAATCCAGCGATTGGATTTACAAAATATGATTTTAATAATAAGTTACTGGGTGATGTAACATTTTTTAGAGTTACATTATGTGTAACTTGAATCCAACCCTATATTTCTTAATTCGATATGAATTTTGACAAATATATCTTTAGATTACATTATCTTCATATATTTTCATACTTACAAAATTTCAAGGTGATAAAAAATTAATAATCATGTCATCAATCAATTGTCTAGATTCAAGTTTTAGTAGTTTAAAATAAGACATAAAAGATGAGTTTATAGATCAAACAGTAAATTACATCCAATTGGCATGCATGTTAATACCATATAGAACATGTAATCCAACAGTTGTATTTTCAAAATATGAATTCAATAATAAGTTATTGGGTGGTATAACATTTTTTAGAGTTACATCAAATGTAACTCGAACCCAACCCTATATTTCTTAATTCGATGGGAATTTTGACAAATCTATCGTTAGATTACGTTATTTTCATATATTTTTCATGCTTACAAAATTTCAAAGTGATCAAAGATTAATAGCCATGTTATCAATCAATTATCTAGATTCAAGTTTTAGTAGTTTAAAATAATGCATAAAATATGAGTTTATAGATCAAATGATAAATTACATCCGATTGGCATGAAAATTGGCATGCATGTTAAGACCATATAGAAAATGTAATTCAACAGTTGGATTTTTAAAATATGAATTCAATAATAAGTTATTGGGTAATATAACATTTTTAGAGTTACGTCATCTGTAACTTGAACCCAACTCTATATTTCTTAATTCGATGTGAATTTTGACAAATCTACCGTTATATTACATTATCTTCATATAATATTCATGTTTAAAAAATTTCAAGGTGATCAAAGATTAATAGGCATGTCATCAGTCAATTGTCTAAATTCAAGTTTTTGTAATTTAAAATAATGAATAAAAGATGAGTTTATAGAACAAATGGTAAATTACATCCAATTAACATGAAAATTGGCATGCACGTTAAGATCATATAGAACATGTAATCCAATGGTTGGATTTTCAAAATATGAGAGTGATAGGGGAGTTAACCCAAAGCACTTCCTTCAAAATTTTGTTTTAAATTCAATTATAAGGTTTTCCATTTTTTCAGAAACCCCATTGCAATGATTAGGACTCCCCCACCTTAAAACGTGATTGAGATAAGGAAAACATTGAGTTTTTTATTTTATCTCGACATTAACCTTCGCTAGTCATGGGTTTTTTTAAAAAGAATTTAAAGTGAGGACATTTTCCCCCTCTAAAATCAAAACCATTTATCAATTCCGTTTTGAACCCCATTTCGGTTTGTCTAGTAGAATGAAATATTTCAGTACTAGTCAATTTCGGCTTACCCTCTGGGTGTTTCGAGATTCCTAAAAAAATTATTATTATTATATATACGTATATATATAATTGTTTACCACATAAAATTATCTTATCATAGTAATATGAGTAGTTTTAGGACCACAAATTATTTCACAATTTTTTTACCACAACTCTAACGTGGCAAACTGTGAATAGTTAACCATTACTTACACATTGGTTCTACCCTTTTTTTTTTCACTAAACACATTCTACCATGTCACAATTATGACAAGAAGCTATAAAATTGTGTTCCTAGAGTTTTTCTTAATATTATTAATATTATTATTATTTATTCAAACTTGGAGATTTCGGGAGCATTTTGGTCATTTTAGAGGTTTCAATAGTATTTTGGTCATTTTGTAGGTTTAAGGGTATTTTAGTCATTTTTAAGGTTTAGGGGTATGTTGGTTATTCTCATGAATAATGTCACTTTTCTTAGTACGATCAATTTTGTCAATTCACAAATTATTATATCTACACCAATAAAATTTATTAGTAAAATAAAAAAGCTTATTGTGACAAAGCATAATAGTTGTCACACTATTGTGTTTAAAAGTAGGCAATGTAAGTCTCTCATAATATATGGCCTATTGTGACACACCGAATGCCACAAATAGATATAGTTTCTATCACAATAACTCATGAAATATATAGTAAAAATAAAAAAAGAGCACTACCTAACGTAATGGATTTAAAGTGTACTACTCAAAATTTTCTCCATCCCCCTCCCCCCCCCCCCCAAAATTTTTCCCTCTCACTATTTCCCTCTCACAAAATTTCCCCAAAATTTTTTCCCTCTCACTCTTTCACTTAGGGATTTCATGAGCTCTCTCCCTCTTAGTCTCACTCTCCCTCTCACAATACTCTCTCTTTCTCCCTTCACTCATCTTTGATCTCTCCATCGGACCCATCAGCCACTGCCATCCGCTACACAGCTACCCACTGCCACAACCACCCTCTGCCACCCACTGCTACCACCGTCGTCATCGCCCTCCACTCTCTTTGAATCGACTCCCTCCTATTGCGCTATCCACCACAAGTCTGAACAAGTAATCCATCTCTCTCTCTCCCCTTTTGTTCCATTTTTTTTTCATTTGGGCTATTTTACTCTCTCTCTCTCTCTCTCTCTCTCTCTTCATTATTGTCAAGATTGAAAAACTTTCTGAAATTTCTAAGATTGTTTGATTTTAAAGTTATAGTGTTTGGTGAAATGGGTATCTTATTTTGTTGATGCTAGATTTCGATTGGGTCTTGTTGGTTTTACAGTGAAGGAGTTTGATGTTAGTTCTCAATGAGTGTGGAAAAAAGGAGTGAGAGAAAGTGAGGGGTTTAAGATGGCTATGGCTGGCGGTGGAGCATATTTTGTGTACAAATATAGATTACGGGTAAGCTTGTTGCTATATATTTATGTATATTGACTTCATATATTTATGTTGATTATGAAGCCTTTATTTACTCTTTGGTGCTACTATTAATTTCGCTAGTATTAGTTTCTATACCTCAATTGACTGCAATGATGAGATTGATAAAATGTGTAGTATTATACTAGGGTGTATTTGGAAGTAGTGTCATAGACAAGTAGTTAATAAAACCTATCAAATCTGATATATATATCTATATATATATATATATATATATAAAACTCTGAATTTTAAAGCTTGTAATTTTGATGCGCAACATTTTAACCAAAAATTTGCAAAATGCACCTTTTAGCAAAACTGAAAGGTGGAGGGGAAAAAAAGGGACAGCTCCTACCTTTAATGAAAATTTTGAGGCCAAAGTTTAATAACCTTATGGTTATTAGTTTCCTTTACAAACTAATTAGGTAGGCCCACTTCAATAAAACTATTTAACCCCTATAGCCACTTAAACAGAGTTAATCATATAGCTTTCTTTTTGCTTTTGCATTTTGCTTAACACTTACGTCATACAGCTAACCTTGTTTTGAGACTGCACTCTATAATCATCTAAACATCATTCTAAAATTCAAAATGTATAAAATTTTTAGTCAATATAGGCCTCAAATCACGTAGTCCACCTTATTTTCCTTAAAGACAAAAGTACTGAGTTAGTACTGATGCTTCACAGGTCTTATTTTCCTTTCCACCGCTTTTGCCTTTTTACATTATCTTTAATTGTGTGTCTATTTGTAATTGTTATCACAAATAGTTTGATCTTTGGCATATGTGGGTGTGAGTGTAGTGATAACTATAAAATTATGCAAGTGATGTGAGCATGTGCCTTTTGCTTACCAAGTGTTTGATAAATTGTCTCTATGAGTTATGAGTTTTGGTTTCTTAATTTTTTGTTGTGGTCATTCTTTATTCACATTAAAACCACGTGTTAAAACATATTAAAAACAAGGAATGAAACCCTTAATCTCATATAGTCAGCTGCAATAAGTGATTTTTAATAAATTATAGAAAAATTATTTTGGACTGAATTTTTTTGTGGTGCCTTGTATACATATAGGGCCATGTTCCCTTAAAATTTCAAATCAATTGGATAATGACTATTTTGCGCAGATTTTTATTGTGTATTTACATAGTTTAATAACTTTACCAATGCCTTGAGCCTAGCCCCATTGATTACTTTAAGAAATTTCACACAAAGAAGGATGGCAAAGAATGGGCAACTGATCATGCTAAGACATTTTATGTATGCAACTTATACCAAAATTTTAATTTTGTTATCAACTTTAGTTTTTTTTTTTTTTTTGTTTTGATTGTCCACGTGGTTTTTATTTATGTGTAGGAAAAAATGGATGCCATAAAGTAGTGAATAGCAAACCTGACTTTTTAATCAGTCTCAGAACCTCTTTATTGAAAAGGTAAGTTGCAATACAACTTTCCTTGCTTATAGCTTATCCAAGACCATAAGGAGTATACTGTTGTTTATGATATATTATTATATGTTTAGATTTGATATGGTATATGTGTACTTGTTTATTGAAGCATTGATACAAATACAAATTCACTTTAATTTTTTCATTTTAAGTCATGTTTAATGGTTTTTCTTTTAGGATGGTACTAGCAGATGAAGATGACAACTCAAACAATAACATAGAGGTTGAAAACAACTTGGAGGGTGACTCAGAGGAAGACTAATATAGATATTGTCATAATTCTAGTTGTTTAAGTTTAAAACAAGGTTTAATTTCAGGATTTTTTTTGTATATTTTATATTTTAAAGTTTGAACTTATATGAATTTTTATCTTTTGATGGATCAATTTTTAGTAATTATTGGACTATTGTATCAATTTTTAGTAATAATTATTGTACTATTGTAACATGATAGTTAAACAAAAATGAAATTAAATAAATAAATAATAAAATATTACCATTGATGACATAAAAATTTGGTCATAAATAACTTTATAGTGATGACAAAGTCCCTCGCAATTAATAGAATAGTGACACCCCTAAACCTCTTGCAAAAATGTTTTAGGTGACATCTTGATGTCGTCACTATTATTTCTAACTTATTGCGAGGGGGTTAAAATCCTTTGTAAATAAATTTTAGCGATGTCATCATTTGTCTTGTCGTTAATTTGAAATTTGCAAATAACTAATTGCGAGGGTATAAAGGTTTTCACAAATATTTATTAATGACGACTGTTTCTCCTCGCTAAAATTAAGTTGCGAGGGGTTAAAAGCCCTCACAAATAAGTTTTAGCGATGCCATTATTTGTCACTGAAAAGTATGTCGTCAGTTTGGAATTCGCAAATAACTAATTGCGAGGGTATAAAGGTCCTCATAAATAGTTGTTAACGATGACTTTTTTCCCTTGCTAAAAATAAGTCGTCGACTTTTCTCGTCGTTTGGTAATATATTTGTGAGGGCGAATTTGTTCAGTAACGATAGTGGATCGCCCTCATAAATTATTTATTTGCGAAGGTATGGTCGCAAAATCTCTTTTAGCAACTTGAGTAAATACGACGGCCTTCGAGGGTTATATGCCCTCACTAATAACCTTTTGCGACGATATTTGAACTTTTGTGAGGGTATTTGAGCCTCGCTAGTAGACTATTTTCTTGTAGTGGATTCTTCTCGGATTCTATTGGATCCTTATGCAAAAGTTAGTGGCCTGCATGACTTATTTACATTGTTGTACCTTTTATGTTTCTTTTTTATCCCAAATACTTTTAATATGTACTTATTAACTATTTTTTCTATGAACAAAATATTTTCACTCCTTTGACTGCTAAGTTTGGTAGATCATTTGCTTCCTATGTCTGGATGGTATAATTTATGCATGGCCTTTTTTTTTTTGGAAATCCAGGTTTTGCTTCTAAAATGCGATGGACTCTGATTTCCTTTTCATTTGTCTAGGCACTTATAAGCAGAGGTGAGTTTGGTGCTTTAGGAGCTAATGGTAATTGCTGGCCCCAAATGGCGTGCATGGTTCTTTTGATGATGAGGTAGTACATACTACATTTACTTCAATAACTGTGGGCTTTTTTTTTTTTATTTATTGTTATTACTTTCTAATATTTATTAATGCTTTATATTACTATTAAGGAGCTAAAGGTTAGATGTAAATAGGCTTGTCTTATGATACAGTCAAACGTGTGTCATTTTATTGTCACAAAATTCCCGCCTAGATTTTTAATTTAAAAAGAAAAAAATGATATTTGTAACAATTTTTTTCATTCTTCTTGTTCAATATGAGGATATTGGGGTTTACCTCCTGAAAAAGTGCTTATTACCATAGTTGTCAAAACGTGAATCGTATCGTGAATCGATTTTTAATTTTTTTGTATCGTGTATCACATCGTATCGTGTATCGTAAGATACACAAACACTTAATAAAATTTATAAAAAATTATAAATATACATATATAAATGGTATATTCATTATAAATTTTGAATATATTTAACTAATAACTAATTTATTCATCACTTATGTAATAATATTTAACAAGCTAACTAAATAAATCAAACTAGCATTTGTTCATAACATACACATTCAAATTACTTAAATTCAAAAGTGATAATATGGTACAAATGACCCAAAAATAATAATTTATTTTTATCATATTCATCAAATTACCTAGTCAATCGCATCTAAGCCAATGCTATTATCATGTTTATAATTTTGCAAATTTATTTCTTTATTAAAATTTTCTTCATTGTCATTCGTCATTAACATTTACTATCTCTTCTTGTTCTTTTTATTTTAATAATTTTTTATAGTTTTTTTTTTTTTTTGGCATTATAGTTTCTTGGACTTGGAACAATAACGATAAAAAAAAAAAAAAATTTAAATAAAATTTAAAATATTAAAATGAAAGATAAGTGTGTACTGTGTAATCCAATTGTAGGAGAGAGGGGAAAAAACTTATAAATATGTTATTTTAGTAGGCAAAATTAAGTAAACTAATAATTGTGTGTTAAAAATAACAACTTGTTAGATTCAAATAGAAGTACAAATTTTGACAAAAAATATTATTTTAAAGCATTTGTCTATGTATCGTACGATTTAACGATACGATACGATTTATACGATACGCACATTGTATCGTACGATTCATGAGCACTTATGATACGTCAATACGATACGAAACTTTTTACACACGATACGATACGTATTGCGTATCATACAATACTGACAACTATGCTTATTACTTTTCATGACCAATATGACTTGTGATGATATAGATAATGGTCCTATGCTTAATGAGGGTGATGATTATATACTTTTAGGATTGCATTGCTTTTGTTTGGCATATAAATCAAAACTGAACTAGTGCTTCTGGCCTTTGCCTTTTGGGTATAGGTAAGAATAATTTTATTAAAATGAGACTATTTCAAGAAAAAAGCCATGAATTTTCCTAAAGAATTACAAATGGAAAAATATCTACGTATGAATCTACTCTATGAAAAATTGAACATGATTACCGTCTGTTGGTCTCAACACAAAAAGACTACTCATAAAGAGAATTAATAAAAGATGCTAGCAATTGAGTTGATGTGAACTCTACATCTTCAAAAGTATAGTCCACAACAAATTTAAAGGAACAAGATTCCATTTATCTTAAAGAAGATTTGGTCTCCAATTTCGCCACCCACATAATAAATCAAGAACCTTCTCTGGTAACACCCACCGAATCAAGTACAAAGCTCCACAATTCAAAAGCCACTCTACAATGTCTTCAACCATGCACTTCATTTCTTCATTTTGAACGCAGCCATCAAATATCACAATTGTGTATATTTTGTAAAGCCCGAGAATTATATAAATATTATATTTCAATTTTATCCCATGAGTGGAGTTAATTCCAAGCAACCCTATTTATTGAATCTTAGGTTCTCTTTTTTACTTTAATCAGTTAGTGCTACTTTCAAGCAAACCCTAGGTGCTAATTCTATAAAACCCATTTTATAATTTTTGCTTAGCTATCCTCTCATATCATTTTCATGATGTATTACACAGGTACAGAGGCTCACGAGTGCTTGCTGGTGGTGGATGTAGAGGATCCAAGCCCAGATCAAGAAGAAACACAGCAGCCATTAACGAAGTTTGGGATACGTGATCTGAGGAAGGAATCTGATGTGGGTGATCCTATATCAAATGGGATGAGCGTGGAGATACCGAAGGGTGTGATTGTTGGGATCATAGGGCGGAGGTGGGAGTGGGAAATCGACGATGCTGAGAGCTCTGAACAGGCTGTGGGAGCCACCTTTGGGGACTGTGTTTTTGGACAGCCAGGATATCTGTGATCTTGATGTGCTCACTCTGGGGGGGAAGGTTGGGATGCTCTTCCAGCTTCCTGCTCTCTTTGAAGGTATGCTATTGCTATCTTTTTGCTATTTTGGCTCAAATTTTTTTTTTTTTGGGTCCCTAAGCTTGTTCTTTTTTCATACTAAACTTTGTAAATGTAAAGAGCTTTTCTAGTAGTTTTAGAGACAAAAATAGGGATAGAATAAAAGACTTTCTCATTCTTTTAAAAATGGTTTAAGAATGAAAAAGACCTTTTATAAATTTTAAGAATGAACCGTGAAACATTTGTGAAAGGTGAAAGTTTAGCTACAAAATTTGTTAAAAGTATTTTTATTTTTATTTTTATTAGAGGTGAATTTTAAGAAATCTATTATTGAATTATATCTTCTTCTTATATTCTCTTTGCTTGCAAAATTTCTAATAAAATTAGTGATCAATAGTTATGTTATCAATAAATTGTTTAAATTAAAAGTTTTTGTAATTTAAAATTATATATAAAATATAAGCTTATAAATCATATAGCAAATAATATCTGATTGACTGAAAATTTGACATTTGTATTAAAAGCTTAAAAAAATACAATTCAACGGTTAAATTTTTAAAATATTTAGTAATGTTTATTTTATTGAGTAAGGTTGTAGTTTTAAACTATAACCAATTTTGTAACAAAATTTTTTTCCTTTGTGAAAATGAACTTTTCAATAATTTAGAAATTAAAAAAAAAAAAGTTTTTTATAGTTTAGGGATAAAAAATTACTTTTAGTAAAATTTAGGACGGAAATAATATTTTAGCTTTTACTTTTTTATTTTATTTTTAGTTGAATTACTATGATAATTTCATTTCTATGGTGTTTTTTTCTTAGGCAAAATTACTTTTTTTTTTGTTCCTATATTTTGGTTTTGTTTTTAATTTGGTTCTCAAGTTTTTATAATTTCATTTTAATTCTTATATATTTTTTTTTTAATCTTGTTGTCATTTTGGTTATTGTCATCATCTCACTTACAGAAAATGCAATTTTAAGTTAGTAGAATAGTCCATTAATCATATAAGCATTTTTTGTTAGTGAGATGACAGTAAAGATCAAAATGACAGAAAGATTAAAAATATTGGACTAAAGTGAAGTTATAAAAACTTAAGGACCAAATTGGAAACATAACCAAAATATAAGGACATGCAAGGTATTTTTGTCTTTTTCTTTTCTTAAAAAGCATTAGGATGGATAAGTTGTGTAGATTTTTTTTTTTTTTTTTTTTGGTGGGGTTTAGAATAAGTCCATGGACACTTGCTTCTGCATCTTGTTGTACCAGGTTGTAAGCGTTGAAATTAAAGTGATGTTTGTTGTCTCTCTTTTACTATGTGTTCTCTCCAAAGTTAGGCTAAATTTATAAAATACACCCTCTAACTTTTTTATAAAATTCAATTTAGTCCCTTATCTTCAGTTTCGTTTTTTCAGCCCTCACCCCTCTTAAGTTTCAAGTATTTTCAATTTAGGCCTCCCATCCACTTCTATCAGATGGTTTGTGTCCCAAAACAGTGTTATTTTGGGTATCGTTTAGGGGTCTTTAACAAAATTTTTATTTCACGGAGACTAACAAGAAGCTTGAATTGAATGAAATTGGAGTTAGATAATTGAATTGAATTTTAAGCAAAATTAGAAGTGCAATTTGTAATTTAGAAAAAAAAGTTATGTATATAGCATTTTTATTTTTTATTTTGACAGCTACGACTCAAATGATTGCTCTAAACTATATAATTAGTTTAGTTTTTTTTTTTTTGTTTTTTTAAAGTCTCGATTCAAATTGATTTTTTATTTATTTTTTTATTTTTTTAAGTCACCCAGGCTGTTTAATCAATTAAAAAACAAAAAAATAAAAAATAAAAACAAAATCTTTATCTGTGGAACTTATCTTACTAGCAATTTGTAACATTAATGAAAGTAGCAAAATTCTTTGTGCATCAAACTGTATCTTATGCAGTCAAAATAATGAACAAAAATTTCTGGTGTGGTGACCCACATTGATGCCACTTGCTCCCATGATGCTAAGATTGCAAAAGTCCAATGATTCTGATTTAAAAATAGTAATAATAAATAAATTATCAAAGTGGGAATCAGTCTGAGCTGAATCCTGGCATAGCTCATTTTATGGAACAAAACTGGGTTAAGTTTTGCTAAAGCCAATTAGCTGCAATTTTGTTTATTGTTAGTTTTTATTTTTAGTGCTTGTAATTCATTCTGTTTTCAATTACAAGATTTAGGTGACACCTACTTTAACCCATGGTAGAACCATTACATTATTGTTCAATTTCTTCTTCTTCTTCTTCTTCTTCTTCTCTTTCCTATGAAGAGTATGTTACTGTTACTATTTACATATCAATATATGCACGGCCAATATATGCACGGCCTTACCAGGGATAATTGGATTTCATCTTCTTAGGCACAGTAGCAGACAACATATGATATGGACCGCAATTGAGAGGGCAGAAGCTAAGTGATGAGGAGGTTTACCAGTTGCTCAAAACTTGCAGACCTTGATTCCTCTTTTTACAGTAAGACTAGTGGTGAACTATCTGTTGGTCAAGCTCAAAGGGTTGCTTTTGCTAAGACCTTGGCTAATAAACCAGTGGTAACCCTTTACACATGATATTGGATTATTTGCAATCAGCATTGTTAAATATTACTAGCATGATATCTTATCATTATGTGGTAGTCTAATGGCACTTTGAAATGTAAAAAACATGTGCCCAATAATTGGTATTGCGATTTCATGAAGGTAAACTTGATATAATTGCGACTTTAAATGAAAATGTAAAATTTTTATATAAAAAAGAAATTGATATAATTGCGATTTTGAAACTAGGGAATAATGTGTTTTCCAATTAGAGGAATTTTGTTAGTCTCCACATAGCAGATCGAGGAATTTCCCTCTAAACCATTTGGAAAGTAAACTTTTTCTTTTTTAAAATTGTCAAAAGAACCGTGTTTCTGTACTGCAATTTTCTTATAACAGCAGCACTTTCATAGATTTTACCAAGCATTTGCATTTCTTAATAATCATATTTTCAAAATGCAACTTTTATTATCACTGGTATGTTTTCATACAGCTGACTCAAATGGACATATGGTGCTAGATTTGATCGTGTGCTGTGTCTCACAGGTTCTGCTGCTTGATGAGCCTACAAGTGCCTTGGATCCAATATCAACGGAAAACATAGAGGATGTCATAGTGAACCTAAAGAAGAAACAGGGAATGACAATTATAATGGTCTCTCACAGCATCAAACAAATCCAGAGGATTGCTGATATTGTCTGTCTCCTTGTGAAAGGTGAAATTGTTGAAGTGTTAAGACCTGATAAACTCTCAGAAGCCGAGCATCCTATGACACTAAGGTTTCTTCAACTCAGCTCATAAATGCTTTTTTATTGTGTGTTTGTGTGTGGGGTGCTCTTTGGGGATAACCAGAGGAAATGCCACCTATACCAAAAATCAATTGGTGTCTTGACTTAATGATAAAAGGCAATCATCATTATGGAGTTGGATATCATAGGTTGAAATTCTATGTAGTGGATGTCATAGCTTAATGATAAAAATCGTTGTTGTATATTTTTCTTTGTCCATGTTGGTGTAGACATATTCCTATGAAGTCTGGACCATTATCAAGATAATATTTTGGGTGCTTATCTCCAAACTCTGGTGACTTATTATCTTGGCATTTCCATAGATAAGAGTCTTTTTGAGGAACCGTAAAGGCTAATTTGCTCTCAGGCTTAGTTACTTGCTCTTTAAAGAATCAAAATTTATAGAGCTCAAGAGCATTTCCCATTGACAATCTCAGAAAAGACTAAAAAACTTTATTAAAAGAGGACAGGTACAGAAGACATGCTATGTTTCTTAAATCCCCATATGTCATGAAGGTGATTAATTTAACCATGTTCACTTAATACTCTTAGTCTTAGATAGCACAAAGCATTCCACTATTCTATTTAGGGATACCCATGCGTTTGGGTTTTAAGACTAATGCTAACCTCTCTGTCTGGCCTCAGTCCATCTCACATTTTTGGAGGCTGAAATACACAAAAGTATAGTGAATCTGGAGCCCCAAAAAATAACTTGAACGAACCTAAATTTAAGTTTGAATGCAGAACCAAGTTGAGTAATTAAATTAGAGATGAATGATTGGATCGGAGCCTGTAAAAATGATGTCATTCACTTAGAGCAATTAAAAAGTAAGTGAAGGACCATAATTAATTATGAACATTGAGGAATCAGCATGAGATGGTTGTAAACTTCAAATCCAATAGTCTTTAAATGAGAGGCAAAACAATCAAACCAAGCTTGTGGAGCTTGTTTCAGCCCATAGTTCGATTTGTGTAACCTGCAAACATGATCAAGAAATGCAGTACCAACAAAACCATGAGGTTGAAGCTTGTACATCTTCTCTTTGAGGAATCCATTAATAACGTCCGGAGAGAAAACAATGCAAACTGTAGCAGTATTGATAACGGAAAGTTTCCACAAAGCCTTGTTGCTGATGTATCCAATAGCAAAGAGCTTGGACTTATGTGGACAATGGAACCTTCAGGGGACGCTTAATTTTATAATCCCGGTGGCAACAAACTACATTCCTGTTAGAGGATGGAGGAACCCAGGTCCATATGCCCTGATTTTGCAAGGCAGAAAATTCTCCAAGCATGGGCCTTGGCGATGGCAGCAAGCCAAACATCAAGCTTGGAAGCAACACTAAAAGAAGTAAATTCTATGGCGGGAGTAACCATGTAGCATCGCTTCTTTTTGGAATTTCATACTTAGAATGAGTTTGCATAGATTTGTGTTACAATGTTAGTAGTGGAAAACGAGAAGGGACGGCCAGATGAAGAGGGAGGAAGAGTTGAAAGGGGAGAGGTAGAATGAGGAGAGGATGGGACATGGAGGTAAATAGTTGCAAGAGTCAAAGAAATAAAGAAAATTATTGCATAGTCCAAGGCCATGCTCCCGGCCTCTCACAGAGGGGTGGGCCCCATACCCCCTCTATGAGAGAGAGTATGGTCCCGAATTATGCAATAACAACCCAAGAGTCAAAGAAATAAGGAAAATTATTGCATAGTCCAAGGCCATGCTCCCTGCCTCTAACAGAGGGGTGGGCCCCATACCCCCTCTATGAGAGAGAGGGAGTATGGTCCCGGATTATGCAATAACAACCCAAGAAATAAATGGATAAGGACCAATGATGACAAGTACTAGCCACGATTTGAGCAAAGTTACTCTCCAAACTAGTTTGGAGAGAAACTCTTCAAACTTATCATATATATCTTTTTTGGATGTGAATTTTGAAAATCTAACCGTTGAATTTTATGTTCCTTATGTTCTTAACATGCATATCATTTCAAATCGGATGTTATTTACTATTCGATCAATAAACTTATTTTTTATACATAATTTTAGATTACAAAAACTTGAAATTTTAACATTTATTTGATGACATAGCACTTGATTTTTTATTTTTTGTGAAATTTTGCAAGCGTGAATGATATAGTAAGAGTATGCGAAAGGTGATGACAAGAAACTAGTAGTATTAGAAATAATAAATAAAAGAAATATTTGAAGCTCAAGAGGGGGGGGGGGGGGCAATTAACCCCATTTGCCTGCCTTTGGCTCCACCAGTGATGACAAGAAAGGTGAGTGTAAACTAGGACTGTTCACATGTCAATCCAAGTTGGGTTTGGGCTCTACCTAGACTCAACCTGATTCTGACAAGTGGCAGAATGGAAGACCTGCCGCCTACCGATAACTTCAATAGGCTAAATCAAGTCCGTTGTTCCATGGTTCAGATCAGTTTCTATTGAAATCGATAGAGGAGATGACAATCTCAAATTTGATGGAAAATAGTAAAAATTCGATGAGATATTGTCGAATTAGGTGGAAATCTCGTCAAATCTAGCAAGATCTCTTGACAAATCAGCCGAAACTCGTCGGATCCAGTGGAAAATTCACTGGATTTGGTGAGATCTCAACAGATCTGGTTGAAATTTCACCAGAGTTTGGTTGGGTTTTCGGTTTGTTTGAGTGTTAGAGGAAAGAAATCAAACTCAACCTATCGAAATCGGATTATGCCATCGCCGACCACCATAGCCACCAAATCGAATTGGATTCAGTCGGGTCATTTATGTGGGTCAGTTTGTCAGATCCCTTAGACAGCCTTAGTGTAAACACGAAATTTTAAATTTGGAAATCAAACAATTGAAAATATTTCACAAATGTAAATTTTTATTGATAAATGAGTGGGTATATTTGAAGATCTTGATGTAGAACTTCTTCAGGGTTTTAGAGCTTGATCTGACAATGAATTAAAGGTCAAAATTTTTTAAGTACTTGGAGGTTTAGAGCTTGATTCTAGTAGAAATTTAAGACTCTAAAAGATGAATGTTCATCCTATTCAAAGATTTTGATGTAAAAGTTCTTTGAGGCTTTGGAGCTTGAATCTGACAAAGTCTTGACAATTAAAGTTTTTGGACACTTTGGAGCTTGATTCCGACAAAGCTTTGAGACTTCTGAATGTGTCATTCTATGAGACTAATGAGAGCCTTTATTTATGAGAGTCTTAAGGATGTTTAATAATGCATGATTGGTTTTGATTGGTGACACATGTTATAATTTAAATGGAGGAACTTGCAGTCCTGCTCTCTAAGGGACACATGACGTCATTTGATTAGCCAAAGTGTCTTAATTTTAAATAACACGTGGCAGTATTTGATTTAACTGCATGTCTTTGTTTTGAATTAAATTATTAGCATTTGTCGACATGTGATTAGCTCTTAAATATTCTTTGTAATTTTTATTCAATGACACTTGGAAAAAATCTACGTCTCTCTGAATAATAACAGTGGGATTGGGATCTGTTAAGTAGCATGTGTACAAACTTAATAGTATGATGTGGCTAAATGTGACTGGTAAAAAATTTTCATTTCTATAGTGAGATAACCAAATACATTTATGAAATGGAATCTAGAACAAAGAAGAAGAGGATGAGAGAGAGAAGAAGAGAGGAAATGAAAAGATTTCTTATCAAAGATGATATGCCATGAGGTGTAAAGACGATTGGAAGATGATCAAGACAATAATAACCTTTAGAATAAAAGTGGCATAATTTCAAACATAGTCTTTGAATAGGGACATAGTAAAGAGCAATAAGAACAACCAAAGGCTTTAATGGAGAAATAATTGGGGGGAGATGACAAAGTGAATTTTTTACAAGAGGAAATGTGAATAAGTGCCTATTTGGCTGGTAGATGAAAAAGTAAGAAAATAGAAAAGTGGAAGGATAGAAAAGTGGAAGATATAAAATATTTTAGTTTTCTCTCATGTGTGTTTGATTGGGAGAATGGAAAAATAGAAGGGTTTAAAATTCTTTTATTTGGATGAAAAAAAAAAATGAGAGGATAAAAAATTATGTTTATATAAATTTACTATCATGCTCCTATTGCATAAAAAAAAAATTAATAGTTCATAAAAAAAAATTATCTTTTATAAAAAGAAAAATAGAAACTAACGTGAAGCGGGGGATAGGTGAAAATTAGTAATTTCCCATCTTAAGCTCATTTTCTCCGGTCAAATTGGCCATTTACCACTTTTCGCAAAAATTATTAGCAACATACCACCGTTTGCAAAATAAGTAGCAAAATACCACTTTTTAAAACTCGAGTTTCTTGTATAAATCGAGTTTTAAACACTCGAGTCTCATAAAAAAACCTTGTGCTGACATGGATTAAAAAAATGCCACATGGAACTCAAGCTTGGTAAACTCGAGTTTCATGCAACACAATATTCTAACTTACCAAGCTTGAGTTCTTTGTAAAATACACATACTCTTACTCTCTTTTTTTCTTCTATGGTACTCGAGCTTACCAAGCTTGAGTTCCTTGTAATATGGAACTCGAGTTTGGCAAGCTCGAGTTCCTAATACTTTTTTTTTTTAATAATCAATAAATAAACATAAACATAAAAATAATTAATTTTTTTCATTTGAACGCATAAAAATATGTTTTTATTTATTTAAATAGAAACATTGTAAAATATAGAAATTTTAATTTCAAAATATTAATTTTTAGGCCACTCATGCCCCTTGTTCATTCATTTTTAACACACACATCAATTTCTAACTTCTCGGAAGTGTTATGGTCAAATTGGTTAAAATATTGGGGGTTATAATGAGAAATTAGAACAACATGTAAAAGAAAAATCTCACTCCATTTTTAGCCTTGGGCACACCAAAAGAAGTTTAAGCTACATATTGTTACTTTATCAATCCTATTCTGAATGCTTTTTCATGTTTCATGAGAAATAGGGCTACATAGTTATGGTACATTTAGAATAACATCTAATTGAAGACAAGATTTGATAAATTCAAACAAACATGGGATAGCATATATATTATATAAGAAACGCCGTGTAAACCGTCGAGAACCTTTTGAATCAAAGTCATGAATATTTTTGGAACTGGGATCGCCATTCCACCCATTTCGTCGAGATAAATAGGACGTATTCTATCATAACTCGTTCCCACCAAGAAAAAAAGTGCAGCGCCAATAAAGCCATATGAGATTATTTGTAAAATGGCTCCATTAAGGCTCATATCGCTTAGAGAGCCAATTCCTATAATTATGAAACCCATATGAGATACGGAGGAATAGGTTATTCCATTTTTTTTTTTTAAATTACGTTGACCAGGAGATGCTGAAGCTGCATAGATTATTTGAATTGTGCCAACTATCATCAAACAAACTTACTTATTTTAGTAGTCAAAAATCAATCCAATTTTAAAATTGTATTTGGATAGGATATACTATACACAAAGTATGGTCTATTTTTGCACTCAAAAAAAAAAAAAAAAAGACCTGAAAATAAATAAGATGACTTTGTTGATTCATTCTAGATCGAATAAATATTAATATAATTCAACGCGTCATTAAATTAGGTATACTTGTGCAAGCGTGAGGCCCCTCCTGTGGTCCTAAAAATGTAAAGTTGAAGCCAAAATCAAATTTTCATTGGAGTCCCAAATATCTTTGTTCTCATAATATTGATGTATATGCTCACAAAATCTAATTAGAGATGATGCAATCTCCTAAAATGAATCTGCACCACCCTTGAATAGAAACTGATAAATTGGGAATCACATCTGCAAACCTTATCTATATGGGAGAATATATGACTAATCAAACACAAGTGGGACCAAATATATAGAAAATATTAATTTGGTTTGCTTTATTTAACCACCTCACATCTACCTTAATCAATTTGAAAATTCAACCCTTTGAGCTAAATTGCAAAGAAAACCTGTGACCCTATCTATTAATCAAAACTATTTAAAAAAGGAGTGGTCCTTTCCCTTCCATTAGGGCTTGTCTATATGTCATTGTTTGTCAACCAAAGGCACCAAAGATAGAGGGACCACCCAAAGCTAAAGACGAAAGGAGGACAACCCCAACTGATTCCACCAACCTGGCTAATTCATGCCTTTCATGTAAATAATGCAACAATTATCACCTACCAACAAAATAATGGAACCTTGTTATTGGACTTGTATAGTTGTAGGGACGGGAGTGGTTAATTAGCACACGAGGACACCCTCTTCTAGAGAGTCCAAATTCTCTGTCTCATTTTTTCTATACCACTCTATATTCCACAAATTAAAACTTGACACATGGCCACTTATTTAATTAAATTTTACTCTTTTGCATTTCTCATTTCAGTTGCTCAAAATAAATATTAAAAAAACAAAACACCCAAAACATCTCACTGCCGATCCTCCACCACCAAAGTTCACCAGTGGCACTAACAAAAGAACACCAGCGACATCAACGCCGGCCATCCACCACCACCACCAACATTCATTTGGATTCCTATTCTTTTGTCTGATCTCCAAAGCTCTTAAGCTTTCAGCTCCTATTTTTTGATCTTGATCTACAAATTCAGGCCACAAAGTGAAATGGGTCTCTCTAGAAGTTTGGCTCTTTATGGTTTGTTGGGTGGGCTAAAATGTTAGTTGGTCCATTTTTCTGGTGGCGATCTTATGTAAAGATTAGTGGGTTTTTGGTCTTTTGACTAGCTAAAACTTGTATGCGATTTGAAGAAGACAAGGAGGCAGTGGATATGGGTTACAGATTCAAAGAAGACAATGAGCTGGTTGTGTGGTCTGCTGGCAGAGGATAACTGGGTTGATGATGCCAAAGACCTCTTGTTAGTTCCGCCGGTGAGGATTGGTGTGGTGAACCAATGGCGGTAGCAATGGGGATCTGTTGTTGGGTCTTGGATGTTTTTTTATTTTTTTATTTTCAATATTTATTTTGAGCGACTGAAATAAAGAAATGCAAAAATTACTAATTTAATTAAATATGTTGACATGTGGCAAGTTTTTATTTGTAGAACATAGAGTGGTACAGAAAAAGTGGTACAGAAGAATTAGACTCTCTTCTAGCTGGCTTTTGTAAACATATATATATATATATATATGAGATAGGTTCAAATTACACCTGGTGTAACTCTTTAGAGTTACACATTTTTTAAATCGTTGGATTTAAGTAGATCTAACGGTTAAAAAAAGGTCATCATTATTACAAATATTCTTGTTAGAACCTCATTAATTACACTTATTTATTATATTCTAAACTTATTTCTAAACCCAAAAATGTTTGACTTCTGACTCTCTCTCTCTACGTTTCTCTCTCTCTGTCTCCTCCACCATTACTCCTCCACTATTGTTCCATCTCTACAGGTTGCCAGCAGAAGAAGGAAAAAAAAAAAAAAAAAACAACCAAGCCGAACACTAACAAAAAAATAAAAACTGTGATTGAAAAAGGAAAAAGATAAATATCAAAACAAAAACTAACTATTAATGCTTTAGAACCAAGGAAATCAAAATCGAAAAGGCTGTCACCTAATTACCTTTATCAAGATTTTCGTGCGTTGTAAACAAAACAAGAAAATCTAAAACTGAAAAAGAAAAAAAAAAAAAAAAACGAAAATAAGGATGTATATATGTATCTGAGTGACAACGCATCCAGTTCCAGGTTCAATTTCATTTAATCATGGCTCAAAGTTTTTAGTTAAGACTAATTAAACTGAAAAATAATAAATCATCACATAATCTTCACGAATCAAATAAAGTATATATGATTTAGGATTCTACACAAGGTAAAGTGCTTATCAACTTCCTTCAGAGTTCAAACATAAAAATATTCATTCTTCTTCATTTTCCTCTCTATTCAATATCTAACAATTCTAACAAATTCATAATATATATATATATATATATATATGAAAATAACTCAACCTTTCTAATCAGTTTGTTACGTATCATCATATATAATCTATGAGAAACGGTGTCCTAACAGAGAGTTTTGACTTTTGACTATCATGTATAAAATAAATTTGATGGTTGTACTTGTAACACACCCATTACCATTGTTCGGCTTTGGTTGCTTGTTTTGTTTTTTTTTTTTTTGTTTTTTTGTTTTTTCCTTCTGCTGGCAACCTGTAGAGGTGGAACAATGGTGGAGGAGACAGAGAGAGAGAAACGTAGAGAGAGAGAGTCAGAAGTCAAACGTTTTTGGGTTTAGAGATAAGTTTAGAATGTAATAAATAAGTGTAATTAATGAGGTTCTAATAAGAATATTTGTAATAATGATGACCTTTTTTTAACCGTTGGATCTACTTAAATCCAATGGTTTAAAAAAGATGTAATTCTAAAGAGTTACACCAGGTATAACTCTAAAAATGTGTAATTACCAGGTGCTTGTTAGGCATTATTATTGCGAAATTAATAAATGTGCTTATGGTTGGCGAGATTGAGAGTCAATCAAACCTTTGATTTTGTATTGTAGCACTTGTTAGATTATCTTTCAAATCTGAATGATGTGTTATGTAATAAACTTTGTCCCAAAACTCTTTAGTTTTGCATTTCCTTTCTACCCAAAAAAAAAAAAAAAAAAAATTGGTTATATTTTCTGTCATAGACACAGCTTTTAAGTTAATATGTAAGAAAATGACAAATAGTTTTGTCAAATAATTGAAATGTGCTTATGGTTGGCGAGATTGGGAGTCAATCAAACCTTTGATTTTGTATTGTAGCACTTGTTAGGTTATCTTTCAAGTCTGAATGATGTGTTATGTAAAAACTTTGTCCCAAAACTCTTTAGTTTTCAATGCATTTCCTTTCTACCAAAAAAAAAAAAAAATTTGGTCATATTTTCTGTCACAGGCACAGCTTTTAAGTTAATATGTAAGAAAATGACAAATAGTTTTGTCAAATAATTGAAATTGCATCAGTGCTTTCATTGCAATAAGACTTATCAAAGTGAAAATCAATAAAACAACTCTAGATCTACGATTCTACCCCCAATGGCCATTAGGTTCACACAGCTGGTATGACTCAGTCTCAGAGATGTCAATCATAATCTAATTTTTGCCAGTTTGTGCAATAATGCATTTGCTGCCTTCAATATGTGGCTGTGGAGGTTAGTTTCAACTGGTATGACTCAGAGATGTCAATCACAATCTAATTTTTGCCAGTTTGTGCAATAATGCATTTGTTGCCTTCAATTTGTGGCTGTGGAGGTTAGTTTCAATTTTTAAGTTATTTACTTCAGCCTAATGTTTAACTAGTTCGAGTTTTTGATTTATCAGATTCTATGTAGCTATGGAGGTGTAACCTTATGAAAATGGAGGTGGAAGAGCAATGGAGGAGAGAGAAACGTGTAGTGGATGAGAAAAAGAGAGCAGAGAGAAAAATATACCTATTTTTGGGATTAGAGATAGGTATGGAACGTTATAAATAAGAATAATAAATGTGATCTTTATCAGAATATCAGCATTAATGAGTGTATTTTTTTGACCATTGGATCTACTAAAATCCAATGGTTTAGAAAATGTGTAACTCTTTAAAGTTATACCAGGTGTAACTTGAACCCATCTCATATATATATATATATAACTAATAACTCATAAAACCCTAAACAATGGATTCCAATTAGATTAATCGGAAACAAACTCATCAAAATCAATACAAATTCCATAGAATATTCAATTCATGTATCTCCCTAAACAATTTAGCAAGCATATACTTCACTCTTCACTTAGAAACAAACCCATGAAAAGCATCATACACTCAAAAGCAATATAAATTCCGTATCATACCCAATTCATGTCTCTTCCTAGACAACTCAGCAAGTATAAACTTCACTCATCACTCTAAATCAAGCCCAAAAAGCAATACAAATTCCATTGAATACCCAATTCATGTTTTTCCTAAATAATAAGAAAAACAATTCTTTTAAAAGTGCTGATATACCTGCAACTTGTCGAGGTATTGAGGCTGACCATGGCCTCTCTTAATGGTCCCAGTGAGCTCCAAAAGCCTATTAGCAAGAGTAGACTTGCCATGATCAACATGAGCGATAATGGAAAAATTCCTATCCAACAAAATCACACAAATGGAACCAATAAAAAGTACTGAAATAACAATAAAGAAAAAAAAAACAAGAAATTACGAAACGATATCTATATATTTCAAAGTTACTGTGAGAACAATGCATGGCTTCACTATTTAATCCTCTTAAACTCTTCTATGTTGATAAAGCATCAATGTACCGGTCTACATATACAAGAGATTCAACAAAAAAGTTTTGTTCACAAAAAAGATTGTCAAGCTTTGAATGGCATGATCGACCAGTGCTATATATCCTGACATGCTTGAAATCATTGTTATTTGCTTAGCCTATTGAGAAAGAAAGAATAAGATAGATGCCAATGCTCAATTCATCTCAATCACCCGGAATTAAAATTGGTTTTGTGGTCTCGTATTAAAGTAGCAAATGGACAATTAAGGTTTTTGATAGTTCAACTATAGCTTGCTGTTGAGGCAGACATAAAAGATGGATTTGCTGATTTGGCTGACAAAACACTACTTAAAAAATATTCACGTAAATGGAGTCACTAACCACGTTGGCCTTAAACTAACTGAGCAACCTGTAACAAGAAAATAATAAAAACATCAATCACAGAGAAAATGAAGGCACACTTAAATATATGAGCTAGTCACTAAGACAAATAGAGAAAACAGCACTTAAGATTATATTAAAACTGAATTTTGTGATTGAAATGAATTGATTACATTAATGGAAAGGTTTATACATATATATACCCAACCCCTGAGTATGTAACTGCCTAACAAAATGAAAATTACCAAAACAGAATTGCTACCACGTGTGAACACAACCTAACAGACTAACTAACTTCCACACGTGAGTCAATATGCCTACACTTAGTTAAGTACAAAACTACATGTAGTTTACAATACAAACCAACTAAGCTACATCCTTATCTTGCAGTTTAGACAAAACTATACAACACTTAATCAAAACTCTTGCTTGGTCTGATGCAGCCTTGGTTGCTCTGTTGCTGCTGCATTGTCCACTGCATTGTGATGCAGCTGGGGCTGCATCAGTGTGGGCTGCATCAATGTGATACCTGATGCACGTGTTGCATTGTCCACTGCATTGTGATGCAGCTGGGGTTGCATCAGTGTGACACCCGATACACATGTTGCTGCTGAATTAGGACTTTGTGCACATGTTGCTGCTGAATTAGAACTTTGACACTCCCCCTCAAGATGGACTGAGGGAGAGTATATGTTTATCAGTCCCATCTTGGATATTAATTCAGAAAATTTTTTGTATCCCAAAGCCTTAGTTAACAAATCTGCCAACTGACAATAAGTCCTTACATGATTCAGCTTGATCACTCTAGCCAACACCTTATCCCTCACAATGTGGCAATCAATTTCTATATGTTTCGTTCGTTCATGAAAAACTGGATTGGATCCTATGTGTAGAGCAGACTGACTATCACAGAATAGAAGTGCTTCCCTATCATGCTTGACATGTAAATCCTTTAGTAAGTAGAGAATCCATACAATCTCACAAGTGCTCACAGCCATTCCTCTATATTCTGCCTCAGCTGAAGACCTTGAAACAGTAGCTTGTTTCTTTGATTTCCAGGAAATTAAAGAGTCACCAAGGAATATACAATACCCTGTTACAGACCTTCTTGTGTCTGGACAAGAGGCCCAATCAGCATCACAAAAGCCCTTTACATGAAGTTCTGAGCTAGCAGAGAAGTATACTCCTCTACCTGGTTCATTCTTGATGTAATGGGGGACTTTAAGAGCAGCTGCATAATGAGGTTTTCGTGGCCTTGCCATGAATTGGCTTAGCTTATGGACTACAAAAGTGACATCAGGTCTGGTTATGGTTAAGTACAGCAGCCTACCAACCAGTCTCCTATAATGGCTCGGATCATCAAGTAATTCACCATCAAATTTGCTAAGCTTCAAGGTTTGATCCATAGGAACCTTAGAAGGTTTACATCCCAGCAAGCCAGCATCTTCCAATATCTCTAATGCATATTTTCTTTGGCATAAGGAGATTCCTTTATCTATTCTAGCAACTTCTAAACCAAGAAAATATCTCAATTCTCTCAAGTCCTTTAACTTGAACTTCTGATCTAACAGCACCTTAAAATCTTCAACCCCTTTTTGATCATTACTTGCAATTAAAACATCATCCACATACACTAACAAAACAATGAATGAATCACCATGTTGTCTAGTGAATAAGGAATAGTCTGCCTTAGATTGAACAAAACCAAACTCAACTAAGGCAGTGGAAAACTTGGAAAACCACATTCTTGATGCCTGTTTTAGTCCATATAAAGACTTGTTGAGTTTACATACTAGCTGTGATTGCTCCCCCTTACTGCATTGCTCCCCCTTGCTGTGAAATCCGGGTGGAAGGGACATGTACACTTCTTCATGCAATTCTCCATGAAGAAATGCATTGTTAATATCAAGTTGGCTGAGAAACCAGCCTTTCACAGCAGCTACAGCAAGCACACACTTCACAGAGGCCATCTTAGCAACAGGTGAGAATGTGTCAATGTAGTCAAGACCTTCCTTTTGGGTAAAACCCTTAGCAACAAGCCTTGCTTTGTACCTTTCAATGGAACCATTGGACTGGTATTTCACCTTGTAAACCCACTTACATCCAATAGGCTTCTTTCCTGGTGGCAATGGAGTAACAGTCCAAGTATGATTAGCTTCCAATGCCTTAATCTCAGCATCCATAGCATCTTGCCAGTAGGGATTGCCTACTGCTTGGTGGTAAAATGCAGGTTCTGGGATTGAAGAAATAGCACAGCAAAAGGACTTGTATGAAGGAGAAAGGTTAGTGTAAGAAAGACAAAAATGAAGGGGGTGTGAGGTACTTGAAATGGAGGAGATTGGAAGGGCTGCAGATGAGACCTGATTACAATGGTAAGCTGCAAGATATGAAGGAGGCTTAGTAAGTCTATTAGACCTTCTAGGAGCAACAGGTGGCTGACCAACATGTGGCTGGGCAGTAGAGGAAGGAGTGGATAGATTATGGTCATGGGAAGAATCAGATACATCAGGGAACTCCAGAATATCTTCATCAAAGTCATGATGGATTTGAACAATAGTATCATCAGATATGGACTGAAGAGAAGAGAAAGGATTGGAAGAAGGAAGATTAGGGAGAATAGGAGTGTGGGCAGAATTAGAAGAGAAATTGGGCAAAGGAATGAGATTAAGAGACTGAGAACTAGGATTAGAAGAGAAAGGAAACTCAGATTCATGGAAAACCACATCCCTAGAAATGAAAATGATATGAGAATCAAGGTCAAGAAGTTTATAACCTTTGACATTAAAAGGGTATCCTAGAAAAACACACCTTCTAGCTCTAGGAGTAAATTTATGCTTATGAGGATTAAGATTAGTGGCATAACATAAGCAGCCAAAAATCCTAAGGTGAGAGTAAGAAGGAGGTTTGTTGAACAAAAGCTCAAAAGGTGTTTTATGGTTAAGAATTGGAGAGCGAAGCCTATTAATTAAGTAGGCTGCAGTAAGAACACAATCTCCCCAATAAGATAAAGGAACATTGGATTGGATTTGCAAAGCCCTAGCAGTAGCAAGGATGTGTTGATGTTTTCTCTCCACAACTGAATTCTGTTGTGGAGTATAAACACAACTCATTTGGTGAATTATCCCATTGGAATTATAAAATTCTGGAAGGCTAAACTCTAGGGCATTGTCAGATCTAATGGCCTTAATTTTGGTCCCAAATTGTGTGAAAATCATGTTGTAAAAAGAAACAATTAATGGTCTAACATCAGATTTAGATTTGAGTAAGAAAATCCAAGTAGCCCTAGATGCATCATCAACAATAGTGAGAAAGTATTTATGACCATTAGAAGTTAAAACAGAAAAGGGGCCCCAAACATCCATATGGACAAGATCAAAAGGATAAGAGCATTTGTTATTATTGAAGGGAAAAGGAATTCTTTTCTGTTTTGCTAAAGGGCAAACAGTACAAGTCTTATTACAACATTGCTTAAGGAAAGGAAAAACATGGCTTAAGGACTGAACCTTTACATCAGAGGGATGTCCAAGCCGTGAGTGCCAAAGGGAAAACAAGTTTGTAGAAAGGGTAGATGAACAAGTAGCAGAAAAGGATTTGAAAGGCTGCTGTGACAGAAAATCAGCAAGACCAGTGGGGGCTTGATCCAAGCTAGAATCTTGCAGCAAATACAGGCCATTATGCATTTGGCCCATTCCAATCGTGCTCCAACAGGTAAGGTCCTGCAGAAAACAAAATTTGGACAAGAAAACAAGACATATGGATTGAGTTTTAGTTAAGGCACTGACAGAGAGGAGGTTAAATGTGAAAGAAGGAACACAAAGCACATTGGTAAGGGTAATATGAGAGGAAAGATGTATGGTGCCAATGTGTGTGACAACAGCAGCCTCCCCATTAGGTAATTCAACTATGGAATGTGAGATTTCAGTAAAGGAAGTAAACAATTTCGTAGAACAGACTATATGATCACTAGCACCAGTGTCTATGACCCATGTATTGAAGTTATAGGCTCTCCTATTTACTGTTTTAGCAGAGAAGACTGAATGCTGAAAATTATTGAGGTTACCTGCAACAGCATTAGATGGATAAGTCACTGCATTTGCTACATGAGAGGCCTGACCTGTTGTGGGTTGTGAAGTGGAACAAGAACCAATCAAGGTAAGGAGTTTGTGGTACTGATCTTGAGTGAATGAAGGAGTTTGATGAGTAGGCATGTGTGAGGTAAAATCATGAACTCCATTGCATTGATTGTTTTGAATTAACTCAAGATTAGATGAAATTTGATGAGCAGTAGCATTCCTGTTGTTCTTGAACTTAAACCCCGGTGGAAAACCATGCAACTTGTAGCACTTGCCCACGGTATGGCCCATTTTCCCACAATGAGTACACACAGGTCTCTCTTTCCCTTTGAAATTATTGCCTGAGCTTTTGGTAGCCAAAGCAACTTTGACATGATTGGTCACAGATCGTTGCATGTCTTCTTGAATGAATAAGGAATGTGCCTTATTGACAGAAGGCAGGGGATCCATTAACAATATCTGAGTTCTAACTTGGGAGAATGCATCATTTACTCCCATAAGGAACTTCATGGTTGATTCCTTAGCTTGAAGAGTCTTCAGCCTTTGGTTGATGCCACACGCACACTGACCACAAGTACATTGGGGAAATGGACTCAAATTCTGCAACTGATCCCATAAAACTTTGAGTTGAGTGAAGTAATCAGTGAGTGATTGATCTCCCTGATTGATCTCAGCAATCTGTTTTTGGATATTGAAGACTTTGGTTCCATTTCCTTGACAGAAAGTATCCCGGAGATCAATCCAAATATCCAAAGCAGTGTCTCTGTAGATGATGCTACCTTGGAGCTTTGGTGATACGGAGTTGATGATCCAGGTTCCCACCATGTTATCTGCGCGTATCCAAGCTTGAGCAGCTACTGGTGTATTCACCATTGGTGAAGAAATAGTTAAGGATCCATCAATGAAACCAAGTTTGTTCTTGGCAATCAAAGATTTCCTCACTGACCTCGCCCAAGCAAGATAGTTTTCTCCTCCAATCAAGGGCTGAGAAGTGAGAATTGCTCCTGGATTCTCTCCAGGATGCAAGAACAGAGGATTACTGAGATTGTAATCTTGTGAAGAAGATGAAGCTTCTGTATTAGAAGCATTGGCCGCTGATGTTTCTGCCATTAGAGGAGCTTCTAAAACAAAAGGAAAGATGAATGAAGAAAGCTTACAGAACACACAGTGGTGAATGAAGAAAGCTTCAAAGAAGATAACAATGGCGGAACAAGGAAAGAAAATTCCCAAATTGAATTAAGAAACTCTAGAAAGGAGAAGAGAAAATCTAGAGATTTTGCTCTGATACCATATTAAAACTGAATTTTGTGATTGAAATGAATTGATTACATTAATGGAAAGGTTTATACATATATATACCCAACCCCTGAGTATGTAACTGCCTAACAGAATGAAAACTACCAAAACAGAATTGCTACCACGTGTGAACACAACCTAACAGACTAACTAACTTCCACACGTGAGTCAATATGCCTACACTTAGTTAAGTACAAAACTACATGTAGTTTACAATACAAACCAACTAAGCTACATCCTTATCTTGCAGTTTAGACAAAACTATACAACACTTAATCAAAACTCTTGCTTGGTCTAATGCAGCCTTGGTTGCTCTGTTGCTGCTGCATTGTCCACTGCATTGTGATGCACTGGGGCTGCATCAGTGTGGGCTGCATCAATGTGATACCTGATGCACATGTTGCATTGTCCACTGCATTGTGATGCAGCTGGGGCTGCATCAGTGTGACACCCGATACACATGTTGCTGCTGAATTAGGACTTTGTGCACATGTTGCTGCTGAATTAGAACTTTGACAGATTACCAGGTACAACAAGGTGACCAAAATTCTACTTCCCCGATTCATTACCATCATATTGGAAAAGAGTAGGAGACGCTGTCTTATATTCCGGCGCAGCCATTGCCCAAATCAACTCTACCAGCACCAAGGGTGGCTCCAGCGAATTCACCAAGAAAAAAAAGGGGTTGAGCCAGGCAAATTCTTTCAGAAGACACATCCCAACCAATTTCTATCTCATTTTCTCCTCTCCACAAATCACTCCACTTTTCTCCCCAACCAAACACACCCTAAGGGTGGCAGTGATTAAATCATTCATAAGAAAAAAAGAAGTGAAAAAAGCATAAGACCTAAAATGGAAAGGAATTAAAGATTTTTTGACCCCTTAAACATCGAATTTGGAGATCTTTATGAAATACAAATTCGCAGGCCTTTAAACTGTCTTTCTCATCCAACTTCAATCGCCTCAGTAACATATCTAAGCCAAAGATTATGTTCAAAATCAGTAAGGTTGTGTAGGCTAAAATCCTAAACCAAATCATATTTGTATTTTTATGCGAATTTCCTCTAGTTCCTTACTTTGTTTGGGCTCAAATCAAATCGGGAGAAACCTCTCTTTAACTTCATTGAGACCGTATTAAAATTTAGTTCAATAGTCCTTTTCATTACACAAGTCTACTCGTACCTTTCTTGATAAATCTTGCTAGAATTAATTTCATTATCTATCAAAAGACATATTCATGCATTAAAACTCATTTAAGCACAAAATTAATTACTAAACATTATTCCAAAACCAAAAATAGAATGCAAGAATGAACACAAAATAAGCATGAAAATGCATTCTAATAATTATATTAATATGCAAAATTATGTCATTATCAAAAAGCTCACACATAAAGGGAGATATTTGTTATGAATTGTAATGTTCATGTGTGAGTGGTGTCAGTTAGGTTGTGAAGTCTCACATTGAATACTAATAATAAGAATGAGTGGTTAATAACTTAATGTAACATAATTGATTCCAAACCCACATGCTTAAACTTTCCTCTAGTTTGATTCAAGTTCTTGTTGTTTATAAACAAGTTTCCTCTAGTTTAATTCAAGTTCTTAGTTGTTTATCTTATAAACTATTTAGGCATTGAATTATTCCGCTGGCTTTGATACTTGACATAAAGCATCAAACCACCTTTAATCTCATCAAATAAGAGAAAATTATTATCATTCTAAACAGCTTATCCTTCTGTTACCGTACCCTCTCGACCAGTCAGTGGTTTAGTCGTACATAAACTAGATCACAAATGAGTGGAATGTATTACACAACTGGTTTTGGGAACAATCGGCCCTACTGACAACAAAAAAGTGAGAAATATCACCTTCTTTGTCTTTGTATAAATGGGACTCTAGCTCCATGCATGCATGCCGATCACAAATGAGTGGAATGTATTACACATGTGTAATACATTCCACTCATTTGGGAACAATCGACCCTACTAATAACAGATAAGTGAGAACTGGCTACCACCTTCTTTGTCTTTGTATAAGTGGGATTCTGGCTCCATGCATGCATTATCATGATTCATGTGGTCATAAATAGTGAAAGAACCACTTGCATGGTTGGTAATAAAATGACAAGCACAAATTAAAAACAATAGAAGGAAAGTGAACAAGATATATATTGTAGGAAAAATATAGATCAAACGAAAAAAATGATCAAACGGTAGTACGATATACAAACGTCATATATACTTTACTTATAAATTGAATTTATTTTTATGGGAACTTATAAATTGAATTGGTAATGGATATAGGGAAATTGCCGTTGCACTGCACACTACATGACATTTGGAATCTTGTATTCAAAACACAGATTCAGTTATAAATTTGAAATAGTGGAATCTTGTCTTAAAAACACAATTTCACAATTTAACTAAAACCCACAATTTCAACATCAAATTTTTTTTTTCTTTGTTGATATATTAGTATTTTTGAAATTTATTTTTGGAAATAAAATAAAAGATTTATTTTTTATGTATTTGGAAAATCCATGGCTCAAGGAATGGATTAGGTTTAGGCTTTTGCAACAACACCCTTAATTTGTCCAAACCGCCTGACCCATTCCACACCACCCCGCCCTACATGGATATAAATATAATATTTATATCTAAGGAAATTTGGCAAGTTTAACAATTAAAGTGGACGGTCAGTGTCTCCATTTCAAGCTTAAGAAATTTTATCTTTGAGTAGGCTTCAGTCAGCTCTCCATTCAGTGTCTCCATTTCACATTTGGTCTCCTTGTATCGCACTAGATCCTCTGCCCTCTTCATCTTTTTAATGACTGCGTTAGCCACTTTTGCATATTCACCGGTCTTTTCAAGGAGGGAATTGTAGGTCTCTTATAGTCCCACTATTCCGTCATCTTCCTCAGCATCAGATTCCTCCACTATCCCTATTGACTCCAATTCAATGTGCTCACCAAGCTCTTCCACTAGCACACTCAAATCATCTGAAGATTCCACATGAGCAATGGTCATGAATGCAGAGAAGTTTCCCTCTCCATCACAGCTTTCATCTGAATCTAAATTAGAGGAGTCGGTGTCACTAAGAGTGGTGGCATACACGTTGCCCTTCGCTCTTAAATAACTAGGACACTCTTTCTTGAGATGTCCTTGTCCATTGCACTCGAAGCACGTGATTCCTTGAGAGGATTGAGAATCCTTCCCATCTGTCCAAATCAAAATCTATGACTCTGTAAATCCCCAAAGCTAAATCATCAATGGCTAAACCATCGCTCGTCCACCACCACAATGATTGCACCCACCATTGCAACAAAATTCCTAAGTATCAAAACTTGTTCAAAGTTCTGATTAAACAAATGTAGTACATTACCATTGTGGAGCTTTTTTTTTCTTACTTTTTTTTGAATAAGTAGCAACAAAGTGATGCCCATGTTCTATCTAAACCCTTTTATTTCCAGGAAAAAAAAAGTAATTTCTATGTTGTAATATAGCAAGTAAAAGTGATTTTATTTGATGGACATAAAACACAGATAAAATAGTTTACTTATGTAAGGCTGAATTTTATCAACCATCTTGTTAGCTTTATTCCATGCCAAATTTGCTTGTATTTTAGATATTAGTAACCCTGTATTTAGGTAGAAATCATGTAAGGGTAGTGTGTGAAAGAGTGTGAAGAATTTCTCAAGATTGTGCAAAGAAGCAGGGACTCGCGACTGGATCTCATGGATGGCTTGCGGCTTGCAAGCCACCAGAAAGTTGCATACGTGCCAAGCATGCCAGAAGCTGAAGAGTCGCGCCAGTTGTTGCACTACAGGACAAAAGTCCCAGGCTGGCCAGGCCGTTTGCTCGCAGCTTAAACTCGCGACTCAACCCAGTCTCGAGGTCAAGTCGCTAGAACACCCTGTTTGGGAAAAACTGACTTTTCACATTTCTTCTCACCCTACTATATATATACCCTTATACCAATGATTTTGAGAGAGTTTCTAGAGAGAATTTTGAGAGAGAAACCCTAGAGAAAAACAAGATTGACTCGTCCACAATCTTCATATAGAGACTCTTCAAATTCCTCTACTCTCTTCCTTTCCATTGTTAAATCCTTGAGAGACACATTACCAAAACCTTTACTCACCATACCCATATCTATGAGAAGGCTGTTTGGTGCTTTGGGAAGCAATTAAGAAAGGACCAATTTCATATTGGTAGATGCTATGATTAAGTAGCAGAATCCCGCAAGCTAAAGAAGAAATACGTTTGACGTAACCTCGTTGGAGTAGGAGCTTGGAGGGCTTAGGTACATTGGGTAGATTAGGCTTGGAGGGTCTTCTGTTGTTCATGTATCCCAACTACATTCTTTAGTGGATTGTTTACTGCTTGGAGGGTGGCAAAGAGGTTTTATGTCGAGGGCTTCAGTTTTCTCTTCGATAACACATCGAGTGTTGTCCTTGTGTTTACATCTCTCTTCCCTTAAATCTTTTCCATTTAATTTCTACTGTGGATGTGATTTTAATTGGTTTAGATTGTTTATCAATTCTGTTTTAAGCTTATGTTCATATTCTGCACATTAATTGTTTGACATTAAGCTTGAATTGGTATTTTGTAAATTGGGGGTCTAATCATTCAAGGGTGTTTTGTACACATATTGAACTTTCAATTAGTATCAGAGCGGGTTCACTCATATTGGTTTCATTACCTTAGTGTGATCCTTGACCTCAAATTGAGATGGACCGGTCTCAATCTTTAAATGCTCCACCATATTTTGATGGCAACAACTATGCCTTTTGGAAGGTGAGGATGAGAGCATTTTTGTGTTCTATTGATGAGGCTGTGTGGGATGCTGTTGAAATTGGTTGGACAAAGCCTGAGGCAGCTAAATCCACTTGGGATAAGGCAACCCTTGCAGCATCAAATGATAATAGCAAAGCACTTAACGCAATTTTTTGTGGTGTGTCCTCAGATGAGTTTCATCGGATTTCTCATATCACCGTTACCAAGGAAGCATGGCAGATTTTGGAGACCACTTATGAGGGTACAAAGAAAGTTAAGGACACAAAGTTACAGATGCTGACTACTCGGTTTGAGGAGCTCAGGATGAGTGAGGATGAGCGAGGATGAGTCCTTTGACTCTTTCTATAGTAAGCTAAATGAAGTGGTCATTGGCAAGTTCAACTTGGGAGAAAAAACAGAGGACTCGAAAGTTGTAAGAAAAATTCTCGGGTCATAGCCGGAGATCTTTTGTGCAAAGGTGACTGCAATTGAGGAAAGCAAAGACCTTGATGAAATCAAAGTCCAAGAGCTGATTGGTTCTCTCCAAACGTATGAGCTTTCATTACCAAATCAAAGAAAGAGCAAATCACTTACTCTTAAGACGATAAATGAAAGGGTAGAAACTCATGGTTCATCGGATGAGGATGTAGTTGAAAAGGATGTTGCCTACCTTGCAAAGAATTTCCGCAAATTTCTAAAGTTCAAGAATAGTGAGAAATTTGGTGATAAAGGGAATTCTTTGAGTTCTAGAAAAGAGAAGAAGGACTTCAAAAAGAAACAAGGGAAGGAGTCTCAACCTACTTAAGGTGTCACTTGTTTTGAATGCAATGAACATGGTCATTTCAAAAGGGAATGTCCTAATTACTTGAGATCGAAAGGCAAGGTGTATGCCACTATTCTTAGTGACTCAAACTCCTCCACCTCTGATTCTGAGGATAGCTGTGATGAAGAAGGGAATTTCTCAGCATTCATGACTGTTGCTCATGGTGAGTCCTCGGAGGACTTGAATTTGCTTATAGAAGAGCTTGGGGAGCATAGTGATGAGGAATTCATGGGAATTGTAAAAGAATCAGATGTTGATGAAGATGAAGATACAGCCGGTCTTAGATAAAACTACAATTCTCTACTTAAGAAGTCAAGGGAATATGCAAGGGTGGCCAAGGCAGCTGTGAAAAAGATGAAAAAAAGCTAAGGAGGACTATAGAAGTCTCCTAGTGAGATATAAGGAGATCAAGTGTGAGATAGAGACGCTAAATGGCGAACTAACCGAAGCTTACACCAAGGTAAAATTCCTTGAGCTTGAGGTGGTTCAAGCAAATGCCAAGGTAGAGCGAGTCTCCACAAAGAAGCTTGATAATGTCATTTCCTCTCAAAAGACCTTCTCTGACAAAACCGGATTAGGATACACCAGAGAAAGTAGTTCAGTTGTGAACATCCCCAAAGAAGTGAAGTTTGTGAAGGTCAAAGAGCTGATGGTAACTGCCTCTATTGTTGAAAAGGAAAATGTTGAGAAGAGGATGAATGTAGCTGACCAATGAGTAGTGAACAAGCCCCGTAATCAATCTGTGGTTAGGTTTGAAGCCAGAGCAAAATCTCTTCCACGATTGTAAAGAGGTCCTAGAATGAACCATCTATGTCATCACTACAAACTTCAAGGGCACACCTGACCCAATTGTCATAAGCTGAGAGCATTGAGGAATGCAAGTGATCAAAGGTCAAGAGGACCAAGAAATGACAAAAGGACTTAGGCTGTTAAGTCATCAAAAGATCGAAATAGTGATCCCAGAATGATGAACGTGATGAAGATGATTGGTGCATTCACCAATTGCTTGGAAAGCTTCATTAAAAGGTTTGAAAGTCCTAACTATCGTACCCAATCCTATAGGGATATCACCCCAAACGCACGTGACGTGTGGGTGAAGAAAGGTACTCATGCATAAACATTACAACATGTCCATGCATTAATACTTCCTATGTTTGGTTGTGTGCTTGTTGGTTGTTTGAGTTGTAAACTGGCTGTTTGTTTGGTTTTGCATCAAATATTTTTACATGGTTGTTTTAGATCAATCTTTTCATTCTTGTGTGTCAAAAATCCAAAAACTCATAAAAAAAATAGAAAATCTAAAAAGTTTTGATCGACATTGTTGAGTTTTGTCTCAAAATATGTTTTACCTCGTACCTTTATGCAAATGGCTTTGTGCATCTACGACCATAGCTTGTTTCCTATGCACTCATATCATTGTGGGAGAAATTTTGAAATCTATGTGACTATTGTAAATAGATCTTCAACCTTGTCATAAATGACTAGTGAATGATCTTGTTGATCTTGAGACATGCATAGACTTGTGCCTATATATCTTCCCACTCTTTTATTTTTGCTTAAAGAGCTCACTAAATGTAAATCTCCAAATGAAAAGAGATATTGAGCTGCAAAAGCCTGTCACACATACTAGTATTTGACTAGGAAAAAGGGAGAACGACCAAAATTAAAATTGTTTGATGCCCAAAAAGCCAAAGGCTATCTCATCAAAATGAAATATCAAAAATTTCAGGCATCGATCTCACAATGAGATGTATTGATTCAAAAAGATCAAATAATATGTTGAACATGGAGCCAAATGAAAATTTTCAAAGATATTGTACTTAAGTTTTATTTGTGGGAGGTCATATATGCATATTTCTATAATTGAGATAAGTCACATTAACTAGTGCTAGTTGTGTATGCCTTGATTGAATTGATCATTGAAGCTTCACGTTAGACTAAGAACTATCTCATTTTTTATATTCACACACAACACACATGTCTATGTTCAATGAATGCCATATTCATTTGTGTGATTGTACTTGATTAAATGTGTTTTCACATGCTCAATCCTTGTTGATCAAACACAAAAAGATTTTTGAGTGTTTTAGCTATTTTTGGAAAGTCTTTTGTTTTTGCAAAAATGTCAAAATTTCAAAAAACAGTGTTACCCTGTTTTAGCAACTCAGTCGCAATGCCCCAGTCGTGAAAAATACTTAGAATATTTTTCAAAATTTGGGTTTTTAATGTTTCTCGTGATTCAATCTGGCGACTTGTTCATGGGTGGAAGGTCCAGTCACGAAAGGGCTTAGAGATTTTCGCGGCTTACCTTGCGACTCTCTCACGGGTAGAACTTCCAGTCGCGAAAAACACTTAGAAAAATTTTTCAAATTTTTTGTCTTGAGTGTTCTGGCGTCTGGCCCTGGCGACTTGCTCGCGACTTGACTCAGTCACAAAAATCGCATGTTTTGCACATATAAGTCAGTTTTTAAATGTTTTCAATTTTTCCCTCAAACATTTCTGACTGTTCATTGTCTTCCCCATTTCAAACCTCTCTAAAACTTACTGTGTCACTCTCGAAGAACCTTTATTTTTGCATCTTTTCAACTTCTAATCTCCAAGAAAAAGGTATGGATTTTTCTATTCTCAATCTATATTTCATGTTTTTAGTGAGATGTTGTTGGAGTTTTGTGTTTTATGGATTTCGAACATGGGTTTGTTCCTTTTGTTGGCTTTGGGAGTATGGGTTCTATTGATTTTCCCTATAAGATGCTTATTATGCTTAATATGTTTGAGTATTTTGCCTAATCTGTGTTGATTGGTAAATTTCATACCCATATGATATGTGTTTGGATTCTCTGTGACTTACTCTGAGTGTGAGTATGGTTGTTTCAAAATGATTCTTCTGATTGACTTTTAATGCTTTGATTTTGTGTTGCTATTGTCTACTCTGTTTAGGATTCGAGCATCTCACACTCATTAAAATAAAATATGTCTCATTGACATATATTTTCTTTTGAATGAATGTGGTATACAGTGCCTCAATACTGCTGATTGTTGCATGTTGAATTCTATGCTTGGGTATGTACCATAAAATGTTCTTGTTTGAGTTGTTATGCTCTCTGTTAAAATGAGTTATTCATAAGAATTGTTGATAGGTTGTTCTATGCTTTTTTGTTTTGGGCTATCTCCTTCATTGTCTGATTCTAAGTTGAATATGGTCTAAATGTTGTCTTGATACTCCGTCCTTCTCTATGACACTAACATGTTACTAATGTTTTGTGTGTTCATCTATTGTGCTCTGTTGTTGTGGCCATTTTCTGCTTGATTACAGATGAACCCATCTCCTACAAAGAAGAAAACTCCTGCTAAGAAATCTGAGAAAATGATGAAAATGGACCATAACCTATTTAGGTCTGTTTATCACTTTGAGAGATATAGAGATTCTTTCATGAAAGGAACTATTATTCAGGAAAGGTTTGTCGACTTAAGGGAATTGAAGGACACCTTCATTCCAGGTTGTTTTGAAGGCAGAGGATGGGATAAATTATTGAGTGACCTACCTGCAGTTTATGAGCCTTTAATAAGGGAATTCTATGCAAATGCTGTGATAGAGGAGGATGAGTTGAGATGTTAGGTCAGAAGAAAGGAATTCACTATAGATGTCCATGACATAGATGAGGTGCTAAGGCTTGAAGGTTTAGAGGACCATGACTTCACAAACTACAAGGACAGGGTGTTATCTATAGAAACTATCCAAACTCGCATTGGTGGACAAAGAGAGGGGAGATGCCTCAACACTACAGCATTTTCGGCTGACATGAGGTGCCTAACCACCATCATGATGTTCAATTTGTATCCAGTGAGGAAGCTGACTACAATTAACAATGCAGAGCTATCTTCCTCATGGAACTCAAGGAGAAAACCTTCATTGACATCATCTCTCACATCTTTGACACTATTGTGGATGAGACTAGAACCACCTCTAGGCCCAAGCTGATCTTTCCTAGTCTTCTTATGAGACTTTTCAGAGCAATAGGTATTGTCATCCCTCAAGATATCAGCCCCATGCCTACACTTTTAGCCATCAACAAGCTAACCATCATCAGGATACAAATCCGTCTTCCAGGTGATAAAAAGGAAGGTGACCAAGGTGATGGTGACCAAATGGAGACTGAGACAGTGGCTGCAGGACAAGTTTTATCATCTAGAAGTCGAGGCAAGAGGAGCAGAACTTCAACCTCATCAGAGGTACCTACAGATGCATTTCAGATCATCCTGGAGAGGATTGATGGACTCAGAGAGGTCCAGAATGAGCATATTGACAGGATGACAGCAATTCAAGATCAGCTCGACTTACTTTTAGCCAAGTTTGACAGCTTCAACACCTATCAGTGACCCTTTGGCCGTTCCGATCAAAAAGGGGGAGAACGTTTAAGGGAAAACTCTTGAAGGGGAGTGCCATTTTAAGGGGGAGCTTGTCATAAAAGTGTTTTCATTATGTTTTTCAATTTTACTTTATGGTTTTATGTTTTATGGGCTTAATACTCTGTGGTTAAATTTCTGGTTTAAAGGTTTAAATCTGGTTTAAAACTCATGGATTTGTTTGGTTATGATACTTTGGTTTATATTTATATATTTGAAATCTTTTTTCATGTGTTTGGTGTCTTTGTGCCCATGTTGCTTTTGTAAGCTTTTGGAGTTTGTTTCCATGAGAATTTGTAGACTTTTGTGGTTTGTACCATGCTATGCAACCTTTATGTTCTGTTGACAATGCTTCTAGCTAAATGTTTCTGCATTTTCTTTAAGTATTTTCACTCTTGTGCCCTTGTAGGATATTGTTCCTAGATGCATATACTTTATGTATAGTGCATTGGTTGAGTGTTGGGCATGCAAGTGATTTGCATTGAGCTTATTGACTCGTATGTCCGGATGTTCATTCCAAGTGTGAATGAGCATTGTGGTCACTATTTTATAGTGATTGCCTGTTTGGTTAAGCCATGGTTTATTTCTCATTCCTTTTTACTTGATCTCATTATGCTTGCCTCATATGCCTTACAAGTTTTTTGCATACAATGATCAAATTGTGTTGTTATGTTTTAGGAGTTACTTGTTCATATGATTCAAGAGCTGATTAGATTCTAGAGTTAGGTGTGAGTGAGTTTTGTTCAACTGTTCCCAACTCACATTTTAAGTCTAGAGTTTGTTTTAGGGTTTTGTCACGGAATAGCCAAAGGGGGAGATTGTAAGGTTGAATTTTATCAACCATCTTGTTGGCTTTATTCCGTGCCAAATTTGCTTGTATTTTAGCAATTAGTAACCCTATATTTAGGTGGGAATCATGTAAGGGTAGTGTGTGAGAGATTTCTCATTCCTTTTTACTTGATCGCATTATGCTTGCCTCATATGTCTTACAAGTTTTCTGCATACAATGATCAAATTGTGTTGTTGTGTTTCAGGAGTTACTTGTTCATATGATTCAAGAGCTTATCAGATTCTAGAGTTAGGTGTGAATGAGTTTTGTTCAACTGTTCCCAACTCACATTTTAAGTCTAGAGTTTGTTTTAGGGTTTTGTCACGGAATAGCCAAAAGGGGAAATTGTAAGGTTGAATTTTATCAACCATCTTGTTGGCTTTATTCCGTGCCAAATTTGCTTGTATTTTAGCAATTAGTAACCCTGTATTTAGGTGGGAATCATGTAAGGGTAGTGTGTGTGAGAGAGTATGAAGAATTGCTCAAGCTTGTACAAAGAAGCAAGGACTTGTGGTTGGATCTCGTGGGTGGCTCGCGGCTTGCAAGCCGCCAAAAAGTTGCACACATGCCAAGCATGCCAAAAGTTGAAGAGTCACGCCAACTGTTGCACTACAGGACAAAAGTCCCAGGCTGGCCAGGCCGTTTGCTTAGGGCTTGAACTCGCGACTCAACCCAGTCGCGAGGTCAAGTCGCCAGAACACCCTATTTAGGAAAAACTGACTTTTCACATTCCTTCTCACCCTACTATATATATACCTTTATACCCACGATTTTGAGAAAGCTTCTAGAGAGAATTTTGAGAGAGAAACCCTAGAGAAAAACAAGATTGACTCATCCATAATCTTCATATAGAGACTCTTCAAATTTCTCTACTCTCTTCCTCTCCATTGTTAAATTCTTAAGAGGCACATTATCAAAACCTTTACTCACCATACCCATATCTGTGAGAAGGCTATTTGGTGCTTTAGGAAGCAGTTAAGAAGAGACTAATTTCATATTAGTAGATGCTATGGTCAAGTAGCAGAATCCAGCAAACTAAAGAAGAAATAGGTTCAGCGTAACCTCGTTGGAATAAGAGCTTGGAGGGTTTAGGTACATTGGGTAGATTACGCTTGGAGGGTCTTCTACTGTTCATATATCCCAACTACATTCTTTAGTGGATTGTTTATCGCTTGGAGGGCGGCGGAAAGGTTTTACGCCGAGGGCTTCGGTTTCCTCTTTGATAACATGTCGAGTGTTGTCCTTGTGTTTGCATCTCTCTTCCTTTAAATCTTTTCCATTTAATTTCTGCTGTGGATGTGATTTTAATTGGTTTAGATTGTTTATCAATTCTGTTTTAAGCTTATGTTCATATTTCGCACATTAATTGTTTGACATTAAGCTTGAATTGGTATTTTGTAAATTGAGGGTCTAATCATTCAAGAGTGTTTTGTAGACATATTGAACTTTCAACTTAAAACAAATTCTAGAAGAGAAATGAACAACAATAATATAATATCTCTAGATATTATAATATAACGACTTATTATTTGATAATTCAACCAATACAATGGGGTCGGAGAATTCAAATTATAGATATCTTTATTGGAAATACTTAAGATAAAAGTTAACGAAAGTTGACAAAAGGACATAGAGTGAAACATTTTTAAAAGTTTAGTGAAAAAATAAACCCTTTAAATTTTAAGACGAAAAGTGAACTTCATGCAAAGTTTAGGACTATATGTGTGTATATATATATATATATGTATATGTATATATATATATGATATGGGGTTCAAGTTACACCTGATGTAACTCTAAAGAGTCACATTTTTTAAACCATTGGATTTTAGTAGATCCAAAAATAAAAAAGATGGACTCATTAATGCTAATATTCTAATAAGGATCTCATTTATTATCCTTATTTATAACATTCCATACATATCTCTAATCCCAAAAATAGGTATATTTTTCTCTCTGCTCTCTCTTTCTCATCCACTACATGTTTCTCTCTCCTCCATTGCTTTTCCACCTCCATTTTCATAAGGTTCCACCTCCAAAGCCACATAGAATCTGATAAATCAATAACTCACACTAATTAAACATTAGGCTAAAGTAAATAACTTAAAAATTGAAACTAACCTCCACAGCCACATATTGAAGGCAGCAAAAGCATTATTGCACAAACTGGCAAAACTTAGATTGTGATTGACTTCTCTAAGTGTGAGAGCCATACCAGCTGTGTGAACCTAATGGCCATTGGAGGTAGAACCGTAGATCTAGAGTTGTCTTATTGATTTTCACTTGGATAAGTCTTATTGCAATGAAAGCACTGATGCAATTTCAATTATTTGACAAAACTATTTGTCATTTTCTTACATATTAACTTAAAAGCTGTGCCTATGATAGAAAATATGACCAAGTTTTTTTTTTTTTTGGTAGAAAGGAAATGCATTAAAAACTAAAGAGTTTTGGGACAAAGTTTATTACGTAACACATCATTCAGATTTGAAAGATAACCTAACAAGTGCTACAATACAAAATCAAAGGTTTGATTGACTCCCAATCTGGCCAACCGTAAGCACATTTCAATTATTTGACAAAACTATTTGTCATTTTCTTACATATTAACTTAAAAGCTGTGCTTGTGACAGAAAATATGACCCTTTTTTTATTTTTGGTAGAAAGGAAATGCATTAAAAACTAAAGAGTTTTGGGACAAAGTTTATTACATAACACATCATTCAGATTTGAAAGATAACCTAACAAGTGCTACAATACAAAATCAAAGGTTTGATTGACTCCCAATCTGGCCAACCGTAAGCACATTTCAATTATTTGACAAAACTATTTGTCATTTTCTTACATATTAACTTAAAAGCTGTGCTTGTGACAGAAAATATGACCCTTTTTTATTTTTGGTAGAAAGGAAATGCATTAAAAACTAAAGAGTTTTGGGACAAAGTTTATTACATAACACATCATTCAGATTTGAAAGATAACCTAACAAGTGCTACAATACAAAATCAAAGGTTTGATTGACTCTCAATCTCGCCAAGCATAAGCACATTCGTTAATTTTGCTGTAATAATGCCTAACAAGCACCTAGTAAAGCTAGGAAACCAACAACCTATGATTAAGTTATTTACTTCAGCCTTATGTTTAATATTTCGAGTTTTTGATTCATCAAATTCTATGTGGCTGTGAAGGTGGAACCCTATGTAAATGAAGGTGGAAGAGCAATGGAGGAGAGAGAAACATGTAGTGGATAAGAAAGAGAGAGTAGAGAGAAAAATATACCTATTTTTGGGATTAGAGATAGATATAGAATGTTATAAATAAGAATAATAAATGAGATCCTTATTAGAATATTAACATTAATGAGTGTATTTTTTTTACCATTGGATATAATTTTATTCAATGGTTTAAAAAATGTGTAACTCTTTAGAGTTATACCAGGTGTAACTTGAACCTATTTATATATATATATATATATATGTATATATACATTTGAATAATGTCGTATAAAATTGTGAGATTTCAAAAACTTATGTGATATAACCTAAAGTCAAAATTTTATACAACATTTAATTTATTTGAAAGATCAATATCATTCTTTCACTAAAGTGTAAGTAAATTAGGGTAGTTTTCAAACTTGTACTTTTTTTAAGGACAACACATTAAATGATATTCAATTAAAAAGTTTGATTTGTTAAATTAAACTAGCAATATAAGTGAAAGAAAAAAAAGGAAGGCAACAAATCATTTTTCTCCTAATTTGGTTGGGTAGAAGTGATGGAAAGGCAAAGAAAATGGAAGGATTTTCTTTCCCTCAAATCTACCATTCCCTTTCCTTCCATTTTGGATTAAAATTGAGAGAGTGTGAAACAAAGTGTTTTAATTTTAATTAAAAATTGATCCATAGCATAAATCATTTTCTTGCATTTTTCCCTACTAAACAAACAACATGAGGGATGAAAATTTTCCTTTCTCTTCCATTTCCTCTCCTTTTCCACTTTTTCTTTTCATTGTTCTTTGTTCTCACCCTCATTTTGTGAAATATAGTGTAGATAAAATCCTACTAGTATTTTTTTTTTTTGTTGGTTATGCATAAGAATATATTAAAGAAATACAAGGGAGGGCCCTAAACCATATCCAACTTCTGGATCTAGCATCCAAGAATGAAGAGAGGAGATGGAGATTGGTCAATCTCAATTACAAAGGGCAGTCCATTGGTTCACATTGTGAGACAAAAAACATATGTTCCGAGAAATGAAAATGAAATCCCAACAAAAGAGGGAGGACAAAGCCTCCTTAAATTCGGTGAAGAAGGAAGTTAGAAAACAAGTCTGGGAGGAGTGTAGATTCAACAAGGCTTCAATCACACCTTTAGAATCCTCTTTAAAAAATAAAATATTGGAGTTTAATGGCTTGGAAAGCAGATTGGGCTTCTCCTAGCTAGTGTCGGATCACCAGGAGAGAAGTGGTTAGAATGGGCAGATACCACGTCTCCAAACTCATTACGGCATACTGCTGCTATGAAGGAAGAGTGGGGTCTGATTGCAACATCAAAATTAATCTTAGTCTAGCCAATTTTTTGAGGGGACCCAGAAATAAGTGAGTGATTTGCAATTAAGGACCAAGCGGCCGGCAACATGACCGACATATATCTATCATCTTGTTTATCGTAGATAAGATCCTACGTGCTAATTTTTGTTACTTTGCGACGTTCTGCATGAGTTGTAAGTTCATCATTAGGGGCTTTTAGGAGCTACATTTTTCATTTATAAATATTTTACAGTAAAATTTCTAATATTAAGAATTTTGTTAAAAAAAGAAAAAACATGTGGACAACACGAGGGATGAAAATTTTTCTCTTTTCTATTCCTTCTCCTTTTCCACTTTTTCTTTTCACTGTTCTCAGTTCTTACCCTCATTTTATGAAATATAGTGTAGATAAGATCCTACTCTGTTTTTTTGTTATGAATAAGCCCTAAACCATATCTAACTTCTTGATCTAGCACCTAAGAAGGAAGAGAGGAAATGAAGATTGGTAAATCTTAATAACAAAAGGCAGCCCATCGGGTTACATTGTGAGGCAAAAAAACATATGTTCCGAGAAATGAAAATGAAATCCCAACAAAAGAGGGAGTACAAAGCTTCCTTGAATTAATTCGGTGAAGAAGGAAGTTAGAAAACGAGCTGGGGAGGAGTGTAGATCCAACAAAGCTTCAATGACACCTTTGGAATCCCCTTCAAAAAATTAAATATTGGAGCTTGATTAATTATAGAACAGTACTCTACTTGTTTAATGGCTTGGAAAGCAGATTGGACTTCTCCTAGTGTTGGATCACCAGGAGAGAAGCGGTCGAATGGGCAGAGACCACGTCTCCAAACTCAATACGGCATACTGCTGCTATGAAGGAAGAGTGGGGTCTGACTGCAACATCAAAATTATCAAATTAAAATTAATCTTAATCTAGCCAATTTTTTGAGGGGACCCAGAAATAAGTGAGTGATTTGCAATTAAGGACCAATCGGCAACATGACCAACATATATCTATCATCTTGTTCATCGCAGATAAGATCCTACGTACTAATCTTTGTTACTTTGCGATGTTCTGCATGAGTTGTAAGTTCATCATTAGGGGCTTTTAGGAGCTACATTTTTCATTTATAAATCTTTTACAGTAAAATTTCTAATATTAAGAATTTTGTATTAAAAAAAAAAACGTGTGGACAATCTTTCTGCACGTATCATTAGTCTTTTAACGGATCAAATTTGATGTGCCAGGGTGAGAAATCCCAGGTCATTATCATATTATCATTCATGTTGTGCAGTGCATGAGTTGTATGGTTTCTCTCTCTCTCTTTTCACACTTCTATAAATTTCCGCCTACAATAACCTTACAAACCCACCAACGTTCTAAGAAAAAAAATGATGCACACAAAACTCAGCCCCATGACTTCTCTTCTCCTTTTTATCTTTCTCTCATCTCTCACTGTAAGCACTCTAACAGTCTAAGTACTCTCATTCTCTGATACGTACATGAATTTGAGCTAATAGATCATGTGGATGTAGTATAATGTTTCCCGTTAATTGTGTTGAGTCAATGTGTTATAGATGTTTGTTATTTTAAAGTCTATGTTTACTAGAGTCCTTGGCAGTAAGAGTAGTGTTTGTATTATTCTTGGTAGTAGGAGTCCAATAGTTAACTTGCTTTACTTGTCCAAGTGTTTAGGACAATATTATGTGAAAAATGAGTCCCATGATTAGAACTTATTGTGTCTTACCAGGTATTTTAAATTGTTTGGGAGTTTTTGGTTCCTTATTTTTCAATTGTTAAGTCGTAGCAGCCAAAATTTTATTTATTTTTTCCCTCCAAATATTGTACCAGAGTTTTGGGTTCTCAAAACGCTTAACTAAACCGATTATACATATCACCCTCACTTTGTTTCCAGTTTCCACGTTGTCTTTATTATACATTCATACACTTTTCCTTTTGTGTTAATACAGGTTGGGTCCACTGGTGAAAACCCATTCACCCCGAAAACCTATCTGATACGGTATTGGAACAAAGAGATCCAAAACAACCAAGCCAAGCCAATCTTTCTCCTATCCAAGGCGTCTCCATTGAGCGCAACTGAGTCAGCCAGTTTCTCCAAACTCGCCGCCCAGAACGCTCTCTCCTCTCAGCTCTCGGCCTTCTGTGCCTCCGCGAACCTCCTCTGCTTCCCCGATTCATTATCATCAACGTTTGCCCAAAAAGACTTTGTCAACGCTGTCCAAAAAAAATACATCCAAAAGAATTACCAAAAAAATACCGATAGAACCAGGCTCACAACAAACAATGGCCACTCTGCTAGCACCAAGGGTGGCTCCGGCGAATTCACCAAGCAAAGGGTGGAGCCAGGCATATTCTTTCGGGAGTCTATGTTAAAGAAAGGGAAGGTGATGCCAATGCCGGACATCAACGATAAATTGCCTGAAAGGTCATTTCTGCCTCGGTCGATTTCTTCAAAACAACCATTTTCCACGTTGAAAGTCACTGAGCTGAAGCACTTTTTTCATGCGGGTGATAATTCGACTATGGAGACTATGATAGTTAAGTCCTTGAGTGAGTGCAAGGGGGCTCCAAACCCTGGCGAGACCAAGCGGTGCGTGTCTTCGGCTGAGGACATGATCGACTTTGCAGTTTCAGTGTTGGGTCGAAACATTGACATTCTAACGACCAAGAATGCAAATGGGTCAAAGCAGAATATAATGATTGGATCAATCGAAAGGATCAACGATGGGAAAGTCACGAACTCAGTCACTTGTCATCAGTCCCTGTTTCCTTACCTTCTTTATTACTGTCATTCAGTTCCAAAGGTTCGGGTCTACCAAGTGGATATACTTGATCCAAATTTTAAGACTAAGATCAATAACGGTGCTGCCATCTGTCACATGAACACGTCGGATTGGAGCCCAACTCATGAAGCCTTCTTGGCTCTAGGGTCAACTCCGGGTCGGATTGAGGTTTGCCACTGGATTTTCCAGAATGACCTAACGTGGACAGTTGTTGACTAACCATTACACGCCAAGGTGGTAAGAAATCTTTAGTTGTGTAATAGTTTATGACACTGGCTAGATTTTTTCATATGAATCTTTTATAAGGAATTTTAGTTTAGTTTTGATAGGAAAGAAAAAAAAAAGTTAGTTACTAGTTTACTTTAAATTTGGAAGATACTGCTTATTGGTGGTAGTTTAGTACTACATAATTTGAGTTTTGATCATTGAACGGCAAATGAAAAACATATTTTTTTTATTTTAATTTATTCTATGATTATTAATGGTATGTTTGAATGAGTCTATTTCATTCGGTTATTTTGTTTAAAGAATAAATCTGTGTAAAAATAAAAAGTGACACTTTGAAAAATGACTACAAAAACAAGTTGGGATATTAATAAGTATTTTTTTTTTATGGGATTAATGTATTATTTTCTTGATTGTAGGAACATCCTCGCTGGAGCTTTGCAGGTCTCAATTCAACACGTATATCATGAAGCTAATAAATGTGTTGATAGTTTATATATGTGTCTTTTGAACTTGCCCTTCATCTAATATTTTGTGTATTTATAGGAAGCCTAAGGATTAGTTATTCCTAAACAAGTTTAATTATGTATTAAGCTTGTAATATATGGACTTTCTCTTCGAATTTTAATTTATGTGGATATATGGGAAGTCTAAGGATTAGTTACTCCTAGACTAGTTTAATTATGTATTAAGCTTGTAATGTAATATATGGACTTTCTCTATTAATTTATGTGTATGTATGGGAAATCTAAGGGCTAGTTTCTCTCCTCTTTTTTTTGGGGGGGGGGGGGGGGGGGGGGGTGGTTGTGGTTCAAGACTGGTTACTCCTATACTAGTTTAAATTTTTTTATTTCCAATTTAATTATGTATTAAGCTTGTAATATATAATGAGTTTCAGTTAACTTGGTAAAATCTTTTGTCATTAAACAAGAGATCTGAGGTTCAAACCCTATTTACACCAATCAGTCAATGTCTTCACCTAATGATTAAAAGCAATAATCATGGAACCCATATCATAAGTTGAAATTATATCGTGCATGTGTCTATATATATAGAACTTATAATATATAGATTATTATTAAAAGACTTTCATCATTTCATCCACGGAAACAATCTTGGTAGTATCAAACATTATTGAAGACAAGTCACTGTCTTAAGAATTATTGTTAAAATTATTTTGGAAGTATCACGAAATTATTTTTGACAATTATTATGTGGCACTGTTCATTTTTTCACTATGCAATATTGTTCATGGTACTTTTCACTTTTTACTGTTCATGTCACTATTCATGTATAGGGCATTCAGTTTGTTATGACGTGCCTTTTATGTGATACATATTACGATGATGTGATATTAAAATTTTTTGTATATTTTTATTTTTCTAACATTACTATATTTTAAAATTACAAAATATATCGTATTATTTTAATCTCATCACCTTCTTAAATATTGTATTCTTGTATTAAGATTACATTAACGTAAGATTACAATAATGTAATATTATGCCGTAATGTAACATCATGATGAATCAAACACCCCTCCGTAGTATTTGTAAGCCTTTATAAGGCATATGAATCAGTTGTATTAGGCAAGCCTTAAACACGACCTACTTCTAGCCAAAAAAAAAATCCTCTCATAATAAGCCTTCCCTTGTAAGCTATCAATCCATCCAATATCAATCCTTGTATAAGTAAAAATTATCATTATAATATTTTCAAGTATTTGAATAAGTATTAGTGTTTGAAGTACTATTCAAAGTTTTCAAGAACCAAGTGAGTTTTTAAGTTTTCAAAAATATATTTATTTCCTAAGTTTTATATTGTACTTCATTTTGTTCTTGCAACATATTTATTCATACATATTCATCCATATTTCTCTCTTCAACCATTCTTCGTACTCCCTTGGGTTCCCCCAATTGATATCTTTGTAAATGATTTGTAATTCTATGAAAGAGTGCCTTTAAGTTGCCCCTACGTTGGTGAGCATGAATCCATTGGTTAGCCCATTGTTTGAGATTGATAGTTTAAGGTGGTCCTGTCAGTGGTCCCATAAGATAACTTCATTGAGTCATCTAGACTACATGGAAATTTATAATGTTTAACCGTGGATTCCCGATTACATTTCTGAAAATTAATCTTCCAAACGGAACAAACATCATTAGCAACATTAAACTCAAAAAAAGGAAATACATAATATTACATCGAAAAGTTTTGAAAATTTTATATATTACCATCTCAAGACATCTAAAGATGCAATCAAAACGTGCTTATTATTCCATCAATGAAAAAGAATAATCAAACCCAAAATTTAGAGCATGCCAAATCAGTGTCTGATACAACTAAAATTGGAAGAAACTAGACAAAAAAGCAGAGGTAGAAACAATGACAATAGCAATACTAATAGTTTGAGAGAGAAAGAGTGTATATATTGTCTTAGCCATTGTTCACGACCCAAGTCAGTATACACTAATCAAAAATTAAAATTGATGTTATTGAAGGAGACAAATCAATTTGGGTAAAAATGTTTCTATTTTAACATAAAAGCATATCAACACTTACATCACCACACCATTAGGATCACCTACTATTTACTCACCCCCCCCCCCCTCCTTCCCAAAATAACAAAAAACAAAACACATAAATCAACATTTGAATTAGAAAGTACCAATGGAAACTCTAACCCTAATTACAAAATGAATAGAATTTTGAACCCAACACGCTAGCAATATCACTAAATCATTTAATTCAAGAGCTACTTAGTTCAACTAGAATTAAAGGCTTTTGAATGAGTTGTCATATGTTATACTTTAGGTTTGTTTTAGAAAAATTCTTACCCTTAAACGGAAACTAGGGAATGTTCATACTCAGTAAGGGTTGAGTTTAGTGTACAGTGCAACTAGACATTTTAGACACATGTAACTAAGGTTTTGAATTCCGGTTCGGATACCGTACCAGATTGACAATTGGAATATTCCAATACCGATGTATTTTAGTGCACCATTTCAAGATTACGCACCAGATATATATACATACACATGTACATAATTTATATATTTATTTATAATTTCATACTTCATTATATCTAATTAACCAAAAAAAAATTTTAAATATGATATGAGAATAAAATGAGTTAAATGATGAATTTTGGACTTCAATGTTTAAAAAAATAAACACAATTCGAAATATCTTGGAATAGGTCAGAATTTAGAGATTGGAATAACCCGAATTTGTCCAAAATAACCCGAAATTTAGACTGAAACCTAATAAGGAGGTAAGTGCACCAGATTAAGCACCAAAATGGAACGATATTTAAAACATTGCATGTAAACCCTCCTAGGTCTAGCACAACGGGACATTTTCGATACACATAAGTCATTTTATCATCATGACAAGTTCAGTACAACTAGACACTCTATAATGGCACTGGCGAATGAAAATCTTACATATCCAATCAACAGGAAAATTATTAGGTACTCTTGGAGTACCATAAATGCGTATTATCTCCTCTCACATAAATAGTGTGTCCCACCATAAATTTAATTAGTGAGACCTACTATTCATGTGAAAGGAAGAAGTACGCATTTATGATACTCTGAGAGTAATTTCCCCCATCAACAAATAAAAAAGTACAAAAAGTCAAGGTCCCATAAAATTTGGTAAATAGTGCCAAGGAGATAGAGGTATATATATAAAATAATTAAATATCAATAGCTATCTCACTCAAAACGAGCTCCATAGACTTGAGATCAGATGCTCACGCCTCTATCCCCTTCTCACTCTCACTCTCACTCTCACTCTCACTCTCACTTAGCTTCAAGCCAAAATGGAGCTAACAGCTCAATGCGCTTCACGCTTACTATCATTTACCCTTAAACTTCTTAATAATCCTCTCGAAACTTCTCAACGATTGGTTTTAAGTACTACTACTACTCTTCGAAACCAAAAGAGAAGCGGTCCCCCTCGATTGAAGATCATGAATCCGAGGAGAGAAAGTGGTGGTGGTGTTGTTGGTGGTGGAGCTGAGGTCGGCACTGCCATGGCGGTGAAGGAGAAGCCGAAATCAGAGTGGTTCGAGGTGTATAGAGGTTCTTCGATGCCATTTGGTGCCACCGCTCACGACGGCGATGTCAATTTCGCTATCTTCTTTGCCAATGCCGTCTCCACTACTCTCTGCTTAATCTCTCTCTCTGATTTAGATGACATGAGTGAGTTCACTTTCTTTTCTTTTCTTCTTCTCTTTTTGGTGATCAATGTATTTTTACTTTGTAAATGTTTTTTAGGACTTTGAATTTGAGTATGTTATTCTGTGATACAATTTATATTCATTCAGTAACTCTAGAGGAAATGCTACATGTATGATTAACATTTTTTCACAACAAATTTTACAACTTTGTCAAAGTTGTTATCGATTCTCAACTGGGTCCACCACTAACATCACTTTATTGTCTACCGTTTACAGCTAAGCTTCACACTTGGCACTCAGCAGCAGTAAATTTTTTTGTAAAAAAGTGAATGGTAAATGACAAAAGTAAAGTCAGTGATGGGACCAATTGATAACTTTGTCAACTTAACTGTTGTGAAAAATTAATTTTGGTGGTTAATTTCTAAGTAACTAATGCTGAAGGGTATTTTTAGTTCAAATGGTGATATACTTGTTTGAACGAGCTCGCACCGTTTCGAGACGAATTGGCAAAGCGTGAGTCCCGACGTTTCTGAGAACTTGCTTATGCGCCTGTTGAGGAAAAGGCTCCCATCCAAGAGGAACCTGCCCAACCCGAAGAGCCTATTGAACCCGAGGCTCCCGCGCAGGTAACTGAGCAAGTAGCCGTTGATATTACTAACCTTTTTGATACTAAATCTGATCATAGTGGAGACATGGTGACCCTGAAGACCATGACCATTGATCACTTTATGCTCGGTGCAAGGTAGGCTACGTAGCAACAATCACCTCAGGACCGAGGTCAGACGCCTCCCCCTTCCCCCCACCTCCTTCCCAAACCGGACAAACCCAAAAAAGGCCATGCATTGCCGAGCATACTTCTACCGATCTAGGAGATGTTGTAACCTGGATTCCCCCCCCCCCCCCATCCATCTAGGGGTATTGCCATACAGGAGCCACAGACTCAGGTCGAGGTGAGCGTGGCATCCTCTTCCTAAGCAGCGTAGGCTTGGCAGCCCAAGTTTCTGTTGGACGGCAAGCCACTCCCCGCGAGCGCTAGTGTACGGGTGTGGGAGAAAGGTAAAGGGGGTCACGTTGCCCAAAGTTTGGCGCACGGCCTTTTTCTACCCGAGGACGTGCACGCTTTTGAGGAAGGGACGGAGGAGTCTATGGGAAGAAGGCTGCAATGGCATACTATTGTGGTAATCTTTCACTTACTAATTTCTTACTAACCCTTATACGCATTTATTTTTTTTTCATTTATTTGTTATATATGTGTGTGTGTGTATATATATATATATATATTTGTTTTTTTTTAATTGTTGTACTAACTTCTACTATTTTATTAGGCTACTCAACTGACCCACATCCTTGATGGGCATTTGAAGGAACTTTCTGAGGATGCTGACCCGGAGAAGGCTGCTAGGGAAACGGCTGTTAAGATAACAAAGGAGAAGATAAAGGCTGCTGATACTACCAAGAAGAAAGCTGTTGCTGCGGAGAAAGCTAGGGTGCTGGTGAAATAAAGGTCTGCGGAACTCTTGGCAAAGCAAAACGAAATGGATCTAAAATTAGCCAAGGCAGTAAGTCTGAATACTACTCAAGTCGAGGAACTCGCCAACCTGAGAGCGGCTTTGGAGGCTTGTGAAGAAAAATGGTATAATGAAGGATTTGCAGACGTAGAGAATTCTGCAGAGCCAGTCGTGAATCAAGCTTGGAGGCTAGGTTTCGAAGCCGGTTGGTTTGCTGCCTTGCAGGCCATGGGGGTCCCTGAAGATTCTCCTCTGAGGGATCTCAGCCAGATACCATTCCCGATCTTTACTCCAGCCGTGTAGAACTCCCCAGCGCCCAGTGACAAAGAAGAGACAGCAAGCATGAGGGAGCTAGTGAAGCAGATAGACACTCATATGAAGTTGGATGATATGGAAGCCACCAATATCCCCCATGCTAGTGATCAGCCCAGCAAGGACATTCCTCTTCCTATAACCGACCAGTAGCAGACCGAGATAGCCGCCCAGATAGATCCCGCAGACCCAATGACTTAATAGCTAAACCAAACCCTTGCCGCTTACATTTATTTTTCTCATTTTTACATATTTTATCCCGTTCAGTTAATTCACATACATTACCGAGTTATGGTGACCGAATAATTACTTTCTTTGCCGGGTGTAACTTATATATGGTCACCGAGTTTGGTGACAAAACATTGGTTTTTATCATATTTTTTGTGTTAATTTTGTTTGAATACGGTTTATTTGCCGAACATTTTCTTTAATCATATTCATAAATGCTTAGTTACCGCGTTGTATCCTTCGCCATGCTCTAATATTTTCCGTGCATGTACATCTTTCTAATAATTGAGAGGATTGCTCAACATACATATGTTCTCCTCGGGAGATGTATGGTATAGAAAATTGAGATTTAGATCCCCACTCCCGAGTGATTTTCAACTTAGTGATTGTGATTGAACTGCGCAAAAGGCTTCCACCTGCTCAGGAACCGGACTTTTTCCTTAGAATATCTTTCAAAATAAGGTTTCCACCTGTCCGGTGATAATAATAGAACTAGGAAGTAGGTTTCTGTCCTTAGGATACTTTTCAGTATTAGGTTTCTACCTACTCGGCGATGATAATCGAACCGAGAAATAGGTTTCTATCCTTTGGATATTTTCAGTGTAAGGTTTCCACCTGCTTGGTGATAAAAATCAAACCGAGAAACAGGTTTCTGTCCTTTGGATATTTTTCAATGTAAGGTTTCCACCTATTCAATGATAATAATCGAACCGAGAAATAGGTTTCTATCCTTTGGGTGATCTGCCTAAGTCTTTTTCATTTCCTCTATATTTGTTGGCTGGCACTACTGAATACATGATAATAAAATTGAATGCGCTTGCAACAAGAAGCATCAACATTATATTAGCTAATAAAATGTACATATTCGGGTTTACACTTCCATGTACAAATAGTCAGTGATAAAACTTCCTAAGATTATGGACATTCCATGGTCAGGGAAGTGGCCTCTCGTCTAGATCTTCTAAATAGTACGCTCTCGCGCCTGCGATGGCAGTAACTCTGTATGGTCCTTCCCAAGTCTGGGCTAATTTCTCGAAATTTGTATCTCACATATTTCCCACGGCTTTTCTTAGCACTAAATCTCTGACACTGAATTCCCTCCTCTTGACATCTTAGTTGTAGCGCTGGGCAAGCTTTTGCTGATACTCCACCAATCATATAATGGCGGATTCTTGGCACTCTTCCTACCAATCCAAACGTTCTACCATCAGCTTATTGTTTTGGGCAAGGTCAAATTCTACAACTTGTGCACTGCATAAATTCACCTCGGCTGGAATCACGGCCTCTGCCCTGTATGTTAAGGAGAACAGAGTCTCCCCTGTAGACCTCTTAGGGGTTGTTCGATAAGCCCACAAAACATTTGGTAGTTCTTCAGCCCACCTACCCTTTGCACCGTCCAATATTTTCTTTAGCTCGTCCACGATTGCCTTGTTGGTGGCTCCAGCTTGACCATTGCTCTGCGGATACGCTAGAGTGGAGTATTTGTTTTTGATGCCGAGATCTCTACAGAACGCGCAAAAGGTCTTACTATCAAATTGCAGCCCATTATCTAATATAAGGGAGTCCAGCACCCCAAACCTTGTAACTATGTTTTTCCACACAAACTTCTTAATGTCCACTAATACAAACTGGCAGTTACCTGTTGCCCGAGGAAATGGACCGAGAATATCTAGCCCCTATTGCACGAAAGGCCATGGGCTACTGATGGGATTCAGAACACCCGTCGGCTGATGGATCAAGGGGGCATGCTTTTGGCATTGCTCACATTTACGCACATAGTCGATAGCATCCTTCTGCATCTGCGACCACCAAAATCCCTAAGTCATTGCTCGGTGTGCTAAAAAGCGCCCACCCACATGACTGCCACATACCTCATCATGCAGTTCGGCTAGGAGTTCATTTACTTTCTTGGGGTGCAAGCATGAAAGGTACGGTCTCCTATAAGACCTCCGGTATAACTTGCAATCTGCTGACAACCAATGCTGAGCAACCACTCGACGAACCCTGTTAGCCTCCCTTTCATCATCTGCAACTCGAATCTCGGCTAAGAAATCAATGATGGGGTCCATCCAACATGGCCCAATTGCTAAAATTGTGGATACATCAACCCCAACTGTGCCAACGCTGTCTACCACGCTAATTCTTGACTCCATTATAAGTTCCACTTTGATTAGCCAAGGCACCTCTTCGGTCATTGACTATGCTAACGTAGCTAGGGAGTCAGCATGTCTGTTCTGTGCCCGGCCCACATGGGCCACCTTCATTGTACAAAATTTTTTCATGATTTGCTTTACCGCTCATAAGTACGCTTTCATCTAAGAATCTCAGGCCTCGAAGTTGCCCTGGACTTGATTAACAACTAGCCGAGAATCCGAGTAAATCTTTATGTCCCGGGCGCCCATGCCTAAAATAGTCCTCAAACCGACGAGAAAGGCTTCGTACTTGGCCTTATTATTAGAGGCTTTAAACCCCAATCTAAAAGAATGCTTTAATCGTATTCCATCTAGAGTAATAATGACAATTCCGACACCAACCCCCATGGCGCTCGAAGCGTCGTCCATAAACACTTTCCACGGGCGATTCTCCACATGACAGACTATCTTCTCATCGTTTTTTGGAGAAAATTCCGCAACAAAATTAGCAAGGACCTGGCCCTTCACCGAGCTTCATGGCCTGTACTATATGTCAAAAGAACCTAGCCAGGGCCCCCATTTAGCTATCCAGCCCGTGAAGTCTGAACTCTTCAACAATGATTATAAAGGATACTCGATCAGGACAAATATAGTATGTGCTTGAAAATAATGCGGCAGCTTCCTCGTAGCATGCACTAAGGCCAACACCAGCTTCTCCAAGGGTAGTTATCTTGTCTCGGCATCAACCAAAATTTTGCTAATGTGATATACTGGTTGCTGCACTCCTCGATCTCTTAGCAATACGGCACTCACGACGTGATTGGACATTGAGAGGTATATGAATAGGTCTTCCCCGAACTTAGGGGCCGTTAACATGGGAGCTCGCATTAAATAATCCTTCAAATCTCGAAAAGCTCTATCACATTTCTCGTTCCACTAAAATCCTCTACACTTCTTCAAAAGTTGATAGAATGGTTGGCAACGATCAGCAAATTTGGAGATGAACCGGTTAAGTGCAGCTAACATCCTGGTTTATACTTGCACTTCTTTCGGATTACTCGGTAGCTTGAGCTGTTTCACGGCTTCTATCTGATAGAGGTTAACCTTTATTCCCCGATTGGTGATCAGATACCCTAGGAACTTTCCAACCCCTACACCAAAAGCGCACTTTTCAGCGTTCAGGCGCAACTTGTGTTGCCGAAACACCTCAAATACCCCTTGCAGATCTTCTACACGTCGTACTTCCTGTTTACTCTTCACTACCATGTCATCGATGTATACTTCAACCGTACACCCTATTTTATCGCGGAACATCCTCATCGTCATCCGTTGGTACGTGGCCCCAGTATTCTTTAACCCAAATGGCATCATATTCTAATGATAGTTGGCATCCGGAGAAATGAATGCTGTCTTTTCTCGGTCTTCGGGGTGCTAGGGCAATCTGATGATACCCCTGAAAGGCGTCCAAGAAACTCATCCTCGGGTGTTCATACGTGGCATCTATCAACTGGTCAATCTTCAGCATAAGGAGCGGGTCTTTTGGGCAAGCCCGGTTTAAATCCGTGAAATCTACACAAACCCTCCACTTGCCATTCTTCTTCTTCACTACCACGGTATTAGCTAGCCACTCCGGGAAGAAGATTTCCCTTATCACCCTGGCCTCCTTCAACCTTTGAACTTCCGACTTTACCACCTCAACATGCTCCTTAACTGCTCTCCTTAACTTTTGCTTCTTAGGGGGGAATGATGGGTCTATGTTAAGCTTATGGACGATGAATTCGAGGTCCACCCCGGGCACATTGTAAGGACTCCATGCAAACACATCCACGTTCTGCATGAGGAATAACAACATTTGTGCCTTGTCTTGGTTCTTCATGCTCGTTCCTATTTGAAAATATTTGTTATCATCCGGTAATATTTTAACCTTAATCAATTCCTCAGCACATCCAGCCCCCATTCCTCTTAGGGCTCCTATAATTGCTATAAAGGGGCCTCCTGGTCGAATTTCTTTTGTTCCGTCTACTTGTCCCTCTAACTAATTGCGGCAACTAGGAATTGTTTGGCCATTCGCTAACTTCCTCGAACTACAGCAATGCCCTGTCAGTAGGAAATTTGACCTTCACGTGCAATATGGACGGAGCAGCCCCCATCGTGTGAATCCACGGCCTTCCTAGGATCACCATGTACGGGGAGAATGAATTGACTATGATGAAGGTTACCATCACCTCCTTACCTTCCATATTTACGGGAAGGGAAATTTGACCTTCGAGGATCGCCACCCTTCCATCAAATGAGACCAACGACATGTCATACTTCATCAAATCTTGATTCTTTTAGTCCGAGCCCTTTGAATAGGTTCGGGTACATTACGTCAGCCCCACTTCCTTGGTTTATCATTACTCTTTTCACTAAGAAGCCACTTATCCATGCCATCACTACCAACGCATCACCATGCGGTTGAATCGTTCCCTCTAGATCCTCCTCGTCAAAAGTGATGGGCCCCCGACTAATTTTCATTTTCTTCTCAGAAGGTTGATCTCCCTAGCAATTTTCCATGGGTGCCATTGTCAACATTCCTTCTCTGTTCATTGCTATACCCCTCAGGGCAGCATGGATAACTTCAATCACCCCTAATGGCGGCGGGAAAGGATTCCCCTTATTCTGAGCACCATGACCGGCACCCCGGTCTTTAGAATCTACTACAAACTCCTTCAAATGTCCAGCTTTCTCCAACTGCCCTAGATAATCTTTTAATACCCAACATTGCTTGGTGGTATGCCCTTTATCCCTGTGATATGTACAATACAAGTGTTGGTTCCTTCAAGACGGGTCGTCCCCCATCTTATTCGGCCACTTGAAGAATGGTTCGTTCTTAATTCGGTCTACGATCTTATGTATTGGCTCCTTGAACACCATGTTCACTTCCCCCATTAGTGCTTCCGATTCTTGCATCCTTAAGTCCTTTTGTGGCCTTGGGGGAAAAACGCCCTGCCGAGAACGATTTAGTAACGGGGCTTTGCCCTTACTCTATAGCTGATCATCTTCAAGGCGTTTATACTCCTCAATACACCTCATGAGTTGCCTTATATTCTCGAGCAGCCTTTTCTTCAATGACTACCGTAGTTCAGAATCCTCGGGGAGCCCCATCCTAAAAGTGTTTGCCGCAATCTTCTCATTACCCCCACCAATTTCTTTGTAAAGCTTCCAATACTAACTGGCATAACTGTGAAGGGTTTCACTGACCCTCATCTTCATAAAGAGCAATGCATCCACCTGTTGCGACACCCGGCTGCATGTTACAAACTGAGCACTGAATTCTTGGATCAGTTCAGTAAAACTGTGAATGGAACCTTTTTGCAGCCCATTAAACCATCTTAATGCCGTGGGTCCGAGGCTTGAAGGAAACACCTTACACATCAGCACATCGTTGTGTGAGTGCAAAGACATTATATGGATATAATGATTGTCGTGCTCTACCGGGTCTGTTTTTTCATTGTAGGAATTAAATGGTAGCCGCGTAACTCAGCTCGGCATTAGGGCCCATTCAATGTCCCCTAAAAACGGCGACCGAGCGGCTCTTCGTAAGGTGCAGCTTATAGCATCCATAGCAGCATTGTAGGGTTGTTGCTCTTTTAGGGAATCTGAACCCCGGTCAGCATACCCACGTGAATGTGAACGCTCCCAACCTCGATGCGACTCCCGAGAATGAGAACAGTTCCTGCGTCGATGTGATTCTCGGGAATAGGAGTGGCTCCTACGTCGGCGTGATTCTTGTGAATGGGAACGATCCCGACGTGGATGAGAACCAAACTGGTTGGATCCCCGCCCACATCGATTCCCCACACTATTTTCCCTTTTTTCTCGATCATCTCGGTCCCTTCTCTGGTGCTACCTCTAGCCTCCAATTCCAAATCTCTCACTACTCTGCGTAACCGCTCCACCTCTTGATCTCTTTCCTCAAATTGCCCGGGTCTCGAGGCGCTTGATATTGTTCGGCGTGTTTGATATGACCCTTCTCCAAGGCCAGACTGTTCCCCTTCTTGCTCACGCTCCTTATCCTCACGTCTTTTATGTCTCCATTCCCGCCACGTGGATCCTCGAGAAAACCCCACAGATCCGCTTTCAGCATGGCCTCCTGAACATCCTTCAAACATTTTCCCGTGCACGAGTCTCTGTTGAACCATAGCTTTGTAGGAGATTCTCACAGACAGCACCAATTGCGCGCACCTGAAATAAGGCTATTGGGCCTAACCTCAATTGGGCTTACAACTTATTTGTAAAGTGGGTTTAGGATTTCCTACTTTTGGTTGTTCTTGGCATAAAGACATAGTGAAAATGCCTTTCCTTCTCTCTCTGATTCACTCTCTCTCTTTACTCTTTTTTTCCTTGAGAACCTTTTAACAACCATTTCCTCTCCCCAACTTCTCATATATATAGCTCTAAATTAGTGGAGAGATTATGATTGCTGCCATAGTTAGTGCAATTGGAAGTCCAATTTCATTAGTTGTAAGTGGATGGTTAGGTGGGAGTGGAATGTAGTGAAAGTGGCCTTGGAACTTAATTCCCACTCCAACATGCATGCCCGGTAGCGGTGTTTCCTTGGGCGCTGCCGGGCATGCGAAAGATGGTGTGTTCGAACGTTATTCTTTCTTTATTGTTCGGGAATGGTTTGTCGAGCAAGGACCAAATGACAAAACTTGGGCTTGTAGTTTATGTGAGTTCAGACTGGGGTTTTAGGTAAAAAGAGATTGGGGCCATAGGCCACACTGCTGGGTCAGAGTTCAAGGCCCAAATGGATCTGGGTACCTTGGTGCCGTACAAAGGCAATAATCATGAATCATGTCATAGGTTGAAATTTTATCATGTATATATGTGAACTTATAATATATGAACTTTCTCTTTATATATCTAAAACACGACTTGTGTCCAGTGCACTAATGCATTGACACAATTCCAACCATGAATCAGTTTTACATTGCCTACTTCAAACCAAAAAAATTAATCATCTTAGTATAAGCCTTTCCTTGTAACCTATGACCTATCCTTCCTTCTAATATCAATCCTTGTGTAAGTAAAAATTATAGTTATAATATATTTAAATATTTGAATGAGTATTAGTGTTTAAAGTACTATTTAAAAATTTCAAGAATCAAGATTGTAGTGTGCCTTTGTGTTAGAACCCCTTTTCCTCTCTCTTGTGTGTGTGTGTGTTTTTGTTTCTCAAAAAAAGAATGGGTAATTGTTCCACATTACTTAAGAGAGTGTGTGGTGTGTAGTATAACTTGCCCCACCTTCCCTTAAAAGTTACCATGCCTTTTGAGTGGAGTTGTGGTATGCTTTTATGTTAAAACTCCTCTTCCTCTTCCTTGTGTGTGTGTGTTTGTTTCTAAAAAAAAACCCGTAAGTTTTCAAAAATATATTTATTTTCAAATTAAGTTTTATATTGTACAGTTCATTCCGTTCATGAAACATATTTCTTTCATACATATTCATCCATATTTCTCTCTTCATCCGCTCATTGTATTCCTCCTCAGTTCACCAATTGATATCAAAGCCAAGTTCTCTTAAAAAATTGTATTCGTTGTTTCTATTGTTGATTTGTGATTCACTAATTCTATGAAAGAGTGCCTTTAAGTTGCCCCTGAGTTGGTGAGCACAAGTCCATTGGTTAGCCCTCATTTGAGATTGAGAGTTTAGGGTGGTCCTGTTAGTGTTCCCATAAGGCAATTTGAGTGAGTCATTCTAGACTATAGTGAATTTTTTTTGAAGAGAGACTATTGTGAAATTTTGTTTTTTTTTTTTGGTGAAAACAATTGTGAAATTAATAATGTTTAACTATGGATTTCCGATTACATTTCTGAAAACAATCTTCCAAATGGACCAAACATCATTAGCGACATTAAACTCAAACCAGGGAAATATGTAATATTACATCAGAAAGTTTTGAAATTGTATATATTAATGTCTTGAGACATCCAAAGATGCAATTAAAACGTGGTCATTATTCCACCAATGGAAAAGAATAATCAAACCCAAAATCTAGAGCATGCCAAATCAATGCCTGATACAATCGCTAGTGAAAGAAACTAGACAAAAAAGCAGAGGTAGAAAAAAAATTATAGTAGCAGTATTAAGCCCTCATTTAGAAGGAGAGAATGAAATAGAATGGATGGAAATAAAAGAAAAAATATTATTCCCTTCCCTTTTTTGAGAGTTTTAATGAAGTGAATGGAAAGCCAATTCTCTTATTTATGAGTTTAAGTAAGAGATAATGGAATAAGTAAAAGAAAACACTCATTTCTCTCTGTTCCCTTAAAACTTTAAATTTTTATTCTTCCAAAATTTTAAAACTTTAGAATTCGATTTAAAGTAGGACAAAATTTAACTACAAAATTGGTTGTAGGCTAAAACTACAACCTTACTCAATATCTTTTTATTGGAGATGAATTTTGACAAATCCACTATTGGATTACATCTTTTTCTTATATTCTCCATACTTGCAAAATTTCTAGAAAATTAAAGATCAATAATTATATCATCAATAAATTGTTTAAATTGCAAGTTTTTGTAATTTAAAATTGTGTATAAAATATAAACTTATACATTATATAGTAAATAATATCCGGTTGACACAAAATTTGACATATATATTAAAAGCATAAAGAACATACAATTTTACAGCTAGATTTTCAAAATATGTAATAATATTTATTTTATTGAGTAAAGTTGTAATTTTATGATACAACCAATTTTGTACTTAAACTTTCTTCTTTAAACCATGAAAAATGTTAACAAGTGATGTTGGAGCATTGGTTAAAAATCCATTTTAAGAAAGTTTTGACATCACTTTTATGGGAAATGAAAAAAGTTGTCAAAACATTAATTATTTTTTTCATTTTCCATAAAAATTTTCTTTAATTGGATTATTAACCAATGTCCTATGACACTCGTTAACATAACTCTTAAACTATATCTTTTTTTTTTTTTTTTTTTTAAGTGGGTACGGTGCCCACTCAGGTCTAAACCTTTAATGGGTGTTATTTTAATCCTGACCGTTGATTTAAGTTTAGTGCGAAACCTCGGTAGACTAGGTTAGTATATAAAAGTCACCAAAAAAAAAAAAAAAAAAAACGAGATGGGTCTCTCGCAACTTCATATCTTCTCTCGTGTGCTCCCTCTTTCTACTTCTCTTAAAAAAACTCAGATTGCTTCTTCTCCCATGTCCGTCAATTCACTTCATCCTATCGGCGTTCTCATTTACTCACCGCTGAGGGTTACTCGTTTTGATTTTGTTTAAGATAAGAATCAAACAAAACCCTAGTCTCTCTGTCATTGATTTGTGGCCCTTTTTCTTTTCTGAATTTTGAGAAAATTTTGGAATTTCGCTCTTATATTTCATTTCACTGTAACATTAGGTGCCAATTTTGTTCTTTCTTATAAGTGGCACAGAAAGTGCTTGTTGAAATGCTTCTTAGGAATTCAGTTTTTCCAAAACGTTTGGCTTTGTGTTCCACTCATCAGGGGGTGTGGGTTCTTGTTAGTGTGGTGTTGAAATTTTATTTGTTTTTATTTTTAGTTTTTATTTTATTGGTATGTATTTAAGGTGGAAGGGTTTCTATAAAGAAATAAATTTCTTCTTCTATGTCCTAGAGAGGACACGGGTATAGACTATAGAGTTGCTATTTCTTTGTTTCTATTTCATTTCTTTTCCATGTGGTGTACATCTAAGTTGTAATTCTGTAGCTGTTGCAGGCTTGCAGCACCTTGGAATCAAATTTTAAATTTTGTTTTGAGTGTTTTCTAGTTTTAGAGTTTTAGAATTTGAGAGCTTTGTTTCTGGTGTCTAAGCTAATAAAATTTAGTTATAAAAAAAAAAAAAAATTAAAGAGATTGTAGATCAAAATAACAAAATTTTTAGAAACATCCTGTAATTTTATATTGACATGTTGAATCAGTCAATAGCATTTTTGGATGGCTAACTAGAATGAAACAGACTGCTACTTTTGATGCTAGTGCTTACTCAATGGCAAGGCTTTTTTATGAATGTCTCACTAGGTAAATTGAGTTGTTTCATATTCATATCTACATATCAACAGATGCTTATTTTATTTCTTGAAAATTTGTTCATATGAAATAAAGAGAGCAGGATCCCCTGGCAGATGCTGTTGAGAACATTTCTAATGCCACTAGTTATGTTTAGTGCTAAGTCTAGATAATTGATACACAAATAAGTTATAGAACTTGAAAGATACATAATAATTTTCTTTTCTTTTCACTTAGTACTCTGAGGTTAAAGCAGCAAATGATGATTTGTGTTTTAATTTTAATTAGGCAAGGAAAATTAGGGGCAATTCTAGTAAGTATTGCCTACAAATGATTTTGTTTTCCTTAACTAGTAAGTGCTTCTCTTTCGTTCCCTTTTTTTTTTTTGGTTACAAAATTTAAGTTTGGCTTTGTTTTATGCCCAGAGGCCGCTTGATTATTTCATTAAGTCATTCATGTAATTATACTATTAATTATTTTTTAACCTGCTAGTGGACATGTTGATTATTAGCTTTGCACATTCCTTTTATTTAAATTTGTACAATTGAGCTTTCAAAAAAAATATCTGTTAAAGCAAGGTAAATTGTTTTGTAGAATTTCGTGCACTTGTTGCGAAGCTCTCAATTCCTGGTTTTAGTTTAACTTTGGAGTGCGTATAATCTTAGCATTGATCTATATAAATTAGATATATGAATATATTTTATTTAATTGCTAATTTTGGGAATGCATAGGAGATCTTCACCACATCTGCATACAAATCTTAGGTAGCCATTCTTCATCCCTTTTCCTTGAATTTATCATCAAGATTTGGGATTTTGAATGGCGGGTTTAATGATTTATTTCAAGTGAAATTTCCTCTATGTATTCTCTATCTTTCTTCACTCTCTCTCAAGCTCAGCTTATAGTAGGTTTAACAAAAGTTTTTCTATTATTTATTTTGGGCCTATTCGATAGTTTTCTCTCTCTCTCTCTCTCTCTCTCTCTATGTATTTTGGAGCACAAGCATTAGGAATGTTGTGAAATATGAATTGAAATTTTGTAATAGGCAGATTCGAATTGCAAATCAAGCCACTTGCTTTGATTTTTCCCCAATGGAAACCCATGTGAAAATTTTCCTTTGAAGAATCCTTCAGCAAATGTGTAATGTGAAACTAGTGTATAAATCATTGCACTCATTCTGGTTTTTCATTTATGATTACTAGTGTATCTTTCTATACTGTGTTATGCAATCAATAGACACTATTCTTCAGGTCTCCCTGATATTTCCTCTGAAAACTAGTGAACTTAGGACTATTTGTCGTTGAGTTCATCTTTTCACTAGTGTGGCAGTTGCTTGAGGCATCATTAGATGATGAATGGTTGCTAAAGCTTACCTCATAAAAGAATTCTACAACTCTGTTCCTTAATGCCATAAGGTATGTCAAGCATGTCAACGCAACACCCCATATTAGGAAAAGTCATAGATATCTACCCGCAATTATGAAGGTAGTAAAATGATTATTTTGGGTATAGGAAGAATTGAGGGAGAGATAAGTTGTCTTTCTGGTCTTTAAATTTTTTTTTTTTTTTTTAAATTGATTTTTGTCTATTTGGTATGGTGTACGAGGATGACTATGTGCTAGACTTTTGGGTTTGTTCTGATTTTGGTTTTGAAGGCCTACAAGACAATTGCAATGGTAGGAAGGTGATAAAATTTTGGGAGGGACAGGTGAGCTTGCAAGCAGGACATGGTTGTTTTGTAATTTGTACCAAGGATGGGAGTGTGGCTTTTCTCATAAATGTCAGGGAAGATTGGTCTCTGACAGAGGACAAGAGAAGAGGGAACTTCTCAGTTTTGTTCTTGATGGTGTTTTGATTTTTAAATCAACTTTTGTATTGCCTCACACTCTATCTACTTAATTACCAAGTTCAGGTACTTCAATCTCTCTTTTTTATTTTTGGTTAATGTCATATGATATGATTTGCTATAGCAGTTTTTTGGTTGTTAGTGTGTGAATTGTATTAGCAAATCAATGAGCATGACTGCTATTATGTTGGCTGGTTTTGCATGTTAGACCAAGTGGTGTGCTTAAAACTGATAAAGACATTCAAAGATCTAAATAAAAACTTTCTGATAATTTACTTTAAAAAAAAAACTGCAAATATGTTGGATTCAGAGAGCTTTGCATATAATCATAGAGTGAATTATGTCTTTTTGGCGGAACAATTAAATTGAAGCTCACTTATTTCCAAAATTTGATGTTTTCTATCTTGCAATAGGTTTTCTTATATAAAGGATATCTATCAGATGAGCAGTGTGACTATCTTACCACTTTGGTACACCTTTTAATTTTTGAATTGATTCAAAATTATGTTTAGTCCTTAAATATAAATTGATGTTCTGGTTCTGCTGACTGAATATTCCAATGACTAAAGTCTTAGTAATTTATATTTATAATTATTGGTTATTTATTCCTTAAGCTATTGGCATATCCGGCCGTATTGCAATGAGCTAGAAAATTGTTTTTCCTAACAGCATTGAAGTCATGGAAGCCTTGGCTGCTGGAAGGACCGTGGTGTTATTTTAGATACTAATGGATGTAGCTTAAGCTAGAAGGTCAAAAACACATTTGATTTTGTACGAGATAAAAGTTAATGGATCTCAAATTGAGATGTGCACCAAAAGTCAATCAAATGACGGAAATTTATTCAAAGTTCCTATTTCATATGAACCTGGTATCTCTAGCCTGCGAAGTTATAAGCAAGGGGATGCTACTAGAACAGGTGCAAATTGGACAAAGAATTTATCCATATATCAGTTGCAGGTTATGGCTAAATTCCAAAATCCTGAAGAATGTCATGGTCATTTAGGTCATTTTTAAAGGTTCTAAAGGTATTTGAATCATATTTTAGGTTTGGAGGGTTTTTCAGTCATTTTTTAGGTTTTAGAGTCATTTCGGTCATTTTTTAGATTTTAACGATATCCTAGTAATTTTTGAAAGTTTTGGAGTTATATTGGTCATTTTCAAGTGTTAGGATGCGTTTTGGTAATTTTAATATATTTAAGGGTATTTCGGAAATTTAGAGGTTTTATGAGTATTTTTGTTATATATTCATCTATTATTAGGCAATTTGATGGGGTTGGTTACACCCATATGTGATGTTAATATTGCTTAGTGTGACAATGGAACTGTCAAATGTCAATAAAAAATAAGAGAACAATCGAATGTGACAAAAGTACTGTTACATGTGATTTTCGTATTGCCTAATATGACGATAGAATAGTTAAATGTGAGAAAAAAATAAAGGTACAACTAAATGTGGTAAGAGTACAGTCATATGTGATGTTGGAACTGACTAATATGACATTGGGATCATCAAATATGAGAAAGAAAAAGGGAACCATCGAATGTGACAAAAGTATGTTCACATGTGATGTTGGTTCTACTTAATGTGAGAAAAAAATAAAGGAATCACTGAATGTGACAAAAGTACATTCATATGTGATGTTGATATTGCTCAATGTGACAATGGAACTGTCAAATGCAAGGAAAAAAATTAAAGTACCACCGAATGTGAGAAATGTATTATCAAATGTGATATTGGTATTACTTAATGTGACAGTGGAACTATCAAATGTGAAAAAAAAAAAAAAAAAAAAATTTTAGGCAACGTGATTCTTGTGTCTTTAGGGTGGGGGGTGTGTATGTAAGTCCTTTTTTTTTTTTAAATTTTAGGAGTCACCACCAACCATTGATTTTGTGTTAGGTGTAAATGGTCACTTAGAGGTCTAATTCATTTGTTACCTAATTAATGAAACCAAATTTTAAGGTTCATTAATTGAGGCAAATCAAAAAGTCTCGAACCAAAGATCATAGACTTAGAAGTTTTGTTATGTGTGGAGAAGATATTAGGCATCCCACAACACCTATTCGAAAATAGAACCTTTCAAACATTATCTTTTTGTGAAGAAAAAGAATATTTGGGATTTTTTTTTTTTTTTAAAGATTTTGCAAACAATATACATACATATATACATGTGAGTAATTATTTACCATATAGCCAGCATGTGAAAATTAACTCCAATGAATATTTACAACCAAAGCATGTGAGGTATATACATAGGTAGCATGTGAGAGAACATACAAGTATACAATACAATAGCATGTGAGTATTTATTTGTAGCCCTTGATTATTACCGGAATTTGGAGATCTGTAAGAAATACAAATTTGTAGCCCTTTAAACCATCTTTCTCATCCAACTTCAAAGTTCAATTGCCTCAGTCAGATATCTGAGCCAAAGGTTATGTCCAAATCAATAAGGTTTTGTAACCGAAAATCCAAAACCAAATCGTATTTGTATTTTTATGTGAATTTCCTTTAGTTCCTTACTTTATTTTAGGCTCAAATCAAATTGGGATAAACCTCTTTAACTTCATTAAGGCCCTATCAAAATTTAGTTCGTTAGTCATTTTCATTACACAAATCTACTCGTACCTTTCTTGGTAAATTTTGCTAGAATTAATTTCATCATTTGTCAAAAGACATATTCGTGAATTAAAACTCATTTTAAGCACAAAAATTAATTACTAAACATTATTTTGAAACCAAAAATAAAATGCAGTAATGAACACAAAATAAGCATGATAATGCATTCTAATAATACTATTAATATGCAAAATTATGCTATTATCAAAAAGCTCACACATAAAGGGATATATTTGTTGTGAATTGTGATGTTCATGTGTGAGTGGTATCACTTAGGTAGTGAAGTCTCACATTGGATATTAATCTATATATATAATAATAGGTGAAGCTGAGAGAAATTCAAATTAGAGTTTCAATTTTGTGCCATGTGTGTCAAAAATATTCTTAATTTTGATGCCAAAGCTAAGATTGCATCATAAATATCCATTCAAATATTCATTGTATTTACAGCAATGCAAATACCGAGGAGTTGAATGAAGCAAGCGTTAAATGGTGCTCTAAAGAAGAGAGAAAATTCTAGAGGGAAGAAACAGAGAGTTATAAGAGAGATGGTCGACCCACTCCCCCTCCGCCTAAGCTTCCCACCCCTTATTTCCATGCAAAGGGAAACTCAATGTAGAGGAAATTAATCGCAATGTGTTAAGGATAGACCTCATCTACAAATTTAAAGTCCTACAACTATAGAACCATCTGTTAATGATCAACACAACAACAGATAGTAGTAGATAATGATCAACGCAGTAACAAATTGCAACTCCATTGGTACTCCTTTCTCTCTAAATTTCGGCTTCAAACTTAATCTTTATGCAATATTGGTTTCTTCTAAATATCACAAAATACTAAATTTCACTTCCAAAGACGCTAATAACGACTTGACTAACCATCCTTTGACAAGATTCTATTCAAAGAATAGAGAGATTCATCCTCAAACAAGCTTCGGTGGTCCATCATGTAAGTGTAAATCCTCTCTCTCTCTCTCTCTCTCTCTCTCCCCTATTTGTTACCCTTATTAGCCACATTAAAAACAGAGATTGATAGAGTTTGTCGACTAGCCATACATACTCAAATGAGGTTTTTTTTTTTCCTCACTCAAACGGTCCATCATCTTACCGAATTACCTGCCATACCATTACAAACTCAGTTTTTTTTTTTTTTTTTTTCCTATGAAAATTTCAGGCACCAAACAACGATTGGGGGGTTCAAAAGCAGGGATGGATCTTTTCGATATCATTCTCACTAAGGTTCATCTCTCTCCCATTTAGTTTTCATTCCCTTAATTTGAAATAGTGATGAGTTTGTCTCAATTATTGATCTTTGCAACTTCAATGGTTTAGTTTTATTTATATTGAGGTAATATAAAATTTGTGTGTGGGATTTGGTACTAAAGTGGTAAAAGGGTGGTGGGTAATTCAAATTATTAGTGTCATAATATTGGAACTACCAGAAATAGTGGACACTGAGTCACTGTGTTATTGGAGTGTTTTGAAGTGGATTAGGATTGGTAGATTGTCCATTTTATTCCTACCCATAAAATTTTAATGGAATTGTTTTGGACAGCTGGAACTCTAAATAGAGTGGAGGATTGTATCACAGTTTTGTTTTATTTCATGTGAATTTTAGAGCATTTTAGAATAATAAAACCATCATTATATCGGAGCCACAATCATTAACTACAGCATCAGCAACACAACCAGAAGTTTCAATTGGTTTGTCATTTGGCTACATTCAATTGTTCTTCTTCCATATGTTCACAAAAAAATTAAATAAAGGTATCCAAGTTTGAATTGTTAACTAACAACTCCTACTGAAGACGACTTCAGAACATCCTCTATAGTCACACAAGAGGAGTAATAAAGAAGGGCTGGCAGCTAACATGCTAAGAATGAGTACTTCTTGGTCTTTGCCAGATTCTTACTGGGGGTGTCCTCCTTAATATATAATTAGATATATAAAGACAGAAAAATTACAAATTCCTAGGAATAGAAGCCTTAAAAGTCTTGCAAGAAGAAACTTAGGCAAGGAATGGTGGCAAGATTGTAAAATTATAAATTGCACTGGATAGCCCTTCTCTTAACATTAGAAGAGAACTTTAGAACTAATTCTAAATATACTAAGATCAAGTACTACTTTTGCTCCATTCATTTAATTTAGGGTCTCCATTTATTTTCAATTAGGGATCAATCTAGCTATAGAAAATTTCCAAATGCTCACTTCTGTTAATTGATCCCCATCAAACATGCTAAAGTTGGAGAATAAGGAATGAATGATCAATGATATATCGGATTTGAAGCTGGCTTGAATTAAGAAGAATAAAAATTGTGTTAATGTGAGTACCAATAGAAGTATATATTGGGTTGGACAAAGTAATTGGATTCAAGTCTCTAATATCAAAGGAGAACATGGCATTAATTAGTCTATCTCAACCAAAATAATGGGCTAAAAGTGAAGGACAATAAGGTGAGTACCGTTTTGTTTTGTCTCATTTTACTTATTTTAAAGTGGAACTCTTATTAGACTATTTCCACCATCTACTGATTGGTAATCCAATCCAATTATATCTATCATGTCTCTCTTGCTTTGCCCAAAGTGTAACAGCTCGTTGCATTCCTAGGAAAATAAAGCTTATTTATACCCTATAGTTTAAAGAATGAGTCCGAATTTGATAAGAATGAGGTGTAAAACCCATGTTTTACACATCCAATTAGAGATTACTACATTAACTATTTACTTAAAACTCAATATATCCTACCATATCAAATAACATCTCAGTTAACTCCTACTTAAGTTGGATTTTCATATAGGTAATTGAATTGATTGAGTGTGGTTGTGCCTACCTTTTAATGTGTGATAGATGTTGTGGCATGTTGGAATTGGAGGGTGTAAAATTTGGGTTTTACACCACATCTTTCTAGAACTTAATCTCTTAAATATGTGCAACTGCATCTATGGACCATAATATTTTCTGTTGTTACTAATTTCCTATCGTAGGTGATATTTGCAACACCATGCCTTAGTTCCATGATACATATTTGGAAGTATAAGAGCTATAAATCTACAACCTGATTGTAAACAAATTTATGTTGTTAAAGATCCATGGAGTTAATATTTTAGCCACCATAACACATAGGATTAAATTAAAAAAAAAAAAAAAATCATGCCAAAATCCATGATTGGGTTGTGATTTATCGTTTCTTTCTCCTTCTATATAATATATGTTTCAATATTTTGCAATAGTTAAAACATGTTAAGTATAAACAGAAGCCCATTCTCTCTCCATCTCTCTCTCTCTCTCTCTCTCTCTCTTAAGAAAACCCTGACACTATTTTTTTTTTAATTATTTAAATCTTTCATATTTAGGGCAAGTTGTACATTTAGGTGATTGTGCTGAGGTGTTAAAATCCCCATATTTAAGTTGATGAGAACATAGATATATATGTGTAAGAAGATGAAGATGGTATCATGATATCACATCCAGTGAACATTATTTACAAGAATTTTTTAAGTTGATGAGGACATAAAGATAACTAATAAAATTCTTCAATGTTTTTTTCCCTTTTTATTAATATTGTTCAAATTCTCGTGCGTATGCATGAGTTACATGCTAGTAATAAGAATGTATGGTTAAAAACTTAATGTAACACAATTGATACCAAACCCACATGCTTAAACTTTCCTCTAGTTGGATTCAAGTTCTTGTTATTTATAAATAGTTTGAGTTCTCGGCTATGTAAACTTTCATTGTCGTAGTGTAGGTTTCTTCTCTCAGAGGAAGAAGATTGTCCCTTTTGGTAACAAGTTTATTGGCAGGACTTGGGTTTCTTTTTTCGTGGGGTTTGGGAAACAGTATAGATTAGGTTATGGAAGATCTTGCACTCAAATGGAATAAGCTTTCTCTTTCGCAAAAAGAGGGAAAGCATGTTGTGCTTTCAAAAAATAAACAAGTTCAAGAGTTTGTGCTGGTGGCGAAATTTCTTACTAGAAGAAACATTAATATTGATGCTGTTGCCAAAATGTTTAGGCCTCTCTGCATACAAATCAAAGTTTTAATATTCAAGATGCGGGTGACAATCATCTCCTGTTTAGTTTTGATGGTATGATGGGAAGACACCTATGAAGGAATTAGACTTTGCAAAGTCTCTATTTTGGGTCCAAATTCATAACCTCCCTTTCAATTTGTTCTCCTAAGATTGCTCTGGATATAGGAGAGATGTTAGGGGAGGTTGTGAGAATGGAGGATACATCGGCGATGGTGGGAGGAAATTTTCTACAAGTTAGGGTAGCCATTGATATACTTAGCCCTTGTGTAGAGGAAGAAAAATGACTTATGATGGGAGGTCTGAAGGATGGGTCACTTTCAAGTATGAAAGGCTCCCTAATATTTGCTATTGGTGTGGAAGGGTCACTCATGATGATAAGGATTGTTCTCTCTGGTTGAAAAGCCAAGGGTCATTGAAGACAGAGGATCAACAGTTTGGGCAATGGATTCGTGTTGTTCAATTCAATTCATCACAGAAATCGATTGTCGAGGTCAAAGGGTTTGAAGTGGATACTTCCAAAAGATCAAGTCAATTTCAGTTATCTAACAACTTGTTCAACTCAGTACAAGTCCAATCTGGTCCCTTACAAAAGCTGGTGATAATGACAAAGGAAGCGAGAAAGGATTGTAATTTTCCTTCATTGGAGTTGGTTATTGAAAATCAGTTGGAGGTTAGGAAGAATGATGGACAGTTGAATACGGATTTAGTGACAGTTGATGCTAATTCAAAAACTGAATGTGCAGTTATGAATTTTGAGGAGACTTTAAAGGAGATTGATGAGGAGTTATCCAAGGATTGTGTTATTTCAAATTTAAATACTTTGAAGTCAAGTGGAGGCTCTTGGGATAATGCTGATGGGGCCGAAACTTCAGGGGAAAAACAGATGGTTAAGGATTTGGATAATGTGCAAGCTAGGCACGTATCTAATTCCTCATTAAGTGGAGCTATGAAGGAGTTGGTTTTTAATATAGATTGTGCTAGTCAAAAACAAGAAAAGAGGACCCGTAAGCCTAGAAATAGAAGCAATCCTAATCGTGGGTTATCTTTGGAGAAAAATTATGTGGGTCAGAAAGGTGAGGGAACCATAAAGCATACGTGGAGTAGGCTTTCTCAAAAAATTGACAAGATATATACCTTAGAATGGGAAGATGTCTTGGGAATTAAAAGGAAGCTTAACTCTGAAACTCAGTCTGCGGATTTGGAGAAGAACTTGAAACTTAAGAAGGATTCAAATAGGTTGAGTGAAGCTTTAGACTCAAACAAAGATGCTGCTGAGGTAGCTATACATGAAGAAGCGGTGGAGGTTGCTAGGTAACCTCATCGAGTCCAATGAGTCTATTAAGTTGGAACTGTAGAGGGCTTGAGAACTCTCGTATAGTTAATGACTTGAAAGAGGTGATTAGGATAGAGAAGCCCAAAATTGTTTTCTTGATGGAGACAAAGTCAAATAGAGAAAATTCGAGATAGATGTGGTTTCAAACATGGTCTAATTGTCCCTAGTACAGGCAATGGTGGGGGATTAGCTTTGTTTTGGAAGGATGAAATTCAAGTTAATGACATTAAATATTCGATGTCCAATATTGATGAAGAAGTTAATAGTGGAGATGGATATGGATGGTGGCATCTTACCAGGTTTTACGGTAATCCTAAAACTTCTCAAAGAACTGAATCACGGAACCTTCTAAAATATCTCAGTGGTCTTTCTTAATTTCCTTGGTTGGTTATTGGTGATTTTAATAAGATCATTGGATTGTCTGAGAAGTAGGGTGGTGTAGCTAGACCTGCTCAACAAATGCAAAATTTTATTGACACTTTGAATTGGTGTGGTCTGCGTGACTTGGGTTTTACTGGCCCAAAATTCACTTGGCTTTATCAAAAAGTGAATGGTTCACACATTAGAGAAAGATTGGACAGAGTTGTAGCTACTGTTAATTGGACAATAAAATTCCCTCAAGCAAAACTCTTTCATAAATCATCTTCTACTTTAGATCATAACCCTTTGGTTTTGCAATTGGTGAAGGAAAAAACCATTCCTAAGCATCCAAAAATATTTCGGTTTGAAGCAATGTGGTTAAAAGACTCTAGTTGTGAGGAGGTGGTCACTTTTGCATGGGAAGAAGGCTTATTCATGGGATCAGAATTTCCGATTCTACATTGTATGGATAACTGTCATGCTAAGCTTGAATTGTGGAATAAAAATGACTTTGGTCATGTTGGCAAAAATATAGCTAGATTGAAAAAACAGTTAAAGTGGTTGGAATTTCAATCTACTACTACTGAAAATATCATGGCAATGAGGGAGTGTTGAATTAAATTGCTGGTTGGATAAGGAAGACACTATGTGGAACCAACAGTCTCGGTTGAACTAGTTTCAGGCGGGTGATCAGAACACGGTTACTTTCATTCAAGAGCTTCTACTCGATTTCAAAAAAATATCATTGAAGGGTTGTTTGATCATAATGAAATTTGGTAGGAAGATGCAAGTGTTGTGGAAGGCATAATTCTCAAATACTACTCTGATCTTTTCCAATCATTATAACCTACGAATTTTGCTGAATTAGTCTAGCAGTGGTATCAATGGTTTCCTAAGAAATGAACAGTAGCTTGACAAGTGAGTTTCAAGGTGTGGAGGTTTTTAAAGCATTAAAGCAAATGTATCCCCTTAAATTTCCAGGACTTGATGGTATGCCTCATCTATTTTTTCAACATTTTTGGCCTACTATTGGGAATGTTGTCACTAAAACTGTCTTGGATTTTCTTGATCATAATATTGTCCCTCCAAAGTTCAATGAAACTCATATTGTTTTGATCCCAAAGATTAAAAATCCAAAGAAAGTTACAGATTTCCGCCCTATTATTCTATGTAATGTGATGTATAAACTAGCCTCCAAAGTTTTGGCTAACAGACTTAAGAAAGTTTTACCAAAAATTATTAGTGATACCCAAAGTGCTTTTGTGCATGGAAGGTTAATTACTGATAATGCTTTAGTTGCTTTTGAGACTATGTATCATATGAATCAAAAGAAGGGAGGAAAAGTTGGAGAAATGGCTTTAAAATTGGATATAAGCAAGGCATATGATAGAGTTGAGTGGATTTGTTTAGATAGGATTATGGAGAAATTGGGACTTAATTCCAGGTGGAGGGAAATGATGATGCTTTGTATTTCTTCAGTATCTTCTTCTATCTGTATTAATGGGAGGCCTAGAGGTGATATATGTCCTTCGAGAGGTTTAAGACAAGGTCATCTGTTGTCCCCATATCTTTTTTTTAATTTGTGCTGAGGGTCTATCTGCTTTAATTAAAAAATCTGTACATGATGGTTTTATGGATGGGGTGATTATTTGTCGAGGGGCTCCTACTCTTTCTCACTTATTATTTGTTGATGATAGTTTGATATTTTGTAAAGCAACCTTGAATGATTGTGATTCATTGCAGCGTGTGTTAAAAGCGTATGAGGATGTCTCTGGCCAATAGTTGAAAAGGGCAAAAACATCCTTGTTTTTCAGCATCAATACTGATAGATCTATTAAAGAGGAAATTAAGTCAAGATTTGAAGCCCAGATTATTTTACAGCATGAAAAATATCTTGGTCTTCCTTCTTTGGTTGGGAGGAATAAAAGAAATATTTTTAATGCAGTGAAGGAAAAATTGGCTAAGAAGTTGGCAGTGTGGAAGGAAAAATTGTTGTCAAAAGCAAGAAAGGAAGTCTTGATTAAGGCCCAGTTCTTAAGCCTGCTTCTCTACCAAATTCATTGTATTGGGCCTGTTGGGTTTGGGTTCGCTCACATCTACAGTGAAAGACACCCCCCAAAATTGGGACCCTATAATTGGAGCCGTTTGTGGGAAGAACTTGTGTGCCAGTGAGAACGATAATCGAACAAGGCAGGGCCAAACCCCCAAGAGGGAACGATGATGGCCAACCTATTGGACCGCAAATGAAGAACTGTCAAGAGGTTCCCAACTCAGCGGGCGTCTGGCGCCACGTGCGTGGCCCTCGCCCCCACTAGGGCCTGGACGACCCGCGAACCTCACGGGCGGCCCCCGTTGGACCCCGGTGGAGGAATACGGCGGCCGAGTGAAACGCTTTCAAAGGGCTCCGCGGCGGGAACAGTTTTTGGAGATTGGTGTTGATGCCTTCTAACTCACTCAAGTAGTTAAATGGGGCTGTAGTGAGGGCAAATCCTCAGGAAATGTAACCAGGGTATTGCATGGTCCTCGGACTCAAACCTATGGAAAAACTAATAACTCGTGACAAGTATCTAAGTGTTAGACAAAACCAAGGTATTTCATGGTCCTCGGACTCAAATTTATGGGAAAACTAATAACTTGCGACAACTATCTGGGTGTTAGACAGAACCGAGGTATTGCATGGTCCTCGGACCCAAACCTATGGGAAAACTAATAACTTGTGACAACTATCTGGGTGTTAGACAGAACCAAGGTATTGCATGGTCCTCGAATTCATACTTGTGGGAAAATTAGTGACTTGTAGCAACCATCTGGGTGCTATGCAGAACCAAAACTTATTTCCGCCAAGCATTGAGTACAGCCATAGCTTCGCCTAGGTCCTCGGATCGGACGACGAAGGGAGATAGACGCCCTGGCCCCCTACGGGTCTCGGACAGAGTCATGACGTGCCACGACCTTCTCGGATTGCAGATTTCAAAACTAGCATTTCTTGTTAAAAAAGGGTCGCGCAGTTCGCAGCAGGGAGCACATCGTCACGTGCTCGGCTGTTTTTGGAAAGGTAGAGGCAGTGCAAGAATACACGCGTAAGGAAAATAAGTAAACAAAAACATCTATGGGAAGTAATAACAATAAAGAGAAAAAGATTTCGCCAAGTAAAAACCATAAATCCCTTTCCATTAAATAAGATGTTTCACATCGATTACAGAACAGCCGAGGACGGCATGTTTTACATTGATTACAAAATAGCCCGGTTTACAACTAACTACACAGTGGCCGAGGTGTACTTGTAGCGAAACTAGCTAATAAAAGGAAGAAGGCTAATGGTGATGGTGGATTCACAGTTCCACTTCAGCAGCCCCTAAGCCAGTGCGCTTGGCGTAGGTGGTGATGAGGAGAAGGAGGCGGGAGTATCTGAATTGGTTTCCACCTGCGGAGGCTGCCTTAAAGCGAACTTGGCCCACGATACGATGTCGGTACTTCTAGGAAGTCGCCCTCCACGTATCCCGCCGTTTGCCTGCAACAGCGGGGATGGCTCCCTTTGATGTCATGATCGCCGCCCTTAACTTCGCTTCACTTTCTTCCCCTTCCTCTTTAGCCAACTCCCGCACATTTTCGATTGGCATTTAGAGGAATATCAGGAACCTAGTACGGTTCGCGCTGGCTACGGTTCTTGGTCGAAGGAGGAGAGTACTCTTTCTTGTCTGGTTGAAGAATAGGAGGGACCTTAGCCCCAATTCTCTTTGCCTCAGCTGCAACGCCCATGGTTCAGGCGGCATCCTTTTTATCCAAGAAGAGAGGAAACTTGGAACTTCAAAAGAGTTCCAAGGCTAATGGGTGTGGAAAATGTTCCTCTTAGGGCGCCTTATATAGAAGGCGAAATCTGGGGAAGCTCACTATCCACAAAGCTCAAGGAAAGAATGTCAAACAAAATGAATTCCACCCGGTTCCCAAGGGAGCCTTCAGTCTCCAAATCCGCATCACCTCATAAAGGCACCATCGAATACGCTTCCCGTATTCTAAAGCAATCTGCGTTACCCCTGAAGAGGAAACATTAATGGCGATGCGCCTCATACGCCGAAACGCTAGGAACGTGCCATGGATAACCGAAGAAGCTTTGGCGCCCGTAAGAAAGCAAAGCTTAATCGACCGTGTTATAGGCCCGAGAATGTCAAAACCTTACTCCTCGTCCGAGGTTCCGGACAGCAGGATTTTGAGGGGCTATTGTGGGGCCAAAGGATCTGGACGCCCCGGCCCATTTCGAATAATAAACCCAAGGGCCCAGCCGAGGAGGAAAACGTCCGAGGATGACTAAGGAAGGCCCAAAGCTACTAGGAGAAATCGCCGAGGAGCGACATGTCCTCGGCAACTGGTGTCCTGAGAAAAAATGACAATATGCCATCCACCGCAGCCTTCCCCGTCATCCCCAAATGAAGGGACTAGCGTAGAGGGGCAGCTATAGGAGCATGGTGAAAGGGCTATTGTAGAAGAGCTTGTCACCTCCGCATTAAATGCCCGCAACTGGCAGTCTGGCCGCATTAATGAAGGAATGACCCCTAAACAGTGCCATACTGCCCACTACAACTCACAGCAAATGGAGGGAAGCACTAGATGGGACAGACACTCAAGTGGCGACCTGCGCAATCGACAAATGGACGGCCAAGATGAAGGGAGCAGAAGAATATATATAACCAGAGAGATCTCACGAAGGGGGGGACGACAATTGGGAAGACACCAGGAAGTTCTATTGGTGGAGTATCAGAAGAGGAGAAGAAGAATTCATCCTCGGACATGGACCTTGACCCTCTCCTCAACTACGCCGTTGACGATCCTGTTCCCCAATGATCCTGCCCGACTGTTGACGAAGTCCTCACAAAAACCCAATTCTTAAGCCCGCTTCTCTACCAAATTCATTGTATTGGGCCTGTTGGGTTTGGGTTCGCTCACATTTACAATGAAAGACACCCCCAAAATTGGGACCCTACATTATGTATATGGACTTGACATTAATAAATTATTAGATATTAACTAAAATATAGATTTATAGTTTTAATTGGACTATTTTAGTTATTTTTTTTTATTTGTACCAAATTAATATATTTATTTATATTTAAAATAATTATTAAATTAATTATGACATCATTACGGTTCGACCCCGGTTCAACCTTGGTTCGACCTCAAAAACCTTGAATCTCTCTCATTTATGGTTCAATGAACGGTCTGGGTTTGAAAACCTTGACCTACAGTTCTCCTTTGGTGAGTTTCGAAGGCAAAATGGTTGTTCTTAAGGGGCAAATTAGATTACCTGTGCAGGTTGGTACAGATGCGGTTGAAGTGGACTTTATTGTGGTGGATGCTTTCTTTCCTTACACGGCCATTATGGGCAGACCTTGGCTTCACACCTTGGGCGCTGTTTCCTCCACTCTTCATCAGAAGGTAAAATATCCCTTTGGGGACCAAGTGCTTGAGATAGTAGAGAGCCAATCTGTGACTAGGCAGTACTTGGTAGCAGCTATTCAGTACAAGCCTGAGGTTGACACCTTGGCCACTGTTGAAAACGACTCATAGCAGTTAAAAACTCCAGCATCTCTCTCTAGTGAACCAGCCGACGAAATGAAATGTGAAAATCTAGAAAATGTGGTCGTTGGGGATGATCCGGGGAAATTCTTTCAGATTGGAGCTTAGATGCCCCTATTAGAGAAAGAGCAGTTAGTCGATCTTCTGAGAAGAAATGTAGATGTGTTTGCATGGGACGCCTATGAAGCCCCTGGGTAGATCTAAAGTTCATTTGTCATCATCTGAATGTTAATCCGTCCATCACTCCGAGAAGACAACCACCTCGGTGTCCGTCTGAGGAATATGTAAAGGCTGTCAAGAATGAGGTAACAAAATTCAAGCAAGCAGGGGCTATCAGAGAGGTGTTTTATCCTCAGTGGTTGGCTAACACAGTAGTGGTGAAAAAGAAAACATGAAAGTGGCGTGTGTGTGTGGACTCTATAGATCTCAATAAAATTTCTCCCAATGACCCTTTCCCTATGTCTCGGGTAGATCAGTTGGTGGATGCGACGGTAAGTCATCATTGGATGAGCTTTTTGGATGCCTTTCAAGGATACCGCTAGATACCCCTAGCATTAAATGATCAGGAAAAGACAAATTTTGTTACTCTTGTAGGGAACTATCACTACAAGGTGATGCCATTTGACTTGAAAAATGCAGGGTCAACTTATCAACAAATGATGACCAAAATGTTTGAACCACAGTTGGGCAAGAATGTTGAAGTCTATATTGATGACATGGTTATGAAGAGCAAATTGGAGTCTGAGCATGTAGGAAATCTCACAAGTATTTTCGAAATCTTAAGGGAGTATAAGTTGCATCTGAATGCGTCTAAGTGTTCTTTTGGAGTGGGCTCAGGAAAGTTTTTAGGGTACATGGTGACCCACAAGGAAATTAAAGTAAACCCAGACCAAATTAAAGTCATTAATAACTTGCAACCACCTCGAAATCCCAAAGAGGTACATAAACTTACTGGGATGATGATTGCGTTGAATCGGTTCATATCTAGATCAGTAAACAGGTGCAGACCTTTCTTCCTTTTATTGCACAAATGGAAAGAATTTGAGTGGTCCGATGAGTGTGTTGTGGCAGTTGAATTTGCTGAATGTCCTAAAGAAATGAATGTGGAAAAGCATGGCATGGATGAAAAATAAGTTGGCATAATCTCTGTCCAATGTCCCACGCCTTGGGAAGTGTATATGGATGGGGTAGCCAATCAGCGAGGATCAAGAGTGGGGTTAGTTCTAGTGTCACCTGAAAAGATTACCATTGAAAAATCTTTGCGGATGAGTTTCTCGGCTACGAATAACGAAGCAGAGTGCGAAGCTTTGCTGATGGGAATGATGATGGTTCAGAAAATGGGTGGAAAAACGGTGAAGGATTGTTTAGATTCAAAGCTAGTGGTGGGCCAAGTAAGAGGTGATTTGGAAGCACGAGATCCAAGAATACAGGAGTACTTGGGCCAAGTCAGGAGTATACAAACGAAATTTGAATTCTTTGAATTATCGCATATCCCTAGAGGTGGAAATACCCATGCAGACTCTTTGGCTACCCTCGCCACATCCTCGGCGCAGGATTTACCCCGAGTAATACTTGTTGAAGACTTATGCATTCCCACTTCATTACATCAGGATAGGCCTCGGATCTACCAGATCAATCTAGGTCCGAGCTGGATAGACCCCATATCACTGTACCTTGAAAGAGATATACTGCTTGAAGAGAAGTCCGAAGTTGAAAAAGTACGAAGAAAAGCTCCTCGGTTTTGGCTGTCCGAGGATAGAAAGTTATACAAGTGTTCTTTCTCTGGTCTTTATTTGCTTTATGTACACCCTGAGGCATCAGAATCACTTCTGGAGAAGTTACATTAAGGGGTTTATGGGAGTCACACGGGAGGAAGATCCCTATCTCATCGGGCTATTACTTAGGGATACTGGTGGCCGGGCATGCAAAAGGAGGCACAAGAATATATTAAGAAATGTGATCAGTGTCAAAGGTTCGCGCCGAATATTCACCAGCCTGGAAGAGTTCTCAATCCTCTTTCTAGTCATTGGCCATTTGTTCAATAGGGCTTGGATATTGTGGGACCTTTCCCTAAAGCAATAGGAAAAAAAAAAAAAATACCTACTAGTCCGTACAGACTATTTCACCAAGTTGGTCGAAGCTGAGCCTCTAGTTAACATCAGAGATGTAGATCTCAAAAGGTTCATCTGGAAGAACATTGTTACTCTATTCGGGGTTCCCTATGCACTTATCTCGGATAATGGTCTTTAATTTGATAGCAAAGCCTTCAGGAAATACTGTTCTGATTTGGGTATAAAGAATAGATATTCCACTCTTGAGGAAATTAATATCCTTTGACATCTATTGGAATATTAAATAGAAACTAAGTTATGTCACGTCCTCAAACCACAAAGAGGAATGCCTTCAGGAACCACGAACCCCTCGTATGCAACACTAATGCGGTGAAGCTGAGGATCTTTGGCCTTTATCGCACACCTGGGAGCTTGGAACACGCGGGAGATGGGTGTGTATCCAAGGATTAGGTGTGCTGCTCTCAGTTGGCTGTCGGCTTCGTTGACATACACCTCGGATTGTAGGATCTTGTCTAGGCTCGCTCTATTAACTAAGCGAAACAAAGGTGTGGTGGAGTTGGTATTTGCAAAACCATTAAAACCAAGAGAAGTGCATTTCAGAAAGAGCAAAGAACAGGGGGAAATGAAAGAATTGCATAAGTTAAAATATAAAAATTAGCAATTGGCCCCCCACCTGGTGTTCCCTCCTTAACTGGACAGGGTAAACCGTCATGCCACTGCCCAAAAAAAATAAAAAAAAATCATCCTTTAATCCTTTGTTTGATATAGGGAGGCACTGGATCAACCTTGTTTCAGGGTGCCTTGTCTTTAGGTAGTACCCCTGCCCCTTTAAATTGTGTAGATTGTATATCCAGTTCACGTCGTAATGGGTTAGGTTTAGGTTCATCCTCTCATTTAAGGTTTCTATACTCCCTAACACCCTAAATATGTTTGGGGCATACTGTGTGGGAGAAAGCCTAAAAAACCTAAGGAAGTTCCTAGTGAGGGTACCCATAGGAATGGTTATCCCCCCCTCTATGAAGGCAATCATAAGGATGACCATCTCTCCTATCTTTCTCTCATCAAACCATTCCTCCTGAGCAGTATACCTAACGCCCACGTGTGGGAGAATGTTGTATTTGGTCCTAAAATTCTTCATCCCCTCCTCGGAGTCAACTAGGTTTTAAATCTACCAATTTTCTAAGAAGTCCTTAAAGAAAATTTCGCAAGGCGAATGAAAACTAAATGAGTTCAAGGAAACTTACAGGTTTGAAAAGTGGTCACCGGACAAAGTTTTTGTATTTGTAGATGCACGAGAGAGAGAGAGAGAGAGAGAGAGAGAGAGAGAAATTCTATGTATGAGCCCTAGAATCATGTAACTGTTGAAAGTAAAAAATAATTGATTTGAGAGATTATTTATAGTGGCACGGAAATTGCGAGCGGGAAATCAAGGGAACCCCTCCATCGTTAGATTTTCATCTTGCTGTTGAACGTGGAGGACAAGGGAGTCGCTAAAATTAAATAAAGGCGCGCTCTGAGTGCTGAAGCGTCAGAGACGTGCCTTAGGAAGGTAAAAAGGCGTTCTTGGGACTCAGCTAAGTGAAACAAGATCATAGGGGGGATAGGATGAGGATATCAAAATCCTCATTTCCTCCTGAGGAGTCGAAAAGCAAGATTTTTAGGGGCTATTGTGGGGACCAGTTATCTCTGGAGTACTGTTGAGACTGTATGGACTAGGCCTATGGCCCAATGACCCAATCCGAGGATGCTAGCAAGTCCGAGGATGGTCAACTAAGGTAGTAACAAAAATATCATTGAAGGAAGAACTGAAAGTTATTTATGAGTCCCAAATCTATCCGAGGTTAAAAGTCACCTCGGAACCTTTATCCGAGGTGGCTTGAAACATTCCTATCCTCTTGAATACTGTTTTAAGGGAACATTATGACGAGGAGTCGAATATTGGATAAGGGATGAGGGAAGAGGATAATAAATATCTACATGAGTTGTTACCTCCATATTAAATGCTTCCCAGCTAACTCTCTGACCGCATTAATGTGAAGGTGATACCTAAACAGTGAACAAGCAGCCTTACAGCTGGTAGTAGAGAGTTTAGGGAGATGTGAGATGGGACAGAGAGAAGCTCCTAGAACCAAATTTACATGTGTATGGTAAGAATGATACTAAAATCATGGTATATAACATGAAAAGGTGGCCAAAGAAAAAGGATCGAAAAACCTAGGGCAAAAAGATTAAGAAACAAGTCACTAAAAGTAGAACTCTGGACTCTTGATTAAATTACTACGACCGAGTTACTCAAGCTACGCCGAGGACGATTTTTATATCTTATACTCTCAATATTTCTTCCAAACCACCCATGATCGTTACCTCATTTCTAAAATCAGGCTAGTTCTTTTTCTCATGCTCTACAAATTTATTGTTTAGGCTTGTTGGACCAAAACCCAATCATGTTTAGGGTCCAAGCCAAAACTGGTCCTTACAGTTCCATTTTAGTTCTCGCTTAAAGCCCCAAAATGTTTAGGGCCGGCCCTGTGTATTACACAACTGGTTACTGAGAAATGAGAACTACCACCTTCTTTGTGTTTGTATAAGTAGGGCTCTGGGTCCATGCATTTTCATGCCTTCATAACCAGTGAAAGAAACACTTGCGTGGTTTTTTTTTTTTTTTTTGAGAAAGGAAACACTTGCGTGGTTGATAATAAAAAGATAAGCACAAAAAACAATAGAAGGAAAGAGAACAAGATATATAATGTAGGCAAAATATAGATAAAACGAAAAAGATGATCAAACGGTAGTACGATATACAAATGTCATATATACTATACTTATAATTAAACTGATTTTTTTTTTTTTTTTTAATGAGAACTTGTAAATTGAATTGGTAACGGGATAAAGGGTAATTGTTAGTACACATATTGTACACGTCTAACTCACCCAATCCACCAAGCTAAAACTGTCCAAATTTTTAATTGACCCACCATTTTTTGTAATTTGGTGGATTGAGGGTGGTTTGGAATATTTCTAACCTGCCAAAAGTGGATTGGTTAAGTTTTTTTCCCTCATTCTGCTCATTCCGCCTATATATATTTGATTTCCTTTAATGGTTTATATTTTTTCTACCATTTCATTTTTTTTTTATACAAATTAAACTTTTTTATTGGATATTTATCTACTAATTCAAAATTTTTTCCATAAAAAGATATTCAAAGATTTAAGGAGTTACTAAGTAAATTTTTATTTGATTTATAGAATTGGAAAATTATTAGGTACTCCCGGAGTACCATAAATTCGTGCTCCCTCCTCTCACATGAATGGTGGGTCCCACCATGAATTTAATTAGTGGGACCCACCATTCATGTGAGAGGAGGGAGCACGCATTTATGGTACTCCGGGAGTACACAATAATTTTCCTATAGAATTGCTACTATATTTAATAAGAAATTTAAAAGTAGAGGGTTTCAGGGCCGGAGCCGGAAATTTTGCCTGGGAAACGTACCCCTATTTTTATAGGTTATCTTTTAAAATGTTTAATCATTATAAATATTATTTTAATTAAAAAAAAAGAAAAAAAGAATAGGGGGTGAGGGGCCATGGCCCCCACCCTTGGCTGTAGGTCCGCCCTTATATGGGGTCATTTTCCTTAGCCTGTAGTTTTGCCGACTTGCTAGGATTCCTTTAGGCTAAGATGATGGATCCCCTCTCGGCACGTAGCTTTGCTACTTGCTAAGATGATGACCCCCCCGCCCTGTAGTTTACTAACATGATGGATGTTCGAGTGTGACACCAACTATCTTGAGTGTTAGTGTCGAAGAACTTGTAGAGGAGAGGCTTGGCAATGTTTGTGCGGTTGCTGAGAAATGGGAAGAAAATAAGGTTTTTGTTTGGGAAAAGATTTTTTTTTTTTTTTTAAAGGAAAAAAAGGGAGGAAAAGTGTGAAATGGTAATGGCCAATTATTTGGTGCCACATGCCCTACTTTCATGTCTGATTTTTTTTTTTTTTAGGTAAATAATTTCCGATTACTATTATAGAGAAAATTACACTTTACTACTTTAAACTACTGAAAATTATACTTTGCACCTTAAACTATTCGAATGCATAATTTACACCCTAAACTATGACCCTTATTACACTTTACACTATGCATTAATTTTACTGTTATGTTGGACAAAAATTTATAGCACATAAATTGCATGTGAGTTTTGCTTAAGTGACACAATATTAAAAAACCAAAAACCCATTTTCCCAATCAATTAAGAACAAAATTCTCTCTTAAACTATTCAAATGCATAATTTACACCCTAAACTATGACCCTTATTACACTTTACACTATGCATTAATTTTACTGTTATGTTGGACAAAAATTTATAGCACATAAATTGCATGTGAGTTTTGCTTAAGTGACACAATATTAAAAAACCAAAAACCCATTTTCCCAATCAATTAAGAACAAAACTCTCTCTCTCTCTCTCTCTCTCTCTCTCTCTCTCTCTCTCTCTCATAACCCTAAATCCCCGAAGCTAAATCATCAACAGCTAAACCATTGCTCCTCCACCACCACGATGATTGCACCTGCCATTGCAACAAAATTCGTAAGTCCCCAAATCAAAATTTGTTCAAAGTTCTAATTAAACAAATGTACGTAGTACCTTACCATTGTGGAGCTTTTTTTTCTTACTTTTTTTGAATAAGTAGCAGCAAAGAGATGCCCATTTTCTATCTAAACCCTTTTATTTTCAGAAAAAAAGGTAATTTCTATGTTGTAATATAGCAAGTAAATGAAAGTGATTTTATTTGATGAACATAAAACACAGATTAAATAGTTTACTTAAAACAAATTCTTGAAGAGAAGTGAACAACAATAATATAATATCTATATATATATTACAATATAACGACTTATTATTTGATAATTCAACTAGTACAATGGGTCGGAGAATTCAAATTGTAGATATCCTTATTGGAAATACTTAAGATAAAAGTTAACATAAAAGTTAACGAAAGTTGACAAAAGAACATAGAGTGAAACATTTTTAAAAGTTTAGTGAAAAAATAAACCCTTTTAAATTTAAGATGAAAAGTGAACTTCATGCAAAGTTTAGGACAAAATAAATAAATATATATATATATATATTAGAATAATGTCGTATAAAATTGTGAGATTTCAAAAATTTATGTGACAACCAAAAGTCAAAATTTTATATATCATTTAATTTATTTAAAAGATCAATATCATTCTTTCACTAATGCTCTGTTTGTTTCGATAGAAAACCTTATGTAAAGATAGTTTTCTTTGTTTTCCAGCGTTTAGTAGCATAAAAAAAGATTAGTTAAAAGAAAACTATCTTTGGTCAACATAAAAATATGGCTTATTTTTAGAGATTGTTTTCCATTAAATTTTTTTGGAAAACAACTCTATCTCACAGTAAGTTAAATAAGAGAAATTAAAATGTTGTTTTTCAACTCATTTAAAGTTACTACCAAACATTAAATAATGATATAGTTTTATAGAAAATGTTTCTTGGAAAATGACTCATTTTCTAGAAAACAACATTGTTGAAACAAACAGCGTGTAAAGTGTAAGTAAATTAGGGTAGTTTTCAAAACTTGTACTTTTTAAATGATGTTCAGTTAAAAAAGTTTGATTTGCTAAATTAGACTAGCAATATAAGTGAAAGGAAAAAAAGAAAGGCAACAAATAATTTTTCTCCTAATTTGGTTGGGTAGAAGTGATGGAAAGGCAAAGAAAATGGAAGGATTTTCTTTCCCTCAAATCTACCATTCCCTTTCCTTCCATTTTAGATTAAAATTGAGAGAGTGTGAAACAAAATATATTAATTTTTAATTAAAATTGATCCATAGCATAAATCATTTTCTTGCATTTTTCCCTACTAACCAAACAACACGAGGGATGAAAATTTTCCTTTCTCTTCCATTCTCTCTCCTTTCCCACTTTTTCTTTTCATTGTTCTTAGTTCTCACCCTCATTTTGTGAAATATAGTGTAGATAAAATCCTTCTTCTCCTTTTTTATTTTTTATTTTTGGTTATGAATAAGAATATCTTGAAGAAATACAATGGAGGGCCCTAAACCGTATCCAACTTCTGGATCTAGCATCCAAGAATGAAGAGAGGAGATGGAGATTGGTCAATCTCAATTACAAAGGGCAGTCCATTGGGTCACATTGTGAGACAAAAAACATATGTTCCGAGAAATGAAAACGAAATCCCAACAAAAGAGGGAGGACAAAGCATCCTTAAATTCGGTGAAGAAGGAAGTTAGAAAACAAGTCTGGGAGGAGTGTAGATTCAACAAGGCTTCAATCACTCCTTTAGAATCCCCTTCAAAAAATAAAATATTGGAGCTTATAGAACACTACTTGTTTAATGGCTTGGAAAGCAGATCGGGCTTCTCCTAGCTACTGTCGGATCACCGGGATGGGCAGATACCACGTCTCCAAACTCATTACGGCATACTGCTGCTATGAAGGAAGAGTGGGGTCTGATTGCAACATCAAAATTAATCTTAGCCTAGCCAATTTTATGAGGGAACCAAGAAATAAGTGAGTGATTTGCAATTGAGGACCAAGCGGCAACATGACCGACATATATCTATCATCTTGTTTATCGTAGAAAAGATCCTACGTACTAATCTTTGTTACTTTGCGATGTTCTGCATGAGTTGTAAGTTCATCATCAGGGGCTTTTAGAAGCTACATTTTTCATTTATAAATCTTTTACAGTAAAATTTCTAATATTATGAATTTTGTAAAAAAAAAAAAAAAAAACATGTAGACAATCTTTCTGCACATATCATTAGTCATTTAACGGATCAAATTTGGTGTGCCGGGGTGAGAAATCCCGGGTCATTATCGTATTATCATTCATGTTGTGCATTGCGTGAGTTTTTGGTTTCTCTCTCTCTCTCGAAAATATTTTTCTTTTTATTTCTCTCTCTCTCTCTCTTCACACTTCTATAAATTTCCGCCTACAATAACCCTACAAACCCACCAACTTTCTCAGAAAAAAAAATAATGCACACAAAACTCGGCCCCATGACTTCTCTCCTCCTTGTTATCTTTCTTTCATCTCTCACTGTAAGCACTCTAATAGTCTAAGCACTCTCACTCTCTGATACGTACATGAATTTGAGCTAATAGATCATGGGGAAGTAGTATAATGTTTCCTGTTAATTGTGTTGAGTCAATGTGTTATAGATGTTTGTTATTTTAAAGTCTATGTTTACTAGAGTCCTTGGCAGTGAGAGTATTGTTTGTATTATTCTTGGTAGTAGGAGTCCAATAGTTAACTTGCTTTACTTGTGTCCTAGTGTTTAGGACAATATTATGTGAAAAATGAGTCCCATAATTAGAACTTAATGTGTCTTACCAGGTATTTTAAATTGGTTGGGAGTTTTTGGTTCCTTATTTTTCTATTGTTAAGTCGTAGCATCCAAACTTTTATTTATTTTCTCTCCAAATATTGTAACAGAGTTTTGGGTTCTCAAAACCCTTAACTAAACCGATTATACGTATCACCCTCACTTTGTTTCCAGTTTCCACGTTGTCTTTATTATACATTCATACACTTTTCCTTTTGTGTTAATACAGGTTGGGTCCACGTACTGGTGAAAACCCATTCACCCCGAAAACCTATCTGATACGGTATTGGAACAAAGAGATCCAAAACAACCAAGCCAAGCCAATCTTTCTACTATCCAAGGCGTCTCCATTGAGCGCAACTGAGTCAACCAGTTTCTCCAAACTCGCCGCCCAAAACGCTCTCTCCTCTCGGCTCTCGGCCTTCTGTGCCTCCGCGAACCTCTTCAGCTTCCCCGATTCATTACCATCAACGTTTGGCCAAAAAGTCAATGTCAACTCTACCGATAGAATCTCTCGAACAAACTATGGCCACTCTGCCAACACTAAGAGTGGCTCCGGCGAATTCACCAAGCAAAGGCTGGGGCGAGGCAGATTCTTTCGGGAGTCTATGTTAAAGAAAGGGAAGGTGATACCAACGCCGGCCAATAGCGATAAATGGCCTGAAAGGTCATTTCTGCCTCGGTCGATTTCGTCAAAACAACCATTTTCCACGCTGAAAGTCTCTCAGCTGAAGCACATTTTTCTTGCGGGTGATAATTCGACTATGGAGAGACTATGATAGTAAAGTCCTTGAGTGAGTGCAAAAGGGCTCCAAACCCTGGCGAGACCAAGCGGTGCGTGTCCTCGGCTGAGGACATGATCGACTTTGCAGTTTCAGTGTTGGGTCGGAACATTGGCATTCTAACGACGAAGAATGTAAATGGGTCAAAGCAGAGTATAATGATTGGATCAATCGAAGGGATCAACGGTGGGAAAGTCACGAACTCAGTCACTTGTCATCAGCTCTTGTTTCCCTACCTTCTTTATTACTGTCATTCGGTTCCAAAGGTTCGGGTCTACCAAGTGGATATACTTGATCCAAATTCTAAGGCTAAGATCAATAATGGTGTCGCCATCTGTCACTTGAACACATCGGGTTGGAACCCGACTCAAGAAGCTTTCTTGGCTCTAGGGTCGGCTCCGGGTCGAATTGAGGTTTGCCACTGGATTTTCCAGAATGACCTAACGTGGACAGTTGTTGACTAGCCGTTACACGCCAAGGTGGTAAGAAATCTTAAGTTGTGTAATGGTTTATGGTACTATATTTTATCATATGAATCTCTTATAAGGAATTTTAGCTTAGCTTTGATAAAAAATAAATAGTAAAATAATAAAATAAAAAAAATTTCTCTCTTTCATTCCTTCTCCTTTTCTACTTTCTCTTTTCATTGTTCTCAGTTCTCACCCTCATTTTGTGAAATATAGTGTAGATAACATCCTACTCTTTTTTTGTTATGGATAAGCCCTAAACCATATCCAACTTCTTGATCTAGCACCTAAGAAGGAAGGGAGCAAATGGAGATTGGTCAATCCTAATTACAAAAGGGCAGCCCATCGGGTTACATTTCGAGACAAAAAACATTTGTTCCGGGAAATGAAAATGAAATCCCAACAAAAGAGGGAGGACAAAGCTTCCTTAAATTAATTCGGTGAAAAAGTAAGTTAGAAAACAAGTTGGGAAGGAATGTAGATCCAACAAAGCTTCAATGACACCTTTGGAATCCCCTTCAAAAAATTAAATATTGGAGCTTGATTAATTATAGAACAGTACTCTACTTGTTTAATGGCTTGGAAAGCAGATTGGACTTCTCCTAGTGTTGGATCACTAGGAGAGAAGCGGTCGAATGGGCAGAGACCACGTCTCCAAACTCAATACGGCATACTTCTGCTATGAAGGAAGAGTGGGGCTACGTACTAATCTTTTGTTACTTTGCGATGTTCTGCATGAGTTGTAAGTTCATCATTAGGGACTTTTAGGAGCTACATTTTTCATTTATAAATCTTTTACAGTAAAATTTCTAATATTAAGAATTTTGTATTAAAAAAAAAAAAAACATGCGGACAATCTTTCTGCACATATCATTAGTCATTTAACGGATCAAATTTGGTGTGCCGGGGTGACAAATCCCGGGTCATTATCATATTATCATTCATGTTGTGCAGTGCATGATTTGTATGGTTTCTCTGTCTCTCTCTCTCTCGAAAATATCTTTTCTTTTTATCTCTCTCTCTCTCTCTCTCTTCATACTTCTATAAATTTCCGCCTACAATAACCCTACAAACCCACCAACGTTCTAAGAAAAAAAAATGATGCACACAAAACTCAGCCCCATGACTTCTCTCCTCCTTTTTATCTTTCTGTTATCTCTCACTGTAAGCACTCTAACAGTCTAAGTACTCTCCCTCTCTGATACGTACATGAATTTGAGCTAATAGATCATGTGGAAGAAGTATAAAGTTTCCCGTTAATTGTGTTGAGTCAATGCGTTATAGATGTTTGTTATTTTAAAGTCTATGTTTACTAGAGTCCTTGGCAGTAAGAGTAGTGTTTGTATTATTCTTGGTAGTAGGAGTCCAATAGTTAACTTGCTTTACTTGTGTCCCAGCGTTTAGGACAATATTATGTGAAAAATGAGTCCCATAATTAGAACTTATTGTGTTTTAATTACCAGGTACTTTAAATTGTTTGGGAGTTTTTGGTTCCTTATTTTTCAATTGTTAAGTTGAAGCAGCCAATCTTTATTTTTTCTCTCCAAATATTGTAACAGAGTTTCGGGTTCTCTAAAGGCTTAACTAAACCGATTATACATATCACCCTCACTTTGTTTCTAGTTTCCACGTTGTCTTTATTATACATTCATACACATTTCCTTTTGTGTTAATACAGGTTGGGTCCACTGGTGAAAGCCCATTCACCCCGAAAACCTATCTGATACGGTATTGGAACAAAGGGATCCAAAACAACCAGGCCATGCCAATCTTTCTCCTATCCAAGGCGTCTCCATTGAGCGCAACTGAGTCAACCAGTTTTTCTAAACTCGCCGCCCAAAACGTTCTCTCCTCTCGGCTCTCGGCCTTCTGTGCCTCCGCGAACCTCCTCTGCTTCCCTGATTCATTACCATCAAAAGTCTATGTCAACTCTACCGATGTAGCCGATGACAATATAAAATATTACTATGCCAGCACCAAGAAAAGGGTGGAGCCAGGCAAATTCTTTCGGGAGTCTATGTTAAAGAAAGGGAAGGTGATACCAATGCCGGACATTAACGATAAATTGCCTGAAAGGTCATTTCTGCCTCGGTCAATTTCGTCAAAACAACCATTTTCCGCATTGAAAGTCTCTGAGTTGAAGCACATTTTTCATACGGGTGATAATTCGACTATGGAGACTATGATAGTTAAGTCCTTGAGTGTGTGCAAGAGGGCTCCGAGCCCCGGCGAGACCAAGCAGTGCGTGTCCTCTGCTGAGGACATGATCGACTTTGCAGTTTCAGTGTTGGGTCGAAACATTGACATTCTAACGACGAAGAATGTAAATGGGTCAAAGCAGAGTATAATGATTGGATCAATCGAAAGGATCAATGGTGGGAAAGTCACGGACTCAGCCTCTTGTCATCAGCTCTTGTTTCCCTACCTTCTTTATTACTGTCATTAAGTTCCAAAGGTTCGGGTCTACCAAGTGGAAATACTTGATCCGAATTCTAAGGCTAAGATCAATAACGGTGTCGCCATCTGTCACATGAACACATCGAGTTGGAACCCGGCTCATGAAGCTTTCTTCGCTCTAGGGTCGGCTCCGGGTCGGATTGAGGTTTGCCACTGGATTTTCCAGAATGACCTAACGTGGACAGTTGTTGACTAGCCGTTACACGCCAAGGTGGTAAGAAATCTTAAGTTGTGTAATGGTTTGTGGTACTAGATTTTATCATATGAATCTCTTATAAGGAATTTTAGCTTAGCTTTGATAAAAAATAAAAAAAAAAAAAAAAAAAAAAGTAAGTTCCTGGTTTACTTTACATATGGAAGACGTTGCTTATTGGCAGTTTAGTGCTACATAATTTGAGTTTTGAGCAATGTTTTCAAGAACAGCAGGCCCAGCACAAATAATTGTGTAAAAAAAATAAAAAAAAGTAAAACTTTGAAAAAGGACTACAAAAACAAGTTTGGATATTAATGTATTATTTTTTTTATAGGATTAATGTATTATTTTCTTGATTGTAGCTAGGAACTTTCTCGCCAGAGCATTGTAGGTCTCAATTCAACATGTATATCATGAAGCTAATAAATGTGTTGATAGTTTATCTGTCTTTTGAACTTGCGCTTCATCTAATAGTTTGTGTATTTATGGGAAGTCTTAGGATTAGTTATTCCTAAACAAGTTTACTTGTGTATTAAGCTTGTAATATATGGACTTTCTCTTCGAATTTTAATTTATGTGGATATATGGGAAGTCTTAGGATTAGTTACTCCTAGACTAGTTTAATTATTTATTAAGCTTGAAATGTAATATATGTACTTTCTCTATCAATTTATGTGCATAACTAATATAATATATGGTTACTCCTATATATACTAGTTTAATTCTATTTTTTCCAGTTTAATTATGTATTAAGCTTGTAATATATGGTGGGTTTCAGTTAACTCAATTGGTAAAAAAAGATGTCGTTAAATAAGAGATCCGTGATTCAAACCCTGTTTAAACCAATCAGTTAATGTCTTCACCTAATGATTAAAAGTAATAATCACAGAACCCATATCAAAAGTTGAAATTATATCATGCGTGTCTCTATACATTTTGAACTTATAAAATATGAATTATTATTAAGACTTTCATCATTTCATCCACAAAATCAATCTTGGAAATATCAAGCATTATTGAAGACAAGTCACTGTCTTAAGAATTATTGCTAAAATTATTTTGGAAGTATCATGAAATTATATCTAACAGTTATTATGTGGCACTGTTCATTTTTTCACTGTGCAATATTGTTCATTGTACTCTTCACTTTTTATTGTTCATGTCACTATTTATGTAGGGCCGTTTCGTTCGCTATGATGTGTCCTTGATGTGATGCATATTACGATGATGTGATATTAATATTTTTGGTTTATTTTATTTTGTCTAACATTACTATAATTTAAAATTACGAAATATATCTTATCATTTTAATCTCATCACCTTCCTAAATAATTTAATGTTATATTCTTATATTGAGATTACATTAATGTAAAATTACAATAACGTAATATTACGACATAATGTAACATTACGGAGAACCAAATGCCCCCATAGTATTTGTAAGCCTTAATAAGACATATGAATCAGTCATATTAGACAAGCCTTAAACACGAACTACTTCAAGCCAAAAAAAGAAAAATCCTCTCAGTATAAAAGCATTCCCTTGTAAGCTATCAATCCATCCAATATCAATCCTTGTATAAGTAAAAATTATCATTATAATATTTTCAAGTATTTGAATAAGTATTAGTGTTTGAAGTACTATTCAAAGTTTTCAAGAATTAAGTAAGTTTTTAAGTTTTCAAAAATATATTTATTTCCAAAGTTTTATAGATTGTTCTTGCAACATAATTATTCATACGTATTCATTCACGTTTCTCTCTTCAACCAATCTTCGTATTCCCCTTAGGTTCCCCCAATTAATATCAGAGCCAAGTTCTCTTGAAAATTTATATTCAATTTTTTTGGTTAGTGGTTTGTAATTCTATGAAAGAGTGCCTTTAAGTAGCCCCTACGTTGGTGAGCACGAGTCCATTGGTTAGCCCATTGTTTGAGATTGATAGTTTAAGGTGGTCCTGTCAGTGCTCCCATAAGATAACTTCATTGAGTCATTCTAGACTACATGGAAATTAATATTCTTTAACTATGAATTCCCGATTGCATTTCTAAAAATCAATCTTCCAAACAGACCAAACATCATTGGCAACATTAAACTCAAACAAAGGAAATATGTAATATTACATCGGAAAGTTTTGAAAATTTTATATATTACCATCTCGAGACATCTAAAGATGCAATCAAAACGTGGTTATTATTCCATCAATGAAAAAGAATAATCAAACCCAAAAATTTAGAGCATGTCAAATCAGTGTTTGATACAACTGAAATTGGAAGAAACGCATAAATCAACATTTGAATTAAAAAGTACCAACGAAACCCTAACCCTAATCACAAAATGAATAGAAGTTTGAACCCAACACCCTAGCAACATCAGTAAATCATTTAATTCAAAAGTTGGTTAGTTCAACTAGAATTAGAGGCTTTTGATTGAGTTGTCATATGTTATACTTTAGATTTGTTTTAGAAAAATCCTAAGCCTTAAATGGAAACTAGGGAAGGTTCATAATTGGTAAGGGTTGAGTTTAGTGTATAGCACAACTACACACTTTAGACACATGTAACCAATGTCTTGAATTCCGGTCCAGATACCGTACTACATCGACAATTGCAATAGAATATTCCAGTACTAGTGTATTCCAGTGCACCATTTCGAGATTATGCACTAGATATATATACACACACATGTACATAATTTCTATATTTATAACTTCATATATTAATAGGCCAAAAACAAATTGATCCCTTGTGATGAATTAATTGATTAATTAGCCAAGTTTATTAATTAATCAAATTAACATGCAAACGCGTGGTAGCACAAACAAATCACCAATTAAACTAAGTGCAGCAGAAAATAAATTGACATGGTGATTTGTTTATGAATAGGGAAAACTAATACGGCAAAAACCCCACCGGGTGATTTTAAGGTCACAACTCCCGAAATTTCACTATTATCACAACAAGCAGTTATAAGTAAAGGAATCTCAGTACCTTATACTAACCTACAATTGAACCCTTATCCCAATACCCAATTGAACTTGTTCTGTAGTGACAATTTCTCCTTTTGATGCAGGGCTCCCAGTATGTGACTAACCAATTGCGCGAATCCTAGTACGCAACTTCAATCACCAACTAGAGAAGGTTATTGGCTGCAAAGTTCTTCAATTCATCCCAACGATGAAGATCCAGAAGATGCTTGGTCACAAAACCGTACGGTGCACAAACACAGCAACTTCTTCACAAGAACGATGAACTATGGCAAATTCTATCTCTGGTCACAATTTGCTTGAACAAACTTGTGTAACTTGTGAACACTTTGACGGCCCTTCAACACTTGTGCAACTTGTGAACACTTTGATGGCCCTTAAAATAATCATTTTAAATGTCTAGGGTTGCGAGAAAAGAAAGCCTAAACACAATCACGGATTGGAGTCAAAACAGAACTGAAAAGCTATTTTTTATAAACCTTGACAGATGCCTATCTGTCGAGCAGTTGTTGAGCCATGGGGCTAGAACAACTTCTTAAGCTCGATAGATGGCTAGTTATTGAGCTTTAATAATAGGCACTTCTTCAACTTATTTCTTGAACAGACTTGCATGGCTTTAACACTTGATCTTAAAACAAAGTTTCTTGAAGTATTAAAAACATCCTAAATCTACCCAAATACAAGTGCATTTTGTCAAAGGATTAGTCAATTACATAAAATAGTGACATGTGTTCCTAACAAGTAAATCACATATGTCCTAACAATCTTCCCCTTTGGCAATCCGTGACAAAATCACAACAAACAAATGAACATATAAGAGAAGTCATAAATCACTCAACTCATATTCACTTATTGAATACAATAAAATCTATCCTAATACAAACTCTTGAAAAACTTTGCAAGAAGAGAGTTTATGGCAAGTAGACTTTGACAACCTGTATTTTTGAAACACTTTAAACAAAACTCATTAAGGCATCTTTGTGTGAAAAATAAATAATAGATTGCATACAAGTAATAAGAACCATGTGCATAAAGAAAGAAAAGAAACAACACATGTAAGGGTAGGTAAAAGAAACATACATCAATATATAAAGAAAATAAGTACAATGTATGTCAATAATGATCACAAGACCCATGTACAAGAATAAATGTATCTAAAGTAGAGAAAAGAAAAAGATACATGTAATCCTCACTACATCCCTCAAATATCAACACTCCCCTTAACAAAAATGTCTTATACTAACTCTCCCCCTAAGAATGACTACTCTCATATCCAAAATTACTCCTATTTTTTGGTCACGAGTGACAAAGGGTAAGAGTGTTAAGTAAACATCTCATCGATAGAGCTAGCATCTCCATCATCATCATCATCATCGGCAACATCATCGTCATCATCCTCATCCTTAGAATTAGAAGCCACTGGAGGAGGTGAAGGAGAAGGCTCAGGAGCAAAGCCACCCATGATCACCTGCCATTATGCAATATGATCGACATGAACTTTCATCTAATACAGCTCTGTAGATAGTGTATCAAGGCGAGCATCAATGCGCTGCAACTGTGCCATGAAGTCCCCTAGTGACACATTGCTTGAAGAAGAGGAGGGAGCGGACGTGGATGGAGCAAATCGAGATGGAGCCGAACGAGAGGGTGGAGCTGCTGAATCTGACTGTCGTGACCTAAATTGCGCCTCGCTACATTTAACGGTAGCGGCATCTACGACACACATGAAAGAAAAGTGGTTGGAAGAGGGATAAAGAAAAAAAAAAAAAAAAAGTGGCTTAAAATCCACGTGATAGCCGAAGGGAAAATGAACTTATCACGGGTAATCGTATCCCTAAACAAATCTATAATAGAAAGAATAAAATGTGAAGGAAAATCTATAGTGAGATACTCAAGAAGAGAAAGCAAAAATCGAGCACGAGGCTTTATGATAGAGTTATAGTGAGAGAGTGGGTGCAAAACAAATGTCATCACTATGTTTATGAATCTAGGACCTTTAGCAAAGGCCTTACATGGTGTAAACTAACGATCACCCCAATTAGAATGGCGCTCGCAGAAAGCAGAGATCATCTCATCTTTGGACACAGTCCTCAAACGCTCACATTCGGGGTAATCGGGATGCTCTACCCTCAGAACATGGAGCACATCTGAAACAAGCTGCAGTGTGACAACAATGCACATACCTCAAACGCAAGTATGAAAGAGAGGTACTAAAGAATCAAGTCCATGCATGTTTGAGTAAAACTCCTTGATTAGCACGGAAGGACAAGTGATTGGAATGTCACACAGTGACTCCCCCAACCCCGACTATGAATGACATCGGGTAAGTCAGTGTTAGCGAAGTCTACCAAAATGACTCGGCGTTCCAAATGAACACCTCGTCAAGAAAAGTTCTTCGAGAAGTCCTTTCGGGCATCCTCATCATGAAACCAGATATGAGAAGGAGTAGGATCAGAGGAAGACGATGCCCCAGAATAAAAAGGGTTCTGAGACGGAGTGGATTTACATTTTGGTGCCATAGACACAACTAACATAAACAAAAAGAGAGGGAGAGAGAGAGACCAATAGAAAAGTCCCAACACATTTCAAATATAGCAAGTATATTGAAAATAGAGTATGTATGCATGAGGAAGGCATGAACATGTGACATGCAAAAGAAATTGCATCATGGGCTCAGCCCAATCTAAACCTACCAGCACACTATCAATTTGCACACATCTAAATGTATGATAATACTGTTATAATGCTTATGTGATGCAATGCATGAAATTTTAAACTCATTTAAGCAAAAACCTATCCCAAAATTTCAACAATAACTCATCAATTTTGAAAACCCCCAAAATTTTTTAAAAACCCCAAAAACTAGGTTTCAAAACATGAAAATGCATGTAAATGAAAGATTCGAAGCTTACCAAGTGAAGAGAAACTTGTAAAAGCTTGAAGAAACCTTGAGGAAGAAGTTTGGAGTGACTGAGAGAGGTTTAGGAGGTGAAAACACGAAGCTATTAAGAGTGAGATCGAGAGAAATGAGAATCGGATCATGTTGGACTTTTATATAGAAGGTCAGTAAATCTCGACAGATAGAGGTGTTGAGAGGTGTCAAGAAAGATGTCGAGAAAGACAACGTCAATAGATGCAGCTTTCGAGAAGGTGTCGAGGAACAAAGCAAAGACACAAGAAAATAAGCTCAATCGATCCACCAGCTATCAAAAAGCTATCGAGGATCCAAAAACTTTCTTGATCGATCCACCTAGCTGTCGAGGATCTGTTGAGATTGTGATAAGAAAAAGCTTAAGAGCTCGACAGATAGCTAGGTGTTGAGGATGTGTTGAGATTGCTTAAAACTAGTTTTTTAGGAGGGGAAAAACACATATATGAATGCAATCAAGTTTACAACTCAACCAAGGATCCAATTAACATTTTAAACACTTAAAAAAATCTCTCAACAGCAATTTTAAGCACAAAGATCCCAGAAACACACACACACACACACTAAACATGTCTAACCAATTTTATATTTTAAAAACAAGTCAAGACAATTTAGTGAGTATACATTAACAAATGTAAACCTTGTGATGGCCAAATCACATTGTACCTACATATGTATCAAGAGTAGCAAAGAATATAGTGTGTTGTGTGTGAAAAACATTGCAAGATTGCATAAATGTATACATGTTATGACGATTTGAGATATGAGAAAATCACTTTAACTCACACACAATCATAACTGTTTGATGGGGACTATCACCTTCGAGGTACATCCTACATCTCATAGAATACATGCTTGCAATCATATTTAAAGCATTTTAATTCTTTTTGCTTTTATTTTCTTTGCATTTTTTTTAAGCAAATCATGCATGAGCATATAAGAGAGAGAAAATAAATTTCACATTTCAATTTTGCTTTACCGAAGCACACAAATGTCATTTAATGATTGGCGGGCAATAGTGGTGAGATGGTTATTTATGTCTTTTTCTTAGGATCTTTTAGTCATTCCCGTCAAAAAGAGTGATACAAGTGTTAAGTACAAGAGATAACTAAATCTTACTCATCACAAACAAGATCCACAAAACTCACTTGCTTAGTTGTGCATAGAGATGCTCATTTAAGCTATAAGAGATACAAAGTTTAGAAAATTTTGTTTCAATGGCCATCCAAGGTACACAAGTACCAATGTACACAGAACACACATTGTTTTTGTATTTTTCTAATTTTTCAATTTTTTTATTTTTATTTTTATATGAAAAACAAAATAAACAAAACTGAAAAAAAACAATAACATGTTAATCAAAGCAAAGCATAAAAACTAGACTGATTCAAAATAAAATCAAAACACACAAGTCATGCAAAAACAAAAACACAAAGAGAGAGAAGAAAGCGATAGAATCACTTGGAACCATTTTCCTTCCACAACCTGGAAGAACATTTCCTTTGATTAAACCCTTAAACCAGCGGTGAGGGAGAAGAATTGAAATTGTTCAAGTTCGAAAGGAACATGAGGGCTTTGAGAAGATCTTCAAGAGGAGAAAGAGAGGATTGAAGCAGATTCTAGTTTCCAGATGCTATCATGTTGTTGCTTTGTTGAGTGGCTAACCACTTATAGCAATTTGGTTGAGTATGACCGGCAACTCCACAATGATGAAAGAGATGCTGCTTCTTTTGTTTAGACTTTTGAGAGTTAGCCTTCTTAGCCCTAGGATTTTTAGCTTCCTTCTTATCTTGCTTAGGGAGTGCTTCTAAGATAGATTTACCCTTGTCTATGTTCTCACTAGCTAAATTAGTTTTAACATCATTGTTTTCAATTTCAACATTATTACTAGGAGGAACAAAAACAGTAGTACTAGTAGAAGCAATATTAAAAAAAGAAAAACCATACCCTAAACCTGTTCGATCAGAAGCAGATTTTTGAAGACTGGACATCTCATCAAGCTTTGCACTTAAAGTCCTCTCCAATTGGGCTCTGACTTGAAACAACTCCGCTTCAAACTTTTTGGTCTTCTTAGCCAATAAATTGTTCTCAAACCTTAGTGCCCTAATAGTCTAGTTGGCTTTATCAAACATTGTGGAAAGCTCTTCTCACTTAAGCTCCATATCACTAAGCTTCTTAGAGGCCAACCTATACATCTTCTCATGCTTCTCTAAGACCTTGTACAACTTTGCATAGGCTGTGTAGATGTCATCTTGTTCATCCATCTTCTCAAACTTGGACTCCACTAATTCCTCTTCTTCATCCACGTCTTCAACAATCCCCTCAGTAGGATTGACAGTGGCAGTGAAGGCATTCAGGATTCTGTCATCCTCATTGTCGAAATCACCTTCAAGCTTAGTGTCGCTCAAAGTAGCAGCAAGTGCCTTGCTTTTCCTAATGCTCTTGAGATATGTAGGACATTCCTGTTTCATGTGACCGAAGCCTTGACACCTAAAGCACTTGGATCCGGCGGGAACAGTGTACTGTCCGCCATCCCTAGCATCCTTCTTCCCTTTGTCTTGACTCTTAAACTGAAATGAACTGGATTGCCTATGGTCCTTGTCGAAGTCCTTCCCATTGGCATTCTTCATGAACTTCTTGAATTGCCTGGTGATGTAAGACTTCATCTTAGAATCTTTATCGTCTGAAGACTCATTTGTGTCACTGCTCTTGGCCTTCAAGGCCATGCTTTTGCTTTTGCTCGACTTGCCAATCCTTGTTAACCTTAGCTCGTAAGTTTGCAGATTACCAACCAGCTCTGTCAAAGGAATCTTATCAATATCCTTTGATTCCTCGATCTTCATAATCTTTGTATGGAATCTCTCGGGTAGAGATCTGAGCACATTTCTCACAATCTTGGGTTCTGGAATGGTTTCCCCAAGATTGAAAGCTGAGTTCATTATGTCCATGAACTTGGCATAGAACTTATCAAACGACTCATCCTCCTCCATCTTAATCTCTTCAAAGCTTATAGTGAGCCTCTGTAGCTTCGAAACCTTGACAGCCTTGGTTCCCTCATAGGTTGTCTGGAGGATGGTCCATGCCTCCTTAGTAGTTTCAGTAAAGGATATCTTCTTGAACTCCTCATTGGTGACTACACTAAATAAGGCATTCAATGCCCTGCTGTTGAAGTTTGCCACCTTGATCTTAGCTTCATCCTAATCGGCTTGCGCTTCCTTTGGCTTGGTCCAGCCAATCTCTACAGCTTACCACACATTCTCATCTAGAGACTATAAGAAAGCTCTCATGCGTACTTTCCAGTATGCATAGTTAGTGCCATCAAATAAATGAGGTATAATTAAAGACTGTCATTTATCCATGACAAACAGGGGTCAATGGATCAACACAACAAAGATTAAAACCTAATTATAGTGCGCCTGCTCTGATACCACTTAATAGGCTAAAAACGAATTGACCCATTGTGATGAATTAATTGATTAATTAGTCAAGTTTATTAATTAATCAAATTAACATGCAAACGCATGGTAGCACAAACAAATCACTAATTAAATTAAGTGCTGCAGAAAATAAATTGACACAATGATTTGTTTACGAATGGGGAAAACCAACACGGTAAAAACCCCACCGGCTGATTTTAAGATTACCACTCTCAAAATTCCACTATTATCACAACAAGCGGTTACAAGTAAAGGAATCCCAGTATCTTATACCAACTTACAGTTGAACCTTTACTCCAATATCCAATTGGACTTGTTCTGTAGTGATAATTTCTCCTTTTGATGCATGGCTCCCAGTATGTGACTAACTAATTATGCAGATCCCAGTACGCGACTTTAATCACCAACTAGAGAAAGTTGTTGGTTGCAAAGTTCTTCAGTTCATCTCAACGATGAAGATCCAAAAGATGCTTGGTCACAAAACCTTACGGTGCACAAACACAGCAACTTCTTCACAAGAACGCTGAGGGCAAATTATGTCTCCGGTCACAATTTGCTTAAACAAACTTTCTTCAACACCTGTGCAAATTGTGAACACTTTGACAGTCCTTAAAATAATCCTTTTGTATGTCTAAAGTTGTGAGAAAAAAAAAAGCCTAAACACATAATCACGGATTAGAGTCAAAACAGAACTGAAAATCTATTTTTCATAAAGCTAGACAGATGCCTATCTATTAAGCAATTGTCAAGCCACGGGGCTGGAATAGCTCCTTAAGCTCGATAGATAGCTAGCTGTCAAGCTTTACTAACAAGCACTACTTCAGCTTGTTTCTTGGACAAACTTGCATGGCTTTAACACTTGATCTTAAAACAAAGTTTCTTGAAGTATTAAACACATTCTAGATCTACCCAAATACAAGTAAAGTGCGTTTTGTCAAAGGATTAGCCAATTACATAAAATAGTGACATATATTTCTAACAAGTGAATCACATATGTCCTAACATATATTATTATATCTAATTAACCAAAACAAAATTTAAAATATAATATGAGAATGAAATGAGTCAAATGATGAATTTTGGGCTTCAATATTTAAAAAAGGTAAACACAATCTAGAATATCCCAAAATAGACCAAAATTTAGAGACTGAAATAGCTAGAATTCATCCAGAATAACCCAAAATTTAGATTGAAACACAACAAATGGGTAAATGCACCAAATTAAACACCAAAATGGAATAGAATTTAAAACATTGCATGTAACCCAACTAGGTCTACACAACGGGACATTTTGGATACACGTGTCATCATTCAGGTAAGTCTAATATAATTGGATATTTTAAACAAATTGAGTTATAATCATGGTGAGTTCAGAACAATTAGACACCCTATTATGGCACTGGCCAATGAAAATCTCACATAACCAATCAACAAATAAAAAAGTACAAGAAGTCAAGAACTACAACTACTGGTGGTCCCATAAAATTTGGTAGAAAGTGCCAAGGAGAAAGAGGTATATATATAAAATGAGAAATGATATGTCCACAATATTTTTACAATATTTTAACAACAAATCCTAAGTGTTGGTTATTACTAGTTATTATTGTTGGGTTAAAAAAGTAATCTTAGTGCTAAATTCAAATTTAAACCAATAACAACTAACTACCTATGCCTATAGACTTGTGATTAGATGCCTATGCCTCTATCCCCTTCTCACTCTCACTCAACTTCAAACCAAAATGGAGCTAACAGCTCAATGTGCTTAATGCTTACTATCATGTACCCCTAAACTTCTCAACAATCCTCTCAAAACATCTCGACGATTGGTATTAAGTGCTACTACTACTACTATTCAAAACCAAAAGAGAAGCGGTCCTAGTCCTCCTCGATTGAAGATCGTGAATGCGAGGAGAGAAAGTGGTGGAGCTAAGGTTGACACTACCGTGGCGGTGAAGGAGAAACCGAAATCGGAGCGCTTCGAGGTGTATAGAGGTTCTCCGACGCCGTTTGGTTCCATCGCTCATGACGGCGGTGTCAATTTCGCTATCTTTTCTTTTTCTGTTTTTGGTGATCAATGTATTTTTACTTTGTAAATGGTGTTTAGGACTTTGAATTTGAATTTGAGTATGTTATTTTGTGATACAATTTCTGTTCATTCAGTAACTCTAGGAGCAATGCTTACATATACAATGTTTTTTCACATTAAATTTCACAGAACTTGTCAAAGTTGCTATTGACTCTTGTCATCACTAACATCACTTTAGAGGACTCATTGATCATTTTGAGGGAAAAGTAGGCCTTATCTATACTTTTCCTAATCCGGAATTATGATAATTTCAAATACACACATTACTATTAGGGGCGTTTAATTCGCCATGATGTTACATTACACTATAATATTACGTTATTGTAATCTTACATTAATGTAATCTTAATACAATATTGTTACATTGTTTGTGAAGGTAATGAGATTAAGTTGATGTGATATATTTTGTAATTTTAAATTATTGTAATGTTAGAAAAATTAAAATAAACCAAAAATCTTGATTTCATATCATTGTAATGTGCATCACATTAAGAGCACATCACAGCGAACCTCCCTTAAGAACTAAGAGCTCAAGAGATGGTAGGGGCATAGCCAGGAATTTGTACATGGGGGGGAGGGGGGGCGATTCGAAGGTTGAAATCGACGACGATGAGTATCATTATTGTATGGATAGTCTATATTTTTAGGTTGATATGGACCTTCTTTGAGATAAGCTCGTCGGATTTCATCTTGTTTGTTGATTGGGAATTCACATATTTGTTTACATGATCCTGAATCACGATCTATCTCTTCAGATTGAATTCTTGAACATTTGGAGGGGTGTTCATCAGGCATTGAAATATCAACATTTGTTTCTACAGCCACAGGTGTCCTAATTTTTGAATTGCTAACATATTTTTTCTTAAGGAATGCATTAATTGTTTTTCGTTTGCTCATAATTCTTTTAGTTTTAAGAATATGACTAAAAAATTAACCTGAAAAGAACTTTAAAAAATAAAATTTTAATTAGAAATTTTTACATAGTTTTATGAATGTTATTCATACTTAAAAAAAAAAAACAAAATTTTCACTATAATTTAAACAATCAACCCATTTTTAATATGACTTTAATTAATAATAACCCCTCAAACAAAAACAAAAATTAAACACACAAGTATTGGTACACAACATAAACCAAACAATTTAACATCACCCACGGCCACATCCACAGCAACACGATATCTAACTAATCAAAAATAGTTAATAAATCAAAACAATTTTACCTTAGAAACTTTGTCTTCACAAAGTGCAAAAATGGGTCACCCGTGTGGCAATGCCTACTACCTCTACCTCCAAAAGATCTTCCCTTCAAGACTCATCACAAACAATCTCCCCATGCCTTCAATCTCATACTTCTCTAAAAGTCTATGAAAATATAAAGAGCATGTGAATATTTAGGTGTAAATATGATTTATTTTTTATATTATATGATTTATTTTTTTCTTTTTGTCTTTGGTCTGCCTTTAATGTCTTTGTGTTTGGTTTGCCTTTATTTATGTCTTTGTGTGTGTTGTCTCTTTCTTTATTTATGTCTTTTGTGTCTTTGTGTTCTCTCCATTTTCTAATTCTGACCCACTAACCCAAATACTCAATGAATCCCACTGCAAACACTACTAACAAAAACTTTTCTTAACTTTACCTTTTTTTTTTTTTTTTTTTTTTTTTTTTTTTCTGTCACTTGTCTGTTGCCCAACTCCACTTTTCCCCATTATTGTGCCCAACTACCAGTCAACAAAGAAAAAACTATATGACTATCTCTACAAACTCTGCTCTCTCTATCTATCTCTTTTATCTATATAATGCAAGAGTCACAAAGCCAAAAAGCCCCCCAAAAAAAAAAAAAAAAAAAAAAAACACCACAGGCAGCAGCCGCAGCACAGATTCAATTCACAATCACAAAATCAATTCAGTTCATCACTCATCAGTAAAAACACAAACATGAAACACCACAAGTCCACAAGGCACAAGCAAAGTTTCTTTGATTCTTAGATCACAAGGTTTTGAAGGAAAAGATAAGAGTAAATACCTGTGAACTGTGAAGGCTCGAAGCTGGGCTGGCTAGGCAAATCGAGCAACAGCAACCAGCGGCAACAAGTGGATCTCGTCTCGGTCTCACGTGGCGGCGTGGGTCTGGCTCTCGCCGGCGTGGTTCTCGCTTGAAGCTAGGTTTCGCACTCTCTCGCTCTCGTCTTGCTCTCTGTCTCTCTCCATCACGGCGACACTGACACGGGCCTCTGAATCTAATCAAGATGGGTCTCTATACTCTCTATCTATGTCTCGCAGCTCTTGCCTCTCACTTTCCTTTCTTTTTTTTTTTTCTTTTTTTTTCCTTTGTTTTTTGCTTTCTCAGTTTGGTTTTGGACTGCTGAGAGCTGAGTTTTTTCTTCTTTTTTTTTAGATTGACATGGGTCATGGGCTCTGCTTTGAGTTGGCTGGATGATGGGCAAGGGGAAGGGGGTTCATGATTTTTGGGAGGGGGGCCGGAACTAAAAACTAGGGGGGCTGGAGCTAAAATCTCAGGGGGGCCCAAGCCCTTTTTTTTTTTTTTTTTTGGGAAAATTTTACTTGCTAAAATTTTTTTTTTTGGGCCTAAGGAGGCCCGGGCCCCTTAGCCTTCTACCTGGATTGGGAGAATAGTTGAGAAATGGATGGGGGGGGGGGGGTGGTTGTCCAATGTTGGGGGGGCCCATTTATTTTTTCTCTATAGTCTAATGAAAAAAAAAATTTTGCAGGGGCCACGGTCCCCCCAAGCCACTACATGGCTCCGCCCCTGAAAGATGGTCAAAAAAAAAAAATATCTATTTGACAGGACTTATTCCTATACCTATGAATTTCAATGGACCATTAGGGATGTATGTGCTACTTGATGAAATATGTGAATTGTTGTATATCTTGGAAACCGATACTTTTTATGGCCTTCTTATTCTTATACCAAGGAGTTGTTGCATATCGTAATTAGCAGAGATTTTTCATGAGTTTTGAGGCTTACAAGATCAGCTTTTTGAAACAATGATACATTGATACTGTTTTTAAGAGTCATTGATCAAACTTATGAGTTTTTAAGTCCCATAGTTTGTTGTGCACATATACTGGTAGTATTTCTTCAAGTGTTCTATGTTCCATGGTTGAAGTAGTTCCTAGCCGTCTATAGACTTCAAGTAGTCGGAGCCTTTTCTGGAATGATGGATTACTTCGTAGGGGCCTTCCCAGGCTGGTCCTAGTTTTCCTTTAGGATGGGTCCTTTGTTGCTTACGATACCTTTCTAAGGACTAGGTCTCCTGTGTTGAACCTTCTTACCTTAACAGTTCTGTTATAGTATCTGACCATTGCTTCCTTGTGTTTGGCCATTCGCTTCATAGCTTCTTCTCTAACTTCATCAACTAGGTCCAGATTGTTGTTAAGCTCCTGCTAATTCTTCTAGTCTTCATATGTTTTGACTCGGAAGCTCGTCAGTCCTACTTCCATTGGTATGATGGACTCAATGCCAAATGTCATGCTGGATGGTGTTTTTCCTGTTGGAACTCTTGTCGTTGTCCTATATACCCAAAGGACATTTTGTAGTTCTTCAGGCCACGCTCCCTTTGTTCCCTTAAGCCAAGTTTTGATAATTTTGAGCAAGCTTTTGTTCGTCACTTCTGTCTAGCCGTTGGCTTGAGAGTGTCTTGGAGAAGAGTAGTGGTTCTTGACTCCTAAGTCTTGGCAAAATTTTCGAAACTTGGGGTTGTCAAATTGCTTTCCATTGTTTGATATTATGACACGTGGGACTCCAAACCTGCAGATGATGTTTTTCCACACAAAGCTTGTGATTTTAGCTTCTGTTATCGTCATCATTGGCTCTGCTTCTACCTATTTTGTGAAGTAATCAATTATCAAGATTATAAATTTGAGTTGCTTCTTCCCTAGAGGGAATGGACCCATAATATCAATTCCCCATTAGGCGAAGGGCCATGGTGAAGATATGGGTGTCATTGTCTCTCCTGGTCTCGTCTGGACATTTGCAAAGCGTTAACACTTGTTGCATGTTTTGACGATGTTGTATGTGTCTTTTTGTAGGGTTGGCCAGTAATATCCTGCTCTGAGCGCCTTTCCTGCTTGCCCCTGTGTGGTTTCCATAGATTCCCTTGTGTATCTCGTGGAGCACATAATTTACTTCCTCTGAATTGGCGCATCTTAGATATAGGAGTGAATACCCTCATCTATATAGCACATCATCAATAATGATGAAGCAGGCTGCCCCGATCTGTATCTTCTTTGCCTCCATCTTATCTTCAAGGAGCCCTCATTTTTTCAAGTAACGGACAATAGGAGTCATCCACTCGTCTTATTCTTTTATCTTCAGAATTTATTCATTTTCTGTGCTTAGCTACCCCCTTACCTCTACACATAGTTTGAAGGTTGCATTGTAATCGTCTAACGAGGCCAATCTTGCTAGAAAGTCAGCTTCTGCATTTTTGGCTTGTGGGATTTGCACAAAGTCTAGACTATCAAAGTGTTGTGAAAGTCATTGGACGATCTTCAAATACTTCTACATCCTTTCTTTTGGCTTTATAATCTCCCTTCACTTGTCCAATTATTAATTGAGAATTAGCTTGGACGATAAGGTTCCTTGCTCCTAGAGCCTTTGCCAGACTTAGCCCTGTTAGCAATTCGTCGTATCCTGCCTCGTTATTTGTTATTGGGAACTGCAATTTGACTGCATACTTCAATGTTTCTTTTTCTGGAGATATGAGCACTACTCCTGCTCCTCTTACTTTTTCGTAGCAGATCCATCTGTTTGAACCGCCCATGTTTCCATAAGAGGGTCTTCTTCCTTACAAGGGTAAATGAACTCTGAAATAAAATCTGCTAGCACTTGGGCTTTGATTGCTACTCAGGGCCTATATTTGATGTCAAATTGGCCCAATTTAATTGCCCATTGAATGAGTCATCTAGCTGCATCTATCTTGTTCATTGTCTTTCTTATGGTTTGGTCTATCATGACAACAATGGGGTGTGCTTGGAAATAAGGATAGAGCTTTCTAGAGGCAACCTATAATGCGAAAGCTATCTTTTCCATCCTTAGGTAACTTGCCTATGCTCCTTAGAATGCTTGGCTGGTATAATAGACTGGCTTGTAGACATTCCCTTCTTCTCTAATCAGTGCCAAACTTACTGCAGTGTTGGATACTACTAGGTAGAGATACAGCTTCTCTCCCATCATTGAAGGACTTAATAGTGGTGGCTTCGTCAAATACTCTTTCAATTTGGCAAGAGCTTCCTCACATTCATCAATCCATTAAAAGGCCTTTTTCAATACCTTGAAGAATGGCATGCACTTGTCCATTGCCCTAAAGACGAATGGTGTTTCTAATGGTTTGGGAATGGGTTCTAGTTCATTGATCACCTATGTGTGGTTCCCTCTTGATGCTAGGGTAGCTTGATAGCACTTTCTTACTAGAACTTGGTCTCCTCTGATTTCTCCTACTCCATGGGCTGTTGGAAATTTCACTTTCAAGTGATATGTTGACGTCACTGCTCTTAGTCTATTAAGTGCAGGTCTTCCTAAGATGATGTTGTATGTTAAAGGGTAATCAACTATAAGGAAACCAATTTCCTTGATGACCTATGCTAGATAAGTTCCTATGATCACAGATAAAGTGATGATGCCTCTAGGGACGATTCTATCCCCAGTGAAGCTTACTAGAGGTGAGGTGAAAGGACTGATCCTTTTCTTATCCTACTTCATCTGTTGAAACACGGGCAAGTAGATGATATCTACTAAGCTTCCGTTACTAATGAGCACCCGATGGATGTTGAATTCTTCTACTCTGAGTATGATTACCAGCGGATCATTATGGGGTTGCCTGATTTCGCAACTGTCTCTCTCTAAGAAGACAATATCAAGCTCGTCATTTTTTGGCACCTTCATTGGAGAGAGCCACAAATGCATGCTGTTTATTTCTCTCCCCTGTGCTTTTGTCGAATTAGAGTTTTCACCTGGTCTTTCAAATGCCTACACTCGTTGGTGCAATGCCCGTGATCTTGGTGGAACCTATAGTATTTGTTCTCGTCTCTCCTTTCTTCTAGAGTGCTAATTGGCTTCAGCCATTGTAGGGATGGATCGTCTCTTATTTGCATAAGGACTTGCTCAATTGGCATTATCAGAGGAGTGAAGTTAGTGAACCTTGTTTTCCTGTTTGGAAGTTCCTTCTTTTTTCTTGTAGTCTGCCTAATATTTCGCGTCTCCTTCTTCTTGTTGCGATTGCCGCTTGTTCCTTCATCTCTTCCTTTTTCCTTTCATTTCTTTTGCAAGCACTGCATCTTCTGCATTCATATACTTTTGAGTTTTACAGAGTAACTTTGCGACTGTTTTTGGTGGACTTTTAATGATTGAGAAGAAGACATCTCCTGGCAACAACCTTGCTAGGAAAGTTGTTAGGATGACTTGATCTTCAGTTTCATCTACCTATAGCAACTCCTTATTAAACCGAGTGACATACTGTCTTAGTGATTCTCCTTCTGCTTGCTAGATGTTGAGAAGATGGCTAGTGGGCTTTTTGTGTCTTTGCACTCCTATGAAATGACGAACAAAACCCTTGCTAAGTTGTTCAAAATCTGCAATAATTCCTGGGGTTATCTTGCTGAACCATACTCTAGTTGCTCCCTTTAGTGTTGTTAGGAATGCCTTACACATCACCTTGTCTAAGGTCATCTGCAATAGCATCAGCGTCTTGAATGATTCAATGTGATCTAAGGGATCCTTGGAACCGTCATACGACTCCAACTGTAGGAGACATAATTTTGGTGGGAGAGGACAATTCAGTACTTCAGCAGTGAATGGTGAGTCCATCCTTCAAATCATCCCATCTAGATTATCTTCGCCTTTGTCCTTCATAGCGCTTTTCAGTTCGTCCATCTCCTTCCTCATGTTGTGAAGTTTGTTCTCCATCCTAGTGGAATCTTCTCCTAAGGTCTTGTCTCATTTGTTGGCTTGATAGTTTGACTCTTCTTCATTTTTGGTTTTCACCCGTTCGCTGACATTCTGCGTTTTAGGATTCCATTATCTTTTGTAGTTCTTCATTCTGGCGAGTCAGTTCTTCCACATTGGCCAAAATGGCTTGCATTTGTTGTTGTTGCACAGCATCTGGCTAAGGTGTGTTCTCTGCTTCCATCTCATACTCCAAGGACCTCTTTTGTCAATGGGAAAGATGGCTTGAATGATTAGCGTTCCTCATAAACGGTGCCAAACTAATGATGCAAAAAATCAACAATTGAGCTCATCGTCGTAGTGGATGGATGATGCTGTGAATGGATTTGTCTCTATAGATAGAGAACCTACAAAATGAACTAGGTGGAAGAGTAACATGTTGGTGTGGCGTTAGCCAAACCACCTCCAATGCTTAAGTAGTAAGGGAGAAAGATTTTTGAGAGAAACAGACTGGAAAGTGATTTCTGTAGTGTGTTTGTGTGTAATTGGTCATACCTTGAGTTTCTAGTGCTTTCTTTTTTATAGTTGAATGCCTAATCAATGGGCAATGAATCATTGTATTTATGCTCAACGGTTAGTGAGTAACAGAATCTTTATCTGAAGTACACAGCTCATTCTGTGACCGTTGCTCCGTCTATTACGTTTCATCATCAATGAGCATAATAAATACGTAATGTCTTCTTTGGATAAATGATGATCTTTGCGTAGTGATGACCATAAATTTCTGACTCATTAGTTGACATGTTTGAGACTGTGGTGGCAGAGACGGACATGAAGAACATGTCAAAGTCCATAGGCCTAAACCAAGCCGTTCTTGGCTTTGAGACCATCAAAGCTAGATGACCAAAAATAGAGACAATTATGTAGTAGCTGAGTTGGATCCAAAAAGGGTTGACATGGAAGAGGAAGAAATGAAAAAACAAGTGATTTCAGCAAGAGAATGATTGGTAGAAATAAGAAAAACTAAAGAAAACCTCTAATTTCTTGCCAAAACAAGAAAAATTATTCATCTTTTATGAGGAAAGATTTTCCTAACCATGCTTAAAGTGGATATATGGGGCTTCTTATAAAGGGGCAATACTTGCTATACAAGCTCTACTATTTAGTGGGATGTTTCGATGTACACTTTGACATTATTTATTTATGAGAAATGTTAACAAATGTATTGGTTTAAAAATTATTTTTAGAAACATTTTATGGAAAATGATAACGTAGTTAATTATTTTGACAGTTTTTTTTTATATTTTTCATGAAAGTAGTGTCAAAATTTTCCTAACATTATTTATTAACAATTACCCTAAGGACACTTGTTTTGATTGTTTTGTTTTTGTTTGATGGGGACCAAATGTTCCAAGGGGATTGGATTGTATGGATTATATATATAAATATATGTATGTATGTATGTATGTATGTATGCAATTTATTTGTGTTAGGTTTTTAGATCCCTGTAAACTAGATTGTTTAATCTAATTAATTAATCAAGTGAATACTTAGATTTATTATTCAGATCTAGGTTAAAACAAAACAATCATATCATGCAAAATCATATCATGCAAAGCAACGGAAAAGTAAATAACACAACAATATGATGACCCAAAAAAACCAAATCGGTAAAAAACCTGGGAAGGATTTAACCTAACTATCCTCAAGGTAAAAAGCAAATCTATTATAAAGAATCGAAGTTTACAATAAGATTTAGACAACTAACATCCTATTGCTACCATATGTAGAACTTACTGACACGATGACGTACAAGCTCCGAATTCACGGACTCCTTCTCTATTAGGCCTTTGCAACACAAGCACCCACAATTGTGACTTTGAGACTCCACTCAAAGGTTTTGGATCTCCTTAGACATCGATCTTGTATGCAACTTGTATGCAACAACTTCTACAATACCAAATCGTGAGATTATTCAAGGAATAACACCAGTAGAAGACTTTAGAGAGCTTTTGGGTACAAAACCCTACATCTACAAAAGAGGCACAAGACACACTCTAATCTCTCTAAAAATCTCTGAAAACCCTCTCTAGGGTTAACTTATAATGTCCTTTAAATACTGGGAAAAACGGGTTGCGATTTGGCTTCAAATGGTCATGTTATGGGCTTTTTACATTTGCTGATTTTTTGTTGATATGCAACTTTCAATCGATTGAGTACCAATCGAATGAAACAGATTGTAACTCATTTTTTTCATCCCAAACTTGAGGTTTTTTGTCTTGGACTAAAAGTACACTATTCTAAATCAATGAGACTTACTTTTTGTCATGGTTTGCCAATATTACAAACTCAAAACCTAACAATTTGTTTTAGGAGAAACAAATATACATGGCAGTCACCCAATGATCAAGATATCACTTAGTGATACTACTTTTATTAACACAATAATGAAACATTTTTGTATCATTTTTTGAAAATTTTGTAATATTCAATTTAGTGTAATCTAGTTTTTTTAATGAAAGAATTAGATTACACATAATAAATAATCTAGACATCTCAATTAAAAAACCTACTAAGCAAAATTAACATTCATCTCTCTCTCTCTCTCTCTCTCTCTCTCTCTAAAGGTTAGTGCCATCACCATAAGAAAGAATCCTAGGCTCAACCCAAATTCAGAAGGAGGTGTGAACACAAAAGGAGAGATTTAAAAAGTTTTGCTGGTTTTATTAATTGATGTGGCTTAATTTTATTATGATAGTTGGACTAAATTGTAAGGGACATTACTCCCCAAGATACAAATCATCTATGATCAGGAAACATTTACTTATTTGGTCCAACCAAAACTATTGCATCCATCTAAACAAAATTTACTGGACTCTCTCATTCCCTTTTCTTTTTAAACTCAATCCTAGTCATCCATTGTTCTTCTTCTCCTCTACCAAGACTAGAGACTCTTCGCCTCTTTCTCCACCCTAAACGATGTCTACTTGAGAAGTGCCTTAAAATTCACACTAAAATTGCAGTTGGAGATGGAGAGATGGAGCGAAGGAGATAAAGACACATGGTTTGTGGTGGTAGTGGCGACAATAATGTCAAATATTTTAATTTTATTTAACGTTTTTCTCTTTATTTAAGTGTCCAGGAAGCGCTAAGGTTGGCAATGTTGTCATTTTTATGTTTTCCGAAAGAACTTATTGGTGTACAATATTGTACTTTTGAAATTGTGTGGTTTAACACATTGAGGTAATGGCCGTTAAGTTGAATTGTGTGGTTCAACCAAGAAAACCATTAGAACCGTAAGCTGGTTCAATAGGGTCAAGGGAATGTACTTATTTTTTTTCTTGAGACCTTTCCTCCATTTTAAGCACAAAGGCTGATAGCATGACCAATGGACCAAGTAAGCTTCTTGTGAGCTAATATGAAGTATTATTAAATTTATATTAGATTTATGTTTCTCAACTTCTACATCTCCTCTTTCTCAATGCTTTAAATATTAATAAATTTGTTTTCATTGCTAAATTAACTTGTGATTTAAGAATAATACATTTGCATAGGAATTTACTTTTTATAATTTATTTTAAAAGTGATTTTTATTTAATCAAAATGATTTCCACTTGAAGGATTATCATACAATTTTTTTCATGCTTGTTTATGTTGTACTATTTTCTATTAACATTATAATGTACTATTTTATGTTAACCTTATAATATCATGAAAGTTTATTTGAAAGTTTTTTTCAAAATTTTAAGATATTTTTAGTCAATTTTACCAATATTTACAAATTTAATTTCTTTCTTTTGGTTTAATTATCACTAAAATAATTATGACATCATCACGGTTTAACATTGGTTGAACTTTGATCCAATCTTAAAAACCTTGAACCTCTCCCTTTACCAATTGTTTGAACGATCCTAGTCTGAAAACCTTTCCCTGAATGTTTCATTTGAAAATACCAAGAAGTACCAACTAGTTGAGTTGCAAGTAGGCTCTTGTTGACATCTTTTTATTTTATATTTATTTATTTATTTATTAGAACTAAGAGAAGAGATTGCCAAAACTTGAGTAACATAATCAAGGAGTTTCATGGAAATTCAGGAAAAATTATAAGCACCCGCAAATAAATCCAAAGCTTTTTTTTTCCTCCCTTAACACAAATAGGCACATAAGGGAAATGATCATGGATTTACTTAATTTGTCACTGTTCTCAATCTCAATTTACATGCAAAATCCTAAAAATTCTCCAAAAATCACGATTTCAAACTAGGATTGTGAGAATTCCAGAAATGATTTAATCTATTCCATTCGAACATCGGATCGCTTAATTTTTTGTTCCAAAGTTAAAATGACCAAAATACCCCTAGCGGGCCAAACTTTAACTGAATTGACCAATGGTCAAACAAGCTCAAAAGTTCACCAAAATACTAATTTCCATAATTTTATATCAAAGTTCAATATTTTCCCTATGTCTGACCAAGGTCAAACTGAGTTTGAAAGCAATTTGGCCAAAATCAAACTGTTTGATTGGAATAAATTAATATATTTGTGTGTGCACGCATGTGTAAGCATGATGTAAGTATGATGTTCTATCATGTGACACTTTGAGAATTCGTTCATTTAGCTTTTCATTCAAGCAAAGGATTTGATAACTTACTAAAATTTTATTATTTATTTATGTTCAACAATAAATAGGTTTATGTCCTTAATTAGTATTTAGATTTTAATCTAACTTTTAGGTTACCACTTAACTATGCGTGTGTGTATATTTTGTAGGAAAGAAAAAAAAAAATAGAAACTCAAATAATAATAATAATGGTATTGCGCATCATTGTACAATGGGCTTAACATTACATGTATAATAGTCATTTGATAGGTCCACTCCCTTTTCCAACTTCATGAACTCTTCTACTACAGTGTCGGCTTAATGGGTTACGTAAATAGGCAACTACCTAAGGTTCCCAATGAAAAAAGGCTCTCAAATTGTTACCAATAGAGATATTTTTGTATTGATAGCAGTATTAATTAAGCTCCAAATATTCACCAATAAATAACAAGTATTTTGTTAATCGAAGAATTAACTAGTTATAAAGAAAAATCTTTTCATTGGATGTGGCAATGATTGTTCGTTTTTCTCAATTTTAGAGTGTAGAATTCATTTAATCTCCCACACACAAATTTTGAAAGAACTCATTAATCTCTCACTAGTAAATAAATTTATACTAAAATTTTATTTAGAGATCAAATATATAATTTTATTAAATTTTACAATCATAATTGTTTAGAATCAGGTTGTTTCTCTCAATAAATAGTGTTTATTTTGGTTGTATCCTCATTGAGTAATATGATAGATTCATTGTAATTTTTAATATTGCATCTAAAAATGTAGATCTTAAATAATAAAAAAAAAAAACAAAGAACAAAAGTTAAAATAAATCTTATATTAATATTCAAAATATAAAAATAGACTCCACTTAAAGTAGTTGCCTTGGGCCCTACAATGCCTTCAGCCGGCCCTGTTCTAAAATGAAAGATTTTTCTCCATCAAATTAAATTTGTAAAAGATATAGTTAAGTACAAAATACTTTGTCAACTAAACTTGCTTGTGCATAAAGATGTAAAAGATTTAGTTAAGACCTCAGCTAGGACAGGTTCTAGGCTCTTGACCACCTTTCATACTGAATTTTTTAAGCCTTCCAAAGATCATGACAATGATGAGGATGAATTTTCCCTTAGTACTCCACCTTCCCATGAATGCATACCGTGTGTCTACACAGAGGCTATCTGGTTTCAATTGCCGTTTGCAGCTGTATCCAGTGGTAAACCCAACATTCCGTATGCACTAAACGTTACCAGAGAACCTTAATTAGTTACTATTATTTAAACATTAATACAGGTGATCGACCAAACATGCAATTGAACTTCATATATGGTTTGCTACTACTAATTTTTAGGCCATTCGTTTACTAAAGATTCCTTTTTTTTTTTTTTTTTTTTTTTTTTTTTTACATTTATATTTCCCTCAAACTTTGTCACATCAATAAGTAGGTATTAAAAAAAAAAATCTAATATAAAATATATCCCAAAATTATTGTTTTGGAATTTACTTTGTGTCACATCCGAATGATTTGGCATGCATAAGATCAGAAGATATGATTTTATTTAAGAGAAAAGTAAAGAAAGTGGGAAAAAGAAGCTTACCTTATAAAACTTCTATGGTGACGTTCAAAACATTAAAGTTGAGGGTGTCTTCTTTCATTTTCTGTCTCTCTGTGATACATATGAAAAAAATGAAAATCGCTAAATAGGAGAGTTGTGAGAAAATTATACACTCCAGAAAAGTCTTCTTTCGATTTTGGCTTTGTTTCCCATTTTCTGGGAGATCCTCATGTACATGAACTTTTGGTGGAATGAACGTAGTATATGGTGGGAGATACCTATAAGAGAAAAGTAGACTTAATAAAGTTCATTCTAGCTAACTTGGTATGGATGTGTGAAGAAAATTATTTTTTTCATAATGAATAGTCATCGAAGATATCCATGATATACCTAATCTACATAAGTAAGTTTGAAACAAATAATTTTACTTAAGTAAAAGTAACGGATACTCTAAGAATATTAGTTTATAAAATATTTTTTAAAACTTATTTTTGGAAAAGAATAATATAATTGATTTTTTTTTTTTAACAAATTTTACATTTCTCATAAAAGTAGTTTTAAAACTTTCATAAAGTAATCTGTTAACAAATGTTATAAAAACAACTATTAATAGGACACTTTTACTTAAGCATTTTGACCTTATAATCAAGTAGAAATAAGGGTCACTATGGCCTTAATTATGAAAATGTTCATTGTTCATTGTTCCTTAATTATTCCTACTATTCCCATAATGCATGTTGGAATCACTATTGGAAACCTATGGCATGGGGCCAAAACTGAAAAGAACAATTGCGCAATTTATGCTTGGGGAACCTTGACCCAAAAAAACAACAAACATAATCCTTTTTGTTTTACTTGAGATGGAGGATATCATTTCTTATGAATAACTATTCCTTATAATAGAAATACATGACATCTAGCATGCAACTGACATCTTTTCAATAATCTTAACTATCATTTTGCTGTGCAATCTTTGAAGAAAGAACTAAGAGGAGTTAAAAATAGTAGAGGAAGAACAAAGTTGATAAAAAAGAAAAGAAAAAAGAAGACAAAGTATGTGAGAGAATGAAGCCATATTTAGTTAGAGAGAGAGAGAGAGAGAGAGAAAGATAGAGTACGGTTGTGGGACTAGGGTCTTGGGGCTTCTAGGAAATTATAATTCTATAGCTATTAATCAAGTTAAAGAATAGCTATTAAATCCATTTATGGAAGGGATGATTATTCTTCATGCCCTTAATCATACACATTATATATATTAGACGTAAATGTATTTTTAGTTTCTACATTTTGCACTTTTTCCATTTTGGTCCATACATTTTATTTTTACCACTTTTAGTCCTTAAACCAATTAACGCCTAACATTTAGGTCCTTTCCATCACCCAACTAACAGCAAAAGCTGACATGGCTGATGATGGAATTAAAAAAAAAAAAATTACACATTAATTAATTAAATTAAAAAAAAAATCATTAGTTTTTGAGAAGAACATGACTGCTCATATTCTTCATGTTCTTCCCTAGACATGTTTGATTGCCCAGAAATTTAAAATATCGAAGATTTAAAATAACGCATCAATGCCCTTGAGTCCTCTCTCCACCATTTTAAAAAACCTACTTTGTATAAATTTATGATCTTTCCTTTTCTTCTTCCATTTCAATTCCAGATCCTCTCTTTCTTTTTCTCTTTCTCACATTGCATGTTTGTGTTTGTTTATTTCTTTTTCTTCTTCCTTTGATCCAACTGTCGATCCCTTACTCTCTCTTAAATCTTAATCTCTCTCTCTCTCTCTCTCTCTCTCTCTCTCTCTAAACCCGACTCTCTCTCCCTTTTTGTAGTTTGATCGATGATGGTGGTGTAGGTATTTTTTTATTCCATTGTTAGCTTTTGCTATTAGTTGGGTGATGGAAAGAACCTAAATGTCAGGCGTTAATTGGTTTAGGTACTAAAAGTGGTAAAAATAAAATGTATGAACCAAAATGGAAAAAGTGAAAAATGTAGGGACTAAAAGTGCATTTACCCCTATATATTACTATGAGAGGAGGTGGGATATATTTATGGCATTCCCAAAATATAATTACTACATTTTTTTGTAAAGTTGTGATTTACAACTATATATAGTAAGGGTTGTGTGTGAGAATTTGGTGAAGAAGTGGTTTTTGCGACTGGACTCGCGACTGGTGACCCGTGAAACAAGCCACATAAGAAGCACATGTTGGAATCTAAAGAGTCATTGATAGGCTAGTTTTCGCGAGTGACTTGTAACTCAAGCCAAGTCGCGAGTGACTCGCGAAACCCACTACCTATTACTTTTTGAGTGTGACTTTTCCTATCCTTTACCAACACTATATACACCCTCATTACCCACGAAATGTAAGAAATGAGCTGTGTACTTTGGACAAAGATTTTGTAACGCACTAGCTGTTGAGCATAAATACAGTGATTTATTGCCCATTGATTAGGCATTCAACTATAAAAGAGAAAGCATTAGAAACCCAAGATAAGACCAATTACACACAAACACTCTACAGAAATCACTCTCCGGTCTGTTTCTCTTAAAAATCTTTCTCCTTTACTAACTTAAGCATCGGAGGTAGTTTAGTTGACGCCACACCGGTGTGTTACTCTTCCATCTAGTTCATTTTGCAGGTTCTCTATCTACAAAGATGACTCTATTCACAGCATTGTCCATCCACTACGACGAGAAACTCAACTGTTAATTTTTTGCATCATCATCAACTATCGAAATGGAGATGGTGGAGAGGTATTCACTTCCTTTCTTGGACTCCAATTTGCAAGGTCCAAGTTCCTCAAAAATTGTCCAAGTAGTGACCAAAACAATGTCTTGTTAACCTCAATCACAATGTTCCAAAATGTACAAATCCTAACAATCAAGATTGATTTAGAAAAAGAGAAACCTGAAACCAATACTCTTGATGAGAATAGAAATAAATGCTTGGGTTTTGATAGTCTTAAGTATAGCTCTATCAAGTTTTTGGGATATGTGGTGTTTGGTTATCTATTTGTGGTTCATCTTACCTCAGCCTGAGTCGTAAGGGGTATAAAATGTGATATTTACAACTTTTAGAAAAATATCGCAACAAAATCTAGATGGTAGATAAAAAAATTGTGTTGGTTGCAGGTCCAGATAAAAGCCAATTACAACTTACTACTTAACTTTTATTGTGAAAATATTATGAAAAACAGCAATAAAATGATCATTTTTAAGTTGATTTCGGTTGGATTTAAAAAAAAAAAAAATTTAGAATCAAGATGTTCAAAATTTTATTTTAAAGGGGTAAAAAAAATTCTAAGTTCATATATAATTTTGTTTTGGGGTGTGTGTAACATGGCTGATGCAGTGTGCACACTAGAATTGTGAAGGATTAATGGCCAAGTGGCAGCAACATATTTGGTAAGTGACTCAACCCTCCCCATTAATATGTGCACCAGGAAACACAACTACTTTATTGGTCAATAGACTTAATACCTACCGTTCCATAAAAGTCCATCCCTTCTTCAACTTTGCAACATGCTCCCACACATACAAAAACAAACCACACGTTTTTCTTCTGCAACTCAAAATGAGTGCTAATAATAAACCATCAGATTTGCATTCCTTGGTCCTCCCATGGAAGACCTGGATCTCCGTCTCCGCCTTTTCCGTTGTCATCGACGCTTTCTGCCGATCTAACGGCACCATCAACTGTCATATTCTCTCTCTCCTCGACATCAAAGCAAGCCCTAATCCCAACCCCATGAAAGGCGTCAAATCTCTCCTCTGGATCGGTGGATAATTCGTTGGAGAAGGTTTGTTCCAAGTTGTGCAAGATAGTCAGGAGTGAGGTGTGGAGTGATGAGGTTGAAAGGTAGATATGAGAATTAGGTATTAAGTATTTGAGCGATATGGTTAAATGGTTAGATGGGTGGAGGAGAATGGTTTGTTTAAGGATGATGAGTGGACTTATAATGCTAGGGCAAAGGTGTTGGGGTAGGAAGATTGTATCAATAGGTTTTGGAAATTTGTTGATGAGATGAGAAGAAATGGGTATGATCTGGAGGAGGAGACCTTTGTTAAGGTGTTGGGGTGGTTTTATAAGAGGAAAATGATTAAGGATGTTGTTGATTTGTATGAGTTTTCCATGGTTGGTGCTAATAAGCCTTCCGAGGATTGTTGTGTCTTTCTATTGAGGAAAGTAGCAATTGGTAAACAATTGGATATGGGTCTTTTTTTTAGGGTCATGAGGATTTTTACCGAGACCGGGAATTTCTTGTCAAATTATATGCTTGGTGTAGTTCTTAAGTCATTAACCAGTGTTGGTAGACTTGGAGAGTGCAATAAGGTTTTGAAAGCAATGAAAGAAGGTGGGTTTGTGGCTAATGGTCATTTACAAAGTAAAATTGCATTTTAGCTTAGTAGCATTGGTAAAAAGGATAACGCAAGTGAACATCTGGAGAATATGGAAGCATCTGGGTCCATTCTAGATCACAAGACATAGGCATCTTTCATTGAAGGGCATTGTGTAGTTAGGGATTTTGACAAGGCTTCTAATTGTTTCAAACAGATGGTTGAAAAAGAGGGAGTTTCTTCTATTGGTTATGCATTCCACATTTTGGTAAATGCTTATTGCCAAAAGAACAGGGCAATAGAGGCATGCACGTTGTTAGGACATATGCGTTTCTTATGTTAAGAACATATGTCATGATTTTATGTAATTGGCTTATCCTTTGACAAAACGCACTTTACTTGTATTTGGGTAGACTTAGGATGTGTTTAATTACTTTAAGAAACCACGTTTCAAGATCAAGTATTGAAGCCTTCAAGTTTGTTCAAGAAATCAAGCAAAAAGTGCAATTTCATTAAAGCTCGATAGCTAGTTGATAGCTTCTTGACACCTCCTATCTGTCGAGGTTTAAGAATTTCAGAATTCAACTCTGATTTTCTTGGGATCCATGAATTTGTCTTTGGGACTTCTTTTCTCCTAACCCTAGACATATAAAAGGATTGTTTTAAGAGCCGTAAAACGATACACAAGTTGCACAAACATTGAGCAAACTCTATTCAAGCAAATTGTGACCGAAGACAAGGTTCTTGACCTAGTTCATCTCTTTCTCTTGAAGAAGTTGCTGTGTATTTGCACTGTAAGATTTTGTGACCAAGCATCTTTCTGATCTTCATCGTGTGGACGAACTGAAGAACTTTGCAGCCAATAATCTTTTCAGTTGGTGTTTTGAAGTCGCGTATTGGGATCCATGCAACTATTAGTCATGTACTTGAGAGCTGTGCATCAGAAAGGGGAACTGTCACTACAGAACAAGTCCAATTGGGTATTGGGGTAATTGTTCAACTGTAGGTTGGTAAGGTACTTGGGATTCCTTTACTTGTAACCGCTTGTTGTGATAATAGTGGAGTTTCGGGAGTGGTGACCTGAAAATCACCTAGTGGGGTTTTTGTTGTTAGGTTTTTCCCCATTCGTAAACAAATCACTGTGTTATTTATTTTCCGCTGCATAATTAGTTTATTGGTGATTTGTTTGTACTACTACGCGTTTGCATGATAAATTGAATAATTAATAACTTGACTAATTAATTAATTGATTTCTATCACAAGGGGTCATTCAGTTTGTGGCCTATCACGCGCTTCTTGTTGAGCTAGTGAATGTTGAACAGTTGAAGCCCTAGCGTACTACATATAAAGAATTGATAAGTAAGTTGTTGGTTCAAGGTGGGTTTCAAAATGCTTTAAGTCTTTTGGGTTTGATGAAAAATCAAGGGTTCCCACCCTTTGTGGATCCATTTATTGAGTATGTATCGAAGTTTGGAACTGGTGAAGATGCTATCAACTTTTTGAAAGAAATGACTTCAAAGAGGTTTCCAGTGACATTCATGTTTCTCCGTACATTTGAAGCCTTCTTCAAGGCTGGAAGGCATTTTGAAGCTCAAAATTTCCTTTCCAAAAGCCTAGTAGAGGACTCCCTTTGGCCGAGGGGACATTCGAAGCTTTCTTTTAGACCCTCCCAAGTACTTCTTCTGACTTGCTCGAAGTGCATTAGGCCAATAACTCCTTTTGGCCGAGGAGACTTTTCAGAGCAATCTCTCAGACACTCATAGATACTCCCTCTAACTTGGCCAAGGTGCATTAGACAAAAGACTCCCTTTGACATTTCCAGGTACACATTCTTTGATCCTATTAGGTACACACTTTGTGATTTTATTAGGCACACACTCTAACCCTTTCAATTACCTTCTATTGAGGACACCCTCTTGAAGTCTCATGATATACTTAGTTTCAGCAAAACCTCCTTCAAATAAGTCAACAGTACCATATTGTTACCCACTACAGTAGACATTAGAGTTATTTATTTGATTAATTTTTTATGTGCTACTTTTATCTTAAAGTTTTTTTTTTTGGGGGGGGGGGGGGGTTAAATTCTATTGAAAGAAAAAAGAAATGTAATTTTTTTTCGAGTACAAGTCTTTTCGAGTCAATGGGACCCATCAAAGTCCGAATAAAAGTCATAGGAATATCAATCCATTTTAGTTCAAGAAATTCCTGATCTGAGTTGGATCTAAATCCGATTGATCAACTCGTTTGCTATAAGTATTCAAGCCATTGAGATACTACCAAAAAAAAAAATTTATTTTCTAGGTCTATATTATATTTATCTTTCAAAGAGATTTGAAGAGCTTTTGGATCACAAAAAATCACATATTATTAAATTTGTGGCCACAAATGTTTCGCAATAAATTAATGTAGCAACTGCCTATTGAAAGAGACTTTTCCATCCCCCAAAATGACACATGTCAAATCTATCTGGGATATATATGAAGAGATTTTCAATCCCCAGAAAGTAACATGTCAAAAGTTGTATGCTGAATAAAAGAATAAGAGATATTACATAGTGCAGTTTTGACATGAGAGGGTATTGTTTTGCTATTAGTTTAATTTATCCTCCCTAGGGTGTAAAGAGGATTTATTTATGAACTATAATTAATATAGGTTAAAATATAAATTACATTGTCTAAGTTTTTGAAGATGGCAGATATTAGTTTCAATTAGTTCAACTAATATTCTTTTTTTTTTTCTTGAACAAGAGACTTAAAGTTTGATTTCTACTTACATCAAAAATTAATTTTTATTTTAACTTGATGATAAATAATAATTATTATAAAATAAATGTCATAAACTATTTTTTTTATACAAGATATAAATTCTACTCTAATATAATCTAAGTATATATTTGTGTGAAACTCTCTTTTAAAGACTTGAACCTTAGTTCTTACCCCCTACACTCCTTAAGCGCTTACACTTGTGAAATAACCATTACATCAAAGGTACGCAAGTGCTTGTCATAAACTATTTACTAGAGGGAATGAGACAAAAGTTATATATAACACACTTTTAAAAAAAAAATTAAAATTAAAAAAAGGAGTGGACAGACCAAGGTGTGACTAGCTAGCTTAACCTTACTAGGACATTAATGAGCACTGAGTCCTTATTGAGTTAATGGTATTAAACACACATTTATGTACATGGATGTGAACCTTCATATATAATATTCAAGCCTCATTTATTTTTCAGTGGCATGCATAGCAAACGTTTAATTATGTGTAGACGTGACAAAATGGACGGGTCGGGTCAAATAGGTTTGCAGGTCAAAATGGGTCATTTTTAAACGGGTTAATCGGGTTGTGGGTCGAGTCGAGTCGCAAGTCGGGTCAAGTTGACTCGTATTTTTCAAACAATTTTTTTTTTTTTTGGGAAATAGATGCAATCTGTTAATTGTTTATGAGTTCATTAACTATGATTAGATTCTCACTGGTGATATTGTTACCAATTATCACTAAATACTTGACTTGATACCCAAATTTGGTGCAACTCTTGTTCCAGCTTTCTAGAAGCTAATCTTGCTATAATTTTCGATCTATTTAAATTAGGAAGAGAAAATGAAGGTGGCAAGTAAATAATGACAAACTATAATGGAGTACATAACATATTAAGTAAAGAAGAATAAATAAATATTTTATAAAAATAACACCTCAATCTTAATCTACTCAACGTTGGTAGACATGGCAAAAATGGCGGGTCGGGTTGGTTTGGGTCAGGTCAATCGGGTCACGGGTCAAAATGGGTCGTTTTTAAATGGGTCAATCGGGTTGCGGGTCAAACGGGTCAGACCCATTTTGCCATGTCTAATTATGTGAATGCTAAGTAGTTTAATGCAATAAACTCACAAAAAGCTAGCATATTCATAATATTATGTTTGTCCATAGATGTTTCTAAAAAAAAATGTTTGTCCATAGATGTTTTGACATAATTAATCCTTTTTTATTTTTTATTTTTTGGAATTTCAATCTATGACGTCCACTCTTAATAATAACTTTTTATTATCAGACCAAGATATCAATCGGTTTTTAATATAAACGGGGATTGAACTCCAAATTCAATTGTTAGAGATTTTACCAGTTGAGCTAACATGGAACCCACAATCCTTTTTCATTTCAAAAATCTAAATTTCTTTTAAAAATTGGAAGATTTTTGTTAGTTTGACATAATTAATCTATTTTCATTTTATTGTTTTTAGAGTTTTAACTTATGACGTCCGCTTTTAATAATAACTTTGACACCAATCGGTTTTTAGTGTTGTAAACACAAAATTTCCCAATTGCAGAAAATCAAACAATTGAAATGAAATATGGTTTGCAAATAATAATTTGTATTGATCTATAATGAGTACAATCTCTATTTTGATTCTTTTACAAAAGAATATCCTCTGATTCTATCTTCATTAAATTTGACTCGAACAAGAATCTTCTTGACTTTAATTGAAAGATTGATTGATCGGCCTTCACAATAAATCTCTAGCTTCAAGCTTATTAGAGATTTATTGTCCTTCAAGCCCTTCGAATGTTCTTCAAACTCTTCGAATGTTCTTCAAGTTCTTCAAAGTTTCTTGAGACGGAATTTCTCCAAAGCTTGGGCCTCTTGAAAACTTGTTGTCAAAAATGAGAGGGGATGTCCTCTATTTATAGTGATTTTAGAGGATAAGCTCCACTTTGAATTGATATACTTGAAAGTAGTAGACTTTTGATTGGCCCAAATTCTTCTTAGAGATAATTATCTCTATTTATCTATTTTGATAAATATCATATTTTGATAAAGATAATAATCAATAAAGATAAATAATTATCTCTATTTAATTTATTTTAATAAAGATAATTATCTATCAATTTTGAATAGAAAATTTATCTTTATTTTATTTATTTATAAAGATAATTATCCATAAATTTTGAATAAGAAATTTATTTTTATCCTGTGGGCCAAATGAAACGTGGCAAATTTTGATATGCCAATGTGATGCCAATTTGAATGACACATGTCGTCATCTAATTTAATTAATTTAATGACATTAATTTGGAATTTGCCACTAAATTTTGATGTGGCATTTTGTAATTGACTTGACAAATTTTTGCCTCCTACAAATGCCCCCTCGAGACTTGTACATGTCCACAATTTTGAGTGTGAAAAATGGGCAGAGTCTCGACTTGCATGGTGTTTTGTATACACCATCCTCTTAGTTTCAGGATCCAAACTTTCCCACTGAATCCAAACAATTAGTTTTTTTTTTTTAAATGCCCAACTCGTAGCTATGGCTTTTCTGGAAAGACCCACCGACATAACAGGCATGTTTCACAAAGCATAGGAAACTTGTTTTGATGTATATAATGCTTTGACTTATGTATATCCAAATCTTCACGTGATATACATAGGAAACTTCTAGTCATCTAGATTTTCTTCCCAATAGTTCCACGTGCACATAAATTCCCAATAACTCTACATGAACATGGATATTGGACCATATTCTACCCGAGGTGGACTTCGTTTCCTAGTCGAACTATGACTAGATGACTTCTAGATGGAGTTACAGAAAGCTTAATATCAATCAGCCAACGTCCCAGCCATATAAGGACTAAACCCTATCCTTTGGAGAAGTCCCCACTCGCAATGATGATTATTTTAAACTTCTCATCTTCGTATCTTTTTATGACAAGTAGGAGTTAGTGTCTGTTGCAACTAAAACCTATTTAAGAGTTTAATTCCAAGTAGGAGTGGAATTCTCAATGCCTTATCCCTTCCATCAGATACAAGAATTCTACTTCATTCTGACTTCTTTTCCTGGCCGATCCGGTTGACTAGATGAGTCTTAATTGTAGTTGAACTCTCTCTGACTAGCACTATAAAAGGATAGCCGTAGCTGCTCATAACTCATAATTTTCCCCGCATAGAGCACAAGTTCGGGAATCTCAAGAACAATTCTTGAAGAAGGCATACAATTTTTTTCTTCCTCCTTTCTCAGTCAGGGAGCAAACCTCGTGTATATATATATATATATATATATATATTTAAAACCGTGCTCATGACCTTTTTTTTTTCTTGTAGTACCCAGCCTCACAATTTCTAAAGAAACTTGCATCAAGTTTATCTCTTCAATTAGAAGAACAGATTGTAGCTACCAAGACAATGAACACGACAACAATCTTGAAGACGAAGACAATCTTGACAATGAAGTCTATCTATGATACGAAGACTTCCTTTAAGATGAAGACAATCTTGACAACGAAGTCTTCTATGATACGAAGGCTTCGTTGAAGACGAAGATGTTCTTGTCAACGAAGTCTATCTGTGATACGAAGACTTTTTTTTGACAATCTTGACAACGAAGTCTATCTGTGACACGAAGACTTCCTAAAAGATGAAGACGTTCTTGTCAATGAAGTCTATCTGTGATACGAAGACTTTTTTTGACAATCTTGACAAAGAAGTCTATCTGTGATACGAAGAGTTCCTAAAAGATGAAGACGTTCTTGTCAATGAAGTCTATCTATGATACGAAGACTTCCTTAAAGACGAAGACGATCTTGTCAACGAAGTCTATCTATGATACGAAGACTTCCTTAAAGAGGAAGACGATCTTGTCAACAAAGTCTATCTGTGATATGAAGACTTCCTTGAAAACCTTGACAACGAAGTCTATCTATGATACGATGACTCCCTTGAAGACGAAGACGTCCTTGTCAACGAAGTCTATCTATGATACGAAGACTTCTCGGAAGACGAAGACGGTCTTGAAGATGAAGATTGCATTGAAGAAGAAGGCTACATTGAGGATGAAAATTTTCTATGCAAGGATGTGTGTCCATTGATATCTTGCAGTGGAGCAATACTTGCATATGAGGATATAATAACTTTATTTATTTATTTATTTTTATTGCATGTCCATGCCCCCTTTTCTTTTCTTTTTTTTAAAAAAAAAACTTTCTTTGCACCGTAGTTTATATTCTTTTGCACATTTTTTTTTTTTAAGCTTTCTTTGCACCGTAGTTTATATTCTTTTGCACATTTTTTTGTAGGTTCGCCCTATCATCATGGTGCTCTTCAAAGACTTCTCTTCATCCGGCAAGAAGTATCTTGTTGTTACTAAAGAATCGAATGACGCTAAGGAAGCAGACATATCAATGCTCATTGAAAGGCCAATTATTGGTCGATTTGTGGGAAGGTGGCCTGAACTTAAAGACTCAAGAGACATTGTTGAGTGGACCTATGATGTCTCTCGGAATTCTGATTCCTACTCTAGAGCGTGGTCTTTGCATAGCTCTCTTCACAAGAGCACTACAGAGTCTCGTTATCTAGTGACTCTTGGCCGTCGTATAATTTCAGGCGGAACACGTTGGGGCACTCTTTTCAAGATCAATGGAGAGTGGAGTTACATACCTCTATATTGGGAATGGCTTGAAGATTTTCTTTTTAGAAGCAGGTAGACTCTTAACAAGGCCCATATTTATGACGCAGTTTCAACATCTTTGTACACATATGATCGAAATGCTGATGTAATGCGAGCATTTTGCGAAGGATGGTGTCCACAAACCAACACCCTTCACACATCACTTGGCAAGATGTCCATCTCACTTTGGGATTTGTATCGCCTTGGCGGGCTTCCTATCTTTGGTCGTCTTTATGATGAAGCTATCCCTTGCTACGAGGAATTGACAGGAAGTGATGAGACAGAGAGGTTCATCCCAAAGAGTTGTGAGCACCTATTTGTGGCCTTTCATCTCCTTAATTCTAAAAAGGAAGGAGAAGACCCGCGTGTTTTGGCGAGCGATTGGGTCAGCTTTTGGTGTAGATATGAAATGAAATATCCAAAACCACCTAGTCAAAGGACAAAGAGGTTAAGTCGTGCAATCAAGACTCTTAATCCTGATGGTTCGCTTAATAAAATTCAAGGTTGGTCCAAATGTGGGAAAAAACCTTTTATTGAACTCAAGATTGAGGATGGGCTATGAGAAGAAACCTACTTAGCCGCATTACTTTCTTGTTGGCTTTGCACCTTTGTTTTGCCAAGTGAAGATCCTAATACAATTCGCCCTGGAACCTTCAAGGTTGCAAGCTTTTTGGCAACAGGTCACCCTTTTTGTCTAGCAATACTAGTTCTAGTTAGTCTCTACTGAGGGCTAAAGAAGATTGCTCATTCTTCTCCAATGATTAGTTGTTCGGGTGCCTACTTCCCTGTTCATTATATTTATGGCTGGCTAGGTCTTTATTTTAAGACTTATTATGAGATTGATGTCCTGGGACCCAAGATGGTTCTATATTCTGGGGAAGGAGGGGTTAAGCACTTTGATGAACATGAAGCAAGGAAGTTGATACAAGGTACTTCTATGCAATGGGACGTAAATTTGCATGTCAGGAATAGGAAGGAGACTTTTCTTGATGATGGAGGACTTTCTCGTAATTCATTGTCATATTTTATAAGTATCCGTTCTTCTTACTTGTCTATGCGTCAAGATGGTCATCTCATAGTAGAACCTTATAGTCCTTTTCGGTTTAGCCGTCAATTTGGACTTTGCCAAGACATTCCAGGTACCATTAAAGAGGACATTTGTCAAGGGACTTTGGATAAAATTGTGGAGTTTTGGCGATTATGTACTCTCTACAAGACTGGTTGCAAAGCATTCTTTCCAGTGCCTTCTACCCTAGTTAATTTCAAACTTCATACAACGAGTGGCTACAAAAAGTGGTGGAATCATATTCATGGGAAGTATCTTGATGATGGTATAGATATTTTGATTGCAAGTGCACATCCTCCCCCTCCCAAAAGTAAGGTAGTTCAGCCTATCAATGTCAAGAGCAACAATAATAAGGATATTCGATTACCCAAAGTTCATGCGGCAAACACCATCTCAAAATCTGTGAATCACCATATTCAGTCCAAGGAATCTCAAGGTGTCATAGCTAAATTGAAGAAGCCTCCTCCAAAGACCCTATCTGTTGAAAGATCCTTAGAAGTGCATGATGCATTTGAAAGAGGAGCAAATCCAATCCTTGAAGAAATGAGTGATGATAACGATAGTGATCATCATTGGAATCGGAGTAAGAAGCCCAAATTGACAATACCTAGCAACCCAAATTCCCTTAGAGGCATTACAAGTGCTTCTGCAAACCTTGAGGGTGCAAAGGATCAGGTCTCTCTTTTTTTTTAGAAGAAACTTTCCTTTTGTTCATGCAAAGTATATCTTATATGACCAATGTGTATCTGATTGCAGTTAGGTCAACAAGTTTTGAACATGGAGGTTGACAACGAGGCGGCTTTTGAGAATAATTCCAATCCACAATCTCTCACTACATCACCAAGAAACAACGTTCAAGTATTCATGCTTAGTCTTTAACTCTTCCTTTAGCTTTTTCTTTTTTTTTATTTACTCCTTATGAACTTATGTATTATTATTATTATTATTATTATATTTTTATTTTTTTTTTCAGTCTGATCAGCGAACCTTGCCAATGGACATTGATAATGATGTGGCCTCAAATGACAGTGAAAGCTCAATTTCCGGTCCACGGTCATCTACTGCATTGCCAAGAAGCATAGGTGAGGTGGCTAATACTGATTCTAGGAAGAATGTTACAAGATCTCCTCAAAGAACTAAGTCTTGTGCTCCAGAAGTTTCTGAATATAATCCTAATTATGAACTTTTGAAGCACCACATTGATCTTGCATTGAATCTTTGGAGAAGTCTTCAACAAAAGATTGTTAGAACTCCATTCAACAAGACATATTTACTCCTTGATGGGGCTAACAAAATTTTTGAAGCCATAACAACCAATCAAGCTATTGATCCTTCACCATTAGAAACATTAGTTGCAGAATATTTTGATAAGGCTAATACTTTTACATCTCTACAGTCTTCCTTTTCCTCATGTATGACGCCTGAGCAGCGTGACAAAAAGTTGACAGAATATAAAATTCAACTTGATGATCAGCTAAAGGTAGAGGGCGAATTATTAGAACATGGTGGGGCACTTAAGGATGGGTTGGTGAACACCAATTCTAAAATAGCAGAGCTTCAAGAAGAACTAAAACGATTATTCACCCACAAGAAAGAGCTTGAAGCTTCCGCCCTTGAGAATGATGAAAAGCTGTCAAGCTAGAAAGTGATCATTTCAAACATCCGAGAAGAGATTTTTTCCGTAGAGACTTCTCATACTTTAAGCAATGCAGACACTAAATCCTTGGAGTTGTTAGAACAAGAATTAAGGACCGCCCATGATAAGTTATAGAATTACAATTGGAAATATTGACTTGTAATAGATAATTATTATAACCATCTTCTTCTTTTCTCTTTTCCTTCTTCTTATTTTATTTTATTTTTTTATTTTTTGGTGAACAATAAAGGAATTTCATCATGTCAATTTTTTCAATGGATTGTTTATTTCTCTAGCTCTTGCTTCAATGCTTGTTAAATATATATATATATATATTTTTTTTTTTTTTTGACATGTGACTGAACTTAGCATAGAAAGTCAAGCTGTCTACGTACCCGAAAGGGGATCAAGTCAATATGTAGTTTAGAAGGGGATTTTTTTTGAAGATGTAACTGAACTCAGTAAATGATACCAAGCTGCCTACGTACCCGAAAGGGGATCAAGTCAACACGTAGTTCAGGAGGGATAGAGGTTTTTTTTTTTTTTTTTTTTTTTTTTTTTTTTTGTGCTCTAACTTTTGCCTAGGTTGCCTTTTTAAAGGTTTTCAATCTAGTAAGCCTTTGATACCCTAACTTTTGCCTAGGCCACCTTATAAAAAGGTTTTCAACCTAGTGGGCCCTTTTTTTTTTTTTTTTTTTTTTTTATATGTGCCCTAACTTTTGCCTAGGCCGCCTTATAGAAAGGTTTTCAACCTAGCGGGCTTTTTTTGAATACTTTCAAGAGTAATGGAAAATCATCATGTACCCTTTAAGTGTTGAGGTAGGCAGTTTAGGATCTTACCAAGGAATGCTTCAATCTTTAGGCATAATAACGTTTCAAGAATTTGCTGTTGATAGGGCCAATTCTCAAACCATCTTCAGCAACCAACTTGTATGCTCCATTCGTATATGCTTCTTGAACCACATATGGTCCATCTCATTTTGAAACAAACTTGTTCTTAGTGCGATGGGTGACAATGATGGGTCTTCGTACAGCAAGAACCAAATCTTCAACCTGGAAAGATCGAGGACGAACCTTCTTGTTGAAAGTCTTAGAAATGTGAGCTGGATAACACTCAAGTCGTTGTTGTGCCCCCAGCCTTTTTTCATCTAAAGCTTCTAATTCTTCAAGTCATAGACGAACATTATCTTCATTAGAAAGACCTTCTTGAATGGCAATCCTTAATGAAGGAATTTGGCGTTCAAGTGGTAGAACAGCTTCTACCCCATAAACAAGAGAATAGGGCGTGGCTTGAGTAGGTGTTTGATATGTTGTACGATACGCCCACAAAGCTTCCTCAGCTCTTTCATGCCAATCTCTTTTCGACTTCCCTACAACTTTCTTGAGCAAATTGCATAGAGTTTTGTTAAAGGCTTCTACGAGACCATTGGCAAGAGCATTATACATGGAGAAATTATGTTGCTTAAAGCCAAAGTCATTGCAAAGTTTGTCCATCAGCTTGTTGTAGAATTCCTTCCCATTATCAGTGATGATGTAACGGGGTACACCATACCTGAAGATGTTATTCCTTTTGATGAAGTTCACAACAGTTTCTTTCTTCATTTCACGAAATATAGCAGCTTCAGCCCACTTGGAGAAATAATCTGTCGCAGCTAGGATATACGAGTGTCCATCAGAGGATTTTGGTGTCAATGGCCCAACCACGTCTAATCCCCAAGCATCAGATGGCCATGAAGCCACAGTAGGATGTAGAGGTTCTAGAGGTTGATGAATGAAGTTTGCATGGAATTGACATGCTGAGCATCTTTTTGCATACTCCATACAGTCCTTGACCATAGTGGGCCAGTAATAACCCATCCGTTTAATTTGAAAATGAAGTTTAGGACCTGATTGATGAGCACCACAAATCCTTGAGTGAGCTTCTTCAAGTGCCTTGGTAGCTTCCTCATCATCCAAGCAACGAAGGAGAAGACCATCGAAAGAACGACGATATAAAGTATTTTTGTAATAAACAAAACATGGAGTTTGTCGCTGAATTTCCGTTCTATGTCGAGGGTCATTGGGCAATTTTCCATGTTCTATATAATCAATGATAAGTTGCCGCCAATCTTCTCTTTCTATTTCAAAAACTAAAATTGCATTAACTTCTTCTTCTATCTCATCTTCATCAAAGTTTGGAGGTATTACCCATGTTTGGCATATTGGAATTTTTATCTCGGGGTCTAGTAAAGCAAGAGTTGTTGCTAATTTTGCCAAGGCATCAGCTTGTTTATTCTCATTTCTTGGGATATGTGTAATACTAATATGATCAAACCATCCTAGAAGCCTCTTGGCGTATTTGCAATAAGGAATCAATTCCGGCTTCTTCACATCATAGTGTAGAAGCACTTGGTTTATGATTAACTTTGAATCACCAAAGACCTCCAAACGAGTTGTTTTTGCATCCATTGCCATTTCTAGACCTAGGATTAGTGCTTGGTATTCAGCAACATTATTTGAACAACATTCTGTAAGAGTAAATGAATACGGGAGAATATCCCCTTCTAGAGTTACAAACACTACTCTGGCACCGGCACCACAACGCTGAGTAGCTCCATCAAAGAACATCTTCCAAGGTTGTGAAATTTCAATGACCATTATTTCTTCATCAGGAAGGTCATCTGACAACTCCCAATCATCAGGGATAGGATGGTCGGCAAGGAAGTCGGCCAAAGCTTGTCCTTTCATTGCTTTTTGTTGAACATATATTATCTCAAACTCTTGGAGTAAGAGAGCCCATTTTGCTAGCCTTCCTAAGAGAACTGGCTTAGTCATGATGTATTTGATGGGATCTGCTCATGAAATGAGCCGTAGTGAATGGGCATGCAGGTAATGTCTTAGCTTTTGAATGGCAAACATCAGAGCTAAACATGTCTTTTCAATTGGTGAATAATTGAATTTAGCACCATTTAGGGTTCTACTCAGGTAATAGAGAGCATTCTCCTTTCCTTCTTCATTTTCTTGAGCCAGAAGTACTCATAAAGATTGTTCTTGTGCTGCTATGTAAAGAATAAGTGGCCACCCCTGTATAGGTGCTCGTAGAATAGGGGGATTCAACAAGTATGTTTTGATGCTCTCAAAAGCATTTCTACATGCTTCATCCCACTTGAATGGGACATCTTTCTTCATAAGGTGACTGAAGGGTTGATAGCATCTGGCCAAGTTGGATATGAACCTTCTAATGTAGGCAAGCTTTCCTTGAAGACTTTGAGCTCATGGATATTTTGAGGTTCTGGCATTTTTTGAATAGCATCAATCTTAGATCTATCAATTTCAATTCCTTAGTATCGAACTATGAATCCTAGGAATTTGCCAGATGTAACTCCAAATGCACACTTCATGTGATTCATTTTAAGTTGGTACCTACGAAGTCGCTCAAAGACTTGACGAAGGTCTTGTAGATGTTCCATTCTCTTCTTCGACTTCACAACCAAATCATCAACATAGCATTCTACATTCTTGTGAAGTATGTCATCAAATATTCCTTACATTGCCCTTTGATAGGTGGCGCCCGCATTCTTTAATCCGAAAGGCATAACTTTATAACAGTATATTCCTTTTGGAGTACGAAAAGCGGTGAGCTCTTCATCTTTTGGAGCCATGCGAATTTGATTGTAACTAGAGAACCCATCCATAAATGAAAGAGCTTTATGGACTACTGTAGCATCAACCATAATTTCTGTTAAAGGAAGAGAAAATTCGTCTTTTGGACATGCCCTGTTAAGGTCACGAAAGTCAACGCACACACGAATTTGCCCATTCTTCTTTCTTACAGGGACAATGTTTGATATCCATGTGGGATACTTGACTTCACGAATAAAGCCTGCTTCAATAAGTTTGTTGACCTCACCTTCAATCTGAGGGATTAACTCAGGCCGGAACCTACGTTGTGCTTGCTTTGTTGGTCGCACCCCATGCCTTACTGATAAGTGGTGAATAGCAACCTTTGGATCTAAACCTGGCATTTCTTTGTATGTCCAAGCAAAAAAATCCTTATATTCTTCGAGGAGTTGAACATAAGCATCTTCTTCCTCTAGGGACAAATTTGCATTTATAAAGATTGGCCTAGGGTCTTCAATAGTGCCAATGTTGACTTCCTTTAATTCATCAACTATAGCCCGAACGCCTTCTTCAAATGTAGGTGGAGCATCTTCAGCGTCATCTTCAATAGGGGAATCCTCTTTTGTGACTTCAGTGATTGTTATATGATTTACTAAAGCAACAACCTCATCCTCCACCTTTTGTTTTGTAGACACCATTGTACGCCTTTTTGCAGTCAAGGCTTCTCCAGTATTTACTTCCCAAATACTTCTACGCTTCATACGAGATGGAATGGAGCTTCGAACCTCGTTTGAATCTTGATCCATGATGAGTGTGTCATCTACATCTCTGTGAAAGAAATTCGACATCTTACTTTGCTTTTATCTTAACTTCTCATCCTTTGAAAGTTGAGAAGAAGTTGCATAACTAAGTCTTGTAAGAGCAGAATTTCGAGTGCCATTTTGAGAAAAAGTTGAACGACTAAGTCTTGTAAGAATAGAGCTTCGAGTGCCATTAACAAAGTTATCATCTTCTTGCGTCCCCAACCTGTCGAAGACTGAGATATGGGGAGTGGGTTGGCTGATGCGATAAAAAAAAGATGGCTTCTTTGATGGTTTTGAAGATTGTTCTTCTTCTTTATCATCTGTTGAAATCATCAAAACACTAGCTTTCTGAATAGGGATACGAATGGGAGTTGGTGGAGTGTATCCAACTCCAGCCTTAGAACTTGTTGCCCCAACACCCTTGGCTTTCAATGTCTTTTGTCCTTCTTTTCTAGAGGCTTCAGGGATGAGCTTACCCAATCCACTTGGCTTCTCATGGTTATAGCCAGCTTTAGCCATGAGTCTATATGCATTGGGGTCAAAACCCTCTTCGGTTCTTTTGGTGGGCAAAGTCCCATGTTCAACAATTGGTTCTTAGGATGGTCTTGTAAACCCTTTCAATGGTTGACATGAGGATTTTGGTTTTGTGACTTTAGTAATTTTCAAGTTTAAGCCTTGCAGATCCTTTGATATTGACTCCTCATCTCCTGAAAATGGGGATTGGCCTTCTTTTCTTTTAGCGACTGGAACATAGTGTAGCACAGGTGCTACTCTAGTTACTTTTGAAGTATGATGCTTCTTCTCTTCCATAGAAGTCTTGGTTTGCTTGGTTTCCTTCTCCACAATTGGAAAATCAATCCTTGGAGCTTTGGAGTGGGGCTTTTCTTCTTTGCTAGATGGTGAAGCCACGACTTGGGTTTCTTCTATTGTATCATCTTCTAAGTAGAATTTTGCATCAGCGAAGTGTGACTCAGCTACAGTAAAGGGTTTTTCATCAGCTACTATCTTCTTGACTTGTCTATCTTGGAAATATTTAAGGCATTGGTGATACGTAGACAGCATAACACCGTACTCATGCAACCATGGTCTTCCAATAAGCAATTTGTAAGTGGTTTTGGCATCAATGACATGAAAGAGTGTGCTTGATTCCATTTCACCAATGAGCATATGAAGCCTAATCTTCCCAATAGCTCTTTGTCCACCCTGATTAAAGCCTTGAATCATCAACCTACTAGGCAGTAGTTCATCTAAGGAGATTCCAAGTTCATTCAATATTTTGAGTGGGAGGATATTAACTGCAGATCCACCATCAATAAGGATACGATTGACTCATTGTTCTCAAATGTACCCAGTTACAAACAAGGGGCGATTGTGAATCTTTAAGCCCAACAAATGATCATCATCAATAAAAATGATTGAAGATCAGTATGCCTTATACATGATAGCTCGTTCTATCTCCTCCTCACTATCTGAAGATTCTTCTTCATCACTTACTTGATAACATGTAAAAGATGAAAATATATAATTTTCAGGAATAGGCACTGTGGAGAAAGGTACTTTCACCTCAATAGGCTTAAATGAACCAAATTGAATGGTGAGAAAAGTAGAAGTGGTTGTTGAGGCCACCATGGCAAGAATAGAAATCACAGCTTCATCGTTAAATGTGATCTTTCCTTGGTGGGCTAGCTCCATAATTTTGTCTTTCAACACAAAGCATCGCTCTATAGGGTGGCCTATGAGGCGATGATACTTGCAATACTTAGGGTTATTTGTTTGGTCAGCTTCTTCAGGCTATTTCATCTCCGGTAACTCAATCAACTTCAATTTAAGTAAATAATCTAACATCTTGGAGATATTAGAATTAGGGAATGGATATTGCTTCTCTTGCATCTCTTGTAACGTCAGTCTTCTTCTTCCCTTATCTTGAATGAAATCAGGCATTTGTTCTTTCATCTTAGGCTTAACTGAAACTTTAAGAGGAGTAGTAGTTACAGTTAAAGACTACTTGTTTTCCAGTTTAGGAGGGAATTTGCCCCCTTTGAGTATCTTGCCTTTCTCTCCCCTTGCGGGGTTCTTGAATAGGGGGACTTTGGTGACCATTGGAAGCAATGCTAAGCTCCATGTCATGAGCACATGTTGCTAATTCTTCAAATGTTTTAGGCTTTATTCCTTGAAGAATATAGCTTATAGCCCAATTCATTCCTTGAATGCACATCTCGATTGTAGACACTTCAGATAATTGATCCTTGCAGTTGAGACTAAGATTTCTCCATTGTTGAATGTAATCAATGATAGGCTCTTCTTTCCACTGCTTTGAATTGGTGAGTTCTATCATGCTAACAGTATGACGAGTACTATTGAAATGGTTTAGGAATTCTCGCTCCATTTGATTCCAACTATCAACGGAGCCAGGCGCTAGATCGATATACCAATCAAACGCATTTCCCTTCAAAGAGCGAACAAATTGCTTGACCATGAGATCCCCATAAGTTCCAGCATTGTTACAAGTTTCCACAAAGTGAGCTACATGTTGCCTTGGATTGCCTTTACCCTCAAATTGTTGGAACTTCGGTGGCTGATAGTTTTGAGGCATCCTTAAGAGATCTATCCTTTGAGTGTAAGGTTTAGCGTAGGCAATGGATGCCTGACTTCCACCCCCAACTTGGTCTTTGATAGCTTCCTTGATTAACTCCTTGAGCTGGTCAGGAGAGATAGACCCCTCTGTAGAGAAATTAAGATCCTTTGTTGAACTCTTGGGTTTGTCATTATAGGTTTGTTTCAGCCTGGAGCTTTCATCCTCACGATTCAGTCCAGATGTATTCCCTATCTTATCCATTAGGAGAGTTATTTATGCGTTTCTCAATGCTTCCATTTCTTTCATAGACTTCATTAATTCCTCTAAAGTCTGAGCTATAGTTGAGACTTGTTCCTCCAGAGATGTTGTGTTAGTCATCATGACTGGCATGGCAAATGAGCTAACAGAGCGAGGAGAGTCCTTAAGATTTGCAGTATGAATATTTTCTGAAAATGAGAACTCAGAGCCATCAAGTGACTTGTTTTCTTCTTCAGCTATTGGAACCTCTTGGATTGATTCTGAAGTTTGAGACAAAGCTAGCTGAGATAACATTTTTTTGACTAGACCAGCTACGTCTTTGCTTGCCCCCTGCGTAGATGAAGTTGTTCGTGACTTCTAAAATTTAAAAGTGTTGAGAACAAGTGAGGATTGGGGAATGGATGTTGCTTGAGCATAAACCTCTGCAAGGTTTTTTGTTCTTCTCCTTGTCATAGGTCCAGCATACGAAGCGTCAGAACTTGATGAAGAGTTTGACTCCATTGTAGGATCGACTTCACTTGTTCCAAAAAGAGGGTTGCTGATTTGAGTCTTCTTTGAAGCCATAGGGCTTCACAAGATGTGACAATTTGATGAAGAAGAGATGAGAGGTAGAGATGGTCCCACTGGGGGTGCCAAAAATTTGTAAACACAAAATTTCCCAATTGCAGAAAATCAAACAATTGAAAAGAAATATGGTTTGCAAATAATAATTTGTATTGATGTATAATGAGTACAATCTCTATTTTGATTCTTTTACAAAAGAATATCCTCTGATTCTATCTTCATTGAATTTGACTTGAACAAGAATCTTCTTGACTTTAATTGAAAGATGGATTGATCAGCCTTCATAATAAATCTCTAGCTTCGAGCTTATTAGAGATTTATTGTCCTTCAAGTTCTTCAAGCCCTTCGAATGTTCTTCAAGTTCTTCGAATGTTCTTCAAGTTCTTCAAAGTTTCTTGAGACGGAATTTCTCCAGAGCTTAGGCCTTTTCAAAACTTGTTGTAAAAAATGAGAGGGGATGTCCTCTATTTATAGTGATTTTAGAGGATAAGCTCCACTTTGAATTGATACACTTGAAAGTATTTAGTAGACTTTTGATTGGCCCAAATTCTTCTTAGAGATAATTATTTCTATTTATCTATTTTGATAAATATCATATTTTAATAAAGATAATAATCAATAAAGATAAATAATTATCTCTATTTAATTTATTTTAATAAAGATAATTATCTATCAATTTTGAATATAAAATTTATCTTTATTTTATTTATTTATAAAGATAATTATCCATAAATTTTGAATAAGCAATTTATCTTTATCCTGTGGGCCAAATCGTGGCAAATTTTGATATGCCAATGTGATGCCAATTTGGATGACACATGTCGTCATCTAATTTAATTAATTTAATGACATTAATTTGGAATTTGCCACTAAATTTTGATGTGGCATTTTGTAATTGGCTTGACAAATTTTTGCCTCCTACAAGTGTAGGTGGGAATTGAACCTCAAATCTCTTATTCAATCATCAAAGATTTTATCAATTGAGTTAACATGAAACCCACAATCCTTTTTCATTTTAGAAATCTAAATTTCATTTAAAAATTGGAAGATTTTTGTTAGTTAGACACCAACTAAAACTTATATAATTTTTTTTAATATAAATTTATAACATATTAAAATTGTAATTATTTTTAAAATTTTACTATGAACATTCATGTATCTAAACCTTTAAAGTTTAACTTAAAAATAATATCAAACTTTCAATTTTATTATGTTATCTTTAAAATTTATTAACTGTACTCAAATTTATAAAGGAGAATAAATTATTATATAAAGGATTTGAGATCCTTTGTAGTTATTTTCTAACTCTTGAAAGGTATAATATAATTTCTTTCTAAAATTTATTTTCACTACTATTTTTTTCTTTTTATTTCTTTAATTTTTTCCTACTATTGATAAAATAAAAAGGATTTTTTCCTAACAATTGACATATAAAAGGAAACATTAAAAATCATCAAGGAAAAAAAAAAAATATATATATATATATATATTATGGTAGGACCAAGGGCAATTGCATCTCTCACCCGTGGTTCCGCATGATGTACAAAGGGTTGTAAATGACCTGAGGGATTATTAAAAGTTCAAGATTTCAATTGATTTTATTTCAAACATATTACAAGCTTTAGCTCATCATCAACCTAGATTACAAGCTCAAACGTTGTTCATTTTTCCATATATGAACACCATGACGAAAGCTTTTTATCCTTTCACAAATCTATACCAATTGTTAAAAAATAAAGTATAGAGGAAATTATATTGTTACTCAACTTATATAGAATAATTTTTCTCTTATGAAATTATAAATATTAGATTTAAAAATCTTTTATTATGAAAAATTATATATAATTTTTAGTCTATTACGAAATGGACTATTTATATTATCAATAAATTATAAAAAATAAATTAATATCTTGAAAACTTGCACAATTCAATAACTGTTTATAGAAGTATATTTTTAATACATAAATATATAATATTATACATACTTAAATCAAGACATATGCTCATGAGCTTGGTCACAAACATATTGTAATTTTTGAGTTTGACTCATTTAATAGACAAGCCTGGACTTGGGTTTAAGGTTGACTTATTTGCTAATTAAACGAATATAAACAAGCTTTTATTTCTATACAAGTCCAAGTTGTTCATAAACATTTTATTTTATTTACAGTGCATTTGTATAAATAGTTAATACTATTATGAAAATGAGAAACAATTATTTTTAATCGAGAGATAAATAGGAGAGGGTGGTTACAATAAAAGTGAATTATTATGTTATTTAGGTAGTTTTTTTTTTTTAGATGGATACTCACATACACAAATGAAAAATCCCAACCTATAAAAGGTTTATTTCCGAGAGTCACAATGGGCTAAGATTCAAGAAATTTTAATTATTATGATACTTTTAGGGATTTTTTTTCTAGATAAATACCCACACATTTAAAGAAAAATCAAATCTTATCCTCATCAAAAAAAATATCTTATGCAACGGCCAACGGGTGTATATAGACTCCACTTTTATATGAAAAAAAAAAAAGAAAAAAAAAAAAGGTGGAGTCTATTTACACTCGCTGAGTAAGATATAGATATATATATATATATATATTTATATATTTATGAGAATGGGATTTAATTTTTCTTTAAATGTGTGTCTGAGTATTTATCTAGAAAAAAAGAATCCCTAAAAGTATCATACAGCTTTATATATATGTCCTTCTCCAAAAAAAAAAAGCTTTATATATATATATATGTGTGTGTGTGTTTGTAACTCACACGTGGATCTTATGTGCATATGAAGAATTGTTTAACCCAAATATTATTATTATTATTTTTTAAGAAACAAACATACATACACAAAGAAAAAGGAAAAGAGTTTTAACACAAAAATATATCACAATTTCACTAAAATATCAAAGTATTGTCTAGTTTCGCCTATAGGAATAAATATAAGTTTAAATCTCCATCTTCGCTAGTAGTAAGTGGGGAACAAAACTCATTGACATTATTTTTAGTAATATAAGAAGGCAATTTCTCAAATGATTTTTTTTTTTTTTTTTTAAATGAAGATTAAATTGCCTAAAAACTCTCAAAAAAACACAATTTTAAATATACTGACAACATAAAGTAAGATTTTATCGATACAAGTAACGCCCAATGAACTAACCAAAAATATGCATATAGCCTAGTAGAATTGCTGAATTGCATACTTCTTTGCTTACTAAAAAAAAAAAAAAAGAATTGCATACTTTATCTATAAAGGAGAACATGAGTTTAAATCTATCATTCTCTATTTTGGAAATAAGACCTTCTTGGAAAAAATAAAAATAAAAATAAAGATAAAGATAGTAGGTATTTGTGTTGATTAATCAAAGGAGTGGATTACATCACGTTGGACAATGCCTTTAAAAGAAAGGTAAGAGCATGCTTTGCTAATTCGTACGTTGTCTTATTGGTACTGAATTAATGGGCTACGGTTGTTGTCTATGAGTGAAAGTAACCTTGTCTATCACATGACCTAGATGTAAAAAGCATTTCTATGATGAGTGAAGTTCCTTGGAAAAAGCATGTTCGTCTTCTTCTATCACAATGTCTCAGACTCTTAGACGAAAAATTAATGAATTCTCCATCATTTCACATAAATGGTAAATTCCACCGTAAATTTAATTAGTGAAATCTATAATTATATAAGAGGATGGAGTACTATATTGTACTTCTGAAATATTATATAAATAGTCACTAATCTGTGCAATGCACAAGATTCACCAAAATAGAGAATGATAGGAAATGATACACAATTCTTGAATAAGAACCATTTACAAAGCATCAATAATTTCATATAAAAATGTGCAATATATTTACACACTACCATGAGTGTAAAGGAAACTAACTATATAGGCACGAGTAATTTTTTGTGTTCAAATTTGATAAAATAAATATATAAATAAATGAACATCAAAGATGCAATGCCTTGCCATATGTTGTCTTTAAATTCAACTTTCTTACAGCTTCATGTAGATTTGAAACACAAAGAGAACTAAAATAGCCTTAATTTTCATGAGTCAAATAATTTGGTTAAAAATTAGAACACAATCAATTAAGGACAAAAGATCATATCACTGTGAATAAAGTATTATTCTTTTAAATTAGCGAATTAATTAATTGGTGGCATGCTATAACATCGGCAAATAGTTCCCATGATTTAGAATTCCTAAGCAAATCTAAATATCCCCAAAAAGCATATATATTAATCTTCAAAAGACATATAAGCATAGCACTTACTGGGTTGGACAACTATATTAATAGAAAAAAATTTCCCCAAAGCCAAATTCTATCTACAAAAAAACAATGAAACCCAGATGGAATATCTAGAAATATTTTGGAGGTTTCGTCAAAATTTCCCCAAAGCCAAATTCTAATCTTCCTCGTCTCAGGAAGATTAGAAATACTTTCAGTGATGGTGATTGTATTAAACCTATAGGGTTTGGGTTTTAGTACTTCTACTGTTATGTGATTAGACTCAAGCCCAACTAACCCAATACAATGAATTTGTAGAGAATGGATTTAAGAATTAGGTTTTAGTGAGGATTGCAACAACTAGACATGATCATAAGTAGACTGAATGACAAATACGTGGGGAGAAGCGTGAAACTTTGTCCTCGGGCTTGATCCGAGGACTGGTAATTCTTATTATTTCTTTAGTGCTTGGTTACAAAGGCTTTCTTGGATGGTACAAACAGCAACCGTCTTCCCTAAATCCAATTTTCTAATCCTCTTTTCTTGGAGGGTTTCTTATATTATATATCTCCTTCTCGTTGATCTAGGCCCTCCATTTGTTGATCATGCAGATCGCTACTTAAGTGTTTGTCCCATCTGTCGCCTTCCCCCACTTTCTGTGAGTTACGGAAATCGAGGTAGTACTATTCAGGGGTCATTTCCCTATTAATGCGGCCAGATCGTTAGTTGTGGGCATTTAATGCGAAAGTGACAGCTTCTCTTGAAATTGCTCCCCCACCATGCTCCCATGGCTGACCCACTATGTTAGTCCTTTTTTCTTGGGATGCCTTGGAAGGCTATCTTTAAAGGCAAGTAGCTCTTCCTTCTTATGACCTCGGCTGGCCGAGGACAGGATTGTCCTTGGCGATGTCTTTTGTCAATGCGGACTCTCTTTGTTCATCCTTGGGCTTTTCTTACTCCTTAGCATGGGCCTTGGGCTCTGTATGAAGTGGGTCGGGGCTGCTGAGTTCTTTGACCCCATAATAGCCCCTTAAAATCCTGCTGTCCGGCTCTTCGGATCGAGAGGAGGATTTTAATGTCCTCGGACCTTCGTCGTGGCTTGTCAAGTCTTATCCCCTATCAGTGCTAGAGCCTTTTCGTTTGTCTAAGGCACGTTCTTGGCACTTCGATATATGGGGCGCGTCCTCATTAAATTCTGGGGGCTCTGTGCTCCCCACGTTTGACGGTGTGATAGTAATCCAATGGTGGGGACTTCTTTAGCCTTTATGGGCGGGAAAACCCGTACGGTTATTTTAATTAGAGGTATAAATACCCATTTGAACCAGTTTGTCTCTTTACTTTTACACTCAAGAGTTCTTACGCACATATCTTGAGTCCGGTTAAGCTTTTAGCCAAACTTACGTCTCTTTTCGGCATAAAAAGCCTGTCCAAGGAGCTTTTCCTCATTTCTATAAGTTTTCTCCTCTCTCATTCATATTTTCTCTCTTCTAAGTTTCTTTTCCTCTCATTCCTTTCTTTCCTTCGTCCCTCCTTGAGTTTTTTAGTCGTTCCTAGGGATGGGTAGATTTAAAAAGTTGGTTGAGTCGGAAGAGGCGATGGAGAAATTCATCCCTGAATATAGGATACCCAGTAATGTAGGTTTGAGGTACTATAAAGAAGGTGAGTGGCATTTTATGAGGCAAGGGGGCGAAATAGTGATCCCCATAATCGCTTTCCTAGAAGGGGGTATAAGGATCCCTATGGGGCCAATGATAAAGGACTACCTTAGGCATTTTCAACTAGCTCCCACCTAGTGTGCCATCAATGTGTTTCGGATCTTAGGCTGTGTGGACGCCCTAAACGAGAAGATTGGGTTGAGGATAACCCATCACGACATAAATTGGTGCTATAACCTCTAACACCTCAAGGGTAAATCCTATTACATGAAAGCGAGGGATGACAATGTTAGACTCATTCAATGTCTCCCCGAGTCCAGCAAAGGGCTAAACAAGGACTTTCTCATCGTGTTAAGGGGGTGGCATAACGACCTTCCTTGTCCAATCGAGGAGGGGGCACCAGGTGGGGTATTCGGAGTAGGAGAGGGTTGACCCTAGGTGTTATCATAGTTTGTATCATTTGGTTGCTAATAGGGGTATGCCTTCTTTTTTGTAGATCCTCGCGCCTTCGAACGCCATTTTCATTTGGTCAACTGGTAGATTTGGAGACCATTCTTAAAGCGGAGGTCTTTGTGAACGAGGTTAACAACTAGGTCAGAGTTGCTCATAAGATCCTCGGGTACGATCCTATTCAAAAGTCATTCTCGGCTCTGAAGTACGTGATCAGGGCTAAAGATCCTCGGTTTCACAGAATTACCATAGTAAAGCACAGTTTTTTGCTTTCTAAAGGATCTCTTGCTCAAGGAGGTGTTACGTTGGCAGACTCCTCTTCGTCCCATCAAGCTGCAGAGACTGAGGAAGTAAAAGCAGAAAGCGAAGAGCAAGTTTTTGAATTGGGCTAATCTGAGGACGAATTCGGTGCATTCGACCAAGTCGATCTATCCGAGGATCCCTCTAGTGATTTGGGTGACCCCAGCTTGACTGAGGTGGAACTCCAAAAGACCTCTTCTTAAACCGAAATAGGCTTCAAGAGAAAACCTCCCACCAACCTTCTTAACTTGATTGAAGGCTAGTCGAGGAAGGATGCGCCGGGAAAGTCACAGCCCAAGCTTCCCCCTCCTCTGCCTAAGCCTCAACCTACCTAGACCAAATATCTTCCACCCCATCACAACCGTATTCTCCACGGTCCAAACATCCTCATCCTCCTCAGTTCACTGATCCAAAAAGGAAGAGGGCTTCCAAGGGTAAGGAGCCCATGGATGAGGGGAGATCCTACTCCTCTCAAGAGGAAGATGAAGTTTGACGAGCTTTAAAGCAATTGAAGATCGTGCACCAGGGCCAAGATAAGTAAGTCACCACATAGTCTGAGCCTCAGGCTTGGCTTCCTACCCCAATGCTCCATGGGGAGCCTATAATGGACAACGCCTCCTTGAGGGACTTCAGAGGGGGCGAAGGTGCCTATGTGGCCGACACGCTGGAGAGGTCTCTGCTACTCCTCACCGACATGGCCGAGTTAGCGGGTCTGAGGAGGCAAAAGGTCTTCTTTAGCATCAAAAGGTACCTAGGAATGGCAAGGCTCCCAACACTTGTGGCTCCAATGATCCTTGTTCTTTGGCTCTCTACTCACTGTGTGCTTATTTCAATTGGCAGGCTGTCCAGGCTACTAATAGGTTGGAGGAGGTAGCCAATGACCAAAGTAAGGCCCTAAAGCTCGAGTGTGACAAGCACTTAGATGCCACTCAGACCCTTAAAAACTCCAAGGCTGACCTCTCGAAGGCGAGGGAGGACTTAAAGGAGATGACCAGGGCCAAGGATAGCGCCGAATTAGGACTAGCTAGCGCCCAAAAACAGGCCGAGGACCAGACGAGGTGCCTGCTTGAGGCTGAGGACTAGCTGAAGATTGCCAAGGAACAAATCACGAATTTGAAGAAAAAGCTGGCCGAGGCCGAGGGGGCCAAAAACGTCGCATAGTAGGCCAGGGACGAAGCCTTGAGGGCCAAGGAAGAGGCGGTGTTCGCCAGGTCAGAGGCTGAGAGCTCCAAGGAAAAGGCCGAGGAGGAGACCTACGACTTAGGAGTGGCTGAAACCTAGACCACTTTCAAGGCTCAAGTCCCTGGGGTATGCAGGCTCTACTGTTCCCAAGTTTGGAATGAGGCCCTTAAGCAAGCTGAGGTTGAGGCTTCATCCGACCTATGGAAGGTAGAGAATGTATACTACCCTCCTGCTATTAGGGAAACTACCCCCTCTAGCTCTGAGGTTAGGGATGCTCCTGAGGAGGCTAAGGCTGTTGGTCCTGGAGTTGTTTTGGCCATAACTATCCCTAAGGAGCTAGCCAAGGAAAGCAAGCCTTCTGGGGCAGCAGAGACAAGTGAAGGCCTAAACCCTGATGCACCCCAGAAGACTCCAGAGTCCATAGGTGATGCTCAGGCCCCTCATACTGAGGAGCCAGCTCTTCTTGTTGAGCCCCTTCAAGCTGTTCCCTTTGGTGAGGGCTTCAAGGATCTCAAGATCGCTTCTGCTCCGCTTTCCAAGGAAGGAGCCAAGACTAAGCCAAAGAAATAGGCCACCTAGGCTAGCTCCTGTTTTGTTTTTATTTCGATGTTGTTGTTGTTGTTGTGTTTTATTTTTTTTTTTTTTATCATTATCATTTTTTGGAACATTGGGATTTATTGTAATGAAGTTTTATCGAATGAATGAAGTTTCCCTTTTTCTTTTTACATTACATGTTTATTGTTGTTGTCATCACTATTAGTATGGATCCCATGTGTAGAAATGATTATATATGTGTTATGCTTGTGATTAAGCCTTGAAACCCCAATTCTAAGGTGTCGAGCGTATATTTAGGCTATGTTTGCAACTCACGCAAATGTTTGATTTTGTTAATTTCTTCAAAGGTTGTGGTCTGAGGATCCACCCCTACAATATTGATCCTTAATCTTCTAGAAATTTTAAAATAATGGAAGGTACAAAAAGAATATGTAACTTGATGGTGGACTTGTTAAAATTCATCTCCAAATCCTACCTACTCATCCACACAAAAAGAATAATTTCATTTATTGATATCTTAATTGGAGGATAAGAACCAAATCATCATAGGGAGGGTAACACTCATTCAGATCCCATCATAATCATAAAAAACAATAATAATGACCACCTAGGCTCTTGCTGGCTCTTGCTGGGAGTAGCTAGTTTCCCCATAGGCTTGAGTCTGAAGACCATGCAAGGCTTTGGTTCTGCCTAGTACTTATAATTTTTTGGAAGTATCTAGTTTTCCCATAGGTTTAAGTCTGAGGACCATGCAAGACCTTGGTTCTATCTAGTATTTATAGTTTTTTGGAAGTATCTAGTTTCCCCATAGGTTTGAGTTTGAGGACCATGCAAGACCTTGGTTTTGTCTAGTACTTAGAATTTTTTGGAAGTATCTAGTTTCCCCATAGGTTTGAGTCCGAGGACCATGCAAGACCTTGGTTCTGTTTAGTACTTAGAATTTTCTAGAAGTATCTAGTTTCCCCGTAGGTTTGAGTTCGAGAACCATGCAAGACCTTGGTTCTATCTAGTACTTAGAATTTTCTAGAAGTATCTAGTTTCTCCATAGGTTTGAGTCCGAGGACCATGCAAGACCTTGGTTCTATCTAGTACTTAGAATTTTTTGGAAGTATCTAGTTTCCCTGTAGGTTTGAGTCCGAGGACCATGCAAGACCTTGGTTCTGTCTAATACTTAGAATTTTTTGGAAGTATCTAGTTTTCCCGTAGGTTTGAGTCCGAGGACCATGCAAGACCTTGGTTCTGTCTAGTACTTAGAGTTTTTTGGAAGTATCTAGTTTCTCCATAGGTTTGAGTCCGAGGACCATGCAAGACCTTGGTTCTGTCTAGTACTTAGAATTTTCTAGAAGTATCTAGTTTCCCCGTAGGTTTGAGTTCGAGGGCCATGCAAGACCTTGGTTCTGTCTAGTACTTAGAATTTTCTGGAAATATCTAGTTTTCCCGTAGGTTTGAGTCTGAGGACCATGCAAGACCTTGGTTCTGTCTAGTACTTAGAATTTTCTGGAAGTATCTAGTTTCTCCGTAGGTTTGAGTTTGGGGACCATGCAAGACCTTGGTTTTGTCTAGTACTTAGAATTTTCTAGAAGTATCTAGTTTCTCCGTAGGTTTGAGTTTGGGGACCATGCAAGACCTTGGTTTTGTCTAGTACTTAGAATTTTCTGGAAGTATCTAGTTTCTCCGTAGGTTTGAGTTTGGGGACCATGCAAGACCTTGGTTCTGTCTAGTACTTAGAATTTTCTGGAAGTATCTAGTTTCCTCGTAAGTTTGAGTCCAAGGACCATGCAAGACCTTGGTTCTGTCTAGTACTTAGAATTTTTTGGAAGTATCTAGTTTTCTCGTAGGTTTGAGTCTAAGGACCATACAAGACCTTGGTTCTGTCTAGTACTTAGAATTTTCTACAAGTATCTAGTTTCCCCGTATGTTTAAGTCCAAGGACCATGCAAGACCTTGGTTCTGTCTAATACTTAGAGTTTTTTGGAAGTATCTAGTTTCCCCATATGGTTGAGTCCGGGGACCATGTAAGACCTTGGTTCTGTCTAGTACTTAGAAGTTTTGGAAGTATCTAATTTCCCCATAGGTTTGAGTCTAAGGGCCATGCAAGACCTTGGTTCTGTCTAGTACTTAGAGTTTTTCCACAATATGAGACAGATAATCATAATGGACTGAAAATTTTGAATTAGAGAAACGCTTTTGTTAATAATAGTACATTTTCAGGTTATTTACATTCCAAGGACGAGGTACAACTTTTTCATCTAAGTTCTCTAAGTAGTATTCACCTATTCCTGCTACTAAAGTAATTCGGTATGGCCCTTCCCAATTGGGTCCCAACTTTCCCCAAGATGGGTTTTTGGAGGCACCTACAACTTTCCTTAACACTAAGTCCCCTAGTGTTAATGGCCTAAACTTTACATTGGCGTCATACCCCTGCTTGAGTTTCTGGTGGGAATAGGCCAATTGGATCACTTCTTTTTCTTTTTTTTCCTCGATCAGATCTAGGCTGTTCCTTAGTAGTTCATCATTGCTGCTGGAAGTGAAGGAGCTTGCCTTCATCGTTGGGAAGTTTGCCTCTAAAGGGATAACAGCCTCGGCCCCATAGGTCATGGCAAAAGGTGTCTCTCCTGTTGACCGTCGCGGTGTACTCCAGTAAGTCCATAAGACGTGTGGCAGCTTCTCTACCCATCTTCTCTTAGCGTCATCCAATCTTTTCTTAAGCCCATTGACAATGACTTTGTTGACAGCCTCGGCTTGTCCATTTCCCTGAGGATAAGCTAGGGTTGAGTACCTGTTTGTGATCCCCAGTTCGTAACAGTATCTTCTAAAGGCTTTGCTGTCAAATTGGAGTCCATTGTCTGAGATGAGGGTTCTTGGGACCCCGAATTCTGTAACGATGTTTCTCCAAATGAATTTCTTAGCATCTGCATCTCAGATGTTGGCTAATGGCTCAACTTCGACCCATTTGGTAAAGTAATCTGTGCCGACTAACAGATACCTCTTATTTCCTACTGCCTTGGGGAAAGGGTCTACAATATCTAGGCTCCACTGGGCGAACGGCCACGGATTGGACAAAGGGTTGAGGACCCCTCCTGGCTTATGGATATTTGGGGTAAATCTTTGACACTGGTCACATTTCTTAACATATTCTAGGGCCTCCTTCTGCATTCCCGGCTACCAATATCCCTGGGTAATAGCTCGATGCGATAAAGATCTTCTTCCTGTGTGACTCCCACAGATCCCTTCGTGCAGCTCTTCAAGCAGTAACTCCGATGCTTTAGGGTGAATACACAATAAATATGGCCCAAAATAGGAGCGCTTGTACAATTTGTGATCCTCGGACAACCAGAACCGAAGAGTGTTTTTTTATATTTTTTTAGCCTCTAACTTCTCTTCAGGTAGGATATTGTTTTTGAGGAATTGTACTATAGGATCCATCTAGCTAGGACCCAGTTTGACCTCATGAACATGGATCGTGCCCTTCGCAACCTCGTTAGCTCTATTTAGATGCTCAACAAGGATAATCTGAGGCAGACTCCTTGTCGAGGAGGTAGAAAGCGTGGCTAATGAATTTGCATGGGTGTTTCCACTTCTAGGGACGTGCGACAAGCTGAAAAGATCAAAGTCTGACTGTAGGCGTCTAACCTAGCTTAAATACTCTTGCATTCTTGTATCTCTGGCTTCCAACTCTCCCTTTACTTAGCCTACTACCAATCTCGAGTCCGAGAACACCTCTACTACTTTTCCTCTCATTTTGTGCACCATGGCCATTCCCTGTAACAATGCCTCATACTCAGCTTTGTTATTCGTGGCCGAGAACCCAAGTTTTAAGGATTTCTCTATGATAGTCTTCTCATGAGACTCTAGGACTAGCCTTACTCTGGACCCCTTTTGATTCGCTGCGCCATCAACGTACACCTTCCAACATGGGGACCCTGGTATAGAAACTGCCCCAATTGGTTTTCCGTCCATGCTTCTCTCCCTTACTACTACTTCTGCTGGTGGTTCAGCAAATTTGGCCATCAAGTCAACTAGGACCTGGCCCTTTATAGAGGTCTGAGGCATGTACTTGATGTCAAAAGCTCCCAGAATGGTGTTCCATATGGCAATCCTTCCAGTGTAATTAGCAGTCCGAAGCACGAACTTCAAGGGCAATTGGGTTAGAATGACCACTGTGTGGGCTTGGAAATAATAGGGAAGCTTTCGCGTAGCGTGGACCACAACCAGTATGGCTTTCTCCAAGAGTAAGTATTTGACCTCAGCTTCATGTAGTGACTTGCTCATGTAATAGACTGGTTTTTGAAGGCCGTTGTCATCCCATATTAGTACCAAGCTTATAGCATGATGGGCTACAACAATATATGCGTACAGGACCTTGTTGGCTTCAGGACTGGACATGATAGGTGGTCGTGACAGGTATTCCTTAAGTTGCTAGAAGGCCATGACACAGTCCTCGGTCCATTCGAATCCTTTCCACTTGTTGATCAAGAGATAGAACGGTCTGCATCTATCCACTGACTTGGAAATAAATCGATTCAATGCAGCGATCATTCCAACAAGTTTCTGGACCTCCTTAGCATTTCGTGGCAGCTTTAGGTCATTAATGGCCTTGATCTGGTCAAGGTTATCCTCTATTCCCCTATGAGTAACCATGTATCCTAGAAACTTACCTGATCCTATGCCAAAAGAGCATTTGGAAGCGCTCAGGTGCAGCCTGTGCTTCCTTAAGATATTAAAAGTACTGCCGAGGTCTCCCAAGTGCTCGGACACCACCTTACTTTTTACCACCATATCATTAACATAGGTTTCGATGCTCTTGCCAAACTGTGGCTCGAACATTCTCGTCATCATCTTTTGATAAGTGGACCCTACGTTCTTCAGGCCAAATAGCATTACCTTGTAGTGGTAGTTCCTAGTAGGTGTCACAAAGGCTATTTTCTCCTAATCCTTCAAGGCTAGCGGTATTTGATGATAGCCCTGAAAAGCATCCAGGAAACTCATCCGAGGATGGCCCGCTGTTACGTCCATTAGTCGGTCTATCCGAGGCATGGGCAGGGGCGGCCCAACATAATTTGGGGCCTAAGGCGAAAAATTTATGCGGGGCCTTTAATATGTAAATATTAATTAAACAAAATTATTTAATACTAATCAAATTAAGGTTAATTTGATACATTAAATACATAAATAATACCAACTAGACTAATGTTAATTTCATATATAGAATTGAATATCATAGTTGAATTATAAATATTAATAAAAAGAAATAAAAATATATTGCGATTGAAAAAGATACTTTATTTTGGATATAAGACGATGCATAGTTAAATAAAGTTGTAATCTAATTTTCAATTTTATATTTTGATTTAAAGAGAGAGAGAGAGAGAGAGAGAGAGAGATATTATTTGGTGTATGGTTTTGTAGGATATTAGTTTACAAAAATCAAAGTCTCAAACTATTAGGGGAGATTAATCTATAATTGATGATTTAACACATTTGCAACATCTTTTTGAAATATTTTAAGGTTTCAATTGAGTTAAGGTTCTAATGGTCTCGTACTTTGAGAGTCTTAATAGAAATGAAAAAGAAAAATGCACTAATTAAAAGCACTATAAAATGTTCAAAATATAATGTGATATTGTCTCTCATTAATGAACTTCATCAATTTAACTAATGAATGTTTATATCACGTTTTTTGTGATTAATAACATGGCAATTTGTAATCCAATAGTAAAATTTGTACATCACTAATAATAAAAAAAATGTACAACCTTTAGAAAATATATATAATTTTATAAAAATTTGGGCATTTTAACTATGAAAAGTGGGGCCTTTTTTCCTAAGGAAAATTTTGTTTTTTGGTGGGGCCTTAGGCCTAGGCCTAACTTGCCTAGGCCTTGAGCCGGCCCTGGGCATAGGGAATGGGTCCTTTGGGCATGCTTTGTTTAGGTTCGTGAAGTCTACACAAACCCACCATTTTTCACTTTCTTCTTGACTACCACGGTGTTGGCCAACCATTCGGGGTAAAAAACCTCTTTGATAGCCCTTACACACTTAAGCTTCATCACCTCGTCTCTAATCGCGTCAGCATGATCTCTTAATGGGTGTGGGGGTGGCTGCTATTTGGGAGTGATGGACGGGTTGACGTTAAGATGGTGACAGATGAAGGTTGGGTTAATTCCTAAAGCATCACAAGCATCCCATGCAAATACGTCAATATTTCTTTTGAGAAATTCGACCAATTCTTCCTTCTCTTGAGGGGGCAGTTAAGCCCCAACCTGAAAGATCTTCTTCGAGGTTTCACCAGTGACCACCTTCTTTAAGTCCTCACATTTTGCCTCCTCGGCCGTTGTATCAAGGGGCGACACCGGGGCTTTTGATTGCTATAAGTCCTTTTCAACAAAGACCGAGGACTCTATGTCAAGCCGATGAGAAATGATGGCCACTACACACTGCCTTGTAGTGGATTGGCAACCACGGATTTCGAGGACTTGGTCCCCTGACGGGAATTTCACCTCCTAGTGCAAAGAGGAGGCGACAACCCCCAAAGTATAGAGCCAGGGCCTGTCGACGATGGCTATATATGGAGAGTAGGTGTCTACCACGATAAAGTTCACCTCCACTATCTCTGAGCCGGTCTGGATGGGTAACCTAATCATGCCCTTTGGAATAACTAATTTCCCGTCAAAGCTCATCAAAGGAGAGCTGTATGGGCATTAAATCTTCCAATTTCAAATTCAACCTCTTGTAAAGATCAGGGTACATAACCTCGGCAGCACTGCCACCATCCACCATCACTCTTTTCACATTGTAGTCTCCTATTTTGAGAGTGATCAACAGCGCGTCGTCATGGGGCTGGGTGGTTCCGATCTTGTCTTCCTCCGAAAAGCTCAAGGTTGGATGAAAATTCATTTTGGCCTTCTTCGGCTCTAGCTGAGGCTCCTCGACAGGCAGTTGGGCCACAGATAGCACTCGTAAAGGGCGCGTGTCTGTTCTCCTGGCGCAGCCAAGATTAAATTGATCATCCCCACGAGTGGTCTCAGGGCAGCATCTCTCTAGGGTTCCTGATAGGTTTGGCCTTGATGACCACTGGAATGATACAGAAGGTGCTTTAACTTTCCTTTTCGTACTAGCTAGTCCAGGTAATTCCAGAGGTTCCTGTAGTCCTCCGTGGTATGTCCGTGGTCCTGGTGGTATTGGCAATAAAAGTTCTGATTGCACCTCATGGATTCCCCCGCCATCTTATTCGACTACTTAAAGTATGGTTCGTTCTTGATTTTTTCCAACACCCGATGTACTGGTTTTTAGAACACAGTATTGACAGTCTGTGCGTTGGTTGCTCCGGACTGCCCTTCAAAATCTCTTCTCAGGCGGTTGCTGCTATATCAGTCTGACCTGAAATCCCTCATCTCTTGAGGGATAACCTTCTCCTTTCCTTTCCCTTGCAGCTGGTCTTTCTCTACTCGTTTATATTTGTCGAACTAATCCATCAGTTGGCGCACACTGGTGGCAGGCTTGCCAGTCAGAGACTTCCTCAAGCCGTGCTTGGTTGGGGGCTGTTTTTGAAGGTGTTAATGGCGAAATCATCAAAGTTGCCGCCAATTTCATTATACATCTCCCAATATCTGCCCGAGTAGGCCTTCAGAGTTTCTCTGTCACACATGGATAACGACAGTGGTGCACTCAAGGGGCGAGGGTCTCTGCTATTTGTGACGAAACGAGAGCCAAAAGCTTAGGTTAGCTGCCTATACGAATCTATGGAATTTGCCTTAAGCCATTAAACCAACTCATCGCCACTGGTCCCAAGCTAGATGGGAAAAACTTGCACATCAGCGCCTCGTTTTTGGAATGGACGACCATCCTTTGGTTAAACTAGTTCACAAGCTCCACAGGGTCTGTGGGGTGAAGGCCAACTGTTGGAATCGCTGAGGGAATGTAGCCCCTTCTATGTGGCGTGTGAAATGTGATTTAGAGAGTTGATCTAGTGCCCTGCTCATGGCATCGTGTTCGAGGCCCCTAGAAGAGGAGCTTTTGCGTTTGCACCTCTGGTATTCTTCATGAGAGAAGGTCTCGCTTGGAGGGGTTCTTGATCTCTACCTATAGTCATCATCGCTTTCATCATTGGAGGGCAAGTCAGGGTTAGGATGAGATCGCCTTCGTTGTGCATGGCGCAGTTTTCTCTTCAAGTTGTTTATCTCTTGCTGCATGGCCTGTTCGTCATTCTGTTTCTGAGATACATGGCTACCCACACGAGAATGGCTTCTGCTAGTTTGAGTGGTGTTTACACTTCCCTCTCAAAACCTTCCATTCTCTTCATTTCGATCACGCTCAAGGTTGGGAAAGTCGCCCTGTTGCTGGGATCTAGCCGGCTCAGGCTGATGGGAGCCTACTTGATGAGGACCTGAACCTACCATGCTTGATTGTTGTCCTTACTAGCACACAAGTTCTTCCCATAGACAACGCCAATTGTAAGGTCTGGGTTTGAGTACTTCTACTGTTATGTGAGTAGACTTAAGCCCAACTAGCCCAATACAATGAATTTGTAGCAAGAACTGGGCTTTAGTGAGGATTGCAACAATTAGACATGATCGTAAATAGATTGAATGACAAATACGTGGGGAGAAGCGTGAAACTTTGTCCTTAGGCTTGATCCAAGGACTGGTTATTCTTATTATTTCTTCAGTGCTTGGTTACAAAGGCTTTCCTAAATGGTACAAACAGTAACTGTCTTCCCTAAATCCAATTTTCTGATCCTCATTTCCTGGAGGGTTTCTTACATTATATATCTCCTTCTCGTTGATCTTGGCCCTTCATTTGTTGATCATGCAAGTAGCTACTTGAGTGCTTGTCCCATCTGCCGCCTTTCCCCACTTTCTGTGAGTTACGGCAACCGAGGTAGTACTATTCATAGGTCATTTCCCCATTAATGTGGCCAGATCGTTAGTTGTGGGCATTTAATGCGGAGGTGACAACTCTCCTGGAATTTCTCCTCCACCATTCTCCCATGACTGACCCATTGTGTTAGTCCTTTTTTCTTGGGATGCCCTGGAAGGCTGTCTTTAAAGGCATGCCGCTCTTCCTTCTTATGACCTCAGCTAGCCGAGGACAGGATTGTCCTCGGCGATGTCTTTTGTCAATGCGGACTCTCTTTGTTCATCCTCAGGCTTTTCTTCCTCCTCGGCATGGGCCTTGGGCTTTGTATGAAGTGGGTCGGGGCTGCTGAGTTCTTTGACCCCATAAAACCCATTATAAATATTCTGATAATAACAGTAATTACCAAAAACAATAGCAATTCACAGAATAACAGAAAAACAATTGAAAAACACGTCAATGAAAGGCAAGGCCACAACCACTATCACTACAAACAAAAACCCATTACCTTAAATTCACAAATAATCAAATCCACAAACGCATTTCTGCCCAAAAAAAAATCAGCTACACATTCACACCATCACAATTGTAACGGCAACCTTCATGGCATAGAAGCATAACCTCCTTTGCTAAGAAGAGCAAATACTTATATACCTATATACTGTATTACAATTTGACTTAGGAACCAACCATTGTTGACATTTAATTTTTTTTTTTTTTTTAAAGAAAAGAATTGGGTGAATTACTACGTTTTCAATCTTCAAATTTTTTAAGTTATTTTTCTTTTCAATTTTGAAAAAAAAAAAAAAAAATTAGGGGACAAAACAATTTTTTTTCTTTACTGTCAAACTGAGAAAACTACAAACCTAAAATCACCTGTAAATACTTCTTAAAAAAAATAACATATCCTATAAAATACCATAAATAAATGCCACTACAAAAGAATCCATATTAAAAATTGTTAGGTTTTAGATCCCTATAAACTAGATTGTTTAATATAATTAATTAACCAAGTGAATACTTAAGTTTATTATTCAGATCTACTTTAAAACAATAAAGTCATATCATGTAAAGCAGCGGAAAATAAAGAACGCAATGATATGGTGATCTAGGAAAACCAAACTGATAAAAAACCTGAGGAGGATTTAACCTAGCTATCCTCAAGGTAAAAAGCAAATCCACTATAGAGAATCAAAATTTACAATAAGACTTAGACCACTAACATCCTATTGCTACCACATGTAAAACTTACTGACACGACCATGTGCAAGCTCCAAATCCATGGACTCCTTCTCTATTAGGCCTTTGCAAGCACCCACACTTGTGACAAAAACAAAAATTCTCTTGTTTGTGACTCCAAGACCACCCTTGAAAGTTTAGATTATCAGCTATTATTGATCTTCATGCAGCAACTTCAGATCTACTAGTTCAAAGATATGAGAGTGATATTCGGTAGTGACTTTGATAGAAGAAGACACAGAACCTTTTAGATGTCACAAGAGTACCTCCAAAGTCATATGCTAGAATAAGTAAATCTTAAACCCTAATTAAAATGCAGATACAACTCTCGATCGATTGAGCTTGTCTCTCGATCAGTCGAACCAGGCAAATTCTAAAATCTTCTTTCTGCAGCGTTCTTGTTCTTGAATCTTGACTTGGATCACCTTCAGCATTGTCTATTAATACCTACAAACTCTGTAGACGACTAAATTTCTGGTTTGAAATAAATCAAACAAATAAAATATTTTCACAAATACGAATTTGTATTGATGATTGTATGGTACAATTCTCTGAAGTTACAAAAGAGTAATCCTTTGATTCGATCTCCTTGCAAGACTTATTGATTGGAATTGTGGTAATGTGATTTTGACTTGAAAACAAAATATCCTTCAATTTGGTTGAGGGATGGATTGAAGATTACTGAAACGGAATTACAATGAATCTCTAGCTATGAGTTTATTAGAAATCCTTTGTTCTTCACGTTCTTCGTGTGTTCTTCGTCTTTGAAGGTTTGTGGTGGAAGTTCTTCAGGACTTTAGAGGTTTGAATCCGTAGAGCTTCATTGATTTGTGATTTGTTGATATTTCTGGAGGCTTTTAAGCTTAATTCCAGCAAACTTTAGGATCTAGGCAGATAGTTTGGATAATTCTGCTTCGAATGTTCTTCGATTTTGGGATTGAAGTTCTTGAAGACTTTGAGGCTTGATTCCTGCAAAACTTTTGTACTTCTGAGTGCTTTTGAATCTTCTCTAATGCTGCTTGTGCTCTAGATGGTTTGGTTCTCTTTTAAATGCCTTAGGAAGGCTTCTATTTATAGGAGTTTGGGGGTGGGTGAGTGACACGTGGCAAAGTCTAATTGGTGACACATGTCACAGCTTGATTGGTCTCCTTATGTCATCGCTTACACACGCTGGATTGCATATGTCATTGCTTACACGTGTTGGACTGCTTATGTCATCGCTTTCACGCGCTGATGCTTGATTGGTTTTTACATGACACTTGGCTAATTTCTGTTGGTTTTTGAGTAGTGATAGCAAACCCTAGCAGCAATATGTGGTGATTTGTAATTGGCTGTATTTTATGGACCTGGTAGTATGACGTGTCAGCTTGTGATAGGTCGGAAATTTTCCCTCTCTACAAACTCTAAGGTCCATATCTAAACAAATTTGTGTTCACGATTTGCCAATTGTTCTAAACTATTAGAACCTAACAAAAATGAAATGAAAAACGAATAATATTGAATACTTTTTACCAAATAAAAATTTTCCATTGTTGTTGTAAGCCATGATGCTTCTTTTTTCTTTTTCTTTTTTTTTTTTTTTTTTTTGCTTAAACCTACTATTTTGTTTTGGAAAACAAAGAAAAAAACACTAACAATCACTCTCATTCTCTCTTTCTCTGTCTCTTAGGATTTTTTTGGTTAATTTTTTTTCCTTGTGGGAAATTTTTTTTCTTTCCTTGTGGGTTTTTCAAAGATTTCGTGTACTATTTACTATTTAGTTTTTTTAGAGATAATTTACTATTTAGTTTAAAATTTTAAAAGTTTTATAAATTAAAAAGTTGATGTGGAAAATTGTGGGAGCCCTAAAGCCTACGTGGCAAACTCTAGTGAGGTCAACAAAAAAGACAAAGACTTCAATTTTATAGTATATATAGATTACTCTAACTTCTTATAAAGTTTAATTGTTGTTGCATTACTACACGAGTGATGTTAAATAATATGTTTTAGCTACAAACTAATGAGGTCATTAGTTGAATGAGTCTAATACACTTTAGTTTAAAAATTCAAATTACTAGAATTAGCGTGTAACAATTTTGTATTAAAATATACAAGAGCGATTCGAGGAATTTTACAAATTTTATTACATAAATCTTAAATAATGTGTGAGCAATCATGAAAAATAATTCACCATTTATTTACTATGTTGTTGAGGTGGCAACAATAACATCCATTAATTGTCACATCAATTTATATTAAAATTTGTGATAACTTTTAACATTTTGTATATATATATATATATATATATAGACTTCTCTTTTTGCAAATAAATAGATAGATTTTTTACCCTTTTTTTGTTTTACTAATACTATTTTGTGTAAATTTAAGTGCTTGTAGTTGATATGAATTGAAAAAAAGGGAAATGAAAGAGGAGAGGAATTGCATTCTATTATTAAGTATGTTTCCATATTGAAGATTCTCATAAAGATTATGTTTGCGTAATGAAAAATGATATTCTCTCAATTCTAAATAGATAAAGCATTTTTCATTTTGGGATAAAGGTTTGTTTGCATAATGAAAATTGAGATTTTCCAAACCTAAAGCATTTATTCACCTAGTATCCTATATTACCCCAACTCTAAGCACACCATTCCTTACCCACCTAAGATAATTTTGAGAGAGATTTTAATTTTTTTAATTCTAATTACAAATTCTCATCTATTTTGAGACAAGCCAAATAGAATAGGTTTTGTGGAGATAAAGTTTTTCCAAACAGGGTTAAATGAATTTGCTCTAATCCATTATATGGTAATTTAAAAGACCATCCTTATGTATTAAATCAAATGATTCATTAAATCAATTGAACAAATCTCATGGCTTTTAAAGAGGTCACGACTAAAAATACATATGGGTAGTCTTTTGAGTGTACTTAAGTTTTATTTTTATTTTATTTTATCACTAATAAAAAAAATTTACAATAAAATATTCCATTAGTATTTATCTTCATATGTAAGATTCACTTAAAATCAAAATAATAATAACCTTTTTCTCACATCAATTGTCTATAAATTAAGCATAATATATTTAAAAATTGAAATAAATTTTTTTTTTTTTATTTTAAATGTGACCCGTGCGAATAAACTTAAGGGTAAGAGAGAAAATAACACTTTAATTTGATGGTAACTTGTTCATAATAGGTGCTTTTATAGATAAATATGAGTGTATGTATGGGTGGTTTTATGGTACTAAAAATTGCACGCAAGAGCTATTTTTGAGAAAGATAGAGCCCACAAAAAGGAATATAGATAATCTTTTATTTTTAGTCAAACATGGACCATTTAAAAAAAAAAAAAGTCAATGCATAAAATATACATTTTATTTTTGATTGTTGTCTAAGTTTAGCATTATTCTACAAAACTTTTGGGGGCTTCTTCCAATTGTAAAGTGTAGGGTCATGATTTTGGGATCCAAGCCCAAATTGAGCGGTCTCTTGGTCCAATGAGCCCAATACAATGAATTTGTAGAGAGTGAGTTGAAGAACTGGGCCTAGGTGAATTAGATAACGTCTAATACGAATCTTGAAGATGATTACGTGAGAATAAGTATCGTGTAGCTATATGGATTCACTGTTCGAGGACGCGGGTATTCGTATTCGAGAAGGCCTTCGTTCAAATAAATTGGCTAAACAGGATACAGATGATACAAATGTTCTCTCCTTTTTCTTCCCTCTTTTTCCTCCCCCCCCCCCCCCCCCCCCCCCCCACCTTTTTTTTGTGGAGAGTCCTTCAACTTATATAGCTCCTTCTAACTCATCTTCACCTTACACCTGTTGATCATCTGAACTTTCACTTGAGTACTTGTCCCATCAGCCAACTTCCCTAGCCTTCTGTGAGTTGCGTTAGCCAAGGCAACACTATTCAGATGTCTTTTCCACATAAATGCAGCCAGTAAACTAGCTGTTTTTGCATTTAATGCGGTGGTGTCAATCATCTCTCAGATATTTCCATATCTTCAACCTTTTCTCATGTCCGTGAAACGCATTCCTATCACCGAACCTTTTCGGAAAGTCGCCTTAATAGCTGCATTATGCATTTTGCACCATGCTTATTAAGTCTGAGGAGCATGTACTCCTCAAACGACCTGACACCTGCCTTCTTTTATGGGGTTTGATCCGGGGGCCTTTCACTATTCACTTCTTTACCCTTGGACCAATTCTTGTCCTTGAATAAAGCCCAAGGCCCAACGTATGGTTCTGGGCCCTTGACCCTATATAAAGCAATTTCCTAAATAACACACACAAAAAAAGAAAAAAAAAAAGAAATAGAAAAAAAGAGGCGGCCTTGCACATCTAGAAATGAAATGTTATTCCACGCTCCAAAACATTATTCACTTATATAAAAGACAACGTTATGCACAAAGTTGCATTTATAACATTGCCACTTGAAACTCATCTCTAATTATATAACCAACTAGTGAGTAATGACTGCATTTATAAGTTCCTGGACCTAATTATTTGTTGGAGATGCATCAGAAATCATATTATGATTAAACCAAATAACCCTAAAATTACTTCCTGACAATAATAACTAAAGTCAACTCCTCAGTTTCATGAGGATAACAAACCAGCCGTTGTTGACTACTAGTTGTTCTTCACAGGAAATTCTACCTAAGGATAGGTTCGCAATATTCTATTTCCCAGCAATATGGGGACACATGGTACAATTATCAAGCTCATAAGATGAACACACGTACATGCAGTGCCACTGGCAGGCCTTAATGGCGACTAGGAGTGGCAAAAATTGCCCGACTCATGGGTGTTTGACCCAAACCCTAATGGGGAGGGTTTTACTAAATCTGCAGAGCAAATGGGGAGGTGTGAGTTTTAAAAACCCCACCCATAGCGGGTTCAGGGTAGGTACGGGTATTAGTATTGCTCCAAACTTGACCCATACACATATATAATATTAAAAAATTAAAAAAAACCCTAACAATAAATATCTAACTTTCTCATTTCTCTATTTTTATTTTAACCTAATTACTCACTCTCAACCCCCCCCCCCTTCCCTTACTCTCATAGATTCTCACTCTCATTCGATGCCGCCGCTCCCTCCTCCCTGCCTCCTTTAATCAAACCCTATTCTCTCTCTCTCTCTCTCTCTCTCTCTCTCTCTCTCTCTCTCTCCCTTTTTTTTCTCTTTATTTATATGTTTTATTCTTTAAGCTATGATTTAAATTTATCTTTATTTGTCTTTGTTTAAGTCTATGGCCGAAATATCTTTCCCCTTTGGTTTAGTTTAAGTTGGTTGATTTGATGGTTGAATCTTGATTCTTGTTAATTTTGCGTTGAGAATAAAGATGGATATGAAGTTTTGTAGATTCGTGAGTTTGAATGTATCATCTATTAGAGATGTTCGCATCTTGATTTGGAATTTAGGGTTGGAAGATGTGTTGGAATGAATGTGTTCTGAGAAATTTGGGGTTTTGATAGGAATTTTGGATGAACCATTTGATTTTGTTCCTCAATTTTTTACAAATCAGCACTTTTTGATCTTATTTTCTCTTGTGCTTTAGGATTTAGGGCCTTTAGGCTTTAGGAAATTGATTTTTTTATTTTATTTTTTATTTAGCCTTGGTTCAGGCCTTCAGGGCCTTTATATTGGGCCCTAGTTTAGGGCCTTTTGGGGCAAGGTGAGGTGGGGCAAGGTCCCACAGAGGCTTGTAAGGGGGGGTATGGGGGCAAAGAATCCCCTCCGTTTAGTTAACGGGGCAAGTTTAGGTGATACGGGTAGAGGTGAGGGCGGGGATAAAGATACCCACCTCATTGCCATTCCTAATGGCGACTGAGTCAACTCACATCTTTCAGATACCTTAGTCTATATTTAGCTGCATATAGAGTAAGAATTCCCATGTTTCAAGGGGATTAAAGCGCCTTGAAATAGTAATAGTTCTGGAAATGACTTCTATCAAGCAAACAATCCAACTTCTACATGTCATTTTCTTGGATCCGATTATTCTATACACATGCTTGAAAGCAAATTGGATGCTTGTAAAGAATATATTGTGCATATATATATAGCTTCCTCACATTCCTATTCGGGGATTCGAATTCTAAACATCTTTATTGAAAACAAAAAAAAAGAAGAAGAAGAAGGAAAGATAAGGAGGTACATATAGTGGTCTGTAGGGCCAATGATGAATAAGAACCATGCGTGAAATTAATTCCACTAACCGAAAGGAAATTGGTTCTCCACCATATTGGAGCACTGCTCACTTGGATGCTCAAAGTGGTGGAATTAAACAAACTTGATCGAGTAAGTGGGATTTGGGAAGTGTCGACATTCACCATTAACATCAAGTTTACATGTCTCAGTTATTGCCATTGTCATTTTTTAGGAAAAGTTTGTTGAACGCTATTTAGTGCACACACTCTCCAAAAATAAGGGAAGTTATGCGATCCTAAACTTCAAAATAATAATTTGAAGTCACAGTTTCTTTTGTTTTTTGAAGAGTGTATGTATTATATGATAATCCTTGTTACTTATGCGTAATATATAATACATGATAATGATAGAGCATCCATCAAAAGAATGTTTTTATTAAAATAAGAAAAAATAGGGGGGGGGAATTTTTTCATCCTATGTAGGTCCTATATGCTTCACTCATACAATCCCTCTATTAATTGATTTTGTCGCCGTGCTTCTCCAATTTAATGATTCCAAGAGCACAATATTTGGACTCAAATATAGTAAATTAAGAAGGTAGGTACGAATGTTTTAATATTCAGCAGAAAGAAAAAAAGAAGGTAGGTTCGAGTACGACTCTTGCAGCATAGACCTATAATCGATCTTTAGTCTGCGTGTTAAAGTTTTAATAAAATATATATATATATATATATATATATATTTATATAAAATAAACAAAACAAACTAATCTAAAGGACTTTTCCTAGAATTTCCTCTTAACTAGAAGGATTTGTGCATAGATGTGATAGTTACGTGGGATAGATCCATGCACGCAAAATAGGGTTGCAATTATAGGTGCAAAGGCGAGTTACATCCTACTGCAACCCCACCCTAATCCAATTTGACCACATCCGAAAATTTTAGCCTAAAATACATTTATGTATCTCGAAAATTAATATGGGTTAAATAAATGGTCAAGTGACTTTTCTTTTTTAATCAGCTTTCAATTTTATGGGCTAATTTTCAATTTTTAGAGGGTTGGGGGGGGGGGGGGGGGGGGCGGCGTTGAATATAAATTTTTGGATCGAACTCCCCTCTATATATATATATTGAATATAAATTTTTGGATCGAACTCCCCTATATATATATTTCAAATTTTAAATTTCAAGGAGCCTTGATCCCTAATGATTTGACTATTCAATTGTTACCTTATGGTTTAATGCAAAAGCTAAAATACTGTACTGGGTGTGTTGTTTAAGTTTGTTCAAAGGAATTCAATACATTTTTATTGATCAAGACTGGTGCAACGTTTCAGAGTTACAAATTGTTATATATGTATTACTATATGTGTAAATTCATGAGCTTACATATTTTCTTAGACGTCACATAATTTTTTATGACCTTTTAAATATCGAAGTCTATATATGTCTATTATATTATATGGACCCAATGCGAGGTTTACATTTTTTTCAACATTGAAAATAATAATAATAATAATAATAATAGAAAAAAAAAATCAACAAGCTAATAAATTTTGGCCCAATGACTTGCCAATGAAAATTTTATTTTAAACCAAAGTGTCATGTGGGATATTATTATTTTTCTATTTTATTTTTTTTGTGTGGAATGTCACATATTTGGTTTGCCGTTAAGTTAAAAGTTCCCATGACATCGATCCACGATATGATTTGGCTTCCCACAATGACAGCATGGGGTTATATATGGGATTTACAGTTGGTTAAATTTGAGAAATTATTCAGCTCTCAAAGTATAATGACTTGGTATCTCTCCTCTCACATATATATATATATATAGTAAATCCCGTGATCAATTATCGGAAATAGGCTAATTTTTTACTAACTTTACTCTATTCTCTTTTGATAGGCCACAAACTGAATGACTCTTTTTTATAGAAATTAATTAATTAATTAGCCAAGTTATTAATTAATTAATTTATCATGCAAACGCTTGGTAGTACAAACAAATCACCAATAAACTAATTATGCAACGAAAAATAAATAGCACGATAATTTGTTTACGAATGGAGAAAACCTAATGACAAAAACCCCACCGGGTGATTTTCAGGTCACCACTCCCGAAACTCCACTATTATCACAACAAGCGGTTACAAGTAAAGGAATCCCAAGTACCTTACTAACCTACAGTTGAACCCTTACCCCAATACCAAATTGGACTTGTTCTGTAGTGACAGTTCCCCTTTCAGATGCACGAATCCCAAGTACGTGACTAACCAATTGTGCGAATCCCAGTACGTGACTTTAAACACCAACTGAGAAGATTATCGGCTGCAAAATTCTTCAGTTCATCCACATGATGAAGATCAAGAAGATGCTTGGTCACAAAACCCTACGGTGTAAATACACAGCAACTTCTTCAAGAGAAAGAGATGAACTAGGTCAAGAACTTCGTCTCCAGTCACAATTTGCTTGAACAAAGTTTGCTCAAAGATTGTGCAACTTGTGTACCGTTTGACGACTCTTAAAACAATCCTTTTATATGTCTAGGGTTAGGAGAAAAGAAGGCCCAAAGACATATTTACGGATCCCAAGAAAATCATATTTGAATTCTGAAATTCTTAAACCTCGACAGATAGGAGGTGTCGAGCAACTGTCAAGATTTAATGAATTTGCACTCTTTGCTTGATTTCTTGAACAGACTTGAAGGCTTCAACACTTGATCTTGAAACGTGATTTCTTGAAGTATTTAAACACATCCTAAGTCTACCCAAATACAAATAAAGTGTGTTTTGTCAAAGGATAAGTCAATTACATAAAATCATGACATATGTTCTTAACATGAGAAATACATATGTCCTAACAATCTCTTCCTTTGGCAATCCGTGACAAAACCACAATAAACAAATGAACATATAAGAGAAGTCATAAATCACTCAACTCATATTCACTTGTTGAATACAATAAAATCTATCCTAACACAAACTCTTGAAAAACTTTGCAAGAAGAGAGTTTACGGCAAGTAGACTTTGACAACCTGTATTTCTGAAACACTTTAAAAAAAACTCATCAAGGCATCTTTGTGTGAAACAGAAATAATAGATTGCATACAAATAATAAGAAGCATATGTATAAAGAGAGAAAAGAAACAACACAAGAAAGGGTAAGTGAAAGAAAAACATACATCAACATCATAGAAGAGAAAATAAGTACAATGTATGTCTATAAATGGTCACAAGACCTCATGTACAAGAACAATGTATCTAAGAAAGAAAAGATACGTAATATCTTCACTACATCCCTCAAAAAAAAAAAACAACAACACTCCCCCTAACACAATGATCCAAAAACTAACTCTCCCCCTAAGAGTGACTACTTTCATGTCCAAAATTACTCTCCCTTTTCGTCACGAGTGACAAAGGGTAGAGTGTCAAATAGACATCTCATCAGTAAAGCTAGCATCTCCATTAGCATCATTGTCACCACCATCATCATCATCATCATCCTCAGACTTAGAAGCCACAGGAGAAGGTGGTAAAGGGGTAGCCTCAGGAGCAAAACCACCTATGGACGCCTGTCGTCATGCAATACGACTAACACGACCATTCACCTGATACAACTCCGTAGAGAGTGTATCCAGGTGAGCATCGATGCACTACAACTATGCCATGACATCTCCTAAAGACACATCGCCCGAAGAAGAAGGAACAGATGCAGATGGAGCAAAATGGGATGGTGCAGAACGGGAGGAAGGAGTTGCTGAATCCGACTGCCGCAACTGAAACTGAGCCTCACTACGTTTAACGGTAGCGTAATCTATGGCACACATGACGGTAAAATGGTCAGAAGAGGGAAAAGGAACGAAAAAATAGCATAAGATCCTTGTGATAATGGAAGAAAAGATGAGCTTATCACGGGACGCAGAATCTAGATGAACATCTATAATAGAAAGAATGAAATAAGAAGAAAAATCTATAGTAAGATGCTCAAGAAGAGATAACAAAAATCGAGCACGAGGCTCTGTAATGGAGTTATAGTGAGAAAGTGGATGCAAAACAAAGGTCATCACTATGTTCATCCCTGGTTAGCAAAAGGTCGACATGGTGTAAACAAATGCTCACCCCAAGCAGAAAGGCACTCACAAAAAGCAGACATGAGCTCATCATTGGACACAGTCCTCAGAAGCTTACAGCTAGGATAGTCAGGAAACTCTATCCTAGGGACTCGAGGCACATATGCAACAAGTTATGGTATGATAGGAATGCGCGTACCTCGAACATGAGTAAAGAAGAAAGGTACTGAATGATCAATCCCGTGCATGTTGAAGTAGAACTCCTGGATAAACACGATAGGGTAGGTGACCAAGACGTCACACAGTGACTCCCATCCCCTACTGTGAATGACAGAAGGAAGTTCTGTCGGCAATGTCCGACAGAACGACTTGGCATTCCAAATGAATGCCTCGTTTAGAGAAGTTCTTCGAAAATGCCTTAAAGGCATCATCATTACGAAACCAAATGTTAGAAGATGAAGGATCAGAAGATGAAGAAGTATCGGAACGAAAAGGGTTTCGAGTTGGAGTGGATTTATGTTTAGGTGCCATTGACACGACTAACGTAAACAGAAATAGAGGGAGAGAGAGAAAAAACAATAAGAAAAGTCCCAAGCAGCAACAATAATATCACATATAATGAAAAGAAGGTACTGTGCATGGGAAATGCATGAACATGTGACATGCAAAACAATATTGCATCATGGGCTCAGCCTAATCCAAACCTATCAGCACACAAACAAATAGCACACATCTAAATGCATGACAATACTGTTATAATGCTAATGTGATGCAATGTATGAAGTTTTAAACTCATTTAAGTGAAAAACCATCCCAAAATTTCACAAATAACTCATCAATTTTGAAAAACCCCAAATTTTTCAAAAGCTCCAAAACCTAAGTTTCAAAACATGAAATACATGAAGAATAAGAGATTAAAAACTTACCAAGAGAAGAAGAATCTTGAAAAAGTTTGAAAAATCACAAAGGAAGAGGTTTGGAGTGAGAGAGAGAGAGTGTTTAGGAGATGAACAGGTGCAGACAGATTGAGAGAGATCGAAGAAATGAGAATCAGATTGCGAAGAATGTATATATAGACCCTCAGTAAAGTTCGATAGATGCAGGTGTCGAAAGGTGTCGAGGAAGCTATCGAGGTAGGTATCGAGGAAAAGGTCATCAACAGCTGAGTTATCGAGTAGGTATCGCGGAACAACTCATCAGATCCAAGAACAGAAGCTCGATCGATCCACCAGGTATCGAGGATCTATTGAGGAGGCAGGAGTTTTCTCGATCGATCTACCAGGTATTGAGGATCTGTCGGGAAAGCGATATATAACTGCTGAAGAATCTCGACAGACAGCAAGGTGTCGAGGAGGTATCAAGGAGGTGTTAAGCCACTTTTAAAAACCAGTTTTTCGAGAGTGAAAAACACAGACATGAATGCAATCTAACATGCAACTCAACCAATGATCCAATCAATACAATAATCTTTCAAAATCATCTCTTAATAAAAAATTTAAGCACATGGATCTTAGAAAACACACACACACACTAAACAAGTCTAATCAATTTTATATTTCAAAAACCAAGTAAAGACAGTTTAGTGAGCATACATTAACACATTGTAAAACCTTGTGATGGTCAAATCACATTGTACCTGCACATGTATCAAGAGTAGCAAAGAATATTAGTGTTGTGTGTGAAAAACATCCCAAGATTGCATAAGTGTATACATGTTATGACGATTTGAGATATGAGAAAATTACTTTAACTCACACACAGTCATAACTACTTGATGGAGACTATCACTTTCAAGGTACATCCTATAACTCCTACATCTCCTAGAATACGCGCTTGCAATCATTTTTAAAGTATTTTTGATCTTTTTGCTTTTGGTTTTTCTTTGCATATTTTTCTTTTAAACATATCATGCATGGGCATATTAAAGAGAGAAAAGAAATACCCAATGATATTTGACATTCCAATTTTGCTATGCCTAAGCATACAAATGTCATTTTATGATTGGCAGGCGACAGTGGTGAGATGGTTGTTAATGCCTTTCTCTCAGGATTTTTTAGTCCTTCCCGTCAAAAAGAGTGATACGAGTGTTAAGTATAAGAGACAACTCAATCTTACTCATCACAAACAAGAGCCACAAAACTCACCTACTTAGTTGTGCATAGAGATGCTCATCTAAACTACAAAAAATACAAAGTTTAGAAAACTTTGTTTCAATGGCCATCCAAGGTACACAAGTATCAATGTACACAAAACACACACTGTTTTTGTATTTTTCTGATTTTTCAATTTTTTTAATTAAAAAAAATAAACAAAACTGAAAAACAACCAAACAAAAACATGTTAAACAAAGTATAAAAACTAGATGCAAGTGCATGAGGAGAGAAGAAGGGAAAAGTAGATCATCCCATAGAGATAATACCAATATTTTGACGAAGGAATTCGAAGCATTTACTGTCTAGAGGTTTGGTAAACAGGTCAGCCTTCTGATCATCAGTGTGAATAAACTCAAGAGTGAGAGTACTATCTTCGACAAGCTCCCTAATGAATTGATGTCGAGTCTCTATGTGTTTGGTTCTAGAATGTTGAACCTGATTCTTAGAGATGTTAATGGCACTAGTATTGTCACAGTAGATAGTGAGATGCTCTTGACAAATACCATAATCATGGAGGAGTTTTTGCATCCAAAAGAGTTCGGTGCAATAGTTACTGGCAGCAATTGTACTCAACTTCAGCAGTGGATAATGAGATGGAGTTCTACTTTTTACTCATCCAAGAGACAAGATTATTTCTCACATAGAAACAACCCTCTGAAGTACTCTTTCTATCATCAGCATTCCCAGTCCAATCAGCGTCAAAGTACCCAGTTAAGACATCACTTGTGTCCTTGCTGTACCACACACCAAACTCAGCAGTGATTTTGACATACTTTATGATTCTTTTTAAAGCAATCATATGGGACTCTTTGGGATTAGCCTGATATCTAGCACACACTCCAACACTGTAACTAATGTCAGGTCTACTAGCAGTAAGGTAAAGAAGACTACCTATCATGCTTCTATATAGAGAATGATCAACACTTTTACCTAACAAGTCAACAATGAGTTTTAACATTTGGGCTCATAGGGGTTTTGACAAAACTAGCAGATTCTAAGCCAAACTTGTTCACAAGATTCTTAGCATATTTAGATTGAGATAGGAATATACCTGAATCTTGTTGATGAATCTGCAATCCAAGGAAGTGAGTCAGCTCTCCAATCATGCTCATCTCAAACTTGGCCTGCATGAGTTTTGAAAAACCATGAGCAAGTTCGTCTTTAGTCAATCCAAAGATGATGTCATCAACATAAACTTGAGCAACTATCAACTCGCCATCTTCTCTTTTGATGAAGAGAGCCTGATCAGTCTTTCCTCTTGTGAACCCATGTGACACCAGTATTGTGTAAGCTAATCATACCAAGCTCTACGGGCTTGCTTTAACCCATAGAGTGCCTTCTTGAGATACAGTACATGATCCGAAAAGTGTGGATCAATGAATCCTTTTGGTTGAGCCACATAGGCATCTTCTTTAAGCAGCTCATTTAAAAAGACAGTCTTTACATCCATTTGATAAAGCTTGAACTTCAATTGGCAAGCGAAAGTAAGGAGAATTCTGATGGACTCCATACGGGTAACTGGAGCAAATGTTTCATCATAGTCTACTTGTTCCACTTGTGAGTATCCTTGAGCTACAAGCCGAGTCTTGTTGCAGATCACATTGCCTTCCTCATCAGTCTTATTGCGGAATATCCACTTTGTACCGATGATGTGTTCACCCTCCAGTCTAGGTACCAAGGTTTAGACATCATTCCTTTGAAACTGAAGCAATTCATCATGCATTGCTTCAACCCAACTTTCATCCTGAAGAGCTTCTTCAACTTTAGTGGGTTCAACCTGTGACAGATAACAAGAATACGACACAAAGTTAGCAACACATTTATCAACTATACGTTTCCTTAATGTGAGTTCATTCAAGTTTTCCACAATATCTTCTGGAGGATGATTTAGCTTAATCCTGGAGGAAGGTCCTTTCTCCTCATGGGATTTAGAATATGGTGAAGTGGTTATGTCTACAGAATCTTCTACAACATTAGGAGTACCTGGAGTACTAGAATATACAGGTTCTTGTTTAACAATTTCTTGAACTACTCTAGGCTCAAGAGAAAGAATTTCTTTAGTTAGTTCCTCAATACCTTTTTCAGAACTGGAATCTGAAGACTCATTAATAACAATATTCACTGTCTCCATTACCTTCATGGTTCTTTTATTGTATACTCGATAAGCCTTACTTGTAGAGGAATAACCCAGAAATATTCCTTCATATCTTTTATTACTCTTATCTCTTCAATCCAAACGGACCATTAATGTAAGAAAAATTGTGGTAATCTTAGATTGATTGGGAATGGGGAGATAAAACAATGAAAAAAAAAATTTCTTGGTGGACAAAATAAGATATTTAAGGTTTGTTTGGATACCCCTGATTTTGCTAAAAATTGAAAATACTGTAATAAAATAATTTTTAAATGTGTGAATAGTGTCGTGGGGCCAATTTTTAATGAAAAAGTTGCTGAATAAAGAGGTTTGTGGGTCCCATGAATAGTGCACGGGACCCACTGACAGACCACTTTCCTACTAAAACACGCTTCTCAACTCGCAAAAAAAAAAAAAAAAAAAAAAAGGAAACACAAACACAAATGCGTTTGGTTTCATCAGTACCCAAACGCCACCTTAGTGTGAGTTTGGTTAGAGGCAAGAGTGGTGTTTTGTGGGTCTGCGTTTTTTTGGCTCGATCCTGTGCACTATTCATGAGACCTGCAAGTACGTAATTCAACAAATTTTTCTTTAAAACTAGATCTCATAGTACTATTAACACATTTAAAAATGATTTTATTGCAGTATTTTCATCAATAAATTTTCAATAATGAACAGTATCTAAGCTAAGAACGTCCGTAAGTAGTTGGCTGCAGAAAAACCAAAAAAGTGGGACAAAACAAGAAATATAGAGAAAGGTTGAGGCCTGAGGGGCTGTGCCTGTACGTGTAATGTAATGTGGGAGAAGAAACATGTTTGCAACTTTTGTCATTTGGCAGTATTGTACCGGCGGGCCTAATATCCAACAGCACGTGTTAGTCTAAAAAAAATAAAAATAAAAATTGGCACAAACCCAAAAAATAAGGGTAAATTATTCTCTGTCTCTCTATCTACCTGTCAAAATTAAATGATTACTAATACAATAAATTATGGCCATATGATCACCCGGTATGATATTCATAACTTTGATTAAATAATGTGTTTCACGATCCTTTGTACATTACCTAACATTTTTAAGAGCAAGAATATTAACGAATGTGAGCCAAACAATTAAATAAAATCTCTACAACAAAATTGATTATATTAAAATTTTAGAAATTAATTGATAATTGTTAGCATAACACTTAACTGATAACTTATAGATGAAATTGTGAACTTAATCATTTAAGGAGCTAAAATATGTTTTAATTAGCAGTAAAAATTAACTATATGAAATTCTTAAGAATATATTGAATCTTATGACAAGCAAGTGTGATACATGTGGGTTGCAAAAGTATAAAATTTGGAAATACATGTGGGTAAAAAAGTATATAAAAATTCATATAATGTTGTTTAAACATTAAAAATTATTGTTTAAGTACATATATCAAACACTTATTTTCTTAGCATTTTTTAGCGTAGAACTCAAAATATTTGTCATACATGGTTTCTTTTTATGTATTGTCATGTCAGTACTTTAGATGAATAAATGGTCATGTCAACAAATGCAATTGTTAATAAATAACATTTGGTAAATTTTGACATCACTTTTATGAAAAATATAAAAAGTTGTCAAAATAATTAATTGCTTTATAATTTTCCCATAAAATATTTCTAAAAATAGTTTATAAACCAATACATTAGAACATTTGTTAACATTTTCTGTAAATAAATAATTTCTAAGTGTACATCAAAAAATCCCACTAAGTGGTTGTTTGGATTCAAATTATGAGACCCTGCGTTTGCTTCTTTTTTTTTTTTTTTATTAAGACCAGTGCCTCTTGCACTGTTCATGGGACATGAACAGTGCATTTAGGCCAATGAACAGTACCCTACGCGTGAACAATAACTTTTTTATTATTTTTTTACTATTTTTAATTTTCAGTAAAATAAGTGGTACTCAAACGGACCCTAAGTGTCTGTTTGAAATCTGCTTATTTTACTAAAATTGAAAACTTTTTGTTAAAAGTACTATATATAAAGGTAAAAGTTAGCTGAAATAGTATGATAAAACTTATAAATAGTACAAAAAGTACCGTGAAAACTATGAATAATAACAAAATAAGTTGAATAGTAAAATAAGTTATTAAAAATAATTCTGCAAACAGACACTAAACAGTAGAGTTTGTACAGTACGTACTGCCCCTTTATAAGAAGCCCATATATCCGCTTTAAGCATTTAGGCAAATCTTACCTCAGGAAAGATGAATACTTTTTCTTGTTTTGGCAAGAAATTAGAGGTTTTCTTTAGCTTTTCTTGTTTCTACCGATCGTTCTCTTGTCGAAATCGCTCGTTTATTCGTTTCTTCCTCTTCCATGTCAACCCTTTTTGGATCCAGCTCAGTTACTTCATAATTGTCTCTATTTTTGGTCATCTAGCTTTGATGGTCTCAAAGCCAAGAACTGCTTGGTTTAGGCCTATGGACTTTGACATGTTCTTCATGTCCGTCTCTGCCACCACAGTTTCAAGCATGTCAACTATCGAAATGGAGGTTTTTTCCCACACTCAACTCATTATTATGACAATCTTAATGTTTGCTGGTGGAGAGGTATTCACTTCCTTTCTTGGACTCCAATTTGCAAGGTCCAAGTTCCTCAAAAATTGTCCAAGTAGTGACCAAAACATTGTCACTCTTGTTAACCTCAATCACAATTTTCCAAAATGTACAAATCCTGACAATCAAATTGAGCTTGATTTAGAAAAAAAGAAACCTGAAACCAATACTCTTGATGAGAATGGAAATAAATGCTCGGGTTTTGATAGTCTTAAGTATAGCTCTATCAAGTTTTTGGGATATGTGGTTTTGGGTTATCTATTTGTGGTTCATCTAATTGGTTCTACTCTTGTTTCATTGTATGTAAGTCTTGTTCCCAGTGCAAGGAAGGTACTCAAAGACAAGGGCCTAGAAACACTGACCTTTTCTGTCTTCACAACTGTTTCAACTTTCACAAATTGTGGTTTCGTCCCAACAAATGAGAACATGATAGTTTTCAAGAAGAATTCAGGTCTTCTACTACTTCTCATTCCACAAATCCTTATGGGGAACAATTTGTATCCCCCATGCTTGTTATTACTGATCTGGGTCTTAAAGAAAACAACTAAAAGAGAGGAATTCAGATACATATTGATGAATTATGGAGACATGGGCTATGGTCATTTGCTCTCTGGTCCTCACGCTTTGCTTCTGGCTATGACTGTCTTCGGCTTCATATTGATACAGTTTTTACTGCTTTGCTCCATGGAGTGGAGTTCACAAGTCATGGATGGTCTGAATTCGTATCAGAAAATCATTGGCTCGTTGTTTCAAACTGTGAACTCGCGGCACACTGGTGAATCAGTCTTTGATCTCTCCACCATCTCCTCAGCAATTCTGGTTCTCTTCGTAGTAATGATGTAAGTCTTATTAAATTCATCATACCATCTTGGTTACACTAATTGAGTCATATTTTCTTCTATTAAAAAAAATATTTTGAGTCATTCATTTGTATATAAAAAGATATTTTAATATAAGAAAATTCATAGAACAATAAAAAATTAATTATATTTTGTTTCTCTGTTATTTTTTTTTTAATATATGAATAAGCCGTTTTAAAATTAGATAAACACTAAATATAAACTTATTTAAATTTATGTTATTATGTAATTTACATAAATTGTTACAAAAAATAATAAATTATTACATAAAGAATTTAAGGCCTTATAAACTTTTTCTATATATCACATCTAAAAAATAATCAACAATACTGTTATTATGATTATAAAAAAATTAATATAGGCTATAAATAAATAAATAAAGAACACAAAATATAAAATATAATGGGAAGGAAGGAGGGGCAGAATTATAAGTAAATTATAAAACTCTAAGATTTTGGAGAGCTGGGAAGGCAATTGAACCCTCTCGTCCCTTCTGGCTCAGCCTATGTTCTTGGTGACTAGTCACACTCACACACACTCCATAAGTTGTGACCGACCCTTTCACAACTTTCATGGGTTATGCCACTTGACTCATCTGTTCCAAATAACTCAGACATCTTTCCCTGGATAGGACTATAGAGTCAATATGCCACTGTAAACTCCATTCACTGAGATTTGACAATTAAACAAAACTTTCTATGACTCAATCGAAATGATTCCTCAACTATCTAAAACTCCAACTCATGTACAGTTCAAGGTGCTTAAGCAAAAAGAAATAAGGTGGAAGCTTTAGATAGATATGGGGATATATTTCTTTTCTTCATACTTTCCAGAAAGTTTTTGACTATGCTGGAGACTTTTGAATCTTAAAAAATAAATAAATAAAAATCCTCTAACCCTTAAAATTTTATTATTAGGCTAGAGGAAAAAAATATATTATTTACACAAGATACGTACACAAGAATGTTCTATATTAGATTGAATGCGTTTTTTTAATCATGTTCTTCTATTGAAATAGTACCTTAGATCTCTCTTTTTTTTTTTTTTTTTTCTTTTTTTTTTTCCTCCTATCTTCTTTGAACAAATATCAAAATAAAATGGATAAAGGTCAATGAGTCATGTTAAGGCATTTGTTAAAAGACCATTTTATGAAAGTTTTAATACCATTTCTATAAGAAATATAAAAAGTTGTCAAAAATATCAATTAATTTTATTTTCTTTCTAAAAAAAATTTTTAATTTTTAAAAAAAATTAATATTCTAAACATATCTGTTAACTTTTCTCCATATAACTTTTCTTAATATAACTTAGAGAAAAATAAATAAATAAAATATACGAAAGTGAACATCAAATACTTTTAACACTTGAATAATATAAATTCCGCAGCTGAACTTGTGACTATCATTAATTGGTTACTGCATTAAAATAACTAGAATAGTCTCAACCTTTCATCATAATATAAATTCCGCAGCTGACCATCATTAATTGGTTACAGCATTAAAATAACTAGAATAGTCTCAACCTTCCATAGCATGATTAGATTACAAATATTTCCTTTCCCTCTCCCTTATGTGTGTGTTTGTTTCTAAAAAAAAAAAGAATAGGTAATTATTCCACATTACTTAAGAGAGTGTGTTGTGTACAGTATTACTTGTTCCACCTTCTCTTAAAAGTTATCATGGTTTTTGAGTGGAGTTGTGAAGTACTTTTGTGTTAGAACCAATTTCCCTTTTCCCTATGTGTGTGTTTGTTTTTCAAAAAAAAAAAAAAAAAAAGAATGGGTAATTGTCCTATATTGTTTAAGATAGTGTATTATATGTAGTATAACTTGCCTCACCTTCTCTTAAAAGTTACCATGACTTTTGAGTGAAGTTGTGATATATCTTCATGTTAGAACTCTTTTCTCTCTCTCTCCTATGTGTGTGTATTTGTTTTTTTTTTTTTTAAAAAGAACGAGTAATTGTCCCACGTTACTTAAAAGAGTGTGTTGTGTGTAATATAACTTGCTCCACCCTCCGTTAAAAGTAAAAGTCATCATGACTTTTAAGTGGAGTTGTGGTGTGTTTTTGTGTTAGAACTTATTTTCCTCTCCCCAATATGTGTATTTTTTTCTCAAAAAAAAAAAAAAAAAAAAACGATTACAATTACTTATCTGCTAGCTTTTCTTAAAGAATCACCTTTTATTCTTGGGGACAAAATTCCCAAAGAATTAGTCCCACTGTCACTTCATTAATGTGTGTCCTTGGATCTTTGTAATTGTTTTTTATCTTTATTTTTTTTTTTTTTGAAATGAAACAAACAAACACCACAAATTCCACTTAAAAGTCATAATAACTTTTAAGAGAAAGTAAAGCAAGTTATACCATACACAATACAATTATCTTTTTTTTTTTTTTTAAGAGAAACAAATAGACATAATTATTATTCAGGCTATTAGGTTCCTATAATAATTCCAACATTAGAAGAATAGGATTATGGCATCCTCCTTTTCGTATCTCAAAGACTCAAACCGAACCCTCCAAGATATTTGGACCAAGCTCATTATGCTGGGGAGTATAGTTGGCAACTGACCTTACAGTTTATATCCCAACATTCTTCCTAAAAAAAATTCTAACAGTGAAAAAAAGCCCTTAGAACTTAGAAGTAATTGAAGTTAAATTAGAAGATTTCAACATATGTTACTCAAGTATGGAAAATAGCCTTATTGAGATTTCTTTTTCATAAGAAATTTACCTTTTTCTTTCTTTTTCTTTTTCTTTTTTCTTTTTCTTTTTTTTTTTCATTATTCTTCTTTGTTTTCATAAAATGGCCATAATGAAATGAGAAATCAACATCTTTAATAAATTGGGATAAGATGGTTTACCATGACCTTCGTAAAAGCTAAAGCTTAGTGCACGGAATATCTATAAATTTATTACACTTCATGATAAAATATAAAATAAAATAAAATAATTCTACACGCATGCATACCAAGTCTGCTTAAATGAACTTGATTAAATTTACTCCCAAAAAAATCAAAACTCTTTTAATGGGGGTGGCTACGCTTACTTTTCTCTTACAGGTATCTCCCACCATATACTACGTTCATTCCACCAAAACTTCATGAGGAGGTCTCAGATAATGGGAAACAAAGTCGAAAGAAGACTTTTATGGAGTGTCTGATCTTCTCACAACTCTCCTATTTAGCCATTTTCATTATTCTCATATGTATCACAGAGAGACAGAAAATGAAAGAAGACCCCCTCAACTTTAATGTTTTGAATGTCACCATAGAAGTTATAAGGTAAGCTTCTTTTTCCCCACTTTCTTTAGTAATCTCTTAAATAAAATCATATCTTCCTATCTCATGCATATCAAATTATTCGGATGTGACACAAAGTAAATTCTAAAATATCAATTTATATATGGTTGAACATAGCATTACTCTTATTCTTATTTGCATAATAACTAAGATTCTTGATGACAACCTTTATATAGTGCGTACGGGAATGTTGGGTTCACAGCAGGGTACAGTTGCAAACGGCAATTGAAACCAGATAGCCTCTGTATAGACACATGGTACGGATTCGTGGGAAGGTGGAGTACAATGGGAAAAACCATCCTCATCATTGTCATGTTCTTTGGAAGGCTTAAAAAATTCAGTATGAAAGGTGGTCAAGCTTGGAACCTATCTTAAAGGAGTCTTAACTATGTTTTTTACATCTTTTCTCTCTTTGTTTTTTTTCGCAGAGAAAAAAAAAGTACTATAAAGTGGTACTACTGTAATATAAAGTAGTTTAATCTTCCTGAATACTAAGTACTGTAATTAACTAGGTATGGTGATTTCTATAAGAATATTCAGATTGTTTTTATATCTCCCATATATACTAAAAAATATCAAGAAAAAACAAAACAAAACAACTTCTATATCCAAGAGAGTCCAGTCACTGCGCACCATTTTATCACATACTAATAATTATATACATACATCAAAGGATTACAATTATTGTATTAGTGCCTGCAAACGCAGATATGCAGGCATATATAATGGCATATGCTTATCCAAGTCATTGACATTTCTGAACAATGATGACTCACAATTTTTTTTCAAAGTAGTTGTGGTAACAATGTCACCATTGAGCACAACAAACAAGGGAGAAATGACATTTATAAGTGGAGGGGTTGCTTGCCATAAACATTGAGTATTTGCATGTAATAAGTGTGTCATTAGATTTGTTACTCTGTCAAAGTTCATTAAGGATTCCATATATATATAGAACGCATCTTTTTTGCCATTATATTTTTCTTGATATGATCATACGCCTGTAACACCTCCTAGTCCTTTGGCGTGCAAGCCTTGCAGCCTTCATTTTCTACTATTTCTTCCCTCGAATACTATACTCAAAATTATTTTAGAGGGTTTTGTTCTTGTTTCAAACAACCAATATGGGGCTTACCAACACATCTTTTTAAACCATTTTTTTTTCCTACCACATGATTTTTGCAAAGGTAAATGAAATACCTTTTGAAGACATGTTGTTGTGTTCTTGTAGATAAGCAATTGAAAACTTTTGCCTGTTCTTTTTCATTGATTATTTTTTCACAAACATAATATTGGTAAAGTTGTGTGATAATATATCTACACAAATATTTAACGTACCCCTCAAAATGGGTGTTGAGGGTCATTTTTGAGAATCCAAGTGAAAAAAAGAAAGCCGAGCAACAAGGGCAGCAAAGGGTTGGCAAACATGTGGCAAAACCATTAGGCTCAAGCGGCAGGAATAATGGATCACAAGCCCATGCAATAAACAAATGGGCCTTGAAGAGATAAACAGGCTTTAAAAAACCCGGAAAGAGAGAAATAGCATACCCGTGGGTAGTATATGATATAGAAAAGTGAGAATAAACCATTGCAGGCCCAAAGTAATGCAAACAAAGAAAGTAAGGGGTTAATGACAAACCCATAAACCCCAAGGATGAGAATGAGGTAATTGGGCCAAGGAAGCCCAATGAAGTTAGTAAAAACCCATGAGAATGCAGAGTTAGTAAAAGGGATAAAGAAGCCCAAAGAAAGCAAATGGGTCAAGAATATCCAAAAGAAAAACAAAAAGGACACAGAAGCCCATAAGTAGGAAAACCAATGGTCATGTTAAGCCACTGGAGGAAAGAATAAACGGCAGGCCTAAAGAGGCCCAGCAAGATTGAGTCATTACAGCAGAATTGACAAAGTGATATAGTAGGAAATGAGGGCAATCAAGAAATGGGCCAAAAGAAATGTAAAGCCTAGTAACAAAAAAGCCTAGCCCCTAAGGGGAGCGAGAAATAAAAAATCAACTCACATAAAAGGTCAAAAAACAGATGGCAAACTGTGCAGGCAAGCCTCTAAACCACGACGGACGAGTGAGCAGCAGGCGGATTTTGGACACATATGGAAGGAAGGCACGCGTAAGGCCCAAACCTCACCAGCCTATACCCAGCCAATACAGGATGCAGTGAAGTCATGGGTTAGAGGTAAGAGGGCATGGTTTAGTGGTGGGGAGAAGGGAAAACCTATTTTGAGATTCCTATCAGGGGTCTTTTAGGGGAAGTGTCCTACTGGGATGACACACCACCCAAATGGGCAAAGTTAAGTTGGAGCCACTAGGTGCATGCCATGAGGGATAGGGAGAGAGAAGGCAACCACAACATAGTAGGAAGGGGTGCCACGGCAAACTAACAAACAAAATAGTTATCTTTGTCTAGTAATGGGGAGTGGCACATAGACGGTCCAAGGGTGGTCGACAAGTACACCCAGACCAGACAAAGGTGGTTAAGGGCTAAAACAATAAAATTCAATCACGGTAGGTGCTATAAAAGGGGGGCCCTTGCCATGCACAAAGAAGAGAGGCAAGAACCATAGTAACAACCATTTGAGAGGAATCACAAAATAAAAAACAAGGAAAAAGAAAAGAAAGAAAAGATAAGAGAAAAAACGGAAAGAAAGAAAGAAAGAAAAAGAAAAAAAAAAAACAAAGAGTTAGTTTGGCAAACATGCACCAATAGGTTATTTCCCTCTCTCCCTCTCAAAATCCTGCCATTTGCCAAAGGCAAAAGGGGTTCCTCAGGGTACCAACCATTCAAGTCTGTTTCCCTCAAAGCGATTAATTTCCGTGGCAAGATTTTCCTGGGAGATTAATTGCGTTGAGAAGAGGCGTTCTTCCCTCTCTGGTTTTGGGTCCTACAGACTAGACTTACTCTAATTTCTTTCTTCTTTTGATTGACCCATATGCTGACCACTTATTTATTTGCGTTCTTTAAATTATTGCTGTTGTGATTATCATCCTTAAGTATGGATTAACTGTTCACTTTAATCAAGAAACCGAAGTATTCTTCTTTTATTTTATTATCATGTCTGCTTGCCATGACTCATTCAGAATAGCTCTGCTTGCTGTAAGCATGCTCCTGGCAAACCAGGTATAGTTTGCACACAAACCGGACCAAGTTGAGTTCCAATTGGACCGATCTCAACTCCTTTACTCAGAACACTTAGGCTTAGTATCGCAGAAGACAACCCAACCCAGTATAACAATAATACCGCAAAAGGCAGCCTAATAGAACACAGAAAAAGCCCACCACAATGGGAAGCCCAAATATTGCAAGAAAAAGTATAAAAGGTTAATTTAAAGGAAACAAAAATATATAAAGGGTAAATTACATAAATGGTTACTATCAATTATACTGTGTCAATTTGGTTCCTAACTTTTTAATTGTATCAATTTGATCTTTAACCTTTCACTGTCGTGTCATTTTGGTCTCTGTCGTTATTCCTTAAATAGAAAATTTTGACATATCAAATTGGAAAAAAAAAAATTGATGTACTTGCCACATCAACTGCCAATTGTGCAGCCACGTCATCATATTAAAAAAAAAATCAAATTTTAGTTCTCATGTGAGTTAAAATTTGTGGAGAAAAAACTAAGGCCAAAATACAAAACTAACCCTCTAAATTTCACATTTTGTCATTTCAGTCATCTAAGTTTCAATTTTATCATTTCAGTTCTCTAAATTTCAAATAGAGTCAATTCAGTCTTTCGTTAGGCTTCTGTTAACTACTGCCGTCTACTGACCCTAATGCTAAGCATGTGAAAACTAAGCTAAACAGAACATAAACATGTGATTAAAATTAATCAAAATAGACAAAATAAAGAAAAATCCTAAATTTGGGTTTCTGGGCAAAAGCATGCATACGCATACATTAAGTATGCATATGCATGCCCCGAGTATGCCCACACATGCATGAAGCATGCACACGCATACTCGCCCAGAAGCACAATTCTAAATCAAGCAAAAAAACAACAAAACAAAGCCTAGCATACTTCTAATACAAAAACTATAAAACCTAAACTAAAACAGAGGTATCAAGGAAAAACAAATTGAAAATAAACAAAACAAAATATATTCCTAAATATGCATTGGATCTAACAACAATCAAGAACAACACTTAACACATCAAAACATGTTCATCAATATATCTAATCATTCAACTCTTCATTAAAATAGAAAAAAAAATATTGGATTAAACATATAGATCAAAGAAAATCCTCAACATGTTAAAGATCCAAAACTAATCAAGAACACAACACATGAATCATAAATTAAGGGAGAGTCATGGAAAAGACTCATCTAGCTTATGGATCACAAGTTGGTAGAGATTTAACCAACCCCCCAATGCCTACATAACAAGATCAAATGATAATTAAGGAAAACAAAGATATCAATAATTCATAGGTAATCACAAAATCAAAATCAAAATATAGCTCTTGAAAATATTGTTTGAAAAAGGTTTTGAAAGAGATTAGAAGTAGTTGTTGCCCTAATCTACTAGAGAGAAGTTTTGGAGGTTGAAAAACGTGCATAGTGTGGTGGTGTACAGTAGATTCAAAGAGAAGAAGATTTTTGAAGAGTTTTAGTGAAAAAGACTCTCTTTATCTCTCTTTGGCTAGGGTTTGAGTTGGAGGTATAAGGATGTATCTATATCCTTAAACTTGGGTTTTTTGAGTCATTTAGAGTGTTTTGAACGTTACTAAGGGTCTGAGTGTTGGCCCCCATCAAAGATTGAGGTTTTGGGGGCCTAAAACTGGAATTTTAGGCGACTAGAAACAAGCTTGCATACGTAGGTTTGAGGCACGTGTAGGCATGCTTAACCCATGCGTACATATTCTTCCCAAAAACCCTAAATTTGACTCCGCAGTTGGCCAAACTTCAAATGGTTATAACTCACTCAATATAAATCCAAATCATGCCAACTTTGTGTTCAAAGTAAAGCTCAAGAAGTCTACTTTTCAATGAAACAAATTGCATCCAAATATTATTTATGGATCAAAAGTAATGGTCAAAACATTAAGTAAATGTCATTTTTTAACATCGTTTTCAAAACAATTCGACCACTTTTGAGTTATGATTATTTCCAAACTATTAAAATAATTTCAATTACCCTTTGTAGACATATCAAGCTCATCATTAGGACTAAGGACTAATGTTTATTAACCAAATACAATATAAGGTGTCTACAGTTTTCTACATTTCTAGTGTTAAACGATCCACCCACCACTCATGGGAGGCTTAATTCACCGTTTTTCTCCAATTGATAGCTAGTTTGACTTCTCCTCCACCTGATTTGATTGGGTTGGATGCAGGTTAATCACAAACTTGACCCAAACCAACCTATAAACACCCATAAATATATCAAACCACACAATTTCAAAAGAATAATATTGTATGTCAACAAATTATTTTGGAAAAAAAAAATGACAACATTTAAGAGAACCAACCTCAATAAAAATTAAAAGAAAAGTTATAACAGAATATCAAATTATGTCTTCTATAAATGAAGAAAGCGCAATTACTTGCATATGTGCACAAAGAAAGGTCCAATTATAGGATTTCAAAATTGCATGTTTTTTCTACAATTTTTCGTTGAACAAACAATTTAGCTAGAATTTTTCATCTATGTAATTGAATAATTATATGTAGGGTTGTCCTACCCACCCGAGAAATCTGAGTAGACTGTCGCTTGACCAAACTACTCTGGGTGTCGATGACAGGTCACTTCCTCCAAAAACCGACTTTGGTAGGTCGGTTTCAATTCTCCTCCCCAAAACCCTAAAAGCTCAAACCAACCGACTTACTATACATTTTTTTGGCAAAAATTTCCAAATCTGGTAAGATTACAGCTAGATCCAGTGAGATTTTGATTGGATTTGGCGAGATCATATCAAATCAAATGAGGTTTTCACCAAATCTAGCGAAATCTCACCGATTTCCTACCGTTTTCCATCATTTTCTCTCTGTTTTTCAAATCTACAACTTTGACCAACCCCCCAGCCACCCATTGGAGGTCTAATCTGCTCAATCCAATCGTCCTCTCGATTGGCAGCAAATTGAGGGTTGCTTCACCCGATCAAGTTGGGTTGAATGCGGGTTGTGCTCAAATCCATTCCAACCCAACCCATGAACGGTCCTAATTATATGAAACCATAAAACTACGTTGTAATATCAACTATCAAATGTGATCTCTTACTGGAGCACTGGATAATTTCTTATTATGAATGAGGCCTTTTAGGAAGTTTATCACTTACCACTAGTAAACATGCAGTCCTTGCAATGTGATCAATTGATCAAATAATAAAATTAATTAGTTTTAAAAAGTCACATCATCACCAACCCAACAGCACAAGGCGTTAACACTAAGCCAAAAAAGCCAAATCTCCATCACCTACGAAATCTATCTACCATTGGCATCCAATACTCTACCATCATATTTATTACTAGATTTGACAATATCGTGACAACCACCACCACAAGGTCCACAACTACATAACCACATCTCCTTATCTTCTTCACTGTGTCTCCGACTACAACTTTTGTGCGAAGTTTAAGGTGCTCCCAAAATAAGACATCGTTTGCGGTGGACAAAGGAGGTGAGAATTTCTGGTTGTGGAGGAGAAGAAGAGGAATAGTTGAATAGGATTGGGTTAAAAAAAAAAAAAAAAGGTGGGAATGAGAGGTTGAAGAGTTAACAAAAGAGAATGAGAGAGTCCAGTTATTTTTGCTTAGATGGATGCAATAGTTTTGGTTAGACCAATTAAGTAAATGTTCCCTCATAGTAGGTAATTATTGACTTGTAGACTTGTATCTTGGGGAGTAATATCCCTTACAATTTGTTAATGTACAACCCCAACAATGTAGTCCAACTATTCTAATAAAACTAAGCGAAGCCACACCAATAACCAATTAATAAAACCAACCAAGTTCCGCGTAAACCAACTAACAAAACTTTTTTTAAATCTCTTTTTTGAGGTTCACACCTCCTTCAACAATTCCCTTAGGTAAGAGTATCGAGAATGAAAAGGCCCTGAATTTGGGTTGAGCCTAGGATTCTTTCTTATGGTGATGGCACTAACCATTAAAAAAGAAAGAAGAGAGAGAAAGAGAGAATGAATGTTAATTTTTGCTTAGTAGGTTTTTTAATTGAGGTGCATGTCTAGATTTTTATTATTATGTGTGATCTAATACTTTCAATAAAAAACTAGATTACACTAAATTGAATATTACAAAATTTTCAATAAATGATACAAAAATGTTTCATTATTGTGTTAATAAAAGTAGCATAACTAAATATCTTGATCATTGGATGATTGACACGTATATTTGTTGCTGCTAAAACAAATAAATGGCGTGTGTGTGTGTGTGTATATATATATATATATATATAGGTTAGGTTCAAGTTACAGTTGGTGTAACTCTAAGTAATGTTACACCACTCAATATTTTTTAATTGAATACAATTTTTTACAAATCTCTTGATCATTGGATGATTGACACGTATATTTGTTGCTGCTAAAACAAATAAATGGCGTGTGTGTGTGTGTATATATATATATATATATATAGGTTAGGTTCAAGTTACAGTTGGTGTAACTCTAAGTAATGTTACACCACTCAATATTTTTTAATTGAATACAATTTTTTACAAATCTCTTGATCATTGGATGATTGACACGTATATTTGTTGATGCTAAAACAAATAAATGGTGTGTGTGTGTGTGTGTATATGGGTTAGGTTCAAGTTACAATTGATGTAACTCTAAGTAATATTACACCACTTAATATTTTTTAATTTGATACAATTTTTTACAAATCTACCATTAAATTACATTATTTTTGTATATTCTCCATACTTGCAAAATATCAAGATAATCAAAGATTAATAGTCATGTTATCAATCAATTTTTTAAATTCAAGTTTTTGTAGTTTAAAATAATGTATAAAATATGAGTTTATGAATTAAATGGTAAATAACATACAATTGATATGAAAATTGGCATAATTGTTTAAAAACATATAGAACATTTAATTCAAAAGTGAAATTTTCAAAATATAAATTTTATAACAAATTATGAATGGTATAGTATTACATAGAGTTACACTAAATGTAACTTGATCCTAACATTTTATAAATATATATATATATAAATATTTATATATATATATATTTTTGGTCCCATCAAACAGAAACAGAACAATCCAAACAACCGTCCATTTTTTATTTTTTTTTTGGGAACAAACAACCATCCATTAATGATTAAACAAACAAAAAAACCAATTTTTTCTAGGCCGTGCATTTGTATGTACTTTAACATTGGAAAATGTAGTATACTTCTAACTTTTTATACAAGTGGGAAAGGTCCAACACAGGAATCTAACAGCTGAGCCAAGACTTAGGTTCTAACTAGGAGGTCCATGTATATTTAACTAAGGAAGGCTTTTTCTTCTTACACTAATATCCATAAATATAAATACTGGTCCCTGACAACAAATTATAAAAAAAAAATTTATACGGTGCATATAAAAAATAAAAATATTCTATATCCAGATTTTCCGGCCATGTCTGTGGCTCTTACGACTCCTTCAATAAGTACAAAATATACAAAATTCTATAAAACCCATTTGACAATTTTTGCTTAGCTATCCTCTCTTATCATTTTCATGATGTATTACACAGGTACAGAGGCTCACGAGCACCTGCTGGTGGTGGATGTGGAGGATCCAAGCCCAGATCAAGAAGAAACACAGCGGCCATTAACGAAGTTTGGGATCCGTGATCTGAGGAAGGAATCTGATGGGGGTGATCCTATATTGAACGGGATAAACGTGGAGATACCGAAGGGTGTGATTGTTGGGATCATAGGGCCGAGTGGGAGTGGGAAATCGACGATGTTGAGAGCTCTGAATAGGCTGTGGGAGCCACCTTTGGGGACTGTGTTTTTGGACGGTCGGGATATCTGTGATCTTGATGTGCTCACTCTGAGGAGGAAGGTTGGGATGCTCTTCCAGCTTCCTGCTCTCTTTGAAGGTATGCTGTTGCTATTGCTATCTTTTTGCTAGTTTGGCTCAATTTTGTTTTTTGGTCCCTAAGCTTGTTCTTTTTTTTATACTAAACTTTGTAAATGCAAAGAGCTTTTCTAGTAGTTTTACTTTAGAGACAAAAATAGGGTAGAAGAAAAACAGACTTTCTTTTTTAAAATAAAATGGTTTAAGAATAAAAAATCTTTTAATAAAATTTTTAGAATGTACAATGAAATATTTATGAAAAGGAAAAAGTTTAGTTACAGAATTTGTTATAGTTTTTTTTTTTTTTTTTTTTAAATTGAAGATAAATTTTGACAAATTCATTATTAAATTACATCTTCTTTTTGTATCCTTCACATTTGTAAAATTTTTAATAAAATTAAAAGTGAATAGTTATGTTATTAATATATTGTTTAAATTAAAAGTTTTTGTAATTAAAAAATATGCATAAAATATAAATTTATAGATAATATAGTAAATAATATCCGATTGATAGAAAATTTAGCATTTGTATTAAGAACATGAAAAAAAAGTAATTCAGTAGTTAAATTTTTAAAATATTTAATAATATTTATTTCATTAAATAAGGTTGTAATCTTAAATAACAACCAATTTTGTAATTAAACGTTGTTTTTTTTTTTTGTGAAAAATGAATTTTTTAATAATTTAGAAATAACAAAAAAAAAAACTTTTAAAGTTTAGAGATAAAAAATTACTTTTAGTCAAATTTAGGAAGAAAATAATATTTTAGCCTTTTTTTTTTTTAGTTGAATTACTGTGATACTTTCATTTTTATGGTTTTTTTTTTTTGGGTAAAAATACATTTTTTGTTTCTATATTTTGGTTTCATTTTTAATTTGATCCTCAAGTTTTTATAATTTCATTTTAATTTTTATATTTTTAAACTTGTTGTAATTTTGATTCTTATCGTTATCTCACTTACAGAAAATGCAATTTTAAGCTAGTAGTGTAGTCCATTAATCATATAAGTTTTTTTTTTTTTTAGTGAAATGACATTAGAAATAAAAATGACAGAAAGTTTAAAAATAGGAGGACTAAAATAAAGTTATAAAAACTTAAGGACAAAATGGAAAACATGATCAAAATATAAGGACGTACAAGGTATTTTCGTCCTTTTTTTTTCTTAAAAAGCATTAGGATGGATAAGTGGTGTAGATTTTTATTTTTTTATTTTTGGTTTTGTGGGGTTTAGAATAAGTCCATGGACACTTTCTTTTGTGTCTTGCTGTACCAGGCTGTAAGCAATGAAATTAAAGTGATGTTTATCGTCTCTCCTTTACTCTTTGTTCTCTCCAAAGTTAGGCTAAATTTATAAACTACACCCTATAAATTTTTTAAAAAAATTCAATTTAGTCCCCTTAACTTCACTTTCATTTATTCAGCCCACATCCCTCTTAATTTTCAAGTATTTTCAATTTAGGCCTCCCATCCACTTCTATTAGATGGGATGTGTCCCAAAACAATGTTATTTTGGGTTTCGTTTAGGGATCTTTAACAAAAATTTTATTTTACGGAGACTAACAAGAAGGTTGAATTGAATAAACTTGAAAGTTATAGGATTGAATTGAATGAAAGTAGAATTAGATAATTGAATTGAATTTTATGCAAAATTAGAAATGCAATTTGTAATTTAGACAAAACGTTATGTATATAGCATTTTTATTTTTTTTGACAGCCACGACTCTAATGATTGCTCTATACTATATTAATTAGTTGATTCTCAAAATATATATATAGATATTAGTTAGTTTTTTTTTTTTTTTTTTTAGTCTGGATTTGAATTGATTTTTTTTTTTTTTTTAAAGTTTGGAGTCACCCAGGCTGTTCAATCAATTAAAAAATAAAAAATAAAAAATAAAAAATAAAACAAAATCTTTATCAGTGGAACTTATCTTACCAGCTTTGTAGCATTAATGAAAGTAGCAAAATTCTATTTGTAACAATTACTAGCAATAATAAAAGTAGCAAAATTCTTTGTTGATCGAACTGTATCTTATGCAGTCAAAATAATGAACAAAAATTTCTAGTGGGGTGACCCACATTGATGCTACTTGCTCCCATGATGCTAAGGATTGCAAAAGTCTAATGATTCTGATTTAAAAATAATAATAATAAATTAATTATCAAAGTGCGAATCAGTCTGAGCTGAATCCAGGCTTATCTCATTTTATGGAACAGAACTGGGTTAAGTTTTGTTAAAGCCAATTAGCTGCAATTTTTTTTATTGTTAGTTTTTGTTTTTAGTGCTTGTAATTCATTCTGTTTTCAATTACAAGATTTAGGTGACACCTACTTTAACCCATGGTAGAACCATTGCATTATTGTTCAATTTCTTTTTCTTCTTCTTCTTCTTCCTATGAAGAGTATGTTACCATTTACATATCAATATATGCACGGCCTTACCAGGGATAATCGGATATCATCTTTTTAGGCACAGTAGCAGACAACATACGATATGGACCACAATTGAGAGGGCAGAAGCTAAGTGATGAGGAGGTTTACAGCTTGCTCAAACTTGCAGACCTTGATTCCTCTTTTTACAGTAAGACTGGTGGTGAACTATCTGTTGGTCAAGCTCAAAGGGTTGCTCTTGCTAGGACCTTAGCCAATAAACCAGAGGTAACCCTTTACACACGATCTTGGACTATTTGCAATCAGCATTGTTAAATATTACTAGTATGATATCTTATCATTATGTGGTAGTCTAATGGCACTTTGAAATGTACAAAACACTAGCCCAATAATTGGTATTGCGATTTCATGAAGGAAAATAACAATTTTAAATGAAAATATAAAATCTTTTTAAAATTTTTTTATATAATTGTGATTTTGAAACAAGGGAAATAGTGTGTTTTCCAATTAGAGGAATTTTATCAATCTCCACATAGCAGATTGGAGGAATTTCCCTTTAAACCAATTTGAAAGTAAATTTTTCTTTTTTAAAATTGTCAAAAGAACTGTGTTTTTGTACTGCAAATTTTTTATAACAGCAGCACTTTTCATAGATTTTACCAAGCATTCGCATTTCTTCAAAATGCAACTTTTATTATCGCTGGTATGTTTTCAAACAGCTGACTCAAACGGACATATGGTGCTAGATTTGATCATGTGCTCTGTCTCACAGGTTCTGCTGCTTGATGAGCCAACAAGTGCCTTGGATCCAATATCAACGGAAAACATAGAGGATGTCCTAGTGAACCTAAAGAAGAAACAGGGAATGACTATTATAATGGTCTCTCACAGCATCAAACAAATCCAGAGGATTGCTGATATTGTGTGTCTCCTTGTGAAAGGTGAAATTGTTGAAGTGTTAAGACCTGATAAACTCTCAGAAGCCAAGCATCCTATGGCACTAAGGTTTCTTCAACTCAGCTCATAAATGCTTTTTTATTGTGTGTTTGTATGTGGGGTGCTCTTTAGTGATAACCAAAGGAAATGCCACCAATACCAAAAATCAATTGGTGTTTTGGCTTAATGATAGAAGGCAATCATCATAATAGAGTGGATGTTATAGCTTAATGATAAAAATTGTTGTTGTATATTTTTCTTTCTCCATGTTGGTGCACTCTATATTCCTATGAAGTCTGGACCATTATCAAGATAATATTATGGGTGCTTATCTCCAAACCCTGATAAGTGAGTTACTATCTTGGCAATACCACAGATAGGGTCTCTTTGCTCAATCATAACACCTCAACAATAAAAACATAACATCCTGGTATCTTTTAAGTAATGACATTGTGGGATTGGGAATTTGAGGAACCGTAAAGGCTAATTTACTCTCAGGCTTAGTTGCTCTTTAAAGAATCAAAATTTATAGAGCTCAAGAGCATTTCCCCATTGACAATCTCAGAAAAGACTGAAAATCTTTATTAAAAAAAAAAAAAAAGAAAGATAGAAAAAAATAGACATGCTAATGTTTCTTAATTCCAAAATCCTTGAATGCATCCATATGTCATGAATGTGATGAATTTAACTGTGTTCACTTTTTTTTTTTGAAACCAAACTGTGTTCACTTAATACTCCTAGATTGCACAAAGCGTTCCACTATTCTATTTAGGGATACCCATGCGTTTGGGTTATAAGACTAATGCTAACCTCTCTGTCCTCAGTCAACCTCACATTTTTGGAGGCTGAAATACACAAAAGTATAGTGAATCTGGACTCTGGAGCCCCAAAAAATAACTCAAAACGGACCTAAATTTTAAGTTTGAATGCAGAATTAGGCTGGGTAATTAAAGTAGAGATGAATGGTGGATCAGAGCCTGTAAAAATGATGTCATTCACATAGAGCAATTAAACAGTAAGTGAAAGACCATCACTAATTATGAACATTTTTGGAATCAGCATGAGAGGGTTAAAAACTTGAAATCCAAGAGCCTGTAAATGGGAGGCAAAACAATCAAACCAAGCTCGTGGAGCTTGTTTAAGCCCATAGTTTGATTTGTTTAACCTGCAAACATGATCAAGAAAATGCAGTACCAAACAAAACCATGAGGTTGAAGCTTGTACATCTCCTCTTTGAGGAATCCATTAATAACGTCCAGAGATAGAACAATGCAAACTGTAGCAGTATTGATAACTGAAAGTTTCCACAAAGCCTTTTTGCTGATGATATCCCTTAGCAAAGAGCTTGGATTTCTGCGGGCAATGGAAACATCAGGGGGACGCTTAATTTTATAATCCCAGCGGCAACAAACTACATTCCTGTTAGAGGGTGGAGGAACCCAAGTCCACATGCCCTGATTTTGCAAGGCAGAAAGTTCTTCAAGCATGGGCCATGGCAGCATGCCAAACATCAAGCTTGGAAGCAACACTAAAAGAAGTAAGTTCAATGGTGGTCTATGGTGGAGCTAGAAATTTAGGTGAGGTGGGGGCAAGATTGAAAATAAAAAATTAATCAATATTAATAACAAAATAAATAAACAACTATATGTTAATGTAATTGTTATATAAAATCTAACATAAAATGTAAACTTTAATATATTTTTTCACACCTAGTTTAATTTACTCAATCACCCTCGACGATTTTTCATATATTTTGAGACCGTTGCATGTAATTTTTTCACACCTAATGTAATTGTCATATATATATATATATATATATATTTTTTTCACACCTAGCTTAATTGTTTATATTATATATATACCTTTTTTTTTTTTTTTTTTTTTTTTTTTTTTTTTCAGAATTCTATTAGGCTTCTGACTCCTATTCAGCAAAATAGTGGGGTTTTTTTTTTTTTAATCATTACTAGGTGGGACCCATTAGTTTTATATGATAGTTGTATTAGGTGTGTAATTGTGTAAGTCTATTAGTATTAGGGGTAAGAAAAGCTGCCGTGATAAATGAAAAAAAAAAAAAAATCGACAAGCTAGTACACAATAAATAAAAAAGTTATGTGTCCTTTGTGTCGGGTGGCAAATAAGACATTTTATTTCAATATACTAGTATTATTAGAGGAAAATTTTGAGAGTTCCACAGGGGGGGGGAGTGGTACTTGCCCGCCCTCCGCCCCTGATGGTGGTAGTAACTATGTAGCATCACTTCTTTTTGGAAATTTCATACTTAGAATGAGTTTGCATAGATGTGTGTTACGGTGTTAGTAGTGAAAAACAAGAAGGGAGGCCAGATGAAGAGGGAGGAAGAGTTGAAAGGGGAGATAGAATGAGGAGAGGATAGGAAGGAAGAGTTTGTAGAAGGAGATGGGGAGGAGGTAGTTGCAGGAGTAAAAAATATAAATGGATAAGGACCAATGATGACAAGCAGTGGCGGGCCAAGATTTGGACTTAGGGCAAGATCAAAAGACAAAATTGAAACCAAAATGAATATGAAAAATATTAATTGATATTAATAACAAACTAAATAAACAATTATATGGTAATATAATTTTCATACATAAACTAAACTAAAATAAATGTAATTTTTAATTTATTTTTCATACGTAGAATTTGATTTAAACTCATATTCTGATAAGGATTCTCCATAATCTCAATCAACTATAAATATATATTTCATATAAAATAAAGAAAACAAAAGTAATCAATTCATAATTAATAACAATCAAATTAAGGATTACTTTTTCTATTATAAAAAAGATTACTCTAAATACATCAAGTTTTAACATGTAATTTGATTACTTCAAAATAAATTAAAAAAATAAATCAACATAAAGTGCTAAAAATATTAACAAAAGTTGTATATTTGTCTCACTATATTGAATACTTTTTAAAATGATGTAAATTTCAACCTTTCTTACTTCTTTTTTGGTTTGAGAGAACTTTTTTTTTTTTAAAGATAAAACCCTTTTTCGTCCCTACATTTTCACGTGATTCCCACTTTGGTCCCAAACTTTTTTTTTCACCGCTTTTAGTCCCTATCCTGAAAAACTTGTCACGTTTTAGTCCCTAACGTTACATTAGAGATGGAAATTGCACAGCTGGCAAACGGAAAAAATTAAAAATATTAAAATAATGCCCACTGTGTCCACGTGACTTTCCACGTCAGCCTCTAAATTAAAAAAATTAATTTATTAATTTTAACTAAATAAAAAAATTAAAAACAGAAATAAAAACCAAACCCAGCAAGAACAACAAATTTAAAACATAGCAAATTTAAAACCCAGCAAGAACAAGATCAACAAAACACAAAACCAAATTTAAAACCCAAAAAATTAAATTCAAACCCATATTTCAAACCCCCACACCACAAAACACTCCGGAATCCACCATACCCACGGCTACATCACACCCACACTGACATCAGAAGATCAGAAACGTGTTCGTTTACCCGTTGTTGCAATTTAAGGGCTTCCAATCGATTTTGAGCCGGAAGACCAAAATATCGCCGCACCAGTTCTTGGTCTACCTCGACGCCGGTACAAGCGGAGTGGGAGGAGACAGTGCGAGTCGCCACCAACGAAGACTGGTTCTTCCTCGTGGTCTTGAAGCGATCGCGAGAACAGCAGCAAGGACTGGTTCTTCCTCATGGTCTTTAAGTGATACGGTGCGAGAGGTGGCGAAGAACGCAGAGCCGGAGAGAGCCTCACGAAGACGAAGACGAAGAACAAGAACAAGAACAACAATGCTACGATTCTTCTTCTTCGATGAGTTTTGTACCAAGAATGAGCAAGAAACCCAAACCCACCGAACTACAAAACGATTTACATGACCAAAGACCTAAAACCCAAGACCCACGATCTCCACCATGAAAGCACCTCCATGAAAAGCCACATCCCAGGCAAACACAAGCAAGAAGAAAGTAAAGTCGGCTAAGAGAGGAAATGGTTTTGTTGTCAGGTGAGGTTGATTTCGTTTGGGTTTGATAGTTTTGAATCTGAGGTTGGTGGTGGTTTGGTTTCAACTCTAAGGTTTAGATCTGAGGTTTGTGTTTGGTTTCTCAGAAAGTATAAGAAAATTTGGGTTTTAAGTTTTGAGTTTGGGGGCCGAAAATCTGGATTTGATTTTTGTGTTTGATGTTTTGGTGGTGTGGGGGTTTGAATTTAATTTTTTGGGTTTTAAATTTGCTGGGTTTGTGTTTTGTTAATCTTGTTTTTGCTGGGTTTTAAATTTGTTGTTCTTGCTGGGTTTAGTTTTTATTTCTGTTTTTAATTTTTTTATTTAGTTAGAATTAATAAATTAATTTTTTTAATTTAGAGGCTGATGTGGAAAGCCATGTGGACACAGGGTGTATTATTTTAATATTTTTAATTTTTTTTTGTTTGCTAGTTGTGCAATTTCTATCTTTGATGTAATGTCAGGGACTAAAACGAGACGCGTTTTTCAAGATAGAGACTAAAAGCGATGAAAAAAAAAAGTTATGGACCAAAGTGAGAATCGTGTGAAAATGTAGGGACAAAAAAGGGTTTTATCCCTTTTTTTTATTAGTTAAACTTTGCGTTTATATCAAAAATTATGAAACTATAAAAATTAAAAAAATTAAAAATTAAAAAAAGTATGGAGATGGAAGAAAAACTTTAGTTATAGTGTCTTATATAGTACAAGGACGTAATAGTAAGATATTTTTTCTTGCTTTCTTTTTTTAAGTTTCTTTTTCAACCAAAAATTACAATTATCTTAAAGTAGGACCCATTACTTTCAAACTTGCCAGGAGGATGGTGAAATTCACGCGGGACAAGTGAATACATTTTTTAAGTAGTCTTCTAGAGATAACATTTTCATAACAAAATCTCTAAGTAATAAGCTACTTTATGTTGTTATCTAGATCTATTATTAATGTTACTTTTTATCTATTGTTAACAATTTTTCACTTAAATTCTTTTATAAAATTTTTGCAAAAATATTATGGCTCTAGCTTTCCTTTTTTTTAATTATTATTTTTATTATTATTTTATTTTTTACAAAATAAATATATTACTTTAGGTGGAATTGTTGGTCTATAAGTCAAAAAATTGTATGTGCATTAGTTTGGGTAAGTGGAAAACTAATTCTAACTAGTACTGTTATAAATATATATATATATATATATATGTGTGTGTGTGTGTGTGTGTGTGTGTGTGAGAACAACTATATGTGAATAAGGGGAGTGCACAACTATATGCACAAAGAAGATGATAAAAAAGTAACAGACAAAGAAATGGATGAATGGAAATGGAAGAGTTATCATAAAATTGATGTAAAACAAAATATGGGGGATGGGAGAAATAATGATATGTATCAAAATAGAAATAAAACGCTTAGGGCCTGTTTGGTAACGTTGTTTTAGTAACATTGTTTATATTTTTTGGAAATACGTAAGTGAAAAAGTGTGTGAAAATACGTGTAATATTGTTTAAAAATTGAAAACTGTTGCTTAAAATGTCATACCAAACGGCCCCTAAGATTTTAACAAAATGTAGCTTGGATAATAGATTAAAAACACTTATAGGACAATAGTAGTTACAATGAGTTACAATACTTGAAAGGGATAGTAGTCACAGGGCTGGAAGTAGGAAAGGAAAGATAGGAAAAAAAGATATGTTTCTACCAAAGGGACATCCCCCTTTATAGGCAAAATAAAATACTATTCAAGTAGTGAATAGTGAATAGTAAATAGTAAAATTGACTTTTTCTTACTATTCATTGCAAGTCAACAGGATTCTCCTCATGTGCATTCTAGAGGGAATTTATTCTCCGTGGGGAGTAGTCAAAGTAGGAACCCATACCTTTAGTAGGGAATCAAAACAGCTTTAAATTTAGTAGGGAATCTGGAGCTTTTGAGTAGTGTTAGCAGGGAGCATTACTTTAGTAGTTTTGGCTATTTGTGCCAACAATGCTAATTGTCCCTTAAATCTGGTGTGGAAGCTTCATCATGGCCAAATAACTCCGGATTGTTGGGGTAATAAGGATTAGTATTAGCAACAAAGGCTTCTAAGGTGCCTCTGAGTTTTGGCCTCCTTCTTCCTCTTCTGAGTTAGCATTTGCAGTAGCTTCTTCCTCATCCTTCCACTGCTATTTTAGAAGGGCAATGAGGGCCATTTTGCTGAGACCATCAAAATCAGACTTCTTCTTTTTGGTCTTAGTGGAACGTTTAGCAAACTTAGCAGTGGATGTGGTAGCAGGTGCATTTGCTGTGAGCTAAGGTACAGTTGTTTGCACTGAGATTGGGCTTTAGCATAGGAAATTTCATTAGCAACTGGGAATTCCCAAGTAACATTGTCAATAACATTTTGGGTGTGGGAAAATTTATCCCACCACTTAACATACCAATGGCAAGTAAGAACATCACCTTCTTTAACATATTTCCATTTCAAAATCCAGGGGACCTTGTATTTTTTAACAAAATAGAGCGAAACTGGAAACTTAGCACCATGAGAATCAACTATAAAAACACTTGCGAAATACTTGAAGGAACCTATTAGTGGTCCTAGAAATATTTCAGTAACAGGGCCAAATTGGGTCCACCAATGGCTGAACCAAGGAGGCAAATGAGCATTGAAATTTTTATCAAAATTAACAAACCAAGAATGGGTCATGTTGTCATCTTGGTGAAGCATGAATCTAAACCAAGCAGTGATATAATCATGATAGGAATAAAGAATAGGAGATTTTGGTAACATTTTAGTGGCGGCAAGGTTGGAGCCCCACTTCTCTTCAGAAATAATATCAAGTAGTAAAACATTGTGGTAAATAATTATTGAAGGATTGGCTTTATTAGGTATGGATTTAATAAGGATTGATTTCTCAAAATGCAGGATAGCAGAGTAATAATTTTAATTTTTCTCACCATGCTCAGGAATCCAATGGAAATTCCAAGGAAAGTAGCTTTTAGCAAGGTTCAGGGGATCAGTAATAGAAGCTCTATTGGGCTCAATAGAAAATAGGTTTTGGTAGTGTTGCTTTGAAACATACTAAGAAGCATTGGGATTTTTGGAAAAAACAGCCTTAACAAGTTGGTTAACAAGGTTTAAAGCATATGGGTGATAAGAAGATGCTAAAACAGAGGAGTAGTTTGGTTTAGGAATGGTCCCTAAAGTGGTAAAACGGTTAGCAATATCTATGGGGGAGGCAGGTTCTATTTTAACAAGTTGTTTAGCAGTTTCTGTAGTAGAGTGTTTGTCTCTCGATCTCCTACTTGCCATTGTGGCACTACAGAAATTCACGAGTGAGGAAATCAGGGATAGCATTTTGTGATCCTTTAATATAGCAAAAATATGTTTTGAAGAAATATTTTCAACATCTTTTTCTATAACATATTTAGCACTTTTGCAATCAATTCGTAATAGAAACTTTTGGTTTAATAAATCACTTTGAAATTTTGAAATACATTGTACTACATATAAAATCTCCTTTTGATAGTACTGTAATTTATTTGTGCATTATTCCAGACTCCAGAATAGAATCGAACAATTTGTTTAGTCAAGCCTAGTGAAACACGTTGTTTCAAAATACCTCCATAACCAATGTTAAAGGCATTAGTTTCAACAATTTTGAAAGCATTGACAGTAGGAATATCCAAACATGGCAAAGTTTTAACATGAGACTTGATTTGTTTAACAAGGGAAGTATGAACATCTGACCAAGGTGGAGGATTACTTTGTAATCGATCAAAAAAGGGTTTGCATTGTTTTCTCAAATCCTTGTAGAAATCAACAATATAATTCAGCAACCCAAGAAATCTTTGGAGTTGAGTTTTGTCAATAATGACATCAGGGAATTTATTAGCAAACTGAATGGTTCTATCAATGGGACGAATTTGTCCTTCAGAAATATCATAACCAAGAAAACTTACTTTTGTTTGAAATAGTTTGATTTTCTTAGTAGAGACAACAAGACCATTCTGTTTGTTGGTTTCAAGAAATGAATACAGATGTTTCCAGTGCTCATCAATGGAGTTAGAATAAACTAGGACATCATCAATGTAAACAATGGTGAAATGACTGAATGAATTGAAGATATCATTCATAATATTTTGGAACTCACTAGGGGCATTCTTGAGACCAAAAGGCATAACATTCCACTCATAATGTCCAAAAGGAATGGTAAAAGCAATTTTATACTTATCATTCTCACTAATTTGGACTTGCCAAAATCCAAACTTCATATCAAATTTGGAGAATACAACTGCAACACTTAACCTATGAACTACGTCATTCTTATTAGGGATAGGATACCTAATCCATTCTTAAGACCTTATTCAGAGGCTTGTAATTAATAACTAAACGAGGAGTTCCTCTCTCAATTTCAGCATTTTTTTTTTTTAAATAGAAAGCAGCACAAGACCAAGTGGACTTGCTATTCTTAATCTGCTTTTGCTCAAGCAAATCATGAATTTCTTTTTTACAAAATTCAACAGTTTCAGCATTCATTTGAATAGGATGAGCTTTAATAGGAATGTTTTTCTCATTAAATTCTTTAACATAAGGCAGATTAACAATGTGTCTTTCCTACTATGCCAAAAAGCATTGGGAATATCAGAACAAACAACATTGACCAAGATTTTTTGAAAATTATTAATCTTGGATTGTAATAGTTTATCAAAAAGTTGTTCAACAATCTTTTTATATCTAACTTCTTGCTTAAGAAAGTTTAGATGCTTGGTTTTGGCATGAATCATATTTAAAGCATTATTAGTACCTATTTCAAATTTTGACGCAAATTTAAATTTAACTTTTTGCCCAAAAGAGTCAGTAGTTATCCCATCATGTTCAGTAAGGAAGGGGTATAAAGCATTTATAAAGGGAAGACCAAGAATCACTTTATTAGTCATGTTTCATTTGAGTTCCATCATCTGGCGGCTTGCCAGTCGCGAGTCCCAGTCACGAGTCCCTGCTACTTTGCACAAACTTGAGCATTTCTTCACACTCTCTCACACACTACCCATACATGATTCCCACCTAAATATAGGATTACTAATTGCTAAATTACAAGCAAATTTGGCACGGAATAAAGCCAACAAAATGGTTGATTAAATTCAACCTTACAATCTTGATATCCCTAAGTATGTATAAAGGTAAACATCTCTAGATCTCACAAGAGATTCATACACACAGCATAAACAACCACCATAAAACGTGGCTAAGGTTTTTCCTTTTATACTTAAGGCAAAACATAAAACCCTACACGTCATATGGGCTTGGGTTGAGTTGGAAAATTCTATAAAAAAACAATCTACACGAGCTTCAATTGATCGAGCCTTGCAAAAAGAGAACAACAATTTTCTACAATTACTCGATTCCAACTTTACAATAAACATACTTTGAGCAACCTAATTCTAGACTTTAAGTTTTGATCATGGTTTGCCAACATTATACATTGAAGTTCTAATACATTTAGATCCTAAATCCTTAGAACCTAACAATTTTTACCAATTAATTCTTTTTTTACCTTATGAGCAAAGAGAGGAGGCAGTCCAGCAATAAACTTCTCTTTCTAATAAGGCTTTAAGCAGTCTTTTTAAATCATGACCTTGGAAATAAAAACATCTTTGTACCATCTGTAATCCGACATAGTAGGATATTTTAAATTGTTTAAATAATCATTAATTTGAGACGAAATATTGGAAGGAGTACCAACAAAGTGTTTGATAATAATATAGATTAAGGTATTGACTCCATCGGGAATACCTCAACCAATATTTTCATCAAAGATGGGTGAACCTTCGTCATCTTTTTTAATAGCCTTTTTAAAGGGATTCTCTAGATTCTTTTGTGAGATATTTTTCCCACCATCCACGAAGAGTTCCAGAAAAACCAATAGTAAGCAAATCAACAATTTCAGCATGGTCTAGATCATGGTTATTCATATAGGTAGTGGCAACCATAGACATATGACCCATCTTATTAATAATTCCCTATTCAGATAAACCATCAATATTCCATTCATAAAGCTTATCAGCAGAAATAGAAAATTGGGTTTGAAAAATTCTTTCTTCAAATTGCATATCAGGAGGAGTAGGTTTTGAATACCATTTTTTTGTAAAAGACATGGGATTAGGTTTGCCAACAAATCTTTTAACTTTAGGCAATTCTAAAACAGTTTTATCAGAAGCAGAGGTTGAAGAGTCAGAATCTATGCTGTCATCAAAAACAATTTCTTTTTCTTTTCTTGAAATAGCACAAGTAGTGCTAATAGAAGTATTCTGCTAAGTTTTTATCTTCAAATCAGAAAGCATTTGTTCAACCTTTTCAATAGTCTTAGCCTGAGAGGTTTTTAGACTTATATATATATATATATATATATATATATATATATATACTGGGTAAATCAATCAAAGGTTTCTCAGGTTTGGAAGAAGTTGATTTCTCAACAATTTTTTCTTCAATACGGTCAAGTTGTTGGCCAATAATATGCAAGGAATTATTAGTAAAATTGTTTTGTTCAATAATCTTTAAAACAGGAGTATCAACATCAGCAATTTTGACGGGAGAGGCCTTAACCTCAGTCCCTTTGCAGTCTATGAGAGCTGTCTCAAAGGGTGGGTAGGTAGATCAAACAATGCTTTTGTCTTCTTTAACAAAATTGACTTCTTTGCCATATTCAATTATTTTTTGAAATATTCTTGGAAACATAGCAATTTTCAAGGAAATCAAAAAATAAAATGTGTTTTTGTAGGCTATTCATTCTTTCTTTCCATTTTCTTTTAACAAGATCTTTTTCTTTTTTATCAAAAGTAGTTTGGTAGGTCTTTCTTTTGTCTTTGTTTTTTGCAAATTTAAATTCATTAAACAAAGCAACCATGTCTATTTCAAAGCTTTTGTTTAAAACTCTTAGTTAACTATCAATAATAGGAGTTTGAAAATCAGAAGCAATTGGGGACCCAGATTTGGTCTATTCCTCTTCTTCAATAGCATGTTTCCTATTGATAGACCACAAACTGAATGACCCCTTGTGATAAAAATTAATTAATTAATTAGCCAGGTTATAAATTAATCAATTTATCATGCAGAGTGTGGTAACACAAACAAATCACCAATAAACTAAAATTGCAGCAGAAAATAAATGACATGGTGATTTGTTTACGAATGGGGAAAACCTAACGGCAAAAACCCCACCGGGTGATTTTCAGGTCACCACTCCTGAAACTCCACTATTATCATAACAAGCAGTTACAAGCAAGGAATCCCAAGTACCATACCAACCTACAGTTGAACCCTTACCCCAATACCCAATCGGACTTGTTCTGTAGTGACAGTTCCCCTTTCTGATGCACGACTCCCAAGTACGTGACTAACCAATTGCACGGGTCCCAGTACATGACTTTAATCACCAATCTGAAAAGATTGTTGGCTGCAAAGTTCTTCAATTCATCCACACGATGAAGATCAGGAAGATGCTTGGTCACAAAACCCTAAGATGCAAATACATAGCAACTTCTCCAAGAAAGAGATGAACTAGGTCAAGAAGTTTGTCTCCGGTCACAATTTGCTTGAACAGAGTTTGCTCAATGCTTGTGCAACTTGTGTACCGTTTGACGGCTCTTAAAACAATTCTTTTATATGTCTAGGGTTAAGAGAAAAGAAGGCCCATAGACAGATTCACGGATCCCAAGAAAATCAGAGTTGAAATCTGAAAATCTTAAACCTCAACAGATAGAAGGTGTCGAGAAGCTATCGATTAGCTGCCGAGCTTTAATGAATTTGCACTCCTTGCTTGATTTCTTGAACAGACTTGAAGGCTTCAACACTAGATCTTGAAATATGGTTTCTTAAAGTAATTAAACACATCCTAAGTCTACCCAATTACAAGTAGAGTGCGTTTTGTTAAAGGATAAGCCAATTACATAAAATCATGACATATGTTCTTAACATGTGAAACACATATGTCCTAACAATCTCCCCCTTTGGCAATCTGTGACAAAACCACAACAAACAAATGAACATATGAGAGAAGTCATAAATCACTCAATTCATATTCACACTTGTTGAATACAATAAAATCTATCCTAACACAAACTCTTGAAAACTTTTGCAAGAAGAGAATTTATGGCAAGTAGACTTTGACAACCTGTATTTCTGGAACACTTTAAACAAAACTCATCAAGGCATCTTTGTGTGAAATAGAATAATAGATTGCATACAAATAAATAAGAAACATGTGTATAAAGAGAGAGAAGAAACAACACATGAAAGAGTAGGTGAAACATACATCAACAATATATAAGAGAAACTAAGTACAATGTATGTTTATAAATGGTCACAAGACCTCATGTACAAGAACAATGTATCTAATAAAGAAAGAAAAGAAAAGATACATGATATCCTCACTACATCCCTCAAAAAATAATAACAACACTCCCCCTAACAAAATGATCCCAAAAAAACTAACTCTCCCCCTAAGAGTGACTACTCTCATATCCAAAACTACTCCCCCTTTTTGTCACGAGTGATAAAGGGTAGAGTGTCAAGTAGACATCTCATCAGTAGAGCTAGCATCTTTATCATCATCTGAAGCGTCATCGTCATCACCATCATCATTATCATCATCCTCAGCATCGGAATCAAAAGCAACAAGATGAGGTGGTGAAGGAGTAGGCTCAAGTGTAAAGCCGCCCATAGCCGCCTGCCGTCGCGCAATACAACCGACACGAACGTTCACCTGATACAACTCCGTAGATAGTGTATCCAGGTGAGCATCCATGCGCTGTAGCTGTGCCATGATGTCTCCCAAAGATACATCATCGGAAGAGGAAGGAGCAGATGCTGATGGAGCAGACCGGGATGGAGCAGAACGAGAGAAGGGTGCTGCTGAATCCGTCTGTCGCAACCGAAACTAGGCCTCGCTACGTTTAACGGTAGCATAGTCTATGGAACACATGATGGAAAAATGGTCGGACGAGGGAAAAGGAACAGAAAAATGGCATAGAATCCTCGTGATAGCGGAAGGAAAGATAAGTTTATCACGGGACGCCGAATCCAAATGAACATCTATAATAGACAGAATGAAGTGAGGGGAAAAATCTATAGTGAGATGCTCAAGAAGGGATAGCAAAAATCGAGCACGAGGCTCTGTGATGAATTTATAGTGAGAAAGAGGATGTAACACAAATGTCATTACCATGTTTATGAATCTAAGACCTTTAGCAAAAAGTCGACATGGTGTGAAAAGACGCTCACCCCAAGCAATAGGGCGCTCACAAAAAGAAGACATGAACTCATCCCTAGACATTGTCCTCAGACACTCACAGCTAGGATAATCAAGAAACTCTATACTAGGGACATGGAGCACATCCGCAACCAGCTGCGGTGTGACAGGGATGAGCGTACCTCGGACGTGAGTGAAAAAAAGAGGTACTGAACAATCTATCCCGTGCAAGTTGGAGTAAAACTCCTGGATTAGCACGAGAAGACATGTGACTAGGACATCACACAGTGACTCCCATCCCCTACTATGAATGACAGAGGGAAGGTCAGTGTCAGCAAAGTCCGATAGTATGACTTGGCGTTCTGAATGAATGCCTAGTCTAGAAAAGTTCTCCGATAATGCCTTAAAGGCATCATCATCACTGAACCAAACAGTAGAAGGAGAAGGATTGAAAGATGAAGAAGCATCAGAACGAAGAGGGTTCCAGGCTGGAGTGGATTTACACTTAGGTGCCATAGACACGTCTAACGTAAACTAACAGAGAGGGAGAAAAAGAAAGACCATCAGAAAAGTCCCAAGTAGTTTCAAATATCAAGAATATTGAAAAGAAGTACGTATGCATGGGAAATGCATGAACATGTGACATGTAAAAGAAAATGCATCATGGGCTCAGCCCAATCCAAACCTATCAGCACACAAACATATAGCACACATCTAAATGCATGACAACATCATTATAATGCTAATGTGATGCAATGTATGAGGTTTTTAACACATTTAAGTGAAAACCCATCCCAAAATTTCAATAAAAGCTCATCAATTTTGAAAAACCCCAAAATTTTTTCAAAAACCCCAAAACCTAGGTTTTAAATCATGAAATGCATGAATGAGAAAGGATTAGGAGCTTACCAAGTAAAGAAAAACTTGAAAAATCTTGAAGAATCCTTGAGGAAGAGGTTTTAAGTAAGAAGAGAGTGTTTTGGGAGAGAAACAGAGAAGTATCGAGAGAGAGATCAAAGAGAAATGATTTCCGGATCGCACAGAGGCCTTATATAAAAAGCTAGTAAGTCTTGACAGATGTAGGTATCGAGAGGTATCGAGGGATCTGTCGAGGTAAGTATCGAGGATCTGGTCTTCGATAGCTAAGGTATCAAGGAAGCTATTGAGCAACAAAGGGTCAGATTCAGAACAGAAGCTCGATTGATCCAGAAGGTGTCGAGTAGCTATCGAGGAGGCAGGAGCTTTCTCAATTGATCCACCAGGTATCGAGGAGGTGTCAAGATTGTGTTTAAAAAAAATGCTTGAGAAGCTCGACAGATAGCAAGGTATCGAGGAGGTGTCGAGCTAGCTTTTTAAAACAGTTTTTCGAGATGTGAAAAACACAGATATGAATGCAATCCAACATACAACTCAACCAATGATCCAATCAACACAAAAATCTCTTAAAATAGTCTCTCAATTTAAAAATTTTGAGCACAAGGATCTCCAAAACACACACACACACACACTAAACAAGTCTAACCAATTTTATATTTCAAAAATAAGTCATGATAGTTTAGTGAGCATACATTAACACATGCAAAACTTGTGATGGCCAAATCACATTGTATCTGCACATGTATCAAGAATAGCAAAGAATATTGCGTGTTGTGTGTGAAAAATATCTCAAGATTACATAAGTGTATACATGTTATGACGATTTAAGATATGAGAAAATCGCTTTAACTCACACACAATCATAACTGCTTGATGGGGACTATCACCTTCAAGATACATCCTATAACTCCCACATCTCCTAGAATGCACGCTTGCAATCATATTTAAAAGCATTTTTTTATCTTTTTGCTTTTGATTTTTCTTTGCATATTCTTCTTTTAAGTATATCATACATTGGTTTATTAGAGAGAGAAAAGAAATACCCAATGATATTTGACATTTCAATTTTGCTATGCGTAAGCACACAAATGTCATTGACATCACATTTTTGCTATGCCGAAGCATACAGATGTCTTACATGATTGGCGGGAAACAATGATGAGATGGTTATTAATGCCTTTCTCTCAGGAGTTTTTAGTCCTTCCCGTCAAAAAGAGTGATATGAGTGTAAAGTATAAGAGACAACTCAATCTTACTCATTACGAATAAGAGCCACAAAGCTCACTTGCTTAGTTGTGCATAGAGATGCTCATCTAAGCTACAAAAGATACAAAGTTTAGAAAACTCTGTTTCAATGGCCATCCAAGGTACACAAGTACCAATGTACACAAAACACACACTGTTTTTGTATTTTTTTGATTTTTCAATTTTTTTTATTTTATATCAAAAAAAAATAAATAAAAAAACTGAAAATAAACAAAAAAAGCATGTTAAACAAAGCAAAGCATAAAACTAGACTGACTCAAAAAAAAAAAAAAACAAAACAAAACACACAAGTAATGCAACAAGCAAAAACAAGAAGATAGAAGAAAGTGATAAAATCACTTAGAGTCTTTTTTCTTTCACACCTTGGAAGAACCTTTCCTTTGACTAAACCCTTGAACCGGTGGTGAGGGGGAAGAATTGAAATCGTTCAAGTTCGAAAGGAACATGAGGGCCTTGAAAAGATCACCGAGAGGAGCGAGAGATGATTGAAGCTGATTTTGGCTTCCAGACGCTATCATGCCGTTGCTTTGTTGAGTGGCTAACCACTTATAGCAATTTGGTCGAGTATGACCGGCAGCTCCACAATGATGACAGAGATGCTGCTTCTTTTGTTTAGGCTTTTGAGAGTTAGCCTTCTTAGCCTTAGGATTTTTAGCTTCTTTCTTGTTTAGTTTAGGGGGTGCTCCTAAGATAGATTTACCCTTGTCGAAGTTCTCATTAGCTAGACTAATTTTAACATCAGTGTTCTCAATTTCAGTATTACTAGCAGGACGAACAAAAACAGTAGTACTAGTAGAAGCAGTGTTAGAGGAAGAAATACCATACCCTAAACCTGTATGATCTGAAGCGGATTTCTAGATGCTGAGCATCTCGTCTAGCTTAGAGCTTGAAGTCCTCTCCAGTTGAGCTCTAACTTGAAACAGTTCCGCCTCAAGCTTCTTGGTCTTCTTTGCCAAGAAATTGTTCTCAAACCTCAGTGCTCCAATCTTCTAATTAGCCTCACCACACTTAGTGGATAATTCCTCACAGTCAAGTTCCACATCACTGAGTTTCTTGGTGGCCAGCCTATAAAGTTTCTCATGTTTTTCAGAAACTTTGTACAATTTCTCATAGGCTGTATGAATGTCATCTTGATCATCCATCTTCTCAAATTTGGACTCCACCAATTCTTCTTCTTCGTCCACATCTTCAACAATCCCATCAGTAGGATTGACAGTGGTAGTGAAGGCATTCAAGATTCCGTCATCCTCATTGTTGGAATCTTCCTTAGGCTTAGTATCGCTCAAGGTAGCAGCAAGTGCCTTACTCTTCCCAATGCTCTTGAGATACGTAGGACACTCATGTTTCATGTGCCCAAAGCCTTGACATCCAAAACACTTAGGTCCTGCGAGAACAGTGTACTGACCAACTTCCTTAGCATCCTTCTTCCCTTTGTCTTGTCCTTTAAATTGAGAAGAACTGATTGCCTGCAGTCCTTGTCAAAGTTCCTCCCGTTGGCATTCTTCATAAACTTCTTGAACTGCCTTGTAATGTAGGACTTCATCTTGGAATCTTCATCATCGGAAGACTCATCTGTGTCACTGCTCTTTGCCTTCAAGGCCATGCTCTTGCCCTTCCTCGACTTTCCAATCCTTGATAACCCTAGCTCGTAAGTCTGCAGATTACTAACCAGCTCAGTCAAAGGAATTTTGTCAATACCCTTTGATACTTCTATTGCCGTAATCTTGGCATGAAATCTCTCAGGTAGAGATCTGAGCACTTTCCTTACAATCTTGGGTTTAGGAATGGTTTCCCCAAGATTGAAGGCTGAGTTTACTATGTCTTGAGCTTGGCATAGAACTCATCGAACGAATCATCATCCTCCATCTTTATTTCTTCAAAGCTTGTAGTGAGCCTCTGAAGCTTTGAATCTTTAACAGCCTTTGTACCCTCATAGGTTGTCTGGAGGATGGTCCATGCTTCCTTTGCAGTTTCTGTAGAGGATATCTTCTTAAACTCCTCATTGGTGACTGCATTGAATAAGGCATTCAATGCTCTGCTATTGAAGTTAGCTGCCTTGATCTTTGCTTCATCCCAATCAGCCGGCGCTTCCTTTGGCTTGGTCCAGCCAATCTCTACAGCTTGCCACACCTTCTCATCTAAGGATTGCAAGAAAGCTCTCATGCGTACTTTCCAGTATGCATAGTTAGTGCCATCAAATAAAGGAGGTATGATTAATGACTGTCTTCTATCCATGAAAAACAGGGGTCAATGGATCAACACAACAAAAATTAAACCCTAATCAGAGTGTGCCTGCTTTGATACCACTTGATAGGCCACAAACTGAATAACCCCTTATGATAGAAATTAATTAATTAATTAGCCAAGTTATTAATTAATCAATTTATCATGCAAAGCGTAGTAGCACAAACAAATCACCAATAAAATAAAATTGTAGCGGAAAATAAATGACACGGTGATTTGTTTACAAATGGGGAAAACCTAATGGCAAAAACCCCACCAGGTGATTTTCAGGTCACCACTCCCGAAACTCCACTATTATCATAACAAGCGGTTACAAGCAAGGAAGCTTAAGTATCTTACCAACCTACAATTGAACCCTTACCCCAATACCCAATCGGACTTGTTCTGTAGTGATAGTTCACCTTTCTGATGCACGACTCCTAAGTACGTGACTAACCAATTGCGCGGATCCCAGTACGCGACTTCAATCACCAATCTAAAAAGATTGTTGGTTGCAAAGTTCTTCAATTCATCCACACGATGAAGATCAGGAAGATGCTTGGTCACAAAATCCTAAGGTGCAAATACACAGCAACTTCTCTAAGAAAGAGATGAACTAGGTCAAGAACTTTGTCTCCGTTCACAATTTGCTTGAACAAAGTTTGCTCAATGCTTGTGCAACTTGTGTACCATTTGATGACTCTTAAAATAATCCTTTTATATGTCTAAGGTTAGGAGAAAAAAAGGCCCATAGATAGATTCACGGATCCCAAGAAAATCAAAGTTGAAATCTGAAAATCTTAAACCTCGACAAATAAAAGGTGTCGAGAAGCTATCGACCAACTGTCGAGCTTTAATGAATTTGCACTCCTTGCTTGATTTCTTGAATAGAATTGAATAGACTTAAAGGCTTCAACACTAGATCTTGAAACATGGTTTCTTGAAGTAGTTAAACACATCATAAGTCTACCCAATTACAAGTAGAGTGCATTTTGTCAAAGGATAAGCCAATTACATAAAATCATGACATATGTTCTTAACATGTGAAACTCATATGTCCTAACAACTATGTGTAGAAGGAGGTTTTGTTTTTGTAGAGTAAAAGGCAGTGCTAACTTGGGAGTTGTTACTCGAAACTCCTTTTAGCTTTAAATTTGGTTTTTCAAAATTCTTTTGTAAAAATTCATTAAGATCCTGGTCTCTTTTTGAAATATCTTCAAATCCAACAAAGGAATGTCTTCCTTCATTGATCCTCAATGGTTTATTATCATGAAAACTTATTTTAACAATTCCATCAAGATATTGTTGGATATGATCAAGATTTAACTCATCAAAAATAGGTTTAGTAGGTGGATTTGGTGGAGTTTCTTGTTCCAACAACCATTCTTTAAGAAGATTAATATCTTGCTAGTGAATCATTTTTGAAATTTGGACCTTAGCATTAGGAGTGGAACATTGAATTAGCATAGTTTTACCTTCAGGGTCTCTTATCCTGGCAAGAGAATTAAGTTGAGTACCTAGAAGACTATAATGAATATGATAAATGAGGGCAAAAGGCTTGCTGCCTTCATCCATATCATAACCAGATGTCAAAACATTTAAAGTTAAAGCTTTAACAATATTATGCTCATCCAAAGCAAGAGAAATATCAGGATAACAATCAAAATAAACAGGACCATCATACAAGGAGGCAATAATCATGCCAAGAATGCTATCATAAAACTTTTTAAACCTAGCATCTCTTAAACACATGAGAATAGAAGCATTAATACCTTTTCTAGTAAGAGGTTTAACAACAACTTGAACAAGGCCAACATGTAAATAACTGAATTTTTTTGCAAGGAAATCGTTAATATTTCTTTTAGAAAACAAGAAACATTTTTCATGGGTTCTTGAAATAGAGAAAGTTTGTTCAATAGTTCTAACTCTATATTGAGAACAAAAAGTATTTTCAGTCTAACTAGTCCTGTAGATGGACTTAGGATCAACCTTAGGAATATTCCATTTCTGGAAATCAGGGAAATCTATTTCTTCCACAGTGTGATCTTCTTCATTTATAATTAGGAGGAACACTAGTCCTAGAGCTAACAAAGGAGTTGGATCTCCACAACCTATCCATACTATCCTAGTATTAACACTCAATTATCATGTTTTTCTTATCATCGTTGCATTTTGTAACATATATCCTAATTAACCATATACCACTCATGCCCTAACACTCTCCTAGCAAACGAGCCTTACAGCTTGGTTCTAGGACTTCACTTTACAACTAAGGTGGCGCCAACGATGGTAAAGAGGAACACAAGAAAGGAGTATCAAACCTTTGAATAGACACAAACAGATTCAAAGAACACAACAACACTATCAACAGCTAGAAAAAGAATGGCTCTGATACAACAAAGGGGAGTGCACAACTATAGGTGATAGAAAGGAACTTGTTGTTTACCAACAGTAAAGCAACAGAAGTTGATAAAATAGTAACAAAATATGTAAAACAAAATATGGGGGATGGGATTTATAATGCATTTATAAAGGGAAGACCAAGAATCACTTTATCAATCACGTTTTTAACAAGCACAGAAGGAATCTTAAAACAAACATTTTCATGGTAAACATGAGCATTGTTTAATTCATATTTAATTTTAATTTGAGTTCCATTAGTAGAAAACAAATTTTCAGTGGATTTTTCATAATACTTGGAGGGAATCATTCCTTCCTAAATGCAATTCATATTAGCATTGGAATCAATCATAGCAATAACATTGAATTCATATTCGTGGCAAACAACAATTTTAACTTTTGAAAACCATTTTGGGGGAAGCAGTTTGTTAATAAGGTTAAGCTTATTATCAGCAGAAGCATTTCTAGAAAAAAGGAGCCTATTGTGTAGAAGCATCATCCTTTCCTTTCTCATCCGGTTCACTATCAGTTTGTTGATCATCAAGTTGTTTATCAATTTTTAAAAGTAATAGTTCTTGTTTTAGATTAAAGTTATCATTTTTTTTTTTTTTTGAATTCATTTTTTAGCTTAATGATTTCTTCTTTGATGATAGCAATTTCATGTTGGAGCTCATTAACAATTAATTCTTTGGATTTCTTTTTATTAAATCTTTCCAAAGTTTCATCAAGACTTATTAACACTTTATTAAATCTTTTTATTAAAAGTTTATTTCTTTATATATATATATATATATATAGCCTAAGGGGGAGGGGGGGAATTAACCCTGTTTGCCTCCCTCTGGCTCCAACTCCACCAGTGATGACAAGAAAGGTAAGTGTAAACTAGGACTGTTCACATGTCGATCCGAGTTGGGTTTGGGCTCTACCTAGACTTGACCTAATTCTAGCAGGTGGCAGAATGGAAGTCCCACTACTAATCGAAAACTTCAATAAGCCGAATAGAGTCTGTTGTTCCATGGTTCGAATCACTTTTGATCGAAATCGATAGAGGTGATGAAAATGTCAATTTTGATGGAAAACAGCAAAGATTTGGTGAGATATTGTCGGATTCGATGAAAATCTTGTCAAATCTAGCAAGATCTCTAAATAGATCAACCGAAATGCGCTAGATCCAATGGAAAATTCACCAGATCTTGCGAGATCTCACTAGATTTGGTTGAGATTTTACTGGAGTTTGGTTGGATTTTCAATTTGTCAGATCCCTTGGATAGCCCTAATGTAAACACAAAATTTCAAATTTGGAAATCAAACAATTGAAAATAATTCATAAATGTAAATTTTTATTGATAAATGAGTGGGTATAATTCTCTATTTGTATTATATTACAATATAATAATTAATGATGCCAAAAATCGTCAGTAAGCCACATAGTCCTCACGTGCTCTAGACAAAACCTGCACAACACAAAAATAGAAGAAGACCTTACAAAGAGCACCAGTGTGGCACCGGCCAAATACCCTTTGAAGGTTAAGTTAGAGAACTTTTTCACAACTCTAGAGTGTCAGAGCTAGGGTAAATTATGCATACCTTGTCTCTGAGGGCTTTGGGCTTTTATAGTAGTGTGGAACCGACCTTCGTTTCTTACTTAGGAAGATGTTTCCTTATAAGGAAGATCCTCATAAATGCACATATTTTACAGGATTCTTCCCATTTTGGGATTCTATTGACTAGGGTTAATCGTGGGGTATAAGACATTTCCATTTAGGGTTTCTTGGAGACTACTTAAGCCATGTAGATGCCACGTGGCCTCGATATCTACCCTCTTGTGTCTGTCCATTCAGAATCCGTTCACTATTGAGGTTCCACCCATCTCACTTATCCTCCGTCCGGTATATCGATTCATCGTCTTACCCCTTTTTTATTATTTATTATTTCAATTCCATTGCCTATGGCAAGCTTAAATGAATGAACCAGTCTTCTCTAATTTTATCCTCTTCAATTGCCTCCTCACTTTATGGGAACGTCACCTTCTTTCACAGATAGACCCGTGGAGTGACGGTCTAACTCAGCTCCTGAAAAACATGCTTTGATTAACAGGCTAGCCTAGGGCCATAAATGTTGTAGGGGCATGTGGCACGTTTTTAGTGGTTAATCACTCGTACCGAAGCGTCCCTTCGTCTTCTGTGCCGTTCCCTCTATATATACATTCTTCCTTACTTTTCATTTTCACTTTCCACAACAAATTTACAACCAGAGCGCTACCATCCTATTTATCAAACAAGCATACCATCTACTTGGTGCAACCGTCCACTACACCTTTGTTGCCTTCTCCACATTGTTCAAGCGGTAAGTATCCTTTACCTCATGTTGAATTCCTTTATCATTTATTTAAATTTTGCATATCCATCATCTATTTAGACCCGTCAGACTCTTAGGTTTTTTCTGTCACATGTAGATGACAAATGTCTAGTGTGTCGAGTGAATAATCGTGTGTCCGCGAAGGAACAGGCTACGATGAGGTGTATCTCTTAGGTCAGGATAACCCCGACACCTATTCTTCTAATGAAAGGATACCATTCGCCAACTCACCTTCCATGGAGGAGGATGATGATTTGGATGTAGACGGATTAGAAATTGACTCAAATAAAGATGAAGGCATAGGCAGTGATGAGCCCCCAATACAGTCTGTCATAGGCCCTGATGGTCTTAGGCAGTTTATACTCCTTCCGTTGTGGACTATGAATGATTTTAACTCTACCATACAGAGAAAACATTTTAAAACCCTTAGGGAAAAATATCAGATCCCCTTATCCGTCTACCTCTCAAGTTTGAGAAGTGCTACTACAAGGACGTTGAGGACGTTGGGGTGTATAAGCAAATGCTGAAGGCGGGGCTTAGATTCCCTATAAGTACTCTTCACCATCGTCTTCTTCAGTACTTATACTGGTCGTCACCTAAGTCTCTCTAAATGCTTGGAGAGTCTTCCTAGGTCCTGAAGTTTTATATGGCATGTTATCTAAAGGGGCACGAAGGATAACGGTGGAGGATTTCTTCCATTACTACCGTCCATCCGAAATAGTCCAGTCCAAGGGTATATGTATAGCTTTTTACCAAGGAAACTGACCCTTAGGTTAGTGTGCGAGACCCCCGACTCCAACAAAAATTGGAAGAGTCAGTACTTCTTCCTCCAAGGGGATGACTAGATGTGTAACCCCGACGACCAAGAGTACATGTCAGTGGATAAGACTTGGGGTATAATGCCCCTGTTTGGTAAGTGTCCGTTTTTGTAAAATCTCTTTTCATTTTTTTTTTTCATAATGTTCTAACCGTCTCCTATTGCAGCTCGGGATCATCTAGAGATTAGCAGATATTCAAGATCAAGTTGTCGGAAAGAACGTGGGGCGCAGCTAGTTACCTTGGATACTCTCCATTGGTACTATGATAGTCTTGAACCCATAGCAGCTGCCCATCACTACAATAGCCAAGTACGCAAACGTAAGTCCGTCATCCTTACTTGCTTTCTTTTTTGATACTTAGTAGTTTATATGACTCTTATTTGTCCATCTTTACGCAGAAATGGAAGAAGGTAGGAAAAAGGCTTACATCAAACAATAGGCTGCTGCCAAAAAGAAACAAGAGGGAAGCTTGCCTCCTAAGGTGACGGGTATGGCTCACCCGTCCACGAAAAGAAAGCCAACTAAAAGAGTGTACCGACAACCTAAGAAGCCTAAGGTGACGGGGTTAGTGTTTGGTGAGACACCTACCACTAGCAAACTACCCCCAAGCCTGGTCCAAGAAAAGGGAAGGGCATGATGGTTGGTGAGGGTCCCGTCACCAAGAAACCCTCTGTCCTCCTCCGCGAGGACTCTCAGTATGCCCTCAAGAAAATTTCTTCAATCATCAAGGATGAAGATTATGAGGACTTAGGCAACCATGCCACTGAGGCTATAGGATAGACGAGTCTCTTCAGCCTGGCTCAAGTATATATCCGTCCTTTTTCTTTTATCCATCTTGTTGTCTTATTCCTTACACTAACAAATTTTTTTGGATTCTTGTAGGGGTTGGTTATGATGAAAGGTCTGATGGACCACTATGTTTCCCATAAGACGGTGCTGGGCCGTCTGAGAGAGAAGGTTAAGGCAAGGGAGACAAAGCTTTGAGAGTTGATGGCTTGGAAGGAGGTCCAGGTTAACAAGTTTGACTTGACAAAGAAGCTGTTGGAGGAGTCAGAGGTGCAAGTACAAGCACTGAAAGAAATACTTAAAGATAAGGAAAGTGAGATCTCAGAGGCAAAAAGTCAACTCCGTCAGGCTAAGGAGGACGCGGTACGAGAGTATCACAACTCTGACACCCTTTTGAAGGAGCTTGGTGTCTTCTTTGCCGACAATTTTGACAATTGCTTCTGTCAAGTCAAAGTCTTTTTCCTTGATCTGGACCTTTCACACGTCTCTATTAACGCCTAGGCTCAAACTCCAGCCCAACCCATCTACTCCGAAGGAACCAACGAACTTTTTGCTAAAAAAACCAATCTCGACCCTCAAGGTGATGTTGACACCTCATTTTGCAAACTGCATTTAACCTCACTTGGAGGGTAAAAAGGTAATTTTGCCTTGAAAATATGCATCTTGATTCTAGTCATTAGATCCTTAATCTCGTTTCACCAAAATGATCTTGATATTGTAACAATCAAATTGACTATTCATAAGCCCTAATTGGACCACCAGATTGAAAGTTATCATCAAATCAAGTTTTAATAGTTTAGATGCAATATCACAAATTGAGTCCAACTATATGTGATTATGAACAATTGATTTTAACTAGTTATAAGTATAATCAATTTGAGATCAATGATATGTCATAATTTGATTGGTTAGAATTACATTTTATGGTAGAGTTGCACACACTTAATTAACTAAATAGTTAAACATTAATCATTTAATGAGTAATTTGTGAAATTATCTTTTAATTAGGGTAAATTTGGAACTAATTAGGTCTGAAATGGGAGTGATTGGATCTTATTAATGTTAATTGGAAACTAATTTGGGACCTATTAATACTAATTGTGATGAAATTGTTTTCTAACAAATTACATCTGCTCACCATTTCGCTGATATCTCTCAGAATATTTTGAATCTATGAATGAGGTTAATTTTTCCAGAAACTAAACATCTAGGGCTTCAATTTAAGTGCAAGAATGAGAAAATTCCGATCATAATTGAGTAAGATATGATTTTTTGAAGTTGGCTCTACAGGTTGTTACAGTAATTACGGGAAAACCGAATTTTGCTTGCTTCTCACTCCCACCAATCTCTACATTTAATGCACCAGATTTTCCTAAAGGCTAAAATGAGGTCTAGGTTCATGATTCTTTGTGAACCCTCATTAAATGGCCTTCCATTCATATTCCTCAACCACTACTACATAAAACCCCCCTCTCCTCCATTCAAAAACACACAAATCTCTTCCCCTCTCTTGAGTTCTAGTGAAGTTTAGTAGTCTTGTCATATCTTGGTCTACCTAAGACTCAAGGTATTGAGTGAGATTCACTCTTCCTCTCCCAACTCTTCTTTTCCTCCACCCTTAGGACCTTTACCAAAAGTCTCCTCCTCCACCAAATAGATCTTGCATAAAGGTATAATCCCGTTCCCTAACTTGTTTTTTTTGTGTTGCCATGATAAGAATTTAGGATTAAAGCATGATAGTTACTATTTAAATTCTCTTCAATATGTTTGAATGTTCTTAAATGTTCTTATATGTTCTTCATATGTTCTTGGTTGTTTATCACATGTTTATGCATAACACTAGTTTCGATCTTAAATCCACATCAAAAACATGAAAAAGATGTTTGTTTAATAATTCTTTTAAATTCTTGAATCTAGGATATCATCATCCACACACATTCACTAGAATTTATTTTTCAATCCAAATGAAATACTTAATAAATTGAATTAGAGTTTATCACATGCACACACTTTAAATTCAACATGCAAATTGATTGATAACATATTAGATGATGTGATATGAATTTTGGCTACCATAATATAGAAAACCGGTTTCACTGGGTAAGGTAGGTGCCTAACACCTCTCCACCTTATAACATAGCCTCCGAACTTAGATCAAAGGTTGATAAACCAATGTTTATCCTTGTAATTTTCAATTTCTAGATTGTAACTAGGAAACAAAGCTATGTACTTTATCTTAAATTGTATCTAGGACCAAAGTCATGTAATTTTCCTATAATCAATGTAAATTCAATTGAAAATTAATAAAATGAGGAATTTTTCAATTTTGGTTTTCTTATTTATCCAAATAATTAAATAAGTGGCAACTCCATTGTAAAAACCTTAATCTAAATGGGAAAATATAACTATTCGAACCTCCATTTTGAAAGACAATAACACGACTCTACCCATTCACGAGAGTTTGGCCCAACACCTATAAAACGGGCCGGGGGCGCGGTCTCTCACAGGTGATGGGGATGCTACCCAAGTTTATCAAGAAAAATCTGTCGAGGACGTTTCCCATCACCTTGAAGGAGATCAGACTGTGGAAAAGAAGGATGAAGGGACTCCTACAACTCAGTAACGGTTTTTTCTTTTTACTTTGAAAATCATTAACTTTTGATCACTTTAAGGAACTATATCCATTTCCTTCGTTAACTTTAGATGTAAACATTTTCCTTTTTGTATTTATTATCTTTATTTATCCGTCACTTATGTTCGTTCATATGATGCCTTCTATTTTCAACATGTTTCTATTTGTCCATTTAAGGAACTATTTATTCGAGAACTTTAATATACCCATTCAGTTTGGTTTTTCTTAAAGTACACCATTGGATATATATCCGTCCATTTTTGGACTTTTAGGTAGAAATGGCACACGCAGTATCGTTAAAGAACTCCTATTATTGTGATGAACCTGTCCACCTATTTATTTTTGGACTTCATAATATCTATGTTACCCCCTGGGGTGGGCCTGTCTACTAGTGGGCTTAACAATTTCTAATCAACCCTTTGGGATGATCTTGTCTTCTTATGGACATCATGATTTTTTGATCATCCTTTAGGACAAACTCATCCATTTGTGGACTTGTATTCTTTAGGTTCATCTCTTATGATGAACCTGTCCACTCGTAGATTTATAATTTTAACTTATCCCTTGGGATAAACCCGTCCACTTATGGACTTGATAATTTTTTGATCACCCCTTGGGATGAATTCGTCTACTTTTGAACTTAATAATTTTAGGTCACCCCTTGGGTTGAACCTGTCCACTTGTGGACTTGATTTTTGATCTCCTTTTAGGGATGAATCCGTCCACTTGCGAACATAATAATTTTAGGTCATCCCATAGGATGAACCCGTCCACTTGTGGACTTGATTTTTGATCTCCTTTTGGGATGAATCTGTCCACTTGCGGACCTAATAATTTTCAGCTCACTCCTTGGTGAACTTGTCCACTTAGGGACTTTAACAAGCTACAAGTCATCTTGTTCACGTAAGAAATTGGTTGTAGACATGGTTTTGTAGAGATGCACATATGCTCATGATATTTTTGAATAAACTCCTCTTATTATGTGATAAATATGCGTGGATATTGTTCTAAAAAATAAAAATAAAAAAACTGTCGTTTGGGCTTAAAAGTACTATAAATAACAAAAATTAACTAAAAGGAAATAAACTGGAAATGAGGAGTGTCATTGTCATTGCCACTGTCTACTGGTAGTACTTCTTTAGGTGCTCTGTGTTCCATGGGTGATGCAACTTTTGCCCGTCCAGTGTCTCTAGGTGGTAGATTCTCTTCCTATGCCATGATGCAATTCTGTATGGTCCTTTCCAATTAGGTCCCAACTTCTCCTAGGAGGTGTCTTTTGTGTCACGCATCACCTTTCTTAAGACAAGATCTCCAACTTGGAAGTCTCTGTGTCTAACTTTGGAGTTGCAATGCTTGGCCATAAGGTTCTGGTATCGTGCTAATCCTTGCTCAAAAATTGCTATGACCTTGTCCACTAGATCAAGTTGCAGGCGCATAGCTTCATCATTCCTACTCTGGTCATAGTTTCCCACTCTATAGCTTGTGAGTCTTACTTCGACCGAGATGACTGCCTCGCTTCCATACGCCAAACTGTCTCTCTTATAGGCGTCCTTGCCATTGTCCTGTAAGCCCATAAAATGCTTGGTAATTCTTCAGGTCATATACCTTTTGCCCCCTCGGCCGAGTCTTGATGATTTTGAGCAAGGATTGGTTCATAACCTTAACTTATCTATTGGCCTGAGGGTAGGCAAGTGACGAGTAGTGATTCTTGATCCCTAGTTGTGAATAAAAGTTTCTGAACGCGTCATTGTCAAACTACTTCCCGTTGTCTGAGACCAGTACTCTAAGTACACTGTACCTGCAGATGATGTTTCTCCATACAAAGCTTCACAGATTCTTCTCTGTGATGGTAGCCAAAGCTTCGGCTTCTACCCACGTGGTGAAGTAGTCCATACCGACCACCAAGAATTTTAGCTGTCGAATTGCTATTGGGAACAGACCCATGATGTCCAATCCCCTCTGAGCGAAAGGCTATGGGGCTGTCATTGGAGTGAGTTCCTCTGTTGGCTGTCGGATGAGGCTGCTAAACCTCTGGCACTTGTCACAAGCTTTGACATATGTAATGGCATCAGTTTGTGCACTAATGACTGTAATCCAGAATGGTTTCCACGGACTCCTTCGTGTACCTCTCACATGACATAATCTGCCTCTTCGGAGATAAGACACCTCAGGTACAGGTGGGAGAAGCCTCTTTTGTAAAGTATGTCTTTAATTAGCACGAACCGTGCTACTTGAACCTTCAGTTTCCTTGCAGCCTCCTTGTCGTTAGGTAGCACGCCATCCTTCAAATAAGAGGTTATTGATGTCGTCCAATCGCTCTCAGAGACTATCTTATGCACATTGATACTGTCTATTAATGGTGATGGCTGAACAAAGGACAGTACCTGATTAGGAATAAGCATATGTTTAGCTGATACAGCCTTGGCAAGACGGTCGGCACGTTTGTTCTCCTCCCTTAGGATTTGAACAAAATTTGCTTGAAGGTCCTTTACCCGATTCTTCACCTATACGAGGTACTTCTTCATTCGTTCGCCTTTGCACTTATAGTCATTAACTTGACTAGTGACTACTTGAGAGTCGCAATACACTACCACATCTGCGGCTCCTGTTGCGTTTTCTAGATCCAGCCCTACTATCAAGGCTTCATATTCTACCTCGTTATTTGTTGTAAGGAAATCGAGTTGGACTATGCATTCAACCTCGTCCCCTTCTGGGATTCGGAGTACCACACTAGCTTTGCTTACTTGTCTAATGGACGATCCATCCATGTGGATAGTCCATTGAGGAACTTCTTCTACCCCCTAGTCTTCTATGTGTGTGAATTCCGCGATGAAGTCAGCAATAACTTGCCCCTTTATGGCCGTACGTGGATGATACTGTACATCGAATTCACTTAATTCAATTGCCTATAATGCCATCTTTCCAGCCACTTCTAGGCTGCTCATTGCTCTTCTAGAGGCTTGCCCATTAGAACAATCACTGCGTGTGCTTGAAAGTAAGGCTTGAGTTTGTAGGTTGCTGTCACCAAGGCGAAAGCTAGCTTTTCCATTGGTGTGTACTTCTCTTCTACGCCCCGGAGCGCTCGACTCGTGAAGTATACGGGCTTTTGAACTCCGTCCTCCTTTCTAACTAAAGCTGCACTAACAATGGCTGGGGAAACAGCTAGGTAGAGGAACAAATCTTCACCTGGTTTGGATGGGCTCAGTAAAGGTGAGGAAGAAAGATATGCCTTCAAGTCCTCGAATGCTCGCTGACACTCGATCGTCCATTCAAATGACCTTTTTAACATGCAGAAGAACAGTAGGCACCTATCCATTGGTCTTGAGACGAATCTATTCAGTGCGACTACCTTAGCATTTAGACTTTGTACCTCCTTGATGTTCTTTGGCGGGGTCAGCTCCATTATGGCCTGTATTTTATCTGGATTAACCTCAGTACCTCTTTGGGACATTATGAACCAAAAGAATTTTCTAGCCGTCACCCCAAATGCACATTTGCTCGGATTCAGCTTCATGTTATAAAAGCGAAACGTATCGAAAGTTTCCTTAAGGTCGTCCAGATGGTCGTCCTCCTAAATGCTCTTTACCAACATATTGTCCATGTAGACTTGAACGTTCCTCCCAATCTGTCGTGCAGATATCTTGTTCATTAGCCCTTGATACATGGCTCCCACGTTCTTGAGTCCGAATGGCATTACTTTGTAGACACTGGCTAGTGACGAATGAAGTCTTCTCTTGATCAGCCTCGGCTAGCTTGATCTAGTTGTAAGCAGAAAATGCATCCATGAAGCTTAGTAGTTGGTGTGTCGCTGTTAAGTCCACCAGGATGTCGATTCACAAAAGTGGGTAGCTGTCCTTAGGGCATGCCTTGTTCAAGTCCATGAAGGCCACGCATATCCCCACTTCCCGTTGGCCTTTTTGACCATTACTACGTTGGCCAACCAATCCGGGTTGTATACTTCTCGTATAAAACTTGTTTCTTGTAACTTGTGAACCTCTTTCGCTATGGTCAAGTCTCGCTCCTACGCGAATACTTGTTTCTTCTAACAGATGGGGGGAAAAGTGGGCAACACATTTAACTTATGGATAATAACCGAAGGATCAATTCTAGACATGTCTTCATTGCTCCAGGCAAAGACGTCCTGGTTCTCTCTCAGAAATGCAATGAGTGTCTATCGTACCGATAGGTTGGCAAGAGTGCTGATTCTAGTCATTCACTTGGGCCTAGAATTGTCAAAAAGGAGCTCCTCTAGCCCTTCCATGGGTTCTGCCACCATCCGCTGCTCCTCTATACACATTGTTTGTAAATGATCATCCATCTTCAACTTGGCAATATAGCACTTGCGCACCGCTACTTGGTCTTCTCGTACCTCCCCCACTCTATACTCAGTGAAGAATTTGATCATCAAGTGGTAAGTGGGTGTTACAGCCTTTCACGAGTTAAGGGTAGGCTGACTCAGGATGGCGTTGTAAGCGGACAAACAATCAACGACCAGGAAAGAGACATCTTTCGTGATCTATTGAGGGTAATCTCCAACCGTCACAAGCAAAGTAACCACGCCAAGGGGGTATACGCTCATTCCTCCAAATCCAATGAGTGGTGTGTTGGTTGGAACCGACCATTTTCTCTCAATCCTCATCTGCTGGAACGCCAGGTAATAGAAGATATCAGCAGAGCTCCCATTATCCATAAGGACTCGGTGGGTGTTGTAGTCCCCCACTTTTATGCTAACTACGAGCGCATCGTCATGTAGGTGGTGAGGATGCCGGGCATCTTCCTCTGTGAACCCAATCACAGTGTTGTCAATTCGTGATATCTTTGGGAAGAAACCTGTTAGCTGGACGTTCTGCACCATCCGTAGGTAGGTTTTGCGTGCCTTCTTGGACAAACTGGAAGCTGTGGTTCTCCCTACGATCATCCTTATGTCTCCTAGTAGGGGCCTGGGACTCTCGTTTTCATTCTGAGTAGCCTACTCCGGTGGTGGGTCTGTCCTCTCCTTACTAACAAACCTTTGCAGCTTTCCTTGTCTAATAAGAGCTCCTATTTGTTGTTCTAAGTCGTAGCAGTCAGACGTATCATGATCATGATCATGGTGGAAATGGCAGTACTTGTCCTTGGGCCTCTTACTGGGATCTCCCTTCAGCTTACCAGGAAATGTTAAGTCTCCTTCATCCTTGATCTGCATTAGGATTTGGTCAATTGGGGCAGTTAGCGTGGGTGAAACTTGTGAACCTTCCAGTGGGGCGTTTATAGCGCCTGTCCTCCTGTTGATCTCCAGTTCTAGCCATCTTTCCTCCCTTATCTTGCCGAAAATCCTCTTGTCTCTCCCTCTTCTTAGGCTTCTCTTCTCGAGCCAACAGTGCGTCTTCTGCATTCACATACTTGGTAGCCCTGTAAAGTACATCCAACATGGTTTTTGGGTCGTTTTTGTATAAGGAAAACAAAAACTTACCCTTTCATAACTCGTTGGTAAACGCAGCCACTAGTATCTTGTTGTCAGCCTCATCAATCGAGAAGGCCTTCTTCTTAAAACGGGTTATATAGGATCTCAACGTTTCTTCCTCTTGTTGCTTGATGCTCATTAGGCACGCAGTAGACTTCTTATACTTGTGTCCCCCAATAAAATGTGATGCAAACTGCGCGCTCAATTCCATGAAGGTACTGATAGAGTTGGGCTCCAGCCTACTGAACCATACCCTTATAGGACTTCAGCATAGTCGGGAAAGCCCGGCACATGATTTCATCCATAACGCCTTGCAAGTGCATAAGGATTTTAAATGATTCCAGATGATCCAAGGGATCCTTTAACCCATCATAGGTCTCTACTTGTGGCATGCAGAACTTCGATGGAAGGGGGAATGAAGTGGCAGGCACAGTAAAGGGCGAGTCCGTTCAATGGACTAGTTTGTTAAGGTCGCTTAACACCCATCCTCTAAAGGTGTTCATCATGAAGTCCATCCTTTCCTTCATTATTTCTATCTCCACGACCATGTGTGGCAAAACAGTATCTAAGGCGGATGGACGACTTGTATCCTGTTGCTCTAGTCTACTTAGGGTGTTGCTGCCTTCTGGTCCTTCCTGGTTCCTCCTTTCAGCACTAGTACCTTCCTAGTCCTCCTCTGGGGTGTTAAGTGCTGCATTCTTTTTGCGCAGCTGTTCCTCTAGGTCATGATTCTGCTTGTTGAGGCGTTCCACTGCTGCTGCAAGAGTTTGAACCTGTCTTTCAAGGGCGGTGGTGCATGGTTCGTCCCCTTGATGGTTATTGGTGGTTGGCATTGCGTGAGTAAGAGAACTACATGGCTTGCTTACAATCGGTCAATCCCCAAAAACAGCGCCAACTGATGATGCCGAAAATTGTCAGTATGCCGCATAGTCCTCACGTGCTCTAGACAAAACCTGCATAACACAAAAATAGAAGAAGACCTTACAGAGAGTAACAGTGTGGAACCGGCCAAATACCCTCCAAAGGTTAAGTTAGAGAACTTTTTCACAACTCTAGAATGTCAAAGCTGGGGTAAATTATGCGTACCTTGTCTCTGAAGGCTTTGGCCATTTATAGTAGTGTTGAATCGACCTTCGTTTCTTGCTTAGGAAGATGTTTCCTTATAAGGAAGATTCTCATAAATACACGTATTTTATGGGATTCCATTGACTAGGGTTAGTCGTGGGGTACAAGACATTTCCATTTAGGGTTTCTTGGAGACTACTTAAGCCATGTAGATGCCACATGGCCTCGATATCTACCCTCTTGTGCCCGTCCATTCAGAATCCATTCACAATTAAGGTTCCATCCGTCTCACTTATCCTTCGTCCGGTATATTAATCTGTCGTTTTACCCCTTTTTGATTATTTATTATTTAATTCATGTGAAAAATACGGGACAAACCAACTTGATCCCCAACCCGATTGACTCGAACTCGTTTTTAACCCACTTAAAATGACCTGTTTTTGACTCGATATCTATGCTCTTGTGTCCGTTCATTCAGAATCCATTCATAATTAAGGTTCCACCCGTCTCACTTATCCTCCGTCCGGTATATTAATCCGTCATCTTACCCCTTTTTGATTATTTATTATTTAATTCTTGTGAAAAATACGGGACAACCAGACCTAACCATCGACCCAATTGACCCAAACTAGTTTTTAACCCACTTAAAATGACTCGTTTTTGACTCGTAACCCATTTGACCCACAACCCATTTAACCTTACTCGACCTACTCATTTTGCCATGTCTACATTAAAGGAGGTCCTACCAAGTGATGACATACAAGGGTGGAACGACAGCCAAGGGCGGGGCCATGCTAACCATTAAAGGAAATCTTATAAGATTTCACCCACCCTTGGCTGTAGTTCCGCCTGGCGTCACTTGCTAGGATTCCTTTTGCCACTTGTGCCACTTCCCTAGCCCGTAATTTGGCCCCTTGTTAGGATAGCCCGTAGTTTTGCCACTTGCAGGGTTTCCTGAAGATGAATTTGTGTAAAAAAAAAAGTAACATTTTGAAGGACTATAAAAAAAAGTTGGCATATTAATGTTTTATTTATTATGGGATTAGTGTATTATTTTCTTGATTGTAGGAACATCCTCACCAAAGCTTTGTAGGTCTAAATTCAACACGTATATCATGAAACTAATAAATGTGTACAATATAAAACTTTGAAAATAAATATATTTTTGAAAACTTAAAAACTTGATTCTTGAAAACGTTGAATAGTATTTCAAACACTAATACCTATTCAAATACTTGAAAATATTATAATGATAATTTTTACTTATACAATTCTCATCTTCATTTTGTGAAATATAGTGTAGATAAGATCCTACTCTTTTTTTTTTTTGTTATGAATAAGCCCTAAACCATATCCAACTCCTTGATCTAGCTCCTAAGAAAGTTTATCATTAGGGGCTTTGAGGAGCTATATTTTTCATTTATAATAAATCTTTTACAGTAAACTTTATAATATTAATAATTTTTGTCATCAGTGTCTTGTCATCAGAGCTTGTTCCGTACCTAGTATATTACGAAGCGGATATACTGGATCCAAATTCGAAGGCTAAGATCAATCATGGTGTTGCCATTTGTCACATGAACACCTCGAGTTGGGACCCGAATCATAGAGCTTTCTTGGAGCTAGGGTCGGGTCCGGGTCGGATCGTGGTTTGCCATTGGATTTTCGAGAATGATCTGACCTGGACAGTTGCTGACTAAGCGTTAGCACACCAATGTGGTAAGAAAAACAGCAAGTTGATTTATTCAAGATATATAAGGAATTTTAGTTTGGCCACAACTTGCTTGGCTGATAAGTTGTAAGTGATGAAAAACTATTTTGCTTTTCAAACTTTAGAAATGGTTTTTTTTTTTACTCTAAAATTTTTTTTTTCGTTTCTAAATTATTAAAAAATTTGTCTTTTATTCTTAAACTATTGAAAATATTTTATTTTTTCCTTAAACTTTAAAAAATATTTTTTTTTCATCCCTAACTTATTGAAAAAAGTTTTCTTTCATCTTTATTTTTGTCCCTAAATTATTATAAAATAAAAAATAAAAAATAAAAACTATTTACAAAGTTTAGGGATAAAAAAAAAACTTTTTAAAGTTTAGGGATAAAAAAACAAATTTTTAGTAAAATTTAGGAGCTGAAATAATATTTTACTCAAAAAAAATATTGTGTTCATGTGAACAAATTAAGTTATTGGTTTACTTTATATCCAGATGTTGCTTATTAGTACTACATAATTTGAGTTTTGATCAATGTTTTTAAGGCCAGCTTCAACAATAATTGAACACCAAATGAAAAACACTATTTTTACCTTTCTCTTTATATATCATTAATGGTGTGTTTGAATGAGTCTATTTCTTTCAATTATTTTGTTTAAAGAAAAATTTGTAAATTAATGTAATTATTTTTTTGATTGCAGAAACATCCTCGCTAGAGCTTCACTAGAGGAATGCAGGTCTTGATTCAACACATATATGTATCATGAAGCTAATAAATGTGTTGACAGTTTGTGTATTTTAAACTTGCCCTTCATCTAATATTTTGTGTATTTATGGGAAGTCTAAGGATTAGTTATTCCTAGACTAGTTTAATTATGTATTAAGCTTGTAATATATATATATATATATGAACTTTCTCTTCTAATTTTAATTAGTGTATAAATGGGAAGTCTAAGGAGTACTAGTTACTCCCAGACTAGTTTAATTATGCTTTAAGCTTTTAATGCAATATATGGACTTTCTCTATTAATTTATGTGTATTTAGGGGAAGTCTAAGGACTACTTACTCTCTCTCTCTATTTGTTTTTGTTTTTGTTTTCTTTTTTCTTTCTGTTTTTTGAGTTCAGGACCATTTACTCCTTAAATAGTTTTTTTTTTTTTTAATTATAATTTAATTGTGTATTAAGCTTGTAATATATAGTGGGTTCTAGTTATCTCAACTGATAAAATCTCTTGTCATCAAATATGATATTTGAGATTTAAATCTCATTTATACTAAAAATTAATTGGTATTTTGGCCTAATAATAAAAAGCTATAATCATGAAGCAGACGTCATAGGTTGAAATTTTATCATATATATATATATATATATATGAGTTGGGTTCAAGTTACACTTAGTGTAACTTTAAACAATGTTACACCACCCAATAAATTGTTATTGAATTAATATTTTGAAAATCCAACCGTTGAATTACATGTTTTATATGTTCTTAACATGCATGTCAATTTTCATATCAATCGGATGCTATCTATCATTTGATCCATAAACTCATATTTTATGCATTATTTTAAACTACAAAAATTTAAATTTTAACAATTGATTGATGACATGGATATTAATTTTTGATCACCTAGAAATTTTGCAAGCATAAAGAATATACAAAGATAATATAATCTAACGGTGGATTTGTCAATATTAACATTCAATTAAAAAATATTGAGTAGTGTAACATTACTTAAAGTTACACCAGGTGTAACTTTAACCCAACCCTATATATATGTATATATATATACATACTTGTAATATATGGACTTTCTCTTTATATATATTATTACTAAATACTTTCATTATTTCATCCACAAAATCGGTCTTGGCAGTATCAAAAATTATTAAAGACAATTCACTATCCTAGGAATTATTGAAGTTACCAGGGTATTAGGAAATTATTTTTGATAGTTACTATGCGGCACTGTTTATTTGTCACTATGCAATATTGTTCATTGCACTTTTCCCTTTTTACTATTCATGTAGCTTTTGTTCCTTTATAAGGCATACGAATCAAGGACACAACTTATGTCCAGTACATTGATGCATTGGACACAATCCCAACTCACGAATCAATTGTGTTAAGCAAGCCTTACACATTGCCTACTTCAAACCAAAAAAAAAAAAATCATCTTAGTATAAGCCTTGCCTTGTAACCCTATCCTTCCTTCCGATATCAATCCTTGTATAATAATTAAAAATTTTGATTTTAATATTTTTAAATATTTGAATTAGTATTAGTGTTTAAATTACTATTCAAAAATTTCAAGAATAAGTAAGTTTTTAAGTTTTCAAAAATATATTTATTTTCAAAGTTTTATGTTGTACCGTTCATTTTGTTCTTGAAACATATTTCTTTCATACATATTTGTCCATATTTTCTCTCTTCATCCACTCATTGTACTCCTCCTTGGTTCCCCAATTGATATCAGAGCCAAGTTCTCTTGAAAATTTGTATTCATTGTTTTTATTATTGATTTGTAATTCTATGAAAGAGTGCCTTTAAGTTTCCTTGGCATTGGTGAGCACAAGTCCATTGGTTAGGCCTTGTTTAAGATTGAGAGTTTAGGGTGGCCTCGTAAGACAATTTGAGAGAGTCGATCTAGAATATAGTGATTTTTTTTTTTTTTTTTGAAGAGAGACTGTTAGGTTCTAAAGATTTAGGTGTAAATGTTTAGAATCATATTTTATTGTATTGGCAAACCGAGAACAAAACATGTCTACTCTAAGCGTTTAGGCAATGTTTAAAAGTGTTTGTTTCAAGGTTCAAGTCTAGCTGACTGCAAAAAAAGGAAGTATGGTTTTGCCTTGCTCGACCGATCAAGAATTAGGCTCGATCGATCGAAAATTGCAAGTCCAGTTTTTCTGCAGAATTTTTAAACAGGCCCAAGCCTACAAAAACATTTAGGGTTTCATCTAAACTTCTCCACATATAAAAGGGAAACCCTAGCCACGTTTTGAAGATTTTTTGGAGAAGACTTGTGTGTTACTCTTTGTGAGATCTAAGAGATTTTTGTATTTTCTAACTACATAAGAATCTACCAGAGCAAGAACTACAATCAAGTGTTAGTAGAACACAGTTGCTGCAACAAGATCATTACTGATGGTGATCTGAAACCTTTGAGTGGGATCTCAAAGTCATAAGTAAGGAGGCTTGTGTTGCTGTAAATCCAAGAAGAGAAGAAGTCCGTGGATTCGGAACTTGCACGTGGTCGTGTCAGTAAGTTACTACTAGAGGTAGCAATAGATTTAGGACTAAATCTAATTGTAAAAACTTCGATTCTCTTATAGTGGATTTAGTTTACCTTGAGGATAGCTAGGTTAAATTCTTCCCAGGTTTTTACCTTGAAATGGTTCATTTCATTGATTTTCCTAGGTCATCATATCATGGTGTTATTTACTTTTCCGCATTTTTGCATGATATGATTTATTCGTATTTAACCTAGATTTGAATATAATTAATCTAAGTAATCACTTGGTTAATATATTAGGTTAAACAATTTGTTTAAGGGGCCTAAACGAACAAACAGAGACTATTGTGAAATTAATAACGTTTAACTACGGATTTCCAATTACATTTCTGAAAGCAATTTTCCAAAAGGACCAAATAGAATTGGCAACATTAAAGGCAAACCAAGGAAATACGTAATATTACATCGAAAAGTTTTGAAAATTGTATATTAACATCTTGAGACATCCAAAGATGCAATTACAACATGGTTATTATTCCACCAATGGAAAAGAATAATCAAACCCAAAATTTAGAGCATGCCAAATCAGTGTCTAATACAATAGAAACTGAAAGAGACTAGACAAAAAAGCAAAGGTAGAAAAAAATGATAGAAGCAATATTAATACTAATAGTTTGAGAGAGAAAGAGAGTGTTTATACTATATACTGTCAAAGCCATTGTTCATGACCCAAGTCAGTCTACACTAATTGAAAATTAAAAATGATATTACTAAAAGGAAACAGATCAATTTAGGTAAAAACGTTTCCATTTCAACATAAAAGCATATCAACACTTACATCACCACCACCACCATTAGGATCACCAAAAGAATATCTACATGGCAATAGTTAATTATAGAAGTGGCATTAGATTTGCCATATAACAAAAAAAAAAAAAAAAAAAAAACAATTGTAAGCTTATGTATAGAGAACACAACAATAGAACTCCATCTATATTAAGTGTCCATTTGTGAACAGTTTATTTAACTGAAATTGAAAACTTTTTGATGAAAATACTGTAAATAAATGTAAAAGTTAGTTGAATAGTGCAGTAGAATCCATGAATAGTACCAAAAAGTGTGACCCATGAATAACACAAAAAATAAGCTGAAAGTAAAGATAAGCTGAAAAATTCAGCTCATTCCATTGCTATTATTCATAAGTTTCATTACACTTTTTAGACTATTCATGGGTCCTACTATATTATTTTAGTTACCTTTTAGCTTTATTTACGGTATTTTCAATAAAAAGTTTTCAATTTCAGCTAAATAAGTTGTTCCTAAATGGACACTAAAATAAATTATGTGCAAAGCTTTGTACCTCGCCTTTTATCACTAATTAATTTTTTTTTAAGGAAAAATGAATGTCGGCTAAATCAGCGTGTAAAATAGAAACAACTTGTGGTGGAACATCATCAATCTAAACAACAGCGTCAGGTACATGTAAAACATATCTAGCTAGACTATAAGCAACCTTATCACCCTCCCTCTTAGTGTGAGAGTAGTGTAATTGAGTAAAAATCGTAGAGCTAAGGCAAATATCTTCAATCAACAAACCATCTGGTGTTAAAATTTCCCTCCCCTGTTGTAGTACTGTCATCACAACCTTTGAGTCACCTTCCACCATAGCTTTGTGAAATCCAATGTTCGAAGCTAGTATGATCCCACTGTAAACAACTATAGCTTCTATAAGACTAGGACTATACGCTTGATGAAGCTTCAAGGATTGTGTGGCTAGCACTTGTCCTTCATGGTTGCAGATAACTACCCCAATTACAAATTTGTTTTCATAGGAGAAAACCACTCCGTCAACATTTATTTTTACGAAATCCACTGAAGGTGGTTTCCAACGAGCATGCGGAACTACCACTGGTGGTGGAGGAATAGGTTGCACTGATTTGAACTCTTGAAGAAGATCCTTAGAGGTCTAGGCTAAGAGATGGAGAGAGCAATTGGGTTGTTGAAGCCTCACCTTGTTGTGTTGATTCGAAATCGCCCAAGCTAGCATGCCAAACATCTCATAATTTTTTTGGTGAGATATAATCCATGCCACCAAGTGTTTGAAGTCGACGAACTCAGAAGTGAAATGAAAATCCCATAGAGCCGCATTGTTCCAAACCACATCAATTTCTAGGCATTCCCACAAAGCATGGACCATGGTTTTTGCAGCACCATGACAATAATCACATATATCATTAGCAATGATAGTTCGACGTACCAGATTGGTTTTAGTTGGAAGTGAATTTTGGCAAGCTTTACATAGATGATTCTTCACCTTATTCAAAACCTTAAAAGCCCAAATCCCCTTCCATAAACCTGTGTCGTGAGTTTCTGAGTCTGCCAAAGGTCGCACCTCAGCCTCCTCTTTTAGAAACCTGTAACCCAACTTGCTGGAATAGTTGTCATCTTGTGTCAGTGGCCAAAACAATGAGTCCTCAACTTCACACCTTTCCAATGGGATTTTTTTTATTAGTGCAGATTCTTCAAGAGCAAATATTCCATCAACCAAATCCGGGTACCATTGCCTTGAATCAACATTGATTAACATATCAACAGTTGCTTCTTCCAAGGATGCAATCATAGGTGAGGAAACCAATGATGGATGTTTCCGAGGCAGCCAATGACTTTGCCAAATTTTCACTAATTTTCCATTCCCAATTCTCCACCTTGCCCCTCACTGAATAACATCCTTGTCCTTCAAAATACTCCGCCAAGCATAGGATGCCGATCTAGAATCATTTGCTTCAAAAATTGAGCAATTTGGAAAAAAAATTTGCTTTGAACACTTAGGACAATAGTGAATCTGGATTTTTTAGCAATCTCCAAATTTGTTTAGCAAGAAGAGAGTCATTAAACATTGACAAATCTCTAGAACCCATACCTCCTACCAATTTTGATTTTGCGATCTCTTTCCATTTCAACCAATGTATCTTCGTTGAGTTCCCACGTTGACCCCACCAAAACTTTCTTATCATAACCTCAATATCATTACACAAACCAAGGGGTAGTTTGAAGCACCCCATAGTGAATGTAGGAATGACTTGGATAACAGATTTGATTAGGACTTCACGACCTGCCTGAGATAACAATTTCCCTTCCCACCCTTGCAATTTTTTCCAAACTCTCTCCTTTAAAAAATTGAAACTTTCCTTCTTTCCCCTACCAACTAGAGACAGCAAACCAAGGTACTTTTCGTATTGATTTATTGCTTGCACTCCCAAAGTATCTTTGATTGCTTGGCGCATAATTTCAGCAATGGATTTGCTAAAAAATAATGTTGTTTTATTCCTGTTCACCTTTTGGCCAAATGCATTCTCATAGGTCTCCAATATATTCAGGAATTTTGCACATTCCTCAGTAGTAGCCTTACAAAACAAAAGACTATCATTTGCAAATAACAGATGGGTTAGTTTTGGTCCTCTCTTACACAAAGAGAAGCCTATAATTTCCCCCAGATTGGTTGCATTGTTTATAAAGGCATGTAATCTTTTTGTGCACAATAAGAAAAGGAAAGGGGATAGTGGGTCCCCTTATCGAATACCCCTTGTAGGTGTGATCAGCCCTTTAGGTTCTCCATTTACCAGAATAGAATATATAACAAATTTAATATAGGTCATGATAAGCCCAATCCATCTTTCACAAAAACCCGTTTTTCTAAAAAGATTTTCAAGAAACACCCTTTTTACCTTATCATATGCCTTGCTCATATCTAATTTAGGAGTCATATATCCTGTTTCCCCCGAGTTATGAGATTTCATGCAGTGAAATGTCTCAAAGGCTATCAAGATATTATCATAAATGAGGTGGTTTTTTGTAAAAGGCTGATTGGTGTTCAGTGATAATATTTGGTAAAAAGGATTTCAATCTATTAGCCAGGACTTTGGAACATATTTTGTAAAGGACATCACATAAACTTATGGGGCGATATTCATAAACATATTCTGGATTTTTGGTTTTTGGAATAAGTGTGAGGAAAGTGTGGTTAATTGGGTGAGGGAGGATACTTGTATTAAGCCAAGAGAGAACTGAGCCGATCACATCATGATGTACCACCTGCCAAAAATGCTGGTAAAATAGTGAGGGCATGTCATCAGGTCTAGGTGCCTTAAGAGGCGCCATCTGCTTCAGTGCTAACTCAACTTCACACTCCAAAAAATCAGCAGTCAACATGGAGTTCATTTCACTAGTGATCACATTAGGGACAAGGTCTAGTGTGGCATTTGATGGAGTCGAATTGGCTGTTGTAAACAGTTCTTGATAGTAACTCACCAAAACATTGGCAATTTCATCGGGTTGGACCTTCCAAGTATTGGTGCAATCATTGATGCCTCTAATTAAATTTTTTCAATGCCTTTGAGTTGCTCCGCTATGAAAAAATTTAGTACTGTTATCCCCATGCTTGAGCCAAAGCACTCGAGATTGTTGACACCACATTCGAGCCTCTTTGTCCAATAGGATGTTAATTTTGGACTTCAAGCTTCTAACCCTCAAATTGGACCCACTAATCAAAGCGTCTTTTTCGGCTTGAATTAGTAAATTCTTTTTTTTTCTCCAATTCTTTTCACACATTTCCGAATACATTCAAGTTCCACCATGTTAGCTCTTTACCACAGTTCTAGGCTTTTTTTTAAATAGCGTCATCACAAAAGTGATACAAATCCGACTGCCATGAAGCTTCAATAATCTCAGCACATCTAGTATTAGCCAACCACATTTCTTTGAATTTGAAATTCTTCTTTCTAGGCAACTAATCCAAACTCAAGAAATTGATTAAGAGTGGTGAGTGATCTGAGGTAGAACAATGTAGATGGTGAACTCTTGATCTGGAAATTTCAGAAACCAACTATTGTTTGCCAAACCCCTGTCAAGCCTTTCCCAAATAGAGTGACCATATTCAAAATGCTTGCTCCATGTGAATTGAGACCCAGTAAATCCCAAATCAAGAAAACCACATTCATCAATTATATCTTGGAATAGTTGTATCTGATGGTGATGCCGAATTGCTCCACCTAATTTCTCCTCCTGTCTGACAATTTCATTGAAGTCTCTCGCTCACAACCATGGAGTATCTGGGTTGAAATTTAGTCTCCGAAGCTACTCCCATGCTTCACGATGTCTAGAAGTAATCGGTTCTTCATAAAAACCTGTAAAGCGTCAAGCATTATCAGTGTTTTTATCAATAATTGTATCAATAAAATATTTTGGAGAGTCCTCCACTGAGAGATTAATTGATGATATCTAGAAAAGTGCAAGCCCTCCCCTTTCCTTTCTCTAGGGACTATCCATTTGTGTTTGTAGTCAAAATTACACATCACAGTAATTAGCCTTGCTTGATCTGCCCATGTCTTGGCTATGAACACAACAGAAGGATCTTTTGCCCGGATCAAATCTCCAAGCTCCTTCCTTGTATGCAGGTTCCTAAGCCCACGACAATTCCATACTAAGCAATTCATAATGCTTGGCGGAGCTGAGCATTAGCCTCCACCATTGAATAACACTCAGCACTATCACCCCTCGAAACCTGTTGTCTCTTGCTTGGTAATTCAGAGTGACTATCAGACTGTGTAAATTTCCTCTTTCCTCCATCCTTCTTTTCATCAAAGGTCTGAAACTTTTCTTCATTATCGAGTCTGTCAATGCAACTCCACTTCGTTATTTTTTTCTTTTGGTTGAGGTGAGGGCTGCTACTAGAATTCTCGTGAGCCCCATGTGCTTCCTTAGGTTGAACTTCATGAAGACCATCATTACTTTTTCCATAAATGGAGAGTCAATGACCTTGTCAGTGGGTTCCACAACTGCCTCAATTGTATTAGAGTTTCCATCCTCAGATGTAGGGCTTATTTATAATGTAATTGGAGAGGACACAATCCTGTGATTCACGAGTATGTAGACACTTGATTTTGCACCCATAATTTAATCTTAGAAGATGGCTAAAATGACCATTTCATATACCTGAAAAATCATAGTTGCATTATATGCATTAATTCATTCATTGCATATCATAAAAATGATCTTGATATTTTAACGGTGGTGACAGTATGTCTGATTCCCAAATCGGACCGTCGAATTGAAAGATATCACGAGATCAAGTTTTCACAGTTTGCATGCATTATATAGGGTGAAGCTAATCACGTGTGATTAATTGAAATTAATTTTGATTGGTTAATGATTACAATTAATTAAATGAATGTTTTTATGATTGGTTAAGTATTTTTCTTAAAGTGAGATTTATTGCATGGGATTAACATAAATAAGCTAATAATATTTAAAAATTGTAGATAATTAGGCTTTTGTGATAATTATATTCAAAATAATTATTTTAGAAGTCCTAATTATCACTTTGGAATGAGTTTTTTCATGAAAATAACTCTTAAATTCATCCAAATACAGTTTTAGCGTTGAAAAACACTTCAAAAACGTGCTAATCAAGTAGCAAATTTCATATTCACATTCTAAGGCACTTTTGGCATAGTAGAACTCAAAATTCGGACTAGGCTATTTCTAGAAAAGTTGTAGAGAATCGAATTTCCTTCAGATTTTAAAATTTCAGCTTAATCCGAATTTTAAGTAAAAAGATATGATCAAAATACTGGAACTGGTTTTGATATGAAAAATCAACTTACTCTTATCCAAATCTCCTTTTTTTTTAAGGATTTTCCCCTATGTTTTTTTTTTTTAAAAAAAAAGCTGATTGGACTTAATTTTTAAGCAAACCTAGCTTATTTTCTAAGCAACTAACACTTCTATAAATAGGGGAGGCCTCCCAACATTCAGGGACCCTTTTCTGATCCCTTCATTCTACCCCTTTTTTTGGCTCTTCTTTTCTGACTACTCTGCTCCCCTTACGTTAAAGACGTTCTGGCGGCTTTCACTTTAGGAACTTCTTTTTTGTAAGTAAAGTATTTTAGACCTCAAAGAAGTGAATAAACTTCTTTGATTTTTAAAATATTCTTTCATTTGAAGAGCACGCTCATGGAAGAGGTATTTGATTATTTTTTCTGTTTTTATTTTCTTTGCCATTAATTAGTATATTGTTGTTCGTTGCATGAATGTGGTTAATATGTTTTATCGTGCCTTGTTCTTAATATGTAATTGCCATGTTTAGATACTTCTTTGGAATTTTATTTGACATGTTCTTTAATTGATTGTTTGTTTTAATTCTTTTTCTTTGATTTCAAAATCTTCTTATGATCATCAAAGTTTTTTTTTTTTTCCTAAACAAAAAACTAATCTGTATTTTCATTAAATAAAGATCTGATTTTTTTATAAACTCAAAACTGATATGTATTTTCATTAAATACAAATCTGATTTTTTCTAAACTTAAAACTAATTTGTATTTTCATTAAATATAGATCTGAAAAGTTTTCTTTTTTATAAAATTGCAGACTTTGAAATTTCAAAGAATTTAAAAGTTAGGTTAAAGTTTTTTTAATATGTGATGCATGCATAATAAGTTTGTATCATGAATATGAATCCTCTAAAAAAAATCTTATTTTTTACTTTCAAAAACAAATTTGATTTTTACAAATGAATTTTTTTTTTTTTTTAAACTTTTCAAAACAGATCTGATCTTTCTTGATAAAATCTCATTTTTTTTAATCCTTTACAAAAACAAATTTGATTTTTTCAAATCAAATCTCTTTTTTTTTTCATCCTTTTCAAAAACAAATTTGATTTTTACAAATCAAGTCTCATTTTTTTTTTACTTTTCAAAACATATCTAGTTTTTCTTTAAAAGGGGGACATTATTCATAAGGCAAATTTATTTAAATTAATTTTTGTCAAGTGTTTGTCATGTGTGTTACAACCTATTATTCAACATCGTACAAAAAAGAATATAATGGTCATTAGAGTCTAGAAGACTAGATTCTGTCTGGATGGAATGGGTGCCTAACACCTTCTCATTTCATAACCTAGCCCCTGAACTTATGGTTTTTTGGATAGGTAAACTAGTGTTTTGTCTTTTGCTTTTGGTAGATAGTAACTAGGATCAAAACTTTGTAATTTTTACAATGATTGTATTAGGACTAAAGCCATGTAAAGTTATTCTACCATGAAGTAATTGTATTTCCATAATCAATTAATGACATTCGAGGAATTTTTGGACATGTAATTATATTTTATTTTTTGTTATTTTTTTGTATAAAAAATAAGTGGCGACTCCACACAATTACTTAAAAGAGAGGTGTCCTAAGTGCCTGAATCTCTTTTTTGAGAGCACCCCCTTTTGCGGTCTCTCATAGGGAATTAGTGATGGGGATCCGTTAATACTTTCCTACCTATCTAATGGTAACGTATCCTAAGTTTTCTACACCATAATGAATGATGCTAAAACCAGTTCGTTATCCTTCTATTGTTCACAATCCAGCGACCCTTCATTCCTCAAGCCATTTTCTACTGCCGTGTAGGTAGCATTAGAGGCAGCCCTTGTACCACTTTGGCAATGCTTGGATGAATGATTCCCCTTGGTGCTGTAAAATCCCAGTACTGAGATTACACTCCCACGTGAAGGTACAATGGGAGTGGCACGAAGATTAGAGCTCCATTGTTTCTTCTCTTTCGTGAGGCTGCCACCACTCTCCAACCAAAGTCCACAATCTTTATCATCATGGTCGAAACATCCACACCAATAGCAAATGTTTGGTAGACGTTTGTATTTGAAAGAGACCCAAATTTTCTCACCATTCGCCAGAGCAATCACACGACCTCGGCATAAAGGGAGAGAGATATCCATGATCACCCTAACTTTCATGAATTTTCCACCATCAGTCTCGGAAGGATCAATAGAGTGAATAACTTTTCCAAGTACTTTGGAAATCTTTTCAGCTGCTTTCACATTCATATATTTGTAAGGGATACCATGGACTTGCACCCAAAACATAGTTCTGTCCAACTTCAACGTAGCCACCAGATTGCTCACTTCATATCGTTCCATGACCACAAGATGTTTGTCAAAATTCCATGGTTCACCATGGATGATATTTTCCACTTCAGAATTGTCATAAAAAACAAATAGTATCCTGTGGTCGCCTATATTCCGTATCTTAAAACCATTACGCGATCACCATAGTGGGGTAAAAGTTTTTGTGATTGCATCAATGTTCAAAGCACGTTTAGTCATAAACTTTGCTACCAATACAACCTCTTGAGAGCTGAGATTGTTGTCTAAACAGCAACCCGGACCCTCTCTGTCAGATAGAGAGAGACGAGTCCAGTTGTTGGTCAGTTCATCCATATTAATTTGAGATGAAAATTGGAGGCAAGTAGTAAGAGGGTAGAGTATTCTATTTTCCACAACCCACGAAAGAAAACCCATAAGCAAAAATAACACTGTTATTTTTTGGTTATTTTTTGGAACAACAAAAAAACAACACTTCTTCGTGAAGAAGGGACCACAATTCTACTACCTAACAGAAGTCAAAGAGAGCTTTCTTAGTGTCAAAGAAACTTAAAACTTTATTCCCAACTTTTTCCATTTTTAAGTTTGAAGTGTTCACTAATTAAAAAATGAGAAGTAGTCCAAATACTAATTAAAAAATGAAGTATTTCAAATAAAACTCCATATTGTCAAGAGAAGGGAAACTCACGAAACAACCAGACATTATTGGCCAATGTAGAATTGGGATCTAGTGCAATCGCTGGATGCAATTGCACCATACAATTCACCCAAGTCCCTCAAATTTTCTTTTTTTTTACTTTTCCTCATTTTTTATTTATTTATATTTAATGGTTGAGATTTAAAGTTATTTTTTGCAACTTTAAATTTCAACCATTTGTATCAATTGCATCAGGTGCAATATAATCCGCCAATGTACGTCTTACTTGCATAACCATCAATCAACAAATAAAAAGTACAACAAATCAAGAACTACTAGTGGTCCCATTAATTTTGGTAGAAAGCGCAGAGGATAAAGAGGTATATATAATAATAATAATCAAATATCAATAGCTCTCTCACTCAAATTGAGCTGTCTCACTCAAAACGTGCTCCATAGACTTGAGATCAGATGTGAGATGCCTATGCCTCTATCCCCGTCTCACTCTCACTCGCACTCTCACTCTCACTCTCACTCTCACTGAGCTTCAAACAAAATGGAGCTAACAGCTCAATTTGCTGGTTCCTGATTTTGAAAGATTTCTACGAAAATGGAACTTGCCACAAATGACAAATGAAAATCATATATGCATTCTGAATGGAGCAATAACTGCAACAAAAACTCCAAGGACTTTAAAAAAAAAAAAAAAAATTCCGAAAATAACAAGTGTCTAAAGAGATTTGACACAAAAGTGATAAAGCTTACGCACCATTTGGAGAGTAGATACTGAGATGGATAGGAACAGGAGAAATCATTTTTGTCTTCCCAGTCATTCTATCAGTCTCATCCTGAATCTCCTTGCGAACCAGGGCTGTACGAAAAACTCAGAAGGCGAAATATCAGTTCCAACATCATTTTTCTCTTAGACACAGAAGGCAATAAACAATGTCAAAGAAATCTTTATACATTGAAGAATGTTGATACAAGTCAAGGAGGAGAATTCTAAACTCATGCCACTCCCCACAGAAGGCAAAAGTAAATTTGAATAGGCAATCAAGTTGAAAATAATTCCAGAAATCCTTACAAAATAATGTGCTTTAAACTATTGAAGTTTTTTTTATTGGTAATTTATAAGCACCTAATGGGTTTTAAACCCATAACCTCATCCTCCACCCATTTTCATGGGTAAAGGAAATGCCATTTAAGCTAGAGCATATTGGCATGTTTTAAAATATTAAATTAAGCATTAAACAAAGCCTGAAAAACTACAGACAGAAAAGGTTATCTAGTCAGGTCACAAATTATGGGACCAAATATAACAAAAAAAGAAAAGGGTTAAGGTCCTTAAGGAAGCTATGATGGAAGCCCAACATTGTGATAACTTCTCCATCCTTTTCTTTTCTTCCTTTTTTGATGAATTACTTATCCATCCCATTTTCTAAGGTCTTTTCAATCTCAAGGAATATAAGACACAACCAGATATAAATTATAACTGCTGGAATAGACTAGATTACCCTTTGCCTCCAAACATGGCTTATGAAATGTAACCAAATTGGGACCGACAGCATCTTTCTAAAATCTTAAAACAGAGTACCTAGTCTACCACATAACCATTGATTATCTATAAGTAAAATACCAAACCAGTTTCATTAAACATATTACCCAAAAAATTGGAGTTGAATCCCACAAGAACTTACTCAAAAGATAGATTTCCTCTATAAAAATACCACCATTTTCTCTCTCTTTCTTTTTAAAGAAATAGATTTCCTCTATAAAAATACCACCATTTTCTCTCTCTTTCTTTTTAAAGAAAATCACTTTCCTTGATTTGGGAGTCACTCGAGAGCTTCAGCATAAAGTAACCGCATATTACCCTTTTGTCCACCACCGTCCGTCAGACCACACCCACCCTTCACGCTTACTATCATGTACCCCTAAACTTCTCAATAATCCTCTCGAAACTTCTCGACGATTGGCGTTCAGTACTACTACTACTCTCCGAAACCAAAAGAGAAGCGGTCCTGGTCCTCCTCGATTGAAGATCGTGAATGCGAGGAGAGAAAGTGGCGGTGGTGTTGGTGGTGGAGTCGAGGTCGACACTGCCGTGGCGGTGAAGGAGAAGCCGAAATTGGAGCAGCTCGAGGTGTATAGGGGTTCTCCGACGCCGTTTGGTGCCACCGCTCGCGACGGCGGTGTCAATTTCGCTATCTTCTCCGCCAATGCCATCTCCGCCACTCTCTGCTTGATCTCTCTCTCCGATTTACACGAAGTGAGTGAGTTCGCTTTCTTTTCTTTTCTTTTTCTCTTTTTGGTGATCAATGTATTTTTACTCTGTAAATTTTGTTTAGGACTTTGAATTTGAGTATGTTATTCTGTGATACAATTTCTATTCATTCAGTAACTCTAGGGGCAATGCTACATGTACCATTAATGTTTTTTCACAACAAATTTTACAACTTTGTCAGAGTTGTTATTGTCAAAGTCCTAATTGAGTAGCAACAAAACAGTCCAAGTTGGATCACAATGCAGTGGACAATGCAACATGTGCATCGGGTGTCACACTGATGCAGCCCACACTGATGCAGCCCCAGCTGCATCACAATACAGTGGACAATGCAACATGTGCATCAGGTATCACACTGATGCAGCCCACACCAATGCAGCCCAAGCTGCATCACCATGCAGTGGACAATGCAGCAGCAACAGAGCAGCCCAAGCTGCATCAGACCAAGCAAGAGTTTTGATTAAATGTTGTATAGTTTTGTCTAAACTACAAGATAGGGATGTAGCTTAGTTGGTTTGCATTGTAAACTACATGTAGTTTTGTACTTAACTAAGTGTAGGCAAATGACTCACGTGTGGTAATTAGTTAGTTTGTTACGTTGTGTTCACACGTGGTAGCAATTCTGTTTTGGGTAGTTTCATTCTGTTAGGCAGTTACACACTCAGGGGTTGGGTATATATATGTATAGGTCTTTCCATTAATGAATTTAATTTTTTCAATCACAAAATTCAGTTTTAATATGGTATCAGAGAAAAACCTCTAGATTTTCTCTTCTCCTTTCTAGAGTTTCTCAATTCAATTTAGGGATTTTCTTTTCTTGTTCCGCCATTGTTATCTTCTTTGAAGCTTTCTTCATTCACCACTGTTGTATTCTGTAAGATTTCTTCATTCACCATTCCTTTTGTTCTAGAAGCTCCTTTCAATGGCAGAAACATCAGTGGCCAATGCTTCTAATACAGAAGCTTCATCTTCTTCACAAGATTACAATCTCAGTAATCCTCTGTTCTTGCATCCTGGAGAGAATCCAGGAGCAATTCTCACTTCTCAACCCTTGATTGGAGGAGAAAACTATCCTGCTTGGGCGAGGTCAGTGAGGAAATCTTTGATTGCCAAGAACAAACTCGGTTTCATTGATGGATCTTTAACTATTTCTTCACCATTGGTGAATACACCAGTAGCTGCTCAAGCCTGGATACGTGCAGACAACATGGTGGGAACCTAGATCATCAACTCCGTATCACCAAAGCTCCAAGGTAGCATCATCTACAAAGACACTGCTTTGGATATTTGGATTGACCTCCGGGATACTTTCTGTCAAGGAAATGGGACCAAAGTCTTCAACATCCAAAAATAGATTGCTGAGATCAATCAGGGAGATCAATCACTCACTGATTACTTCACTCAACTCAAAGTTTTATGGGATCAGTTGCAGAATTTGAGTCCATTTCCCCAATGTACCTGTGGTCAGTGTGCGTGTGGCATTAATCAAAGGCTGAAGACTCTTCAAGCTAAGGAATCAACCATGAAGTTCCTTATGGGAGTAAATGATGCATTCTCCCAAGTCAGAACTCAGATATTGTTAATGGATCCCCTGCCTTCTGTCAATAAGGCACATTCCTTGTTCATTCAAGAAGACATGCAACGATCTGTGACCAATCATGTCAGAGTTGAATCAACTGCTTTGGCTACCAAAAGCTCAGGCAACAATTTCAAAGGGAAAGAGAGACCTGTGTGTACTCATTGTGGGAAAATGGGTCATACCGTGGACAAGTGCTACAAGTTGCATGGTTTTCCACCGGGGTTTAAGTTCAAGAACAACAGGAATGCCACTGCTCATCAAATTTCATCTAATCTTGAGTTAATTCAAAGCAATCAATGCAATGGAGTTCATGATTTTACCTCACACATGCCTACTCATCAAACTCCTTCATTCACTCAAGATCAGTATCAGCAACTCTTTACCTTGATTGGTTCTTGTTCCACTTCACAACCCACAACAGGTCAGGCCCCTCATGTAGCCAATGCAGTGACTTACCCATCCAATGCTGTTGCAGGTAACCTCAATAATTTTCAGCATTCAGTCTTCTCTGCTAAGACAGTAAATAGGAGAGCCTATAACTTCAATACATGGGTCATAGACACTGGTGCTAGTGATCACATAGTCTGCTCTATGAAATTGTTCACTTCTTTTACTGAAATCTCACATTCCATGGTTGAATTGCCTAATGGGGAGGCTGCTGTTGTCACACACATTGGCACCATACACCTTTCCTCTCACATTACCCTTACCAATGTGCTTTGTGTTCCTTCTTTCACATTTAGCCTCCTATCTGTCAGTGCCTTAACTAAAACTCAACCCATATGTCTTGTTTTCTTGTCCAAATTTTGTTTTCTGCAGGACCTTACCTGTTGGAGCACGATTGGAATGGGCCAAATGCATGATGGCCTGTATTTGTTGCAAGATTCCAGCTTGGATCAAGCCACCACTGGTCTTGCTGATTTTCTGTCACAGCAGCCTTTCAAATCCTTTTCTGCTGCTTGTTCATCTACCCTTTCTACAAACTTGTTTTCCCTTTGGCACTCACGGCTTGGACATCCCTCTGATGTAAAGGTTCAGTCCTTAAGCCATGTTTTTCCTTTCCTTAAGCAATGTTGTAATAAAACTTGTACTGTTTGTCCTTTAGCAAAACAGAAAAGAATTCCTTTTCCTTTCAATAATAACAAATGCTCTTATCCTTTTGATCTTGTCCATATGGATGTTTGGGGCCCCTTTTCTGTTTTAACTTCTAATGGTCATAAATACTTTCTCACTATTGTTGATGATGCATCTAGAGCTACTTGGATTTTCTTACTCAAATCTAAATCTGATGTTAGACCATTAATTGTTTCTTTTTACAACATGATTCTCACACAATTTGGAACCAAAATTAAGGCCATTAGATCTGACAATGCCTTAGAGTTTAGCCTTCCAGAATTCTATAATTCCAATGGGATAATTCACCAAATGAGTTGTGTTTATACTCCACAACAGAATTCAGTTGTGGAGAGAAAACATCAACACATCCTTGCTACTGCTAGGGCTTTGCAAATCCAATCCAATGTTCCTTTATCTTATTGGGGAGATTGTGTTCTTACTGCAGCCTACTTAATTAATAGGCTTCCTTCTCCAATTCTTAATCATAAAACACCTTTTGAGCTTTTATTCAACAAACCACCTTCTTACTCTCACCTTACGATTTTTGGATGCTTATGTTTTGCTACTAATCTTAATCCTCATAAGCATAAATTTACTCCTAGAGCTAGAAGGTGTGTTTTTCTAGGATACCCTTTTAATGTCAAAGGTTATAAACTTCTTAACCTTGATTCTCATACCATTTTCCTTTCTAGGGATGTCATTTTCCATGAATCTGAGTTTCCTTTCTCTTCTAATCCTAGTTCTCAGTCTCTTAATCTCATTCCTTTGCCCATTTTCTCTTCTAATTCTGCCCAAACTCCTATTCTCCCTGATCTTCCTTCTTCCAATCCTTTCTCTTATCCTCAGCCCATATCTGATGATACTATTGTTCAAATCCATCATGAATTTGATGAAGATATTTAGGAGTTCCCTGATGTATCTGATTCTTCACATGACCATATTCTGTCCATTCCTTCCTTTGCTGCCCAGCCACATGTTGGTCAGCCACCTGTTACCCTTAGAAGGTCTAATAGACCTACTAAGACTCCTTCATATCTTGCAGCTTACCATTGTAATCAGGTCTCATCTGCAGCCCTTCCATTCTCCTCCATTTCAGGTACCTTACACCCCCTTCACTCCTGTCTTTCTTACACTAACCTTTCCCTTTCATACAAGTCCTTTTGCTGTGCTATTTCTTCAATCACAAAACCTGCATTTTACCACCAAGCAGTAGGTAATCCCAAATGGCAAGATGCTATGGATGCCAAGATTAAGGCATTAGAAGCTAATAATACTTGGACTATTACTCCATTGCCACCAGGAAAGAAGCCTATTGGATGTAAGTGGGTTTATAAGGTCAAATACCAGTCCAATGGTTCCATTGAGAGGTACAAAGCAAGGCTTGTTGCTAAGGGTTTTACCCAAAAAGAAGGACTTGACTACATTGACACATTCTCACCTGTTGCTAAGATGGTATCTGTGAAGTGTGTGCTTGCTGTAGCTGCTGTGAAAGGCTGGTTTCTCAGCCAACTTGATGTTAACAATGCATTTCTTCATGGAGAATTGCATGAGGAAGTGTACATGTCCCTTCCACCCGGATTTCACAGCAAAGGGGAGCAATGCAGTAAGGGGGAGCAATCACAGCTAGTATGTAAACTTAACAAGTCTCTATATGGACTAAAACAGGCATTTAGGATGTGGTTTTCCAAGTTTTCCACTGCCTTAGTTGAGTTTGGTTTTGTTCAATCTAAGGCAGACTATTCCTTATTCACTAGACAACATGGTGATTCATTCATTGTATTGTTAGTGTATGTGGATGATGTTTTAATTGCAAGTAATGATCAAAAAGGGGTTGAAGATTTCAAGGTGTTGTTAAATCAGAAGTTCAAGTTAAAGGACTTGGGAGAATTGAGATATTTTCTTGGTTTAGAAGTTGCTAGAACAGATAAAGGAATCTCCTTATGCCAAAGAAAATATGCATTAGAGATATCGGAAGATGCTGGTTTGCTGGGATGTAAACCTTCTAAGGTTCCTATGGATCAAACCTTGAAGCTTAGCAAATTTGATGGTGAATTACTTGATGATCCGAGCCATTATAGGAGACTGGTTGGTAGGCTACTGTATTTAACCATAACCAGACCTGATGTCACCTTTGCAGTCCACAAGCTAAGCCAATTCATGGCAAGACCATGAAAACCCCATTATGCAGCTGCTCTTAAAGTCCTACATTACATCAAGAATGAACCAGGTAGAGGAGTATACTTCTCTGCTAGCTCAGAACTTCATGTAAAGGGCTTTTGTGATGCTGATTGGGCCTCTTGTCCAAACACAAGGAGATCTGTAACAGGGTATTGTATATTTCTTGGAGATTCTCTAATTTCCTGGAAATCAAAGATACAAGCTACTGTTTCAAGATCTTCAGCTGAGGCAGAATATAGAGGAATGGCTGTGAGCACTTGTGAGATTGTATGGATTCTCTACTTACTAAAGGATTTACATGTCAAGCATGATAGGGAAGCACTTCTATTCTGTGATAGTCAGTCTGCTCTACACATAGGATCAAATCCAGTTTTCCATGAACGAACGAAACATATAGAAATTGATTGCCATATTGTGAGGGATAAGGTGTTGGCTAGAGTGATCAAGCTGAATCATGTAAGGACTCATTGTCAGCTGGCAGATTTGTTAACTAAAGCTTTGGGATACAAGCAATTTTCTGAATTAATATCCAAGATGGGACTGATAAACATATACTCTCCCTCAGTCCATCTTGAGGGGGAGTGTCAAAGTCCTAATTCAGCAGCAACAAAACAGTCCAAGCTGGATCACAATGCAGTGGACAATGCAACATGTGCATCAGGTATCACATTGATGCAGCCCACACCGATGCAGCCCAAGCTGCATCACCATGCAATGGACAATGCAGCAGCAACAGAGCAGCCCAACCTGCATCAGACCAAGCAAGAGTTTTGATTAAATGTTGTATAGTTTTGTCTAAACTACAAGATAGGGATGTAGCTTAGTTGGTTTGCATTGTAAACTACATGTAGTTTTGTACTTAACTAAGTGTAGGCAAATGACTCACGTGTGGTAGTTAGTTAGTTTGTTAGGTTGTGTTCACACGTGGTAGCAATTCTATTTTGGGTAGTTTCATTCTGTTAGGCAGTTACACACTCAGGGGTTGGGTATATATATGTATAGGTCTTTCCATTAATGAATTTAATTTTTTTCAATCACAAAATTCAGTTTTAATAGTTATTGATTCTCAACTGGGTCCACCACTAACACCACTTTATTGATTACCATTTACAGTTAAGCTTCACACTTGGCACTCAGCAATTGTAAATTTTTTTTGTAAAAAAGTGAATGCTAAATAACAAAAGTAATGTCAGGACCAATTGAAAACTTTGCTAACTTAACTGTAGTGAAAACTTAATTTTGGTGGTCAATATATTCTACACCGCAAATGGGGTTTTAGGGGAGTATTTTATTTTGTAATACTAATGCTGTTTCTAAGTAACTAATGCTGAAGGATATTTTTAGTTCAAATGGTGATGGGTGCTTAAGCTTATATAAGCTCTAGTGCACTTCATGGATTTGTAATAAACTAATCAGAGTAGTCTCTTGCATTCTTTTTCGTGTTGTTCTGTTCAATCATACGTCATCTATATGTTATTTCCTTAATTGACATGTCATTTATTACTACCTCTACTAATGTTATTTTAGATCTTTCTCTACCTTTTTTTTTATTCATTCAACTTGAATCAACTCACTATTCCTCATAAGTGCATTAATCGCTCTCCTTTGGACACCATCAAACAACCTTAAGCGAGTCTCCCTCAACTTATCTTTAGTAGGGCCACCCCTCTCTTTGAGGGAATTTCGTCATTTCGATCCTATATTTCTTTGAATTTCCACTTTCCATCTTAATATTCTCATTTTAACTACACTCATTTTATGAACATGTTGCTTCTTAACAGCCCAACATTTAGTATATCAATCTTATAAAATTTTCCCTTTAACTACATAGATATTCTATGATCAAATTATACTCCTGATTTGCCTCTCCACTTCATCCACTCACCTCTTATCCTATGATTCATATTCTCTTTAATTTCTCAACTCTTATGAATTATTGCTCAAAGATATTGAAAGTTCTTGCTCTTCTCAACCATCAAGTCTTGCAACCCTTATTGGCTCTACTTTTAATTATAGGTGGTTGAACTTATTTGGAAAGAAAGTTTAGGACATATTATTCCTCCAAAAAATAGATTAGGACTCATTGATCCTTTTGAGGGAAAAAAAAGTAGGCCTTATCTGTACATTTGCTAATCCTGAATTACAATAATTTCCAATACACACGTTACTATAAGAACTAAAAGCTCAACAGATGGTCAAAAGAAAAAAATATCTATTTGACAGGACTTCTTCCCATATCTATGAATTTCATTGGACCGTCATGGATGTATGTGCTACTTGACGAAATATGTGAATTGTTGTAGATCTTGGAAACCGATAGTTTTTATGGCCTTCTTATTCTTATACCAAGGAGTTGTTGCATGTCGTAATTAGCAGAGATATTTCATGAGTTTTGAGGCTTAAAAGATCAGCTTTTTGAAACGACAATACTGTTTTTAAGAGTTATTGATCAAACTTATGAGTTTTTAAGTCTCATAGTTTGTGGTGCATGTATAACTAATTTTAGCCATTTACCTCTGCAGAATAAAGTGGCTGAGCAAATCTCACTTGATCCATTGACTAATAAGACAGGCGATGTCTGGCATGTACTCCTGAAAGGAGACTTCAAAGACATGCTTTATGGCTACAAATTTGATGGAAAATTTTCCCTAGACGAAGGGCTTTACTATGATCACTACAAAAAAAATGCCTATTAGCGACCAAGAATTTTTGACGGACCCAAAAAGCCCTCTCAAGAAATCTTATTTGTGATGGCAAATTAAAGCCCTCGCAAATACTTGGTAAAATGTGAAATATTTGTAACCAACAAAAAAAGCTGTCACAATTATGTGTTATAGCCGTCACATATACTAATATTTTGGAGGGAAATTTTCCCTCCATATTATTTGCGAGGAACAATTAAAAATCTCTCGCAAAAAGTGTATTATTTATGACGGTTAAAAAAATGCTGTTACTAATACTAAATTATTTGCGAGGGCTAAGATCGACCTTCACAAATAATCATTAAAATGTCAAAATTTTTGGAGGGAAATGTTCCCACCAAATTATTTCCGAGAGACAATAAAAACTCCTTGCAAAAAGTTTATTTTTTGTGTGAGTTAAAAATATGTCCTTACTAATACCAAAATTATTTGCGAGGGCCATGATTGACCTTCGCAAATAATCATTAAAATGTCAATTTTTTTTGGAGATAAAAGTTATTCTAAAATTCAAAGAAAAAAAAAACGCATAAACATATAGCACTTTGTATTCTTTAGATGAACCTTTTGTTCATGGTCTAAAAAAAAACCTTTTGTATACATCTTATATAAGAAAGATTTGTCCTTATTTTCTAAACAATTGTACCCATAAAAAAAATTATAACACTTTCAACTTCAAAATGATAGCACTCTCTCTCTCTCTCTCTCTCTCAAAAGTCAATAAAAATTTCATCCCATTAAAATAATACGTAAAAGATAAGTTTATAAATCAAATAGTAAATTACATCTGATTAGCATGAAAATTGGCATGCATGTTAAGAACATATAGAACATGTAATCCAATGGTTGGATTTTCAAAATACGAATTCAATAATAAGCTATTGGGTGATGTAACATTTTTTAGAGTTACATCACGTGTAACTTGAACCCAACTCTATATTTCTTAATTCAATGTGAATTTTGACAAATCTATCGTTAAATTACATTATCTTCATATATTTTCCATGCTTATAAAATTTCAAGGTGATCAAATATTAATTGTCATGTCATCAATCAATGGTTTAAATTCATGCTTTTGTAGTTTAAAATAATTCATAAAAGATGAGTTTATAGATCAAACGATAAATTACATCTGATTGACATGAAAATTGGCATGCATGTTAAGAACATATAGAGCATGTAATTCAATAGTTGGATTTTCAAAATATGAATTCAATAATAAGTTATTGGATGGTGTAACATTTTTTAGAATTACGTTAGGTGTAACTTGAACCCAACCCTATATTTCTTAATTTGATGTGAATTTTGACAAATCTATCATGAGATTACATTATCTTCATATATTTGTCATACTTACAAAATTTCAAGGTAATCAAAAATTAATAGCTATGTCATCAATCAATTGTCTAAATTCAAGTTTTAGTAGTTTTAAATAATTCATAAAAGATGAGTTTATAGATCAAATGATAATTTACATCTGATTAGCACGCATGTTAAGACCATATAGAATATGTAATCCAACGGTTAGATTTTCAAAATATGAATTCAATAATAAGTTATTGGGTGGTGTAAAATTTTTTAGAGTTACATTAAGTGTAACTCGAACCTAACCCTATATTTCTTAATTCGATGTGAATTTTGACAAATTTACCGTTAGATTACATTATCTTCATATATTTTTCATGCTAACAAAATTTCAAAGTGATCAAAGATTAATAGTCATGTCATCAATCAATTGTCTAGATTCAAGTTTTAGTAATTTAAAATAATGCATAAAATATGAGTTTATAGATCAAGTGATAAATTACATCTAATTGGCATGAAAATTGGCATGCATGTTAAGACCATATAGAACATGTAATCCAATGGTTTGATTTTCAAAATATGAAGTCAATAATAAGTTATTGGGTGGTGTAATATTTTTAGAGTTACGTCATGTGTAACTTGAACCCAACCCTATATTTCTTAATTCGATGTGAATTTTGACAAATCTACCGTTAAATTACATTATCTTCATACATTTTTCATGTTTACAAAATTTCAAGATGATCAAAAATTAATAGGAATGTCATCAATCAATTGTCTAAATTCAAGTTTTAGTAGTTTAAAATAATGAATAAAAGATGAGTTTATAGAACAAATGGTAAATTACATTCAATTGGCATGAAAATTGGCATGCATGTTAATAACATATAGAACATGTAATCCAGCGATTGGATTTACAAAATATGATTTTAATAATAAGTTACTGGGTGATGTAACATTTTTTAGAGTTACATTATGTGTAACTTGAATCCAACCCTATATTTCTTAATTCGATATGAATTTTGACAAATATATCTTTAGATTACATTATCTTCATATATTTTCATACTTACAAAATTTCAAGGTGATAAAAAATTAATAATCATGTCATCAATCAATTGTCTAGATTCAAGTTTTAGTAGTTTAAAATAAGACATAAAAGATGAGTTTATAGATCAAACAGTAAATTACATCCAATTGGCATGCATGTTAATACCATATAGAACATGTAATCCAACAGTTGTATTTTCAAAATATGAATTCAATAATAAGTTATTGGGTGGTATAACATTTTTTAGAGTTACATCAAATGTAACTCGAACCCAACCCTATATTTCTTAATTCGATGGGAATTTTGACAAATCTATCGTTAGATTACGTTATTTTCATATATTTTTCATGCTTACAAAATTTCAAAGTGATCAAAGATTAATAGCCATGTTATCAATCAATTATCTAGATTCAAGTTTTAGTAGTTTAAAATAATGCATAAAATATGAGTTTATAGATCAAATGATAAATTACATCCGATTGGCATGAAAATTGGCATGCATGTTAAGACCATATAGAAAATGTAATTCAACAGTTGGATTTTTAAAATATGAATTCAATAATAAGTTATTGGGTAATATAACATTTTTAGAGTTACGTCATCTGTAACTTGAACCCAACTCTATATTTCTTAATTCGATGTGAATTTTGACAAATCTACCGTTATATTACATTATCTTCATATAATATTCATGTTTAAAAAATTTCAAGGTGATCAAAGATTAATAGGCATGTCATCAGTCAATTGTCTAAATTCAAGTTTTTGTAATTTAAAATAATGAATAAAAGATGAGTTTATAGAACAAATGGTAAATTACATCCAATTAACATGAAAATTGGCATGCACGTTAAGATCATATAGAACATGTAATCCAATGGTTGGATTTTCAAAATATGAGAGTGATAGGGGAGTTAACCCAAAGCACTTCCTTCAAAATTTTGTTTTAAATTCAATTATAAGGTTTTCCATTTTTTCAGAAACCCCATTGCAATGATTAGGACTCCCCCACCTTAAAACGTGATTGAGATAAGGAAAACATTGAGTTTTTTATTTTATCTCGACATTAACCTTCGCTAGTCATGGGTTTTTTTAAAAAGAATTTAAAGTGAGGACATTTTCCCCCTCTAAAATCAAAACCATTTATCAATTCCGTTTTGAACCCCATTTCGGTTTGTCTAGTAGAATGAAATATTTCAGTACTAGTCAATTTCGGCTTACCCTCTGGGTGTTTCGAGATTCCTAAAAAAATTATTATTATTATATATATGTATATATATAATTGTTTACCACATAAAATTATCTTATCATAGTAATATGAGTAGTTTTAGGACCACAAATTATTTCACAATTTTTTTACCACAACTCTAACGTGGCAAACTGTGAATAGTTAACCATTACTTACACATTGGTTCTACCCTTTTTTTTTTCACTAAACACATTCTACCATGTCACAATTATGACAAGAAGCTATAAAATTGTGTTCCTAGAGTTTTTCTTAATATTATTAATATTATTATTATTTATTCAAACTTGGAGATTTCGGGAGCATTTTGGTCATTTTAGAGGTTTCAATAGTATTTTGGTCATTTTGTAGGTTTAAGGGTATTTTAGTCATTTTTAAGGTTTAGGGGTATGTTGGTTATTCTCATGAATAATGTCACTTTTCTTAGTACGATCAATTTTGTCAATTCACAAATTATTATATCTACACCAATAAAATTTATTAGTAAAATAAAAAAGCTTATTGTGACAAAGCATAATAGTTGTCACACTATTGTGTTTAAAAGTAGGCAATGTAAGTCTCTCATAATATATGGCCTATTGTGACACACCGAATGCCACAAATAGATATAGTTTCTATCACAATAACTCATGAAATATATAGTAAAAATAAAAAAAGAGCACTACCTAACGTAATGGATTTAAAGTGTACTACTCAAAATTTTCTCCATCCCCCTCCCCCCCCCCCCCCAAAATTTTTCCCTCTCACTATTTCCCTCTCACAAAATTTCCCCAAAATTTTTTCCCTCTCACTCTTTCACTTAGGGATTTCATGAGCTCTCTCCCTCTTAGTCTCACTCTCCCTCTCACAATACTCTCTCTTTCTCCCTTCACTCATCTTTGATCTCTCCATCGAACCCATCAGCCACTGCCATCCGCTACACAGCTACCCACTGCCACAACCACCCTCTGCCACCCACTGCTACCACCGTCGTCATCGCCCTCCACTCTCTTTGAATCGACTCCCTCCTATTGCGCTATCCACCACAAGTCTGAACAAGTAATCCATCTCTCTCTCTCCCCTTTTGTTCCATTTTTTTTTTCATTTGGGCTATTTTACTCTCTCTCTCTCTCTCTCTCTCTCTCTCTCTCTCTGTGTTCATTATTGTCAAGATTGAAAAACTTTCTGAAATTTCTAAGATTGTTTGATTTTAAAGTTATAGTGTTTGGTGAAATGGGTATCTTATTTTGTTGATGCTAGATTTCGATTGGGTCTTGTTGGTTTTACAGTGAAGGAGTTTGATGTTAGTTCTCAATGAGTGTGGAAAAAAGGAGTGAGAGAAAGTGAGGGGTTTAAGATGGCTATGGCTGGCGGTGGAGCATATTTTGTGTACAAATATAGATTACGGGTAAGCTTGTTGCTATATATTTATGTATATTGACTTCATATATTTATGTTGATTATGAAGCCTTTATTTACTCTTTGGTGCTACTATTAATTTCGCTAGTATTAGTTTCTATACCTCAATTGACTGCAATGATGAGATTGATAAAATGTGTAGTATTATACTAGGGTGTATTTGGAAGTAGTGTCATAGACAAGTAGTTAATAAAACCTATCAAATCTGATATATATATCTATATATATATATATATATATATATATAAAAATCTGAATTTTAAAGTTTGTAATTTTGATGCGCAACATTTTAACCAAAAATTTGCAAAATGCACCTTTTAGCAAAACTGAAAGGTGGAGGGGAAAAAAAGGGACAGCTCCTACCTTTAATGAAAATTTTGAGGCCAAAGTTTAATAACCTTATGGTTATTAGTTTCCTTTACAAACTAATTAGGTAGGCCCACTTCAATAAAACTATTTAACCCCTATAGCCACTTAAACAGAGTTAATCATATAGCTTTCTTTTTGCTTTTGCATTTTGCTTAACACTTACGTCATACAGCTAACCTTGTTTTGAGACTGCACTCTATAATCATCTAAACATCATTCTAAAATTCAAAATGTATAAAAATTTTAGTCAATATAGGCCTCAAATCACGTAGTCCACCTTATTTTCCTTAAAGACAAAAGTACTGAGTTAGTACTGATGCTTCACAGGTCTTATTTTCCTTTCCACCGCTTTTGCCTTTTTACATTATCTTTAATTGTGTGTCTATTTGTAATTGTTATCACAAATAGTTTGATCTTTGGCATATGTGGGTGTGAGTGTAGTGATAACTATAAAATTATGCAAGTGATGTGAGCATGTGCCTTTTGCTTACCAAGTGTTTGATAAATTGTCTCTATGAGTTATGAGTTTTGGTTTCTTAATTTTTTGTTGTGGTCATTCTTTATTCACATTAAAACCACGTGTTAAAACATATTAAAAACAAGGAATGAAACCCTTAATCTCATATAGTCAGCTGCAATAAGTGATTTTTAATAAATTATAGAAAAATTATTTTGGACTGAATTTTTTTGTGGTGCCTTGTATACATATAGGGCCATGTTCCCTTAAAATTTCAAATCAATTGGATAATGACTATTTTGCGCAGATTTTTATTGTGTATTTACATAGTTTAATAACTTTACCAATGCCTTGAGCCTAGCCCCATTGATTACTTTAAGAAATTTCACACAAAGAAGGATGGCAAAGAATGGGCAACTGATCATGCTAAGACATTTTATGTATGCAACTTATACCAAAATTTTAATTTTGTTATCAACTTTAGTTTTTTTTTTTTTTTTGTTTTGATTGTCCACGTGGTTTTTATTTATGTGTAGGAAAAAATGGATGCCATAAAGTAGTGAATAGCAAACCTGACTTTTTAATCAGTCTCAGAACCTCTTTATTGAAAAGGTAAGTTGCAATACAACTTTCCTTGCTTATAGCTTATCCAAGACCATAAGGAGTATACTGTTGTTTATGATATATTATTATATGTTTAGATTTGATATGGTATATGTGTACTTGTTTATTGAAGCATTGATACAAATACAAATTCACTTTAATTTTTTCATTTTAAGTCATGTTTAATGGTTTTTCTTTTAGGATGGTACTAGCAGATGAAGATGACAACTCAAACAATAACATAGAGGTTGAAAACAACTTGGAGGGTGACTCAGAGGAAGACTAATATAGATATTGTCATAATTCTAGTTGTTTAAGTTTAAAACAAGGTTTAATTTCAGGATTTTTTTTGTATATTTTATATTTTAAAGTTTGAACTTATATGAATTTTTATCTTTTGATGGATCAATTTTTAGTAATTATTGGACTATTGTATCAATTTTTAGTAATAATTATTGTACTATTGTAACATGATAGTTAAACAAAAATGAAATTAAATAAATAAATAATAAAATATTACCATTGATGACATAAAAATTTGGTCATAAATAACTTTATAGTGATGACAAAGTCCCTCGCAATTAATAGAATAGTGACACCCCTAAACCTCTTGCAAAAATGTTTTAGGTGACATCTTGATGTCGTCACTATTATTTCTAACTTATTGCGAGGGGGTTAAAATCCTTTGTAAATAAATTTTAGCGATGTCATCATTTGTCTTGTCGTTAATTTGAAATTTGCAAATAACTAATTGCGAGGGTATAAAGGTTTTCACAAATATTTATTAATGACGACTGTTTCTCCTCGCTAAAATTAAGTTGCGAGGGGTTAAAAGCCCTCACAAATAAGTTTTAGCGATGCCATTATTTGTCACTGAAAAGTATGTCGTCAGTTTGGAATTCGCAAATAACTAATTGCGAGGGTATAAAGGTCCTCATAAATAGTTGTTAACGATGACTTTTTTCCCTTGCTAAAAATAAGTCGTCGACTTTTCTCGTCGTTTGGTAATATATTTGTGAGGGCAAATTTGTTCAGTAACGATAGTGGATCGCCCTCATAAATTATTTATTTGCGAAGGTATGGTCGCAAAATCTCTTTTAGCAACTTGAGTAAATACGACGGCCTTCGAGGGTTATATGCCCTCACTAATAACCTTTTGCGACGATATTTGAACTTTTGTGAGGGTATTTGAGCCTCGCTAGTAGACTATTTTCTTGTAGTGGATTCTTCTCGGATTCTATTGGATCCTTATGCAAAAGTTAGTGGCCTGCATGACTTATTTACATTGTTGTACCTTTTATGTTTCTTTTTTATCCCAAATACTTTTAATATGTACTTATTAACTATTTTTTCTATGAACAAAATATTTTCACTCCTTTGACTGCTAAGTTTGGTAGATCATTTGCTTCCTATGTCTGGATGGTATAATTTATGCATGGCCTTTTTTTTTTTTGGAAATCCAGGTTTTGCTTCTAAAATGCGATGGACTCTGATTTCCTTTTCATTTGTCTAGGCACTTATTATAAGCAGAGGTGAGTTTGGTGCTTTAGGAGCTAATGGTAATTGCTGGCCCCAAATGGCGTGCATGGTTCTTTTGATGATGAGGTAGTACATACTACATTTACTTCAATAACTGTGGGCTTTTTTTTTTTTTTATTGTTATTACTTTCTAATATTTATTAATGCTTTATATTACTATTAAGGAGCAAAAGGTTAGATGTAAATAGGCTTGTCTTATGATACAGTCAAACGTGTGTCATTTTATTGTCACAAAATCCCCGCCTAGATTTTTAATTTAAAAAGAAAAAAATGATATTTGTAACAATTTTTTTCATTCTTCTTGTTCAATATGAGGATATTGGGGTTTACCTCCTGAAAAAGTGCTTATTACCATAGTTGTCAAAACGTGAATCGTATCGTGAATCGATTTTTAATTTGTTTGTATCGTGTATCACATCGTATCGTGTATCGTAAGATACACAAACACTTAATAAAATTTATAAAAAATTATAAATATACATATATAAATGGTATATTCATTATAAATTTTGAATATATTTAACTAATAACTAATTTATTCATCACTTATGTAATAATATTTAACAAGCTAACTAAATAAATCAAACTAGCATTTGTTCATAACATACACATTCAAATTACTTAAATTCAAAAGTGATAATATGGTACAAATGACCCAAAAATAATAATTTATTTTTATCATATTCATCAAATTACCTAGTCAATCGCATCTAAGCCAATGCTATTATCATGTTTATAATTTTGCAAATTTATTTCTTTATTAAAATTTTCTTCATTGTCATTCGTCATTAACATTTACTATCTCTTCTTGTTCTTTTTATTTTAATAATTTTTTATAGTTTTTTTTTTTTTTTTTGGCATTATAGTTTCTTGGACTTGGAACAATAACGATAAAAATAAAAAAAATTTAAATAAAATTTAAAATATTAAAATGAAAGATAAGTGTGTACTGTGTAGTCCAATTGTAGGAGAGAGGGGAAAAAACTTATAAATATGTTATTTTAGTAGGCAAAATTAAGTAAACTAATAATTGTGTGTTAAAAATAACAACTTGTTAGATTCAAATAGAAGTACAAATTTTGACAAAAAATATTATTTTAAAGCATTTGTCTATGTATTGTACGATTTAACGATACGATACGATTTATACGATACGCACACTGTATCGTACGATTCATGAGCACTTATGATATGTCAATACGATACGAAACTTTTTACACACGATACGATACGTATTGCGTATCATACAATACTGACAACTATGCTTATTACTTTTCATGACCAATATGACTTGTGATGATATAGATAATGGTCCTATGCTTAATGAGGGTGATGATTATATACTTTTAGGATTGCATTGCTTTTGTTTGGCATATAAATCAAAACTGAACTAGTGCTTCTGGCCTTTGCCTTTTGGGTATAGGTAAGAATAATTTTATTAAAATGAGTCTATTTCAAGAAAAAAGCCATGAATTTTCCTAAAGAATTACAAATGGAAAAATATCTACGTATGAATCTACTCTATGAAAAATTGAACATGATTACCGTCTGTTGGTCTCAACACAAAAAGACTACTCATAAAGAGAATTAATAAAAGATGCTAGCAATTGAGTTGATGTGAACTCTACATCTTCAAAAGTATAGTCCACAACAAATTTAAAGGAACAAGATTCCATTTATCTTAAAGAAGATTTGGTCTCCAATTTCGCCACCCACATAATAAATCAAGAACCTTCTCTGGTAACACCCACCGAATCAAGTACAAAGCTCCACAATTCAAAAGCCACTCTACAATGTCTTCAACCATGCACTTCATTTCTTCATTTTGAACGCAGCCATCAAATATCACAATTGTGTATATTTTGTAAAGCCCGAGAATTATATAAATATTATATTTCAATTTTATCCCATGAGTGGAGTTAATTCCAAGCAACCCTATTTATTGAATCTTAGGTTCTCTTTTTTACTTTAATCAGTTAGTGCTACTTTCAAGCAAACCCTAGGTGCTAATTCTATAAAACCCATTTTATAATTTTTGCTTAGCTATCCTCTCATATCATTTTCATGATGTATTACACAGGTACAGAGGCTCACGAGTGCTTGCTGGTGGTGGATGTAGAGGATCCAAGCCCAGATCAAGAAGAAACACAGCAGCCATTAACGAAGTTTGGGATACGTGATCTGAGGAAGGAATCTGATGTGGGTGATCCTATATCAAATGGGATGAGCGTGGAGATACCGAAGGGTGTGATTGTTGGGATCATAGGGCGGAGGTGGGAGTGGGAAATCGACGATGCTGAGAGCTCTGAACAGGCTGTGGGAGCCACCTTTGGGGACTGTGTTTTTGGACAGCCAGGATATCTGTGATCTTGATGTGCTCACTCTGGGGGGGAAGGTTGGGATGCTCTTCCAGCTTCCTGCTCTCTTTGAAGGTATGCTATTGCTATCTTTTTGCTATTTTGGCTCAAATTTTTTTTTTTTTTGGGTCCCTAAGCTTGTTCTTTTTTCATACTAAACTTTGTAAATGTAAAGAGCTTTTCTAGTAGTTTTAGAGACAAAAATAGGGATAGAATAAAAGACTTTCTCATTCTTTTAAAAATGGTTTAAGAATGAAAAAGACCTTTTATAAATTTTAAGAATGAACCGTGAAACATTTGTGAAAGGTGAAAGTTTAGCTACAAAATTTGTTAAAAGTATTTTTATTTTTATTTTTATTAGAGGTGAATTTTAAGAAATCTATTATTGAATTATATCTTCTTCTTATATTCTCTATGCTTGCAAAATTTCTAATAAAATTAATGATCAATAGTTATGTTATCAATAAATTGTTTAAATTAAAAGTTTTTGTAATTTAAAATTATATATAAAATATAAGCTTATAAATCATATAGCAAATAATATTTGATTGACTGAAAATTTGACATTTGTATTAAAAGCTTAAAAAAATACAATTCAACGGTTAAATTTTTAAAATATTTAGTAATGTTTATTTTATTGAGTAAGGTTGCAGTTTTAAACTATAACCAATTTTGTAACAAAATTTTTTTCCTTTGTGAAAATGAACTTTTCAATAATTTAGAAATTAAAAAAAAAAAAAGTTTTTTATAGTTTAGGGATAAAAAATTACTTTTAGTAAAATTTAGGACGGAAATAATATTTTAGCTTTTACTTTTTTATTTTATTTTTAGTTGAATTACTATGATAATTTCATTTCTATGGTGTTTTTTTCTTAGGCAAAATTACTTTTTTTTTTGTTCCTATATTTTGGTTTTGTTTTTAATTTGGTTCTCAAGTTTTTATAATTTCATTTTAATTCTTATATATTTTTTTTTTAATCTTGTTGTCATTTTGGTTATTGTCATCATCTCACTTACAGAAAATGCAATTTTAAGTTAGTAGAATAGTCCATTAATCATATAAGCATTTTTTGTTAGTGAGATGATAGTAAAGATCAAAATGACAGAAAGATTAAAAATATTGGACTAAAGTGAAGTTATAAAAACTTAAGGACCAAATTGGAAACATAACCAAAATATAAGGACATGCAAGGTATTTTTGTCTTTTTCTTTTCTTAAAAAGCATTAGGATGGATAAGTTGTGTAGATTTTTTTTTTTTTTTTTTTTTGGTGGGGTTTAGAATAAGTCCATGGACACTTGCTTCTGCATCTTGCTGTACCAGGTTGTAAGCGTTGAAATTAAAGTGATGTTTGTTGTCTCTCTTTTACTATGTGTTCTCTCCAAAGTTAGGCTAAATTTATAAAATACACCCTCTAACTTTTTTATAAAATTCAATTTAGTCCCTTATCTTCAGTTTCGTTTTTTCAGCCCTCACCCCTCTTAAGTTTCAAGTATTTTCAATTTAGGCCTCCCATCCACTTCTATCAGATGGTTTGTGTCCCAAAACAGTGTTATTTTGGGTATCGTTTAGGGGTCTTTAACAAAATTTTTATTTCACGGAGACTAACAAGAAGCTTGAATTGAATGAAATTGGAGTTAGATAATTGAATTGAATTTTAAGCAAAATTAGAAGTGCAATTTGTAATTTAGAAAAAAAAGTTATGTATATAGCATTTTTATTTTTTATTTTGACAGCTACGACTCAAATGATTGCTCTAAACTATATAATTAGTTTAGTTTTTTTTTTTGTTTTTTTAAAGTCTCGATTCAAATTGATTTTTTATTTATTTTTTTATTTTTTTAAGTCACCCAGGCTGTTTAATCAATTAAAAAACAAAAAAATAAAAAATAAAAACAAAATCTTTATCTGTGGAACTTATCTTACTAGCAATTTATAACATTAATGAAAGTAGCAAAATTCTTTGTGCATCAAACTGTATCTTATGCAGTCAAAATAATGAACAAAAATTTCTGGTGTGGTGACCCACACTGATGCCACTTGCTCCCATGATGCTAAGATTGCAAAAGTCCAATGATTCTGATTTAAAAATAGTAATAATAAATAAATTATCAAAGTGGGAATCAGTCTGAGCTGAATCCAGGCATAGCTCATTTTATGGAACAAAACTGGGTTAAGTTTTGCTAAAGCCAATTAGCTGCAATTTTGTTTATTGTTAGTTTTTATTTTTAGTGCTTGTAATTCATTCTGTTTTCAATTACAAGATTTAGGTGACACCTACTTTAACCCATGGTAGAACCATTACATTATTGTTCAATTTCTTCTTCTTCTTCTTCTTCTTCTTCTCTTTCCTATGAAGAGTATGTTACTGTTACTATTTACATATCAATATATGCACGGCCAATATATGCACGGCCTTACCAGGGATAATTGGATTTCATCTTCTTAGGCACAGTAGCAGACAACATATGATATGGACCGCAATTGAGAGGGCAGAAGCTAAGTGATGAGGAGGTTTACCAGTTGCTCAAAACTTGCAGACCTTGATTCCTCTTTTTACAGTAAGACTAGTGGTGAACTATCTGTTGGTCAAGCTCAAAGGGTTGCTTTTGCTAAGACCTTGGCTAATAAACCAGTGGTAACCCTTTACACATGATATTGGATTATTTGCAATCAGCATTGTTAAATATTACTAGCATGATATCTTATCATTATGTGGTAGTCTAATGGCACTTTGAAATGTAAAAAACATGTGCCCAATAATTGGTATTGCGATTTCATGAAGGTAAACTTGATATAATTGCGACTTTAAATGAAAATGTAAAATTTTTATATAAAAAAGAAATTGATATAATTGCGATTTTGAAACTAGGGAATAATGTGTTTTCCAATTAGAGGAATTTTGTTAGTCTCCACATAGCAGATCGAGGAATTTCCCTCTAAACCATTTGGAAAGTAAACTTTTTCTTTTTTAAAATTGTCAAAAGAACCGTGTTTCTGTACTGCAATTTTCTTATAACAGCAGCACTTTCATAGATTTTACCAAGCATTTGCATTTCTTAATAATCATATTTTCAAAATGCAACTTTTATTATCACTGGTATGTTTTCATACAGCTGACTCAAATGGACATATGGTGCTAGATTTGATCGTGTGCTGTGTCTCACAGGTTCTGCTGCTTGATGAGCCTACAAGTGCCTTGGATCCAATATCAACGGAAAACATAGAGGATGTCATAGTGAACCTAAAGAAGAAACAGGGAATGACAATTATAATGGTCTCTCACAGCATCAAACAAATCCAGAGGATTGCTGATATTGTCTGTCTCCTTGTGAAAGGTGAAATTGTTGAAGTGTTAAGACCTGATAAACTCTCAGAAGCCGAGCATCCTATGACACTAAGGTTTCTTCAACTCAGCTCATAAATGCTTTTTTATTGTGTGTTTGTGTGTGGGGTGCTCTTTGGGGATAACCAGAGGAAATGCCACCTATACCAAAAATCAATTGGTGTCTTGACTTAATGATAAAAGGCAATCATCATTATGGAGTTGGATATCATAGGTTGAAATTCTATGTAGTGGATGTCATAGCTTAATGATAAAAATCGTTGTTGTATATTTTTCTTTGTCCATGTTGGTGTAGACATATTCCTATGAAGTCTGGACCATTATCAAGATAATATTTTGGGTGCTTATCTCCAAACTCTGGTGACTTATTATCTTGGCATTTCCATAGATAAGAGTCTTTTTGAGGAACCGTAAAGGCTAATTTGCTCTCAGGCTTAGTTACTTGCTCTTTAAAGAATCAAAATTTATAGAGCTCAAGAGCATTTCCCATTGACAATCTCAGAAAAGACTAAAAAACTTTATTAAAAGAGGACAGGTACAGAAGACATGCTATGTTTCTTAAATCCCCATATGTCATGAAGGTGATTAATTTAACCATGTTCACTTAATACTCTTAGTCTTAGATTGCACAAAGCATTCCACTATTCTATTTAGGGATACCCATGCGTTTGGGTTTTAAGACTAATGCTAACCTCTCTGTCTGGCCTCAGTCCATCTCACATTTTTGGAGGCTGAAATACACAAAAGTATAGTGAATCTGGAGCCCCAAAAAATAACTTGAACGAACCTAAATTTAAGTTTGAATGCAGAACCAAGTTGAGTAATTAAATTAGAGATGAATGATTGGATCGGAGCCTGTAAAAATGATGTCATTCACTTAGAGCAATTAAAAAGTAAGTGAAGGACCATAATTAATTATGAACATTGAGGAATCAGCATGAGATGGTTGTAAACTTCAAATCCAAGAGTCTTTAAATGAGAGGCAAAACAATCAAACCAAGCTTGTGGAGCTTGTTTAAGCCCATAGTTCGATTTGTGTAACCTGCAAACATGATCAAGAAATGCAGTACCAACAAAACCATGAGGTTGAAGCTTGTACATCTTCTCTTTGAGGAATCCATTAATAACGTCCGGAGAGAAAACAATGCAAACTGTAGCAGTATTGATAACGGAAAGTTTCCACAAAGCCTTGTTGCTGATGTATCCAATAGCAAAGAGCTTGGACTTATGTGGACAATGGAACCTTCAAGGGACGCTTAATTTTATAATCCCGGTGGCAACAAACTACATTCCTGTTAGAGGATGGAGGAACCCAGGTCCATATGCCCTGATTTTGCAAGGCAGAAAATTCTCCAAGCATGGGCCTTGGCGATGGCAGCAAGCCAAACATCAAGCTTGGAAGCAACACTAAAAGAAGTAAATTCTATGGCGGGAGTAACCACGTAGCATCGCTTCTTTTTGGAATTTCATACTTAGAATGAGTTTGCATAGATTTGTGTTACAATGTTAGTAGTGGAAAACAAGAAGGGACGGCCAGATGAAGAGGGAGGAAGAGTTGAAAGGGGAGAGGTAGAATGAGGAGAGGATGGGACATGGAGGTAAATAGTTGCAAGAGTCAAAGAAATAAAGAAAATTATTGCATAGTCCAAGGCCATGCTCCCGGCCTCTCACAGAGGGGTGGGCCCCATACCCCCTCTATGAGAGAGAGTATGGTCCCGAATTATGCAATAACAACCCAAGAGTCAAAGAAATAAGGAAAATTATTGCATAGTCCAAGGCCATGCTCCCTGCCTCTAACAGAGGGGTGGGCCCCATACCCCCTCTATGAGAGAGAGGGAGTATGGTCCCGGATTATGCAATAACAACCCAAGAAATAAATGGATAAGGACCAATGATGACAAGTACTAGCCACGATTTGAGCAAAGTTACTCTCCAAACTAGTTTGGAGAGAAACTCTTCAAACTTATCATATATATCTTTTTTGGATGTGAATTTTGAAAATCTAACCGTTGAATTTTATGTTCCTTATGTTTTTAACATGCATATCATTTCAAATCGGATGTTATTTACTATTCGATCAATAAACTTATTTTTTATACATAATTTTAGATTACAAAAACTTGAAATTTTAACATTTATTTGATGACATAGCACTTGATTTTTTATTTTTTGTGAAATTTTGCAAGCATGAATGATATAGTAAGAGTATGCGAAAGGTGATGACAAGAAACTAGTAGTATTAGAAATAATAAATAAAAGAAATATTTGAAGCTCAAGAGGGGGGGGGGGGCAATTAACCCCATTTGCCTGCCTTTGGCTCCACCAGTGATGACAAGAAAGGTGAGTGTAAACTAGGACTGTTCACATGTCAATCCAAGTTGGGTTTGGGCTCTACCTAGACTCAACCTGATTCTGACAAGTGGCAGAATGGAAGACCTGCCGCCTACCGATAACTTCAATAGGCTAAATCAAGTCCGTTGTTCCATGGTTCAGATCAGTTTCTATTGAAATCGATAGAGGAGATGACAATCTCAAATTTGATGGAAAATAGTAAAAATTCGATGAGATATTGTCGAATTAGGTGGAAATCTCGTCAAATCTAGCAAGATCTCTTGACAGATCAGCCGAAACTCGTCGGATCCAGTGGAAAATTCACTGGATTTGGTGAGATCTCAACAGATCTGGTTGAAATTTCACCAGAGTTTGGTTGGGTTTTCGGTTTGTTTGAGTGTTAGAGGAAAGAAATCAAACTCAACCTATCGAAATCGGATTATGCCATCGCCGACCACCATAGCCACCAAATCGAATTGGATTCAGTCGGGTCATTTATGTGGGTCAGTTTGTCAGATCCCTTAGACAGCCTTAGTGTAAACACGAAATTTTAAATTTGGAAATCAAACAATTGAAAATATTTCACAAATGTAAATTTTTATTGATAAATGAGTGGGTATATTTGAAGATCTTGATGTAGAACTTCTTCAGGGTTTTAGAGCTTGATCTGACAATGAATTAAAGGTCAAAATTTTTTAAGTACTTGGAGGTTTAGAGCTTGATTCTAGTAGAAATTTAAGACTCTAAAAGATGAATGTTCATCCTATTCAAAGATTTTGATGTAAAAGTTCTTTGAGGCTTTGGAGCTTGAATCTGACAAAGTCTTGACAATTAAAGTTTTTGGACACTTTGGAGCTTGATTCCGACAAAGCTTTGAGACTTCTGAATGTGTCATTCTATGAGACTAATGAGAGCCTTTATTTATGAGAGTCTTAAGGATGTTTAATAATGCATGATTGGTTTTGATTGGTGACACATGTTATAATTTAAATGGAGGAACTTGCAGTCCTGCTCTCTAAGGGACACATGACGTCATTTGATTAGCCAAAGTGTCTTAATTTTAAATAACACGTGGCAGTATTTGATTTAACTGCATGTCTTTGTTTTGAATTAAATTATTAGCATTTGTCAACATGTGATTAGCTCTTAAATATTCTTTGTAATTTTTATTCAATGACACTTGGAAAAAATCTACGTCTCTCTGAATAATAACAGTGGGATTGGGATCTGTTAAGTAGCATGTGTACAAACTTAATAGTATGATGTGGCTAAATGTGACTGGTAAAAAATTTTCATTTCTATAGTGAGATAACCAAATACATTTATGAAATGGAATCTAGAACAAAGAAGAAGAGGATGAGAGAGAGAAGAAGAGAGGAAATGAAAAGATTTCTTATCAAAGATGATATGCCATGAGGTGTAAAGACGATTGGAAGATGATCAAGACAATAATAACCTTTAGAATAAAAGTGGCATAATTTCAAACATAGTCTTTGAATAGGGACATAGTAAAGAGAAATAAGAACAACCAAACGCTTTAATGGAGAAATAATTGGGGGGAGATGACAAAGTGAATTTTTTACAAGAGGAAATGTGAATAAGTGCCTATTTGGCTGGTAGATGAAAAAGTAAGAAAATAGAAAAGTGGAAGGATAGAAAAGTGGAAGATATAAAATATTTTAGTTTTCTCTCATGTGTGTTTGATTGGGAGAATGGAAAAATAGAAGGGTTTAAAATTCTTTTATTTGGATGAAAAAAAAAATGAGAGGATAAAAAATTATGTTTATATAAATTTACTATCATGCTCCTATTGCATAAAAAAAAAATTAATAGTTCATAAAAAAAAAAATTATCTTTTATAAAAAGAAAAATAGAAACTAACGTGAAGCGGGGGATAGGTGAAAATTAGTAATTTCCCATCTTAAGCTCATTTTCTCCGGTCAAATTGGCCATTTACCACTTTTCGCAAAAATTATTAGCAACATACCACCGTTTGCAAAATAAGTAGCAAAATACCACTTTTTAAAACTCGAGTTTCTTGTATAAATCGAGTTTTAAACACTCGAGTCTCATAAAAAAACCTTGTGCTGACATGGATTAAAAAAATGCCACATGGAACTCAAGCTTGGTAAACTCGAGTTTCATGCAACACAATATTCTAACTTACCAAGCTTGAGTTCTTTGTAAAATACACATACTCTTACTCTCTTTTTTTCTTCTATGGTACTCGAGCTTACCAAGCTTGAGTTCCTTGTAATATGGAACTCGAGTTTGGCAAGCTCGAGTTCCTAATACTTTTTTTTTTTAATAATCAATAAATAAACATAAACATAAAAATAATTAATTTTTTTCATTTGAACGCATAAAAATATGTTTTTATTTATTTAAATAGAAACATTGTAAAATATAGAAATTTTAATTTCAAAATATTAATTTTTAGGCCACTCATACCCCTTGTTCATTCATTTTTAACACACACATCAATTTCTAACTTCTCGGAAGTGTTATGGTCAAATTGGTTAAAATATTGGGGGTTATAATGAGAAATTAGAACAACATGTAAAAGAAAAATCTCACTCCATTTTTAGCCTTGGGCACACCAAAAGAAGTTTAAGCTACATATTGTTACTTTATCAATCCTATTCTGAATGCTTTTTCATGTTTCATGAGAAATAGGGCTACATAGTTATGGTACATTTAGAATAACATCTAATTGAAGACAAGATTTGATAAATTTAAACAAACATGGGATAGCATATATATTATATAAGAAACGCCGTGTAAACCGTCGAGAACCTTTTGAATCAAAGTCATGAATATTTTTGGAACTGGGATCGCCATTCCACCCATTTCGTCGAGATAAATAGGACGTATTCTATCATAACTCGTTCCCACCAAGAAAAAAAGTGCAGCGCCAATAAAGCCATATGAGATTATTTGTAAAATGGCTCCATTAAGGCTCATATCGCTTAGAGAGCCAATTCCTATAATTATGAAACCCATATGAGATACGGAGGAATAGGTTATTCCATTTTTTTTTTTTTTAAATTACGTTGACCAGGAGATGCTGAAGCTGCATAGATTATTTGAATTGTGCCAACTATCATCAAACAAACTTACTTATTTTAGTAGTCAAAAATCAATCCAATTTTAAAATTGTATTTGGATAGGATATACTATACACAAAGTATGGTCTATTTTTGCACTCAAAAAAAAAAAAAAAAAGACCTGAAAATAAATAAGATGACTTTGTTGATTCATTCTAGATCGAATAAATATTAATATAATTCAACGCGTCATTAAATTAGGTATACTTGTGCAAGCGTGAGGCCCCTCCTGTGGTCCTAAAAATGTAAAGTTGAAGCCAAAATCAAATTTTCATTGGAGTCCCAAATATCTTTGTTCTCATAATATTGATGTATATGCTCACAAAATCTAATTAGAGATGATGCAATCTCCTAAAATGAATCTGCACCACCCTTGAATAGAAACTGATAAATTGGGAATCACATCTGCAAACCTTATCTATATGGGAGAATATATGACTAATCAAACACAAGTGGGACCAAATATATAGAAAATATTAATTTGGTTTGCTTTATTTAACCACCTCACATCTACCTTAATCAATTTGAAAATTCAACCCTTTGAGCTAAATTGCAAAGAAAACCTGTGACCCTATCTATTAATCAAAACTATTTAAAAAAGGAGTGGTCCTTTCCCTTCCATTAGGGCTTGTCTATATGTCATTGTTTGTCAACCAAAGGCACCAAAGATAGAGGGACCACCCAAAGCTAAAGACGAAAGGAGGACAACCCCAACTGATTCCACCAACCTGGCTAATTCATGCCTTTCATGTAAATAATGCAACAATTATCACCTACCAACAAAATAATGGAACCTTGTTATTGGACTTGTATAGTTGTAGGGACGGGAGTGGTTAATTAGCACACGAGGACACCCTCTTCTAGAGAGTCCAAATTCTCTGTCTCATTTTTTCTATACCACTCTATATTCCACAAATTAAAACTTGACACATGGCCACTTATTTAATTAAATTTTACTCTTTTGCATTTCTTATTTCAGTTGCTCAAAATAAATATTAAAAAAACAAAACACCCAAAACATCTCACTGCCGATCCTCCACCACCAAAGTTCACCAGTGGCACTAACAAAAGAACACCAGCGACATCAACGCCGGCCATCCACCACCACCACCAACATTCATTTGGATTCCTATTCTTTTGTCTGATCTCCAAAGCTCTTAAGCTTTCAGCTCCTATTTTTTGATCTTGATCTACAAATTCAGGCCACAAAGTGAAATGGGTCTCTCTAGAAGTTTGGCTCTTTATGGTTTGTTGGGTGGGCTAAAATGTTAGTTGGTCCATTTTTCTGGTGGCGATCTTATGTAAAGATTAGTGGGTTTTTGGTCTTTTGACTAGCTAAAACTTGTATGCGATTTGAAGAAGACAAGGAGGCAGTGGATATGGGTTACAGATTCAAAGAAGACAATGAGCTGGTTGTGTGGTCTGCTGGCAGAGGATAACTGGGTTGATGATGCCAAAGACCTCTTGTTAGTTCCGCCGGTGAGGATTGGTGTGGTGAACCAATGGCGGTAGCAATGGGGATCTGTTGTTGGGTCTTGGATGTTTTTTTATTTTTTTATTTTCAATATTTATTTTGAGCGACTGAAATAAAGAAATGCAAAAATTACTAATTTAATTAAATATGTTGACATGTGGCAAGTTTTTATTTGTAGAACATAGAGTGGTACAGAAAAAGTGGTACAGAAGAATTAGACTCTCTTCTAGCTGGCTTTTGTAAACATATATATATATATATATATGAGATAGGTTCAAATTACACCTGGTGTAACTCTTTAGAGTTACACATTTTTTAAATCGTTGGATTTAAGTAGATCTAACGGTTAAAAAAATGTCATCATTATTACAAATATTCTTGTTAGAACCTCATTAATTACACTTATTTATTATATTCTAAACTTATTTCTAAACCCAAAAATGTTTGACTTCTGACTCTCTCTCTCTACGTTTCTCTCTCTCTGTCTCCTCCACCATTGCTCCTCCACTATTGTTCCATCTCTACAGGTTGCCAGCAGAAGAAGGAAAAAAAAAAAAAAACAACCAAGCCGAACACTAACAAAAAAATAAAAACTGTGATTGAAAAAGGAAAAAGATAAATATCAAAACAAAAACTAACTATTAATGCTTTAGAACCAAGGAAATCAAAATCGAAAAGGCTGTCACCTAATTACCTTTATCAAGATTTTCGTGCGTTGTAAACAAAACAAGAAAATCTAAAACTGAAAAAGAAAAAAAAAAAAAAAAACGAAAATAAGGATGTATATATGTATCTGAGTGACAACGCATCCAGTTCCAGGTTCAATTTCATTTAATCATGGCTCAAAGTTTTTAGTTAAGACTAATTAAACTGAAAAATAATAAATCATCACATAATCTTCACGAATCAAATAAAGTATATATGATTTAGGATTCTACACAAGGTAAAGTGCTTATCAACTTCCTTCAGAGTTCAAACATAAAAATATTCATTCTTCTTCATTTTCCTCTCTATTCAATATCTAACAATTCTAACAAATTCATAATATATATATGAAAATAACTCAACCTTTCTAATCAGTTTGTTACGTATCATCATATATAATCTATGAGAAACAGTGTCCTAACAGAGAGTTTTGACTTTTGACTATCATGTATAAAATAAATTTGATGGTTGTACTTGTAACACACCCATTACCATTGTTCGGCTTTGGTTGCTTGTTTTGTTTTTTTTTTTTTTTGTTTTTTTGTTTTTTCCTTCTGCTGGCAACCTGTAGAGGTGGAACAATGGTGGAGGAGACAGAGAGAGAGAAACGTAGAGAGAGAGAGTCAGAAGTCAAACGTTTTTGGGTTTAGAGATAAGTTTAGAATGTAATAAATAAGTGTAATTAATGAGGTTCTAATAAGAATATTTGTAATAATGATGACCTTTTTTTAACCGTTGGATCTACTTAAATCCAATGGTTTAAAAAAGATGTAATTCTAAAGAGTTACACCAGGTATAACTCTAAAAATGTGTAATTACCAGGTGCTTGTTAGGCATTATTATTGCGAAATTAATAAATGTGCTTATGGTTGGCGAGATTGAGAGTCAATCAAACCTTTGATTTTGTATTGTAGCACTTGTTAGATTATCTTTCAAATCTGAATGATGTGTTATGTAATAAACTTTGTCCCAAAACTCTTTAGTTTTGCATTTCCTTTCTACCCAAAAAAAAAAAAAAAAAAAAAAAATTGGTCATATTTTCTGTCATAGACACAGCTTTTAAGTTAATATGTAAGAAAATGACAAATAGTTTTGTCAAATAATTGAAATGTGCTTATGGTTGGCGAGATTGGGAGTCAATCAAACCTTTGATTTTGTATTGTAGCACTTGTTAGGTTATCTTTCAAGTCTGAATGATGTGTTATGTAAAAACTTTGTCCCAAAACTCTTTAGTTTTCAATGCATTTCCTTTCTACCAAAAAAAAAAAAAATTTGGTCATATTTTCTGTCACAGGCACAGCTTTTAAGTTAATATGTAAGAAAATGACAAATAGTTTTGTCAAATAATTGAAATTGCATCAGTGCTTTCATTGCAATAAGACTTATCAAAGTGAAAATCAATAAAACAACTCTAGATCTACGATTCTACCCCCAATGGCCATTAGGTTCACACAGCTGGTATGACTCAGTCTCAGAGATGTCAATCACAATCTAATTTTTGCCAGTTTGTGCAATAATGCATTTGCTGCCTTCAATATGTGGCTGTGGAGGTTAGTTTCAACTGGTATGACTCAGAGATGTCAATCACAATCTAATTTTTGCCAGTTTGTGCAATAATGCATTTGTTGCCTTCAATTTGTGGCTGTGGAGGTTAGTTTCAATTTTTAAGTTATTTACTTCAGCCTAATGTTTAACTAGTTCGAGTTTTTGATTTATCAGATTCTATGTAGCTATGGAGGTGTAACCTTATGAAAATGGAGGTGGAAGAGCAATGGAGGAGAGAGAAACGTGTAGTGGATGAGAAAAAGAGAGCAGAGAGAAAAATATACCTATTTTTGGGATTAGAGATAGGTATGGAACGTTATAAATAAGAATAATAAATGTGATCTTTATCAGAATATCAGCATTAATAAGTGTATTTTTTTGACCATTGGATCTACTAAAATCCAATGGTTTAGAAAATGTGTAACTCTTTAAAGTTATACCAGGTGTAACTTGAACCCATCTCATATATATATATATATATATATAACTAATAACTCATAAAACCCTAAACAATGGATTCCAATTAGATTAATCGGAAACAAACTCATCAAAATCAATACAAATTCCATAGAATATTCAATTCATGTATCTCCCTAAACAATTTAGCAAGCATATACTTCACTCTTCACTCAGAAACAAACCCATGAAAAGCATCATACACTCAAAAGCAATATAAATTCCGTATCATACCCAATTCATGTCTCTTCCTAGACAACTCAGCAAGTATAAACTTCACTCATCACTCTAAATCAAGCCCAAAAAGCAATACAAATTCCATTGAATACCCAATTCATGTTTTTCCTAAATAATAAGAAAAACAATTCTTTTAAAAGTGCTGATATACCTGCAACTTGTCGAGGTATTGAGGCTGACCATGGCCTCTCTTAATGGTCCCAGTGAGCTCCAAAAGCCTATTAGCAAGAGTAGACTTGCCATGATCAACATGAGCGATAATGGAAAAATTCCTATCCAACAAAATCACACAAATGGAACCAATAAAAAGTACTGAAATAACAATAAAGAAAAAAAAAACAAGAAATTACGAAACGATATCTATATATTTCAAAGTTACTGTGAGAACAATGCATGGCTTCACTATTTAATCCTCTTAAACTCTTCTATGTTGATAAAGCATCAATGTACCGGTCTACATATACAAGAGATTCAACAAAAAAGTTTTGTTCACAAAAAAGATTGTCAAGCTTTGAATGGCATGATCGACCAGTGCTATATATCCTGACATGCTTGAAATCATTGTTATTTGCTTAGCCTATTGAGAAAGAAAGAATAAGATAGATGCCAATGCTCAATTCATCTCAATCACCCGGAATTAAAATTGGTTTTGTGGTCTCGTATTAAAGTAGCAAATGGACAATTAAGGTTTTTGATAGTTCAACTATAGCTTGCTGTTGAGGCAGACATAAAAGATGGATTTGCTGATTTGGCTGACAAAACACTACTTAAAAAATATTCACGTAAATGGAGTCACTAACCACGTTGGCCTTAAACTAACTGAGCAACCTGTAACAAGAAAATAATAAAAACATCAATCACAGAGAAAATGAAGGCACACTTAAATATATGAGCTAGTCACTAAGACAAATAGAGAAAACAACACTTAAGATTATATTAAAACTGAATTTTGTGATTGAAATGAATTGATTACATTAATGGAAAGGTTTATACATATATATACCCAACCCCTGAGTATGTAACTGCCTAACAAAATGAAAACTACCAAAACAGAATTGCTACCACGTGTGAACACAACCTAACAGACTAACTAACTTCCACACGTGAGTCAATATGCCTACACTTAGTTAAGTACAAAACTACATGTAGTTTACAATACAAACCAACTAAGCTACATCCTTATCTTGCAGTTTAGACAAAACTATACAACACTTAATCAAAACTCTTGCTTGGTCTGATGCAGCCTTGGTTGCTCTGTTGCTGCTGCATTGTCCACTGCATTGTGATGCAGCTGGGGTTGCATCAGTGTGGGCTGCATCAATGTGATACCTGATGCACGTGTTGCATTGTCCACTGCATTGTGATGCAGCTGGGGTTGCATCAGTGTGACACCCGATACACATGTTGCTGCTGAATTAGGACTTTGTGCACATGTTGCTGCTGAATTAGAACTTTGACACTCCCCCTCAAGATGGACTGAGGGAGAGTATATGTTTATCAGTCCCATCTTGGATATTAATTCAGAAAATTGTTTGTATCCCAAAGCCTTAGTTAACAAATCTGCCAACTGACAATAAGTCCTTACATGATTCAGCTTGATCACTCTAGCCAACACCTTATCCCTCACAATGTGGCAATCAATTTCTATATGTTTCGTTCGTTCATGAAAAACTGGATTGGATCCTATGTGTAGAGCAGACTGACTATCACAGAATAGAAGTGCTTCCCTATCATGCTTGACATGTAAATCCTTTAGTAAGTAGAGAATCCATACAATCTCACAAGTGCTCACAGCCATTCCTCTATATTCTGCCTCAGCTGAAGACCTTGAAACAGTAGCTTGTTTCTTTGATTTCCAGGAAATTAAAGAGTCACCAAGGAATATACAATACCCTGTTACAGACCTTCTTGTGTCTGGACAAGAGGCCCAATCAGCATCACAAAAGCCCTTTACATGAAGTTCTGAGCTAGCAGAGAAGTATACTCCTCTACCTGGTTCATTCTTGATGTAATGGGGGACTTTAAGAGCAGCTGCATAATGAGGTTTTCGTGGCCTTGCCATGAATTGGCTTAGCTTATGGACTACAAAAGTGACATCAGGTCTGGTTATGGTTAAGTACAGCAGCCTACCAACCAGTCTCCTATAATGGCTCGGATCATCAAGTAATTCACCATCAAATTTGCTAAGCTTCAAGGTTTGATCCATAGGAACCTTAGAAGGTTTACATCCCAGCAAGCCAGCATCTTCCAATATCTCTAATGCATATTTTCTTTGGCATAAGGAGATTCCTTTATCTATTCTAGCAACTTCTAAACCAAGAAAATATCTCAATTCTCTCAAGTCCTTTAACTTGAACTTCTGATCTAACAGCACCTTAAAATCTTCAACCCCTTTTTGATCATTACTTGCAATTAAAACATCATCCACATACACTAACAAAACAATGAATGAATCACCATGTTGTCTAGTGAATAAGGAATAGTCTGCCTTAGATTGAACAAAACCAAACTCAACTAAGGCAGTGGAAAACTTGGAAAACCACATTCTTGATGCCTGTTTTAGTCCATATAAAGACTTGTTGAGTTTACATACTAGCTGTGATTGCTCCCCCTTACTGCATTGCTCCCCCTTGCTGTGAAATCCGGGTGGAAGGGACATGTACACTTCTTCATGCAATTCTCCATGAAGAAATGCATTGTTAACATCAAGTTGGCTGAGAAACCAGCCTTTCACAGCAGCTACATCAAGCACACACTTCACAGAGGCCATCTTAGCAACAGGTGAGAATGTGTCAATGTAGTCAAGACCTTCCTTTTGGGTAAAACCCTTAGCAACAAGCCTTGCTTTGTACCTTTCAATGGAACCATTGGACTGGTATTTCACCTTGTAAACCCACTTACATCCAATAGGCTTCTTTCCTGGTGGCAATGGAGTAACAGTCCAAGTATGATTAGCTTCCAATGCCTTAATCTCAGCATCCATAGCATCTTGCCAGTGGGGATTGCCTACTGCTTGGTGGTAAAATGCAGGTTCTGGGATTGAAGAAATAGCACAGCAAAAGGACTTGTATGAAGGAGAAAGGTTAGTGTAAGAAAGACAAGAATGAAGGGGGTGTGAGGTACCTGAAATGGAGGAGATTGGAAGGGTTGCAGATGAGACCTGATTACAATGGTAAGCTGCAAGATATGAAGGAGGCTTAGTAAGTCTATTAGACCTTTTAGGAGCAACAGATGGCTGACCAACATGTGGCTGGGCAGTAGAGGAAGGAGTGGACAGATTATGGTCATGGGAAGAATCAGATACATCAGGGAACTCCAGAATATCTTCATCAAAGTCATGATGGATTTGAACAATAGTATCATCAGATATGGACTGAAGAGAAGAGAAAGGATTGGAAGAAGGAAGATTAGGGAGAATAGGAGTGTGGGCAGAATTAGAAGAGAAATTGGGCAAAGGAATGAGATTAAGAGACTGAGAACTAGGATTAGAAGAGAAAGGAAACTCAGATTCATGGAAAACCACATCCCTAGAAATGAAAATGATATGAGAATCAAGGTCAAGAAGTTTATAACCTTTGACATTAAAAGGGTATCCTAGAAAAACACACCTTCTAGCTCTAGGAGTAAATTTATGCTTATGAGGATTAAGATTAGTGGCATAACATAAGCAGCCAAAAATCCTAAGGTGAGAGTAAGAAGGAGGTTTGTTGAACAAAAGCTCAAAAGGTGTTTTATGGTTAAGAATTGGAGAGCGAAGCCTATTAATTAAGTAGGCTGCAGTAAGAACACAATCTCCCCAATAAGATAAAGGAACATTGGATTGGATTTGCAAAGCCCTAGCAGTAGCAAGGATGTGTTGATGTTTTCTCTCCACAACTGAATTCTGTTGTGGAGTATAAACACAACTCATTTGGTGAATTATCCCATTGGAATTATAAAATTCTGGAAGGCTAAACTCTAGGGCATTGTCAGATCTAATGGCCTTAATTTTGGTCCCAAATTGTGTGAAAATCATGTTGTAAAAAGAAACAATTAATGGTCTAACATCAGATTTAGATTTGAGTAAGAAAATCCAAGTAGCCCTAGATGCATCATCAACAATAGTGAGAAAGTATTTATGACCATTAGAAGTTAAAACAGAAAAGGGGCCCCAAACATCCATATGGACAAGATCAAAAGGATAAGAGCATTTGTTATTATTGAAGGGAAAAGGAATTCTTTTCTGTTTTGCTAAAGGGCAAACAGTACAAGTCTTATTACAACATTGCTTAAGGAAAGGAAAAACATGGCTTAAGGACTGAACCTTTACATCAGAGGGATGTCCAAGCCGTGAGTGCCAAAGGGAAAACAAGTTTGTAGAAAGGGTAGATGAACAAGTAGCAGAAAAGGATTTGAAAGGCTGCTGTGACAGAAAATCAGCAAGACCAGTGGGGGCTTGATCCAAGCTAGAATCTTGCAGCAAATACAGGCCATCATGCATTTGGCCCATTCCAATCGTGCTCCAACAGGTAAGGTCCTGCAGAAAACAAAATTTGGACAAGAAAACAAGACATATGGATTGAGTTTTAGTTAAGGCACTGACAGAGAGGAGGTTAAATGTGAAAGAAGGAACACAAAGCACATTGGTAAGGGTAATATGAGAGGAAAGATGTATGGTGCCAATGTGTGTGACAACAGCAGCCTCCCCATTAGGTAATTCAACTATGGAATGTGAGATTTCAGTAAAGGAAGTAAACAATTTCGTAGAACAGACTATATGATCACTAGCACCAGTGTCTATGACCCATGTATTGAAGTTATAGGCTCTCCTATTTACTGTTTTAGCAGAGAAGACTAAATGCTGAAAATTATTGAGGTTACCTGCAACAGCATTAGATGGATAAGTCACTGCATTTGCTACATGAGAGGCCTGACCTGTTGTGGGTTGTGAAGTGGAACAAGAACCAATCAAGGTAAGGAGTTTGTGGTACTGATCTTGAGTGAATGAAGGAGTTTGATGAGTAGGCATGTGTGAGGTAAAATCATGAACTCCATTGCATTGATTGTTTTGAATTAACTCAAGATTAGATGAAATTTGATGAGCAGTAGCATTCCTGTTGTTCTTGAACTTAAACCCCGGTGGAAAACCATGCAACTTGTAGCACTTGCCCACGGTATGGCCCATTTTCCCACAATGAGTACACACAGGTCTCTCTTTCCCTTTGAAATTATTGCCTGAGCTTTTGGTAGCCAAAGCAACTCTGACATGATTGGTCACAGATCGTTGCATGTCTTCTTGAATGAATAAGGAATGTGCCTTATTGACAGAAGGCAGGGGATCCATTAACAATATCTGAGTTCTAACTTGGGAGAATGCATCATTTACTCCCATAAGGAACTTCATGGTTGATTCCTTAGCTTGAAGAGTCTTCAGCCTTTGGTTGATGCCACACGCACACTGACCACAAGTACATTGGGGAAATGGACTCAAATTCTGCAACTGATCCCATAAAACTTTGAGTTGAGTGAAGTAATCAGTGAGTGATTGATCTCCCTGATTGATCTCAGCAATCTGTTTTTGGATATTGAAGACTTTGGTTCCATTTCCTTGACAGAAAGTATCCCGGAGATCAATCCAAATATCCAAAGCAGTGTCTCTGTAGATGATGCTACCTTGGAGCTTTGGTGATACGGAGTTGATGATCCAGGTTCCCACCATGTTATCTGCGCGTATCCAAGCTTGAGCAGCTACTGGTGTATTCACCATTGGTGAAGAAATAGTTAAGGATCCATCAATGAAACCAAGTTTGTTCTTGGCAATCAAAGATTTCCTCACTGACCTCGCCCAAGCAAGATAGTTTTCTCCTCCAATCAAGGGCTGAGAAGTGAGAATTGCTCCTGGATTCTCTCCAGGATGCAAGAACAGAGGATTACTGAGATTGTAATCTTGTGAAGAAGATGAAGCTTCTGTATTAGAAGCATTGGCCGCTGATGTTTCTGCCATTAGAGGAGCTTCTAAAACAAAAGGAAAGATGAATGAAGAAAGCTTACAGAACACATAGTGGTGAATGAAGAAAGCTTCAAAGAAGATAACAATGGCGGAACAAGGAAAGAAAATTCCCAAATTGAATTAAGAAACTCTAGAAAGGAGAAGAGAAAATCTAGAGATTTTGCTCTGATACCATATTAAAACTGAATTTTGTGATTGAAATGAATTGATTACATTAATGGAAAGGTTTATACATATATATACCCAACCCCTGAGTATGTAACTGCCTAACAGAATGAAAACTACCAAAACAGAATTGCTACCACGTGTGAACACAACCTAACAGACTAACTAACTTCCACACGTGAGTCAATATGCCTACACTTAGTTAAGTACAAAACTACATGTAGTTTACAATACAAACCAACTAAGCTACATCCTTATCTTGCAGTTTAGACAAAACTATACAACACTTAATCAAAACTCTTGCTTGGTCTAATGCAGCCTTGGTTGCTCTGTTGCTGCTGCATTGTCCACTGCATTGTGATGCACTGGGGCTGCATCAGTGTGGGCTGCATCAATGTGATACCTGATGCACATGTTGCATTGTCCACTGCATTGTGATGCAGCTGGGGCTGCATCAGTGTGACACTCGATACACATGTTGCTACTGAATTAGGACTTTGTGCACATGTTGCTGCTGAATTAGAACTTTGACAGATTACCAGGTACAACAAGGTGACCAAAATTCTACTTCCCCGATTCATTACCATCATATTGGAAAAGAGTAGGAGACGCTGTCTTATATTCCGGCGCAGCCATTGCCCAAATCAACTCTACCAGCACCAAGGGTGGCTCCAGCGAATTCACCAAGAAAAAAAAGGGGTTGAGCCAGGCAAATTCTTTCAGAAGACACATCCCAACCAATTTCTATCTCATTTTCTCCTCTCCACAAATCACTCCACTTTTCTCCCCAACCAAACACACCCTAAGGGTGGCAGTGATTAAATCATTCATAAGAAAAAAAGAAGTGAAAAAAGCATAAGACCTAAAATGGAAAGGAATTAAAGATTTTTTGACCCCTTAAACATCGAATTTGGGGATCTTTATGAAATACAAATTCGCAGGCCTTTAAACTGTCTTTCTCATCCAACTTCAATCGCCTCAGTAACATATCTAAGCCAAAGATTATGTTCAAAATCAGTAAGGTTGTGTAGGCTAAAATCCTAAACCAAATCATATTTGTATTTTTATGCGAATTTCCTCTAGTTCCTTACTTTGTTTGGGCTCAAATCAAATCGGGAGAAACCTCTCTTTAACTTCATTGAGACCGTATTAAAATTTAGTTCAATAGTCCTTTTCATTACACAAGTCTACTCGTACCTTTCTTGATAAATCTTGCTAGAATTAATTTCATTATCTATCAAAAGACATATTCATGCATTAAAACTCATTTAAGCACAAAATTAATTACTAAACATTATTCCAAAACCAAAAATAGAATGCAAGAATGAACACAAAATAAGCATGAAAATGCATTCTAATAATTATATTAATATGCAAAATTATGTCATTATCAAAAAGCTCACACATAAAGGGAGATATTTGTTATGAATTGTAATGTTCATGTGTGAGTGGTGTCAGTTAGGTTGTGAAGTCTCACATTGAATACTAATAATAAGAATGAGTGGTTAATAACTTAATGTAACATAATTGATTCCAAACCCACATGCTTAAACTTTCCTCTAGTTTGATTCAAGTTCTTGTTGTTTATAAACAAGTTTCCTCTAGTTTAATTCAAGTTCTTAGTTGTTTATCTTATAAACTATTTAGGCATTGAATTATTCCGCTGGCTTTGATACTTGACATAAAGCATCAAACCACCTTTAATCTCATCAAATAAGAGAAAATTATTATCATTCTAAACAGCTTATCCTTCTGTTACCGTACCCTCTCGACCAGTCAGTGGTTTAGTCGTACATAAACTAGATCACAAATGAGTGGAATGTATTACACAACTGGTTTTGGGAACAATCGGCCCTACTGACAACAAAAAAGTGAGAAATATCACCTTCTTTGTCTTTGTATAAATGGGACTCTAGCTCCATGCATGCATGCCGATCACAAATGAGTGGAATGTATTACACATGTGTAATACATTCCACTCATTTGGGAACAATCGACCCTACTAATAACAGATAAGTGAGAACTGGCTACCACCTTCTTTGTCTTTGTATAAGTGGGATTCTGGCTCCATGCATGCATTATCATGATTCATGTGGTCATAAATAGTGAAAGAACCAGTTGCATGGTTGGTAATAAAATGACAAGCACAAATTAAAAACAATAGAAGGAAAGTGAACAAGATATATATTGTAGGAAAAATATAGATCAAACGAAAAAAATGATCAAACGGTAGTACAATATACAAACGTCATATATACTTTACTTATAAATTGAATTTATTTTTATGGGAACTTATAAATTGAATTGGTAATGGATATAGGGAAATTGCCGTTGCACTGCACACTACATGACATTTGGAATCTTGTATTCAAAACACAGATTCAGTTATAAATTTGAAATAGTGGAATCATGTCTTAAAAACACAATTTCACAATTTAACTAAAACCCACAATTTCAACATCAAATTTTTTTTTTCTTTGTTGATATATTAGTATTTTTGAAATTTATTTTTGGAAATAAAATAAAAGATTTATTTTTTATGTATTTGGAAAATCCATGGCTCAAGGAATGGATTAGGTTTAGGCTTTTGCAACAACACCCTTAATTTGTCCAAACCGCCTGACCCATTCCACACCACCCCGCCCTACATGGATATAAATATAATATTTATATCTAAGGAAATTTGGCAAGTTTAACAATTAAAGTGGACGGTCAGTGTCTCCATTTCAAGCTTAAGAAATTTTATCTTTGAGTAGGCTTCAGTCAGCTCTCCATTCAGTGTCTCCATTTCACATTTGGTCTCCTTGTATCGCACTAGATCCTCTGCCCTCTTCATCTTTTTAATGACTGCGTTAGCCACTTTTGCATATTCACCGGTCTTTTCAAGGAGGGAATTGTAGGTCTCTTATAGTCCCACTATTCCGTCATCTTCCTCAGCATCAGATTCCTCCACTATCCCTATTGACTCCAATTCAATGTGCTCACCAAGCTCTTCCACTAGCACACTCAAATCATCTGAAGATTCCACATGAGCAATGGTCATGAATGCAGAGAAGTTTCCCTCTCCATCACAGCTTTCATCTGAATCTAAATTAGAGGAGTCGGTGTCACTAAGAGTGGTGGCATACACGTTGCCCTTCGCTCTTAAATAACTAGGACACTCTTTCTTGAGATGTCCTTGTCCATTGCACTCGAAGCACGTGATTCCTTGAGAGGATTGAGAATCCTTCCCATCTGTCCAAATCAAAATCTATGAATCTGTAAATCCCCAAAGCTAAATCATCAATGGCTAAACCATCGCTCGTCCACCACCACAATGATTGCACCCACCATTGCAACAAAATTCCTAAGTATCAAAACTTGTTCAAAGTTCTGATTAAACAAATGTAGTACATTACCATTGTGGAGCTTTTTTTTTCTTACTTTTTTTTGAATAAGTAGCAACAAAGTGATGCCCATGTTCTATCTAAACCCTTTTATTTCCAGGAAAAAAAAAGTAATTTCTATGTTGTAATATAGCAAGTAAAAGTGATTTTATTTGATGGACATAAAACACAGATAAAATAGTTTACTTATGTAAGGCTGAATTTTATCAACCATCTTGTTAGCTTTATTCCATGCCAAATTTGCTTGTATTTTAGATATTAGTAACCCTGTATTTAGGTAGAAATCATGTAAGGGTAGTGTGTGAAAGAGTGTGAAGAATTTCTCAAGATTGTGCAAAGAAGCAGGGACTCGCGACTGGATCTCACGAATGGCTTGCGGCTTGCAAGCCACCAGAAAGTTGCATACGTGCCAAGCATGCCAGAAGCTGAAGAGTCGCGCCAGTTGTTGCACTACAGGACAAAAGTCCCAGGCTGGCCAGGCCGTTTGCTCGCAGCTTAAACTCGCGACTCAACCCAGTCTCGAGGTCAAGTCGCTAGAACACCCTGTTTGGGAAAAACTGACTTTTCACATTTCTTCTCACCCTACTATATATATACCCTTATACCAATGATTTTGAGAGAGTTTCTAGAGAGAATTTTGAGAGAAAAACCCTAGAGAAAAACAAGATTGACTCGTCCACAATCTTCATATAGAGACTCTTCAAATTCCTCTACTCTCTTCCTTTCCATTGTTAAATCCTTGAGAGACACATTACCAAAACCTTTACTCACCATACCCATATCTATGAGAAGGTTGTTTGGTGCTTTGGGAAGCAATTAAGAAAGGACCAATTTCATATTGGTAGATGCTATGATTAAGTAGCAGAATCCCGCAAGCTAAAGAAGAAATACGTTTGACGTAACCTCGTTGGAGTAGGAGCTTGGAGGGCTTAGGTACATTGGGTAGATTAGGCTTGGAGGGTCTTCTGTTGTTCATGTATCCCAACTACATTCTTTAGTGGATTGTTTACTGCTTGGAGGGTGGCAAAGAGGTTTTATGTCGAGGGCTTCAGTTTTCTCTTCGATAACACATCGAGTGTTGTCCTTGTGTTTACATCTCTCTTCCCTTAAATCTTTTCCATTTAATTTCTACTGTGGATGTGATTTTAATTGGTTTAGATTGTTTATCAATTCTGTTTTAAGCTTATGTTCATATTCTGCACATTAATTGTTTGACATTAAGCTTGAATTGGTATTTTGTAAATTGGGGGTCTAATCATTCAAGGGTGTTTTGTACACATATTGAACTTTCAATTAGTATCAGAGCGGGTTCACTCATATTGGTTTCATTACCTTAGTGTGATCCTTGACCTCAAATTGAGATGGACCGGTCTCAATCTTTAAATGCTCCACCATATTTTGATGGCAACAACTATGCCTTTTGGAAGGTGAGGATGAGAGCATTTTTGTGTTCTATTGATGAGGCTGTGTGGGATGCTGTTGAAATTGGTTGGACAAAGCCTGAGGCAGCTAAATCCACTTGGGATAAGGCAACCCTTGCAGCATCAAATGCTAATAGCAAAGCACTTAACGCAATTTTTTGTGGTGTGTCCTCAGATGAGTTTCATCGGATTTCTCATATCACCGTTACCAAGGAAGCATGGCAGATTTTGGAGACCACTTATGAGGGTACAAAGAAAGTTAAGGACACAAAGTTACAGATGCTGACTACTCGGTTTGAGGAGCTCAGGATGAGTGAGGATGAGCGAGGATGAGTCCTTTGACTCTTTCTATAGTAAGTTAAATGAAGTGGTCATTGGCAAGTTCAACTTGGGAGAAAAAACAGAGGACTCGAAAGTTGTAAGAAAAATTCTCGGGTCATAGCCGGAGATCTTCTGTGCAAAGGTGACTGCAATTGAGGAAAGCAAAGACCTTGATGAAATCAAAGTCCAAGAGCTGATTGGTTCTCTCCAAACGTATGAGCTTTCATTACCAAATCAAAGAAAGAGCAAATCACTTACTCTTAAGACGATAAATGAAAGGGTAGAAACTCATGGTTCATCGGATGAGGATGTAGTTGAAAAGGATGTTGCCTACCTTGCAAAGAATTTCCGCAAATTTCTAAAGTTCAAGAATAGTGAGAAATTTGGTGATAAAGGGAATTCTTTGAGTTCTAGAAAAAAGAAGAAGGACTTCAAAAAGAAACAAGGGAAGGAGTCTCAACCTACTTAAGGTGTCACTTGTTTTGAATGCAATGAACATGGTCATTTCAAAAGGGAATGTCCTAATTACTTGAGATCGAAAGGCAAGGTGTATGCCACTATTCTTAGTGACTCAAACTCCTCCACCTCTGATTCTGAGGATAGCTGTGATGAAGAAGGGAATTTCTCAGCATTCATGACTGTTGCTCATGGTGAGTCCTCGGAGGACTTGAATTTGCTTATAGAAGAGCTTGGGGAGCATAGTGATGAGGAATTCATGGGAATTGTAAAAGAATCAGATGTTGATGAAGATGAAGATACAGCCGGTCTTAGATAAAACTACAATTCTCTACTTAAGAAGTCAAGGGAATATGCAAGGGTGGCCAAGGCAGCTGTGAAAAAGATGAAAAAAAGCTAAGGAGGACTATAGAAGTCTCCTAGTGAGATATAAGGAGATCAAGTGTGAGATAGAGACGCTAAATGGCGAACTAACCGAAGCTTACACCAAGGTAAAATTCCTTGAGCTTGAGGTGGTTCAAGCAAATGCCAAGGTAGAGCGAGTCTCCACAAAGAAGCTTGATAATGTCATTTCCTCTCAAAAGACCTTCTCTGACAAAACCGGATTAGGATACACCAGAGAAAGTAGTTCAGTTGTGAACATCCCCAAAGAAGTGAAGTTTGTGAAGGTCAAAGAGCTGATGGTAACTGCCTCTATTGTTGAAAAGGAAAATGTTGAGAAGAGGATGAATGTAGCTGACCAATGAGTAGTGAACAAGCCCCGTAATCAATCTGTGGTTAGGTTTGAAGCCAGAGCAAAATCTCTTCCACGATTGTAAAGAGGTCCTAGAATGAACCATCTATGTCATCACTACGAACTTCAAGGGCACACCTGACCCAATTGTCATAAGCTGAGAGCATTGAGGAATGCAAGTGATCAAAGGTCAAGAGGACCAAGAAATGACAAAAGGACTTAGGCTGTTAAGTCATCAAAAGATTGAAATAGTGATCCCAGAATGATGAACGTGATGAAGATGATTAGTGCATTCACCAATTGCTTGGAAAGCTTCATTAAAAGGTTTGAAAGTCCTAACTATCGTACCCAATCCTATAGGGATATCACCCCAAACGCACGTGACGTGTGGGTGAAGAAAGGTACTCATGCATAAACATTACAACATGTCCATGCATTAATACTTCCTATGTTTGGTTGTGTGCTTGTTGGTTGTTTGAGTTGTAAACTGGCTGTTTGTTTGGTTTTGCATCAAATATTTTTACATGGTTGTTTTAGATCAATCTTTTCATTCTTGTGTGTCAAAAATCCAAAAACTCATAAAAAAAATAGAAAATCTAAAAAGTTTTGATCGACATTGTTGAGTTTTGTCTCAAAATATGTTTTACCTCGTACCTTTATGCAAATGGCTTTGTGCATCTACGACCATAGCTTGTTTCCTATGCACTCATATCATTGTGGGAGAAATTTTGAAATCTATGTGACTATTGTAAATAGATCTTCAACCTTGTCATAAATGACTAGTGAATGATCTTGTTGATCTTGAGACATGCATAGACTTGTGCCTATATATCTTCCCACTCTTTTATTTTTGCTTAAAGAGCTCACTAAATGTAAATCTCCAAATGAAAAGAGATATTGAGCTGCAAAAGCCTGTCACACATACTAGTATTTGACTAGGAAAAAGGGAGAACGACCAAAATTAAAATTGTATGATGCCCAAATAGCCAAAGGCTATCTCATCAAAATGAAATATCAAAAATTTCAGGCATCGATCTCACAATGAGATGTATTGATTCAAAAAGATCAAATAATATGTTGAACATGGAGCCAAATGAAAATTTTCAAAGATATTGTACTTAAGTTTTATTTGTGGGAGGTCATATATGCATATTTCTATAATTGAGATAAGTCACATTAACTAGTGCTAGTTATGTATGCCTTGATTGAATTGATCATTGAAGCTTCACATTAGACTAAGGACTATCTCATTTTTTATATTCACACACAACACACATGTCTATGTTCAATGAATGCCATATTCATTTGTGTGATTGTACTTGATTAAATGTGTTTTCACATGCTCAATCCTTGTTGATCAAACACAAAAAGATTTTTGAGTGTTTTAGCTATTTTTGGAAAGTCTTTTGTTTTTGCAAAAATGTCAAAATTTCAAAAAACAGTGTTACCCTGTTTTAGCAACTCAGTCTCAATGCCCCAGTCGTGAAAAATACTTAGAATATTTTTCAAAATTTGGGTTTTTAATGTTTCTCGTGATTCAATCTGGCGACTTGTTCATGGGTGGAAGGTCCAGTCACGAAAGGGCTTAGAGATTTTCGCGGCTTACCTTGCGACTCTCTCACGGGTAGAACTTCCAGTCGCGAAAAACACTTAGAAAAATTTTTCAAATTTTTTGTCTTGAGTGTTCTGGCGTCTGGCCCTGGCGACTTGCTCGCGACTTGACTCAGTCACAAAAATCGCGTGTTTTGCACATATAAGTCAGTTTTTAAATGTTTTCAATTTTTCCCTCAAACATTTCTGACTGTTCATTGTCTTCCCCATTTCAAACCTCTCTAAAACTTACTGTGTCACTCTCGAAGAACCTTTATTTTTGCATCTTTTCAACTTCTAATCTCCAAGAAAAAGGTATGGATTTTTCTATTCTCAATCTATATTTCATGTTTTTAGTGAGATGTTGTTGGAGTTTTGTGTTTTATGGATTTCGAACATGGGTTTGTTCCTTTTGTTGGCTTTGGGAGTATGGGTTCTATTGATTTTCCCTATAAGATGCTTATTATGCTTAATATATTTGAGTATTTTGCCTAATCTGTGTTGATTGGTAAATTTCATACCCATATGATATGTGTTTGGATTCTCTGTGACTTACTCTGAGTGTGAGTATGGTTGTTTCAAAATGATTCTTCTGATTGACTTTTAATGCTTTGATTTTGTGTTGCTATTGTCTACTCTGTTTAGGATTCGAGCATCTCACACTCATTAAAATAAAATATGTCTCATTGACATATATTTTCTTTTGAATGAATGTGGTATACAGTGCCTCAATACTGCTGATTGTTGCATGTTGAATTCTATGCTTGGGTATGTACCATAAAATGTTCTTGTTTGAGTTGTTATGCTCTCTGTTAAAATGAGTTATTCATAAGAATTGTTGATAGGTTGTTCTATGCTTTTTTGTTTTGGGCTATCTCCTTCATTGTCTGATTCTAAGTTGAATATGGTCTAAATGTTGTCTTGATACTCCGTCCTTCTCTATGACACTAACATGTTACTAATGTTTTGTGTGTTCATCTATTGTGCTCTGTTGTTGTGGCCATTTTCTGCTTGATTACAGATGAACCCATCTCCTACAAAGAAGAAAACTCCTGCTAAGAAATCTGAGAAAATGATGAAAATGGACCATAACCTATTTAGGTCTGTTTATCACTTTGAGAGATATAGAGATTCTTTCATGAAAGGAACTATTATTCAGGAAAGGTTTGTCGACTTAAGGGAATTGAAGGACACCTTCATTCCAGGTTGTTTTGAAGGCAGAGGATGGGATAAATTATTGAGTGACCTACCTGCAGTTTATGAGCCTTTAATAAGGGAATTCTATGCAAATGCTGTGATAGAGGAGGATGAGTTGAGATGTTAGGTCAGAAGAAAGGAATTCACTATAGATGTCCATGACATAGATGAGGTGCTAAGGCTTGAAGGTTTAGAGGACCATGACTTCACAAACTACAAGGACAGGGTGTTATCTATAGAAACTATCCAAACTCGCATTGGTGGACAAAGAGAGGGGAGATGCCTCAACACTACAGCATTTTCGGCTGACATGAGGTGCCTAACCACCATCATGATGTTCAATTTGTATCCAGTGAGGAAGCTGACTACAATTAACAATGCAGAGCTATCTTCCTCATGGAACTCAAGGAGAAAACCTTCATTGACATCATCTCTCACATCTTTGACACTATTGTGGATGAGACTAGAACCACCTCTAGGCCCAAGCTGATCTTTCCTAGTCTTCTTATGAGACTTTTCAGAGCAATAGGTATTGTCATCCCTCAAGATATCAGCCCCATGCCTACACTTTTAGCCATCAACAAGCTAACCATCATCAGGATACAAATCCGTCTTCCAGGTGATAAAAAGGAAGGTGACCAAGGTGATGGTGACCAAATGGAGACTGAGACAGTGGCTGCAGGACAAGTTTTATCATCTAGAAGTCGAGGCAAGAGGAGCAGAACTTCAACCTCATCAGAGGTACCTACAGATGCATTTCAGATCATCCTGGAGAGGATTGATGGACTCAGAGAGGTCCAGAATGAGCATATTGACAGGATGACAGCAATTCAAGATCAGCTCGACTTACTTTTAGCCAAGTTTGACAGCTTCAACACCTATCAGTGACCCTTTGGCCGTTCCGGTCAAAAAGGGGGAGAACGTTTAAGGGAAAACTCTTGAAGGGGAGTGCCATTTTAAGGGGGAGCTTGTCATAAAAGTGTTTTCATTATGTTTTTCAATTTTACTTTATGGTTTTATGTTTTATGGGCTTAATACTCTGTGGTTAAATTTCTGGTTTAAAGGTTTAAATCTGGTTTAAAACTCATGGATTTGTTTGGTTATGATACTTTGGTTTATATTTATATATTTGAAATCTTTTTTCATGTGTTTGGTGTCTTTGTGCCCATGTTGCTTTTGTAAGCTTTTGGAGTTTGTTTCCATGAGAATTTGTAGACTTTTGTGGTTTGTACCATGCTATGCAACCTTTATGTTCTGTTGACAATGCTTCTAGCTAAATGTTTCTGCATTTCCTTTAAGTATTTTCACTCTTGTGCCCTTGTAGGATATTGTTCCTAGATGCATATACTTTATGTATAGTGCATTGGTTGAGTGTTGGGCATGCAAGTGATTTGCATTGAGCTTATTGACTCGTATGTCCGGATGTTCATTCCAAGTGTGAATGAGCATTGTGGTCACTATTTTATAGTGATTGCCTGTTTGGTTAAGCCATGGTTTATTTCTCATTCCTTTTTACTTGATCTCATTATGCTTGCCTCATATGCCTTACAAGTTTTTTGCATACAATGATCAAATTGTGTTGTTATGTTTTAGGAGTTACTTGTTCATATGATTCAAGAGCTGATTAGATTCTAGAGTTAGGTGTGAGTGAGTTTTGTTCAACTGTTCCCAACTCACATTTTAAGTCTAGAGTTTGTTTTAGGGTTTTGTCACGGAATAGCCAAAGGGGGAGATTGTAAGGTTGAATTTTATCAACCATCTTGTTGGCTTTATTCCGTGCCAAATTTGCTTGTATTTTAGCAATTAGTAACCCTATATTTAGGTGGGAATCATGTAAGGGTAGTGTGTGAGAGATTTCTCATTCCTTTTTACTTGATCGCATTATGCTTGCCTCATATGCCTTACAAGTTTTCTGCATACAATGATCAAATTGTGTTGTTGTGTTTCAGGAGTTACTTGTTCATATGATTCAAGAGCTTATCAGATTCTAGAGTTAGGTGTGAATGAGTTTTGTTCAACTGTTCCCAACTCACATTTTAAGTCTAAAGTTTGTTTTAGGGTTTTGTCACGGAATAGCCAAAAGGGGAAATTGTAAGGTTGAATTTTATCAACCATCTTGTTGGCTTTATTCCGTGCCAAATTTGCTTGTATTTTAGCAATTAGTAACCCTGTATTTAGGTGGGAATCATGTAAGGGTAGTGTGTGTGAGAGAGTATGAAGAATTGCTCAAGCTTGTACAAAGAAGCAAGGACTTGTGGTTGGATCTCGTGGGTGGCTCGCGGCTTGCAAGCCGCCAAAAAGTTGCACACATGCCAAGCATGCCAAAAGTTGAAGAGTCACGCCAACTGTTGCACTACAGGACAAAAGTCCCAGGCTGGCCAGGCCGTTTGCTTAGGGCTTGAACTCGCGACTCAACCCAGTCGCGAGGTCAAGTCGCCAGAACACCCTATTTAGGAAAAACTGACTTTTCACATTCCTTCTCACCCTACTATATATATACCTTTATACCCACGATTTTGAGAAAGCTTCTAGAGAGAATTTTGAGAGAGAAACCCTAGAGAAAAACAAGATTGACTCATCCATAATCTTCATATAGAGACTCTTCAAATTTCTCTACTCTCTTCCTCTCCATTGTTAAATTCTTAAGAGGCACATTATCAAAACCTTTACTCACCATACCCATATCTGTGAGAAGGCTATTTAGTGCTTTGGGAAGCAGTTAAGAAGAGACTAATTTCATATTAGTAGATGCTATGGTCAAGTAGCAGAATCCAGCAAACTAAAGAAGAAATAGGTTCAGCGTAACCTCGTTGGAATAAGAGCTTGGAGGGTTTAGGTACATTGGGTAGATTACGCTTGGAGGGTCTTCTACTGTTCATATATCCCAACTACATTCTTTAGTGGATTGTTTATCGCTTGGAGGGCGGCGGAAAGGTTTTACGCCGAGGGCTTCGGTTTCCTCTTTGATAACATGTCGAGTGTTGTCCTTGTGTTTGCATCTCTCTTCCTTTAAATCTTTTCCATTTAATTTCTGCTGTGGATGTGATTTTAATTGGTTTAGATTGTTTATCAATTCTGTTTTAAGCTTATGTTCATATTTCGCACATTAATTGTTTGACATTAAGCTTGAATTGGTATTTTGTAAATTGAGGGTCTAATCATTCAAGAGTGTTTTGTAGACATATTGAATTTTCAACTTAAAACAAATTCTAGAAGAGAAATGAACAACAATAATATAATATCTCTAGATATTATAATATAACGACTTATTATTTGATAATTCAACCAATACAATGGGGTCGGAGAATTCAAATTATAGATATCTTTATTGGAAATACTTAAGATAAAAGTTAACGAAAGTTGACAAAAGGACATAGAGTGAAACATTTTTAAAAGTTTAGTGAAAAAATAAACCCTTTAAATTTTAAGACGAAAAGTGAACTTCATGCAAAGTTTAGGACTATATGTGTATATATATATATATATATGTATATATATATATGATATGGGGTTCAAGTTACACCTGATGTAACTCTAAAGAGTCACATTTTCTAAACCATTGGATTTTAGTAGATCCAAAAATAAAAAAGATGGACTCATTAATGCTAATATTCTAATAAGGATCTCATTTATTATCCTTATTTATAACATTCCATACATATCTCTAATCCCAAAAATAGGTATATTTTTCTCTCTGCTCTCTCTTTCTCATCCACTACATGTTTCTCTCTCCTCCATTGCTCTTCCACCTCCATTTTCATAAGGTTCCACCTCCAAAGCCACATAGAATCTAATAAATCAATGACTCACACTAATTAAACATTAGGCTAAAGTAAATAACTTAAAAATTGAAACTAACCTCCACAGCCACATATTGAAGGCAGCAAAAGCATTATTGCACAAACTGGCAAAACTTAGATTGTGATTGACTTCTCTAAGTGTGAGAGCCATACCAGCTGTGTGAACCTAATGGCCATTGGAGGTAGAACCGTAGATCTAGAGTTGTCTTATTGATTTTCACTTGGATAAGTCTTATTGCAATGAAAGCACTGATGCAATTTCAATTATTTGACAAAACTATTTGTCATGTTCTTACATATTAACTTAAAAGATGTGCCTATGATAGAAAATATGACCAAGTTTTTTTTTTTTTTGGTAGAAAGGAAATGCATTAAAAACTAAAGAGTTTTGGGACAAAGTTTATTACGTAACACATCATTCAGATTTGAAAGATAACCTAACAAGTGCTACAATACAAAATCAAAGGTTTGATTGACTCCCAATCTGGCCAACCGTAAGCACATTTCAATTATTTGACAAAACTATTTGTCATTTTCTTACATATTAACTTAAAAGCTGTGCTTGTGACAGAAAATATGACCCTTTTTTATTTTTGGTAGAAAGGAAATGCATTAAAAACTAAAGAGTTTTGGGACAAAGTTTATTACGTAACACATCATTCAGATTTGAAAGATAACCTAACAAGTGCTACAATACAAAATCAAAGGTTTGATTGACTCCCAATCTGGCCAACCGTAAGCACATTTCAATTATTTGACAAAACTATTTGTCATTTTCTTACATATTAACTTAAAAGCTGTGCTTGTGACAGAAAATATGACCCTTTTTTATTTTTGGTAGAAAGGAAATGCATTAAAAACTAAAGAGTTTTGGGACAAAGTTTATTACATAACACATCATTCAGATTTGAAAGATAACCTAACAAGTGCTACAATACAAAATCAAAGGTTTGATTGACTCTCAATCTCGCCAAGCATAAGCACATTCGTTAATTTTGCTGTAATAATGCCTAACAAGCACCTAGTAAAGCTAGGAAACCAACAACCTATGATTAAGTTATTTACTTCAGCCTTATGTTTAATATTTCGAGTTTTTGATTCATCAAATTCTATGTGGCTGTGAAGGTGGAACCCTATGTAAATGAAGGTGGAAGAGCAATGGAGGAGAGAGAAACATGTAGTGGATAAGAAAGAGAGAGTAGAGAGAAAAATATACCTATTTTTGGGATTAGAGATAGATATAGAATGTTATAAATAAGAATAATAAATGAGATCCTTATTAGAATATTAACATTAATGAGTGTATTTTTTTTACCATTGGATATAATTTTATTCAATGGTTTAAAAAATGTGTAACTCTTTAGAGTTATACCAGGTGTAACTTGAACCTATTTATATATATATATATATATATATATATATGTATATATACATTTGAATAATGTCGTATAAAATTGTGAGATTTCAAAAACTTATGTGATATAACCTAAAGTCAAAATTTTATACAACATTTAATTTATTTGAAAGATCAATATCATTCTTTCACTAAAGTGTAAGTAAATTAGGGTAGTTTTCAAACTTGTACTTTTTTTAAGGACAACACATTAAATGATATTCAATTAAAAAGTTTGATTTGTTAAATTAAACTAGCAATATAAGTGAAAGAAAAAAAAGGAAGGCAACAAATCATTTTTCTCCTAATTTGGTTGGGTAGAAGTGATGGAAAGGCAAAGAAAATGGAAGGATTTTCTTTCCCTCAAATCTACCATTCCCTTTCCTTCCATTTTGGATTAAAATTGAGAGAGTGTGAAACAAAGTGTTTTAATTTTAATTAAAAATTGATCCATAGCATAAATCATTTTCTTGCATTTTTCCCTACTAAACAAACAACATGAGGGATGAAAATTTTCCTTTCTCTTCCATTTCCTCTCCTTTTCCACTTTTTCTTTTCATTGTTCTTTGTTCTCACCCTCATTTTGTGAAATATAGTGTAGATAAAATCCTACTAGTATTTTTTTTTTTTTTTTTTTTTTTGTTGGTTATGCATAAGAATATATTAAAGAAATACAAGGGAGGGCCCTAAACCATATCCAACTTCTGGATCTAGCATCCAAGAATGAAGAGAGGAGATGGAGATTGGTCAATCTCAATTACAAAGGGCAGTCCATTGGTTCACATTGTGAGACAAAAAACATATGTTCCGAGAAATGAAAATGAAATCCCAACAAAAGAGGGAGGACAAAGCCTCCTTAAATTCGGTGAAGAAGGAAGTTAGAAAACAAGTCTGGGAGGAGTGTAGACTCAACAAGGCTTCAATCACACCTTTAGAATCCTCTTTAAAAAATAAAATATTGGAGTTTAATGGCTTGGAAAGCAGATTGGGCTTCTCCTAGCTAGTGTCGGATCACCAGGAGAGAAGTGGTTAGAATGGGCAGATACCACGTCTCCAAACTCATTACGGCATACTGCTGCTATGAAGGAAGAGTGGGGTCTGATTGCAACATCAAAATTAATCTTAGTCTAGCCAATTTTTTGAGGGGACCCAGAAATAAGTGAGTGATTTGCAATTAAGGACCAAGCGGCCGGCAACATGACCGACATATATCTATCATCTTGTTTATCGTAGATAAGATCCTACGTGCTAATTTTTGTTACTTTGCGACGTTCTGCATGAGTTGTAAGTTCATCATTAGGGGCTTTTAGGAGCTACATTTTTCATTTATAAATATTTTACAGTAAAATTTCTAATATTAAGAATTTTGTTAAAAAAAGAAAAAACATGTGGACAACACGAGGGATGAAAATTTTTCTCTTTTCTATTCCTTCTCCTTTTCCACTTTTTCTTTTCACTGTTCTCAGTTCTTACCCTCATTTTATGAAATATAGTGTAGATAAGATCCTACTCTGTTTTTTTGTTATGAATAAGCCCTAAACCATATCTAACTTCTTGATCTAGCACCTAAGAAGGAAGAGAGGAAATGAAGATTGGTAAATCTTAATAACAAAAGGCAGCCCATCGGGTTACATTGTGAGGCAAAAAAACATATGTTCCGAGAAATGAAAATGAAATCCCAACAAAAGAGGGAGTACAAAGCTTCCTTGAATTAATTCGGTGAAGAAGGAAGTTAGAAAACAAGCTGGGGAGGAGTGTAGATCCAACAAAGCTTCAATGACACCTTTGGAATCCCCTTCAAAAAATTAAATATTGGAGCTTGATTAATTATAGAACAGTACTCTACTTGTTTAATGGCTTGGAAAGCAGATTGGACTTCTCCTAGTGTTGGATCACCAGGAGAGAAGCGGTCGAATGGGCAGAGACCACGTCTCCAAACTCAATACGGCATACTGCTGCTATGAAGGAAGAGTGGGGTCTGACTGCAACATCAAAATTATCAAATTAAAATTAATCTTAATCTAGCCAATTTTTTGAGGGGACCCAGAAATAAGTGAGTGATTTGCAATTAAGGACCAATCGGCAACATGACCAACATATATCTATCATCTTGTTCATCGCAGATAAGATCCTACGTACTAATCTTTGTTACTTTGCGATGTTCTGCATGAGTTGTAAGTTCATCATTAGGGGCTTTTAGGAGCTACATTTTTCATTTATAAATCTTTTACAGTAAAATTTCTAATATTAAGAATTTTGTATTAAAAAAAAAAACGTGTGGACAATCTTTCTGCACGTATCATTAGTCTTTTAACGGATCAAATTTGATGTGCCAGGGTGAGAAATCCCAGGTCATTATCATATTATCATTCATGTTGTGCAGTGCATGAGTTGTATGGTTTCTCTCTCTCTCTTTTCACACTTCTATAAATTTCCGCCTACAATAACCTTACAAACCCACCAACGTTCTAAGAAAAAAAATGATGCACACAAAACTCAGCCCCATGACTTCTCTTCTCCTTTTTATCTTTCTCTCATCTCTCACTGTAAGCACTCTAACAGTCTAAGTACTCTCATTCTCTGATACGTACATGAATTTGAGCTAATAGATCATGTGGATGTAGTATAATGTTTCCCGTTAATTGTGTTGAGTCAATGTGTTATAGATGTTTGTTATTTTAAAGTCTATGTTTACTAGAGTCCTTGGCAGTAAGAGTAGTGTTTGTATTATTCTTGGTAGTAGGAGTCCAATAGTTAACTTGCTTTACTTGTCCAAGTGTTTAGGACAATATTATGTGAAAAATGAGTCCCATGATTAGAACTTATTGTGTCTTACCAGGTATTTTAAATTGTTTGGGAGTTTTTGGTTCCTTATTTTTCAATTGTTAAGTCGTAGCAGCCAAAATTTTATTTATTTTTTCCCTCCAAATATTGTACCAGAGTTTTGGGTTCTCAAAACGCTTAACTAAACCGATTATACATATCACCCTCACTTTGTTTCCAGTTTCCACGTTGTCTTTATTATACATTCATACACTTTTCCTTTTGTGTTAATACAGGTTGGGTCCACTGGTGAAAACCCATTCACCCCGAAAACCTATCTGATACGGTATTGGAACAAAGAGATCCAAAACAACCAAGCCAAGCCAATCTTTCTCCTATCCAAGGCGTCTCCATTGAGCGCAACTGAGTCAGCCAGTTTCTCCAAACTCGCCGCCCAGAACGCTCTCTCCTCTCAGCTCTCGGCCTTCTGTGCCTCCGCGAACCTCCTCTGCTTCCCCGATTCATTATCATCAACGTTTGCCCAAAAAGACTTTGTCAACGCTGTCCAAAAAAAATACATCCAAAAGAATTACCAAAAAAATACCGATAGAACCAGGCTCACAACAAACAATGGCCACTCTGCTAGCACCAAGGGTGGCTCCGGCGAATTCACCAAGCAAAGGGTGGAGCCAGGCATATTCTTTCGGGAGTCTATGTTAAAGAAAGGGAAGGTGATGCCAATGCCGGACATCAACGATAAATTGCCTGAAAGGTCATTTCTGCCTCGGTCGATTTCTTCAAAACAACCATTTTCCACGTTGAAAGTCACTGAGCTGAAGCACTTTTTTCATGCGGGTGATAATTCGACTATGGAGACTATGATAGTTAAGTCCTTGAGTGAGTGCAAGGGGGCTCCAAACCCTGGCGAGACCAAGCGGTGCGTGTCTTCGGCTGAGGACATGATCGACTTTGCAGTTTCAGTGTTGGGTCGAAACATTGACATTCTAACGACCAAGAATGCAAATGGGTCAAAGCAGAATATAATGATTGGATCAATCGAAAGGATCAACGATGGGAAAGTCACGAACTCAGTCACTTGTCATCAGTCCCTGTTTCCTTACCTTCTTTATTACTGTCATTCAGTTCCAAAGGTTCGGGTCTACCAAGTGGATATACTTGATCCAAATTTTAAGACTAAGATCAATAACGGTGCTGCCATCTGTCACATGAACACGTCGGATTGGAGCCCAACTCATGAAGCCTTCTTGGCTCTAGGGTCAACTCCGGGTCGGATTGAGGTTTGCCACTGGATTTTCCAGAATGACCTAACGTGGACAGTTGTTGACTAACCATTACACGCCAAGGTGGTAAGAAATCTTTAGTTGTGTAATAGTTTATGACACTGGCTAGATTTTTTCATATGAATCTTTTATAAGGAATTTTAGTTTAGTTTTGATAGGAAAGAAAAAAAAAAGTTAGTTACTAGTTTACTTTAAATTTGGAAGATACTGCTTATTGGTGGTAGTTTAGTACTACATAATTTGAGTTTTGATCATTGAACGGCAAATGAAAAACATATTTTTTTTATTTTAATTTATTCTATGATTATTAATGGTATGTTTGAATGAGTCTATTTCATTCGGTTATTTTGTTTAAAGAATAAATCTGTGTAAAAATAAAAAGTGACACTTTGAAAAATGACTACAAAAACAAGTTGGGATATTAATAAGTATTTTTTTTTTATGGGATTAATGTATTATTTTCTTGATTGTAGGAACATCCTCGCTGGAGCTTTGCAGGTCTCAATTCAACACGTATATCATGAAGCTAATAAATGTGTTGATAGTTTATATATGTGTCTTTTGAACTTGCCCTTCATCTAATATTTTGTGTATTTATAGGAAGCCTAAGGATTAGTTATTCCTAAACAAGTTTAATTATGTATTAAGCTTGTAATATATGGACTTTCTCTTCGAATTTTAATTTATGTGGATATATGGGAAGTCTAAGGATTAGTTACTCCTAGACTAGTTTAATTATGTATTAAGCTTGTAATGTAATATATGGACTTTCTCTATTAATTTATGTGTATGTATGGGAAATCTAAGGGCTAGTTTCTCTCCTCTTTTTTTTGGGGGGGGGGGGGGGGGTGGTTGTGGTTCAAGACTGGTTACTCCTATACTAGTTTAAATTTTTTTATTTCCAATTTAATTATGTATTAAGCTTGTAATATATAATGAGTTTCAGTTAACTTGGTAAAATCTTTTGTCATTAAACAAGAGATCTGAGGTTCAAACCCTATTTACACCAATCAGTCAATGTCTTCACCTAATGATTAAAAGCAATAATCATGGAACCCATATCATAAGTTGAAATTATATCGTGCATGTGTCTATATATATAGAACTTATAATATATAGATTATTATTAAAAGACTTTCATCATTTCATCCACGGAAACAATCTTGGTAGTATCAAACATTATTGAAGACAAGTCACTGTCTTAAGAATTATTGTTAAAATTATTTTGGAAGTATCACGAAATTATTTTTGACAATTATTATGTGGCACTGTTCATTTTTTCACTATGCAATATTGTTCATGGTACTTTTCACTTTTTACTGTTCATGTCACTATTCATGTATAGGGCATTCAGTTTGTTATGACGTGCCTTTTATGTGATACATATTACGATGATGTGATATTAAAATTTTTTGTATATTTTTATTTTTCTAACATTACTATATTTTAAAATTACAAAATATATCGTATCATTTTAATCTCATCACCTTCTTAAATATTGTATTCTTGTATTAAGATTACATTAACGTAAGATTACAATAATGTAATATTATGCCGTAATGTAACATCATGATGAATCAAACACCCCTCCGTAGTATTTGTAAGCCTTTATAAGGCATATGAATCAGTTGTATTAGGCAAGCCTTAAACACGACCTACTTCTAGCCAAAAAAAAAATCCTCTCATAATAAGCCTTCCCTTGTAAGCTATCAATCCATCCAATATCAATCCTTGTATAAGTAAAAATTATCATTATAATATTTTCAAGTATTTGAATAAGTATTAGTGTTTGAAGTACTATTCAAAGTTTTCAAGAACCAAGTGAGTTTTTAAGTTTTCAAAAATATATTTATTTCCTAAGTTTTATATTGTACTTCATTTTGTTCTTGCAACATATTTATTCATACATATTCATCCATATTTCTCTCTTCAACCATTCTTCGTACTCCCTTGGGTTCCCCCAATTGATATCTTTGTAAATGATTTGTAATTCTATGAAAGAGTGCCTTTAAGTTGCCCCTACGTTGGTGAGCATGAATCCATTGGTTAGCCCATTGTTTGAGATTGATAGTTTAAGGTGGTCCTGTCAGTGGTCCCATAAGATAACTTCATTGAGTCATCTAGACTACATGGAAATTTATAATGTTTAACCGTGGATTCCCGATTACATTTCTGAAAATTAATCTTCCAAACGGAACAAACATCATTAGCAACATTAAACTCAAAAAAAGGAAATACATAATATTACATCGAAAAGTTTTGAAAATTTTATATATTACCATCTCAAGACATCTAAAGATGCAATCAAAACGTGCTTATTATTCCATCAATGAAAAAGAATAATCAAACCCAAAATTTAGAGCATGCCAAATCAGTGTCTGATACAACTAAAATTGGAAGAAACTAGACAAAAAAGCAGAGGTAGAAAAAATGACAATAGCAATACTAATAGTTTGAGAGAGAAAGAGTGTATATATTGTCTTAGCCATTGTTCACGACCCAAGTCAGTATACACTAATCAAAAATTAAAATTGATGTTATTGAAGGAGACAAATCAATTTGGGTAAAAATGTTTCTATTTTAACATAAAAGCATATCAACACTTACATCACCACACCATTAGGATCACCTACTATTTACTCACCCCCCCCCCCCCCCCCTCCTTCCCAAAATAACAAAAAACAAAACACATAAATCAACATTTGAATTAGAAAGTACCAATGGAAACTCTAACCCTAATTACAAAATGAATAGAATTTTGAACCCAACACGCTAGCAATATCACTAAATCATTTAATTCAAGAGCTACTTAGTTCAACTAGAATTAAAGGCTTTTGAATGAGTTGTCATATGTTATACTTTAGGTTTGTTTTAGAAAAATTCTTACCCTTAAACGGAAACTAGGGAATGTTCATACTCAGTAAGGGTTGAGTTTAGTGTACAGTGCAACTAGACATTTTAGACACATGTAACTAAGGTTTTGAATTCCGGTTCGGATACCGTACCAGATTGACAATTGGAATATTCCAATACCGATGTATTTTAGTGCACCATTTCAAGATTACGCACCAGATATATATACATACACATGTACATAATTTATATATTTATTTATAATTTCATACTTCATTATATCTAATTAACCAAAAAAAAATTTTAAATATGATATGAGAATAAAATGAGTTAAATGATGAATTTTGGACTTCAATGTTTAAAAAAATAAACACAATTCGAAATATCTTGGAATAGGTCAGAATTTAGAGATTGGAATAACCCGAATTTGTCCAAAATAACCCGAAATTTAGACTGAAACCTAATAAGGAGGTAAGTGCACCAGATTAAGCACCAAAATGGAACGATATTTAAAACATTGCATGTAAACCCTCCTAGGTCTAGCACAACGGGACATTTTCGATACACATAAGTCATTTTATCATCATGACAAGTTCAGTACAACTAGACACTCTATAATGGCATTGGCGAATGAAAATCTTACATATCCAATCAACAGGAAAATTATTAGGTACTCTTGGAGTACCATAAATGCGTATTATCTCCTCTCACATAAATAGTGTGTCCCACCATAAATTTATTTAGTGAGACCTACTATTCATGTGAAAGGAAGAAGTACACATTTATGATACTCTGAGAGTAATTTCCCCCATCAACAAATAAAAAAGTACAAAAAGTCAAGGTCCCATAAAATTTGGTAAATAGTGCCAAGGAGATAGAGGTATATATATAAAATAATTAAATATCAATAGCTATCTCACTCAAAACGAGCTCCATAGACTTGAGATCAGATGCTCATGCCTCTATCCCCTTCTCACTCTCACTCTCACTCTCACTCTCACTCTCACTTAGCTTCAAGCCAAAATGGAGCTAACAGCTCAATGCGCTTCACGCTTACTATCATTTACCCCTAAACTTCTCAATAATCCTCTCGAAACTTCTCAACGATTGGTTTTAAGTACTACTACTACTCTTCGAAACCAAAAGAAAAGCGGTCCCCCTCGATTGAAGATCATGAATCCGAGCAGAGAAAGTGGTGGTGGTGTTGTTGGTGGTGGAGCTGAGGTCGGCATTGCCATGGCGGTGAAGGAGAAGCCGAAATCAGAGTGGTTCGAGGTGTATAGAGGTTCTTCGATGCCATTTGGTGCCACCGCTCACGACGGCGATGTCAATTTCACTATCTTCTTTGCCAATGCCGTCTCCACTACTCTCTGCTTAATCTCTCTCTCTCTGATTTAGATGACATGAGTGAGTTCACTTTCTTTTCTTTTCTTCTTCTTTTTTTGGTGATCAATGTATTTTTACTTAGTAAATGTTTTTTAGGACTTTGAATTTGAGTATGTTATTCTGTGATACAATTTATATTCATTCAGTAACTCTAGAGGAAATGCTACATGTATGATTAACATTTTTTCACAACAAATTTTACAACTTTGTCAAAGTTGTTATCGATTCTCAGCTGGGTCCACCACTAACATCACTTTATTGTCTACCGTTTACAACTAAGCTTCACACTTGGCACTCAGCAGCAGTAAATTTTTTTGTAAAAAAGTGAATGGTAAATGACAAAAGTAAAGTCAGTGATGGGACCAATTGATAACTTTGTCAACTTAACTGTTGTGAAAAATTAATTTTGGTGGTTAATATATTCTACATTGCAAATGGGGTTTTAAGGGAGTATTTTATTTTGTAATACTAATGTTATTTCTAAGTAACTAATGCTGAAGGGTATTTTTAGTTCAAATGGTGATATACTTGTTTGAACGAGCTCGCACCGTTTCGAGACGAATTGGCAAAGCGTGAGTCCCGACGTCTCTGAGAACTTGCTTATGCGCCTGTTGAGGAAAAGGCTCCCATCCAAGAGGAACCTGCCCAACCCGAAGAGCCTATTGAACCCGAGGCTCCCGCGCAGGTAACCGAGCAAGTAGCCGTTGATATTACTAACCTTTTTGATATTAAATCTGATCATAGTGGAGACATGGTGACCCGGAAGACCATGACCATTGATCACTTTATGCTCAGTGCAAGGTAGGCTACGTAGCAACAATCACCTCAGGACCGAGGTCAGACGCCTCCCCCTTCCCCCCACCTCCTTCCCAAACCGGACAAACCCGAAAAAGGCCATGCATTGCCGAGCATACTTCTACCGATCTAGGAGATGTTGTAACCTGGATTCCCCCCCATCCATTTAGGGGTATTGCCATACAGGAGCCACAGACTCAGGTCGGGGTGAGCGTGGCATCCTCTTCCTAAGCAGCGTAGGCTTGGCAGCCCAAGTTTCTGTTGGACGGCAAGCCACTCCCCGCGAGCGCTAGTGTACGGGTGTGGGAGAAAGGTAAAAGGGGTCACGTTGCCCAAAGTTTGGCGCACGGCCTTTTTCTACCCGAGGACGTGCACGCTTTTGAGGAAGGGACGGAGGAGTCTATGGGAAGAAGGCTGCAATGGCATACTATTGTGGTAATCTTTCACTTACTGATTTCTTACTAACCCTTATACGCATTTATTTTTTTTTCATTTATTTGTTATATATGTGTGTGTGTCTATATATATATATATATATATATATATATATATATATTTTTTTTTTTTTTTTTTTTTTAATTGTTGTACTAACTTCTACTATTTTATTAGGCTATTCAACTGACCCACATCCTTGATGGGCATTTGAAGGAACTTTCTGAGGATGCTGACCCGAAGAAGGCTGCTAGGGAAACGGCTGTTAAGATAACAAAGGAGAAGATAAAGGCTGCTGATACTACCAAGAAGAAAGCTGCTGCTGCGGAGAAAGCTAGGGTGCTAGTGAAATAAAGGTCCGCGGAACTCTTGGCAAAGCAAAACGAAATGGATCTAAAATTAGCCAAGGCAGCAAGTCTGAATACTACTCAAGTCGAGGAACTCGCCAACCTGAGAGCGGCTTTGGAGGCTTGTGAAGAAAAATGGTATAATGAAGGATTTGCAGACGTAGAGAATTCTGCAGAGCCAGTCATGAATCAAGCTCGGAGGCTAGGTTTCGAAGCCGGTTGGTTTGCTGCCTTGCAAGCCATGGGGGTCCCTGAAGATTCTCCTCTGAGGGATCTCAGCCAGATACCATTCCCGATCTTTACTCCAGCCGTGTAGAACTCCCCAGCGCCCAGTGACAAAGAAGAGACAGCAAGCATGAGGGAGCTAGTGGAGCAGATACACACTCATATGAAGTTGGATGATATGGAAGCCACCAATATCCCCCATGCTAGTGATCAGCCCAGCAAGGACATTCCTCTTCCTATAACCGACCAGTAGCAGACCGAGATAGCCGCCCAGATAGATCCCGCAGACCCAATGACTTAATAGCTAAACCAGACCCTTGCCGCTTACATTTATTTTTCTCATTTTTACATATTTTATCCCGTTCAGTTAATTCACATACATTACCGAGTTATGGTGACCGAATAATTACTTTCTTTGCCAGGCGTAACTTATATATGGTCACCGAGTTTGGTGACAAAACATTGGTTTTTATCATATTTTTTGTGTTAATTTTGTTTGAATATGGTTTATTTGCCGAACATTTTCTTTAATCATATTCATAAATGCTTAGTTACCGCGTTGTATCCTTCGCCATGCTCTAATATTTTCCATGCATGTACATCTTTCTAATAATTGAGAGGATCGCTCAACATACATATGTTCTTCTCGGGAGATGTATGGTATAGAAAATTGAGATTTAGATCCCCACTCCCGAGTGATTTTCAACTTAGTGATTGTGATTGAACTACGCAGAAGGCTTCCACCTGCTCGGGAACCGGACTTTTTCCTTAGAATATCTTTCAAAATAAGGTTTCCACCTGTCCGGTGATAATAATAGAACTAGGAAGTAGGTTTCTGTCCTTAGGATACTTTTCAGTATAAGGTTTCTACCTACTCGGCAATGATAATCGAACCGAGAAATAGGTTTCTATCCTTTGGATATTTTCAGTGTAAGGTTTCCACCTACTTGGTGATAAAAATCAAACCGAGAAACAGGTTTCTGTCCTTTGGATATTTTTCAATGTAAGGTTTCCACCTATTCAATGATAATAATCGAACCGAGAAATAGGTTTCTGTCCTTTGGGTGATCTGCCTAAGTCTTTTTCATTTCCTCTATATTCGTTGGCTGGCACTACTGAATACATGATAATAAATTTGAATGCGCTTGCAACAAGAAGCATCAACATTATATTAGCTAATAAAATGTACATATTCGGGTTTACACTTCCATGTACAAATAGTCAGTGATAAAACTTCCTAAGATTATGGACATTCCATGGTCAGGGAAGTGGCCTCTCGTCTAGATCTTCTAAATAGTACGCTCTCGCGCCTGCGATGGCAGTAACTCTGTATGGTCCTTCCCAAGTCTGGGCTAATTTCTCGAAATTTGTATCTCACATATTTCCCACGATTTTTCTTAGCACTAAATCTCTGACACTGAATTCCCTCCTCTTGACATCTTAGTTGTAGCGCTGGGCAAGCTTTTGCTGATACTCCACCAATCATATAATGGCGGATTCTTGGCACTCTTCCAACCAATCCAAACGTTCTACCATCAGCTTATTGTTTTGGGCAAGGTCAAATTCTACAACTTGTGCACTGCATAAATTCACCCCGGCTGGAATCACGGCCTCTGCCCTGTATGTTAAGGAGAACAAAGTCTCCCCTGTAGACCTCCTAGGGGTTGTTCGATAAGCCCACAAAACATTTGGTAGTTCTTCAGCCCACCTACCCTTTGCACTGTCCAATATTTTCTTTAGCTCGTCCACGATTGCCTTGTTGGTGGCTCCAGCTTGACCATTGCTCTGCGGATACGCTAGAGTGGAGTATTTGTTTTTGATGCCGAGATCTCTACAGAACGCGCAAAAGGTCTTACTATCAAATTGCAGCCCATTATCTAATATAAGGGAGTCCAGCACCCCAAACCTTGTAACTATGTTTTTCCACACAAACTTCTTAATGTCCACTAATACAAACTGGCAGTTACCTGTTGCCCGAGGAAATGGACCGAGAATATCTAGCCCCTATTGCGCGAAAGGCCATGGGCTACTGACGGGATTCAGAACACCCGTCGGCTAATGGATCAATGGGGCATGCTTTTGGCATTGCTTACATTTACGCACATAGTCGATAGCATCCTTCTGCATCTGCGACCACCAAAATCCCTAAGTCATTGCTCGGTGTGCTAAAAAGTGCCCACCCACATGACTGCCACATACCTCATCATGCAGTTCGGCTAGGAGTTCATTTACTTTCTTGGGGTGCAAGCATGAAAGGTACAGTCCCCTATAAGACCTCCGGTATAACTTGCAATCTGCTGACAACCAATACTGAGCAACCATTCGACAAACCCTATTAGCCTCCCTTTCATCATCTGCAACTCGAATCTCGGCTAAGAAATCAATGATGGGGTTCATCCAACATGGCCCAATTGCTAAAATTGTGGATACATCAACCCCAACTGTGCCAACGTTGTCTACCACGCTAATTCTTGACTCCATTATAAGTTCCACTTTGATTAGCCAAGGCACCTCTTCGATCATTGACTATGCTAACGTAGCTAGGGAGTCAGCATGTCTGTTCTGTGCCCAGCCCACATGGGCCACCCTCACTGTACAAAATTTTTTCATGATTTGCTTTACCGCTCATAAGTACGCTTTCATCTGAGAATCTCAGGCCTCGAAGTTGCCCTGGACTTGATTAACAACTAGCCGAGAATCCGAGTAAATCTTTATGTCCCGGGCGCCCATGCCTAAAATAGTCCTCAAACCGACGAGAAAGGCCTCGTACTTGGCCTTATTATTAGAGGCTTTAAACCCCAATCTAAAAGAATGCTTTAATCGTATTCCATCTAGAGTAATAATGACAATTCTGACACCAACCCCCATGGCGCTCGAAGCGTCGTCCATAAACACTTTCCACGGGCGATTCTCCACATGACAGACTATCTTCTCATCGTTTTTTGGAGAAAATTCCGCAACAAAATTAGCAAGGACCTGGCCCTTCACCGAGCTTCATGGCCTGTACTATATGTCAAAAGAACCTAGCCAGGGCCCCCATTTAACTATCCAGCCCGTGAAGTCTGAACTCTTCAACAATGATTATAAAGGATACTCGATCAGGACAAATATAGTATGTGCTTGAAAATAATGTGGCAGCTTCCTCGTAGCATGCACTAAGGCCAACACCAGCTTCTCCAAGGGTAGTTATCTTGTCTCGGCATCAACCAAAATTTTGCTAATGTGATATACTGGTTGCTGCACTCCTCGATCTCTTAGCAATACGGCACTCACGACGTGATTAGACATTGAGAGGTATATGAATAGGTCTTCCCCGAACTTAGGGGCCGTTAACATGGGAGCTCGCATTAAATAATCCTTCAAATCTCGAAAAGCTCTATCACATTTCTCGTTCCACTAAAATCCTCTCCACTTCTTCAAAAGTTGATAGAATGGTTGGCAACGATCAGCAAATTTGGAGATGAACCGGTTAAGTGCAGCTAACATCCTAGTTTATACTTGCACTTCTTTTGGATTGCTCGGTAGCTTGAGTTGTTTCACTGCTTCTATCTAATAGAGGTTAACCTTTATTCCCCGATTGGTGATCAGATACCCTAGGAACTTTCCAACCCCTACACCAAAAGCGCACTTTTCAGCGTTCAGGCGCAACTTGTGCTGCCGAAACACCTCAAATACCCCTTGCAGATCTTCTACACGTCGTACTTCCTGTTTACTCTTCACTACCATGTCATCGATGTATACTTCAACCGTACACCCTATTTTATCGCGGAACATCCTCGTCGTAATCCATTGGTACGTGGCCCTAGCATTCTTTAACCCAAATGGCATCATATTCTAATGATAGTTGGCATCCGGGGAAATGAATGCTGTCTTTTCTCGGTCTTCGGGGTGCTAGGGCAATTTGATGATACCCCTGAAAGGCGTCCAAGAAACTCATCCTCGGGTGTTCATACGTGGCATCTATCAACTGGTCAATCTTCGGCATAAGGAACGGGTCTTTTGGGCAAGCTCGGTTTAAATCCGTGAAATCTACACAAACCTTCCACTTGCCATTCTTCTTCTTCACTACCACGGTACTAGCTAGCCACTCCGGGAAGAAGATTTCCCTTATCACCCTGGCCTCCTTCAACCTTTGAACTTCCGACTTTACCACCTCAACATGCTCCTTAACTGCTCTCCTCAACTTTTGCTTCTTAGGGGGGAATGATGGGTCTATGTTAAGCTTATGGATGATGAATTCGAGGTCCACCCCGGGCACATTGTAAGGACTCCATGCAAACACATCCACGTTCTGCATAAGGAATAACAACATTTGTGCCTTGTCTTGGTTCTTCATGCTCGTTCCTATTTGAAAATATTTGTTATCATCCGCTAATATTTTAACCTTAATCAATTCCTCAGCACATCCAGCCCCCATTTCCTCTTAGGGCTCCTATAATTGCTATAAAGGGGCCTCCTGGTCGAATTTCTTTTGTTCCGTCTACTTGTCCCTCTAACTAATTGCGGCAACTAGGAATTGCCTGGCCATTCGCTAACTTCCCCGAACTACAGCAATGCCCTGTTCGGTAGGAAATTTGACCTTCACATGCAATATGGACAGAGCAGCCCCCATCGTGTGAATCCACGGCCTTCCTAGGATCGCCATGTACGGGGAGAATGAATTGACTATGATGAAGGTTACCATCACCTCCTTACCTTCCATATTTACGGGAAGGGAAATTTGACCTTCGAGGATCGCCACCCTTCCATCAAATGAGACCAACGGCATGTCATACTTCATCAAATCCTGATTCTTTTAGTTCGAGCCCTTTGAATAGGTTCGAGTACATTACGTCAGCTCCACTTCCTTGGTTTATCATTACTCTTTTCACTAAGAAGCCACTTATCCATGCCATCACTACCAACGCATCACCATGCGGTTGAATCGTTCCCTCTAGATCCTCCTCGTCAAAAGCGATGGGCCCCCGACTAATTTTCATTTTCTTCTCAGAAGGTTGATCTCCCTAGCAATTTTCCACGAGTGCCATTGTCAACATTCCTTCTCTGGTCATTGCTATACCCCTCAGGGCAGCATGGATAACTTTAATCACCCCTAATGGCGGCGGGAAAGGATTCCCCTTATTCTGAGCACCATGACCGGCACCCCGGTCTTTAGAATCTACTACAAACTCCTTCAAATGTCCAGCTTTCTCCAACTGCCCTAGATAATCTTTTAATACCCAACATTGCTTGGTGGTATGCCCTTTATCCCTGTGATATGTACAATACAAGTTTTGGTTCCTTCAAGACGGGTCGCCCCCCATCTTATTCGGCCACTTGAAGAATGGTTCGTTCTTAATTCGGTCTACGATCTTATGTATTGGCTCCTTGAACACCATGTTCACTTCCCCCATTAGTGCTTCCGATTCTTGCATCCTTAAGTCCTTTTGTGGCCTTGGGGGAAAAACGCCCTGCCGAGAACGATTTAGTAACGGGGCTTTGCCCTTACTCTATAGCCGATCATCTTCGAGGCATTTATACTCCTCAATACGCCTTATGAGTTGCCTTATATTCTCGAACGACCTTTTCTTCAATGACTACCATAATTCAGAATCCTCGGGGAGCCCCATCCTAAAAGTGTTTGCCGCAATCTTCTCATTACCCCCACCAATTTCTTTGTAAAGCTTCCAATACTGACTGGCATAACTGTGAAGGGTTTCACTGACCCTCATCTTCATAAAGAGCAATGCATCCACCTGTTGCGACACCTGGCTGCATGTTACAAACCGAGCACCGAATTCTTGGATCAGTTCAGTAAAACTGTGAATGGAACCTTTTCGCAGCCCATTAAACCATCTTAATGCCGTGGGTCCGAGGCTTGAAGGAAACACCTTACACATCAGCACATCGTTGTGTGAGTGCAAAGACATTATATGGATATAATGATTGTCGTACTCTACCGGGTCTGTTTTTTCATCGTAGGAATTAAATGGTAGCCGCGTAACTTAGCTCGGCATTAGGGCCCATTCAATGTCCCCTAAAAACGATGACCGAGCGGCTCTTCGTAAGGTGCAGCTTATAGCATCCATAGCAGCATTGTAGGGTTGTTGCTCCTTTAGGGAATCTGAACCCCGGTCAGCATACCCGCGTGAATGTGAACGCTCCCAACCTCGATGCGACTCCCGAGAATGAGAACAGTTCCTGCGTCGATGTGATTCTCGGGAATAGGAGTGGCTCCTACGTCGGCGTGATTCTTGTGAATGGGAACGATCCCGACGTGGACGAGAACCAAACTGGTTGGATCCCCGCCCACATCGATTCCCCACACTATTTTCCCTTTTTTCTCGATCATCTCGGTCCCTTCTCTGGTGCTACCTCTAGCCTCCAATTCCAAATCTCTCACTAGTCTGCGTAACCGCTCCACCTCCTGATCTCTCTCCTCAAATTGCCCGGGTCTCGAGGCGCTTGATATTGTTCGGCGTGTTTGATATGACCCTTCTCCAAGGCCAGACTGTTCCCCTTCTTGCTCACGCTCCTTATCCTCACGTCTTTTATGTCTCCATTCCCGCCACGTGGATCCTCGAGAAGACCCCACAGATCCGCTTTCAGCATGGCCTCCTGAACATCCTTCAGACATTTTCCCGTGCACGAGTCTCTGTCGAACAATAGCTTTGTAGGAGATTCTCACAGACAGCACCAATTGTGCGCACCTGAAATGAGGCTATTGGGCCTAACCTCAATTGGGCTTACAACTTATTTGCAAAGTGGGTTTAGGATTTCCTACTTTTGGCTGTTCTTGGCATAAGGACATAGTGAAAATGCCTTTCCTTCTCTCTCTGATTCACTCTCTCTCTTTACTCTTTATTTCCTTGAGAACCTTTTAACAACCATTTCCTCTCCCCAACTTCTCATATTTATAGCTCTAAATTAGTGGAGAGATTATGATTGCTACCATAGTTAGTGCAATTGGAAGTCCAATTTCATTAGTTGTAAGTGGATGGTTAGGTGGGAGTGGAATGTAGTGAAAGTGGCCTTGGAACTTAATTCCCACTCCAACATGCATGCCCGGCAGCGGTGTTTCCTTGGGCGCTGCCGGGCATGCGAAAGATGGTGTGTTCGAACGTTATTCTTTCTTTATTGTTCGGGAATGGTTTGTCGAGCAAGGACCAAATGACAAAACTTGGGCTTGTAGTTTATGTGAGTTCAGACTGGGGTTTTAGGTAAAAAGAGATTGGGACCATGGGCCACGCTGCTGGGTCAGAGTTCAAGGCCCAAATGGATCTGGGTACCTTGGTGCCGTACAAAAGCAATAATCATGAATCATGTCATAGGTTGAAATTTTATCATGTATATATGTGAACTTATAATATATGAACTTTCTCTTTATATATCTAAAACACGACTTGTGTCCAGTGCACTAATGCATTGACACAATTCCAACCATGAATCAGTTGTATTAGGCAAGCCTTACACATTGCCTACTTCAAACCAAAAAAATTAATCATCTTAGTATAAGCCTTTCCTTGTAACCTATGACCTATCCTTCCTTCTAATATCAATCCTTGTGTAAGTAAAAATTATAGTTATAATATATTTAAATATTTGAATGAGTATTAGAGTTTAAAGTACAATTTAAAAATTTCAAGAATCAAGATTGTAGTGTGCCTTTATGTTAGAACCCCTTTTCCTCTCTCTTGTGTGTGTGTGTGTGTGTTTTTGTTTCTCAAAAAAAGAATGGGTAATTGTTCCACATTACTTAAGAGAGTGTGTGGTGTGTAGTATAACTTGCCCCACCTTCCCTTAAAAGTTACCATGCCTTTTGAGTGGAGTTGTAGCATGCTTTTATGTTAAAACTCCTCTTCCTCTTCCTTGTGTGTGTGTGTTTGTTTCTAAAAAAAAAAAAAAAAAACCCGTAAGTTTTCAAAAATATATTTATTTTCAAATTAAGTTTTATATTGTACAGTTCATTCCGTTCATGAAACATATTTCTTTCATACATATTCATCCATATTTCTCTCTTCATCCGCTCATTGTATTCCTCCTCAGTTCACCAATTGATATCAGAGCCAAGTTCTCTTAAAAAATTGTATTCGTTGTTTCTATTGTTGATTTGTGATTCACTAATTCTATGAAAGAGTGCCTTTAAGTTGCCCCTGAGTTGGTGAGCACAAGTCCATTGGTTAGCCCTCATTTGAGATTGAGAGTTTAGGGTGGTCCTGTTAGTGTTCCCATAAGGCAATTTGAGTGAGTCATTCTAGACTATAGTGAATTTTTTTTGAAGAGAGACTATTGTGAAATTTTGTTTTTTTTTTTGGTGAAAACAATTGTGAAATTAATAATGTTTAACTATGGATTTCCGATTACATTTCTGAAAACAATCTTCCAAATGGACCAAACATCATTAGCGACATTAAACTCAAACCAGGGAAATATGTAATATTACATCAGAAAGTTTTGAAATTGTATATATTAATGTCTTGAGACATCCAAAGATGCAATTAAAACGTGGTCATTATTCCACCAATGGAAAAGAATAATCAAACCCAAAATCTAGAGCATGCCAAATCAATGCCTGATACAATCGCTAGTGAAAGAAACTAGACAAAAAAGCAGAGGTAGAAAAAAAATTATAGTAGCAGTATTAAGCCCTCATTTAGAAGGAGAGAATGAAATAGAATGGATGGAAATAAAAGAAAAAATATTATTCCCTTCCCTTTTTTGAGAGTTTTAATGAAGTGAATGGAAAGCCAATTCTCTTATTTATGAGTTTAAGTAAGAGATAATGGAATAAGTAAAAGAAAACAATCATTCCTCTCTGTTCCCTTAAAACTTTAAATTTTTATTCTTCCAAAATTTTAAAACTTTAGAATTCGATTTAAAGTAGGACAAAATTTAACTACAAAATTGGTTGTAGGCTAAAACTACAACCTTACTCAATATCTTTTTATTGGAGATGAATTTTGACAAATCCACTATTGGATTACATCTTTTTCTTATATTCTCCATACTTGCAAAATTTCTAGAAAATTAAATATCAATAATTATATCATCAATAAATTGTTTAAATTGCAAGTTTTTGTAATTTAAAATTGTGTATAAAATATAAACTTATACATTATATAGTAAATAATATCCGGTTGACACAAAATTTGACATATATATTAAAAGCATAAAGAACATACAATTTTACAGCTAGATTTTCAAAATATGTAATAATATTTATTTTATTGAGTAAAGTTGTAATTTTATGATACAACCAATTTTGTACTTAAACTTTCTTCTTTAAACCATGAAAAATGTTAACAAGTGATGTTGGAGCATTGGTTAAAAATCCATTTTAAGAAAGTTTTGACATCACTTTTATGGGAAATGAAAAAAGTTGTCAAAACATTAATTATTTTTTTCATTTTCCATAAAAATTTTCTTTAATTGGATTATTAACCAATGTCCTATGACACTCGTTAACATAACTCTTAAACTATATCTTTTTTTTTTTTTTTTTTTAAGTGGGTACGGTGCCCACTCAGGTCTAAACCTTTAATGGGTGTTATTTTAATCCTGACCGTTGATTTAAGTTTAGTGCGAAACCTCGGTAGACTAGGTTAGTATATAAAAGTCACCAAAAAAAAAAAAAAAAAAAACGAGATGGGTCTCTCGCAACTTCATATCTTCTCTCGTGTGCTCCCTCTTTCTACTTCTCTTAAAAAAACTCAGATTGCTTCTTCTCCCATGTCCGTCAATTCACTTCATCCTATCGGCGTTCTCATTTACTCACCGCTGAGGGTTACTCGTTTTGATTTTGTTTAAGATAAGAATCAAACAAAACCCTAGTCTCTCTGTCATTGATTTGTGGCCCTTTTTCTTTTCTGAATTTTGAGAAAATTTTGGAATTTCGCTCTTATATTTCATTTCACTGTAACATTAGGTGCCAATTTTGTTCTTTCTTATAAGTGGCACAGAAAGTGCTTGTTGAAATGCTTCTTAGGAATTCAGTTTTTCCAAAACGTTTGGCTTTGTGTTCCACTCATCAGGGGGTGTGGGTTCTTGTTAGTGTGGTGTTGAAATTTTATTTGTTTTTATTTTTAGTTTTTATTTTATTGGTATGTATTTAAGGTGGAAGGGTTTCTATAAAGAAATAAATTTCTTCTTCTATGTCCTAGAGAGGACACGGGTATAGACTATAGAGTTGCTATTTCTTTGTTTCTATTTCATTTCTTTTCCATGTGGTGTACATCTAAGTTGTAATTCTGTAGCTGTTGCAGGCTTGCAGCACCTTGGAATCAAATTTTAAATTTTGTTTTGAGTGTTTTCTAGTTTTAGAGTTTTAGAATTTGAGAGCTTTGTTTCTGGTGTCTAAGCTAATAAAATTTAGTTATAAAAAAAAAAAAAAATTAAAGAGATTGTAGATCAAAATAACAAAATTTTTAGAAACATCCTGTAATTTTATATTGACATGTTGAATCAGTCAATAGCATTTTTGGATGGCTAACTAGAATGAAACAGACTGCTACTTTTGATGCTAGTGCTTACTCAATGGCAAGGCTTTTTTATGAATGTCTCACTAGGTAAATTGAGTTGTTTCATATTCATATCTACATATCAACAGATGCTTATTTTATTTCTTGAAAATTTGTTCATATGAAATAAAGAGAGCAGGATCCCCTGGCAGATGCTGTTGAGAACATTTCTAATGCCACTAGTTATGTTTAGTGCTAAGTCTAGATAATTGATACACAAATAAGTTATAGAACTTGAAAGATACATAATAATTTTCTTTTCTTTTCACTTAGTACTCTGAGGTTAAAGCAGCAAATGATGATTTGTGTTTTAATTTTAATTAGGCAAGGAAAATTAGGGGCAATTCTAGTAAGTATTGCCTACAAATGATTTTGTTTTCCTTAACTAGTAAGTGCTTCTCTTTCGTTCCCTTTTTTTTTTTTGGTTACAAAATTTAAGTTTGGCTTTGTTTTATGCCCAGAGGCCGCTTGATTATTTCATTAAGTCATTCATGTAATTATACTATTAATTATTTTTTAACCTGCTAGTGGACATGTTGATTATTAGCTTTGCACATTCCTTTTATTTAAATTTGTACAATTGAGCTTTCAAAAAAAATATCTGTTAAAGCAAGGTAAATTGTTTTGTAGAATTTCGTGCACTTGTTGCGAAGCTCTCAATTCCTGGTTTTAGTTTAACTTTGGAGTGCGTATAATCTTAGCATTGATCTATATAAATTAGATATATGAATATATTTTATTTAATTGCTAATTTTGGGAATGCATAGGAGATCTTCACCACATCTGCATACAAATCTTAGGTAGCCATTCTTCATCCCTTTTCCTTGAATTTATCATCAAGATTTGGGATTTTGAATGGCGGGTTTAATGATTTATTTCAAGTGAAATTTCCTCTATGTATTCTCTATCTTTCTTCACTCTCTCTCAAGCTCAGCTTATAGTAGGTTTAACAAAAGTTTTTCTATTATTTATTTTGGGCCTATTCGATAGTTTTCTCTCTCTCTCTCTCTCTCTCTCTCTCTATGTATTTTGGAGCACAAGCATTAGGAATGTTGTGAAATATGAATTGAAATTTTGTAATAGGCAGATTCGAATTGCAAATCAAGCCACTTGCTTTGATTTTTCCCCAATGGAAACCCATGTGAAAATTTTCCTTTGAAGAATCCTTCAGCAAATGTGTAATGTGAAACTAGTGTATAAATCATTGCACTCATTCTGGTTTTTCATTTATGATTACTAGTGTATCTTTCTATACTGTGTTATGCAATCAATAGACACTATTCTTCAGCTCTCCCTGATATTTGCTCTGAAAACTAGTGAACTTAGGACTATTTGTCCTTGAGTTCATCTTTTCACTAGCGTGGCAGTTGCTTGATGCATCTTTAGATGATGAATGGTTGCTAAAGCTTACCACATAAAAGAATTCTGCAACTCTGTTCCTTAATGCCATAAGGTATGTCAAGCATGTCAACGCAACACCCCATATTAGGAAAAGTCATAGATCTCTACCCGCAATAATGAAGGTAGTAAAATGATTATTTTGGGTACAGGAAGAATTGAGGGAGAGATAAGTTGTCTTCCTGGTTTTTAATTTTTAATTTTTTTTTAAAATTGATTTTTGTCTATTTGGTATGGTGTACGAGGATGACTATGTGCTAGACTTTTGTGTTTCTTCTGATTTTGCTTTTGAAGGCCTACAAGACAATTGCAATGGTAGGAAGGTGATAAAATTTTGGGAGGGACAGGTGAGCTTGCAAGCGGGACATGGATGAGAGTGCGGCTTTTGTCATAAATGTCAGGGAAGGTTGGTCTCTGACAGAGGACCAGAGAAGAGGGAACTTCCCAGTTTTGTTCTTGATGGTGTTTTGATTTTTAAATCAACTTTTGTATTGCCTCACACTCTATCTACATAATTACCAAGTTCAGGTACTTCAATCTCTCTTTTTTATTTTTGGTTAATGTCACATGATATGATTTGCTGTAGCAGTTTTTTGGCTGTTAGTGTGTGAATTGTATTAGCAAATCAATGAGCATGACTGCTATTAAGTTGGCTGGTTTTGCATGTTAGACCAAGTGGTGTGCTTAAAACGCGTTTTGCATATAATCATAGAGTGAATTATGTCTTTTTGGAGGAACAATTAAATTGAAGCTCACTTATTTCAGAACTTTGATGTTTTCTATCTTGCAAAAGGTTTTCTTATATAAAGGATATCTATCAGATGAGCAGTGTGACTATCTTACCACTTTGGTACACCTTTTAATTTTTGAATTGATTCAAAAATATGTATAGTCCTTAAATATAAATAGATGTTCTGGTTCTGCTGACTGAATATTCCGGTGACTAAAGTCTTAGTAATTTATATTTATAATTATTGGTTATTTATTCCTTAAGCTATTGGCATATCCGGCTGTATTGCAATGAGCTAGAAAATTGTTTTTCCTAACAGCATTGAAGTCATGGAAGCCTTCGCTGCTAGGACCGTGGTGTTATTTTAGATACTAATGGACGTAGCTTAAGCTAGAAGGTCAAAAACCCATTTGATTTTGTACGAGATAAAAGTTAATGGATCTCAAGTTGAGATGTGCACCAAAAGTCAATTAAATGACGGAAATTTATTCGAAGTTCCTATTTCATATGAACCTGGTATCTCTAGCCTGCGAAGTTATAAGCAAGGGGGCTACTAGAACAGCTGCAAATTGGACAAAGAATTTATCCATGTATCAGTTGAAGGTTATGGCTAATTTCCAAAATCCTGAAGAATGTCATGGTCATTTAGGTCATTTTTTAAAGGTTCTAAAGGTATTTCAATCATATTTTTGGTTTAGAGGGTATTTTAATCATTTTTTAGGTTTTAGGGTCATTTTGGTCATTTTTTAGGTTTTAAGGATGTCCCAATAATTTTTGAAAGTTTCAAGGTTATATTGGTCATTTTCAAGTGTTAGGATGCGTTTTGGTAATTTTAATATATTTAAGGGTATTTTGAAAATTTTAGAGGTCTTAGGAATATGTTTGTTATTTATATTCGTCTTATAGGCAATTCAGTGGGGTTGAATTGGGTTGGCTACGTCCATATGTGATGTTGATATTGTTTAGTGTGATGATGGAACTGTCAAATGTGAGTAAAAAGTAAGAGAACAATCGAATGTGACAAAAGTACGGCCACATCTGATTTTGGTATTGTCTAATATGACGATGGAATAGTCAAATGTGAGGGGAAAAAAAAAAGGTACCGCTAAATGTGGCAAAAGTAAAGTCATATGTGATGTTGGTACTGTCTAATATGACATTAGAACCATCAAATATGAGAAAGAAAAATTGAACTATCAAATATGATAAAAGTACGATTACATGTAATGTTGGTATTACTTAATGTGACAGTGGAACTATCAAATGTGAGGAGGAAAAAAAAAAGGGGGGAACCACCGAATAGGATAAAAGTACAGTTACATGTGATGTTGATATTACACAATGTGAAGATAGAACTATCAAATGTGATACTACCGAATGTGAGAAAAGTACGATCAAATGTTATGTTAATACTGCCCAATATGACAATAGAGCTATCAAATGTGAAAAAAAATAAGGGAACTACCGAATGTGATAAAAGTACAGTCACATGTGATGTTAATACTGTCTAATGTGACAATAGAACTATCAAATGTGAAGAAAAAATGAAAGTACCATTGAATGTGGGAGAGGTATGCTCGAATGTGATGTTGGTACTACTTAATGTAACAGTGGAACCATCAAATGTGAGGAAAAAAAAAAAAGAAACCACCAAATGTTACAAAAGTACGGTTATATGTGATGTTGGCACTATATAATATGAGGATGAAATTGTCAAATATACGAACAAAATTAAAGTACCACCAAATTTGAGAAAAGTACGGTAAAATATTATGTTAGTACTACTCAATGTAACAATGGAACTATTAAATGTGAAAAATAATATGGGAATCACCGAATATGACAAAAGTACAGTCACATGTGATATTGGTACTGCCCAATGTGACAATAAAACTATCAAATGTGAGAAAAAAATTAAAATATCACCGAATGTGAGAAAGGTACAATCAAATGTGATATTGGTACTACTTAATGTGATAGTAGAACTATCAAATGTGATAAAAGTACATTTACATGTGATGTTGGTACTACATAATGTGTAACGATGAAACTGTCAAATGTGAGAAAAAATTAAAGTACTACTGAATGTGAGAAAAGTACAATTAAATGTGATGTTAATACTGCCCAATGTGATAATGGAACTATCAAATGTGAAGAAAAAAAAAAAGTGAACCACCGAATTTGACAAAAGTAAAATCACATGTGATGTTGATACTGCCCAATATGACAAATAAACTGTCAAATGTGAGGAAAAAATTAAAGTACCACCGAATGTGAGAAATGTACAATCAAATGCGATGTTGGTATTATCTAATATAACAGTGCAACTATAAAATGTGAGAAAAATAAGGGAATTACCGAATGTGATAAAAATACAGTCACATGTGATGTTGATACTGCACAATATGAGAATTGTATCATCAAATGTGATGTTTTGGTAATCTGATATAAAAAATTTCCTAGTATGTACAGTACTAAAAAAAAGGGGTATGGTCTCCATAATCTCAATCAACTATAAATATATATTTTATATAAAATAAAGAAAAAAAATCAGTTCATAATTAATAACAATCAAATTGAGGATTACTTTTTCTATTAAAAAAGATTACTCTAAATACATCAAATTTAAATATGTAATTTGATTACTTTAAATAAATTTTTTTTTAAAAAAGTCAACATAAAATAAGAATAACAGAAAAAGTTTTATATTTGTCTCACCATCTTGAATTAATATTTTTAAAAATTATGTAAATTTGAACCTTTGTTAACTATTTTTGTTTCGAGAAAAAACTTTTTATTTATTATTTAAACTTTGGGATTATAGCGAAAGCTATGAAACTATTAAAAAAAGAAAAGAAAAAAAGAATGAAGACGGAAGAAAAACTTTAGCGGGAGACTAGAATCTATGTTAAGTGTCTTATATACTACAAGGACTTAATAGTTGAATTTTTTTTTTTTTTTTTTTTTTCAAGTTTCTTAATTATTCAACCAAAAAAGTTGTGATTATTACCTTGTGGAGATGGACCTGAAGAGCAAATGGGCCTAATCCTCCTTCAAACCAGGCCAGGCCCAACCGTGATGTCCAATGTCCAAAGAACAGGTTCAACCAAGGAGTGCCCCGCTCTCCCACTGACATAAAAATTTTCCTCTAAATTATTTTTCGGGTTTTGTTGCACATTGGATCCTTAGCGATATGACTCTTGTGTGATTGTATCTCTAGGGTGGGGTGTGTATATGTGAGTTCCTTTTTCTTATTTTTATTTTAGTAGTCATCAACCAACCTTTAGTTTTGTGTTATGTATGATTTTGGTTTCATTAATTGAGGAAAACCAAAAAGTATCGAACCAAAAACCATGGACTCAAAAGTTTGGTTACGTGTGGAGAAAGTATTAGGTACCCCACAATGCCTATCCAAAAATAGTATTTCATTTTAATTTATTTCAAATGTTATCATTTTGGGAAGAAAAAGAATACTTGGGATTTTGGTTTTTTTTTTAAAAAGATTTTGCAAACAATATACATACATAAGAATTTGCCGCCTGCCCCGTCATCCTCCGGTTCAGCCACTTGAACCAGTTTCCCAATTGAATTACCTATATCTTCGTCGGTTTCATGAGTTAGGTTCTTCAAAGGTACATTGTGCAGCTGCACCCAAAATGCTACCTGATTATACTCCAGTTGTGGTATCTATTCAATGTTGAGAACCCTTTGGAAAGCTATTAAACTTTTGTCATATGACCAGGGCTCCTATTCGAGTACTCGTTCAAGGTCCATGATATCGTCGAACTCAAACACCAGCACATTTTCTCCCGAGTCACGAATATTCAACTCACCCATTGGTTTCCACAATGGTTTGAAAGTGCAAGCCACCGCTTCAACATTCAATACTCTCTTCGTAAAGAACTTCCCTGCCAACCGATGAACTTCCATTGCCTCTTGGTTTGAGACATTCACACCCCCTTCTTTGTCCTCTATAAGGACTTGCCCACAAATCTTCTAGTCCAGCCATGGGAATACTTTGTAGTAGAAAGATGAAACAATAGAGCACAAGACAGACTACACTCACTATCTTATCTGTCCAGAGATGTGAAGGGAAACAAAACCCTAAAATAGGTAAGGGACAATATTATACGTGCGGCTGAGAGGAAAAAACCCTAGCCAACGTGAGAAACTGAAATTTTTTTATCAGTTGAGATAACTAGAACCCACTATATATTACAAGCTTAATACACAATTAAATTAGAATTAAAAAAAAAAAAAAAAAACTATTTAAGGAGTAAATATTTTGAACTCAAAAAACAGAAAGAAAAAAAGAAAAACAAAAACAAATAGAGAGAGTAAGTAGTCCTTAGACTTCCCCTAAATACACAAAAATTAATAGAGAAAGTCCATATATTACATTACAAGCTTAAAACATAATTAAACTAGTCTAGGAGTAACTAGTACTCCTTAGACTTCCCATTTATACACATAAATTAAAATTAGAAGAGAAAGTTCATATATATATATATATATATATATTACAAGCTTAATACATAATTAAACTAGTCTAGGAATAACTATTCCTTAGACTTCCCATAAATACACAAAATATTAGATGAAGGGTAAGTTTAAAATACACAAACTATCAACACATTTATTAGCTTCATGATACATATATGTGTTGAATCAAGACTTGCAATCCTCTAGTGAAGCTCTAGCGAGGATGTTGCAGCAATCAAAAAAATAAATACATAATTTACAATTTTTTCTTTAAACAAAATAATCGAAAGAAATAGACTCATTCAAACACACCATTAATGATATATAAAGAGAAAGGTAAAAATAATGTTTTTCATTTGGCGTTCAATTATTTTTGAAGTTGGCCTTAAAAACATTGATCAAAATTCAAATTATGTAGTACTAATAAGTAGCATCTGGATGTAAAGTAAACCAATAACTTAATTTGTTCACATGAACACAATATTTTTTTTGAGTAAAATACTATTTTAGTTCCTAAATTTTACTAAAAATTTGTTTTTTATCCCTAAACTTTAAAAAGTTTTTTTTTCCCTAAACTTTGTAAATAGTTTTTTTTCCCAATAATTTAGGGACAAAAATAGAGATGAAAAAAGAACTTTTTTCAATAATTTAGAGATGAAAAAAATATTTTTTAAAGTTTAAGGAAAAAAAAAATTCAATAGTTTAGGAATAAGAGACATACTTTTTAATAATTTAGGGACGAAAAATGAACTTCTTAAAGTTTAGAAATAAAGAAAAAAAAAAAAGGTAAAACAAAAGGTACAACAAATGACTATAATTCAAATTGTAATAGTCTTTCAAAATAAACTCTCTTGCCATCCCAACTCCTTCGATAACCAATCAAAAATATGGTTCACTACTCCAATTCTATACTACCACATACTTGTATTCTATCCACTTCATTTTCTATTGAGCCAATCCATTAAATTTTATCAATTAAGTTCAAAGAATTACATTTCTGGCATCAAAACTTATTCCTCGAGATATTAAACAATCCTCCAAGTCCATAGAAAAGAAATTACGGACCTCAAACTTCTAAGTAACAAAACATGTCTCAAAAACATTTAGGGGCTACCTCACACATAAATTAGTTTATGGTAATCCATGTAGGTCAATCCTAACAAGAACAATGATCCAATGAAAGTCGGTCCTTAACATTAGAATCCAAGGAAGTCCACTAATATATTATTGAATTCTCTAAACACCCTCAAAATTTATATAATAACATATAATATAATGTGAACTACAATAACCACAATTTGATTTTCCTTCACACTACAAACTTTCCATTAATTTCCTTACTCCATATAAACTAAAATCAAGGAATCATAGCTCTAACATCAAACCTTAACCCCTAAATAAAGTTTTGCAATTTCCAATTCCACAAAGCACTCCAAATTCTGAATAGGGCATATAGAAAACTACCATTCAATAATTAAACCTATGAGAATCTCCTATAGCTCAAACTAACCTTAGGTAGATCGACTATATTAGGCAAAACTATCAAATGAGTTTTCAAAAGATTAGTCACAAAACAGCAGGAAGGTTTCCTTTGCTTGTTCTTTTCTCACTCTCTTTTCCTTTTAATAAGAAGAAGAAGTTTTAATAACCACTTTGATCAATTACAAAATTTTCAAGAATAAAATACACTCACTTAATACTAGTATAAGATCATAGAAGTATATCAATTAAAATCCTTCCTTTTGTAATTATAAGTCACGTATGCATAACCACATAGACATAAATATCAAATCCTTCAAATATGACCTAACAAATCATCATATGATGGAACCTCACTTCCACTTTTCATCAAGTCATTAAAAGAACACTATCTATGACATAATAACCTTCATAAACAATAACTAGAATTGTAATACCTAGGGCGCAAATTTCATTCTAAATCAAAACCTAGCATAAAGTCTATAAGATCATAACCTAAGCTCTGATACCATTATAATTGTCACACTTCAAACCCAACTATAAAGATAGGCACATGACAACCGCCGCACACTTATAAAGTAAGCACCCTAAAAGTGTGCAAGGCCTTCTTAGCAACTAAAATTTATCCTCAAAAGTTAAAATCAAATAAATCCAAAATACCTCAATAATTTCTTTATGAATAGATCTCCAATAATTTAATAGGAAAAAAATCCAAACCTCATGTACATAATGCCAATTGGTCAATAAATATAAAACTATTAGAAGACCATCCAATCCCAAAACCACTGAGCTTCTTTTCTTGCTCACAACACAAAATCAAAACTCCCAAAACTTGGTATTCTTCACGATCTAAAACTGGAGGGGAAAAAAGGGGGTGAGTTGACAACTCAATAAGCAACCTAAGTCCTAATAAATTCTATCAAGCAATAGATCTCTAAAGTATAAGGATGTAATATGTGTTTTCAAAAGTTATAATATACTACGTGTTTTCAAAATAACTGAAGAAGTTTTATAATCTTAAAATAATAAGTTGCACATAGGTCACATACTTTAATCTTACACATATATCATAGGTGGTTTAGAAAATAGTCAGTTTTCCATATATCAAAAGCTATAACTTACAATAGGTTCCAAAAATACATAAGCAGTTTTAGCGAATCAAAATAGTTCAAATACTCAAACATTTCCAAAATCACAAATGTAGTTTTAAGGACTCAAAATAGTCAAATGTTCAAACGTAATTCATATTCTTAACAATCTTATGACTATGGTCATGTTATATCCCCGTGACTGGGCATCAGAGTACCAATGAATAACCCCCATTGGTTTGGGTATCAGAATACCAATGAACAACCCCTATTGGTTTGGGTATCAAAGTACCAATGAATAACCCCCATTGGTCTGGGTATCAAAATACCAATGAATAACCCTCATTGATTGGGTATCAGAGTACCAATGAATAACCCCCATTGGTTTAAGTATCAGAGTACCAATAAATAACCCCCATTGGTTTGGGTATTAGAATTAACTCATAGTCAAATTATTTATAATCATATATATGAAATCATAGTTTCTAACAAAAATATATTTTATTCAAATACGTACATATATAATCATATATTCAATATTCAAATATATTTGTGATATTTCTATATTCTTACTTTAAATCAATATAGCTAAAAACAATTAAATAAAATACATTATATATTCAGTAATCAGATGTATTTGTGATAATTCTTTACTTGAAGTCAGTAATACAATAGAAATAAACTGTAACAACTGTAAACAATTTTCAGTAGTTAAAATATGCAAAGATAAAACAAATTAGGATAAGGTTACTTATCTCCAAAAGCCATACCAAAAGAACTTCTCCCTAACACTTTTTCTAAAATTCTTAGGTATCACCTAAAACAATTTGTAGGTATCATTTACTCAATAATCAAATAATTTAAAAATGACTTATAACAGTATCCGGCCAACAGAGCGACTACTAATAATATCCAATAATTTCTTTTTACTATCTCAAAGTAAAAATTATTGTGTATATCCTCTACTGCCTCTAATAAAACCTAGGATACATATTGTCTTATAGGGTCTAAAGCATCGCCTAGACCATGTTCCATGATCACTTGCTGACTTCCCCAAACGCCTAATTACCAAACCAAAGAACTAATAATAATAGTAATATAATAATAACAATAGTATTATTAGAATGAAGCTGGCGTTGCCACGTTGCTTTGTCAAGGGAATTATTCTATGGATTTATATATATATATATATATATATATATATATATATATATATATATATGACACTGCCGTCTCTAGCTTTCTTTTGGCATGAGGACAAATCACACAAATCAAGCTTTGACACAATTTTTTATGGAATCACTATTCTTCCTCTACCAAATCAATAAACAAGTAATAATAAATCATAAAGAAGTTGGTGTTCCTTCTTTTCGTCAAGCGTTTATTTTCTTTTTCTTTTTCTTTTTTTTTCTAACTCCATCAATCCGGTACTATTCCTTTAAGAAAAATTATGCAGAACAGACCCATGCAGCCATGCCTAAAGAAAGTCTTGCTGTTGGCTGAAATACTCCCATAATATATATATATATATATATATATATATGACTGGATTCTTCTCCATCCTTGTGCTCATCTTTGTCATTATCAATTTGTTGGTGATCAAGACTTTTATCAATTTTTAACATTATTAATTCTTGTTTAATATTTTGATTATCAATTTTAATATTTTTAAACTCATTTTTTAAATCAAGCATTTCTTGTTTAACAACAGTGATTTCCAATTGAAGATCATTAACAGTTAAGTCTTTGGACTTCTTTTTATTAAATCTTTCTAAAGTTTCTTCAAAGTTTGTGGTTGATTTTAATTGTTTACCAGTTTCATCTTTCAACAAATTCTTCTTAAATTTGTCCAAATATTCTTTTTGTAAATCAGGATTTTGAATTTGATTGATTAATTGGATTATTAGTTTTTCATTTTCTTCGCTTTTAGTGAGAGTATCAACAGAGTTAATAACATTACAATAGGAATCTCGACAGCCAATTTTAATATTAGGAGAATCAGAAGAATCATTAGCAGATTAGTAACAAGAATTAGATGAAGAAGAAAAATCATCTTCCAAAGAATCAGATGAATTGTTTGATTCAAGGATTCTGAACAATTCCTCTTGCTCTTTATCATTAATCTTCAACATGTTAAACTTATTCTTTAGTTTACCAGGTTCTTTATTACAATCTTTACTGAAATGACCAGGTTTTCCACATTTAAAACATTTACTTTTTCCTGACATTTGTTTATCATATTTTTTGGAAACATTTTTCTTTATAGCATAAAAATCATTAGGTTTGACAAAATTACTTTTGTATTTTTTATATTTTTTATGATTATAATTTTTATGACTTTTATCATGTTTTTTCCCTTTTTGCCTGGAAGGAGCAATAGGGGGCAAACCATATTGTTCACAAAAATTACTCATTTCATATTTAGCTTTTTTCTTATTCTGTAAATGGTATTTTAACAATTTTTCATCATTACACATATTAATACCATGTTTTTTAATAGCGCTAAAAATATCACCATAAGTTAGGTTATCATAATCAATAGAATCATTTTTTCCCATTAACACTTGTTTTACCTTATGAGCAAAGATTGGAGGCAGACCGTCAATAAACCTTTCTTTCCAGTAAGGCTTGTGACAATCTTTTCGAAGCATCACTCTGGAAATAAAAACATCTTGGTACCATCTGTAATTAGTCATAGAAGGACATCTCAAATTATTCAATAAGTCAGAAACTCGGGATGAAATATTAGATGGAGTACCAACAAAATGTTTGAGAATGGTATATATCAGAGTATTCACACCATCAAGGATACCACGACCAATACTTTCATAAAAAATAGGCAAACCTTCATCATTCTTTTTGACAGCATTTTTAATTGATTCTTTGGAATCTTCTGTGAGATAAGAATCCCACCATCCTCGAAGAGTTCCAGAAAAACCAGTAATAAGCAAATTAACAATTTCAGGCTGATCTAGATCATGGTTATTTTGATAGGCAATACCGACCCTGGACATATGACTCATTTTATTAATGATTTCTTACTCAGACAAACCATCAATATTCCATTCATAAAGCTTATCAGCAGAAACAGAAAACTGTGTTTGAAAAACTCTTTCTTCAAATTGCATATCAGGAGGAGTTGGTTTTGAATACCAATTTTTTGTAAAAGACATGGGTTTCGGATTTCCAACAAATCTTTTAATTTCTGAAAAATCATTACCAAAAATCTTTGTAGTAGAAACAGAAGAAACAGTATCAGAATCAGTATGTTCATCAGAAACAATTTCTTTTCCTTTCTTTGAAATAGTGCAAGTTGTATTTCTAGAAGTACCTTCAGTTTTAACCTTTAAATCAGTAAGCATTTTATCAACAACTTCAAGTATTTTAGACTGAGAAGTTTTGAACATAACTTTCTCTCTTTGATTGGGCAAATCAATCAAAGGTTTCTCAGTTTTTACAGACTTTTCAGAAACAGGCTTTTCTATGGAAACAGTTCTTTCAAAAAAAATTTCTTCAATACGGTTAAGCTGTTGACCAATAACATGCAAGGATTCATTAGTAAAATTGTTTTGTTCAATAATACTGATAGTAGGGGTTTAATCATCAGCAATTTTGAAAGGAGTAGCATTAACTTCCGTCTTTTTATCTTGACAAGTTATCACAATTATCTTAAGAGGCGGATGAGTAAACCGAATAGTAGATTTATCATTTGCTTTAACAAAATTTGATTTTTTATTACACTCAAATGTTGCTTTGAAACTTCATCATTTGAAACATAATAGTTTTCAAGAAAATCAAAAAACAAAATATGTTTTTTCAATTGATTCATTTTTTCTAACCATTTACTCTTAACATGGTTTTTCTCAGATTGAGCAAAATTATCTTGGAAATATTTTCTTTTAATCCGGTTTTTTGAAAGTATAAACTCATCATACAAAGGAATCAGGTCAACTTTAAAATCTTCATTTAAAACAGTCAAAACTCTTAATTGCTTAATATAACCAGAAGCATCAATGGGAGGGAAATTTCTTTCAGATGGACAAACAGAATTACCATCATCTTCTTCTTCACTAGCAGGCTTGCCATATGGAGAAGAAGTTTCTTGTTTGGTGGAATAGTAAACATTGCTAACTTTATCATCTGAAATTCCTTTTAATTTTAAATCAACAGGTTTTTCAAAATTCTTTTCTAAAAATTCATTGAGATTTTGATCTCGTTTAGAAATACTGTCAGATTTTAAATCAGTGAGTTTTGAAAAATTCTTTTTCAAAAATTCATTGAGATCTTGGTCTCTTTTTGAAATACTTTCAAATCCAGCAAAGGAATGTCTTCCTTCGTTGATTCTTAAAGGTTGACTATTTTGAAAACTTATTTTAACAGTACCGTCAAGATATTGTTGAATATGAGTAAGATCAAGCTCATCAAAAATGGGTTTAGCAATGGGAGATTCTTGTTCCAAGAACCATTTAGTGGAAAGTTTGATGTCTTGCCATTGAATCATTTTTGGAATTTGGATTTTTTGCATCAGGAGTTGAACATTTAATTAACATAGTTTTACCAGAAGGTTCTCTATGATTTATAGCACTAGGATTTAATTGAGTACCCATCAATCTATAATAAATGCGATAAATCAAAGCAAAAAGTTTACTACCTTCTTCCATGTGATAACCAGATGAAGCAATATTTAAAGTCAAAGCTTTAATAATGTTAGCATCATCTAAAGCCAAAGTAAGATCAGGATAACAACTAAAGTAAACAGGACCATCATACAAAGAAGCAGTAATCATACCAAGAATGCTATCTTTAAAGTGTTTAAATCTAGCATCACGTAAACACATGAGAACGGAAGGATTAATGCCCTTTCGGGTAAGAGGTTTGATAGTAACTTGAACCATACCAATATGCAGATAACTGAATTTTTTAGAAGCAAGGAATTCACCAATATTCTTTTTAGTAAACAGGCAACATTTTTCATGAGTTTTTGAAATAGAGAATATTTGTTCAACAGTTCTAACTTTATATGCAGAATGAAAAGTATTTTCAGCCCAACTTATTTTATAAATATTTTTTGTATCAATCTTAGGAATAGTCCAATTAGTAAAATCAGGGATCTCATTATCCTCAACATTGTGATCTTCTTCATTTACAATATCAGGAGGACAACTAGTCCTGGAGCTGATAGAAGAGTTGGATCTCCACAATCTATCCATACTATTCTAGTTTTAACACTCAATTATCATGTTTTTCTCACAACCGTTGCATTTTGTAACACATACCCTAACCAACCTTATAATATAACTTGAAAATAATGCAAGTAAAAGTAATGCAAGTAAATGCAAAGCTATAAGACCAGCCAGGTAGGCGGCAGAGCCAGCCAAGTAGGGGGTATAGCTTAAATAGTTAAAGAAAACGAAAAGAAATTATAGAACCGTCCGGGATGGCGGTAATCCGTCCAAGGTGGCGGTAGCAACAAGTAGTATAATGAATGTAATGAACATAAAACTGAAATTACTTGTTATTGAAAGTAGAATTGAACACTTACAGTAGTAGTGATTACAAGTTGGAAATAGTTACAAGGCTTAGGAACTAGTCTTAGTTACAAGCTTTGTAGAGATAGTAGAGATGTAAGGAAGTTGTAGTAAGCAAGGAGATCTCTCAAAGAAAAGCTCACAAGGGATAACTCTCTCTAGGAAAGAAGTCTTGAACTAAGCACACTAAAAACTTGCTTAAAATATAAGGGACAACCCCCCTTAAATAGGCCAAAATTCGGAGTGAATAGTAACCGATGAATAGTGACAGTGAATAGTAATAGTGAATAGTGACAGATGAATAGTAAATTTCACTTTTTGCCCCAAAACGTGGGGAATGAGTTGTAGAACTCAAAAGTCTTGTCCTTGGAGTAGAATATGTCAGGAGAAGCATGGCAAAACAAAGTATGACTAAACCAAAAGCATAATGAAGCATCTTTTCTTTTTTGCTTTGAAAGTCTTCAAAATAATTCTTGTCAGAAGCAATATTTTTGTTAGGAGCATGGGATCACAATCTTGAAGTAATCTTGACGTAGTAGCACTCATTGATGCTTTTGACTAAAGAGTATATCAAACAAATGAGAGTTCCGCCAAATTTGGGTTGTCTTTGAAACAGTTTCAAAACTTTTTGTAACACAATTTTTTAAGCATTTTGTCCTTTGTGCAGGCTAGTCAAAAATTAATCTCTGATCAAGTCATCAGCATTTTCTTCATCATGTCCAAACCAATCTTGTGGGTAAGGATAGGTTTGGCAGTAAGGATCTTTTGAAACAGAGACCTGAGAAGACTTTTCATCATCTGAATTGGCAGCTTTATCTTCCTTAACCATTTTAGACAGCAGGGCGTACAAAGCTTCAGGATCATTGCGGATTGCATCTAAAGGAGAACTCTTCTTTTTGGATTTAACAGAAGATGCAACATTTTTGGTTGATGAGGAAACAAGTGCATCAGGTGCGTCAGTCACAGCTTTTTGCACTGGAGTAGTTATTCTTAATGGGGAAACATTTGAAGCAAGGAAGTCCCTTTCGACATTGTTAATAATAGAATCGGTGTGTGAAAACCTATCCCACCATTTAACATTCCAGCATCTAGCGAGAACATCATCCTCTTTAGCATATTGCCATTTTAGAATCCATGGAATCTTATATTTTCTGATAAAATACAGTAGAGGAGTAAATTTAGCTCCATGAGTGTGAGTTTTAAGCCTTGTTGAGAAATTTAGGAAACAATCTTTTAATGGTGCAGGAAATATTTCAATAGCTGAACCAAACTGAGTCCACCATCGGATGAACCAGAGAGGGAAAACAGAGTCAAAATCTTTGTGAAAATTGACAAACCATGAATGGGACATAGTTTCATTTTGGTGGAGCATGAATCTGAACCAGGCAGTAATATAATCATGATAAGAGTAGGGAATAGGGAAATTTGGTAATGTCCTTATAGTAGTAGGATTGGGGCCCCACTTTTCTTCGGAAATAATGTGGTTTAAGCAAACACTGTGGTAAATAATTTTTTCACCATTGGCCTTATCTCTTATGGGCTTGATAGTAATTGAATGCTCATGTTGTAATATTGCAGAATAGTATTGCACATTCTTTTGTCTGTGCTCAGGGATCCAGTGAAATAGTGGAGGAAAATAACTGGTAGCAAGTTTAAAAGGGTTAGTAATTGAGAAGCATTAGGGTTCCTAGGGAAAATAGTTTGAACAGGTCGATGAATATTGGTTAGAGCATAGGGATCATATGTAGAGGCTAGAACAGAAGAATAATTAAGTTTGGGAATAGTTTCTAGAGTGGTGAAATGGTTACCAGTGTTTATAGGGGAAGCAGGCTCAATTTTGACAATTTGATTGTTACTGTCAGGCGTCCTGTCACTCAACCTTCTACTTGCCATTATGACACTGCAGAAATTCACGGGTAAGGAAATCAGGGATGGCATTTTGGGATCCTTTAATATATTCAATATCAAAATCAAAAATGCTCAAAATAGCTTGCCATCTGGCAAAAATATGTTTTGAAGCAATATTTTCAACATCTTTTTCAATAACATATTTAGCACTTTTGCAATCAATTCGTAGCAAAAATTTTTGGTTTAATAAATCACTTTGAAACTTTGAAATACATAGTATTATAGATAAAATCTCCTTTTTAATAGTACTATAGTTTAGCTGTGCCTTATTCCAAATACCAAAATAGAAACGTACAATTTGCTCAGGTGACTCGGGAGAAACTCTTTGTTTCAGAATACCTCCATAACCAAAATCTGAGGCATCTGTTTCGACAATTTTGAAAGCACTAACAATAGGAATACCAAGACAAGGCAATGTCTTAACATGAGATTTAATTTGTTTAACAAGGGAAGTATGGATATCAGGCCAAGGAGGAGAATTACTCTTTAACCTATCAAATAGAGGTTTACATTGTTTTCTCATATCTTTGTAAAAATCAGCAACATAATTTAATGACCCAAGAAATCTTTGGAGCTGAGTTTTCTCAGTGATAATATCAGGAAACTTATCAGCAAATTGGATGGCCCTATCAATAGGACGAATCTGTCCTTCAAAGATGTCAAAGCCAAGAAAACGGACTTTTGTTTGAAATAATTTGACTTTTTTAGCAGAGACAACAAGACCATTTCTTTTGATAGTATCTAGGAATGAATGCAAGTGTTTCCAATGTTCATCAATAGAACTAGAGTAAACAAGAACATCATTAATGTAAACAATGGTAAAATGACTGAATGAATTAAAAATATCATTCATAATGTTTTGAAATTCACTTGGGGCATTCTTAAGACCAAAGGGCATAACATTACACTCATAATATCCAAAAGGAGTGGTAAAAGCAGTTTTGTACCTATCCTTTTCACTAATCTGGATTTGCCAGAATCCAGACTTCATGTCAAACTTGGAAAATACCACAGCTTCACTTAGCCTATGAACGAGTTCATTCTTATTGGGAATAGGATACCTAATCCATTCTAAAACCTTATTCAAGGGTTTGTAGTTAATTACTAATCGAGAAGTTCCTCTTTCAATCTCAGCATTTTTCTGGACATAAAAAGAAAAACAAGACCAAGGGGACTTGCTATTCCTAATCAACTTTTTCTCTAATAAATCACTAATTTCCTTTTTGCAGAATTCAACAATTTCAGCATTCATTTGAATAGGACGAGCTTTGGTGGGGATATTTTTTTCATTAAAATCTTTAACATAAGACAGGTCAACAATATGTTTCTTTCTATGCCAAAAAGCATTAGGAACATCAGAACAAACATCATCAATCAACATTTTCTGAAAATTATCAATTTTTTATTGTAATAATTTATTAGAAATTTATTGTAATATGACTCATGATTTTTTGTTCAGATAATCTAGCATTATTCCATTTGTAAAGCTTATCAATAGAAACAGAAAATTGTTGTTGAAAAACTCTTTCTTGAAACTGTATATCAGGAGGAATAGATCTGAAATACCGATTTTGTGTAAAAGACATGGGTTTGGAATTTTCAACAAATTTTTTAATTTCTGGTAATTCATCATTTAAAATCTCTTTAGCAGGAACAGAAGAAACAGTATCAGAATCAGTATGCTCATCAGAAACAATTTCTTTTTCATTCTTTGAAATAGCGCAAGTTGTACTTCTAGAAGTACCTTCAATTTTAATTTTTAAATCAGAAAGTATTTTATCAACAACTTCAAGCGTTTTAGATTGAGAGGTTTTGAGCAGAACTTTCTCTCTTTGACTGGATAAACCAAGTAAAGGTTTCTCAATTAAAATAGATTTTTCAGAAGCAGAATTTTTAATAGAAACAGTATTTTCAATATGGTCAGGTTGTTGGCCAATGACATGCAATGATTCATTAGTAAAATTGTGTTGTTCAATAAGACTAGTGATAGGAGTTCGATCATCAAAAATTTTGAAAGGAGTGGCCTTAATTTCCGTCTTTTGATCTTGACAATTTATCAAAACTGTCTCAAGAGGTGGGTGACTAGACCTAACAATGGCTTTATCAGATGTTTTAACAAAATTTGATTTTCTTATCACACTCAAATGTTGTTTTGAAACTTCATCATTTGAAACATAATGGTTTTCAAGATAATCAAAAAACAAAATGTGTTTTTTCAATTGGTTCATCTTTTCTAATCATTTACTCTTGACACGGTTTTTCTCAGACTGAGCAAAATTAGCTTGGAAGTATTTTCGTTTAATTTGGTTTTTTGAAAGCATAAACTCATCATACAAAGGAACCAGATCAACTTCAAAGTTTTCATTTGAAACAGTCAAAACTCTTAATTGGTTAACATAGTTAAAATTATCAATGGGGGTAAAGTTGGGGTCAACAGATTTATCATTATCTCTTTCTTTTCTAGTAGTTTTTCTATACAGACAAGAAGCATCAGAATAATGGTTAAAACAAGCATGATCATTCAAAGAAACATCAGCCATAGAAGGAATGTTATTTTTAAAATTCTTAGATTTAGTATCATTTAAACACATGAGAACAGAAGTACCACATCTTTCAACATTGTGATCTTCATCATTTACAATACGAAGAGGACAACCAGTCCTGGAGCTGATAGAAGAGTTAGATCTCCACAATCTATCCATACTATCATAGTTTTAACACTCAATTATCATGTTTTTCTCACAACCGTTGCATTTCGTAACACATACCCTAACCAACCTTATACCTCTCATGCCCTACATGCCCTCTCTTGGCTCAAACGGGCCTTACAGTTTGGTTCTAGGAATTCATTTTACGACTAGGGTGGCGCCAACGACGGTAAGAAGGGAACACAACAACGGAGCACCAAAGTTTCGGGTAGACACACACGGAGAGACAGAGAACACAACAACACTATCACCGGCCAGAAAAGAGTGGCTCTGATACCATAAAGGGGGAAGGAACACGACGGAAGCACAGTTATACAGTTATAATATAACTTGAAAGTAATGCAAGTAAAAGTAATGCAAGTAAATGCAAAGCTATAAGACCAGCCAGGTAGGTGGCAGAGCCAGCCAAGTAGGGGGTATAGCTTAAATAGTTAAAGAAAATGAAAAGAAATTATAGAATCGTCCGGGATGGCAGTAATCCGTCCAAGGTGGCGGTAGCAACAAGTAGTATAATGAATGTAATGAACATAAAACTGAAATTACTTGTTATTGAAAGTAGAATTGAACACTTACAGTAGTAGTGATTACAAGTTGGAAATAGTTACAATGCTTAGGAACTAGTCTTAGTTACAAGCTTTGTAGAGATAGTAGAGATGTAAGGAAGTTGTAGTAAGTAAGGAGATCTCTCAAAGAAAAGCTCACAAGGGATAACTCTCTCTAGAAAAGAAGTCATAAACTAAGCACACTAAAAACTTGCTTGAAATATAAGGGACAACCCCCCTTAAATAGGCAAAAATTCGAAATGAATAGTAACAAGTGAATAGTAACAGTGAATAGTGACAGATGAATAGTAAATTTCACTTTTTGCCCAAAATGTGGGGAATGAGTTGTAGAATCCAAAATTCTTGTCCTTGGAGTAGAATATGTCAGGAGAAACATGGCAAAACAAAGTATGATTAAACCAAAAGCATGACCAAAAGCATAATGAAGCATCTTTCTTTGTCAGAAGCAAAATCCAAAATTCTTGTCCTTGGAGTAGAATATGTCAGGAGAAGCATGGCAAAACAAAGTATGACTAAACCAAAAGCATGACCAAAAGCATAATGAAGCATCTTTCTTTGTCAGAAGCAATATTTGTGCCGTCAGCATGGGATCACATTTTCGAATCTTGAAGTAATCTTGAAGTAGTAGTACTTATTGAAGCTTTTGACTAAAGAGCATATCAAACAAATGGGAGTTCCACCAATTTCGGGATATCTTGAAACAGTTCCAATTCTTTAGTAACACAAATTTTTAAGCATTTTGGCCTCTGTGCAGGCTAGTCAAATAGGGGAACCAATCTCTATTGGTATAAGCCACTAATTAGTGGAAGCAGCATCGAAAGGATAATCATCAAAAGGACCCCGTGGAGAACGGCAATCATGATCATGGGAAATAGCATATTTATTACAGAATCCACAATAAAAAATGGGTTGAAACACTGGAGGTCTTCCCGGAGTGAGAAACTTTACGAGATTACAATGGTCGGCCACCCTTAAATGAGCAACCGCATCAGAATATGGTCTGGGACCAAAGACAGCAATTCTATTCGAAATGGTAGTGTTTCCATAGACTGTAAGCAATATTAATAATTTGGTTATTAAAATAATTTCTCCAGCATTCTATAAGAGTAAAAGGATCGGCAAAAGATAAATGAGAATGAGATACTTTTAAGGCTGGACATTCATCCAGTTGTCTCGTTCCCATTGTGGTAACGTACTCCAACATCTGATGGTAACAAAAGGAGTATTAAATTTTTTAACTGAATCCTGAATAATTTGTGGGAGTTGGCTGACTTGAAGATGGCTTGTTAATCTCACGTGTCTGATGAAACCATATTCAAACATTTGAGAAAGCCAGTAAGGGTCTCTGTCATTTTCATCTTCATAATCTGAAATATCAGCAATATATGAACCATCATCATAATTTATCAGGAGGCCAGGAAATGGGTGTTGGTTTTCATACACTCTGAGACTGCTACTATTCCTGACCTAGATGAGTTAGATGAAGATGATAATGTTTTTCTCCAACTTGAATGGGAAGAACACTTTGGGACCTAAATCCATATAAAACCTAAATCTGACCAGAATGAGATTTCTTAGGCTCTTACCTTGAGGGTGTAGTCAATCCTTTTCTACTTCAGTCTTTTGGGTAGTCTCCTCTCTCCGAATATCTCTCCATATACATTGATTTAATAAGCTTATATAGTTAGGGTTTCAACCTTATTTTTCTAAAAAAACTCCCTTATAATTATTAATTATAAAATTAACCCCACAAAAGATTTACTTAAATACCCTTCCTTTTAGTTTCTTTTTTTTTTTTTTTTTTGGGGGGGGGGGGGGGGGTTTACAATATCAATTACATGCAATTCTTAAAATAATAAAATCAATGGGCAAATATCCATAAGATCAAGAAATTTACACTTTGCATTATAAATTATGACTCTTATTACACTTAACATTATGCATTAATTTTACTGTTATGTTAGACAGAAATTTATAACACATGAATTGCATGTGAGTTTTGCTTAAGTGACATAATGTTAAAAGACCAAAACCCCCTTTTTATTATTTTTTACTCAGCTCTCTCTCTCTCTCTCTCTCTCTCTCTCTCTCTCTCTCATAGCAACTCCTCTCCCCAAGTCAAAATCTATGTAACCGTAAATCCCTAAAGCTAGATCATCAACTTCTAAATCATCGCTCGTCCACCACCACAATGATTGCACTCACCATTGCAACAAAATTCCTATGTCCCCAAATCAAAATTTGTTCAAAGTTCTAATTAAACAAATGTAGTACCTTACCATTGTTGAGCATTTTTTTTTTAACTTTTTTTTAATAAGTAGGAGCAAAGCGATGCCCGTTTTCTATCTAAACCCTTTTATTTCCAGAAAAAAGGTAATTTCTATGTTGTAATATAGCAAGAATATGAAAGTGGTTTTATTTGATGGACATAAAACACAGATTAAATAGTTTACTTAAAACAAATTCTTGAAGAGAATTGAACAACAATAATATAATATCTCTAGATATTACAATACAACTACTTATTATTTGATAATTCAACCATTACAATGGGGTTGGAGAATTCAAATGGTAGATATCTTTATTAGAAATACATGAGATAAAAGTTAACAAAAGTAGATAGAAGGATATAGAGTGAAATGCTTTTAAAAGTTTAGTGAAAAATAAAGGCCCTGTTTGGTACATCATTTTAAACACATTTTCAATTTTTAAACAACATAACACGTATTTCTACACACTTTTTTATTCACATGTATTTCTAAAAAAATTGAAAACTGTTGTTTAAACATACGTACTAAACGGGCCCAAACCCTTTAAAATTTAAGATGAAAAGTGAACTTCATGCAAAATTTAGGACAAAATATGAATATATTAGAATGAGCCAGACTTAGGTACAATACTTAGGTGCTGTTCTTTAGGTTCATCTCTTAAAATTTTGCCATATGACTTTTTTCTCGTGGATGGAAGTATATTTTTTAAGTTAAATAGCCATATGGCAGAATCATAAGAGGAGAACCTAAATGACAGCACTTAAGGTACTATACATAAGTTTTGTTCTATTAAAATAATGGCGTATAAAATTGCGAAGTTTCAAAAATTTATGTAACATAACTAGAAGTCAAAATTTTATATATCATTTAATTTATTTAAAAGACCCATATCATTCTTTCACTATAGTGTAAGTAAATTAGGGTAGTTTTCAAAACTTGTACCTTTTATTTGAAGGACAACATATTAAATGATGTTCAGTTAAAAAGTTTAATTTGCTAAATTAGACTAGCAATATAAATGAAAGGAAAAAAAAGGAAGACAACAAATAATCTATGCTTCAAATCTACTGTTCCCTTTACTTCCATTTGGGATTAAAATTGAAAGAGTGTGAAAAAAAAATATTTTAATTTTAATTAAAAATTGATCCATAACATAAATCATTTTCTAGTATTTTTCCCTACTAACCAAACAACATGAGGGATGAAAATTTTTCTCTCTTCCATTCCTTCTCATTTTCCACCTTTTCTTTTCATTGTTCTCAATTCTCATCCTCATTTTGTGAAATATATAAGGTGTGTTTGAATACCATTTATTTTGTTGAAAACTGAAAATTGAAAACGGAAAGTATTGTAGTAAAATAATTTTTAAATGTGTGAACAGTGTCGTGGGATCTATTTTTAATGAAAGTTTTGTTGAAAAAAGAGGTTTGTGGGTCCTATATACAGTACACGAGACTTACTAGAAAGCCACAAAATGCACATCCATAAAAAATTTAAAAAAAAATAAAAGAGAAGAAAATGCAAATACAAGACACTGCATTTTCATCAGTACCCAAACGGATACATAGGGTAGATAAGATCCTACTTTTTTTTCTTCTTCTTTTTTGGTTATGAATAAGCCCTAAACCATATCCAACTTGTTGATCTAGCACCTAAGAAAGTTCATCATTAGGGGCTTCTGGGAGCTATATTTTTCATTTATAATAAATCTTTTACAGTAAACTTTATAATATTAATATTTTATGTTTTAAAAAATTTTAAAAAAAAATATTAAAAAAAAAAAAAAAAAACCTTTCTGCACATGTCATTAGTCATTTAACGAATCAGATTTAGTGTGCCGGGTGAGATATCTTGGTCATTATCATATTCATATTCATTGTATAGTTCCTCTCTCTCTCTCACATGTCTTTTCTTTTTTATTTTCTCTCTCTCCACACTTCTATAAATTTCCGCCTAGCTATTCTATAACCCTCAAACCCACCAACGCCTAAAAAATAATAATAATGATGCACACAAAACTCAGCCCAATGGCTTCTCTCTTTCTTTTTATCTTTCTCGCATCTCTCACGGTAAGCACTCTGACTCTGACTCGTACAAAATAGATCATGAATGTGGAAGTAGGCTAATTGTGTTGAGTCAGTGTTATACTTATTTTAACGCATATATATATTAGATTCCTTGGTATAGTAAGAGTGTTTGTAATTCTTGGTAGTAGGAATCCTATAGTTAACTACTGCTTTACTTGTGTCCTAGTGTTTGGGAGAAGATTATATGTGGAGTGAGTCCCATGCATGATTAGAAGTTGTTGCGTCTCACTTTGTTTCCACGGTCTCTTAATGCAGGTTGGGTCCGCCGGTGATCAAAACCCATTGACCCAGAAGTCCTATCTGATTCGGTATTGGAACAAACAGACCGGAAACAGCCACACCAAGCCAGTGTTTCTCCTATCCAAAGCGTCCCCATTAAGCGCAGTTGAGTCAGCCAGTTTCTCCAAACTCGCCACCACCCACAACCACAACGCTCTCTCCTCTCGCTTCTCAGCCTTCTGTGCGTCCGCCAACCTCCTCTGCTTCCCTGATTCTTCATTACCGATTCACACAGACGCCTGTAGTTTCAGTTACACGTGTAGTTTCACTTACAACTACGATAAGAGATTCCATACCACCGGTATATTCTTCGGGAGTCGATGTTAAAGAAAGGGACGGTGATGCCAATGCCGGACATTCAAGATAAATTGCCAGAAAGGTACTTTTTGCCGCGGTCCATTTCGTCCAAACTGCCGTTTTCTACGTCCAAAATCTCTGAGCTGAAGCGGGTTTTTCACGCTGGTGATAATTCCACCATGGAAACTATGATAGTTGAGACCTTAAGTGATTGCGAGAAAGCTCCTAGCCTAGGCGAGACCAAGCGGTGCGTGGGCTCAGCTGAGGACATGATCGACTTTGCAATCTCGGTCTTGGGTCGAAACGTTGCCGTTCGAACAACCAAGAATGTAAACGGGTCAAAGCAGAGTATAATGATTGGGTCGGTCAAAGGAATCAACGGTGGGAAAGTCATGCAGCAATCAATGACTTGTCATCAGAGGTTGTATCCGTACTTAGTATATACCTGCCATTCAGTTCCAAAGGTTCGAGTCTACGAAGCGGATATACTGGATCCAAATTCGAAGGCTAAGATCAATCATGGTGTTGCCATTTGTCACATGAACACCTCGAGTTGGGACCCGAATCATAGAGCTTTCTTGGAGCTAGGGTCAAGTCCGGGTCGGATCGAGGTTTGCCATTGGATTTTTGAGAATGATCTGACTTGGACAGTTGCTCACTAACTGTTAGCACACCAGTGTGGTAAGAAAAACAGCAAGTTGATTTTTAATAAAGATACATAAAGAATTTTAGTTGATTTAAAAAATATTGTTTTCATGTGAACAAATTAAGTTATTGGTTTACTTTACATCCAGATGTTTTTTTTTTTTTTTTTTTTTTTGAAAGCACTTTACATCCAGATGTTGCTTATTAGTACTACATCATTTGAGTTTTGATCAATGTTTTTAAGGCCAGTTTCAAAAATAATTGAACGCCAAATGAAAAACACTATTTTCACCTTTCTCTTTATATATCATTAATGGTGTGTTTGAATAAGTCTATTTCTTTCAATTATTTTGTTTAAAGAAAATGTTGTAAATTAATGTATTTATTTTTTTGATTGCAGGAACATCCTCACTAGAGCTTCACTAGAGGATTGCAGGTCTTGATTCAACACATATACGTATCATGAAGCTAATAAATGTGTTGATAGTTTGTGTATTTTAAACTTGCCCTTCGCCTAATATTTTGTGTATTTATGGGAAGTCCAAGGAATAGTTATTCCTAGACTAGTTTAATTATGTATTAAGCTTGTAATATATATATGAACTTTCTCTTCTAATTTTAATTTATGTGCATGGTATCAAAAAAAAATAAAATAAAAAAATTATGTGTACAAATGGGAAGTCTAAGGAGTACTAGTTACTCCTAGACTAGTTTAATTATGTTTTAAGCTTGTAATGTAATATATGGACTTTCTCTATTAATTTATGTGTATTTAGGGGAAGTCTAAGGACTACTTACTTTCTCTCTATTTGTTTTTGTTTTTCTTTTTTTTTCCTTTCTGTTTTTTGAGTTCAGGACTATTTACTCCTTAAATAGTTTTTTTTTTTTAATTATAATTTAATTGTGTATTAAGCTTGTAATATATAATGGGTTCTAGTTATCTCAATTGATAAGATCTCTTATTATCAAATATGAGATTTGAGATTTAAATCTCGTTTATACTAAAAATTAATTGGTATCTTGGCCTAATAATAAAAGGTAATAATCATAAAGCGAACGTCATAGGTTAAAATTTTATCATATATATATATGAGTTGGGTTCAAGTTATATCTAGTGTAACTCTAAACAATGTTACACCACCCAATAACTTGTTATTGAATTAATATTTTGAAAATTCAACCATTAAATTACATGTTTTATATGTTCTTAACATGTATGTCAATTTTCATATCAATCGGATGCTATCTACCATTTGATTCATAAACTCATATTTTATGCATTATTTTAAATTACAAAAATTTAAATTTTAACAACTGATTGATGACATGGATATTAATTTTTGATTACCTTGAAATTTTGCAAGCATAAAGAATATACAAAGATAATGTAATCTAACGGTAAATTTGTCAATATTCGCATTCAATTAAAAAAATATTGAGTAGTATAACATTACTTAGAGTTACACCAGATGTAACTTGAACCCAACATTTTATATATATATATATATATATATATATATATATATATACACTTGTAATATATGGATTTTCTCTTTATATATATATTATTACTAAAGGCTTTCATTATTTCATCCACAAAATTGGTCTTGGCATTATCAAAAATTATTAAAGAAAATTCACTATCCTAGGAATTATTGAAGTTACTAGGTTATTAGGAAATTATTTTTGATAGTTACTATGCAGCATTGTTTATTTGTCACTTTGCAATATTGTTCATTGTACTTTTCCCTTTTTACTATTCATGTAGCTTTTGTTTCTTTATAAGGCATATGAATCAAGAACACAACTTATGTCCGATAAATTGATGTACTGGACGCAATTCCAAACCCACGAATCAATTGTGTTAGGCAAGCCTTCCACACTGCCTACTTCAAACCAAAAAAATAAATCATCTTAGTATAAGCCTTGCCTTGTAACCCTATCCTTCCTTCCAATATCAATCCTTGCATAATAATTAAAAATTATAATATTAATATTTTTAAATATTTGAATGAGTATTAGTGTTTAAATTACTATTCAAAAATTTCAAGAATCAAGTAAGTTTTTAAGTTTTCAAAAATATATTTATTTTCAAAGTTTTATGTTGTACCGTTCATTTTGTTCTTGAAACATATTTCTTTCATCCATATTTTCTCTCTTCATCCACTCATTGTACTCCTCCTTGGTTCCCCAATTAATATCAAAGCCAAGTTCTCTTGAAAATTTGTATTCATTGTTTTTATTATTAATTTGTAATTCTTTGAAAGATTGCCTTTAAGTTGCCCTGGCGTTAGTGAGCACAAGTCCATTGGTTAGCCCTTGTTTGAGATTGAGAGTTTAGGGTGGCCCTGTTAGTGTTCCCGTAAGACAATTTGAGTGAGTCGATCTAGACTATAGTGATTTTTTTTTTTTTGAACAGAGACTATTAGGTTCTAAGGATTTATGTGTAAATGTTTAGAATCATATTTTATTGTATTGACAAACCGAGAACAAAACATGTCTACTCTTAAGTGTTTAGGCAATGCTTAAAAGTGTTTGTTTCAAGGTTCAAATCCAACTGACTGCAAAAAAAGGAAGTATGGTTTTGCCTTGCTCGACTAATCGAGAATTAGGCTTGACCGATTGAAAATTGCAGGTCCAGTTTTTCTGCAAAATTTTTAAACAGGCCCAAGCCTACGAAAATATTTAGGGTTTCATCTAAACTTCTCCATATATAAAAGGGAAACCCTAACCACGTTTTGAAGATTTTTTGGAGAAGACTTGTGTGTTATTCTTTGTGAGATCTAAGAGGTTTTTGTACTTTCTAACTACATAAGAATCTACCGGAGCAATAACTACAATCAAGGGTTGGTAGAACACAGTTGCTGCATGAAGATCATTATTGATGGTGATCTAAAACTTTTGAGTGGGATCTCAAAATCACAAGTAAGGCAGCTTGTGTAATTGTAAATCCAAGAAGAAGAGTCTGTGGATTAGGAACTTGCATGTGGTCGTGTCAGTAAGTTACTACTAGAGGTAACAATAGATTTAGGACTAAATCTGATTGTAAAAATTTCGATTCTCTTATAGTAGATTTAGTTGACCTTGAGGATAACTAAGTCAAATCCTCCCCAGGTTTTTACTTTGAAACAGTTCATTTCATCGGTTTCCTTGAGTTATCATATCGTGGTGTTATTTATTTTTCCACATTTTTACATGATATAATTTATTTGTGTTTAACATAGATCTGAATATAATTAATCTAAGTAATCACTTAGTTAATATATTTGGTTAAACAATTTGTTTAAGGGGTCTAAACGAACAAACAAAGACTATTGTGAAATTAATAATGTTTAACTACAGATTTCCAATTTCATTTCTAAAAGAAATTTTTCAAAAGGACCAAACATCATTGGCAACATTAAAGGCAAACCAAGGAAATACATAATATTACATCGAAAAGTTTTGAAAATTGTATATTAACGTCTTGAGACATCCAAAGATGCAATTACAACGTGGTTATTATTCCACAAATGGAAAAGAATAATCAAACCCAAAATTTAGAGCATACCAAATCAGTGTCTGATACAATAAAAACTGAAAGAAACTAGACAAAAAAAGCAGAGGTAAAAAAATGACAAAAGCAATATTAATACTAATAGTTTGAGAGAGAAAGAGAGTGTATATATATACTATATACTGTCAAAGCCATTGTTCATGACCCAAGTCAGTATACACTAATCGAAAATTAAAAATGATATTACTAAAAGGAAACAGATCAATTTAGGTAAAAACGTTTCCATTTCAACATAAAAGCATATCAACACTTACATCACCACCACCATTAGGATCACCAAAAGAATATCTACACAGCAATAGTTAATAATAGAAGTGGCATTAAATTTGCCATAAAACAAAAACAAACAAACAAACAAACAAACAAAAACAATTGTAAGCCTATGTATAGAGAACACAACAATAGAACTCCATCTATATTAAGTGTCCGTTTGGAAACAGTTTATTTAATTGAAATTGAAAACTTTTTGTTGAAAGTATTGTAGATAAAGGTAAAAGTTAGTTAAATAGTGTAAAATGATCCATGAATAGTACAAAAAAGTATAATATGATCCATGAATAGTACCAAAAATCAGCTAAAAATAGAGATAAGCTGAAAAATTCAACTCATTCCATTGCTATTATTCGTAAGTTCCATTGCACTTTTTGGACTATTCATGGGTCCTACTATATTATTTCAGCTACCTTTTAATTTTATTTACAGTACTTTCAATAAAAAGTTTTCAATTTCAACTAAATAAGTTGTTCCTAAATAGACACTAAAATAAATTATGTGCGAAGCTTTGTACCTCGCCTTTTATCACTAATTTTTTTTTTTTTTTTTTTTAAGGAACAAGATTAAGCAATTTTATTAATGAATGTTGGCTAAATCAGCCTGTAAAATAGAAACAACTTGTGGTGGAACATCTTCAATCCAAACAACAGCATCAAATACATGTAAAGCATATCTAGCTAGACTATAAGCAACCTTATCACCCTCTCTCTTAGTGTGAGAGTAGTGTAATTGAGTAAAAATCGTAGAGCTAAGGCGAATATCTTCAATCAACAAACCATTCGGCTTCAAAATTTCCCTCCCCTGTTGTAGTACCATCATCACAACCTTTGAGTCACCTTCCACCACAACTTTGTGAAATCCAATGTCTGAAGCTAGTATGATCCCACTGTAAACAACTATAGCTTCTATAAGACCAGGACTATACGCTTGATGAAGCTTCAAGGATTATGAGGCTAGCACCTGTCCTTCATGGTTGCGGATAACTACCCCAATGCCAAATTTGTTTTCATCGGGGAAAACCGCTCCGTCGACATTTATTTTTACGAAATCCACTGAAGGTGGTTTCCAACAAGCACGTAGAACTGCCACTAGTGGTGGAGGAATAGGTTGCATTGATTTGAACTCCTGAAAAAGATCCTTAGAGATCTGGGCTAAGAGATGGAGAGAGCAACTAGGTTGTTGAAGCCTCACCTTGTTGCGTTGATTCTAAATCGCCCAAGCTAGCATGCCAAATATCTCAGAATTTTTTTGGTGAGATATAATCCATGCCGCCAGGTGTTTGAAGTCGACGAACTCAGAAGTGAAACAAAAATCCCAAAGAGCAGCATCATTCCAAACCACATCAATTTCTAGGCATTCCCACAGAGCATGGACCACGATTTTTGCAGCACCATGACAACAATCACATATATTATTAGCAATGATAGTTCAACATACCAGATTGGTTTTAATTGGAAGTGAATTTTGGCAAGCTCTCCACAGATGATTCTTCACCTTATTCAAAACCTTAAGAAACCTAATCCCCTTTCATAAACTTGTGTCATGAGTTTCTGAGTCTGCCAAAGGTCGCACCTCAGCCTCCTCTTTTAGAAACCCGTAACCCGACTTGCTGGAATAGTTGTCATCCTATGGCAGTGGCCAAAACAATGAGTCCTCGACTTCGCACCTTTCCAATGGGATTTTTTTTATTAGTGTAGATTCTTCGAGAGCAAAAATTATATCAACCAAATCTGAGTTCCACTGCCTTGAATCAACATTGATTGACATATCAATAGTTGCTTCTTCCAAGGATGCAATCATAGGTGAGGAAACCAACTATGGATGTTTCTGAGGCAGCCAATGACTTTGCCAAATTTTCACTTATTTTCTATTCCCAATTCTCCACCTTGCCCCTCACTGAATAACATCCCTACCCTCTGCCAAGCATAGGATGCTGATCTAGAATCCTTTGCTTCAAAAATTGAGCAATTTGGAAAAAATTTGCTTTGAACACTCTGGACAATAGTGAATCTGGATTTTTTAGCAATCTCCAAGTTTGTTTGGCAAGAAGAGAGTCATTGAACATTGACAAATCTCTAGAACCCATACCTCCTACCAATTTTGATTTTGTCATCTCTTTTCATTTCAACTAGTGTATCTTCCTTGAGTTCCCACGTTGACCCCACCAAAACTTTCTTATCATAACCTCAATATCATTGCACAAACCAAGGGGTAGTTTGAAGCACCCCATAGTGAATGTACGAATGGCTTGGATAACAGATTTGATTAGGACTTCACGACCCACCTTAGATAACAATTTGCCTTCCCACCCTTGCAGTTTTTTCCAAACTCTCTCCTTAAAAAAATTTAAACTTTCCTTCTTTCCCCTGCCAACTAGAAATGACAAACCAAGGTACTTTTTTATTGATTTATTGCTTGCACTCCCAAAGTATCTTTGATTGCCTGGCACATAATTTTAGCAATGCATTTGCTGAAAAATAATGTTGTTTTATTCATGTTCACCTTTTGGCCAAATGCATTCTCATAGGTCTCCAATATATTTAGGATTTTTTCACATTCCTTAGTAGTAGCCCTACAAAACAAAAGACTATCATTTGCAAAATAACATATGGGTTAGTTTGGTCCTTTCCTATACAAAGAGAAGCTTGTAATTTCCCCCAGATTGGCTGCATTGTTTATAAGGGCATGTAATCTTTCTATGCACAATAAGAAAAGGAAAGGGGATAGTGGGTCCCCTTACCGAATACCCCTTGTAGGTGTGATCATCCCTTTGGGTTCTCCATTTACCTGAATAGAATAGGTAATAGATTTAACATAGGTCATGATAAGCCCAATCCATCTTTCACAAAAACCCATTTTTCTCATAGGATTTTCAAGAAACACCCATTCTACCTTATCATATGCCTTGCTCATATCTAATTTAAGAGTCATATATCCTGTTTCCCCTAAGTTATGAGATTTCATGCAGTGAAATGTCTCAAAGGCTATCAAGATATTATCAGAAATGATGCGGTTTTTTGTAAAGGTTGGTTGGTGTTCAGTGATAATATCTGGTAAAAGAGATTTCAATCTATTAGCCAAGACTTTGGAAAATATTTTGTAAAGAACATTACATAAACTTATGGGGCGATATTCATGAACATATTCTGGATTTTTGGTTTTTGGAATAAGTGTGAGGAAAGTATGGTTAATTGGGTGAGGGAGGATACCTATATTAAGCTAGGAGAGAACTAAGCCGATCACATCATGATGTACCACCAACCAAAAATGCTGGTAAAATAGTAAGGGCATGCCATCAGGTCCAAGTGCCTTAAGACGTGCCATCTGCTTCAATGCTAACTCAACTTCACACTCCAAAAAATTAGCAGTCAACATGGAGTTCATTTCACTAGTGATCACATGAGGGACAAGGTTTAGTGTGGCATTTGATGGAGTCGAATTGGCTATTGTAAACAGTTCTTGATAGTAACTCAACAAAACATTGGCAATGTCATCGGGTTGGACCTTCCAGGTATTGGTGCAATCATTAATGCCTCTAATTAAATTTTTTCGATGCCTTTGAGTTGCTCGGCTATGAAAAAATATAGTATTGTTATCCCTATGCTTGAGCCAAAGCACTCGAGATTGTTGACACCACATTTGAGCCTCTTTGTCCAATAGGATGTTAATTTTGGACTTCAAGCTTCTAACCCTCAAATTGGACCCACTAATCATAGCGTCTCTTTCGGCTTGAATTAGTAAATTCTTTTTTTTTTTCTCCAATTATTTTCGCACATTTCCGAATACATTCTGGTTCCACCATGTTAGCTCTTTACCACATTTATGGACTTTTTATAAAATAGCATCATCACTGAAGTGATACAAACCCGACTGCCATGAAGTTTCAATAATCTCAGCACATCTAGTATCAGCCAACCACATTTCTTCGAATTTGAAATTCTTCTTTCTAGGCAACTAATCCAAACTCGAGAGATTGATTAAGAGTGGTGAGTGATTTGAGGTAGAACAATGTAGATGAACTCTTGACCTGGAAATTTCAGAAACCAACTATTTTTTGCCAAACCCCTATCAAGCCTTTCCCAAATAGAGTGACTATCTTCAAAATGCTTGCTCCATGTGAATTGAGACCCAGTAAATCCCAAATCAAGAAAACCACATTCATCAATTATATCCCGAAATAGTTGTATCTGATGGTGATGCCGAATAGCTCCACCTAATTTCTCCTCCTGTCTAACAATTTCATTGAAGTCTCCCGCACACAACCATGGAGTATCCAAGTTGAAATTTAGTCTCCGAAGCAACTCCCATGCTTCACAACGTCTAGAAGTAATCGGTTCTTCATAAAAACTTGTAAAGCACCAGGCATTATCAGTGTTTTTATCAATAATTGTATCAATAAAATATTTTGAAGAGTCCTCCACTAAGAGATTAATTAATTATTTCTAGAAAAGTGCAAGCCCTCCCCCTCTCCCTTCTCTAGGGACTATCCATTTGTGTTCGTAGTCAAATTTCCACATTTTAGTAATTAGCCTTGCTTCATCTGCCAATGTCTCAGCTATGAACACAATAGAAGGATCTTTTGCCTGAATCAAATCTCCAAGCTCCTTCCTTATACGTAGGTTCCTAAGTCCACAACAGTTCCATACTAAGCAATTCATAATGCTTGGCAGAGCTGAGCATCAGCCTCCACCATTGAATAACACTCAACACTATCACCCCTTGAAACTTGCTATCTCTTGCTTGGTAATTCAGAGTGACTATCAGACTGTGTAAATTTCCTTTTTCCTCCATCCTTCTTTCATCAAGGGTCTAAAACTTTTCTTCATTATCGGGTCTGTCAATGCGGCTCCACTTCGTTATTTTTTTCTTTTGGTTGAGGTGAGGGCTGCTACTAGAATTCTCGTGAGCCCCATGTGCTTCCTTAGGTTGAACTTCATGAAGACCATCATTACTTTTTGCCATAAATGGATAGTCAATGACCTTGTCAGTGGGTTCCATAATTGCCTCAATTGTATTAGAGCTTCCATCCTCAGTTGTAGGGCTTGTTTGTAACGTAATTGGAGAGGACATGATCTTGTGATTCATGAGAATGTAGACACTCGATTTTGCACCCATAATTTAAACTTGGAAGATGGCTAAAATGACCATTTCATATAGCCAAAAAATCATAGTTGCATTACATGCATTAATTCATTCATTGCATATCATAAAAATGATCTTAAGATTCTAATGGTTGTGACGGTATGTCCGATTCCCAAATCAGACCATCGAATTGAAATATATCATGAGATCAAGTTTTCATAGTCTGCATGCATTGTATGGGGTGAAGCTGATCATGTGTGATTAATTGAAATTAATTTTGATTGGTTAATGATTACAATTAATTAAATGAATTTTTGTGATTGGTTAAGTATTTTTCTTAAAGTGAGATTTGTTGCATGGGATTAAAATAAATAAACTAATAATATTTAAATACTGTAGATTATTAGGCTTTTGGGATAATTATATTCAAAATAATTATTTTAAAAGTCCTAATTATCACTTTGGAATGAGGTTTATCATGAAAATAACTCTTAAATTCATCCAAATACAGTTTTAGAGATGGAAAACACTTCAAAAACATGCTAATGAAGTAGCAAATTTTAGATTCACATTCCAAGGCACTTTTGGCATAGTAGAACTCAAAATTCGGACTAGGCTATTTCTAGAAAAGTTGTAGAGAATCGAATTTCCTTCAGCTTTCAAAATTTCAACTTAATTCAAATGGTATGCCCCCTCTCTTTTATCAACAGCTCCAGATCCGAATGGTATGCCCCCTCTCTTTTATCAAAAATTTTGGTCTCTTTCTGGTGATTGTGTTACACAAGTAGTTTTAAATTTTTTGAATCATGGGATAACTCCTCCGGATTTAAATGATACCCACATTGTCCTTATACCAAAGGTTAAAAATTCTCGCAAGATTACTGAGTATAGACCTATAAGCCTTTGTAATGTTATTTATAAACTTGCTTCTAAGACTGAGGCTAATAGGCTTAAGACTGTTATATTTGGCATTGTTAGTGAAAACCAAAGTGCTTTCACTAAAGGTAGGTTCATAACTGATAATATCCTTGTTGCTTATGAGACTATGCACCATATTAGTCAGAAAAAAATGAGAAAAATTGGAGAGATGGCTTTGAAACTAGATATGAGTAAAGTGTATGATAGGGTGAAATGGGCTTGTTTGAAGGGTATAATGGAAAAACTTGGAAACCATAGGAGAATGGTGGAGGTTGTAATGAGATGTGTTTGCACTGTTACTTATTCTGTGTGGATTAATGGGAAACCTACATGACGTATTACTCCTTCTAGGAGTCTATGTCAGGGGGGCCCTCTTGCTCCTTATCTATTTTTACTTTGTGCAGAAGGCTTATCTGACTTGATTAAACAACAGATGGACAAGGGCAACCTCAAAGGAGTGGCTGTTTGTCGTGGTGCTCCTCGTATTTCTCACCTATTTTTTGTAGATGACAGCTTGATCTTCTGCCAAGCTACATTGGGGGATGTGAAGTATTGTAACAAGTCTTCTCAGTTTATGAAGCAATGTCGAGGCAACAACTAAACAGGAATAAGACTGCTTTATGTTTTAGCAGAAATACTCTAGGTACAATTCAGGAGGAAATTCAGCAACGTTTGGGGCTTCAATGATTAGGTAGCATGAAAAGTATCTGGGATTACCTTCTTTGGTGGGGTGGTCTAAACAGAACACCTTTAATGATCTTAAAGAAAAACTGGGGAATAAATTATCTGTTGGAAGGAGAGGCTCCTTTCAAATGCCGACAAGGAAATTTTGATTAAATCTGTGGCTCAAGCTATTCCATCCTATATTATGAGTTGTTTTAAGCTTCCTGATGCCATGTGTGATGATTTTGCTGGTTTGGTGAGACAATTTTGGTGGGGATAGTAGGAAAACCATTCAAAATTGCCCTGACTAAGCTGGGATAAGATGTGTGCTCCAAAGGAGGAAGGAGGTATGAGTTTTTAGGATTTAAAGGAATTTAATATTGCTTTGTTGGCTAAGCAGGGTTGGCGGCTTCAGACTTACTCAAATTCATTATTCTACCAGGTTTGTAAAGCTAAATATTTTCCTCATGGTGATTTTCTGAATGCATCATTAGGGAGGAATCCGTCTTACTCATGGCGTAGTATAATGGTGGCACAAAAGATTGTTCAAATAGGGTGTCGGTGGCAGATTGGCAATGGTGATTCTATAGGAATGTGGAGTGATAAGTGGTTGCCTATTTCGTCCTCTTACAAACCTGCAACTTTTCCCCATTTTTTCCCTGTTGATGCCAAGGTTTCTACCCTCATTAATCTGGAAACAGCCACTTAGAAGTCTGATATTATCCATGAAGTTTTCCTTCCTTTTGATGCTAAAGCTATTCTCTCCATTCCCCTCAACCCGACACTGCTTAAGGATAGGCTAATCTGGGCTTCTACTCCAACTGGTCGGTTTTCTGTTAGTAGCGCTTGTTGGGTTACTCGCACAACCATGGCTGACACTCAATAGGGTGAGAGTTCGACTTCCCAGCATTTGGCTTCTTTCTGGAGGAGTATTTGGAAGCTACCTATGCCTAATAAGATTAAGGCTTTTACTTGGCGAGCATGCAGAAACATTTTGCAAACTAAACCCAATTTGCATTCTTGGAAGGTGACTTCGGATAGTATTTGTGAAGAATGTGGGGTAGCTGTGGAGTCATCAGGTCATGTCTTTTGGCACTGTGCTAGAGCTAAGGAGGCGTGGTCAGCTGCTAATGTGGAGTTTGGGGCTGATTTGGGGGAGGTTAGTGAGTTTCTCAATTTGGTCTGGTACGCTTGGAATGTGAAATAATGGTCTGCTCAGGCTTTGGCTTGTTTGTTTACTATTGCTTAGGGGATTTGATCCAATCAAAATGAAATACGAACAGGTGGAGCTCACAAATTGACCTCAGCTATTGCTTGCTAGACTATGGATTATTTGGAAGAGTTTCAGGTGGCGAATCATAAGATTCAGGTGAAGAAACCAGAGACTGAAGTTGGCTGGACTGTTCCTCACCCTCCATGTCTTAAAATAAACGTAGATGGTGCCGTTTTTTGAAAGGCAGAGGTCTGTGAGAATTGGGGTGGTTGTTAGGGACCATTTTGGAGTGGCTCATGCTACATTGAGTATGAGTTTCATGGTTTGTTGGGGCCTCTTGAAATTGAAGCCAAAGCTATGGAGGAGGGGTTACGATTTACTTGGGATCAGGGTGTCAGTGTTGCAATCTTTGAAGGAGACTCCATGCTCCATGGTGGTTTATAACTCCCTCACGAGTTCAATCACTCTTCCTTCTAGTATCTGCAATTTGATTATAGGTTCCTTACTTCAAGCATCATGGTTTGGTGAGTGTAAGTTTCTGTTGTGCCATAGAGTGGTAACAAAGTAGCTCATGGGTTAGCCCAATATGCTAAGAATTTATCTGAATCTTGTACTTGGATTGGAGATATGCCTCCTTTCCTGGAGCAGTTAGTGTTCCATAATGTATTGCTTTCTTCCTCTTCTTAATTAATTGAAGTAGTTCACATAAAATAAAAAAATAAAAAGTTTGTCTCATGAATATGAATCCTCTATAAAAAAAAAATCTTATTTTTTACTTTTAAAAACATATCTGATTTTTACAAATTAAATCTCATTTTTTTTCTTTAAATTTTCAAAACAGATTAGATCTTTCTTGATAAAATCTCTTTTTTTTTTTTTCATCCTTTACAAAACAGATTTGATTTTTACAAATCAAATCTTATTTTTTTTCATTATTTTCAAAAATAGATCTAATTTTTACAAGTCAAGTCTCATTTTTTTTTTATATACTTTTCAAAATAGATCTGATTTATCTTTAAAAAGAGGACATTATTCATAAGGCAAATTTATTTAAATTAATTTTTGTCAAGTGTTTGTCATGTGTGTTACAACCTATTATTCAACATTAAATGATATAATGGTCATTAAAGTTTAGAAGACCAGATTCTGTCTTGGTGGAATGGGTGCCTAACACCTTCCTATTTCGTAACCTAACCCCTGAACTTAGGTTTTTTTGGATAGGTAGACTAGTGTTTTGTCTTTTGCTTTTGGTAGATTGTAACTAGGATCAAAACTTTGTATTTTTTACATTGATTGTATTAGGACTAAAGCCTTGTAAAGTTATTCTACCATGAAGTAATTGTATTTCCATAGTCAATTAATGACATTCGAGGAATTTTTGGACATGTAATTATATTTTATTTTTTCTTATTTTTTTGTATAAAAAATAAGTTACGACTCCACACAATTACTCAAAACAGAGGTGTCCTAAGTACCCGAATCTCTTTTTTGAGAGTACCCCCTTTTGTGGTCTCTCACAGGGAATTAGTGATGGGGATCCGTTAATACTTTCCTACCTATCAGATGGTAATGTATCCTAAGTTTTCTGCACCATAATGAATGATGCTAAAACCGGTTCGTTATCCTTCTATTGTTCACAATCCAGCGACCCTTCATTCCTCAAGCCGTTTTTTACCGCCGTGTAGGTAGCATTAGAGGCAGCCCTTGTACCACTTTGGCAATGCTTGAATGAATGATTCCCCTTGGTGCTGTAAAATCTCGGTATTGAGATTACACTCCTACATGAAGGTACAAAGGGAGTGGCATGAAGATTAGAGCTCCATTGTTTCTTCTCCTTCGTGAGGCTGCCACCACTCTCCAACTAAAGTCCACAATCTTTATCATCATGGTCGAAACATCCACACCAATAGCAAATGTTTGGTAGACATTCGTATTTGAAAGAGACCCAAATTTTCTCACCATTTGCCAGAGCAATCACAAGACCTCGGCACAAAGGGAGAGAGATATCCATGATCACCCTAACTTTCATGAAGTTTCCACCATCAGTCTCATAAGGATCAATAGAGTGAATAACTTTTCCAAGTACTTTGCAAATCTTCTCAACTGCTTTCACATTCATATATTTGTAAGGGATACCATCGACATGCACCCAAAACATAGTTCTGTCAAACTTTAGCGTATCCACCAGATTTCTCACTTCATATCATTCCATGACCACAAGATGTTTGTCAAAATTCCATGGTTCACCATGGATGATATTTTCTACTTCAGACTTGTCATCAAAAACAAATAGTATCCTGTGGTCACCTATATTCCGTATCTTAAAACCATTACGCGATCACCATAGTGGGGTAAAAGTTTTGGTGATTGAGTCAATGTTCATAGCACGTTTAGTCATAAAATTTGCTGCCAATACAACCTCTTGAGAGTTAAGATCGTTGTCTAAACAGCAACCTGGACCCTCTATGTCAGATAGAGAGAGACGAGTCCAGTTTTTGGTCAGTTCATTCATATTAATTTGAGATGAAAATTGGAGAGGCAGGTAGAGGGTAGAGTATTCTATTTACCACAACCCACGAAAGAAAACCCACAAGCCAAAAAATAACACTGTAACAAAAAAACAACACTCCTTCGTGAAGAAGAGACCACAATTCTACTACCTAAGAGAAGTCAGAAAGAGCTTTCTTAGTGTCAGAGAAACTTAAAGTAAAACTTTATTCCCTTCTTTTTCCATTTTTAAGTTTAAAGTGTTCACTAATTAAAAAATTGAAGTATTTCAAATAAAACTCCATATTGTCGAGAGAAGGGAAACTCGTGAAACAACCAAACATTATTGGCCAATGTAGGATTGTGATTTGATGCAATAGCTAGATTCAATTGCACCGTGCAATTCATCCAAGTCCCTCACTTTCTTTCTTTTTTACTCCTTTATCTTTACATTTTTACTTTATCTTATTTTTTTATATTTAATATATTTAAAGTTACTTTAAATCTTAATCATATGTATCAATTGTATCAGGTATTGCAGTTGCATAAAGTATTGCACTTTATGCCAATCCACTGATGCATATCTTACATGCATTACTATCAATCAACAAATAAAAAGTACAACAAATCAAGAACTACCAGTGGTCCCATCAATTTTGGTAGAAAGCGCCAGGGAGAAAGAGATATATATATATATATAATAATCAAATATCAATAGCTCTCTCACTCAAATCGAGCTTTTGCTGAGATCAGGCCAATGTACAAAAAAATCAAGAACCACTAGTGGTCCCATCAATTTTGGAAGAAAGCGCCAAGGAGAAAGATGTATACATATAATAATAAAATATCAGTAGCTCTCTCACTCAAAACGAGCTCCATCGACTTGATATCAGATGTGAGATGCCTATGCCTCTAGCCCCGTCTCACTCTCACTCTCACTCTCGCTTTCACTGAGCTTCAAACCAAATGGAGCTAACAGCTCAATTTGCTTCACGCTTACTATCATGTACCCCTAAACTTCTCAACAATCCTCTCGAAACTTCTCGACGATTGGCTTTAAGTACTACTACTTCTACTCTCCGAAACCAAAAGAGAAGCGGTCCTGGTCCTCCTCGATTGAAGATCGTGAATGCGAGGAGAGAAAGTGGTGGTGGAGCCGAGATCGACACTGCCGTGGCGGTGAAGGAGAAGCCGAAATCGGAGCGGTTCGAGGTGTATAGGGGTTCTCCGACGCCGTTTGGTGCCACCGCTCGCGACGGCGGTGTCAATTTCGCTATCTTCTCCGCCAATGCCGTCTCCGCCACTCTCTGCTTCATCTCTCTCTCCGATTTACACGAAGTGAGTGAGTTCGCTTTCTTTTCTTTTCTTTTTCTCTTTTTGGTGATCAATGTATTTTTACTTTGTAAATTTTGTTTTGGACTTTGAATTTGAGTATGTAATTCTGTGATACAATTTCTATTCATTCAGTAACTCTAGGGGCAATGCTACATGTACAATTAATGTTTTTTCGCAACAAATTTTACGACTTTGTCAAAGTTTTTATAGATTCTCAACTGGGTCCACCACTAACATTACTTTATTGTCTACTATTTATAGCTAAGCTTCACACTTAGCACTCGGCAGTTGTAAAATTTTTTTGTAAAAAAGTGAATTCTAATAAATAACAAAAGTAAAGTCATAGATAGGACCAATTGAAAACTTTGCCAACTTAACTGTTGTGAAAAATTAATTTTTGTGGTCAATATATTCTACATCGCAAATGGGGTTTTAGGGGAGTATTTTATTTTGTAATACTAATGCTGTTTCTAAGTAACTAATGCTGAAGGGTATTTTTAGTTCAAATGGTGATGGGTGCTTAAGCTTATATAAGCTCTAGTGCACTTCACAGATTTGTAATAAACTAATCAGAGAAGTCTCTTGCATTCTTTTTCGTGTTGTTCTGTTCAATCATAAGTCAACTATATGTTGTTTCCTTAATTGACATGTCATTTATTACTATCTCTACTAATGTTATTTTAGATCTTTCTCTACCTTTTTTTTCATTCATTCAGCTTGAATCAACTCACTATTCCTCATTAGTGTATTAATCGCTCTCCTTTGGACACGATCAAACCACCTTAATCGAGTCTCTCTCAACTTATCTTTAGTAGGGCCACCCTTATCTTTGAGGGAATTTCGTCATTTCAATCCTTTCTTTGAATTTTCACTTTCCATCTTAACATTCTCATTTTAACTACACTCATTTTATGAACATGTTGCTTCTTAACAGCCCAACATTTAGTATATCAATCTTATAAAATTTTCCCTTTAACTACATAGATACTCTATGATCACATTATACTCCCAATTTGCCTCTCCACTTCATCCACTCACCTCTTATCCTATGATTCATATTCTCATTAATTTCTCAACTCTTATGAATTATTGCTCAAAGATATTGAAAGCTCTTGCTCTTCTCAACCATCAAGTCTTACAACCCTTATTAGCTCTACTTTTAATTATAGGTGGTTGAACTTTTTTGGAAAGAAAGTTTGAAAATAGGACATATTATTCCTCAAAAAATATATTAGGGCTCATTGATCCTTTTGAGGGAAAAGTAGGCCTTATATGTACATTTCCTGATCCTAATTACAATAATTCCCAATACACATGCCTCCTGGGCATGAGGATAAACTACTTAGGTCATTAGGGGTGAAAAGCCCCTGGATTGCCCAGTAATTGGTTTTGACAAGTGGGGTTACTTATCCGTAGGAGTTTGATTAACAATGAGGATTGTTGTACAGTATACTTTGCGAAGTGCAACTAATCTGAGTGAAGTTCTCTTATGTCATCCAAAAAAAAAAAAAAAAATTTCCAATAAACATATTATTATAAGAACTAAAAGCTCAAGAGATGGTCAAAAGAAAAAATATCTATTTGACAAGATTTCTTCCCATATCTATGAATTTCATTGGACCATTATGGATGTATGTGCTACTTGATGAAATATGTGAATTGTTGTATATCTTGGAAACCGATGGTTTTTATGGCCTTCTTATTCTTGTACCAAGGAGTTGTTGCATGTTGTAATTAGCAGAGATATTTCATGAGTTTTGAGGCTTACAAGATCAGCTTTTTGAAACAATGATACTGTTTTTAAGAGTCATTGATCAAACTTATGAGTCTTTAAGTCTCATAGTTTGTGGAGCATGTATAACTAATTTTAGCCATTAACCTTTGCAGAATAAAGTGGCTGAGCAAATCTCACTTGATCCATTGACTAATAAGACAGGCGATGTCTGGCATGTATTCCTGAAAGGAGACTTCAAAGACATGCTTTATGGCTACAAATTTGATGGAAAATTTTCCCCAGGCAAAGGGCTTTACTATGATTCTTCTCGGATTCTATTGGATCCTTATGCAAAAGTTAGTCTGCATGAGTTATTTACATTGTTGTACCCTTTATGTTTCATTTTTTACCCCTAAATACATTTAATATGTACTTATTAACTATTTTTTCTATGAACAAAATATTTCACTCCTTTGACTGCCAAGTTTGGTAGATCATTTGCTTCCTATGTCTAGATGGTATAATTTATGCATGGCTCTTTTTTTGGAAATCCAGGTTTTGCTTCTAAAATGCAATGGACTCTGATTTCCTTTTCATTTGTATAGGCTGTTATAAGCGGAGGGGAGTTTGGTGCTTTAGGAGCTGATGGTAATTGCTGGCCCCAAATGGCCTGCATGGTACCTTCTTTTGATGATGAGGTAGTACATACTGCATTTACTTCAATAACTGTGGGATTTTTTATTTATTATTATTAATTTCTAATTTTATTAATGCTTTATATAATTATATTACTATTAAGGAGCTAATGGTTAGATGTAAATAGGTTTGTCTTATGATACAGTTAAACGTGTGTCACTTTTTTGTCACACAATCCCTGCCTAGATTTTTAAGAATTTTTTTTTTTAAATTATTTTTGTAACAATGTTTTTCATTGTTCTTGTTCAATATGAAGATATGGGGTTTACTGCCTGAAAAACATGCTTATTACTTTTCATGACCAATACGACTTGTGATGACAATGATAATGGTCCTATGCTTAGTGAGGGTGATGATTATATATTTTTTAGGATTGCATTGCTTTTGTTTGGCATAGAAATCAAAACTGAACATTCTAGTGCATTTGGCCTTTGCCTTTTGGGTATAGTGTGATTCAATCATGCTCCCTTTTTTCTTCTTTTTTTGATAGGTAAGAATAATTTTATTAAAACGAGACTACTTCATGAAAAAGCCACGAAGTTTCCTAAAGAATTACAAATGGAAAAAATATCTACATATGAATTGATTCTATGAAAGATTGAACATAGTTACCGTCTGTGAGACTCGACACAAAAGACAACTCATAAAGAGAACTAATAAAGGATGCTAGCAATTGAGTTGATGTGAACTCTACATCTTCAAAAGAATGTCGATTTTTTTCCTTCCATATAGTCCACAACAAACATAAAGGAACAAGATTCCATTTATCTAAAAGAAGATTTGGTCCCCAATTTCTCCACCCACATAAAAAATCATGAACCTTCTCTGGTAATACCCACTGAATCCCAAACGTCCTAAGTACAAGGCTTCACAACTCAAAAGCCCACACTACAATGTCTTCAACCATGCACTTCATGTCTTCATTTTGATCGCAGCCATAAAAAATCATGATAGTGTATATTTTGTAAAGCACAAGAGAATTATATAAAATATTAAATTTAAAGCAAACCCTAGGTGCTGATTCCTAGGTTATATCCCTTTGTTTTATTCTTGTTTTGTTTCCCAAATACAAGTCCCTCTCTTAGAGATTATTGTCCTGTATCATTCAACCAATCTAAAGTTTGTTTTTCTAATTATATCATTGTTAAGCTTTGTTCTGAAATTAATGATTGTTTCTTCCTGTGCTTGTTATCAGTTTGATTGGGAAGGAGATTTGCCTTTGAAGTATCCACAGAGAGATCTTATTATATATGAAATGCATGTGCGAGGATTTACAAGGCATGAATCTAGTAGGACTGAGTTCCCTGGTACATACCTTGGTGTTGTGGAGAAGCTTCATCACTTAAAGGTATAATTTAGAGAACCAAAGCAAATCTCTGAGGCTTTTTAGATAACTCTATTAAATTAATTGAATAGTATATGCACTTAAAGTTCAAAAATATTATTCGTGCTAACAGTCTTATTTTGTAGTCTGATGGCTAGTGTAAAATTTACTCACCCTTTTAAGAATGGATTAGTATGTTATTTCTATAATTGCCGTTTGAAAGACTAAAGAAAAAGGGATATTATATTCATCAGTGAATAATTATCATTAAATGAAATCTCCACAATGATCTTGGTCTCATTCTCATAAGTCTTTTATGAAGATCCAATTTTAATGTCAAACTAAATGTGGATCAGGAGTTATTATCTAATCTTTTTAAGAGATATTGTCGCCTGTTTGGAAAATTTAACTATCCTTCCATTACTCACCTAGATAATTGATATATCTTTTGCATTTAGTGTTGTAAGTCAGTATGTGGCAGCTCATTGTCTTCCACATTGAGAGGTCATTCTTCAGATGCTAAGGTATCTTAACGCACATCCAAGTTGTGGTCTTTGGTATAGAACTAATGGTCACTTACGAGTAGAACCATTTACAAATTCAAATTGGGCTGGATTATCCTTAAGACAGGTCTATTATTGGATATTGCATTTTTCTAAACAGAAACTTAATTACTTGGAAAAGTAAGAAGTAGAATGTTGTCTCTGGATCTAGTGTAGGGATGGAGTACAGGGCAATGGCACATACGTCAAGTGAACTTATGTGGATTAAGCTCCTACTTGAGGAAATAAGGTTTGATGTGAAATTTCCTATGACTATGTGACAATCAACAAGTGATTCATATTGCCTTTAATCTTGTGTTTCATGAGCGGACTAAGCATATAGAGGTGGATTCTCATCTTGTTTGAGAAAGAGTGGAAATTGGTGTAATTGCTACTTCATGTCTCTTCGGGAGCTCAAGTGCCTCATATGTTTACCAAAGCTTTGTGGAAGATTCATTTGGATTTGTTATGTAACATGCAGTTTGAGGGGGAGTGTTATGAGTTTGTATCAAGTTAGAGGCAAAATAGTTTTATCATTGCAATTGCCCACATATGAATAATTTTAACCTGTGTTAGGGAATTAATTTTTAGGCCCAAAACACACTTCCTGAAACAACAAATTGCATTAAATCTCTGACACAGAATTTTTTTTAAAGTGTAGGTTATAAATATGATGGAGATAAAAAAATTAATAGACACATAAGTATTAAAATTATACCTATAAAAAAAAAGTACTAAAATTATATATGTTTAACTTATTGTCTGACATCAGCTTTTAATGAGGAAGATTTTGTAGTTGTAATATGTAGTTCATTACAATTAGAATGATGCTTGAGTAATATCTTGCAACAACATGATATATGTAATCATCTGATAACAGCTGCAATGATTTGTTGAAGTTATCATAAAAAAATGTATGATCATACACTGCTAAATGTCCTCAAGAGGTATTGTTTATCTTTCAGGAACTTGGAGTAAATTGTATAGAGTTAATGCCATGTCATGAGTTCAATGAATTGGAGTATTTCAGCTACAACTCTGTCTTGGGTGACCACAAGTACAATGCCTCAACCTAAATTTTTTTTATTAAATATTGCAATGATGTTCTAAATTTCATTTAGTACCCTTTTCTTTCGGGCTATGCAACATTTTATTAATTAGTGTTTTTAGCCAAGTACTGAATGACATGCCACAATCTGCAGTTTGTATCACATGCCTAATATGAGTGCCACATAGTCACTGACATTTCACATCTCAATTGATTGGGGACTAGGGACCTGGGTCCCCTTTTATGGTCCATGACTCTAACCTCATACTTGGGGTTGTCCAGGTCCCCTTTTATGGTCCATGACTCTAACCTCATACTTGGGGTTGTCCCCTTAAAAATTTAGATACCTTTGGATTGGATGAGAAATGTTCCATGAGTCCTAGGATGCTCTACGTGGTGGGGACTGGTGGTTGATTGTGACACAGGACCATCACTTTAGGATTGCTTGGAAGGAAGGGGTTTACTGTTCACAGCCAATTAACAGCGCTTGGACCTCTCTTGTCTTCCTTCTTTACATCCACTGATCATCTTAATTCTGTCCTTTGTCATTCAACCTTTGAACTGTGTTGAAGAATTTAAGAAATAGTGACACATTACTACTCCCTCTCCCAGAAAAAGTAAAGAGAATAAAACTTGCATCTATATAACAATGAAAAGAATTTCTATTTCACAGCATCTTTAATTTGACTCCCCTCAAAATGAGGTAAGAAGAACAAAATTTGTTATTTCCGAAATTATGATATAATTTGACAAACAGCATGTTGACACATTTTAGTCATATAATTTATAATGCAATATCGTTTCTTGTCCAGGGTTAACTTTTGGGGATATTCAACTGTAAATTACTTTTCACCCATGACAAAATATTCTTCTTCTGGTGTGCGTAACTGTGGCCGTGATGCAATAAATGAATTCAAGCTTCTTATTAGAGAAGCACATAAACAAGGAATCGAGGTGGCAATTAATTGCAATATGGTTAAGCATTTAGTTTCTTTCTTTCCTTTTTTTGGTGAGGTTTAAATTCCAAATCTACTTAAGCAGGTGATCATGGACGTTGTTTTCAATCACACAGCTGAAGGGAACGAAAATGGCCCGCTTTTGTCTTTTAGAGGTGTTGATAATAGTGTCTATTACATGCTTGCACCTAAGGTATTTTTTTTTTTTTGAAATTTACAATTTGTATGCGCTGTTCAGTATAAATAATGAAAACTTTTGGAGAATGTTAATAATACTCCCTGCTCCTCCATAGACTTTTCTCTTCTTCTTTTTTGGGAGAGAAGCACACATAATTCTAATATTGGAAAGTTTCTCACTTTTGCAGTTTGTTCAAATATTATGGTCATTGAATTTATTAGATGACAAAGTCTAGTAGACCTCCGTTGTTTTCTGATTTCATGGATATATTGTACCTGCAATTTGTTTTAAGGAACTTTTGTGCATGCACCCAGCATAATCCATTGTTTCCTTGTGTATCTTTACTTCTTGGTTGATGAAATCTTTTATTATCTATCAAAAAAAGAAGAAGAAGAAGACAAAGTTTATTAAAACCTGTAAGTATGGTCATATAATGTATAACTAATGAAAAAGGTTATTCAATTTTTATGAACGGAAACCTGTAAACCAATCTAATATCTTTCCCTTTATGAGGTTCACTGGAGAATAACTAGACATATATATTGTATGCAAAGAAGTTGTCTAGCTTGTGGACTCCTTCCTATGTTAATAAATAGAGTTGTTTTTTAAGAAATTGAAATAGTAAAGTAAGATGTATCTTATATAGGTGTGTATATCTATGATATATGTAGCACAAAGTGAATGGAAAACAAATGATGATATGCTTCTAAGGAAATGACATACATGCAATTGCTTCTCTTAAATTGGACTGATTTGTTAATTTGGAATTCTTTTTACTAGTGTCATCAAATCTTCTCTGTTTTGTTGGGGAAGCAGAACATGAAAGCTCCCATTTTATGCCTGCTAGGTTTTTTTAGTTAATCTGCATGGTGTTTTTACTAGTTTCATCAAATATGGTCCATTTCCATTTGATTCTGTCCATTCTGGCCCATTCAGGTTTTGATCAATATCCTTGCTCTTACTTTTTTCTCCCTTTTTTTTTACTTTTCTGCTTAAGAATTTTTAAACTTTTTTTTTTTTTTCCTTTTTTGCATTTTTTTTTAATCTTTTATTTACATGTTTATGAAATTATACATTAATCTCATAGCTGCTATCAATTTGAAACAAACCACCAGATTAATTCACTTGTGTTACATTTCAATCCAAATAAATAAATCAGCCACCTATAGACACAAGTTTGACTATGTTGGTGCTTGAACATCTTATGATCGTGTGCAGTATTGGTTTACAAGTGTTCGAGTGAGGGTTCCATGGCCCAATATGTTTTAAGCTAGCTCTAGTTTACAACATTGCAAATTCTTTATTTCATTTTTCTAATCCAGTTTTCCTCATTTGATATCCCTTGAGATTATTTATTGTGATTCTTTAATGGTTTTACAGGGAGAGTTCTATAATTATTCTGGATGTGGTAACACATTCAATTGCAACAATCCTGTTGTACGTCAATTTATAGTGGACTGCTTAAGGTAGATTTATCAGAATTGTTTATAAAAGATATTTTATCCTATGTTATTTCCTGACATTTCCCGCTTTACCTAGAAAAAGTTTTGATAAATTCTTGTTTGAATATTCTAAATGGTTGTTTATTATGTATATTGGCTTCTTTAGGGATATACATATCAATATTTGACAGACTCAAAATATTTATTCATAAAGACATATAAGAGAAACTATAGAAATTATAATAATAAAGATGCATAACAACAAGCATTCTTTTACTAAAATATCTTGTCTCTTCAGTTTGATTTTTGTATGGTAAAAAACTTCTTTTGGGTTTTAAAGTCACAGGTTGAATGCATGTTGAGATTTTCTAGTTACATTTGGAAGACATGGCAACAAAACTAACCATAATTCATATGGCTGAGGTGATATTATTGAATACGGTTGTATTACAGAAATTAAATGTTAATTAGAGCCATGAATGGACAACTCCTTGGAAACTAGAATGTGCCTTTATGATATGATTTTATATCTATCATTTGCATGAGTTGAATCATATAGTTTGGAAGTTCAGTGTTTGGTGAGAAGAAAAAGGGAGAGAAGTATGAAAAGAGAAAGGTAATATAGGTCATCCTTCTCATACCCTGAATCGATCATCTCCTTCGTTTGGAGGTCCTGAAAGATAAAGAAGTAGAAGAAAAAAAAGCTTCCCATTTCAAGGCTTTAGTCAATTGACTACCAAAAAGCAGTTTAAAAGGAAAGCTAAGGACATATAGCCTAGATGGTAAAGATAATGAATTGGAAGTTTGAAGAGAACATTTCCCAAGCACCGGCCAAGAGTAATTGCCAGCTAAAACAATTTGGTGTTGGTGTTGAACATGAGTCAAATTAGGAAAGAAAGATAATATACCAGATATATGTTTGTTAACAGTTAGCGCTAGAGTCAATGACCCAAGAAGGTGGGGAATCAACCTGGCAAAGTACGAATTAGGAATTTTTTTTTACGTGTGGTTGTGCGGGTTTACTGTTAGGAGAATTTGTGAAGATAAGGTTTAGAATTGTTGAAGAAAGAGAGATGAGGTTTTGATAGGAATAAAAATTAGTTTGATGAGTTATTTGGTGGCTATTTGGTAGAAGGAATAATGTGGGAATTTGGGTTTTGATAGGTAAAAGAAAGGGCTTGATTTGAGGTTGTAAGGAAGAAGAAAAAGAGAAGTTTTATGACTTTCAGAGGTTGTATGAACAATACCCGTAAACAATACCACAAGAAAGAGAAGAAGAAGAAGAAAAGAGAGAAGAGAAAGGGAGAAAAGAACATTCAAAGGCCAACATGCCTCAATGCTTAAAATTCTCAATAAGTTTACCAATCAACCCTAACTCTTTTGAATGCATTGAGCATAAATATATATAAAGACGCTTTCTTGTATAGGTAGTATTAGGATTCCTAGTTTGACTACTAAACTAAAAGACCAATAAAAGACTAAATTGGACTCAAAAGAAAATAAAACCTAAGACACTTAGGATCTCATAGAAAATTATAGACTTGATTAAACTACCACAATATCCTTAATTCTTGAATAGGTAAATAGCAAAGTAATAGTAAATCAATCTTTCCTGGCTGCATCACAACCACATGCAGCACTACCTGAATAACTTAATGTAGCAATGGAAGAAGAACAAAGTGCAGTGCACAATCGCTGAATGAGATTCCTAGGCTGAGTTGTTAGTGCATCACAAGAACCAGAACTAGGAGTTGCACCCAAGAGTAAAAGTAGATAGTTTTGTCAATGACCTGATGCATATAATTGATCTTGCTATATTTAACCCAATAATAAGGCTCAATATGATTGGTATGACCACAATGATCACACTTCCTATCACCTCACCTGCCAGTACAACAACCTCCACAAAAAAAGGGCCTCCATGACCACCATCAAAAACACCAAGAGAACTATTTCAGTCTCCACCACTAGAAAATAAAGTAGAAGAATCTAAGGAAGTGACTTTAGTTTGTCAATGCTTTTGATTGTTTGGTAGATTAGTGATAATATTTGCTATATGCTTGAATCTTTTGCAATTTCATGTATATTTATTGGTTTTATTCCCTCTCTTCTATCTGTGTCTCAGGTAATGAAGGTGTATGTTACACACACTTCACTTTTTAGTTTCCATTATTAGTTTGCCCATGTTCTATAGTTTTGACTTTGTTTCAATTTTGTATTTTTGAGTTGCAATCTGTTATATTACTGTTATATGGAATTGAAGGTCTTCATTTCTATTTTCTGTAACAGATATTGGGTAACAGAGATGCATGTTGATGGATTTCGCTTTGATCTTGCCTCTATCATGACCAGGGGCAGCAGGTTATGTGCTAAAACTATCTTACCTAGCTCAATTCAAACTGGGGGTTGATGTTTTTCCAGTTTTTTTTAATAAATAATTTCATTCCTTCTTTCTCCACAGTCTCTGGGATGCAGTTAATGTTTATGGGAATTCAATTGAAAGTGACTGGATGACGACTGGCTCCCCTCTCAGCAGCCCTCCATTGATTGACATGATAAGTAACGATCCAATACTTCATGGAGTCAAGGTTTTTACTGTAGATTCCTTCCTTATTCTCCCCTGTAAATCTTAATCTCTTTTTCTCAAGGCTTTCATCTCTCAAAAGTCTAAGTACTTCAAAGAGCAGTGTGAAAATGATCTGACCTCTTTAATAACATTATATTAACACAACACCAAAATATTAGACAAATACTGATTCAATTTCCATATGACTATGAGGAGAAATGAATTTGCACATCTCCTTTGAATTTTGATGGCATGGAGAAGCTCCAAATAATCTGCCCATATCATTTGGCATAGATTCTATTATGAGACAATTCAATGGGTAAGCTTGTTAATTTGGCCCCTTTCCTAATGGTTTAGGTTTTTGGGATAATTGGTTAGCCTTGACTGACCGAGAAGCTATTTGATTCAAGCTTTGCTACTCTTGTTTCTTCTCTTCTGATGGAATGTGCGAGGCCTGCATTCTCTTTAGGCCCATTCTTTGTTTAGGATTGTTAGTGGGCATGCACGTCGGGGGGGAGGGAGAGTGTTTGGTTTAATCTTAATATATATATATATATTTTTTTTTATAGGTAATTTAAGAATTATTATTGATGAAAATGGAAAAAGAAACATACAATGTGTTCATGAGAATTTTTTTTTTTTTTTTTATAAGTACAATGTGTTCATGAGAATGAACACAGCAAAGCAAAAAACAAGAATCCCACAGAAAACAATCAAGAGACTAAACTAAGAGAAGAAAAAAACTGAACAATAGAAGAACATTCTGTAAAACCCCAGCACCGAGATCAATCAAAAAGACTTCTCTGGCACAGGCCTATTAACTCAACCAAAGACTTCTCAGAATCTTCAAAGGACCAACGGTTACGCTCCATCCATATAGTCCACATCAAACATACTGGGATTAAATTCCAAATATCTGAATCATGTTTCCCAAGCCAATGATTCCAACAAAATAATAATTCCGCCACAGTGCTAGGCAAGACCCATTGAATACCGAAAGCCTGAAGCGTAAAAACCCATAAAGAATTCGCCACATGACAGTGAATAAGGAGATGATCCATAGACTTTTGGTATATACAGGATTAAACTCAAATTGCATCTAAGGAACTATTGTCAATATTACTCTACTTAATAACTCATTATATGAGAAATTTGATAATCTCACTGTTAGATTACATGGTCTCCTATGCCTTTCATGCACAACAAATATCAAGATTATCAAAATATTAAGAACAATCTCATCTATAAAATGTCTAAAATTTTAGTTTGTTAGTTTTCAAAAAAATAAAAATATTGATTTGGTTGATTTGGTTGAAAATTTTATCCAAATAATGATAAAAAAAAGGGGCATGTGTGGAAACTATGAAGATAATATTTAAGCCGACAGTGAGACTGTCAAAATCTAAATCCAATTACAAGTTATCGACTAGTTGACACAGGACGGCCTTTGTATTCTTCAGTTTATGACTGACTGTGTAATACAGGTTGCTGCTAATTAGCTTTTACGCTAGAAAGATGAATTATTACCTAGCAAAGTGCCCTGGGGAAAAATGTCCACACACCACTCCAAAGGCCTTAAACATTGCTGCTTTTAGATGTATTAATTTCTTTGGATTTATTTTCTTCTGGGCAGAATTTAAATGTATCCATTTTTTGTTTCATTTTAATTCCTATAATGTTTAAAATCTAGTTTTCTTTATCTAACATTTGTTGTATGTCTAGCCTCTGGATTTTTGCTGTAATGCAGTGTATCTAACATTTCTTTATTTTATTGCTCAAGATCTTTCTCTGGTTTCAACTATTGATTAGTGGTTATTCTTAGCTGTGTATCTGCCAAATTGTCAAAAGGATTACAACTAAATTTGTTCTATGCCTATTTCAAATAGCTTATTGCTGAAGCATGGGATACGGGTGGCCTATACCAAGTTGGCACATTTCCTCACTGGGGTATTTGGTCAGAATGGAATGGGAAGGTCAGAGCTGATATTCAACTATTGTATTCTTCATCCCAGTTAAATTTTTTTGACTAATATACTGTACAACATGCAAAATGTAAGTGTCCCATTATACTCCATCTGCTCTCTCTCTCTCTCTCTCTCCCCCCCCCCCCCCCCCCCCTTTTATTTAAAAACCATTTGGTGCACAATCCTAAACTTGTGAACACTAAGGTAGAAAGGTCATACAAGTAAACTTTGGTTGTAACTTGCATGTACTAGTTTTCTTTTTCTTTTGCCTTTTCCTCGTTCTATTTGTTCCACATGTAATTCACAAAGATGTATGCTGACTAGTGACTAATCTGCTTGTTAATCAACTACACAACAATCCACTTTTGTCAACTGCTCCATTATAAAGAACCTTTGCTTGGATTGCGTATGTGAACTAGAACCTGGAATTCATCCTACATCTATTTGAATTTCTGGAAGGGCTTCACAAAATTATTGTTGCTAACAATTTTGTTCTCGCATCTTCAAGTATAGGGCTTGTAATATACACGCAGGCTAGGTGGTCAAATATGGTTCCCTGATCATAATACTGTAGATTTGACGATAATTTTCCTCAGCAACTTCCAAGCAATTTGTCTTCTCATAGGCTTTATAATCCATGCACAGATTTTCAATTTTTTTGGTATTGGCTTTGATGTAGGATAAATTGGGAAATTTGTAGGCTTAGAATTAGGAGGAATTATGGACTTAGGGGTTAGAGCTTTTAAAGAGAAGCATTAGTATTCAAGAATGACTAGGGTTTTAGCAGGGAAGTGGATCATCCAAGGCACATTAGCATGGCATACTTCTCCTATTCAAACCGGGGTTTGAAACCAAACTTTTCCTCAGGAGGATAGATGGGGCAATTGAGGTGAGCTCCAATGTAGATCCAACTTTCTATTCAATCGTGGTATCTGGGACATTTTGTGAACAGTGCACGTCTATCGTATAGTAGTGTGAATAGTATTGGTGAAACAATGAGAATATCAAAAAGAGGAGAAAGAGAGAAGAGACAAAAAGTAAAAGAATACAATAAGACCTGTGTGCCTCAATACTCATAACACAATTGTTTTTTTGATAAGTTAACACTATTTTTATTAATCAAATCTATCGTATTGGAGTACAATGACACTCTTATTTTTTTGATAGGTAATAAGACTTTTATTGAAAGAAATGAACATCGTGTTCATGATGATGAACACTTTGAACATGAAAAAAATACACATAGTTCAAGAACTAAAACTAGCAGATTGTAGAAAATCAGAAGTAGAAATACAATGCGCAAAACCCCAAATATGAGCCCACTGAAACATAGTACAAAGGACAATGACACTCCTATATCTAGATCGTAACTCTTCCTAATAGGAGAATAGAACTCTTACTTTGACTAGTAAACCAAATCCTAATTGAATTGGACCAAAGCCCCCACACATAAAAATGCATAAACTAAATAAGACTTACCTATTAATAAATAAAACGCAAGGCCCAACTGACAATTATAAAATTATGAAAATACCCTTGACCCTAGAAAAATCAAACAAAACATAAAATAAAATGCTAATAACCTTCCTATCAGAAAATGCTCATAACCTACTTGACTACTATAGACAGTTATTCTTCGGCTTTGCCTTAATCCTAGGCTTCTAAAAAGGATTTTTTTTTTTTTTTTTTTTTTTCTCTAGCCATGCAATGGTTGCACCATTAGGCTTTTCAAATTTTTTTAAGACTAAGCACCAATGAGCTCTATTAACTCAAATTGCACTATATGCGTGTGTGTATATATATATATATATATAGACTAAGCTAACTTTTCAAAATCAATAGATCTCATAACAGTCATTGATAGGTTAAAAATGGACAATTTTGGTGTTCAGTGTTTAAGCCTCTCTGAGTTTTGAGATATAATCTCAATCCTATTTCTCCCTCCAGTTGTTTGACCTTCTATTGTCCCTTTCCTCCCAGGCCATTGACATCTGTACATGTGCAGTTCTGATTGCTATTTTTCATATAACCTTCTTGGCAATCATACTTAAGTTTTTACATACATTTACCATCATTTTGCATAATGTGTGGGTGGGATTTGATATGTATTTTCTTGTCATTCTCAGTATCGTGACACAGTGCGGCAGTTTATTAAGGGTACAGGTGGCTTTTCTGGGGCTTTCGCTGAATGCCTTTGTGGGAGCCCTAATCTATACCGGGTATTGCCGTTGTTGTTGTTGTATTTCTTTCATTCTATATCTATGAAAATCCTTTTTATTTCATTAAATTGAAACTTTACAGTGTTCCTTTTCAATTGTAATGTTTGATTTCTGTGTTAATAAACCATTTTGGAGCAAAACCCAAATATATATATATATAGATAAACTGAACTGCGATAAAATTCTATGATGTACTATGTAAAATCATATATGCTAAATGATTTTCTTGAGCAGCTTCCCTTACTATTTCCATGATCCAGGAAGGAGGAAGGAAACCGTGGAACAGTATCAACTTTGTATGTGCACATGATGGTTTTACTTTGGCTGATTTAGTGACCTATAACAACAAACATAACTCAGCAAATGGGGAGGATAACAATGATGGAGAGAATCATAATAATAGCTGGAACTGTGGACAGGTAAAATATTTACTTGCACATGTGCTCTGATTTCTGCATTTGGACTTTGCTTAATGGCTTAATGCTTGGCGTTACTCTGTGTGAAAAGATCACTTACATTAATGTTGGTATATGGCATTCAAGGTTTCCATAATGGTGACCTCTTAAGGCCCAAAGTTGGATAATAAAAAAATAATATAAAATTTTTTTGACTCAGCTTTGTGCTGACACATAATCAACAAGCATGTGGATCAATTTGTCTTCAATAGGGATAAGGATAGTAACATGGTTGTTCCCTGGTTACTCTACCATTTATGCTACACTCACTATAATTCCTCAAAGATTTTATATATGTTCAATAAGATTTAAGTTTTTTCTTTGGATGAATCTCCTCTCTTTTTTTTGGCTGTGCATATATCTGTTTTCATGATTGTTCGGATCTTGACATCTTAACATAAATGTTCAGTTGCATTGATGCAGCATGGCCTTGGAATCCTTGGAGTGATATCTATTGTGTAAAGAAAAATTCAGTGATATGATAGTAATAAATTACTGGCCAAATGAATAATATTAATGGTAATGGGGGTTATAATTTCAAAATGAGAAGAGAAAAGAGAATAATATTACACTTTTTTACCACTTACTACTTAGTACTTACCATATGTTCATGCAAGGGCTATTTTGCAAGTTTCAAACTGATTTTGCAAATTGCGAGTGTATTCTGTGTAATTAGGAATCTGTTGGCTATTTTTAAATCACTTAAATCACTGAGTATTTGATACACACACACACACACACACACACACTATCACTTGAATGTTCCTGAGAAATATGATTAAGTTTCTCGTCGGTGTTACAATGCCATTAGTCCCTCTAGCAAGATATCCCACAATTCATGATTTTTGCTGTTTCTGGACTCTGAAAGGAGATCACTGCAAGAATTTTATTGGACAGGATATCAGATGTCCTTGGCAAGAGTAAAGATAATATGAATGTAGTTTCCACTGACTTTAGTGATACCATGATCAGGCTTCTAACAATGTATGTTGTGGGACCATAATATTTAATTATTTATTATTACTAATGTTCACATGCATGTTGTGAATCTTGACCCCACGACCTCACCCTCCACCCGTTCTTGCAGGGGGAGGAAGTCCTTTCACTTTACTGAGAGAAGTCAATAAGCATTTGTGCTTAAGAGAATATTGTTTATAATCTAGTTTGGATGTGTATGTTGAGATTTCCAAAGGGCGTTTACTTTAATGAGAGAAGCTAATAAGCATTTGTGCTCGAGAATATTGTTTATGATGTAGTTTGGACTTGTATATTGAGATTTCCAAAGGGCCTTTATTTTAAAGTGGGAGGTTAATAAGCATTTATGCTATAGAATAAAACATCAATTTAGTACTTCACATCAAAGAATCTAGGAGTATTTTAGTTGTGCAGGCATCTGCTTATGCAAATATCTTCTGAAAGGTTTCTGTAACTGTCACATTAATGTACTTGATACTACAACATTCTATTCATTGAGTTGTGAGTTCTGTTGGTTATACTATTACTTGTAGATGCAAGTTTTCTTTCCGTTTCTGAAAACAATTATTCAGGAGGGAGAGTTAGCTAGCACTTCTGTGAAGAAATTGAGGAAAAGACAAATGCGGAATTTCTTTCTCTGCCTCATGGTTTCTCAAGTAAGGTTCAATTTGTATAGCCCATTCTGTATTCGTAAGTATGTATTTACCTAACTGATAAATGAGTAGCATATGTTACTAGATTGTATTTTCTTGATTATTTGCCCTAAGAAACCTACTTTGTGCCACCTTCTACAGTTTCTTAAAGATAGGTACTCCAAACATCATTCTTTGTAAAACTTGCCAAGAGCTTCTTGGCAGAGTGGCACTATGGGGAAAGCTCAGATTTGAAACCCTGGGGCAAGGTCCCCTCAACTTATTAAAAAATAAAAATAAACAGACAAACTTGCTAACTTTCAACTTAAGGGTATTATTCAAGTCAATATATTTAACCCAAAAAAATCAAGTCATCATGCTCTGGTGTTGATTATCATTTAGTGGAGTTCTCACCTTCAGGAAAGGTTGGATCAACAAGTTATGATCATGGTTGTTGGATCACTAATCTGCGTGTGGTTCACCAAATTTCTTAGACTTACAAACATGACATTAGAGATTGCAGGTTGTTTAGATGTCCCATGCATATTAGGTAATATTTTGTTTTACATATCTTTTGAAATGATTCATTTGTTTCTCATAACATATTTCTATTGAACAGAATTTCTTATGACATTTTAAATGAGTTTTTCTGGTATGTGAATGTCCCTTAGGAACCTAAGACATACACAAACAAGTCTGTGTAGACATGATTTGAGAACCCAAATTTGAATATTTCAGTTGGCATTATGTACCTTGTGGGCAGAAATCCTGATATTTGCATGTATAGCATCAAAATTGTTATATTGGGTAGGAAAAGAATGTTGAGCAATAACTAAAAAGAAAAGCATTAAAAAAATGAAAAGCCTGAAATGAGGTGATTAAAATTTGCTTGGAATTAGAATATAATAAATTGGGAATGCAACAGTGGTTCAAACATTGTAAAGAGTTCAAAATTTGATATGTTCAAACTATGCATAAAATGATCAAATATATTGCCCAATTACCGTTTCTTCTATATTAGACATAAATATACCTTGCACATTAGCTACAACTTGTGGGGCTGACCTAAAGCAATTCTACACAAATGGTGCTCAAAATGCACTAATCCCCAATCTTTTCTTACTTTGATTTTTATTTAACCAGGGTGTTCCAATGATATATATGGGTGATGAATACGGTCACACTAAAGGAGGAAACAACAACACATATTGCCATGATAACTACGTAATCCTCTACAACTTGATGATCTCTGCATTCAATCAAGTCCATTTGCGGAATGTTTAATGATTTCAGCTATAAATGTTGCAGATTAATTACTTTCAGTGGGATAAGAAAGAGGAGTCTTCGTCAGACTTTTTCAGATTTTGCTGCCTTATGACTAAATTCCGCCAGTAAGTACTGCTTTATATCATTGACTTTGCTTTAAGTAGTTAGCTTTCTGATTGAGCTTTTTTTTATCTCACTCAATCAATATAAGTAATGATCTTGCAGTGAATGTGAGTCACTTGGCTTGAATGACTTTCCAACAGCAGAGAAGCTACAGTGGCATGGTCATACTCCTTCGATGCCAGACTGGTCTGAAACCAGCCGTTTTGTGGCCTTTACACTGGTATGCTTTCTTGTCAACTTCCATGTCATATTGTTACCATAACGGCAATACTTTCTCATCTGGAATATTAGTTCTGCTAACGGGATCATTGTTTGAGATCCCAGTACCAAGTATAACTAGCTCCATTGAATGCAAAACAGATTCTCATTTTCAATTAACTGGGTCAAAATCTGAAGATAACTTCATTTAAGTGGGCTCTATGGAAGGGTCAAGTTTGTAGTTTGAAGTGCTCTGGGATATAACATGTTGCTTTATGGGGGTTCCCTAGCATTATCATAAGTACATTTTACATGATAGTTTGTCAACCAATTCTCTTTTTGGTTCCAGATTTCTGTAGATTTGGGTTCTCGACTATATCCTATTCACAATTTTTCATATGCTTTAAGTCATTTATTTCACTTTTCAGTAATATTTTATCTTCACACTTCCATACATGAATTACCTACTATGGACTAAGTGCTCAAATATTACACTTTTTCGTCTGTTTTTTTTCTTTTTTCTTTTTTTGGCTGGAGATTATGAGGCATATAGTCCTTCATAGAGGAACTTCTCACTCAAATTAATTGCCAACATTTACCATAATTGGGTAGGACAAAGAAAAAGACTTTATGGCATCTGTTGTTTCCATCGAACTTAATGCTTTGCTCTTGACACCTCTCATATAAATCCTCTGAGATTTAGTCCCAATTTGCTATGTCACTATCTTGCTTTGAGACTCTGATGAAATTATATTCAACTGAGATGCATTCTCATGGGGTATGAAATTGAACCCAGATTGACTCAGTGAAGGGAGAAATCTACGTTGCTTTCAATACCAGTCATTTACCTGTTATGATTACACTGCCAGAGCGGCCTGGATTCAGATGGGAGCCCTTGGTGGACACCAGCAAGCCCACACCATATGACTTCCTCTCGATTGACCTTCCAGGAAGAGATATTGCATATGATCAGTATGCTCACTTCCTGGACGCCAACCTGTACCCCATGCTCAGCTATTCTTCAATCATCCTCGTACTCTCTCCAGAAGAAAGTTCTTAGATCAAAATCCCATGCAATGATGTGTGGCTCAAAACTCAACAGCCTCAAAAATGGTTTGCCTCGACATCAAGTTATAGGAAAACATTATTTCAACTCCCTATTTGTTGCTTCCACACCATCCTTACTCGCAGATGTAGGTCCCACACACCTGTGATTTGGCAATAAATATCTCGTAAGCCCACTTCATGGAGCGGACACAGGAGATATCTTCTCATGATTTGGATTTGTACTGATTTTGCACATTGTCCTCATAGGTCTCACACCTGTGAATGAGGGCGGCATGGAAGCAATGAAATGGAGAATTGAAAGAGTGTTACCCCGTTATATATGCGTAAATCTTTAAATTATAGTCTTGGAGCCTGAAGCAGACTGTGGAGGCAGTACGTACATATTTTATTATTATAGGGATTGCATATGAAAAGAAAGGAGAGGAGACTGAAATCACACCGAAAATGAGAATATGTACTAGCGGTAAAGACATGATTGTAGTGTTTTCCTTTTTTTTCTTTTTTTTTTCCTTTTTTTTTTTATATACTTGTGGGTGTTGCTTAGATGCTACGCATTTGTATTAGAATGTTTTAGAGATGATTTTGATGGAAATCATCTTGTACTTCTTGTATGTCTCCATTATGAATAAGTAGCTTACTTGTAGAAAAAAATGTGTGTATAATATAATGTCTTTACGTGAGAGAGAGATAAATGAGGGCCAAGTCAACTGTAAATAAAAGAAGCATCATCTATATACTTCTATAGTATACAAAAAATAGTTATGGATTGATGTATGTGTGAATTCAATGGCGAATTTGTATACCATTTATTTCTACACTGTCAAGTCACTTGACAGTTATGGACATTGGTTTTACATATCTTTGAGGAGCAAGTTCAGATTAGAGCATGATATCTTCCCATCCTTGTCTTGTCTCCTCTTTGAGGTGGGAAAAATCCCTGCAGGGCGGAGGAATTTGGCTTCAACAATGATGTAAAAGAGATAAATAAAAAAATAAAATAAAAAAGGGTTGGGGAGGCAATTGTGACTTGTTAGTGTGTGCGTGCTAAGAGATAGAAGCAAATTTTTATGTCAAAAAAAAAAAAATTATAAAAGAAGATATGTATAAAAAAGATTCAATTGTCTATATAAATAACTAAAATATTTATTAAATTATATATATATGGATTTGGGACTAGGCAAGACAAGACAAGGAGAGTAGATGTGTAGATCCCATCACTTGATGTGTAGATCCATGGATACTTGCATAGGCTGTAAATGAATCAAGTTGTAAACAACTTGAGCTTGGCTTGGGAAAATACTTGATTATATTATTTTATTTATCAAACAAATCAAGCTCAAGCCAAAGTTTTGGCTTGACTATTAAACAAGCCGAGCTCAAACATAAATGCATAATAATGTGTTTGTGAACAAGCATGTAAAAATGAGGCTTAATTTAACTATATATAATTTTGTGTATCTTGTCTTAAAATATAATTATATTGACTTTTGATTAGAGTGTGTAAGTATAAGTTCATATGATATCAAATTATTATTTAGAGTTTAATGATAATATATTATGTCCATTTATAGTAAAAAAAAATCATTGATTCGTGAAGGGGTAAAAAAATTGTCATGATTTTGTTATAAATGAGAAAAAAAAAGTTAATTAAGTAGCTAATGAATAAACTCAAGCACGTTCAACAAGAAAATAAAATAAGCTTGAATATATATGGCCCGTTTAGTAAAGGAGTTTGAGTAATGTTGTTTGGGTGTTTTTGATATACGTATGGGTGAAAAAATGTGAAAATGTGTGTAATGTTATTTAAAATGTGAAAAGAATTGTTCTAACCACTCTACCAAACAGGCCCATAATCTTGCTTGACCACAAACTCGAGCTGGGCTCATGTTCGAAAATAAAATTAAATGAATAAATTTAAACTTTTGATACTTGTCTAGGATCATTTATGGCCCTTAACTTGCATGAGTTTTGGGTGGGAAGATGAATTTTTGTAATACTGATTTCGTGTTTAGAACAAGGTAGTCAATACCGTATCGGTACTAGCCGTACTGACCGGTATGTACTGTACCGGTATGTATACCAGTATCGAAACATCAACATTTTGTATTGGTTTAAATACCAACCATATCAGCCAATTTCGAGCAATACCGGCCAGTACAAAATTTTTTTTTTTTTAAGTTTTGTAATTTTTGAATTTTTGTTAGGACAGAATGGTAACTTATTTGCATTAATTTATTAGTATTATTTATTTTCTTAGTATGCAATGGTAACTTTTAAGCTTTTTATTTTTTATATTGTGCTTTTTTTTTCTTTTAATTAATACTAAAGTCTAAAATCATGAATAATTAGTTTTGAATTGAGGAAATGTTTTATGGTAAACTTTTATATTTATTATAATATATATATACATAGACACATACATACATATATATATATATATATATATATATTTATTTATTTATAAATATAAAAAAGCAGTAAACCAAAAAGGTACACCAATATTGACCGGTATCTGAAATGTATCGTACCGCTGGCTAAACTGATACAGTCTCCGATAAAGTATTGACTCCCTTAGTTTAGAAGCTGCCCACTTGAGTCTTGTCATTTTGGAAAAGGAGCTTTTGTAATCATATTAGTACTAGTGAGATTTGGAAGTCACTTCCGATGTGCTTAACGTGGAACATTTGGACAAAAAGAAATAAATACACTTTGAGGGAATGCAGAACTTGATTTTTTGTTGGTTAAACTACTAATTTAGCTATTGGGCTAGGTTAAATTAGCCCCTTAAGTATTAATCATTTCGATTTAATCTCTCAATTTTTAAAATTAAGTCTGGAAATTTTTTTTTCCTTATTTAAATTTTTGCATAGTTTTTAAAAAAAAAAAAAAAAAATACTTGATTCTATAATAACCTTTTGACACCAATTCAAGTCGCCCCTTTACCCATATTTTTTTTTTTTCCATGAAAAATAATAATAATAATAATAACCTTTTGACATGTGTTTTTTTTAAAACGTCAGTCGTCAATTGGTTCTATTAAAATATAAATAGAGAGGAAATGCATTGATAAAATTGACTTAAATTTAAAATTTGAAGTACCAAACTAGACTAATTAGTACAATTAATAGTGGAGAGACTAAAAATTGACACAATTAGTAGATGAAGGACTAAATTAAACTTTACCTACTATTACTTCTAGTTGAAGGATCTAATTAGTAACTGCACACTTGTTAGCTAAACATACTATTGGCATTGTTGATTTTTTTTTTTTTTTTTTGGTTGGAAGAGAATCATTGTTTCTTAGAACAAGCTCTTCATCTTGATGTAATTTCGTTTTTTAATTAATGAAATTTCTAGTCTCTTTATCACCAAAAAAAAAATAGTAAGTTCACCATTTTTGTTTTAGAGATCCCTATGTGCGTGGACGTTGACTTCTTCATCATTTATGATTTATCAACTTATTATTTTGACTTTTGACTTTTGCTTTGTAATACTTCTTGTATTGTATGTATGTTAGAATTGTGCCCTTTTTGTATTATTTATTTATTATTTATTTTTAAAAAAAATTTCAGCCTATGACATTCATCTTTTTTTGTACTTTTTAAATAAAAGTACTTACTTTTCCTTTCTCCCCTTAAATTATGGGGTTAAGTTTAATCATTTCAGTAATTTTATAAGCGTTTAGTTAGAGAGAAGGGGAGGATGGAAAATTGGTGGGGCTGGGTGTTTTCTCCCCTAACCCACCAAAATTTTATCTCTCCAAGTTGGGGAGAAAATAGAGAGGAGGGGAATAGTTGCAGTCAATGACTAAACTACCCTCTCTTTTATTTTTTGCTTTCCTGGGCATAAACAATGGCTGCTTTTTTTTTTTTTTTTTTATCTTTTTTTTTTCTAGAGTATGGACTTGGTTGGTTCCTCTCATTTTTTCCCCCCAGGCATGATACATGTTTTGCTCCTCTTACCTTTTTTTTTTTTGGGGGGGGGAGGGGGGGGGCGAGTAAATTTATACAAACTCATTTTTTCCATCTCTCCACTTTTCCACCCTCAACCAAACACAAATGAGGGAAATCAAATTAAATCTTTTCTATCCTCCCACTTTTCTATCTCTTCTCAATTTTTTATTCTCACACTTTTCCAACCTTCCAAATATCTTTCCTAATTGATTGATAATAGACAAATAGGCCAAAACAGTTTATACAACTTTTGTCAAATTTGAAATTTTAACCAAATATTCAATTGTCTTGAAATTCATGCCCAACCCAATTGTATTTTATGTAAAATTATATTGAATTGTCAATTTTACCCTTCAAGTCAAACAAGTTTTTTAATTACACCAACCTCTCCTGAGGTTTTATGAAATGAAATTGTCCCCTGAATGTTTCAAAAAATGACAATCTTGTGAGGTTTGTATAAGTGCAATAGTCAATTTTTCATTGATATAATATTTCCTTTTATATATATATATATATATATTATCATATTAATTTATAAATACCTAGGGAGGAATATCATGCATCTATAAACCCCGATTGAGGGGGTGTTATTTTGTCCAAAGTTTGTATAAGATTTTTTTTATTTATTTAAAAAATGGAATATTATGTTAGTTTAAGCACAGGTTGAGAGGGCATAGACTCAATTGGTACATTTATACAAACCTTAAGAGGGAGTGTTATTTAACAAATATTTGGGATGTCATTTGATAAATCTAAGGGAAGGTGATATAATTTACCAAAAAATTAAAAAGGGAAATTTTTTGAAAAAATTAGGAGAAAATTTCATATTTCATTCTTATATTGAAAAATAAACAAATATGAAATAAGGGGAAATTTTTTGACAAATCAAGAAAAATAATTGCCATCACAAGATAGAAACAATAAATAAATAAAAAATATCATACCAATCAAATTACACTTTCATAGTACAACAAAATATAGAAAATGTTGAGTTTGCAATATCTTCCATATTTTAGACAAAGAGAGAGGTTTTGACACATAAGCCACCCAAGTGCCCAACTCGATATTCTCCACCAGCAAGGTTAAGTAGCTCCTCAACTTGACCAAGGCCAACACCATTTATAAAGAGTTATTAGTTTCTTCCAATATCTCAATGATGGTATTTGTTGAACATTTCCTCGCAAAGCCATCATTTTTTTTTTTTTTTTTTTGATAACTTTAGTCTTGATTGAATTGGTTTCTTTATACTAATACTACTGTGAGTATAACTTGACTAGGACTAGTTCTTTTGGAGTCCTTTTTCTTTTTCTTTTTTTTTTTTTTTTTTTTTTTTTGATAAACTGAACTTCCATTAAACTAAACCACACAAACAGAGAAATCACCCTTACATGCAGCCTCAAGAGAGGGGGGAGATTACCTTTATTAAAACAGAAATCTAAACAGGAATTCATGGCCAATTTAGCAGCTACATGAGCAACTGAATTGCTTGATCTCCGAACCCAACTAAAATTAACAAACTCAAAAGAAGCAGATCAGATATTACTAATAGTGTTGCAAGATTACCTTTCTGGAGTCCTAATTGTAAGGGAATTAGAACTAGTCCCTTACACTTATACCCACATTTACATTTATACCCCAAAATAACTAGTCAAGTTACAATTACGACTCCTCATAAACACTTATATACCCAAAATCCACCTATCCAATTGTAAGGGAATGTAGGTACAATTAGGACTCCCTTACTAGCTAGTCAACATAGTTAATATATATAGGACTAGTTCTTTTGGAGTCTTTGCCTTCCTGACAACACTGGCACAAAGTTATCCACAACGACAATTGCTTGGTAATTGCCATCCCACGCCGCTGCCACATGTAGGACACATGAGCACACCCTGCTGCACATGTTCTAGCCCACCATAAGCCTTTCTTTTCCACTAGGCAGCCCATGCAACCTGCGCATCATTAAACCTTTGTCAATGAACCATCACATAAATGGCTTGGCCCACGCCAATGCCACCTCCAAGTTTGTCCAGCTCCATCCAAATAGCACACACAGCCCATCAACACAGCACCACCCAATTGCAAACATAGCTCCAATTAGCCATGCCATCTACAGGCCAATTTAGTATTTTTCATACTAAATCATCACACCATATAATTAAACATCCCAGCCCTGCCTTGCCAACTTGCGGTCTACTCCACTGCATAAAAAATTGTCCATGGTCTAGCCCATGCAACAAGGCTACCATGTCTCAGCCCCATTGCACTTGCTACCCACATCACATGGATGGCTTGCAACTTGCCAAGCCTTAACCATGAAATAATTCTTTGCAAAGCCACAATCACTGCCTCTAAGCCATCTTGTGTAGGCTTGAATCACCATGAGGCAACACAACCTGCTGTTGCTTTTACAAATCTTGCGCAACCCATGACATGCCTCCCTTATGCTGGCTTTGTGATAGGGGTGGCAATATTCAATATGACTTGTGAATGCAACACGAAATTAGAAGATTCGTGTTAAGCCTTAGCAAGCTGGTGTCAAATTAAGTTCGACACAAATTAACTCATTTAATAAACGTGTCAATTCAAATCAAACACGCGAAACATGTTTTGACCCATTTAACTGACAATTATTTTACTAATTTACTCTTCAAAACTATAGCTATATAAGCTTATTTTCTCTTCTAATATCTAGTCCTATCAACTTTATCGTAACTTGTTTATCAAACAAGTTATGCAAGTTGTATCATGTTACCTGTTTAATAAACAGGTTGTGTTAAAGTGAGCAATCAAAAAAACATATAAATGTTGTTGGTTTTGAGCTAAGGAATAAATTTAAATGGTAGATTATGAAAATAAAAATTATTGCTACTAGGATCTTGTGTAGGCTTGAATCACCATGCAACACAACCTGCTGTTGTTTCTACAAATCTTGCATAACCCATGACATGCCTCCCTTATGCTGGCTTTGTGATAGGGGTGGCAATATTCGATATGACTTGTGAATGCAACACAAAATTAGAAGATTCGTATTAAGCCTTGGCGGGCTTATGTCAAATTAAGTTCAACACAAATTAACTCGTTTAATAAACGTGTCAATTCAAATCAGACATGCGAAACCTATTTTGACCCATTTAACTGACAATCATTTTACTAATTTACTCTTCAAAACTCTAGCCATATAAACTTATTTTCTCTTCTAATATCTAGTCGTGTCAACTTTATTGTAACTTGTTTATTAAACAAGTTATGCAAGTCGTATCGTGTTACCTGTTTAATAAACAGGTTGTGTTAAAGTGAGCAATCAAAAAAACATATAAATGTTGTTGGTTTTAAGCTGAGGAATAAATTTAAATGGTAGATTATGAAGAAAAAAAAATAATAATATTATTGCTACTAGGAAAGAATAAATTAAGTAATAATATTTAAATAGAATATTGTGGGGATGAAAGGCTCGGATAAGGATACTGGACCGTGGGCGGTGCCCTAGGACACCAAAGAGCTCAAGGACAAACAAGTATTAGTAAAGGCAAGTAGGTTATTGGGCCGAGGACGAGGGTTGGTCGCAACAAGCAGGTGATGTTGTCTGAGGAGCCAAACCTCATTGGGAAACAAAATGGATGCTTGAAGTCCGACCACCCAACAAGTACTAGGCAGTGGACAACCATGCTTGGAAGGAGGATAAGCTTCGGAGAGAGGTGAGTCAACAAAGAATTGAGAAATATCTAGGAAGAAAGCTGCTACCACCACATTGAATGCTCTGCACCTAACCAACCGGCTGCATTAATGTGGAGGTGATGCTTGAACAGTGACTTCTAGCCTTACAATTGCCCACACATTCTTCAAGAAGGTTCTAATGGGACAAGTATAAAGAAGATTAGTTATTTGATCAACAAGTGCAAGGCTAAGATGTGAGAAGGTGAAGGAGTACAAAAGGGAAATGATTCCATTACAATGTGGGGGGAGAGAGGAAAGAAACCACTTTGTAACCAAGAACTTGAACATTTGTATAAGTTTGAGAGATATATACAAGAACATACCATTCTCGGATTTGACCGAGGAATGTTTTTCTTTTCAACTTGTTCTTCTCAGTCATTCCTACATTAAATTAACTCATTGTGATTAAGATTTGACTTGTTAAATGTTCAATATTAATCCACCCTCTAACAAATTTATAGTTGTGGGCTTGTTGGGCCATTATCCAAATCTTTTGGGCTGCGGATCAATTTGTCCGCCTACAATAAATAAAGAATATATTAGAGAGAGCATTTGAAGAAAAGTTGGATGAGAAAACAAGAGATAGATACTCCTTTATTTGGGCAAGTGGCTTAGTAATGGGAGGTCATTGTGACTCATTACGAGAAATGGCAAACGGTCCGTTTGGGTTGGGTTTGGGTCGGGTCATTCAGGTTGTGGGCCAAAAATGGTCATTTTAAACAGGTTGAAATGGGTCAAGTCAATCGGATTGCGAGTCGGGTCGGCCCATATTTTTCACATTAAAAAAATAATAATAATAAATGCGAACTTTTTAGAGAGAATGAATCAAATCAAATAGTTAGATTATTTGTTACTAATTTACTATTATACATGTGAAGGGGAAAAAAAAAACAAATAAACCAAAAAACATAAAGATTTTCATATCCTTGCAATTCAGATTGTTTTGACTTTTGAGCATGACTAAAATTATTTACATACTTCAAATTCAAAGTTCACTAATAATATCATTAGTATAAAAAACCAAAAAAAAAAAAAATACAAAACTAAATGTTATGGATCATGTCAAGTTATCAATCTTCTTAAGTGTACAAATTCCTGTTGCATTTAAAATAATAATAAAGTTAGATTATATAAAAAGATAAACTAAATAAAAATAATAAATAAAACTTCAAAAATAAACATAACAATTTAAGTAAAGAAAAACAAGTAAATATTTTATAAGAATTATAACTCAATCCACTCAACATTGGTAGTAGATTCAACACTACAAATATTCATACTTTCGAATTGTAGCTCAAGTTGGTCAATTTCATCAATATCTTCATCTACAATATATACAATATTTTAATATAACTTAAGTGTACCATGAAAGCAAATCAAAACTTATCAATAAAGAGTTAAAAATGTATAATTTCTAAGACTTTATTAATAAATTGAAATACCTTCAAATCTATATAACCAACTTTTAGTGCACAATGTAACTTCCACATTATTAGGCAAAAGACGTGATCAATATGGAGTAAGAATTTTTTTTCCTGTGCTAAAACTTGATTCAGATGCAACGGTAGTTATAGGAATGCTCATGAGATCTCATACCAGAAAGGAGGCAAAGAAGAGAAAGGCAGAAGCTACTAAAAGTTTGAGAGTGAGAGCGAAAGACAATAGAGTTAGGTTTAGTTTTGCTTTTTTGCCTTTTGGGTCACTATTGAATTCTTTTATTTATTTATTTACTTATTTTGTTTGTTTACTGTTTTTTCACTTTATGACCGGGTTCGTGCTAGTTAGATAGATATTACTATATTCGTTAGACAGACTTGGACGTGTTGTTAGTAATAGTTAGTAGTCTTTGAAGTAGAACTTAGTTACTTTTTTATTTTTTTGAACTTTAGAACTTAGTTACTTAGTAGTTAGTAGTCTTAGTCAATGAATGTTACAACTAGAAGTAGAGCTTAATAGATAGTATTTAATGCTGCTTGCTTAGTAGTGTAGTCTGCATAGACACTGGAAAGTAGATGCTTCAGACTTTAGTTTTTCTTTTGTATTTTTTTTTCCCTTTCATTTAATTCTTTATTTATTTTTAATAAATAGGGGGCATAACACACAAGTTTATTGTGCCCTTTATGATATGTTATGCACCAAGGAGCAATCTAGCACACCTTGCCATGTAATTTTTAAATATTTTTTAGGAAAAAAAAAGGTTAAAAAACAGGTGGGCCGTTGAGTTAGGTTGGCTTGCAAAAAAAGAACAGGCCATGGGTCGGCCCATATTTAATTTAGGTAAAAAAATCGAGTTCGAGTTGGGCTAAAACAGACAGGTTCGAGTTGAGTCTACAAATTTTGGCCCATATTGTCATATTTGTGCCAATGATGTGAGTTCAAGTAATGTATTAGTGATCAACAAGTGGTCCCGCATTTGCGATGTGTGTGTGTGTATTTTTTCTTTTTAATGTACTTTTCAAAACACCTCATTTCATTGGAATACATAAAGAAATGATAAAAAATTAAATAAAAAATAAATAGTAATAGTGTAAATTTACATAATTATTGTAGTAATAATATATTTTTATACAACTTTACAGTAAATTTTAAGCTTTAGTTAACTAAAATATGATCATTTTTTTTTATCAAAAAAGTTTTGTTGTATACTTGTATGTAGTAATTGCTACGTATAGAGGTATGTGACAGAAAAATGAACAAGACAAGTGACTAAGGTTCACCTAAGGCTAATCATGTATATTATATATGAACCTTGAATGTATATCATTTTCTTTTTGCTGCCATATACCTCCATACGCAAGAATTGCAGCATACAAATATGGAACAAAACCTTTCCCTTTCTTTTATTATTATTCAAGTGCACATGTTGCGTAGAGAGGGTTACAAACAGTCGACAGGCATGAACATGGCAGCGGTCAATTGGCGAAAAGAACACGCGTCACGCAAACCAGCATGTGCAAACACTGTTATGTTTTTCTCACGCAAACATAAACTCCAACTCATGGGTCCCACTACAGATTAGGTAGCAGTAAACTAAAAATTTTAACATAATAATAAATAAATAAATAAATACTAAAATTCAATGAGTGTGGGTGACTTTCTGGAGAGCTCTGGAACCATTGAGAAAAAGCACAACACAACTAACCTCTCTCTTTATTAGCTACCTAAACCTTTGTTGTTGTTGTTTGTGAAAAAAGAGGAATAAAACCCAGATGAAGAAGATGTTGATGATGAAGAAAATGAAGAGAAAAGACCTTGAGCTTGATGAATTCAGTGATGACTTCTCTGACTTTTCTCTTTCTGCTCCAGCTCGAAAGATTCGCCGCTTGGTACTCTTTTCTCTCTTCACGACTTTTATTTTTTTTTTGGGTTTTTTTTTCTATTCTGCCAAACTAACCCAATTTGTGTTTTTTTGCCTTTTGGGTTGTGAAGGATGCTGAGTTGCCACCAATAATGGAGGAAGAAGAAGCAGCAGTTGAGGATTTGGAATTATCGCCTAACAATGAAGAAATGGCTATTGTTCTTTTTAAGCCTGTGAATGCACCTTTTATACAACATTCACCTTCAAATCTTTCGTTTTCTGTTGATTCTGAGCTTATTTCTGGCTTTAAGAAGGGTAAGCTCACTCCCCAAAACCCATTTCCCTCATTTACTTTGTGGGTTTTAGCTATTTTTTTGTTTTGAACCTTGACTCTTTACCAAAATAATGAAAATACTAAAAAAGAAAAGGTTTTGTTTGATTGTGTGTGTTAATTGAATGTTTAGACATGATGGGTAAAGCTCAGATTTTTAATCTTGTGCCTTATCAGAAAGGTGAAGTAGGTACTAGATTTTGCTTGCAAGTGTATGTTTGTGAACTTTTTTTTCTTTGATTAAAGTATATGAAAACTGATGCATCAAGTATTAGAAAATAGTTGCTCCTGCAGCCATCATCCTCTCAAACAGTGTTTGTGAAAATTGCACTTAACAAAAAAATGTTGAATTTAAATGAATTTGGTTATCAGTCTCTGCTTGTAGTAGTTGTTTTAAGTAACAGTAACAGGAAATGGTAAACTTAGCATGCTGTGTGTTGTGTTGCAAATGAGTGCTTTGATTCAAATGGCACTTCCTTAGAATGAGCTCAGGATGAGTAGACCAGGATCCTCTTCTAAAATGGATGCGTTTCATTGTGGAGATTAAATGTTACAAATCTGATGCATCACTTTGTTAGATCCAGGAAAAAATATCTTGACTGTGAAATGGACTCTTTTCATTTCAAATTAATGTAGTGTAATTTAAATTTTAAAATGATTGGGACTCTCTACTTTCTTAGATTGAAGATGAAATGAATTCTTTATGTTTCAAATGAAGTGGAGGTCCCAGATTCAGAACTCAGTGGTTGTGTGTGTAACTTACGAATATAAAAAATGGGTTTGTTATTGAATGAGTGAATAATTTGTGTCATGGTTTTGCAGATCAATTTCTTCAGAAAAGACAGTCTGGTCCCATAAACTCTGCTGATGAAGAAGAAGCTAGTAATGCGGCCACAGGAGGTTGTTTGGCTGTTGTTCCTTGGGTTCCCTCTCAGCTTCCTCCTATGCCAGCCACGCAAATGGAAGCTCCCGAAGCTTCAGAGTTGATGGAGGCTGAAGAAACAGGAGCAACAACAATGGATATTGAAGAAGACTACAACAATGCGGGAATAGGGCAAGTGCACCCAAGTGTAAATGTGTGTGGTGAAATGCCTGGAAGTGAGGGGTTACATCAGTGGCAGCAACAACACTGCATGATGCCACAGTTTCCTCAGAACACTTCCACTCCCATTACATGGTTTCGGTGATAATTTAAGAAATTGCATTTTGTATTTGTAGGGTGCATCTCCATTTTGAATTTTTTTGTTGTTGTAATGGAGAGTGGAGCTGCTGAGCTAGGAGCCATGTAGTAGTCAAGGGGATTAGAAATTGAGAATGTCCTTCAACAATCAACATGGGCATTTTGGATGGGAACTCCTTGTAAAAAGAAAAGAAAAAAAAGAAAAGAAAATAGTGCTATAATGTGCAATCAATGTAGAAATTCATGTGTTTTAATTGCAAGGATGGTTTTGCATTCTCTTATGGGATCAGTGATCCACTGTTAACTGAATACGAAGCTAATTCATTTAGATAAAGTTCCTCTAACCGGTGTGTGGTTGCAGGTTTATAAATTATGGAGAGATCTAGGTCCCACAACTAGTGTGTGACAGTGTTAATCATCGTGGGGTCTATACATTATGGAGGGATATATGGGTCTTTTACTCTCTATGTTGACACATTGTGAGAGGGAAGATGAATACAAAATAATTATTGCCAGTGCCGTTAAGTAAAGATTGGAAAGTGCTGTAAAGGCATAGATATTTTTCAGTTTTAGTCCATTAAATAATTTAAATTTAATCCTTTCTTGCAATGACGTCTTAGATTTGAATTATTTGATCCTGTTTCCATAGGCTTTAGAGTTTATGTTTGACTGTGTAGCTCTTCAATTTAGTCTTGAAATTTATGTGGTTCTATGTGACTCTGCCGACATATGACAATTTTTACTTAAATTCAGATTGGTTGTTGTAAGGAATATATTGTGCCTTGTACGTGATGGAACGAACATTACATCCTTCCTCAGAGATGTTCTTGGAGATTTTTGACTGCTGACTGCTGACTGCTGTCAACCATAGCATTCTCCATAGTTGGAATCAGTATGAGAAGAAACTGAACTGGTCAAGGATCAGGATTTTCTATGCCACCCATCACAATCTTGTCCGGTAACTTTGACTAGGCAAATATAATTAGCAACGAACTTGGTTTGGGTTCGGTGCACTAGACCAGTTCACTTGGGTTTAGTACACTAGACCATTCGTAGTAAACAGTAATGATAATTGGCAAAATGAATGTAAACTGTAACCATCTCATTTTATAACCAAAGCCTTTTTTATGCAAGATGGTATTACGTATAACGGGAATGGGTGTAATGCGTCTTAGGTATGATGGGAATGAGTGTAATGCCTCTTAGAAGCTGAGTCTCACATGGTATAGATGTAACTAGAGTCCATCAGATGAAGCCAAGTTCTTGAATATATTTAGCCTTCAATCATGCCCTTAAACAGTATGCTACAGTGCACTGGACCATCACAATGATGATATGTGACAAAATGAGCCTAAAGTATAAACCATCTCATTTGGTTATCCAATGCCTTTTACATGCGAGAGGTATAAATAACGAGAGTATTAAAGGTTTTGAGTCTCACATGGGATAGATGTATCCAGAGAGTACATAAGATGGAGCCAAATTCTTAAAAATATTTCGCTTTCAATCATGTCCTAAAACAGTCCTCACTCTAATCTTGCTTTTATGGTAAGAAACCATGGTGAAAGTAAAAGAGGAAAAGCGTAGAAAACAGTTTTTGGCTTTTAGGCAAGCGAGCCCTGACTTGATTTAAGGCACTCAATGATCTAATAAATCTCTCAGTGAGACAAGCAGAAACATCCAATTTAGCTGTTTGTAAAAATATACTTATCAAAAAAAGCATGTTTGTAAAAATAAATAACACCCACCACAAAATCAAACGCCATAAAAAAATAATTGTTAAACACCTAGTTGAGTTCAATGTTTACAAATATGCCTAGGTAATGATCAGATTGGCATATAAATTTAGAATTTGAATCCCTATAATCCTACAATGAGTAACATCAAAATTTGAGAAATATAATTCTACCAGGTCTCTGCTGCATGTATTCTCATATGATACTCCTTTCTCCTATCCTTCAAGAACAAAGTATGGGCTCCTCTATGTATTGAACAACAGGCATCTCTATGGGAGGACAAAGGTGGACGATGAACCGTACCAAACTACGCTTCCTGCTCATATCTATGTTAGTTCTAGTCTCCTGAGACATACTTTTTCTGAGCATAGTATTTCTTCTCACTCTCAGCCTTCTTTGCGTTGCGTTTCTGCATCGAAAATAAGATAACAAAACCATAAACAGCATTTCTTTTAATACATAAAACTTGCACACACAAAACATGTATAAATTGCTGGTTTGTATTTTCAGATGGGATGCTCAAATTTAAAGAAATTTTGGATGCAGAGATGAAGCAAAAGAACAAGGAATACCAAAAAAGCCTCATGATTGGCCATTATCCTTTGGGCTACTGAGCTAGTGGTTATATTTTTGGGGCTTTCAAGCAACCGGAAAATTCCCATGCTCTTGGGAACCTTGTATGGATCATTTTCACCCTAAGGAATACAAGATCATCACTATCCATAACTCAGCAAAAATATAAAATGGGAAATAATAATTGATATATTTAACTGGGGAAAAAAAAAAAAAAAAAAAACCCAACTTACAGTCAGCAAGGAGTTACTCTCAGCCACTGTTCCATGCACAACCAATGAGATATTGAAAGTTGTAATCTGCTCATGCCAAGAAAATACAACTCGGATGATAAAAAATATTTCACAAGTGGAAAAGAATAGATATCCCATGCTACAACAATCATTTCAGAAGAGATACCAGCAGCATCTGAATCTTGGCTCTCAAAGTATAGCCAGGTACAAATTAGTCCTAGACCACACAAGAAGAAATTCTTTCTTGCTAAAAACACACCCATATACAAGCACAATTCAGGCACCAAATTCCCCATTACTCTTTCTATTGTCCTTTACGAGCCATCTCATGAACCTAGTCTCATATTGGAATTTGATGCCAAACTATGCCAGGGTTGTTCCTGGAGTTAAAGCAGTTCCAAAGTAACTTATTAGTTATTAATAGAGATTGAGCTCCTAACACTTATTTTAGTCACGTCACACAAGGTAAAACTAATAGGGTTTAAATTATATAAACCAGAATGGCCATCTAAGCTAGTCCAAAGAACTATTTAGAACAAGTATTTAGTTATTGAAGCTCTATGTCCCTTGAAGGAAAATAAAACAGAAGAAGCAGTTTTAGTGCATTTGATGGGATTGTGTGCATATGTAGAACCATAATCAAGTAGTGCAATATATTGAGATTATTTACCAATGGTTATCCAGAGTACTTAATGGACAGTGACTTTTCACAAATTAAATGGCATTTCACTTTATTGCACATTAGTGAATTTGTCCTAAACTGTATGTCAATTCTGCCATAAATATGAATTGTGGATATTGTCAAGACCAATCAATGATAAACTTTTACATACTACTAAGAACAAAAAATTATGAGTTTCATGAAAATTTTACAGGACATGGTTAGATGTAAATTAGTAGACACATGACACGAGTATGGGTGACAAAGCATCAGTGTAGACCATGCATCATCATTGTGAAAATTTATAAAGGAACAGAAAATTATGGGGAACATTGGTTATTCAGCCAATAAACTTTAAATAAAAGATAGCTAAGAAATAAGAAATAAAAAAACCAAAGTAGAAAATAGCACAACAATGGGCCCCAATGCCATGCACTATCAGACATATTGCACTAACAGTTGCAAGAGCATCTTCACTTCACTGAGTAGATATGACATCTAAATATGTAGCATGGATATAAATACCACAGATAAGCATGTCTTTCTGTGTGTTTGTGTGTGCGTGTCAACATTATGGTCCAGTTTAGATGTTGCAAAGTTTCTAAAGTTGTATGTGCAATTACAAAATTATGTGTTCAGGTTCATCTACTCTAGAAAGGCACACAAGTATTACATTTCAGATAAATACCAATCAACAACTTAGTAGTCAACATGTTCCCTTTTCTATCAAATGTCTTATCCATAACTAGATAAGACATTACATTTCAGATGTCTTGTGTCTTATCTATCAAATGCCTTATGTTCAGTTTCATCTAATCTAGAAAGGTACACAAGTATTACATTTCAGATACATATCAATCAACAACTTAGTAGTCAACATGTTCCCTTCTCTATCAAATGTCTTATTGATGCATAACTACCCCAAGAACAAAGCATGGGGAGGAATGTTGCACAGAAACTGCTGTACTTGGGTGTAACCTCGCTTGAGCAGACAAGGGGTGTACTCAGAAATTCATTACAAAATACAATATCAAGATAACCTGTACCCATTTTAGAAAAAACAATCAGAAAAAAATTACACACCATGTCAGTTGTAACTTCCCAAGGTGCACCAATGATAACTTCATCAACATAACGGCAAGCCAGCACACTAAGACTACGCTCATGTAAATGCATAATTGGATGCGGATTCCCCCTGTGTTCACTGCATGAAACAACTTGTCGTCATTATTTATTTATTTTTTATTACTAAAAGAAAGACTGTATTATGTACAACTTCCAAACTTTACAAAAAGCTATGGGAAAGAGGCGAAGCAACCATGAACTTGGGTCAAATCATGTATAAGGAGGACATACCTCACAATCTGGTCTGTGTGAATACCAACCAATAGAAAATCTCCAAGCTGCCTAGCACTCTTGAGGATCTAAGAAATCAAGGAAAAATGATGGGAAGTGTTAAATTACCGATTGTCTCAAAAGCTTAAGCTGTTAGGAAATAGTGAATTTAATCACTCAACCATAACTCTAACACTCCCCCTCACTTGTGGGCATAAACTTCCTCTTAATAAGTGGGGGCCTAACAAATGAGAATTTAACATTTTAAATGGGAGATAGAGTAAAACCAGGGATCGAACTTAGGATCTCCTGCTCTGATACCATTTTAAATTACCGATTGTCTCAAAAGCTTAAACTGTTAGGAAATAGTGAATTTAATCACTTAACCATAAGTTTAACAGGAAGTAAGCAAATCATAACAGACTCATGAGGAAGGTTCAATTATGTCTTCAAAAACAAAGGGGGGAACATACTTGTCAAAAAACAAAACGAAGGGGGGAATATATCACAAAATCAAATCATGCAACCATTTTAAGCAAGCAACAATATGCAACTTGTTTGTAGCTATATCATTGATGGTGCAAAAGGCATGCTGAAACTTGATGACATTATGGTACACTTAATGATGAGAACCAGAGCTATACCAAAACAGGGCCCAGGCATGTGACATATTAGACCGTGCTAAGACAATCCTCAATAATGAGGTAAAATGCTATTGAACGATAATAACAAAGTGATAAGATCCACAGAGCTTCAACTTGGTCAAGTGAAGATATCAAACTGTCACCTATTTAGAGCAGTGTCTCCACTTACATAACAGATTTCAAAGCAAAGACACCAGCAAATCATCTCTAGCTCAACTGGCACCTCCTCCCCTTATATATATATATATATATTTTAAGTAATGGAAGTTTTATTCAAATCATAAAAAAAAATAACCCAAGTACACTCGACAAATTCAGCCAAGGACCATAACAATCAAGTACATAAGTTACCAACTCCCCTTGTAAGTTCTAGGTGGAGAGGGTTGTGGGTTCCAGGCCCATTGGGTGCATTTGTAACTTACCAAAATAAATTAATTGCTAAGACACCATACACATGTAAAAAATCCAATTAAATATTAAGTTGATGTGATTGACAGAAAAGGAATATATAGAGTCACCTAAAATCAAAATGAAACAAAAAGATGCTAGCAAGAGTATACATGAGAATTTTACCTCAACATGCCCGGCATGAAAGAGATCAAATGCCCCATCAATGTACACAACACAAGCATTTGGTGCAGGTCCCTAACAAATGGAAAACAATGTCATATTTCGGGGGAAAAAATCCAGACAAAGGGAGGGGGAAATTTTAATCTCTCAACCCTCTGTTCTCATATTAGGACAAGCCAATGATAACAACATACTGAATCCACATAGAAATATAACAATGTGTTATTGATCAGTAAAGAGCCACTAGTCATTGATTGAATCCAAAGCACTCATTCTCATGGGGTCATTCATTTTTATTGCATACATACAATTCTCTTCATTTATTTATTTTTGATAAATTAAGTACAAATCTCTTCAATGAACTCCCTATTTTTAATAGGTTCAGATTGCTCTACAAAATTGTTAAAATAGAGTTATATAGTTGTGTCTCATTTTACCTAAGCCTGGACCCCAAAATCATCAGTCTAAGAAATTAGATATATGGCAGAAAAATTAGTGAAGGGGATAAATAGGTATAGAAGATAGATTAATTAGCATGCAACATTTCAAAACATAATCCTAGTCCTACTCCTTTTTCTCTCTTTCTTTTTTTTCGTGAGAAAAAGGTAGCCATACATGACAGTCTTAGCATGAGAATAACCCAAATGAACAATACCTTGCCATTTGAGAACTGCACAATCCGTCGGGAGGTTGGTAGAAATTGTGATACATGGGCACCCTTAGATTGACTTTCTTTATGAGATTCTCCACACAAAGAACCATTATGATCTTGAGAAACTTCTGGAACCCTCACATATGAGAGTATTCTACCTACATCCAGATCATATATGCAGAGACTTAGGAAAAAAAAAGTATAATGAGTTTAATGTGAAAAATATAGAAAAGGTTGAGTGATAATCATGCAGGCCAAAACCAAGTGATCCTTTTTTTCCTCTAATACAATAATAATTTCATCAAAAAAAAAATTCTGAGATTGATCAAGAGATTCATAGTACCTACAATGTCTGTGCTAGAGACACCTTCAGTGCGTTTAATCTGCTTGTAGCGGCCAGCTTTCTTTGCCAAGGCATAAGCATCAGTTCCATCGGGAAGCAGGCAAGGATCATCACCATGTATAATGTAGTCAATCTTATGCTCATTAAAGAGAGTGTCCATAAATTTCTCTGTAATCTCATAAGGAGCATTGGCTATTACTTCATCCACCCATTTCAACCCACTAACAAGGGCCAACCTGGATAACAGTCCACATAAACACTTGGTTAACTTTTATAAACCAAACTAAAATGGAAAAGAAAGAAATGCATGCATATACAGACCTTTCTTCCATTGATAAAACAGGTGGACCCTTATTGGCAATGATCTCCTCATCACTCACAACACCCACCACTAACTCATCCCCCAAAGCCTTGGCTTGCCTCAATGCATTGGCGTGGCCGTAATGCATGAGATCAAAGCACCCATCCATGTAAACCCGAATGCGCTTCTTCCCATTTTTCTTCTTGGGGAAAATCCCGAGATCAGACCACAAAAAGGGCAAGTGTGGAACACCAAGACCAGTAAAATAGCTGGTGGACAAGCCAAGTAAGGCTGCTGTGAGCATCAAACCACCAAATAAGTGTGGGTTGTAGTACACCCCTTCCCATATCCAACTGTTGCTTTCATAGTGCATTGCTACCCACATTTCTTGTATTTTTCTGATTCAAAATTACTTTGAGCACTATTTGCTCAACAAGAGGAGATGCAACCTGCAAAATTTACACCACACTATAAGCCAATCAAAAACACATCACTAACAATGACTTTGTAATAAACATAACACAGCATTTTTCAATTTGAACTCCACATGTGTCTTTACTTAATGACATATATTTGAACAGTCTTTACCAAATCCGAAAAAAAGGAGTGTGTTGGTACGTTGACAGCCACTCTAAAACGCAGTCACTCTATTATGAATAGGTCCACACTACATATACATATTGAGGCATTTACTACTAGCAATGTACATCAGACCTCAAATACAATAAAAAGTGGTTTATGACATTAAAAAAATACATGTGGCAACCAACCCTGACTAGTCTGATCCATAGCTGGACCAAGATTTTGGACCAAAGTCTTGGTTGTGGTTGTTGTTGTTGTTGTTGTTGTTCATGATCATATTATGAATTGAATTCCAGAAAATTAAAATAACAGCAAACAAGTTCAATAAAAAGAATTCCATAACATAAGTCCAAGAACATTTTATTGATAAGCCAGAGCTCATTGGGAATTCCATCACATAAATCCAAGCATGCAAAAAAATATCATTTGACAAACATAGATCTAAGGAGAATGAGGGATATGAATTCTAAGCTTGACAACAGAAAGCAATTGCAGAAAATAATGAATGCCAGCCTGCCCACCAAGATGGGATCCAGAACTTTCACAAAAAACATAATTGAATTACAAACAAACAGACAAAACTAAATTTTTATAAAAGGGGTTGCCATAAATGGAATTCTGAATCTAACCCAGAAACAAAAATTCAAATATAATTCAGAAACATGTAGTCAACATGAATGGAATCCAAAACAAAGTACTACCTGATATTGAAAAACAAAATTATAGTTCATAAGATGAGAAGGGTGTAGGAGAATAACATATATACAAAAAAGCAGAAATGGGAAATGGAAATCCAAATGAGAAACGGAAAATAAAGTCATACAAATGATATGACAATGAATCGTATAGAAGTTATCGAAAAAAAAAAAAAAAAAAAAACAGAAAGCGTGTCAGATCAGAATCGTCAAACTTTACCTTAGTTTGGTTTTCTGTTCTTTCCTGTATGGTGGGTGTGGTGTGGTGTTGTGTTGTCTCCTCTTTTTCTCTTCTTTTCTGTTCTCGTGTGTGGATGCAAAGAGAGAAAAGAACAGAAAGAGAAGAGAGAGAGAGAGAGATACAGACACAGACACGAGAGAGAGAGAGAGAGAGAGGAAACGTTGTCTTTGTTATTAAGAAATCTTTTTTAAGATTTTTTGAATAGTAAAGTGGAAATTGTAAATGTTTGAGTCTGACTAGTTTGATGAGATCAAAGAGTTCACAAAGTCACGAGTCATGACCACTTTTCAATATTTTTCCTTTGAATGCCAAAACGTGGGAAAGTGTCATTCATTGCCATTTGGGAGAGTTGAGATTTTTTGAGAGCCTTTGAAAGCTTTGATTGTGGGTCTTGCATCTAGAAACGATGTGGACTACGTTCCTAATTCATGATAAAATTGTTTCTTAAAAATATTGCATAAAAAATAAAAAATGTGTGATGCATGAAGTGTATGATAAAAATAGTGTATTGTTAGTAGTAAGCCGATTAGTTTCATTACAACTTATTACTTTTTTTTTTTTAATTTTTTTTTTATTTTTAAATTTGATAGTTAGGAGAGTGGGAGAATGTTTCCTTTTAGAATTTAGAACTTATAACTTATAAATATAAAGTATGTTGAGTCCCTAATATCACTTAGACTATAATTTTTTTTTTTTTTTTTTGAGAAGCACTTAGACCATAAATTGAATGACAAACAAGTGCTTAGAAGTTTTTTTTTTTTTGGAATAAAAATAGAGAAATATAATGTCCACAATATTTTCACAACAAATTTTAACTAGTGGGTTGTTATTAGTTGTTATAGATGGGCAAAAAAATAATTTAACTTATAGATTCAAATTATAACTAATAACAACTTACACCTATGATTTGTTGTGAAAATATTGTGGATTTAGCACTCTTCGTAAAAATAAGGAAAACTAACATTTCAAGTCCTATAATTTAGGGGTGAACAAATTAAGTCTTTAATTTCAAAAACTAAATCCTATTATTTCAAAAGTAACGAATTATACAATAAGGATTTAAAAAAATAAATTAAATTCTCAAGTCTCAAACTTATATAAAACCTCAAATTCAATGTCATAATAAGATGAGATCTGAATTATTACTTTTTGAAACCTTAAATTTTAAATTTTTTTACTTGTGAAATAATGGGATTTAATTTGTTACTTTTTTACTAAATTTGTTACTTTTTTAAATCTAAGAGTTTCATTTATTAATTATAAAACTATAAGTAATTAATGTGTTACACGGTTACACCATTAAATTATGAGAGATGCTACGTCTACAACATTTTTACAACAAATCACAGGTGGTTAGTTGTTATTAGTTTAAATTTGAAACTAACACTAAGATTACTTTTTTGCCCTAACAATAACAACTAGTAACAACCTGTCACTTAGGGTCCATTTGGTACATGTGTTTAAAAACTGAAAATTGTTGTTTGAAAACATTTATGGAAATACATGTGGGTGAAAAAGTGTATTAAAATGCATAAAATATTGTTTAAAAACTGAAAATGGTTGTTTGAAAACACAAACCAAACACCCCCTTAGGATTTGTTTTAGAAATGTTATAGACATATTATTTCTCTTAAATAATAGAACTAAAACTATAATTTCCCCATTTCTTAAAAAAAAAAAAATGTAATTTTCTTTGATAAAAATTAGCAATTTTATCCTTCCTTTCATGGCGGATGAAATGCTACTGATATCGCTTCGAATCAGTGGGTTGGATAATCTGGCTTCGGTGAGACTACCGACGGTGGTGGAAGGCCTGCAAAGAAGAAAACGCAGTCAAAGAGGCGACCGGAGATGACCGGCCAAACCCCCTCCGATGAGAAAGTTAGTATGGAGTTTCGAATGTTTTGGAATTTTGTGTTTTTGAGATTTCTTACCTCCATTTGGTTCTGACCGGTCCTTTATATAGGGATCTTGGGGTAGTTATTTTCTTGGTAACTTCCCCAAGATTCACGGAAGCCAGGGAGTTCGGAGATAACTTCCTCAACGGCTGGAAACTGCTGATGGAGATCAACTGCTCCAAGAACTTTGGGCGACAGTCATGGATTTATTAACCGCTCTATCATGTCGGGTTTTCCCAAGTGTTGTCTGTTTGTCCGTCCATTGTATGGACGATTGAATCGTCCACTCCTCGTTATCGTCCATGGACGAAGTCCATGGATGGCTTCACTGTGGTCTATAGACAAGTTCCACGGACGACCTAATGATCGTCCAAGGAGGACCTCGTCAACTGTATACTTTATTCTTAGTCTTAGGAAACTCAGTCTTTTGTCAATGATTCCTGTCACTGTCCACTTTTGGTCATGGACGACCCTTATGGACGAACTGGAGAAGGCACAAATTCAGTATCCTATCAGTTGCCCCTTTGTTCAAAGGGTCGTCCAGGATAAAAATGTAATCTATAGCTCGTTCATTTCGTCTTCCCAAGAAATGTCACGTGTCGAATTTTGATTGGTGCGCGTCGCTTCGCGAACCCTGTTGTGTCGATTGCTTTTCCCAACAGTTTCGCCACGTGTCATTCGCTGGATGGACGACGTCGTTTCGTTGTCCCACTGCGCCACGTGTTGCACGCTGAGTGGGTGACGTCGCTTCGTTGTCCCTACTTCTGGGCCCTATATATATATGTATATTCTCTCTCTTGCCCCTCACATCTTAAACAATTCCCTTCCTGCCAACTCGTCCAAGATCCTCGTCTAGCTTCCTTCTTAGTTTCCAGGTATTTATTCTTCCTTCTTAGGTTCTCCTTTTATACTTTTTAGTTATGTCTTCGTCCAATAGTAGCTTAGAGAGGGAGATAGACGAGTATCAGGACGTGTTTTCTGGGAGTGACGGTAGTTATGAGAGTAGTGATAGCAGTACAGCTAGTAGTGAGTCCTCAGACGAGCATTACTCGTCTGGGGTACCTGGAATTCCTTTAGAGGAGTTCCAGGAATTGCAGCGTAGGAAGGCCTCTACGTCTGGGGCTAGTTCGTCTAGACAACCCCCTAGCCCTCAAGACGAGGAGGAAGAATCATATATAGTTGTGCCCCTGAAGTAGCATCCATTCTAGACGATGTTAAGTTGAAAACCCTTGTAAATAGATATCAAATCCCCAAAGAATTTAATCCTCGTCTTCCCAGAGAAGGTGAATGGTGTTGTTCTCCTTCTTCTGGGTTGAGAGTGTACAGCTCTTATCTTCTAGCTGGCCTTAGGTTTCCTTTGAATTCCTTTTGTAGAGGTCTCCTCCATAGGTTGGGTATTGGACCTAACCAACTTAACCCTAATGGATGGAGGACGGTAGTGGCCATGCAAGTGTTGTGGCGTGAAGCATTGGAAGGGAACTGTCCTATCACCGTGGACGAGTTCCTTTTCTGTTATAAGCCTTCTGAGATAAAGAGATCTGCTGGTTTTTATCAGTTCTCGTCCAGAGGCTCTTACTATAGTTTGATCAAGGGCCGTAGCTCGTCTGACAGGCTCTGGAAAACAGAATTTTTTATTATTTCTGGAAACTGGGCTGGGGACCCAGTAGATGTGCATAGAGCCCCCTTCCCACCTTTTACCAGTCCTATAGGTCGCCTTCGTCCTGAGGGTATGTTTTCTTCCCAATTTATTTTATTGTTTTCGTTTTTTTTTTCAACTTTCAATCGTCTAACTAACCTTTATATTGATGCAGCTGTCATTTGTCCACGATTGGACAAATTTCATTTAGAGCGTATAGAAAAAGTACGCGCCTTCCCTGGGAGAACCTTTCACGATTTGGTTACTCTCAGTCATCTAGCTGCTTGGGGACTTGGTCCACTGCCTACTGCAGAGAACCTTAATCACAAGGAAACCACCCGTCGAAGTGAGTATCCTCAATTCGTCTTTCCCGTTTCTCGTCCTTGTTCTGTTTTTTTTTTTTTTTTTTTTTTAAACTTAATTTTCCTTGTTACAGGAATAGTTACCATGAGAGAAAATAGGGAGAAGAACGTAACAAATGGGGACGAGGATGCTACAGCTACTCCTATCGTCCAGAAAACCTCCGTCCAGGCTGGGAAGAGAAAAGCCAAGCCTATTTCATCTGCTGTGGATCTGGACGACCTTCCAAGTCGTCGAGGTCCTAAGAAACAGAAATCCAAGGCAGACAAGGCTCCTCTTCCCAAGGTGCCTAAATTTGTACCTCCGACGATGAATTTGGACGAATCTCCAGTAGATGTGGAACCCGTCCAGACAATTCATCCTGGTCAAGGTGAACCTACCCCATAGACTAAGACTCCTCGCAAGCCTCCGTCGTCTGAGCCCTCTGATCGTCCTTCTAACCTGGTGTTGGACGAGAGCTATGCATGGAGAACGTTCAAAGGGATCGTCACTGACAATGAAGTTAATGAATGCTACAACATGTCAGTGAAAGAATTTGAACGCTCTGGTATCCATGACCTTTTCAAGGTAAGTCTTATTCGTCTTGGTGCACTTGAAAATATTTCCAAAATAATGTTTTAACTTACCTTCTTCTATGCATAGGCTATGTCCAAATTTTATACTGCGACATGCCAGGCTAAGGAGCTTGCTACAGAGGCTAAGACGGCTAAGGAGAAAGCGAAGAAACTGAGCAATGAAGTTTTATTGAAAAAGGGGGAGGTCCTTAGACTAACAGAAGACTTTAACCGTCTGCAAGGGAGTGAGACGAGGCTGAAGAATGAGGTGGAAGAGCTCAAATCTGATAACATAGAGAAAGACACTCGCATCGTCTATCTTGAAGGGCAGATCTCTGGGTTGGTTTCGTCCTTGGAGAAGGCACGTGAGGAAGCTATAGCGTCCTTTAAGAAGTCTGACGAGTATAAAGGTCGTCTAGACAGTCATTATGCTGCTGGCTATGAGGACTTCCGTGCTGACGCCAAAGAGACGTTCCCAGATCTGGATTTTGACTCTTTCAAGCTCCCTCTTGCCACCGAAAGCTCCGTCTTGCAGACGAGTTCTGAGGATGTCAACGTCATGGACGATGCCAGTAACGAGGTAACCCAAGGTGATCCAAAGACTGGGGGTAGCGCACCTGGTGGTTCGTCCAAATGATTTGTATTTTCTTTTGAAACATTAATTTACTTTTTGTTGGAAGTGCCCGTTGTTTTGGGCTTTATTTCTGCCTTTAAATTCAAATTTGTATAAGTACAATTACCTCGTCCAAGTTTATGGATGAGTTATTTATACACGAGGGTTTTTGGTACGTTGGTCGTCCACCCTTTTTCAAATCTTAGGAATAAATGATTATTTCTCATCTACACCAGTGTTTGAATATGTCCATTTTTATATATGAACTTGTTTATACCGTCCATTGGTATTATGTGGACATGTGGTTCGTCCACTAAGGGAATCATTTCACCCCGTCTTGAGTATATAGGTGAATTTCTTTTTACATCACCAAAATAGAGTAAAATCACTTTTGTGCTCGTCAAGTAGAGCTCGTCTACGTACAACGTCAGTAGAATGATTTCCATTAAACTTTCGTCCATGCACAGAATTGCTGTGATGGTTTGATCTCGTTTATGGGTTTGCATTACACAACCTTTTTCCGTCCAAGGTTTGGACGGTAGGTTTGATATTGCTTTTATTCGTCCATGTGTTGGACGAGGAATCTATAATTTGGCACACCTTGGTTCCTTCATGGCTTAGACGAGGGTTGCTAGGATTGCATCCTGTCTTAAGCTTTAGACGTGCATGCCTTGGTGTTTTTCTCCTTTGAGTCAAACTTACGGACGATACATCCTTGCGTCCAAGGAATTTATCCGTCCATGCTTGTTTGCCCCTGATGGATCCTTCTGGATAAATGCATAAAAAGGATGAAGGATTCTCATACAACTATGTATGTACTTGAAAATACATCATATATATATAACTGAAAATCCAAACTTATGCAAATACTTGTCCATAGGTATGGCACATGCTCGAGAGCTAGTGCCTTAGGGAATAAAAACACACAATAATAAAAACCACACAAATTCATCCTAGAATAGTACAAGTACTTTCTAGGGGATTATTAACAAACATAAAGCAGTAAACAAACACGAACAGTAAATTCCATTCGTCCAGGGATGTCGTCTATGGCCACTTTCGTCCAGAGTACGGAGCCAACACTTACTGATAGTATCTTCTTAGATGCTCAACGTTCCAAGGGTGTTCAAGCCTCCGTCCATCCAGAGCTTCCAGATAATAAGATCCTTGCCTCTTGCAGTTGATGACCCTGTAGGGTCCTTCCCAATTTCGTCCCAGTTTCTCATAGGCTGGGTTTCTTGTTGCCAAGGTAACCTTTTTCAGGACGAGATCCCCAATATTGAAGCGCCTAGGCTTCACCATGGCATCATACTGTCTGGCCATGAGATTTTTGTACCTCGCTGTTCTCTGTTCTGCATCTATCCTGACTTCGTCCATGAGGTCAAGGTTAAGACGGAGTTGTTCTTCATTTTCTTCAGCTTGATACTTCCGCACCCTGTGGCTCATCATGTGTACCTCTGCTGGTATAACTACCTCGCTTCCGTAGGCTAGTTTAAAAGGAGTTTCCCCTGTTGGAGTTCTCACTGTTGTTCTGTAAGCCCATAAAACACCTGGTAGCTCATCCGGCCATACGCCCTTTGCCCCTTCAAGCCGAGTCTTGATGATCTTCAACAAGGATCGGTTTGCTACTTCTGCTTGGTCGTTGGCCTGTGGGTGGGCGGGTGAGGAGTAGTGATTCTTCATTCCAAGCTGTTCACAGAATTCTTTGAAAGATGTATTGTCGAACTGTAGTCCGTTGTCAGACACTAGTGCTCTTGGTACGCCGAATCTGCATACAATGTTCTTCCAAACGAAGTTCTTGACATTCTGTTGTGTAATTTTTGCTAAGGGTTCGGCTTCCACCCATTTTGTGAAGTAGTCTATTCCTACTACCAGAAACTTCATTTGCCGAGTCCCAGTTGGGAAGGGCCCCAAAATGTCCAGTCCCCATTGCGCGAAAGGCTAAGGGGCTATCATGGGCATGAGATACTCTGCGGGTTGTCTGGGAATGTTGCTGAAGTGTTGACATTGATCACATACTTTAACATATGCCTTGGCATCAGCTTGGATGGTTGGCCAATAGAATCCACTACGGATGACTTTATGGACGAGTGATTTGGCTCCCGAATGGTTGCCACATGCTCCTTCATGAACCTCCCTTAACATGTAGTTTGCCTCGTCTGGAGCCAGACATCTTAAGAGAGGTTGGGAAAAACCTCTTTTGTATAACACTTCGTCTATAAGTACGTACCTGGCTGACTTGACCTTGAGCTTCCTTGCTTCGTCCTTCTCTTCTGGAAGCCTTCCATCCTTCAAGTATGACACTATAGGGATCATCCAATTTCCATCACCCTATATCTGCAGCATCTCTGGAAGGTCTATACTAGGCATGTATTGTACTGCATCCAGTTCGTCCACTGCTTCATTTGCAGATGCTTCCTTTGCCAGAGTATCTGCTTCCACATTCTCTTCCCTTGGGATTTGAATGAAATCAGCTTTCTTAAATTTCTTTACAAGGCGCACTACCTTCTTCAAATATTTCTTCATTCTGTCTTCCTTCGCTTCACATAGCCCATTTACTTGGCCCATGACCAACTAAGAGTCTCCCAAGACAAGTATTGAATCTGCGTCTACAGACTTAGCCAACTCCAACCCCTTTAAAAGGGTTTCGTACTCCACTTCATTATTAGTAGTCTGGTATTGCAAACGAGCTTTGTACTTCAACTTGTCTCCTTCTGGTGACTGCAAAACAACTCCAATTCCTCCAGCATACGATGTAGACGATCCATCTACATGGACAACCCATTTTTTATTGTACTCTCCTTCGCCATGGTCCTCGTAATTGGGAGTGAACTCTGCAATGAAATCTGCTAGGGCTTGAGCCTTTATTGCATTTCTCGGTTGGTACCGAATGTCGAATTCACTAAGTTCCACCGCCCATTGAATCAGTCGTCCTGCGGCTTCCAGCTTGTTCATTGCCTTTTTGAGCGGATGGTCTGTCATGACATTGATGACATGGACTTGGAAGTAATGTCTTAACTTCCTGGAAGCTGTTATTAGTGCAAAAGCCAATTTCTCTATAAGTGGGTACCTTCCCTCTGCCCCTCTAAGTGCTCGGCTAGTGTAGTACACGGGTTTTTGCACTCTTCCTTCCTCTCTGATTAGAGCTGAACTTACGGCGTGTGGGGACACCGCTAAGTACAGGTACAGTTCTTCTCCTTGCTCGGACAGACTTAATAATGGAGCTCTAGTGAGATAGTCCTTCAGGTCTTGGAAAGCCTTCTGACATTCGTCCGTCCATTCAAATGCCTTCCTGAGGACTTTGAAGAAAGGTAGACATTTGTCTGTGGCTTTCGAAACAAACCTGTTCAAAGCAGCAACTCGTCCAGTGAGGGATTGGACTTCTTTGATATTCCTTGGTGGCTCCATGTCCAATATGGCTTGGATCTTGTCCGGATTCGCCTCAATCCCCCTTTGCGAGACCATGAAGCCTAGAAACTTTCCCGATGATACTCCGAACGCACATTTACTTGGGTTCAATTTCATCTTATACCGCCTAAGTGTTTCAAAGGTTTCCTGTAGATCGTCCAAATGGCTTCCCTCGTCTATGCTCTTCACAAGCATGTCGTCAACATAAACCTCTACGTTCCGTCCTATCTGCGGACGAAACATATGATTTACCAGCCTTTGATAAGTTGCCCTCGCGTTCTTCAGACCGAAGGGCATCACTTTGTAGCAAAACAAGCCTTGGCTAGTGATGAAGGAAGTCTTCTCCTGATCAGCTTCATCCATCTTAATCTGGTTGTATCCTGAGAAGGCGTCCATGAAGCTCAGCAATTGATGGCCAGCCGTAGAGTCTACTAGTTGATCAATGCGTGGCAAAGGATAACTATCCTTGGGACACGCCTTGTTCAAGTCAGTGAAATCTACGCACATTCTCCACTTGCCACTGGCTTTCTTCACCATCACCACATTGGCTAACCAATCCGGGTAATAGACTTCCTTAATGAACTGGGCAATGGTCAATTTCTGAAGCTCTTCCTTGATTGCCTTATCTCGCTCCGGAGCGAATACCCTCTTCTTCTGGCGAACAGGCTTAAAAAAGGGGTACACGTTCAATCGATGAGTGATTACACTTGGATCGATTCCCGGCATGTCGTCATGACTCCATGCAAAGACGTCGATACTCTTTCTCAGGAACTGGATGAGGTCTTCTCTTGCCTTCTCCTTTATACCTGTTCCAATTCTAGTGAACTTCTCGGGATCATTTTCTTGTAAAAGAACATTTTCCAATACTTCTATGGGCTCTGCAACAACCCTTCTCTCCTCAATACTCAATGTTTGCACCTGCTCGTCCAGAGCCATCATGGCTAAATAACATTCTCTAGCTGCCAACTGATCTCCTTGTGCTTGGCCTATTCCATACTCCGTTGGGAATTTGACTGATAGATGGTAGGTAGACGTTATCGCCTTCCAACTGTTCAGGGTTGGTCTTCCGATAATGGCATTGTACGAAGATGAACAATCCACCACGAGGAAATTGACTTCCCTAGTTACCTGCTGTGGGTATGACCCTACCACTACTGGTAATGTAATGGTGCCCACAGGCTGCACCTTCATTCCTCCAAACCCTATCAGTGGTGAGCAAACTGGACGAAGTTGATCCCGCCCAAGCCTCATCTGTTGGAAGGCGGGATAGTACAATATGTCTGCTGAGCTTCCATTATCAACTATCACTCTCCTGGTTGTATAATCTGCAATAAGCAGAGTAATTACAATTGCATCGTCATGCGGGTGATGGATCCTCTCAGCATCTTCGTTGGTGAAGGAAATGGCAGGGTCGTCCATAGAATTCGTCCTTGGAGATCGTCCAGAGAGATGGACGTTCTGAACCACTTTGAGATACGTTTTCTTCGATTTGGAAGATTGCCCCATTGAATTTCCTCCAATGATAATCCTTATCTCTCCAAGTGGGGGGCGGGACGATTCCTCCATTTTTCCTTTCAACTTCTCCTCTCTATGATCCCTTCCGACAAAGTGCCTCAGCTTTCCTTGTTTAATCAGATTTTCAATTTGCTGTTTCAGATCGTAACATTCATCAGTGTCATGCCCATGGTCCCTGTGGAAGCGACAATATTTATTCTTATTGCGCTTATTGGGATCTCCCTTCATCTTCTCTGGCCATTTTAGAGAAGGGTCGTCCTTGATTTGCATGAGCACCTGATCAAGGGGAGCATTCAAGGGCGTGTAATTTTGACTTCTTCCCGAAGGACCAGTCTTCCTGTTATCTCGTTCCTTTTTATCTTCCGTCCGTCCCTTCTTTGGACGAGGGCCTTGCTCTGAGTGGCGTGCTGGATGTGCTTCCGTCCTTTCAGCTCTTTTCCTCTTCTTGGCTATGATCGCATCTTTTGCATTCATGAAGTTCTGAGCTGAATGAATTAGCTCGGCTATGGTTTGAGGCTCCTTCTCATACAGCTTGTGGATAAATAGGTCAGAATTAATCCCGTTGTGGAAGGCCGCCAATAGAAGCTTGTCGTCTACCTCGTCCACACTAAGGGCTTCTCTGTTGAAGCGAGTGATGAATGACCGCAGGCTTTCGTTCTCCCCTTGCTCTATGGTCAGCAAGCTGGATGAAGAACGCTTGTGTCTCTGTCCCCCAATGAAATTGTTAACAAACAATTTGCTTAACTCTTCGAAAGAACTTACAGAACTTGGGGGTATTTTGCTGAACCAAACTCGTGCTGGGCCTTTAAGGGTGGTTGGGAAGGCTCTACACATGATTTCGTCAGGAACCCCTTGAAGGTGCATTGTCGTTTTGAAAGTAGCAATGTGATCAAATGGGTCACGCGTTCCATCGTACGAATCCAGGGAAGGCAATTTGAACTTTGATGGTAGAGGATGACCGTTGATGGAAGCCGTGAAGGGAGAGTCAGTTCTGTGGACCAAGTCTTCTATAGGATTCGTCCTCCTCATGTTTTCTTTCATTTCTTGCATGACCTTTTTCATTTGGTCCATCTCTTCTTTCACCGTCCGTGAAGTTGTGCCCCTTAACTGACTTCCAATCTCAGGGTTTTCTCTATCGCCATGACCTTGTGTTTGTCCTCCTCCTTCATGTTCCTCACGCATCTGTCTTCTCTTATTGATCTCCATTCTTAACTCTTGGTTTTGGCGAGTCAATTCCGCCATTGCAGCCGCCATAGATTGCGCATGCAGAACAGACGATGTCTGCATGGCTGGTGCAGATTGGCGATCGCGCTGGGGATCGCTTAAAGCGCCTCTGCTTCCTTAACGGCCTGGGCTAGTAGCCCTCGACCTAGTCCTGACCATCCTAACCCTTTGTCGCGGAAAAGAAGTTGCAAAACAGCCTTCTGTTCCCACAGACGGCGCCAACTGATATCGCTTCGAATCAGTGGGTCGGATAATCTGGCTTCGGTGAGACTACCAACGGTGGTGGAAGGCCTGCAAAGAAGAAAACGCAGTCAAAGAGGCGACCGGAGATGACCGGCCAAACCCCCTCCGATGAGAAAGTTAGTATGGAGTTTCGAATGTTTTGGAATTTTGTGTTTTTGAGATTTCTTACCTCCATTTGGTTCTGACCGGTCCTTTATATAGGGATCTTGGGGTAGTTATTTTCTTGGTAACTTCCCCAAGATTCACGGAAGCCAGGGAGTTCGGAGATAACTTCCTCAACGGCTGGAAACTGCTGATGGAGATCAACTGCTCCAAGAACTTTGGGCGACAGTCATGGATTTATTAACCGCTCTATCATGTCGGGTTTTCCCAAGTGTTGTCTGTTTGTCCGTCCATTGTATGGACGATTGAATCGTCCACTCCTCGTTATCGTCCATGGACGAAGTCCATGGATGGCTTCACTGTGGTCTATAGACAAGTTCCACGGACGACCTAATGATCGTCCAAGGAGGACCTCGTCAACTGTATACTTTATTCTTAGTCTTAGGAAACTCAGTCTTTTGTCAATGATTCCTGTCACTGTCCACTTTTGGTCATGGACGACCCTTATGGACGAACTGGAGAAGGCACAAATTCAGTATCCTATCAGCTACTAAGAAACATTTAAACGTAATGGATAAAAAAAAAATGAAAATATTTTTTTGGCCTTTTAGGATTAAGATTACAATTTTTAAAATTTTAAGAATGGAAATTAAACTTTAAGAAATTTTAAAGAAAGAAAAATATATATTAGGGAAAAGTACACAGCTTAAACCTCGTGTGGTTTCTCCATAAAACACGAAATACTTTTGAAGGTTTGAGTTTGACACTTAACCCCCTGTAGCATTGTTTTATGGGTAAAATGTTAATTGTGTCATACTTAATCCTGTGTGGTTTTTTTAGTGTAATACGAAACCCCTTTGTGGTTTTGTTTTGTGTGAAACTTTAAATTTTTATGTAAAATTTTAGAATTACATTTTCAAATAAAATAATATTATAAGGAGGATTTATGTTATATTAAAAATTTCAAGGAGTTATGAGTTAGATGATAATTTATTCATAAAAAATATAGGGAGAAGTTTTGAACATATGCCTATATTTTAGTGTGTCTAATGGAATTGGTCACTGAACACAAGCCCAACCCAAAAATATATTCATATATATGTCATATATGAAGTGTCGCACTCAAAGAGTCAAAATCTTAAGGGCATTTAATATTTTAACCATTTTGTGTATTTCCCTCATATTAACTGTTTTCTAATAACCTTTACAAGGAAATTCTCATTATTCCACAACGCGGGATTAAATGCTTTTCGCCCCACCATTCCAATAACATCATTTAAAGATCCATCTAGAAGGAAAGGAAAAGAAAAAAAAGGAGCATTTAAAGATCCACTAACAAGGTCATTTTCAAAATTAAGAATTGATTATTATATGACGGAAAGTTTGAAGGTTCTGGAGTTCGCTTGGTCTTGATCAGTTTGATTGAGTCTTCAGCACAAGGTCAACATATATACAACCATAATATATTTTATAAGATTTTTTTTTTTTTAAAGAATACTAAATATTTTAACACACACAAAAAGAGAAGAAAATATCTTATATCTTTTTGGATATACATCATTGTCAGTTTTTTTATAAATGTTAGATCTACCGGTTTTGACTGATTCATATCTCGGTTTATCGTTATGGTCATCTTATATTTATTATTGACAATTTATCATCACGAAAATTATAAGATAATTTGTAAAATAGTTTTGTCTAATTGTTTATAAGCTAGACACAACTATCTTTAAGTTATGTGGATTATGGTAGTTAAATTAGTAAAAATATTTATGTTGAGATTTGAGGTTCTGTTTCTACATAAGCTAAAAATCAATTAATATCTTAATTTGATGATAAACTAATATATACATAGCAGTTTAAGAATCTGCAATTGCGTGTAAGAAGGGATGGGATGGAATATGATATTCATCGTGGAACTAATTTTCTTGTAACTCACCTTGTGCACACTACGTAACTCAAAAGCACACAAACTTAGGTCAATGTCACTCAGTAACTTGCCATCTGCCCACCTTCTCAATTTTTCACTCGTTTGTTTAGACATTAAATATTTTTTTTTAATATACACATAATATATTTTACTTTTCCAGTTTTCACTGAATTCCTCGTAGAATGTCAGCTCAAGAATTTTTTTTTTTTTTTTCAAGAGCTTTTAAGTGGAGAAAAGATATGGGAATGTTTTCGTGAATATCTCCTAAAATAATCTTTGAACTTTAAGGGTTCGTTGGGTTGGATGGATTTTAGGAAGGAAAAAAAAAAAAAAAAAAAGGAAGAGAAAAAAATTTATTAAGGTATTTAGTTGGGTGAATTTGTGGATGGAAATTAGTGGAATTCAGGTGTTTATTTTTCCTTACCTGTCAAAATATTTTCTCCCTCAATGTACTAGTAAAACTGACAAGAAAGCACAATGCCAACCAAAGACCAAATTTGCCCCTCCCTCTTCATTGTGTTTGTGCTTTGTGAGTTACGTTCATGGTGTGTTGTTTGTTTTTTTAATTCTTTCATTGTCTTGTCTTTTCAACCGTTGCTTTTGCCGCCCCCCCCCCCCCCCCTTTTTTTTTTAACAGTGAGATTCTTTTATACTCTCACTTTTTTTTATTCCTATTTTATTTCTATTTTCTTACTTCGCCATCTCCCCAACCAACCGGATCCTAAAAAAAGTGTCTCATAATTCAACACATCCAATGAACAAGAATTTGCATCCATTTAATATCAATTTTGAGGGTGCGTTTGGTTTTTTATTTTCCTTAAAAAAATAATAATATTTTTTGTTGACTTTTAATTTCACAAAGAAAATATATTTGTAACTAAATCATTAATCATATATGTTATATTAAAATGCAAGTTTATCTTTTAAAAAAAAAAAAAAAGTGCAAGCTAAAAGAAAGCTCAATCAAGAATCCAATTAGATTTTGATTTGAACTCTAATTTTTGCAAATGTCATTCTAAGGTTGCATTTGATATTGGTTTAAAAAGCCAATTTTTTTTTACTGTTTAGCTTATTTTTGTTACTATTCAGCTTATTTTTACTACTATTCATAGGTTCCGTTGCACTTTTTGATACTATCCATGAGTCTCATTATACTATTTCAGCTACCTTTTAGCTTAATCTATAATACTTTTAGCAAAAAAAGTTTTCATTTTCAACTAAATAAGTTGTTCCCAAACAAACTCTAATTGTCCTTTTATTTGATGTGAAGTCTCTCTATATTTTACATACATTCCAATTTCATGTTAAGTGTTCTTTCAATTATGCATTTTTTTTTAAAGCCTTCCTTCTAATTATGCATTAATTTTTAATTGTGTGTTAATTATGTTGATATGCAAATTCATGTATCTAAATATAGGAAAATGAGATAATTTTATAGAAAATACATTTTTTGAAATGATCAATTTTCTAAAAAACATTAATATCGAAACAAACAAAACATTGGAAAATTATAATAAATAAAAAAACTCAATTTGGAAATATTATGCTTCTATGTAATACTATAAATGTGTATAATCTATTATTTATCAAGAATAGATAGAAATGTTATATATATACTGCAGCCCTGCATATGTAGGGTTTACAAGCGCGTGTATTGTAATGTACATTTCAAAATTAGTTTTCAAATTATTTAATCATAAAAACAGGCATTTTTTTAAATCAAATTACATTAAAATAATATTATGCATTCTTTTGTTTTCAATTAAAAAATGAAATAAAATTATTCAAATTACTTTTTTTTTTTAAAAATCTCACAACAGTTCTTAGAACATTTTGATGACTAAAGTAGATTTTTTACCCTTAAAGTTTAGTGTTGTTTTCATTATGTCTCTTTATAGCTTTATTATATGGTTAATCAGAATCACACTTTTAACTGTCTTTTAATTGTGGCACAATCAATTGAAAGAGGATTTTTAAGTACCCTTTGACAGCGGCTTGATTGATCAAAAATCAAGAAGTCAGAATTATTATGTGTTTTAAATGAAGTCAGTTGCTTTTTGTGCCCTACTGGGCCTACTCATGTCACGTATAAAAGCACACGATCAAAGACTCCGACAAAGGTTGGGGAAGCTATTGTTGTAAACCCTATAAAGAGAATAAAAACCTATTGTTTTCCACAACTTGTGAGTTCAAATTTGGAGATATGCACAACACTACAACAGGGTTATTGTAATCTAGTGATGAAGCTTAAAATCACAGAACCTTTACATCATTGAGGTAAAGGAAATCTTCAAAAGGCTCTTAGAGTGAGTTAAAGTTTCTTATCATGAAACACGAATGTGTCATCTCTGAAGGTATTCATATATCATAAAGTTCAAAAATCATCTGTGAAGGTATTCATATATCATAAAGTTCAAAAATTCTATTCATTTATAGGTTAGGGTCTAGGTATAAAGGTTTTATACTAGATTGTAAAATTTCTCTTGATATAGTTGATTGCTTTCTTAGATAGGTCATCCCTATAGTGATTTTTCTTTTGGAAACTTTCTCCATTGATTTTACACTTTGTCACTGTAGGTACTCTGTGACATGCTTTTTGGCCTTTGGCCTTATGCAATTTTTGGAGTGTCCCACATCGAAGAAATCTCCCTCCCCCTCAGGCCTTATAAGCATTAGTCAAAAAAGTGAGGGTACCACCAGTTATGCAATTTTTGGAGTGTCCCACATCGAATACCAGTTCACTTCTTCGACTCATGCTTATAAGGCCTGAGGGGGAGGGAGATTTCTTCGATGTGGGACACTCCAAAAATTGCATAAGGCCAAAGGCCAAAAAGCATGTCACAGAGTACCCATAGTCACCAAATTGTGTGTCTATTGCTTTAATTATTTATTGCTTTCCAACTTGGTGAGGGCAGATTATACTATATTAGTTTCTAAAATTTGAAAAGGCAATTGGCATAATTGGACACTAATAAAAGAATCTGTTACATAATTGTTGTAAGGTCAAAAACTCATAACCTTCTTTTCATACAACATTATATATACTATTATTAAAATTGATAAAAAAATATATAATATATCATATGAATAAAATCATATAATGTGTATTTGGTTTTTATTTATATATATATATATATATATATATATAGAATATATGCATTGAAATTTGAATGTTCTTTTGTCTACTTTTTAGCTATCTTTAACTTAATAATAACTATGGGGGCAGGGGCTCAAATTTGTACATTGGGCCTTAAACCCTATTTGCTAATATGGGTACGTCTAAGGAAGAGTAAATGACTGAGGAAGCCCCAGAATAGAAGATCGTGTAAGGAAAGGGTGGAGGGCTGAAGTCTGAGGAGGTTACCCTCTTCGGACTAGACGAATATCAGTCAAGCGAGTACCTGGGTGACTTAGGTGACCTTCCAGGAGTATCCAACGATGAGGATAGACTTTAGGCATGTACGGAGAGGATAAAAACACAGAAATATCTAAGGAAAAAGCTGCTACCACTGCATTAAATGCACTGCAGCAACTTTTCTGGCCGCATTTATGTGGAGAAGACCTTTGAACAGTGTAATCTCAACCACCACCGTTCACAGAGAGTCAGGGAAGATGCTTGATAAGACATATACTCGAGTATAGGTTTAGATGATGAACAAGTGTACGATGGAAATAACCTAAAAAAGATTATATAATGTGAAAGACCCTCCGTAAGGAGGGGATCGGAAAAATTGAGTGGGAGAGAATAGAATAAGAACTACTGTAGCACTAAACGTTGAAGATCTTTCGGAAATAGTGATTTGAATATCAATTCGCCTCCTCGGACTAACATTTCATCAGTTTTTACATGTGGTTTCATGTTTAGTCACACTTGAAATCTTAGTTAACCGTTGTTCAATTCGCTGAGGGCCCAGTTCTTTCACCCACTCTTTACAAATTTATTATATTGGGCTCATTAGGCTCATACCCCAACTCTTCTAGGCTTGGGCTACAAACCGTAACCCTACAATTGGCGCTGTCTGTGGGAAGAACTTGTGCTTTAGTGTAATATAACGGTTATGACAAGATCAAGACCACACCAAACAAGTCCACACCAGGCAGAATCTGTCAACGTTTGTCAACAAGATGAATTCCTCAATCTTGAGCGTGAAAAGGATCTGGAAAATTATCAAGAAGGCAGCCTACACACAGTCCACACAGGTGGAAGTGGTTTTCGAAGGAAAGGTCATGCAATTCATGAGAAATGTGATGAAAAAGCCATGCAATGAGAGATTGATGATTTAAAGAGGCAACTTCGTCGAGCACAACGGAAGCAATCTCCTTCCAGCTCCGATGTTTCTTCTAATGACGAAGAAAATACTATTTACAGATAATGGTCTAGAACTCCACCTAACAAGTCTTTTTCTTTTGAGGAAGAGCATCTTCACAAAAGGAAACGCAGGAGTCCTTCTCACAAGGGAGTAGGAACTGAAGTTATGAAGAAAGCCTTGAGCCAAATTTCTAAATCACCCTTTACACGAAGGATAGAAAAGGCAAAACTTCAAAGGCAAAACTTCCTAGGCATTTCTATCAGCCAACGTTCGCCATGTATAATGGTTGAATGGATCCTGTAGAGCACATAAGTCAGTTCAAACAGAAGATGGTTGTCCATTCTCAGGACGAGGCTTTGATGTGTAGAGTATTTCCATCCAATTTGGGACTGATGCCGATGAGATGGTTTGATGGGCTAAGGACAAATTCTATCAGTTCCTTCAAAAAACTCACCCAATCATTCTGTTTCCAATTCATTACATGCAGTAGGGTTCCTTAACCTCTAGACTCCTTATTGTCCATGTCAATGAGGGAAGGAGAGTCTGTGAAAGCGTATGCTGAAAGGTACTGGGAGATGTTTAACGAGATTGATGGCGATTTTGATGAGGTTACTATTAGAACTTTAAAGATTAGTCTCCCATCAGAGCACGGTTTGAGGAAATCTTTGACAGGTAAGCCTGTCACCAGTTTACGCCAGCTAATAGACCGAGTTGATAAGTACAAAAGAAATGAAGACGATCAACAACAAGGAAAAGGGAAAGCCAAGGTTATCCCTCAGGAAAGGAGGGATTTCAGGTCGGACCGATACAGCAATAACCGGCCGAGAAGGGATTATGCAGATCAATCAGGGTCTAACAATACTCAGGTCGTCGGTGCAGTGTTTTAAGAGCCAGTGCATCAAGTATTGGAGAAGATTAAAAATGAACCATTCTTTAAACGACCAAATAAGATGATGGGAAACCCCGAAAGGCGTAACCATAACCTCTATTGCCAATATCATTAGGATCATGGGCATACCACAAAGGATTGCAGGAGTTTGTGGGATCATTTGGACCAACTCGTCCGAGAGGGAAAATTAAAACAGCTACTACATCATTCCAGTGGTCAGGGGAGCCAGGCGAACTCCGAGTCTCGAAGAGATATTCCTTCGAGGCCTCCCTTGGAAACTATTAATGTCATCTTTACTACACCAGGGAGAACAGGGTCATGCCCGTCTAGGGTAATGTCCGTAGCTTGTCTATCCTCAAGAGACATCAATTAGAATCTGAAGAGGGCTAGAGTAGAACTGCCGTTAGTCATGGGCTTTTCGAATGAGGATAAGATTGGAACCATTCAACCCCACGATGATGCCTTGGTATTCACCCTCCGAATTGGGGGATATGATGTGAAGAGGGTAATGGTGGATCAAGGTAGCCCTACCGAGATAATATATCCCGACCTTTATAAGGGGCTGAACTTAAGAGCTGAAGACCTAACCCCCTATAGCTCTCCCTTAGTGAGTTTTGAGGGGAAGTTTATCATCCCAAAGGGTCAAATCAGGTTACCTGTGCAAACTGGCTCAGAAGTAGTAGAAGTAGATTTCATTGTTGTGGATGCATACTCTCCATACACAGCAATTGTCGCCAAACCTTGGCTTCATACATTGGGGGCAGTTTCTTCTACCCTGCACCAAAAGGTTAAATACCCATCAGAGGGTCAGATTAAAGAAATATTGGAAGACTAGTCTATGGTAAGGCAATGCTTAGTGGCAGCCATCCATCATAAACCCGAGGCCAAGTCCTCGACTCATAAAGAGGAAAGCTTGTAGCAGTTAAAACCCCCAGCATTATCCATCGATAAGCCAGCTGAGGATGCGAAATGTGAGGACTTGGTAAAGATCATTATAGGGGACGATTCGGAAAAATTCTTCCAAATTGGATCCCAGCTGCCTCATCAAGAGAGAGAAGAGCTGATAGAGTTCCTTAGGAAGAATATTGATGTCTTTGCCTAGAATGCCTACGAAGCCCCATGAGTAGATCTAGAATTCATCTGTCACCATTTGAAAGTTAATCCGTTAATCCCACCTAGGAAGCAGCCCCCTCGGTGCCCATCCAAAGAACACGCTGAAGCAGTGCAAGAGGAAGTAACTAAGCTTAAGCAAGCTGGAGCTATCAAGGAAGTTTTTTTATTCTGAATGGTTAGCAAATATTATAGTGGTAAAGAAGAAGACTGGGAAGTGGCGAGTGTGTGTAGATTTCACGAACTTAAATAAAGCTTGCCCCAAAGATCCATTCCCTATGCCCAAAATAGACCAACTAGTAGATGCCACGGTTGGCCATCCTTGGATGAGTTTCTTAGATGCCTTCCAAGGTTATCATCAAATACCTCTAGCCTCAGACGATTAAGAGAAGACTGCTTTTGTTACTCCTGTCGGAAACTACCATTACAAAGTAATGTCATTCGGTTTGAAAAATGCAGGATCCACCTACCAAAGAATGATGACGAGGATGTTTGAGTCACAACTGGGGAAGAATATCGAGATCTATATTGATGATATGATGGTGAAAAGTAAGGTAGTTTCAGAACATTTGGGAGACCTTGGAACTATTTTTGAAATTCTTCGAAAGTATAAGTTGCGCCTAAATACTTCTAAGTGCTCATTCGGTGTGGGGTCAGGCAAATTCTTAGGCTATATGGTCACTCACAGAGGGATTGAAGTTAACCCTGGCTAGATTAAGGCTATTAATAACTTGCAATCACCTCGGAATCCCAAGGAGGTGTAGAAACTGACCGGAATGGCCGTCGCTTTGAATAGATTCATCTCTCGATCAGCAGACAAATGCAGACCCTTCTTTTTGTTGATCAACAAATGGAAAGGGTTTGAGTGGAATGAAGAATGCGCCATGGCTTTCCAGCAACTTAAAGACTATCTTGCTCGGCCACCGATCATGTCTAGTCCTGAGCCAAATGAAGTCCTGTTTGCCTATATTGTTGTGGCCCCCTATGCTGTAAGTTTAGTACTGATATGAGTTGATTGTGGTGTACAATGGCCGGTTTATTATGTGAGTAAATCATTGCATGAAGCTGAGGTGCGATATCTACCCTTGGAAAAAGCTATCCTGGCAGTAGTGCTTGGCACACGTAAGCTGCCTTATTACTTCCAAGCACATACAGTCGTCGTTCTTACTCAGCTCCCGCTTAAAGCCATACTTCGAAGCACCGACTACACAGGAAGAATAGCCAAGTGGGGTACCATTCTAGGGGCTTTTGACATCAAATACATGCCTCGTACCTCTGTAAAAGGACAGGTCCTCGCAGATTTGGTGGCCGAATTCACCGAACCCCCAATGGAAGAGTTGAAACCAACAGAGAACATGGATGGAAAATTGGTTGGCACAATCTCCCAACATGGCTTTTCGCCCTGGGAAGTATATGTTGATGGGGCATCGAATCAGAAGGGTTCAGCGATTGGACTAGTACTGATATTCATTGAGAAAGTCATTGTTGAAAAATCTTTGAGGTTGGATTTCTCGGCTACGAACAATAAGGCTGAGTATGAAGCTCTATTGATGGGAATTACTATGGTTCAAAAAATGGGTGGAAAATCAGTAAAAGTTTTCTTGAACTCAAGGCTCGTCATCGGCCAAGTAAAAGGGAAATTCGAAGCGAAATATGAGAGAATGCAGGGGTATCTAAGTCAAGTTAAATGTCTACAGTCAGAGTTCGATTCTTTCGACTTGCTGCACATCCCCAGAAATGGTAATGCACATGCTGATTCTCTAGCTATGCTTGCAACCTCCTCGACGCAGAATTTGTCTCGGGTTATCCTTGTTGAGGACTTGTTCAAACCCACGGAGACAAAAAGAGAGACGGCCCGAATTCATCAAATTAGAGTAGAGCCGAGTTGGATGGACTCTATAATTCAATTCTTGAAGGAGGACACTCTGCCTGAAGAAATGATAGAAGCTGATAAAGTAAGGAGGAAGGCCACAAGGTTCTGGCTATCCGAGAATCAGAAGTTATACAAGCATTCTTTTTCAAGACCCTATTTGTTATGTATTCACCCTGAGATGACTGAATCACTCTTAGAAGAGTTGCATGAAGGAATTTTTGGAAGCCATGCTGGTGGTAGATCCCTAGCACATAGAGCTATTACTCAAGGCTATTGGTGGCCAAATATGCAGAAAGAAGCTCAAGAATATGTCAAGAAGTGCGACCAGTGCCAGCGATTTGCGCCGAGCATACACCAACCAGGGGGAGTTCTTAATCCGCTATCCAGTCCGTGGCCATTTGCTCAATGGGGTTTAGACATTGTAGGACCATTCCCCAAAGCAGTGGGAAACAGGAAATATCTCCTAGTCGGCACAAATTATTTTACGAAGTGGGTTGAGGCTGAACCTCTAGCTAACATCAGGGACATGGATGCAAAAAGATTTGTTTGGAAAAACATTGTCACTCGGTTTGGGGTTCCTCGTGTGCTCATCTCGGACAACGGCCTTCAGTTCAACAGCAAAATATTTAGAAGTTATTGTGGCAAGTTGGGGATTACGAATAGGTATTCTATCCCTGCCTATCCCCAAGGAAATGGATAAGCAGAGGCTGTTAATAAAGTCATAGTAAACGGGTTAAAGAAAAGGCTAAACAACGCAAAAGGTAAATGAGTGGAAGAATTACCACATGTTCTCTGGACGTATAGAACTACACCTCGTAGGTCTACTGGAGAGACACCTTTCTCGATGACTTATGGAGTTGAGACTGTTATCCCTTTGGAAACTGGTTTCCCAACGTTAAGAACTAGTTTATTCAATCCAAGTGACAATGATGAGCAACTAAAAAAGAATTTGGACTTGATTGAAGAGAAGAGGGAAAATGCGATGGTCCAGTTAACCTACTACCAACAAAAGCTGAAGCAAGGGTATGATTCCAATGTAAAATTAAGACCTTTAACTTTTGATGATCTGGTGTTATGGAGAGTTGTGGGCACTGCAAAGAATCCAGCTTGGGGAAAATTGGGACCAAATTGGGAAGGGCTCTATCGCATCACCTCAGAAGCTAGCATCGGAGCGTATTTTCTAGAAGGTTTAGACGAGCATGTAGTACCGTGTCCTTGGAATGTAAACAATCTAAAGAGGTATTACTTTTAGTAAATATTCACGATCAATATATTTGTTAGTTATATAAGAAGTCTATGCTTTTTGATTTTCAATTCTCATAAGTGTTTAAACTTAAATTCAATCATACCTGAAGTCCTTGGACCAGATGATTTGGGTTAGTTAACACATTTTCAATTCTCATAAGTGTTTAAACTTAAATTCAATCATGCTCGAAGTCCTCGGACCAGATGATTTGGGTTAGTTAACACGTCTTCATTTCTTACAAGTGTTTACACTTAAATTCGATCATGCCTGAAGTCCTCAGACCAAATGATTTGGGTTAGTTAACATTCATTCGCAATTCTCATAAATGTTTAAATTTAAATTCGATCATGCCTGAAATCCTCGGACCAGATGATTTGGGTTAGTTAACACTCATTCGCAATTCTCACAAGTGTTTAAACTTAAATTCGATCATGCCTGAAGTCCTCAGACCAGATGATTTGGGTTAGTTAACAATCATTCGTAATTCTCACAAGTGTTTAAACTTAAATTCGATCATGCCTGAAGTCCTCGGATCAGATGATTTGGATTAGTTAATACTCATTTGTAATTCTCACAAGTGTTTAAACTTAAATTCAATCATGCCTGAAATTCTCGGACCAGATGATTTGGATTGGTTAACACTCATTCGCAGTTCTCATAAGGGTTTAAATTTAAATTCAATCACCCCTAAAGTCCTCGAATTGAATGACTTAAATGGGTTAACATCCCAATGTCATGCTTATAGATATTTAAATAATTTTTAAGTTATGCTTAGATACTTTGGGCCACTTATTAGATTTGAATTAACTTGTACAATTACCCTTGATAAGATTGAGGTAAAATGTTTAATGACTTGTCTAGATTGTAATGTTTATCAATATTCAATTAAAGTTGCTTGCCTATTTATAGGATGTGGTAGTTGATTATGGTCAAATTAAAATGGCAAAAGATCATCATACTATGACAATGAATCTCATAACACACACTATGAAGATGAAGAAAACAAAAGAGAAACGTCTTCATTGATAATAAAAAAAAAATGATACATTCTTTAAAAAAAAAAACAAAACAACTGAAAACAAATAAAAGTAGCTAAAATCTCCTATCCTAAAATGTTGTTTTGGAGATTACTTGGTCAACAGTTTGGCCGAGCTGAGTGACAGCAGTATCTGAGGCTTTTTCCTTGGGGTTAGAAGAATTTTTCTTCTTCTCTTGACCTTTATCCATGCATTTGGGGTCTTCAGTCTTCTTTCCTTGGCCACCACCTTGGTTGGAATCCTTAGGAACTTCCAAGAGAGCAGGAGGGGCCTGGATTGCCATGGACTACTCAGATACTTGTGTGGTCTGCTCAGGGTGAGAGGAATTAGGACCTGGGAGTTCACGAATTTTAGGATCGTATTAAATACTCTCAGGTCGCCTCAAGTCAGAACCCACAGGGACCCTAGCAGCATCGAGGGCTTTACCCCAAGAGATGCCACAGTACTCCCTGCATACAGCGGAGAGTTCCTCTGTGAGTCTAGCTTGAGTCTCCTCCACCCCAAGTGTGTAAGCAACCTGCTTCTTGGTCTCGGCTGCCTCCTTAACTAGTTGGATGGCTTTCTTGGCCTTTCGAAGCTCTTCGCGAAGTTCCGTCACCAGTTACTTTTCTGTTGCCAGATTGATTTCAGTGTAGTGCAACTGTTTACATAGATCTTCAGCTTGCTTTTCAGTAGTCTTAAGGCCTGCTTCAGAGCTGTCCCTCGCCCTAACTGCTTCCTTCAGTTGCTCGGACAGTTGTGCTTGGTTTTTCTTCAAGGCACCCAACTCTTTTTCGACCTCGGACCGAGCATTGAACTTCGCCATAGCCTCGCTGCAGGCGTCCTTTACCCAATCCTCAATCACATAAATCTGTTGGGTAATCTACGCAACAAATTAAAAATTTTACCTTTGGTGTAAAACAAAGAGCAAAATCCTGTAAAAGTAACTAAATGTTAAAAAAAAAAGAATGGATTAAAGTACTTACCATAGCCAGATCCCTCTTAAGGGATAGGAAGAGCTCTTGTTGACTGAAGCGTCTGTAAGCTTCCATGTCTCTTGGAAGGAGGAGGGGCTACTCCAAAGCCTCGGCAATATGACCTGCCTGCCCCTCTTGGTCATTTCTGATGGAGGTATCCTAGGCGATGGGGACATTGTCCAACTCCAGTTTAGGAGACCATATGCGCGATGTACGGTGCACATGAGTTGCGTGAGGATCTTATCGGCTTTCAACAGAACTAGACCTCTTACTTCTTTGGTCCTAAGATAGTCTCTGTTGTTTATTTCCCTTTGGAGGGCCTATCTCGCCCTCCTCAGGAGCCTTATGTTGACTTTTCCTCCTTAACTTAGGATTTGGCTTCAGCCCAAGATCGACAGGGAGCTGAGGAGGGGGAGGATGAGGGTTCAATGGGGGCTTGGACTTATTGGCTTCTGGGGGGGGGGGGGGGGGTAGGCGCCTTATTCCTTCCCTTCATGAGTTCCCTTAAACTTTGGCCAGATTTTGGAGCCATCTCTTCTGCTTCGTTGTCTGAGGAGTCCTCTACGTAAGTAATTATAGGAGCAGGGGTTTAAATACATGAGTATTCGTCTGTCACTTCCTCGGCCTCTGATATAACAATAGCCTCTACTCCTTGTGTTTCTTCTTTAAATTGGAACTTATCAATCTCTTCCTCGAGTGAAGAAGAGGATGCAATTCCTTCCTGGGCTACAGCTTGTCCAAGTGGCACTTGTTGAATTGGATGGGAGGCCAAAGGAACACCCTGTGGGATTGGATGATCAACTGGTGGAAGGTCGTGCGGGGCTAAAAAGCGAGGCCGAGACACGTCTATACGAGCTAGACGATAGTCGTTTACCCTGATAGCATTGCTGACGTCTTGAAAGGATCTCGAAAGGGGTTCGTAGTCCAAAATTAAATGGGCAGCTCGAAGTTGTCTGTCATCGTTCACAAAAATCTAGGATCTCAATAGATAATTGAGTGTAGGTACGTTGATTAAACTAAGCCAAGGGGCTACTTGTTCTTTATCTGTTAAACAAAGGAAAACTAAACAGTTAGAAACTTGGAGTTCAGTGTAAAAAATATATTGGCGTAAAAAAAAAAAACTTTTTGATATAACAAAGCAAAGCCGAGGACGAATAACTTAAATCTAATATTAGAAAACCTAAATCTAAGGTACCCCACCTGGCTCTCCTAGCTGGGTTGGGCAAGGAAGACTGCCATGCCATGGGCCTGATGCAATTAGGTAGTTATCCTTCATCCCCTTGTTAGACTTGGGAAGACACGAGATGAGCTTGACAACGTCGGATCGGGATTTAAGGTAAAATCCTGCCCTTTTTGTTTATGACCCTCTTGCAGGTGAACTACGTCGAGCCAAGTTAGCCTTAACCCTAAGTGTCGATTCAGAGCATCAACTGCTCCTAGGATCCTAAAGAGATTAGGTGCGCACTGTTGGGGGCAAAGCCTGTGGTTACGCAAGTAGTTTCTTGTAATCCTACCCATGGGGAGAGTCATTCCTCCCTCTATGAAGTCTATCATGGGGATTATGACTTCTCCCACCTCTCAGTCAAAGGCTAATCCTTTTGGGGGACAATATCGCAACGATATCTCCTGGGGTATGTGATATTTGTCTTTGAATATTTCTATCAAAGCAAGGCTATCCACTAAAGACTTAAATCTACCCATTTCGAATAAGCAGAAAAGAGAAAACTCTAGGAGTGACAACGGGGTAATGAGGAATGAGAGGCCGAGGAGGCTGTCCGAGGAAATAAAGAAAAATTCGAAGAAGTTAGAACTTACATGAACTAAATCAAGAAGTGATCTTTGAAATCCTTAAAAGGACTTTTGGAAATTTTTGAGGAAATAAGACTGATGATCTGATAATCGATATGAGTTTAAATGTGTGAGTGCGCTGGAGATTCTGAACTATGGTGAAGAAAAGAAAAGACAATTTTCTTATCAGGCTTTATATAGGGAACTGAAAATGAGTGGGATTTATCCCGCCTAAACCTTGAAGGAAAATGTTGTCCGTTGGATCAAAATCTCTTCGTTGGATACCAAAGACATAGCGCCATCCAAAGTAATTAATGACGTTTCGCGAATTCCGAAGTGTTAGAAGCAATGGTGAAATGACTAAAATCATGTTCCCGCGTGCGTAAATTTGGATATTTTTACATTTTTAACCATAGTTATTTTGGCAAGTCAAAATTCTATTTTTTCTCCTCAGGTGAAAGGGAAAAATTAAAATTTTGAGGGGCTATTGTGGGGGTAGGGGCTCAAATTTGTACATTGGGCCTTAAGCCCTATTTGCTAATATGGGTACGTCTGAGGATGAGTAAATGACTGGGGAAGCCCCAGAATAGAAAATCGCGTAAGGAAAGGGTGGAGGGCTGAAGTCCGAGGAGGTTACCCTCCTCAGACCGGACGAATATCAGTCAAGCGAGTACTTGGGTGACTTAGGTGACCTTCCAGGAGTATCCAACGATGAAGATAGACTTCAGGCACGTACGGAGAGGATAAGAACACAGAAATATCTAAGGAAAAAGCTACTACCATCGCATTAAATGCACTGCAGCAACTTTTTTGGCTGCATTTATGTGGAGAAGATCTCTGAACAGTGTAGTCTCAACCACCACCATTCACAAAGAGCCAGGGAAGATGCTTGATAAGACATATACTCGAGTATAGGTTTAGATGATGAACAAGTGTACGATAAAGATAACCTAAAAAAGATTATATAATGTGAAAGACCCTTCGTAAGGAGGGGATCAGAAAAATTGAGTGAGAGAGAATAGAATAAGAACTACTGTAGCACTAAACGTTGAAGATCTTTCGGAAATAGTGATTTGAATATCAATTTGCCTCATCGAACTAACATTTCATCAGTTTTTACATGTGGTTTCATGTTTAGTCACACTTGAAATCTTAGTTAACCGTTGTTCAATTCGCTGAGGGCCCAGTTCTTTCACCCACTCTCTACAAATTTATTGTATTGGGCTCATTAGGCTTATACCCCAACTCTTCTGGGTTTGGGCTACAAACCGTGACCCTACAATAACTTTTTATCCTAACAAGTTATAATTTAATTTGAAACTCTAGGGCCATGTATAAGTTAAAAACTATTGATTCATTTTTCAAAAGAAATGAAGATGTTAATTTAGAACATAACACACTTTTTGGTTCTAATGTTGAAATGCCAACTTCCAATGAGTATCCTTCCAAATCTCAAGTGATTGAACCGATGAACGTTCTTCTAGTTATTTCATTTTTATAATCTCTCCTCAAAGATAAAATCTTGACTCCACCACTGAAAAAGGTCAATGATGCTTGGAGCTTGAGTTCTATTTTGACAAAATGGTTTCATGCATATGAAAGATGTTAAAGTGCCGGCTTATCATCACTGGGGGATAAAAAAATTTATGATTCCTTTTATGACACATTTGATAATGGAAGATATGGTCGTAGAGCATGCAACATGTGGAGAAAAAAATATATTGAGAGTAATCTGTCAAATTCCGCGCACCCTCATTCCCTCTAAGCATGGCCCAATGTTTTCACCTTTTTGCTTCAATGGTGGTCGACTCTCATTCCTTCTTCTTCCTTATAGAATTAGAATGATGAAATTATTGTAATGATTCCTTGCATCTTCATATTTAACTTGTGTATTGGGATTTTCCTATATTTATTTCATTTTTGTTATTATGGGCATATCAATAATTTTTCTAATTATTGTTTCATATTTATTATATTATATGAATTAACCTATTATCTAATCTTATGGTTATTTGTGAATACAAATCTCTTGTACCATTTTCTGTATTTCACTTTATATTCTACCAATTACAACTTACCAAGAAATCAAGTCCGTTTGGTTCAACATTGCTGAAACATAGATCATCTTGCCTAGGTCTCTAAAGACTGATTGGCAGAAATTACCACTATCTAAGTGCCCCATCGAGCCCAACCTCCCAAGCCTCGATTTTCTTGGAAGCCACCACCTACAAAGCTGTACAAATTAATTTTGATGGAGCTCTTTTCCAGGGGGACAATAAATCTAATATTGGAGTGGTCATTCGTGATTCTCAGGACCAAGTCATCGCTTTTTAATCCCAACTACTCCCTCAATGTTTCCAAGCAATGGAGGTTGAGGCCATTGCTGTTAGCCGGGCTCTTGAGTTTGGCTTCGAGGTTGGGATTACCCAAGCCATTTTGGAAGGGGACTTTGAGGTGATCATCAAAGCTTTGGTGGAGAATGAGTCGTTTGTAACTTCTTTTGATCCTATGATTTAAGATGCTAAGGTTTTCTCTAGATCATTCAATCAATTACTTTACTCTCATACTAGGAGAGAAGGTAATAAACTAATTGCCCATAGTTTTGCTAAACATTCTCTTAATGTCTCAGATTGTATTGTTTGGATGGAGGATATTCTAGTCATTTTTTTATTCTATACTTCAAGTTGATATAACCGTTTCTTCTTAATAAAGTTTTCAGGCTTTCTCCTTCAAAAAAAAAACTACAACTTACCGTATATTTGTTCGACTTTCATATAAAATAATCAAAATTTAAAATGGAAAAAAAAAAAATTAAACACATGTTAAATTGTGATTGGTGGAACACAAAAAGTGATACAAAAATTTGTATTTGTTATTTGTAGAATTTATATGTTTACATTGTTGGGTGTGTTAAGTATTGACATTGAACTATATTTTACATTCAACAATAGACATTTTTAAACACAGGAAATAACCACTTTATTTCATTAAAAAATCACAACATCCACTAGACATAAACAACTTAACACCTATTCACCACTTGGACAAACTTTGCTTTGATAATCCTTATACCTGGACCTTGGACAATAATCATATAGTATGTAACCTTACATTTATATATATATATACACGGTAATTTCTTCCTCTCCACTTGCTATTTTGTAAACTTGTAATCTATTGATATCATGTTTAGGCATGAACTACATGGACGTACTAATATTATAATAAATAAATAAATAAATGGACCTTCTATAATTGCATACTTCCCTTCATAAATTGAAATTTGAGATATAAACCCTTAACCTTGCGATGATGTGGGTTCCAGTTAACTTACTAATAAAGTCTCTGATAGTTGAATAAGAGATCTGGGGTTCAATCCCCACCTACACCAAAAATCGATTGGTGTCTTGATTTGATGATAAATAGCTATTGTAGGGTCACGATTTCTAAGCTCAAGCCCAAATAGTATTGGATCTTGGCCCAATGAACCCCAGTCAATAAATTTGTAGAGGATGAATTGAAGAACTGGGCTTCAGTAAGTTTAATAATGGCTATTATGATGTTTAACAGTGTTTTTCAAGAAAATAATAAACAAGATAACTGATAAATCCCTGATCCGATGAGCTTTTTTCCTTTTAGTTACTTAATCCTTCTTCTATAACGCCAATCTCTTTCCTGTTCTTATTGCCTCCATCTCTTATGGAAGATATTTCACATTATATAGTCCCCTTGAACTATCCTCCCCTTACACTTATCCATCATCTAAACTATCACTTGAGTATCTGTCCCATCATCTTCTTCAGCTTTTTCTGAGTTGTGATCTCCTAGGAAACACTATTCAGAGGTCTACTCCACTTAAATGCGGCCATAAAAGTAGGTACAATGCATTTAATGTGGTGGTAACAACTTTTCTCTAGATATTTTGGAGTCTTCCTTCTTCCCCGTATGTTCATGAGGCGTCTTTGCGCGGTGGGAATTTTGTGGAGAATTATTATAATGGTCAAAGTAAACAATTGAACCACGTTCAATAGATCCAAGGAGGAATATCTCCTTGGAAAGCTTCCCAGTGATTTCTCACACCCAAAACCTTAGTTGGTAAATCTTAGCAGTCTTCAACTTTTCATTCATACCTCCTCAGAATTTCAGGTTCTCGGATAAGAATAAGGATCCAATACTTACCAATTTGGACCATTGCAAGCCCAAGGCCCAGTACACATGAATTTTGGACTTTCGCTCCTATAGCTATTATTAGGAGCGAATGTCATAAGTTAAAACTCTCTAAAAAAAAACTTACGATGATTATTGGGACTTGCACAATAATATAAGATAGAAAATCCTAAAAGTTCAAAATTTGATTAAGGCATGATAGATGAACCTAGTGGTGCAAAGTGCCTTTACATTTACATTTCAAAATTTGGAATTGAAATTGCTTTTATATTGGATTCTCAAAAGAAAAAGCGCCTTTACATTTTATTGGGAAATTATATTAACCATATTCGTGTGGTGCAAAGTGCAAACTCTCTCACAAACCAACTAATCAGAACGATAAACAACCCTATGTGCTGCAATTGATTGACTAAGAAACAATAAGGGCACTAGCACAACTAGTTTATGTATATACAATATGCTATATTGAAACATGGGAGATGAAATTCTGAAAAGAAAAAGGTGAGGGTTAATTCAAAATATAAAACGTAATAATATATTTTATGATATTAATAGGAAAATAAAATTTCAGCAGCCCTCTTTTTTGTGTATGTGTTTTTCCACAAAAAAAAAAAAAAAAAAAGAAAAAGAAAAAAAGTAGAAACCTCAAATATAATAGCTAGAGCTTATGCCACTTGACACATTTCCTAAGACTCCCTTCATTTAGACTTTTACCTCAACAAAATTTGCAGTTATGTCAAATTATTAGTTTATTGAATGTGCAAATGGAATAAATGTACGTATTAATTATTTATAGGTGTGCACTAATAATTTATATAAAAAGAATTTCTATGTATATTTTATAATTCTATATAAGAAACTATTTTTATTTGGAATACTTATTATTTTTTGGACGAAATTTAACTACAAAATTAGTTGTAACCCAAGACTAAAAATTTACTCAATAAAATAAATATTACTACATATTTGGAAAATTTAACCGTTGAATTGCATGTCTTTTACGCTATTAATACATATATCAAATTTTGTGTCAATCAGATATTATTTACTATATGATTTATAAACTTATATTTTATGTATAATTTTAAACTAAAAAAACTTTCAATTTAAACAATTTATTGATTACATAGCTATTGATCTTTAATTTTCTAGAAATTTTACAAGCATGGAGGATATACGAAGATATAATCTAATGGTGGATTTTTCAAAATTTACCTATAATAAATTGATATTGAGTAAGGTTGTAGCCTAAATCTACAACCAATTTTGTAACTAAATTTTACTCTTATTTTTATCAAATTTCGTGTTAATAAAATTTTATTTATTATTCGATCATCAAACTTATATTTTCTCTTAATTGTAAAATGCAAATAAAAACTTAAAATTAAGGGTTTGGTTAAGAATTAAGATGTTCTTAATACATTTGTTAATTGATTATTTTACGAACATTTTAAAATAATTTTTTAGGAAAAATATAAAATAAAATAAAATAAACTAAACAAAAATAAGTTTTTTTTTTTCATAAATTTTTTTAAAAAATACTATATCATAAACCATTATCCTTAATCATCCGTGTACTTTTTCCTAAAAGGTAACATGATCTTTGATAAACAATTGACTTACTTTAACGATGCCGTTTTGGGGATTAGCTCTGGCCTCACCATCACCATTTCATGTCTTCAACCGATCCTATATATTTGGCCTTCATTTTGTAAAACTCAAAACTTCCTCCTTACCCACGTCAATAGGTACGTACCACACTCATTTTCATTCATTTGTATTCTTCAAATTTTAATGCCCTTTTTTCCTCTGTGTTTTCTTTTAATGTTTGTATGTTTTTTCCTTATAGATAAAAGTCACTACTTTACAAAGATATATATATATATATATATATATATATATATATATATATATAACAAAAGCAATTGATGAAAAAAAAAAAAAAAAAAAAACCCAAGAAATAATATATGTTTTTGTGTTAGTAAAATGGGTTTCGTTCAGTTAGTGGGATTGTGGGTTTGAATTCCATGTGGGAGTTGTTATTAATTGGTAGGCTCTCTATGAGTCCAATGTGTTCGATCAAATTCCCAACAGAACTTTTTGTTACTTGGCAAAGCAAAGCTTACACAACAGCCAATTCTGGTTTTTTTAAGCTATTTAGATTGATTGTAACTGTTGAAGAATGACAGTGGGTCTAGACTCTAGACACTCATTGATAAGATTTCATTATGGTGAAAACTCTGCTTGTAATGTAATGTTATTAGAAGGCTAATAATGGTTCGAGTTTTAACATTACATGATGCTTGGATTTATTAAAGCCTAGGAAGCACGGACACTTCATTTGAGGTGTTGTACCCACTGTGTTATGTTATAATTTTTCAAAAATTGCTAGTGTTGTACTAATACCCATACTTGTGTACGTGCTTCCTAGATTAAAGCAGAGCTTTGTTTAGAATCTTTAGATTGACCCGGTTTAAGCAAATGATCAGGTGTCCTCATCACATTATTGTCATCATATTTATAATCAAATTATTATTATCATTTGGTTCTATAAATGATTAAAATGGATTAAGGTATTATTTCTATTATGTTAGATGTTAAATCTTATAGTCTTATGTTCTACAGTATCTTTTAGACTTATTAATATTTTGTCGATGCAGATGCAGCATTCTCTCTTTGTGAGGGGTCACTTGATCGTGGAGACAAAGTTGCTGCTTCATAGATGCAAAGCTTGGAAGGTCGTTTTGAGTAAATCAGGCACAAACAAAGTGGCGTAGGCATTGGTAGAATTTGGTTTAAATCATGTTGAGTAAAATGTATTGTTAGAAGATAGTCCATTCTTTTTGTAAGGTCTTGCCTATGATAACAAGTCTTTGTAATTTTACAAGTTCATATTATATATAATAAAAAAAAATTCCATCTTTATTCAAAAGAAAAATATATTACTGCTATAGAATTCCCTCTATCCCGTGCTTTTCAAGGGCTAGTGCCTAGTACTATATATAGTTATAGTTACAGAAGCCTATCCTAACCTTAGTATCTGCCATTTGGCGTGTTCTGAGCTCCAAAAACAGAGTTGATGGCTATTGCGTTTGTGATATGGGGTCTGATCACTGCTCTCTCAGTTTCAGCACTCATTATCAAATTATGTATCCATATCAGACGAAACAGAAAGAGAGCCATGGGGTTCTTTCATCCCTACACCAACAATGGTGGTGGCGGAGAGAGAGTACTTTGGTGCGCTGTCAAAGCCATCCAAGAAGAGACTTCTCACCTTGACCTTGACTGCGTCATCTACACTGGTGACAACGATGCCATGCCTCACAGCTTGATGGCTCGTGCTCTTGATCGATTCGGAGTCAAGCTAATTCACCCACCTAAGGTTCTCTCTCTCTGTGGAATTAGTGAAATTAGCTTATTGGATTTGGGATTTTATTTAATTGTGAGTTTGCGAATTTGTTTAGATCATGTAGTTAGTGTGCAAATGTTCAAGATGTACTAATTCATGAAAAAGTTTTGGAATTAAACAAATTTCGCAACTCCTATAGTTTTGTAGTAGTGAGAGTTAGTTACATGTTTATTTTTTGAGAGGCAATCTTATTGCTGAGATGTTATCCTTATATGTTTTTGTTTTTGTTTGTTTGTGTGTATTGGTAAGTTACATACGTGTCCAGTATTCCAGTGTGTTTTGAACACATGAGCTAAGAAGCATGGATATGGACACTGTCAAGGGACACGACAATTCTTGAAAAATTAAGACACCTACACATGGTGATACGAACAACTGTCAAAATCTTTAAAAACATAGGTAAAATTTTAAGGAAATAATTTTCAATAACAAATTACATGGATGTGCTAGAGATTTTTGTAGTACCTGTGCTTCTTACCCCATGGGCCTTATGGAAATGCCATTTGAGCCAAAACTTATTGGTGAGATGTTAGTCTGCAATAATCTACCTCAAACCTTTGGAACATTCAATTGCCTTGCATAGCACTGTATCTCCAATTTTGTTGATTGTATCACTAATGTTGTTGTACTTTAGTAGCAGTGATTTATCTTACTGATCATGGTGGGTGTTTGATTCTTTGCTCATTTGATGTTAGTCGCTGTTACAATACATGTTGTTGTGAATATTCGGCAATCTTTGAATTTTGAACTTTGAATTTTTTGTTTCATTGTTACCATTGTTATATTATCAGTGATTTATCTTACGGATTGTGGCGGGTGTTTGATTCTTTTTTCATTTGATGTTAGTCGCTGTTACAATACATGTTGTTGTGAATATTCAGCAATCTTTGAATTTTTTGTTTCATTGTTACCATTGTTATATTATCTTAGTTTATGATATTTTATATGTTCAGGTGGTGCATCTCTATAAAAGGAAGTGGGTTGAAGAAACCACTTACCCTCACTTCACTATGATTGGTCAAAGTCTGGCTTCGGTCTATCTCTCATGGGAAGCTTTGTACAAGTTTACTCCCTTATATTATTTTGACACTAGTGGATATGCTTTTACGTATCCACTTGCACGGATGTTTGGATGCAAAGTTATCTGTTATACCCATTACCCTACTATCAGTTTAGACATGATATCTCGTGTTCGTGAACAATACTCAATGTATAACAATGATGCCTTGATTGCTCAAAGGTTTGTTTCTTAAATCTTTAGATCACACATTTTGTATCTATGCTTTGTGATGTTTCCCTGATGGGTTTGTTTGTATTTCAAAACCTTCGGTTTTTCATTTCCTTCTGTAATAATGAAAATTAGAATATAATTATTGTTTTGTTAATAATTTTAGATTGAAAAAGTTGCTAAGGAGCATGGCAGGGAAGTTATTGCTCCTCATGTTCCTGCAATGTGTTAGAATCCGCATGATTCTGGAATTAATGTTGATTGATAATTTGATGAGTGTGGATTTATCTAAGTCATGAACTTGGTAGTGACTTTAAAGCATCTTTGTCAATAGCAAATCAAACATTTGTGTTGGGTACTTCCCTTTAAAAAATTCCACAGGCAGCTTTTCCCTTCTTCCTTTTACCATATACAGGCAAGTATATGGTCACATGCCCATACAGATTAATGAATATTTAACTTAGGCGTGTGAGCAGCCTAATAGTCATATGAGGCCCTGTATTCATTTCTTTTCCGAGTTGTCACTGATGGCCTAAGTTGATATCTTTTACATTACATAAGGCTCCTGCATGCATTTGTAATAGATGTAGACAACTTCATATTACCTGTTCTCCTCTTATGTTATATTGTAAAATTTTCTTATGTTTGTTGCAGCATTTGGCTATCTCGGTGCAAAGTTCTCTATTACACAATTATTAGCTGGATTTATGGATTTGTAGGCTCTTGTGCACACCTTGCTATGGTCAACTCTTCATGGACCCAGTCTCATATTGAAAAGCTTTGGAGAATTCCTCACTGAACTAAGCGAGTGTATCCTCCTTGTGATACTTCAGGACTTCAGGTTTGCAATTTCCTGTTTCTATAATCTAAGGATTTTGTATGTATTGTGGGGTTGAAGGCCTTCGTGTATGCGTGTGTGCATTTTTTTTTTCTTCATGTTGGTTCAGATTTCTTCTTCCGTTTTTGTTTATGACGCAACATTATTATTGATCTTAGCATTCAATTTGTGCTCTTGAATATAAGTCATCATTTATTGTTGTTAATTTTTTATTAAACAAGTTATCATTTATGTTTTCTTTGTGACAAGATAATATCTATTGGTGCTAGGTTGGTAGGATTAGCCACATTTTACTCTTTTTTTTTTTTCCTTTCCTTTTTGTATTTTTAATAATAAAAAAATGCAATATTTTTAGTTTTATGTTGGTAGCATATTTTCTCTATTCTGACAATAATACTAGGAATTTATAATAATCCTTGCTTTTGTTAAAATTCCAATGCAAAAACCTGTGGGTTTTAACAAGTTGCTGTCCAAACAGGTTCTTCCTTTGGAAAGACCTTCTAAAAGTCCAATAATTATATCAGTGGCTCAATTTCGTCCAGAGAAGGTGGGCATACTTGTGTTATCCTTATGAGCACAAGGTACTATAATTTTGATGGCTCATTTTTGGGGCCTTTTGAAGTTATGCATGGCAAGCCCTTCATAAATTGATTCTTTTATCTCAGGCACACACTCTCCAACTTGAAGCCTTTTCAGTTGCTCTCAAAAAGTTAGATGCAGACTTGCCTAGACCTAAACTTCAATTTGTGGGCAGTTGTCGGAATAATTCAGATGAGGAAAGACTGCAAAATTTGAAAAATAAAGCTATTGAGCTAAAGGTGGATGGGGACGTCGAATTCTATAGGAATCTGATGTACAGGTTTGTGCCTGTCAAATATATTCTGGATCCTTTATACAGCCATGTTATGTTTTGTGGAATTTAAAGGATGAATATGTGCGTTAACTTCTTCCCCCGCAGGTATACATTTTATATAAAGAAATTGATTATCCTTAGTCCAATAAGAATTGCCAATTTGATGGACGTCTCCCACTCAGGGTTGTTACATGTATCACACACTAATTTCTGATTCATCTAGTAGAGGACATGTCATACACATGCAGGGAATTTGAAGATAGTGTTTTTCCTCATAGGCTGCAGCTAATTAGATTATTGCTACACATCATGTACTTGCTTAAACAGATAAAAGAGCAGTTGCTTGTGATCCTTACTTCCTTAGTGTTGGAAATTCAAATGTTCTAAGTTAGCAGCTACCATGTGTGTCTTGATCTACTGGGCAAACTAAATTATGTGGAATGACAGAATTTTTTACATTGACTAATTATGTCAGTGGTTCTAGGACTTTATGATGGTGCATGTATTATCTTGTGTATACTTGGCATACAATCAACTTTATGTGGATCAACACTTAATTAAGAAATTAGTTACTGTCCTTTTCCACTGACATCTCATATAATCCTGGGGGTGTTTGGAGGGAGCCAACCATATGTTTTCATTATAAAATATGATCAGTGGTGATTGACATAGGGAATTAGCGAAGCCATGTAAATGATATGTAATTTATAACTACCATTAAAAAGTTCCATTAGCCAGTGTATCTTTGTGGATTGGCTCATTGAAGTCGTGGATATCTTTTTTTTAATAAAGAGTAACTCAATCTTGGTTATCTCCTTGTTTTTGCTGTCTTATCCTTGGTCAAATCTTCACAATCTGCAGGGACTTGGCGAGACTTTTGGGTGGTGCTGTTGCAGGAATCCACTCTATGACAGATGAACTTTTCGGCATTAGTGTTGTAGAGTATATGGCTGCAGGCGCAATCCCAATTGGTTGGCATCTTTTATGATCTCCTATTTAAAACTCCAATACTGTATATGTTGCTCATACTTTTCCTTATCTCTACAGCTCATAATTCTGCTGGCCCAAAGATGGACATTGTTTTAGAAGAAGATGGACTGCAAACAGGATTTCTTGCTTGTAGGGTGGAAGAATATGCAGATGCCATCCTGAAAATTATGAGGATGTCTGAATCTGAGAGGCTTGAGATGGCTGCAGCTGCAAGGATCCGAGCAGGCAGATTTTCTGAGCAAAGATTTTATCAAGATTTCAAAGCTGCGATCTGGCTGATTCTAAACACTGGTTCCTAATAATGGACTTACAGATACAGCGTGCTTGTAACTCAAAGAGTGTAACATATTCTACCCGTCAATTTTTGGCATTTTAGTTGTAATCCGGTAATTGGATGAAGTTTTTCTGTCTAAATGGTTCATTATAATTTTGATCTCCAATATACCTCAGAAAATCTTAATTATAATTTATTTCTCCCATATGGCCTGGCCTGACGGGTTGTAGATTTTAATTAACTCAATTCGTGTAGTCTTTATAAGGGACTTGAGATTGAATACCAACTACAATAAAAAAAAAACTTATTGGTGTATTGTCTTGATAATAAAGAACAATTGTCATGGAATAGACATTCTAGACTTTTTTTATTTTTTTACTAAAGACACCATAGATATAATTTTTTTAATGTCTATTAAAGAAGATTTTTTAGAAAATGCAGTCTGATCTGTGAATTATTAAACCCATAGGCTTGGTTCAATCATCAATGATAATAGAAAAGGAAGTTGTCAATGTCCATCTAGAGGAAGTTAAGTGATACTTTGATGCAATATGGGCAAGCATAGAGGAGAGTGAGTGTGTGTCCCATCAAGAGGGTCCTTGGAGTCGGTGAGAACTTAGAAGGTATGGCCATGAACACAAACAAGGTATTCATGAAGGGATTCATGTAGGAAGAGTTCAGAAGTTCTAGTTGTTGTGGGTCGCAACAGTAAGGTTTACTACTAGGTAGTGTCTAGAATAAAAGGGTTTTGAAATAAAAGGGTTTTGAACTAGAATTGTAACTTCTCTTCCTATAGAATTGCCTTCACTGGGGTAGGGGTAACCCTGTAATGGTTTTTCCTTTGGATTTCATTCTCCATTAGTTCTCTATTTTATCACCATATTGCTGTGTTCATTGCTTTATGGTTATTACTTTATATAATATGGTGACTTGCTAGTTTATGGTGCTTAAATTGTAATAATTGTGATCACATAATTAGTAAATTGGAACTTATTTGATAAATCAACTACATAAAAAACCTTTGGGGTCTAAACAAGCTTTTTTGGGGAAATATATATATATTGATAAAAAGACAGCAACTTTTATTAAGAAGAAGATAAAAACAATACATCTTGAGTCAAAGTCGACTCAGTCATACTAGGATTTTTCTCTATCCAAGTTAGATAACTAACAACATTCTTAACATATTGAGTCAAGATATGTGCTAGACGGTTACTCTACCGACGAACAAGAGAAAATTGCACTTGCCGAAAATCTTACAATTTATGTTGAATTCCTTCAATAATGTTGCCAATAGCTACTGATGGTTCACTCAGCCTTTTTAGGGAAATACTTGGGTTAACCTCATATGCACCTACAAAAGAAAGAACAGAAGAAAACATGCATAATGTGGTTACTAGTTAAGGCTATGTATGTAAGGATCAAGTTGCGTATGCAGTGGCCTAGGGTGTGTAAGCAGGCTCGAAAATGGTGTCAACTAAATTTTATTACCCTAATAATGTTATTAATCTACTAATCAAACGGAAAATTAAAGAAGTTTAAATAAAAGATAGAAAATAAATAAAGAAAATTTCAACTAAATTTTATTGAAAGACCGAAAATAAAGAATGAAATAAAAAAAATATTGAAAGACAAAATTTAAAGGGAAAAAAGAAGAAGAAAAAAAAAAAAACTTGACAATTTCCTTTCACATTTAGGCAAATCTTTACTAACCAAAGAAAATCAAAATAAAACTTTAAACAAAAAAATTAAAATAAAACTTTAAACTAAAAACACTAAGAGGTTTTTATCAACCAACCAAAAAAAAAAAAATACTAAGAGGGCTTTTTTTTTTAGTGTATTTGGATTTTCTCTTTTTCTGTCTTTTGTGTGTTTAAAAGAAAAACCAATGGCTTAGAACCCTTTTTATAGGAGAATTAGTGCACTAAAAGTATAAAGCACGTGTTTTATACTTTTATTTGTACGGTAAAATACTGTGAATAATGATTTAAAATTTTAGATTTATAAATCATGAATAGTGAATTGTAATATATTTTTTTATTCTTCTTCTTAAGAAGTATAAAATTTAAATTTTACCTTAAAACTGTTTTTTTAACTTTAGGAAAAAAAAAAAAAACTTTTAAAACTTTAATGGAACACACTACATTGTTTTTTTTTTTTGTTGAGAAACAACACACTACATTGTTATTATTATTGTTTTGACAAAAGTGCTTTGGCCTTTATGGGTCTTATAACGCAATACAGACGCATCCTTAAAACGAGCAATTTCTGTTTGGCAACAATTTTAGAGATATTGCGTGCACGTCACTACACAGTAGACATAATACTTTAATAATAATAACATTATTCTTATCCTTAATGCTTAAGCAATAAGCAATCGTTTCATTTAGAATAATTTAATATTTTGGCATAGTTTTATAAAATCATCTTGGATATTGGCAATTTGGCTTTGGCACAAGATGGCAACGAAAATTTCAAAAAGAAAAAAAGAAAAAGAAAAAAAAGAAAAGCCTTTTCTCTACTGTTGTATTATTGTTTCTATGCCATGTTTGGGATCGTGTAGGAATTAACTTTTGACTACTTTTCTCTAGTTTCCTTCTCTCTGATCTTCAAACATTTCCTCACTATTAATTCATTCATTCCTTCAGAGGTTAAAGAATGTTCTGATTATGAAATGGAAATTGCAAACGAAGATGCCAGAACTACAGGGAAGGTACACAAAAGAAAACCCTTTAAAAAAATATGAAATACAAACAAAAACAAAAATTAATCTTCGTATCCCATCTCTTGTATGTCTTTCCATACTGTACATGTACAGATCGTAATCATATACAACAAATACAAAGAAGCAGATAACATGCATTATATACACACCATCTTTAAAAGCCAAAGAATTCTTGCTGATCAAATTGCATCTTTTACTTTCGTAAACTCAAAGTGGAAGAGAAGGTTTATAAGACCGTTTTAAGGAAATGTCACTTATAACGGACCTCACATGCAACGATGCAATCATATGTTGTAAGATGAACACTTCTCATAAAATAATTTTTTCGGGTCAGGTGGAAGAGAATGGGGCTGAGAGAGTTGTTCCATTAAAGAGAGGATTCGAGCATGAGAGGCACGAGCGTGGATGACAGACTCGGCCTCGAGCTCAGCGAGCTGTGAACATAGTCTCTCCTCGCCTTCCTCTGCAATTTTGAGCCTCTCCCATGCCCTTTGCAGCTCCTGCTTCATTTGCTCCTCCCTCTCCTTGCTCTTCCTCAGCTCCCTCTCCAACTCCTCATTCCTCTTCCTCAATGACAACGTGGTTTCTTCTTCTTGTTTAGGACCCATATGTATCTGTGGGTGTGTTGGTGTTCCTTTCTCTTAATGGCAACTTGGTGTTTAAACTTTAAATTTCAAAGCGTTAAAGCCTATTATATATAGAAACTAAAACCAGTATGTCTAGGTTCAATGAATCTTCTCGCTGCATAAATTTCTTCACCTACGTACGCGCTTTGACATTTTAGTCTTGGTCTCTGTTTTTGACTTGTCATTTTTTCTAATAATTTTATTGATATTCTTCTCTTGCGGGTATGTATATAATTAAATTTATAAACCGAAAGAGAAATTTATATCTTAATTATTTTTTTAGGTAGTTTGTTTTTTTTGACTTTCATCATTTCACATCTAATAACATTCACACTCTTTCACATATTATATATATATATATATATATATATATATATAGCAAACATTTCGTATGAGAGTGTAAATATTGCATAAAACATTTCAAATCCAATAATATGAAAACAATAATTAACCCTGTTCAATCTTCTCTCTTACTATTGGATTTGCTCATGTCATGCATGCAGTGGCGGAGCCACATGTGGGCAAGGCCCAAACTTTAAAAAAAAAAAAAAAATACCCTTATAAAAAAAATACTACTTAGGCCCCTCTCAAATTTTCTTTTCTTCAAAACTTTAAACTCTAGTGTGAGTTATCTCTCTCTCTCTCTCTCTCTCTCTCTCTCTCTCTCTCTCTATATATATATATATATATATAACCCTTCACAATTGGTGGGAAAAATATTTTATTGAAGGGTCTAGAGAATCCATCAAAAAGGCTATTAAAAAAGACGATGATGGTTTACCCATTTTTTATGAAAGAATTGGCCAAGGTATTCTTGATAGAGTCAATACTTTAATTTATACTATTATGAAACATTTTATTGGAACTCCTTCTAATATTTCTTCTCATATTAGTGACTATCTAACAATTTATGTTGTCCTACTATGTCTGATTATATATGGTACTAAGATGTTTTTATTTCTAGGGTAATGCTATGGAAAGACTGTTTGAAGCCCTATTGGAATGAGAAGTTTATTGCTGGTCTGCTTTCTCTCTTTGCTCATAAGGTAAAAGAAGAATTAACCGATAAAAGTGGTACTATTAATTATGATGATTTAACATATGGTGATATTTTTAGCACTATTAAAAAACTTGGTATTAACATTGTAATGACCAAAAAATGTTAAAACTATAGTTAAAAAATAGTAAATAAATAAATAAATATGAAATGAGTAATTTTTGTGAAAAATATGGTCTATCCCCCATTGTCGTTCTAGGCAAAAAGGGAATAAGATCATGATAAGGTCCACAAAGATTATAAATATAAAAGATATAAAAGACGTTTTACTAAAACTAGTAAATTTTATGATAAAAGAAAAATGTCCATAAGAAACATGATAAGCAGAAATCTAGTAAAGGAAACCGTTTCAATTGCGGGAAATTTGGTCAGTTTAGTAAAGACTACAAAAAAAAAAAAAAAAAAATGGTAAACTGAAGAATAAGCTCAATATGTTAAATATCAATGACAATGATAAAGAAGATCTATTTTGAATACTTGAATCAAGATATTCTACTTCATTTGATTCATCGGAAGATGATTTTCTCCTTAACTGATTTTGGCTATCACTCTAACAATGAACCTTCTGATACCTCTAATAATCTATAATAAATGCAATATATGATAGCAAGGGGCTTACTGCCTTCATCCATATCAAAACCAGATCTTAAAATATTTAGAGTTAAAGTCTTAATAATATTAGAATCATCCAAAGTAAGAGTAATATCAGGATAGCAGTTAAAATAAACAGGACCATCAAACAGAGATGAGGTGATCATGCCAAGAATACTAGTACGGAAATCTTTAAATCTAGTATCTCTTAAGCACATAAGTATAGAAGCATTAATACCTTTTCAAGTAAGGGGTTTAACAGCAACTTGAATTAGTCCAATATGCAAATAACTGAATTTTTTAGCAAGGAATTCATTAATATTTCTTCTATTAAACACCTTTTAGCTACAAATCAAGTTTTTCAAAAACAATTTGTAAAAATTCATTGAGATCTTTATATCTTTTTGAAATGTCTTTAGAAACAACAGATCCAGCAAAAGAATGTCTTCCTTCTTTGATCATAAGAGGCCTATTATCATCAAAACTTATTTTAATAGTTCCATCAAGATATTGTTGGATGTGATCAAGATTTAATTTATCAAAAGCAAGCTTAGCATGCTGAGCTTCTCGTTCCAACAACCATTCTTTGGGAAGATTAATGTTTTTCCATTGAATCATTTTTGGAACTTTGATAGGCCAAAAATGTATTGACCACTTATGATAAATTAATTGATTAATTAGTCAAGTTTATTAATTAATCAAATTAACATGCAAGCACGTGGTAGCACAAAAAAATCACCAATTAAACTAAGTATGCAGCGGAAAATAAATTGACATGGTGATTTTTTTATGAGTGGGGAAAACTTACACGGCAAAAATCCCATCGGGTGATTTTAAGGTCACTACTCCCAAGAATCCACTATTATCAAAACAAGTGGTTACAAGTAAAAGAATTCTAGTACCTTATACTAACCTATAGTTGAACCCTTACTCCAATACCCAATTGGACTTGTTCTGTAGTGATAATCTCTCATTTTCAATGCACGGCTCTCAGTACGTGACTAACCAATTGTGCGAATCCCAATATGCGACTTCAATCACCAACTAGAGAAGGTTGTTGGCTGCAAAGTTCTTATGTTCATCACTCAATGAAGATCATGAAGTTGTTTGGTCACAAAACCCTATGGTGTACAAAAACATAGTAGCTTCTTGAAGAGAATGAAGAATTAGGGCAAACTAGGTTCCCGGTTACGCTTTTCTTCACACTCGTGTAATTGCGCGCTTGTGCAACTTGTCTAACCTTTTACAGCCCTTAAAATAATCCTTATATATGTTTAGGGTTGTGAGAAAAGAAAACCCAAATATACACCCACGGATTGGATGAAAAACAGAACATAAAATTTGAATTTCATAAACCTCGATAGATAGTCATCTATTGAGCTAACTGTCGAGGCACAAGCTTCACAGCTTTTTAAACCTCGATAGATACTAGTTGTTGAGCTTTAATGAACAAAACTTTCTGACTTGGTTCTTGGACAGATTTGTATGGCTTTAACACTTGAATTTGAAATCTTGTTTCTTAAAGCATTAAACACATCATAGATCTACCCAATTACAAGTAAAATGCGTTTTGTCAAAGGATTAGCCAATTACATAAAATAGTGACATATATTCCTAACACTTTAATCACATATGTCCTAACAATTCCCCCCTTTTCTGTTTTGGCTTTTGAGAGTTTCCCTTCTTAGCCTTAGGGATTTTAATCTCTTTCTTGTTAAGTTTAGGGGGTGCTCCTAAGATAGATTTACCCTTGTCTATATTCTCACTAGCTAATTCATTTTTAACACCATTGTTCTCCGTTTCAATATTATTAGCAAGAGGAACAAAAATAGTAGTACTAGTAGAAGCAATACTAGGAGAAGAAAAATCATACCCTAAATCGGTTTGATCAGAAGCAGATTTCTGAAGACTGAGCATCTCATTGAGCTTAGTGCTTGAGGTCCTTTCCAATTGAGTTCTGCCTTAAGCTTCTTGGTCTTTTCAGCCAAGAAATTATTCTCAAATCTCAGTGCTCCAATAGTTTGATTGACTTTATCAAACTTTGTAGAGATTTCCTCTCGCTCAAGCTTCACATCACTAAACTTCTTGGTGGTCAACCTATACAACTTCTCATACTTTTTTGAGACTTTGTATAACTTTGCATAGGCTGTGTGGATGTCATCTTGTTCATCCATCTTTTCAAACTTAGACTCCACCAATTTCTCTTCTTTATCCACATCTTCAACAATCCCCTTAGTAGGATTGACAGTGGCAGTGAAGGCATTCAGGATTCCGTCATCCTCATTATCAGAATCATCCTCAGGCTTGGTGTCACTCAATGTAGTAGCAAGTGTCTTACTTTTTCCAATGGTCTTGAGATATGTGGGGCATTCTTGTTTCATATGACCAAAACCTTGACACCTAAAGCATTTTGGTTCTGAGGGAACATTGTACTGATCGTCATCCCTAGCATCTTTCTTCCCCTTTTCTTGGCTTTTGAACTGAGAGGAACTAGATTGCCTACGGTCTTTCTTGAAGCCCTTCCCATTGGCATTCTTCATGAACTTCTTGAATTGCCTTGTAATGTAGGACTTCATCTTAGAATCTTTATCGTCTGGAGACTTATCAGTATCACAGCTCTTGGCCTTCAATGCTATACATTGCTCTTGCTTGATTTCCCGATCCTTGTTAAACCCAACTCATAGGTTTGCAGATTTCCAACCAAATCTATTAAAGGAATTTTGTCAATATCCTTTAATTCCTCAATCACGGTGATCTTGGCATGGAATCTCTCGGGCAGAGATCTGAGCACATTTCTCACAATTTTGGGTTCAAGAATGGTTTCTCCAAGATTAAAAGCTGAGTTCACTATGTCCTTGAGCTTGGCATAGAACTCATCAAACGACTCATCCTCCTACATCTTGATTTCGTCAAAGCTTGTAGTAAGCCTTTGAAACTTTGAATCTTTGATAGCCTTGGTTCCTTCATAGGTTGTTTGGAGGATGGTCCATACTTCCTTAGCAGTTTCAGTGGAGGATGTTTTCTTGAATTCCTCATTATTGACTGCACTGAATAGAGCATTCAATGCCCTGCTGTTGAAGTTTGCCGCCTTGATCTTAGCATCATCCCAGTCAGCCGGTGCTTTCGTAGGCTTGATCCAGCCAATCTCCACAGCTTGCCACACTTAAGGCCATCATGGCACAGCTTGTGCGCATGGATGCTCGCCTTGACATTCTTAGCGATGAGTTATGTCAGGTGAACACCCGTGTTTGTCGTATTGCTTGACGACAAGCTGTGATGGGTGGTTGCATAATGTCTTCCTCTCCCGCGGCATCTGAGGATGAGAATGATGGCTCCGGTAGTGTTAATGATGCTGAGGATGATGATGATGGCTCGCCAAGTGATGATGAGATGTTTACTTGATGTACTTACCCCTTTGTCACTCGTGAAAAAAGGGGGAGTAGTTTTGAGATAAGAGTAGTCATACTCATAGGGGGAGGGGTAGTTTAGGAGATAGGGGGAGTGTTCATATGTTGAGGGATGTAGTGAGGATTTTGATGTATTTTTTTATTTTAGATATATTACATCTTGTATATTGGTCTTGTGGTCATTTTGACATACATTGTACTTATATTTGATTTTCATATATATATTGATGTGTGTTCTTTCACCTATCTGTTCATGTATTGTTTCTTTTTTATCTTTATACACGTGTTTCTTATATAAGTGTATGCAATCTTTTAATTCTATTTCACACTAAGATGCCATGATGAGTTTTGTTTAAAGTGTTTCAGAAATACAGGTTGTCAAAGTCTACTTGCCATAAACTCTCTTCTTACAAAGTTTTTTAAGAGTTTGTGTTAGGATAGATTTTATCGTATTCAACAAGTGAGTATGAGTTGAGTGATTTATGACTTCTCTCATATGTTCATTTGTTTGTTGTGGTTTTGTCATGGATTGGCCAATTATATAAAATAGTGACATATGTTCCTAACACTTTAATCACATATGTCCTAACAAACTTGAACTTTAGCATCAGGATTGGAACATTGGATTAATAGTGGAACATCAGGAGTGATACCCCTCTTATGGTATCAGAGCCATTCTTTTCTGGCTGGTAATTGTGGTATAGCGTTCTTTGTACTTAGTTTGTTTCTACCCAAGCTTTTGATACTTCCTTTGTTATGTTTTTCTACTTATCTCCATTGGCACCACCCTTATCGAAAAGTGAATTCCCTACACCAAACAGTAAGGCTTGTTTTACTAGTGCGTTAGGGCATGAGAGGTTGAGGGTTGATTAGGGTATGTGTTACGAAATGCAATGGTTATAAGAGTAAACATAACAAGTGAGTTTTAAAACCAGGATAGAATGGACAGATTATTTAGATCCAATTCCTCTGTTAGCTCCAGATCTAGTGTCCCTCCTGATATTATAAATGAAGAAGATTACGCTGCTGAAGAAACTGATCTCATTGATTTTCAAAAATGGAATATCCCTAAAGTTGATACTAAATCCATCTATAGGACTATTTGGGTCCAAAATACCTTCAATTCTCAGTTCAATGTCAGAACTGTTGAGCAAACATATTATATTTCAAGAACCCATGAAAAATGTTGTTTGTTTAATAGAAGAAATATTAATGAATTCCTTGCTAAAAAATTCAATTATTTGCATATTGGACTAGTTCAAGTTGATGTTAAACCCCTTACTCGAAAAAGTATTAATTCTTCTGTACTTATGTGCTTAAGAGATGCTAGATTTAAGGATTTTCATACTGGTATTCTTGGCATGATCACCTCATCTCCGTTTGATGGTCCCGTTTATTTTAACTACTATCCTGATATTACTCTTACTTTGGACAATCCTAATATTGTTAAGGCTTTAACTCTAAATATTTTAACATCTGGTTATGATATGGATGAAGGTAGTAAGCCCCTTGCTATCATATATTGCATTTATTATAGATTATTAGGTACTTAACTTAATCCTCATGCTAGGCTAAGAGACCCTGGTGATAAAACTTTATTAATCCAATGTTCCACTCCTGATGCTAAAGTTCAAATTCCAAAAATGATTCAATGGAAAGACATTAATCTTCCCAAAGAATGGTTGTTGGAATGACAAGCTCAACCTGATAAGCTTGTTTCTGATGAATTAAATCTTGATCACATCCAACAATATCTTGATGGAATTATTAAAATAAGTTTTGATGATAATAGGCCTCTTATGCTCAAAGAATGAAGACATTCTTTTGCTTGATCTACTATTTCTTAAGACATTTCAAAAAGAGATCAAGATCTCAATGAATTTTTACAAAACATTTTTGAAAAATTTGAAGCTGAAAGGAGTTGCAAATGACAACTCCCAAGTAAGCACTGCTTATTATTCCACAAAAATAAGGCCTCCTTCCAAACATGGCAAGCATGTCATTGAAGAAGAAGAAGAGACTTAATGTGGGTCTCCAATTGCTTCTGATTTTCAAGTTCCTATTGCCCCCGATTTTCAAACCCCTATTATTCATAGCCAATTAAGAGTTTTAAACAAAGATTTTTTATTGATATGGTAGCTTGGTTTAATGAGTTCAAATCCTCAAAAAACAAAGAAAAAAGAAAATCTTATCATGCTACTTTTGATCAGAAAGAAAAATATCGTGTTAAAAGGAAATGGAAAGAAAAGATACACCAACTGCAAAAACACATTTTGTTTTTTGATTTCATTGAAAACTACTATGTTCCAAAAAAAAAATTCAAAAAACAGTTTGAATATGGAAAAAAAATCAAGTTTTGTTAAAGAAGATAAAACTATTGTTCGGTCTAGTCATCTGCCCCTTGACACGTTTATTATTAATTGTAAAGGGACTGAGATAAAGGCCCCCCCTTTCAAAATTGCTGAAATAACTGATGTTAACACCCCTATTTCCACCGAAACAAAAAAGATTATTGAACAAAACAATTTTGTTCAAATTACCTTAAATTAAAAGATTTGTTGAAAAACCCAATCCCATGTCTCATACGAAGAATTGGTATTCAAAACCCACTCCTCCTGATATGCAGTTTGAAGAAAGATTTTTCCAAATCCAAAATTTTGTTTCTGCTGATAAGCTTTATGAATGGAACATTGATGGCTTACCTGAACAAGAAATTATTAATAAAATGGGTCATATGTTTATGGTTGCCAATGCTTATATTACCAACCATAATCTTGACTATGCTAAAATTGTTGATCTCCTTACTACCGTTTTTTTTGGAACTCTTCACGGTTGGTGGGAAAAATATCTTACCAAAGAGTCTAGAGAATCCATCAAAAAGGTTGTTAAAAAGGACGATGATGGTTTACCCATTTTTTATGAAAGAATTGGCCAAGGTATCCCAGATGGAGTCAATACTTTAATCTATACTATTATTAAACATTTTGTTAGAACTCCTTCTAATGTTTCTTCTCGTATTAGTGACTATCAAAAAAAATTTACGATGTCCTACTATGTTTGATTACAGATGGTTTCAAGATATTTTTATTTCTAGAGTAATGCTCCGGAAAGACTATTTAAAGCCCTATTTGAAAGAGAAGTTTATTGCTGGTCTGCCTCCTCTCTTTGCTCAAAAGGTAAAAGAAGAATTAACTGATAAAAGTGGTACTATTAATTATGATGATTTAACATATGGTGATATTTTTAGCACTATTAAAAAACTTGGTATTAACATTTGTAATGACCAAAAATGTTAAAACAACAGTTAAAAAATAGTAAAAAAGCTAAATATGAAATGGGTAATTTTTATGAACAATATGGTCTACCCCCCATTGCCATTTCTAGGCAAAAAGGGAATAAGAAACATGATAAGGCCCACAAAGATTATAAATATAAAAGATATAAAAGAGGCTTTTATTAAAACTAGTAAATTTTATGAAAAAAAGAAAAATGTCCATAAGAAACATGATAAGCAGAAATCTAGTAAAAGAAATTGTTTCAACTATAAGAAATTTGGTAATTTAGTAAAGACTACAAACAAAAACCAAGTAAACTGTATGGTTTTAAAACTCAAACCGTTCAATGAACCGAAAGAGTGAGAGATTCAAGGTTTTTGAGGTCAAACCAAGGTCGAACTGAAGTTAAACCGTGATGACGTTATAATTAATTTAATAATTATTTAAAATATAAATAAATATATTAAATTAATATAAGTTGAAAAATGAACTAAAATAGTCCAAATAAATATAGAGATCTAATTTTCAAATGTCTTTTTTATATCACAACCTTCATAAAGCAAATAAGAAATATTAAATCTTAAGCAAAAATAAATATTTTTTTGATAAAACTCAATATTGTACTCTTTTAATCTTTTTATGAGAGCTTATGTCTAAGTCTGTGTTTGGATTTTAGATGAAAATTATAAATTATTTTACTATTCATCTTATTTTTGCTATTATTCATGGGTTTCACTATATCTTTTGATACTATTCATGGGCCTCACTGTATTATTTTAATTAACTTTTACCTTTATCTACAGTACTTTCGGCAATAAGTTTTTATTTAAGTAAAATAAGTGGTATCTAAACAGACCCTAAATTATCTCAAGTTATGCTCAAGCCCATTTGACTATTCAATAATTGCTTTATGCCAAAGCCCATTTGAATATTCAACTATTAATGAAAATTTTTAAAATAAAAAATAAACAAAAGTTAGAGGAGTGGTCGGATAAAGCATTAAAAAATTAATTAAATAAAGAACAAAGCCCAATAAAATTTTGAAAAGAGTGGTTGATAGTTGACACTTGACAGCATGTATTTGGTTAAATTTAAAAAAATAAAAAATAAACAAAAGGTAGAAGAGTGTCAGACAAACCATTAAAAAATTGATTTAATTAATAAAATTTAAAAAAGAGTGGTTGACAGCATGAATTTAGTGGGTGACAGAATGCAAGTTGTCAATCATCTTCAAAGAGACTAAAAGACTCTAGAGTTCAAAGGAAAAACACATGAGGAAGAAAACTGCAGAAACGACAAACGAAAAAAACGCAGAGAAAGAGAAAATGCAAAAACAACAGTTGGCAAAAACGCAGAGAGAGAAGGTGAGCGAGACTAAAAAGAAGAATAAGAACAAATAGTGGTCCAATCTTAATGTTTGAGGTTGAAGTTTCATCAATGGCTGAGCCTGTAAGTACCAAAAAAAAAAAAAACCTGAACCTATGAGAACTGTGATAACCATCCACAGTTTTCAAACCCTTGAGGTTGAACTACGATTTTCACAGTTCACTGAGTTTTTCATATATGCCGGTTTTTGAGGTTAAAAGAACCGTTTCGGTGAACGGTTTCTAGTTAACCCAATCGGACCGTACAGTCCGGTCTGGGTTTCATAACCTTGGTAAATTGAAGAATAAGCTCAATACGTTAAATATCAATGAGTGATAAAGAAGGTCTATTTCGAATACTTGAATCGAGATCTCCTGCTTCATCTGATTCATCGGAAGATGATTTTCTCTCCTGAACTAATTTTGGCTATCACTCTAATAGTAAGCCTTTTGATACCCCTAATATTAAAATTGGTTGTAGAGACTCTTGTTGCAATACTATTAATGTTCTCTCCAAAGGGTACCAAAAAAAAAATTAATGTTTTGACCAAAGGAGAAGAACAAGAAAATTTGCTTATAAATTTAATAAGCCAAATTGATAATCAAGACTTATTTTTGTTTTCATTTTCTTATCATTTTCATCTTTAATCAGGGTTTTCTTGAGCTTTTTAAGATACTCTTTTTTTTTTCTTTTTCATTTTTATTGACATAAAGATACTCTTCTTTTAATCCTGAACTAAAAGAAGAGTATCTTTATGTCAAAAAAAAAAAAAAAAAGACAAAAAGAAGAAGAGTATCTTAAAAAGCTCAAGAAAACCTTGATTAAAGATGAAAATGATAAGAAAATGAAAGCAAAAATAAGTTTTGATGAAACTTTGGAAAGATTTAATAAGAAGAAATCCAAGGAGATAACTATTAATGATTTACAACATAAAATTACTATTATTAAGAAAGAAATCATTGAGCTAAAAAAAAGATTTAAAAAATGTTACAAATGATAACTTTGACCTAAAACAAGAAATGTTACTTTTAAAAATTGATAAACAACTTGATAATGAACAATCTGATAGCAAGCTTGATGAGCAGAAAGAAAAAGACGCCCCCAACCATGAAGCTCCTCTTTCTAATACTACCCCTACTGATAATAGACTCAGTCCTATCAACGGATTGATCCCCCCAAAAAGGTTTTCAAAAGTTAAAATTGTTATCTGTCATGAATATGAATTCAATGTTGTTGCTATGATTGACTCTAGTGCTGATATGAATTGCATTCAGAAAGGAATAGTTCCTTCCAAATATTATGAAAAATCCATTGAGAAACTGTTTTATGCTAATGGTACCCAAATGAAGATTAAATATGAGATAAATACTGCTCATGTATGCCATGACAATGTTTGTTTTAAAATTCCTTCTGTTCTTGTTAAAAATATGACTGATAAAGTGATTCTCAGCATTCCCTTCATAAATACTTTATATCCTCTTCTTACTAAACATGATGGTATAACTACTAACCCTTTTGGGCAGAAAGTCAAATTCAAATTTGTTTCACAATTTGAAATTGATACTGATGCCTCTTTGAACCTGATTCATGCTAAAACCAAACACCTAAATTTTCTTAAGTAAGAGATTAGATATAAGAAGATTGTTCAACAACTTTCTGATAAAACATTACAATCCAAAATTGATAACTTTCATAAGACACTCATTAATGATGTTTGTTCTAATATCCCTAATGCTTTCTGGCATAGAAAAATGCATATTATTAATTTGCCTTATGTTAAAGATTTTAATGAAAAAAACAATTCCTACTAAGTCTCGACCCATCCAAATGAATGTTGAAACTGTTGAATTTTGTAAAAAAAGAAATTCAAGATTTACTTGAGATAAAGTTGATTAGGAATAGTAAGTCCCCCTGATCTTGTGCTGTTTTCTATGTTCAAAAAAATGCTGAAATTGAAAGAGGGATTCCTCCCCTAGTTATTAATTACAAGCCTCTAAACAAAGTATTGGAATGGATTAGGTATCCTATCCCTAACAAGAATGACTTAGTACAGAGGCTAAGTGACACTATCATATTTTCTAAATTTGATATGAAATCTGGGTTTTGGCAAGTCCAAATCAGTGAAGTTGATAAGTACAAGACTGCTTTCACCACCCTTTTTGGACATTATGACTGGAATGTTATGCCTTTTGGTTTTAAGAATGCCCCTAGTGAATTGCAAAACATTATGAATGATATCTTCAATTCCTTTAGTCATTTCACCATTGTTTACATTGATGATGTTGTTGTCTATTATAAATCCTTTGATGAACATTGGAAACATCTGTATTCATTCCTTGATACCATCAAATGCAATGGTCTTGTTGTCTCTGCTAAGAAAATCAAGCTATTTCAAACAAAAATCTGTTTCCTTGGCTATGACATTTCTAAAGAACAGATCGATCCCATTGACAAAGCCATCCAATTTGCTAATAAGTTTCTCGATGTCATTGTTGATAAAACTTAACTACAAAGATTCCTTGGGTCCCTAAACTACATTGCTGACTTCCATAAGGACTTGAGAAAGCAATGTAAGCCTTTATTTGATCGTTTACAGAGTGATCCTTCGCCTTGGACTGATATTCATACTTCTCTTGTCAAACAAATCAAGTCCCATGTTAAAATTCTACCTTTTCTTGGTATCCCTATTGTTAATGCTTTCAAAATTGTTGAAATTGATGCCTTTGACATTGGCTATGGAGGTATTCTAAAACAATGTGTTTCACTAAACTCATCTGAACAAATTGTTCGTTTCCATTTAGAAGTTTGGAATAATGCACAAATAAATTATAGTACTATTAAAAAAAAAATTTATTTGTAGTATTATGTATTTCCAAGTTTCAAAGTGATTTGGATATATCAAAAACTATAATTTACAATAGGTTCCAAAAATACATAAGTAGTTTCTAGGGCTCAAAATAATTCAAATATTCAGACATAATTCATATTCTTAACAATCTTTTACGACTTTGGCCACACTATATTCCCGTGACGGGGCATTAAATTCAGATGAAAATAATTTTGTGCTAATGTATATCCCCCATTAACTGTGTTCAGAAACACGATAGGCTCGTGATACCCCAAATAGAACTAGTTTCGATACCAATGAATAACCCTCATTGGCTAGGTATCATAATCAAAATATAGTCAGATTGTCTAAAATCATATACATCAAATTATAGTTCAAACAAAAATATATTTCATTCAATTACATATATAAAATCATATATTCAATAATCAAATATATTTGTGATAATTTTTTATTCTTTACTTTAAATCATTGTAACTAAAATAATAGAAATAAAATTGTAACATTTGTAAACTAATATTCAGTAGCTAAATTATAGTGATATAAGCAAAATAAAACTAATTAGGAGAAATGTTACTTACCTCCAAAAGTCATACTAAAAGGAACTTCTCCTTAACACTTTTTCTAAAATTCTTAGGGCCCGTTTGGTACATGTGTTTAAATATATGTTTTCAGTTTTTAAACAACATTACATGTATTTTCATACATTTTTTTACCCACATGTATTTTTAAAAAAACTGAAAACTGTTATTTAAACATACGTACCGAACGGATTCTTAGATATTATATAAAACAATTTTACAAGTACCATTTACTCAATATCAAATAATTTAAGAAAAACTTATAACGATACCAGTTAGAAAAAAAAATTACTAAAAATATCTAATAATTTATAATTTTTAACTCTTCTCATAAAAACAAAAATAGCATCCCAGAAGACTTATCCTATATTTCAAAACCATCATAATTTATATATATAAATTCTATCTCCTCGCTAAGCCTAACAAATGATTCACCGTTTCTCACATAAAAAATCCACGGTCATAATATTTTTGTTTCTTTACTTTAAGCCACTAATAGTCACCTAGGAATAAAGCCTATAGAATAGGCTATACATATATCGATGGGTCAAAAGTCATTTTGTAAAGGACACCACTAGGCTCATGTTCTTTTTTTTTTGTTTTTTTCCTTTTAATCTCCTGCCACCTGCCACCCCTGGTTCCCTTTTGATGAGGACAAATTAGGAAAATCTCCTGCCACATTCCCTCTTTTTCCTTTTTTTTACATCAGATAGTTGTCAGCATGACTTTTCCCTTTCACCAAATCCACAATTCGGTGCAACCTCTTTAAGGCAGAAACTTGTGCAGAACCTGACTCACCGTGCCTACCCTTCTGCAACTTCCATCCACACTTACACCCATGACACAACAATAGGCATAGGAAAAAAAATCAAAATATCGACACAGAAAAATCTGCAGGTACCCAGCGTTCAATAGGTGCTTGGTACTGTTGTGTAAATAATATTTTTTTTGCGATTAAATAATTTTACACGAATTTTTTTATTTTTTTATATATATTTTTATAAAATAATAACAATATTATTAAAAATCTCTTACCAAATAGTCATTTAATTATTGAAAATATATATCTAAACCCTTCTTTATTTACATCATAAAACTCATTTTATAAAACTTAGATTTGATGAAATATAAGATTTCTTAAGGCTTAAAAAATATCTATAATTATACGCTGATTTAATTAGCTTACATATGATTAGAGTTTCAACCTAATTTCTCTAAAAAATCTCTTAATAAAATTAATTATAAAATTAACCCTACAAACAGATTTACTTAAATACTCTACCATTAAAGTCTATATCTTTTTCTTTTCTTTTCTTTTCTCTTTTTTCTTCTTCTTTTTACCGAGTATGAGAATATATGTTTGCATGTTTAGGTAATGATATAACTAAAAGAATGAAGAAAAGATTATGTTTTGAAAATCATCTCCTTTTTTTATGTAGTTTGGTGAGTCTAACATAATGTTTAGTATTTCTGATAAAATCAAATTGAATTCATTATTTTCATGTCAAATCTTTTCATTGTCTGCATCTTTGCAAAGTTAAATTTTTCTCCCATTGTCAGAGTCATCAATTTATAATTTTTTTTTTTTTTTTTAGTTGAAGTTGATTTTTGTTTTTGGTTTTCAAATTTATTTTTCACATATATATAGATGCCAAATAGGATATAACAACATAATTTTAGTAATATAAGGATGAGGGAAATTGCTGTAAAATTTAGTACTCTTTTTTTTTTTTTTTTTTTTTGTGCTGAATAAAATTTAATACATCTTGATAGATGATTAACCTACATGAAATGTTTTAATTTAGGGTAAATTACAATTAGCATCCTGAAATTTAAGCTAATACTAAGCTGATCCAAAATATTTCAAAAATAACCAATTTGGTCCCCAAACCATATACTCTTAGAAATGAAATTTTTGTATTAAGCATATGGTTTAAGGACCAAATTAGTTAGTTTTGAAATGTCTTTGACTTATTTGGCTTTATCACAAATCTTAGGGATGTTGAATATAATTTACCCTTTAATTTAAGAAATAAACATGATCTTTTTTTTTTTTTTTTTATATATAGTTTTTTATGTTGAAAATGGCTGTAAATTTATTTTTTATAGATTAATTTTATTCTTGAAATTTTATATAATTTTCATTATTAAACGTTGAAAATTTTTTGGTCACTAAATTTTAGGTTTCGTCTTTGAGGACAGTTTTGTTTGGTACAATTTTTTGAATGTGTTTTTTTTTTTAAGAATTTTTTCTTATTCACTCGTTATAAAAAATTTCAAATTGTAGTTGAAAAAAATTACTTTTTCTACTTTAGTTAGGCAGCTCTTCACGTGCATATTCATCAAACTTTCAATTCTTTTTATTTGGTTAAAACTTTTTATTCTTTCTTTATTTCTATTTAAATGTTCTTTTTATTAAAGTTTATCATATTTTTCTCTCTCCACAAAATTTTGTCATTACTTTCTTATCTGTTCCAATCCCATCCCCATGTCTCCATCAAAGTCTATATCACTGACCTCCTTAGGTAGTTAGATCCCCCAAAACTATGGTGTCCTTGACAACGACTAGTCCTCCTCCTCTGCTCCTAGAGACGAATCCAGGAATTTGCCACTATGGCCGAAAACATGGAAGTTACAAATTTTTATCATTTAAAAATAACACCATTACCAAACTTTCTGTCAATGAGAGGCTATTAAGATCACTCGAAGAATTTTGAAGAATGGAATTCATCTAAAAAAAAATGAATTCCATTCTTCACGATAGAATAAAGGTAAATGCATGTTAAGACTTTTCAAATGGCCTATCCACTTATCTATTACCATGTTTTACTTAAATTCAAACACATTACCCATGCCATGTAGAGGCTAAGAGGCTTCATAAGTTGTGGGTTGGGCAAAACAACCAGACCCAATTTCTAATGTTTCTCAATCAATCATCATTTTCATGAATGAAATTGAATTCAAATTGCCGATATATGCATGAACTAAAACTCCACAAGTCTCCAAGTAGATGATTAGTGAGCTAATATCCATATCCACATTAATGAAAGAAACTAAAAATGATAAAGGTGAATATCTATAACCAACCTCAATTGCACTCATGCAGGGTCTTTTTAGCATTAGCTTATTTGATTTTTATGTTTAGGTGTCGTCTGATTGTATTTGATGAATTAATAAGTAATTTGAGCCACTTGGGTCATAATATATTTAATACCCTTTCAAACTAAAGGTAAAAACTTGAGTTTGAAATATCTTGCACGGCAAAATCTTGTGTCGATTGACATGATAAGATCTTGTATTGTTGACATGACATTGATGACGGTGCAAAAATCTAATGGTATGGCAAAATTTTTGAGCTAGATATATAAGATCCTATATCAAAATCTCGTTACCTTGTATAGATTTAAGCTGCCGATGTGACAAGCCATGAGGTTAGAGCTGACATAGTAGAGCACTAGCATTTGGAGGTATAAAAACCTCCTAGTTGCTATTTTAGCAACTAACAAGGCCAAATCGCCCCACATCCAAGGGTTGGTTTTTATAATTTTTTACTAACTGTTCATAAGGAAGTAAAACAAAAATATTATTTTAATGAGGGAAGAGAAACAAAAAGAGAGAGAGATGGAAAAGAAGAGAGAGAAACCAAATTTTTTATATTATTTGTTGGTATAATTTATATTATTTTATTGAATATATGTAAAAATAGAAACTAAAATGTTAGGTGAGTTGCAATAGTGTGAGCCATATGAACAAGAGGGTTGGCCCCCTGCCGTGTGTTTGTTAACAAGTCATTATCAAATAGACCCACATATCTCACTACACTTTCACCCCGTTGACAGAAAATTTTCATTAATAAGATAAATTTATTAGTTGAATTAATAGTGAGACTGAGAGAGAGTAGTTGAGAAAATTTGTAGCTTTAAAATGTTTAAAAACTATTAAAATGCAACTTGTTTTAAATAATGAAATCAAAGGATCTAATCTTTATCAAATTGTTTAACTCATATGTTACCTAAAAGGTATTGAACAAACTTTCAACTTGCCAACCATCATTCTTTTCTATGTAACCTAATCTTTCCATTTCAAAATTTTTTATGCAAATATAGGAATAAAAAAATAGAGATAATGGAATCTTTCCATTCTTTTGATGCCAACGATCTCTTGATCTAGCGGTATTTCCTGAGCTTCCTCTGAAGATTGAACAGAATTCAAACTTCAATAAACAAATTGTTATATATAATGAAGGTATATTTTCAACTTACTTTTGGCTTCATCTCAATATTTGGGAGTTGGGACCACCTTCTTCACATTTATCTCCACACAAAAGATATTCTAAAAGTTAATGATGTTTAAGGGTTTGATGGATTAAATAGACACATAGTGTATTACATATTTACGTATGGAAGAATGTGGTTATGTGGGTCAATAATTAATATAGTATAAGTGATTGAGTTTTATCATTTAATTTAAAACATTTTTGTAAAAATAATGACAATTGTATAAAAATAAAAATATTATACAAACTTAATTAACAAAATAAAATGATCACAGCTATCCATATTGACAATAAATAATGGTAATTGATAATAAACTATTATGTAAAATATGAAAACTTATAGAAGAAAATTATAAATCATCATGTATATTTGCATGTGCGTGTGAGTGTGTGTGTGTTTTATTTTGTCAACATTAAGATTCACATTAAAATAGTTCCTAGTTCCTAAACCAATGCCCTTAACATTTCCCTTTTATTTAATTTAAGTTTCTTAATGAAACCCTCAAAAATAAATTCCTAAATCCACAACTGTCCTTTAGTCCTTTGTTTAGGATTTGTTAATAAAATTCTTTGCATTCATCCCAAAAACATATAATCTGTCAAGGATGCGATGGACCACAAAGATTATACACCTCCCTAATTATACAAATCTATAGGTTGTATCCTTTTTATTTAGCTACAATTTCATCTTTTGTTGATCATATCTTCTCGGGAAGTGAGGTGATTTTTTTTTTTTTTTTTTCCTGCTTTTGCGACTTCCTAGTAGCTTGGTTAGGCATATGTTAGGTAATTGGGGACTAAGTTTTGCTACAAATTTGATAGTGTTTTAAAACTACAACTCTCACTAAAAAAATTAACATTACTATATATTTTGAAAATCTAATTATTGATTTGCATACTCTTTTTTTCAATTTTTTTTTAATTAGAAGAAAATATGCTTTGATTTTTAAGGTTAAAGATTAATTTGGGACACGTTCTACTTTGTCATACATATATTCTATATAAAAAAAAAAACAAAAAAAAATCATTTTTATATTTCTCTTATTTTATGTTGTATATATTAAGGCATATGAGAGTGACATATATTACCCTAAAAAGGAAAAATTATGCGATACTCTGGAAGTTCAATAACGTTGCACTCCTTTCTCTCACATGAATAGTGGGTCTTGCCATAAATTTTATGAATGGGTCTACCATTATGTATGAGGAGGGAGAAGGAAATTATTGTACCCCTAAAATAGTATGTAATTACCAAAAAGAGTAACATTAATTATCTAATTGATTTGTATATATTTTTATAAAACTATCGTTATATTCTTGTGTGTAATCTTTAATTTACATAACAAAAATCTTGATTTACAATATTTAAAAACATTAATTATGATTAATACAATTTAAATGATAATTATATACTTGACGTAATGGAAAGAATGGGTTCTAGTTAGCTCAACTAGTAAAGTCTCTGATGATTGAATAAGAGAACTGTGATTTAATTTTCGCTTACACCAAAAATTGATTGGTGTTTTGATCTAATGATAAAGAGTTATTATCAAGAGTGAACACCATAAGTTGAAACTCTAAAAAAAAAAAACTTTTTTAGAATATCTAGCTATTCTCTAGGATGTATGCAATCTCTCGTCCTACACTCACCAAGTTATTATAGGAAGGAATCCTATGAAAGTGGCTCCAAGATCTGTAAGAGTTTTTAAACCTATAATCTTATAGATATCATGAGGTCTTAGAAATCACTAAGTCAACCTCTTGGAGTTTGAAAACATATGTTTTGAACTGTATTATTTTGTAAAATTGAAAATTATTAATATATTTAGTTGAGCCATTGAATATATAATAATCATAAATTATATAGATAATGACAAGGATGCAATGGACCACAAAGATTATATACCGAGTAATTCTAGGATCACTAATTATTTCACAATTTTTTTGCCATAACTCTAACGTGACAGATTATGAGTGGTTAACTATCACTTACACATGGACCAACCATTTTTTTTCTTTACCAATCACACTCTGCAATGTCACAATTGTGGCAAAAAGTTATGAAAAATTATGTGGTTTTAGACTTTTCCTTATATTCCTCCCCAATTATACAAATCTTTAGGTTGAACATATCTTCTTGGGAAGTGAGGTGATTTTTTTTTTTTTTTGATTGTGCGACTTCCTAGTAGCTTGGTTAGGTGTATGTTAGGTAATTGGGGACAAATTTTTGCTACAGATTTGATTGTGCGACTTCCTAGTAGCTTGGTTAGGTGTATGTTAGGTAATTGGGGACACATTTTTGCTACAAATTTGATTGTGGTTTAATGCTATAACTCTCATTAAAACAAATTAATATTGCTACATATTTTAAAATTTTAATTATTAAATAGGTCCCGTTAACGAGAAAATACAACATGCCATGTATGAGAGGGAGGAAACATAAGCTTGATGCATGGTATACAACACCTATTTAGAAAGAATTATGGGGTCCACCTCTTGGCAACGTCTCCTGGCAGTTTGGAAACTCTTCGTTCGTTCTCGGACATTTCTTCCTCCTTGGCGTGGGCCTTGGGCTTGATATGAAATTGGCTGGGGTTGCCAAATTCTTTGGTCCCACAATAGCCCCTCAAAATCCTGTTGTCCGGTTCCTCGGGCGGGGAGGAGGATTTTGATGTCCTCGGGCTTATGTTACGGCCAGTCAAGTCTTGTCTCCCATGAGCGCCAGAGCCTCTTCACCTGCCCAAGGCATGCTCTTGGCGTTTCGGTGTACGAGGCGCGCTGTCATTAATACTTTTGTGGAACGACGTGGATCGCTTCAGTATACGAGGCGCGCATTCATTGGTATGAAGCGATGTGGATCTAGCAGTTGGGGGTTTCCTTGGAAATTGGGCGGGACTTATTTCGCTTGTAATTCTCTCTTTGAGCTTCGTGCGAAGTAAGTTCCCCTTAGATTTCGCCTTTTATATAAGGCACCTTGGGAGAATCGTTCTTTTACATCTTTAAACCCCTGAGTTCTGCAGGAGCTCTTAGTTCCCCCCCCCCCCCTCTCATGAACCAAGAATGCCACCTAGATCTTGGATGTCATAGCTGAGGCAAAGGAAGCAGAGGCCAAAGATTTTCCTACCTTTCAACCGGGAAGAAAGAAAACTCTCCTCCTTCGGCCAGGAACCGTAGCAGGCGTAGATTGCGTCAGGCTTTTGATAAGCCTCCAAACGCTAATCAAGAATGTATAGGAGTTGGCTAAAGAGGAAGGGGAAGAAAGTGAAGCGAAGTTAAGGGAAGCAATTGAGATATTAAAGGGGGCCACTTTCACCACTGTAAGCAGTTTGGGCCACCTTCGCCGCCACAAGCAGTTGGCGAGACTTTTGGAGGACGATTTTTTAGAAGTACAAATATTAGCTTCTGGATAAGAGTACGCTTCAGGGTAGCCTCAGCAAGTGGGAACCAATTCGGGTGCTTCTGCCTCCTTTTCTTTCTCATCGTCAGTACCATCCATACTGGCTCGATTGCTGCTGGAACGAGGCCGTGAATCTACCATTCCCATCGGCGTTCTCTTTTTGTAGTTAGCTTTAAAAGAAGCATGCCTCAGTCTCTCTTTTTATAGTTAGCTTTAAAATAAGTCTGCCTCAGTTGTTCTGTATATGATGTATCTTTCTTTTATTTAATAAAAAGTACTGCAATTTTTACTTTGTGAATTTTCTTTTTTTCTGCAGCGAGTACTATGTTAATGAGTGTGTTGCTGTTTTTGTTGTTGTTTGTTGTTTTTCTTTTTTTTATTGGCACCTAGAACTGATGCTGTTGTTGGCAACAAAATGTTGTCATCCTGACTTTAACAAAGCATGCAGTAGCACTTGGCTGCTAATTTTAAATGGTTTAACTATGTAGGAACAACCGAGAACGTAACCATGTGCTTTATGTCGCAAACTATGCGGCCATTAGAGAATGTTGGATTTAATGTAGGTGATCTGAGGAGGCCATAGTGCGTTATGGCTCTGTTCGACATTTATAATGACGTCGGAGTGTCTGTTTTTCCCAAGCGTCTGGTCCGAGGGCCCAAGCGTAGCTAAGGCTATGCTTAACATTTAGCAGAAGGTCTGAGGGACCCATCATACCTAAGGCTTTCCTTTTATTGAATGGGTAACAAAAAGTGTTAAACCCCTAATGCAAATTTCCTCATAGGTTTGTGGTCTGAAGGGTTTACATCTTTGTCGAATGGTGAGAGGGTAGGTGATCCGAGAAGGCGGACTCCTTTTAGATTCTGGTCGTCACCCAAATAGATACTTGAAGTAATTAATCTCTTCAAGGGCTGTGGTCCGAAGATCCATACAGGACCTTTATTCTATCCAATACTGAGATACTTGTCAAGAATTATTAGTTTCCCCATAGGTTTGAGTCCGAGGACCATGCAAGACCTCGGTTCTATCTAATACTTAGATAGTTGGTAGTGTGTGATAATTCCTCTAAAGTAAGAGGTCTGAGGAGTTTACATTTTTGCTGGATGGTGAAAGGGTGGGCGATCTGAGGAGGCGGACTCCTTTTAGATTTTGCTCGTCACTCAGATAGATACTTGAAGTAATTAATCTCTTCAATGACTATGGTTCGAGGATCCATACAGGACCTTTATTCTGTCCAACACTGAGATATTTGTCAAAAGTTATTAGTTTCCTCATAGGTTTGAGTCCAAGGACCATGCAAGACCTTAGTTCTACCTAATACTCAGATAGTTGTCAAAAGTTATTAGTTTCCTTATAGGTTTGAGTCCGAGGACCATGCAAGACCTTAGTTCTGTCTAACATTTAGATACTTGTCAAGAGTTATTAGTTTCCCAATAGGTTTGAGTCCAAGGACCATGCAAGACCCTGGTTCTGTCTAATACTTAGATAGTTGGTAGTGTGTGATAATTCCTCTAAAGTAAGAGGTCCGAGGACTCATCATAGCTAAAGCCCCGTTTAACTGTTTCAGTAGATCAGAAGATATCAGTATATACCTTCTAGAACTAGTCCCATCGCGGAGCTCCCTTGAATCGCTCCGCGTGGCTGTCCCTTCCTCTAATGGAGGTCCAGCGGGGCCGGCCACTAGATTCGCGAGGATCTGACCCCTGACGGGGGTACGGGGCACGCACATGGTGCTAGAAGCCCCTAGAACTGTGCACCATTTAGCAGTTCTCCCCGTATAATACAGTAAACCGGCCACCATAACCTCTTCGTCGGGGACTCTTGTTGATGGGGGCCTGATCCTACCTTAACCAACTGTTGCACTCATTATCACACAAGCAATTCCCACAGATGGAGCCAATTGTAAGGTCCCGATTTTCGGATTGGGCCCAAAAAGCGAATGGGATCTAGGCCCAACGGACATGGTACAATGAATTTGTAGAGAGTAGGTTAAAGAGTTAGGCTTTAATGAGTTTGACAACGGTTAATGTGGATGTAAGAGATGATTGAGTAGGAATTAGGGACACAGAGCTGGATGGACTCATGATCCAAGGAGACGAACTCACCATCCGAGGATGTGAACTTCTATCTAAGTTGATTAAACAGAGCACAAAAGGGGGATTGGGATCGCTACAGTGTTCTCCTATCACTCTCCGGTTGTCGTTGCCCCCTTCCCTTGTGGAGGGCCTCTTACCTTATATAGTTCTCTTTGGACCATGCTGGTCCTACACTTGTTAATCATCTATGCCTATACTTGAGTGCACGTTTCATCAGCCGTTCCTTTTGACGTTCTATGAGTTGCAATGACCCAGATAGCACTGTTCAGGGGTCATGTCCACATAAATGGGGCCAAGGTGTTAGCTGTGGGTATTTAATGTGGAGGTGTCAGCTTATCCTGGGATTGCCCCTCCACTATGCTCCCATGGCTATCTCATTGCACTTGCGCTTTCCCTTGGGACACTCTGGGAGACTACCCTTAGTGGCGTGCCGCTTTCTTCTTCCGTGATCTCGGTCTGTCGAGAATAGGATTGTCCTTAGCAACGTCTCCTGGCAGTTTACACCCTCTTCGTTTGTCCTCGGACATTTCTTCCTCCTCAACGTGGGCCTTGGGCTTGATATGAAATGTGCCGGGGTTGCCAAATTCTTTGGCCCTACAATAGCCCCTCAAAATCCTACTGTCCGGCTCCTCGGGCGGGGAGGAGGATTTTGATGTCCTCGGGCCTATGTCACGGCCAATCAAGTCTTGTCCCTTGTGAGCGCCAGAGTCTCTTCGCCTGCCCAAGGCACACTTCTGGCGTTTCAGTGTACGAGGCGCGCTGTCATTAATACTTTTATGGAACGACGCGGATCGCTTCGGTATACGAGGCGCGCATTCATTGGTGCCTTTATGAAGCGATGCAGATCTAGCGGTTGGGGGTTTCCTTGGAAATTGGGCGGGACTTATTTCGCTTGTAATTCTCTCTTTGAGCTTTGTGCGAATTAAGTTCCTCCTAGATTTCGCCTTCTATATAAGGCACCTTGGGAGAACCGTTCTTTTACATCTTCAAACCCCTGAATTCAACAAATATTAAATAAATAAATAAAAAAATCCTCACTACCTCAGTGCCTCGCAGATTCACAAGTCATTAAACAATTTAAACTAAAACTAAATCAAACCTAAAGGCTAAAAGGAAATAAGAAACTCATTTACTCTCCCCAGCCATCGCGGTCTATCCCCGTTTAGCAACACTAACAACAACCACAACTGAACTCCACAAGCTTTATGTTGTAAAACTTTATGTATTTGCGTTTTTTTTTTTTTAATTTTTAATTTTTTATTTTTGTTGTTGTTGTTGTCAATATATAAAATTTTCTTTTTATTAGATTGTGTAATTTATGTTTTTTGAGGAACACCATGGAAAAAATTCCTAGAGCCGCCACTACCATGAAGGAGAAGGGGGAAAAAAGAAATCTTAACTAAAAGATAAAGATGAAGTTTAGAGCATTGGCATTGGGGGTTGTAAAATCCCGAAATTGTAAATTTTAGCATTAAAACCATAAAAATATGCATTATCTAGAACTCTAATTGTAAACAAATTTACAATTGTGCTACAACACCATCTTATAAATAAGATGGTACTATAGCAAGATGGTATTTTTTAAAAATAATATTTTATTGAGTTTAATTTAGGCATTGGGTTATATTATATTTTATTGTGTAGATGTATTATTTTAATGTGTTGTATGGTAAAATAAAAGTTGGGCTGTTAGATGTATTGTAAAATGGTATGCTATAATAGATAAAATAAGTTTTGAGATGATAAAATGAGATATTTTTTAAAATATTGGATGCTAATGCTGGAAGCCATAGGATGGGAAAAAGGTCAAAATGGAGAAAATGATAAAAATAGGGAGATGGTAAAAATAGTTGAAAGGGTATTTAAGTAAAAGCCTGTTATTTCCTATGCTGCCTAACACACATCACACGAGTGTTGATGTTTTGGTTGATTTCCCCATTAAAGTACGGCTAGGAACTAACACAAAGGTTTAAAGCTTTCGCTAGACTAACAAGACTTAGGCCGTTTTGATAGTTTACCGTCTGTGATCTTAAACCTGTTAGTACACTAGAATTCCAATGTTAACTTAACTAACTAATCTCTCAAAAAAAAAAAAAAAAAGTACGGCTATTTCAGTAAAAGCACGCAACTAATTAACAAGTGCCAAATGCAAACTTAACAAAAGCCTTATTGAATTGCACACACTTTTTCATTTTTTATTTAGAGAATTAGGGATACAAGAACATGTGATTTTTTTAAATTAGAAGAAAATATGCTATGATTTTTATGGTTAAAGATTAATATGGGACATGTTCTACTTTGTTATACATATATTCTATATAAAAACAAAAAACAAAAAAAATTCATTTTATATTTCTCTTATTTTATGTTGTATGTGCTAAAGCATATGAGAGTGACATATATTACCCTAAAAAGGAAAAATTATGCAAAATGTAGGAAGAAATGATATGTTCACAATATTTTTACAATAAATCCTAAGTGTCGGGTTGTTACTGATTGTTATTGTTGGGTTAAAAAAGTAATCTCAGTGTTAAATTCAAATTTGAACTAATAACAACTAACCACCTATGATTTGTTGTGAAAATGTTGTGGACGTAACACTTCTCAAACTCAGGAAGTTCAATAATGTTGCACTTTCTTCTCTCACATGAATAGTGGGTCTTGCCATAAATTTTATGAGTGGGTCTACTATTATGTAAGAGGAGTGAGAAGGAAATTATTGTACCCCAAAATATTATATAATTACCAAAAAGAGTAACATTAATTATCTAATTAATTTGTACACATTTTTATAAAACTATCATTATATTCTAATGTGTAATCTTTAATTTATATAACAAAAATATTGATTTAAAATATTTAAAAACATTAATTATGATCAATACAATTTAAATGATAATTATATATGGAAAGAGTGAGTTCTAGTTAGTTCAACTAGTAAAGTTTTTGATGATTAAATAAGAAATTTGAGGTTTAATTCTTGCCTACACCAAAAACTGATTGATATCTTAGTATGATGATAAAGAATTATTATTAGGAGCGGACGATATAAATTGAAATTTTCTAAAAAAAAATACTTGATGGAAATAAAATATGTTTTTATTTTTTATTATTTTTTATACAACAAAGGTGTTCAGATATCTTTGAATATTTGATCGGGTGTATGTAGTCCCCAGTCTTACACTCACCAGGTTATTACAAGGAGGAATCCTATGAAAGTGGCCCCAAGATACTGGCAAGTTTTCAAACCTAGTATCTCATTGATATCATGAGGTCTTAAGAAACACTAAGTCAACCCATTGGGGTTCCAAAACACATGTTTTGAATTGTTTGTGTTATTTTGTAAAATTGAAAATTATTAATATATTTAGTGTGCGTTTGACATGGATTATTTTTGCCAACTTATTTTACTATTTAGCTTATTTTTGCTACTATTCATGGGTCTCATTGTACTATTTCGGTTAATTTTTACCTTTATATACAATATTTTCAGTAAAAAAATTTCAATTTCAACAAATTAAGCGGATCCCAAATAGACACTTAGTTGATCCACTGAATATACAACAATCATAAATTATATAGATGATAAAAGTACAACATTATTTATAGATGTAAAGCTGTAAACCATTCAAAATTCAAATAAATCTATAAAGACTATACCAATACTAAATTCTTGAAAAATAATGAATTTCTTCTTCAAAGAAAAAAGAAAAAAAAAGAAATGATGAATTTATTCGAAATTAAAAGCATATATCAATTAAAGAAAAAGTGTAAAATATTTTTGCCCAATGTCATGGAAAGTTTACAGTAGAAGTGTCACAAGGGACACCATAAAAAAAAAAAAAAAAAGAAAAAAAAAAAAAGAAAAAAGAAAAAGAAAAAGAAAGAAGTGTCAAGAGAGAGGCACAAAGAGAGGAAAAAGTCTAAAACTCAGAAGCAGGTGTCCTATTTCATTTCTTTATTTTACTGACTTACCTTTAACCAAACGGCTTGTTACCTTTGACCTCTAGCCCAACTAATTAAACTCTAAAGCAACACAACCTGAGACTTACAGTTACAGATGACACAAAAGATTGATGAGAAGACAGCAGCTAGTTGTACTTATAAAAACAATTGTCTGATTCTGGGATCTTTATATATATAAGCCGAAAAACGTTGGTCAATACTAATTCATTCAGTGTGGCACCAAAACCAAAAGCAACCATGACTCATTTCAGAAATGGGTTGCTTCTACTTCTTCTTCTACTGGGTTTAGTAGTAGCAATCTCAGCCACAAACTCCTCAACAATTGTCACTTCTCTACCTGGTTATTCTGGTGACCTTCCGTTCACCCTTGAAACTGGGTAAGTTCTTATCATCATCATTTTAGTTCTAGCTCGGTCAGTTTCACCAATGTCACTCTTTTTGTGTGTGTTAAAAGAGCTCGGTCAGTTTCACACCTTCTCATTGAGCTGGCCCCCCTATGAGAAAAGCTTGGCCCCTCCTCCAATACACCAACCATAAAATTCGCTACCGCAAATCACTACTTTTCATCTTTTGACTTTACCTTTCCTCCTCTAAAACACGTCAGCCATATTTCACATTCTTTTTCTGAGACTATATCCTTTAGCTAATCAAGGAACTATGCTGTACTAGTGTGGGAATTATCCCTACTTTTCATCTTTTCACCTTTCCTTTCCTCCTCTAAAACAGCCATATCCCAAATTCTTTTTCTGGAGTGAGACTATATACTATAGCTATTCAAGGAACTATGTTGTAATAGTGTGGGAATTATCATGAGAGTAGAGAGACTGTGAGGCTAATGGGCATCTTGTTGAAGAAGTCCACACTCTCCTATCCATGTGCAGGTCTTGGGGTTTTAGTATAGTCTCTTGTTAAGTATGTTAATGGGGTAGCCCAGCTATTAGCTTCTTATGCTGGGTAGTCAACGAGGATAATATTGCCCGGATAGAACTAATTCCTCTGTTTTCAGCAACCCCTAGATGCTGATGTACTTGTTCGTTGTCTCCAAAAAAAAAAAAAAAAAAAAAAAAAAAAAATTTTTTTTTTGATTACAAGATAGAATTTTTATTTTAACTTAATTTAAGTAAGTATATATATATATATATATATATATATATATATATATATATATATATATATGTGTGTGTGTGTGTGTGTGTGTGAATCTCTTTCCTGGAGTTTTAGTATAGTCTCTTGTTAAGTATGTTAATGGGGTAGCCCAGCTATTAGCTCCTTATGCTGGGTAGTCAACGAGGATAATATTGCACGGATAGAAGTAATTCCTCTGTTTTCAGCAACCCCTAGATGCTGATGTACTTGTTCGTTGTCTCCAAAAAAAAAAAAATAAATAAATTAATTAATTTTTTTTTTAATTACGAGATAGAATTTTTATTTTAGCTTAATTTAAGTATATATATGTGTGAAACTCTCTCTTGGAGACTTGAATCCCAATTTTGAATTTATTTTTGACCATAATAGTTGAATTTGATTGAATTTAATTACTATTTATTTTATGGTTGCTTATAGTGACTTTGTTATATATAATTTCTCTAGATATTATTTCTTGTAAATGTAGTCTAATTTTTGTTAGATTTAATATTTTTTCTTTTTCTAAAACTGGTGTTGGAAGACACATATGTATATATGTCATACTTTGTATTTTTCTTGAGTTGTAAATCAATATGATATTGTTACCTCGACCCTCTGAGCCAAAATTTTTTGGCTACGCTCCTGAATAGATGCATTTACAATTAAACACATTTTTTTATTATAAAAATATAAATAATTAGTCAAATTATTTATTAAAAAAATGTAACATATGCATACGTAAAAGATACATTTAAAATTAAATAAAATTTTATCATAAAAAATAAACAATTAGTCAATTTTTTTTAAAGTAAACGTAATTAGTCACATATTAAAATTCTTACTTAAATTTAACACTATTTATGATAATTTTTTTCTTCTAATTTTTAATAAAATAGAACGTGTGGTGATCTTTGTTGCGTGATGATTTTTATTGAGTATATGTGATTTGTTTTTATTTATTTATTTATTTTATAGTTCATTAATATTAGATTCTTAGTATTTTGCACTCATTAGCTCACTTAACACAAAGATTAAAAAATTTAAGTGGATAAATAGTACAAACTTAAGTGGATAATTATGGTGTGATCTCCACATATATTTAGATACATGATACAAAATTGGATTCAAATTTCAAATTCTAATTGAACTTTCTCTAAGTTTCACCTAATAATATATATATATATATATATATATATATATATGATTTTCTTCAAATTTTATCCGTGGCAAATTAAGCTTGCCAGAAGAAGCAATTGCAAGTTCCTTTTTGTACTTTGTTAATAGGGTCAATATCTATAATTCTTACCACAAAATTGGTTCTATAATGCTATACAACTTCCATTATTTTATCATTTTATTTAAATATTATTATTTTTATTTTAAAAATTTTCTTTATTAATAGAAAAGAGAAAAAAGTAATAAATTAATTTCAAATTTTTTTAGAAAGTAATAAAAACTTTTTTGGCATTTGGAATATCTAATATAGGTTCTATTATTTCACCACTTTATTTCAATATTATTTCTTTATTTTTACTTTTTTTCTTTATTAATATAAGAGGGAGAAAGTAATAAAATAATTTCAAATTTTTTTTAGAAAGTAATAAATTTTTTTTTTTTGGCATTTGGAACATCTAATATGGGTGTTTTTTTGTTTGTTTGTTTGTGTTTGGTGTGCTAAAATTCATCACATTGCCCTTGAATTTTATCATCTAAAAAAATGTTAATAATGCATAAATAGTAGACACTAATTAATTAATTTTTTTTGGTTGGATATTGTTACATGTAGATACATTGGTGTAGGCGATAATGAGACCGTACAAACATTTTACTACTTCATTGAGTCCCAAAGGAGCCCTTCACGAGACCCTCTGATGTTATGGATGACTGGAGGCCCTGGTTGCTCTAGTATCGCTGGTTTTATGTTTGAAAGTGGTATATACATGCTACTCTTACTCATTCTTTAATTTGTTCATTTTAATGATAAATTAATTAGGTATAAAATTAAAATATATATCATAGTGGCCGTCATATCCATCTTTATTAGAGGTTAAATGCTTCATTAAAAAAAAACAAAAAAAAACTAAAACTAAAACTAAAAGAGAATTTTTATTGTAGTCTAGTTCCTTATTTTGATAATTTGTTTCACTATAACTTTTTCTAGAAAAATGTATCTCCACCTTTCTCATTTTTTACAATTGGTTGTGAATAGAGTAATATTACTCTTACACATACCATCATCTATATTGTTTTATTATACACCAATTATTATAGGTCATATCAATAATTATGAAAATATTTGTATGTATAAACTAATTGTAAGAGCATTCTCATCGAGTTACTTAAAACCTCAAAAAATGCAAAATAGATAACACTATTCAAGTATTCCAAAAAAGAAGAAGAAGAAAAGATAACACTATTAAAACTCACACACACAAAAACCATGCATCTGGCAATCCATTTTGCAAAGCAAATTTTTTTTTTTTTTTTTTTTTCAAGTACAACATGCTAAAGTGTCATGATTATTTACATATCCAATGAAGCATTGTGTATGTTTTTTTTTACAACTTACAACTTGCTTGTGTACATTAAAATATAATATTATTTTAATGTAGTGTATTGCAAAATAAAAATGAAATATAGAGGAGGGTTGTAAATTAAAATAAATAAAATGGATTTTTCATAAATAAAATGTTTTTTCGTTTTTTTTTTTTGGGCATAACGGGATGGGAATTCTCTTACCACTTATTTTATCCCACCAACCCACACCAGTCCCACCAAAATGGATCACATTTGGGTTAACTTAGTTGAATTTCTAGACTTGGGTTGATTTAGGAGTTGGTTTTGGGCTTGGACTTGTCTTATTATTTAAGGGCCTCGTCCACACAGAGCAGTCTTTTCTAAAAACCCTATAAATCTCCAAGTAATGACTCGTACCTTCTAAAGCCGAGATAAGTATTTCCAAGTTCCAACTATTCTTAAGATTTATGTGAGTTTAAACTCGAATCTTTGAATTCCTGATAAATTAGATCTCAATGTTAGTAAGGGTTAACAATTTAGTTATAAATCTTAATAATTTTATATTAGTTTCATGAGGTGAAAACAATATATTCACGGTAGGTGAGACTTGAAGAAGAAAGGTCAACTAGTTTTGGGCATGATTTATTATAATTCTAATTAAGTAAGGTAGAGGGTATTAAAATTCTTAACTTTTAAATGAGACTTTAGAATCACATGGATTGTGATAATTGAGATATTTCAAAAATTTTAATTTTCTTTTATAAATATGATAGAACTTTAACTTACGGGGTTTGTTTTATGACGATTGCTTTTTTTCATTGGGAGACACTAATTGATTTATGGTGTATGTGAGATTTGAACTCCTAAATCTTTTAATCGAAGATAATAAACTTTTTCCAATTGACCTAATTGGAATTAAACCTCCTAATTTTGACAACTCTTGAAAATATTAAATTCTCACCTCATATTTGTGGCAACCAAACACAATCTTGGGGGTGGGGAGGAAAATTTGTAAAGGATTCAAGATTTCAATTAGGTCATTGTGGCAACATATATTGTGTGTGATTCACAAATGACATTTCCTTTATGAAGAACAATCTTCTAAATGTATATCTCATATAATATAGGTCCTATAACCTTCACACTTGGAGATTACAATGGGAGCCTACCAACACTTAAAGATAACCCATGGGCATGGACGCAGGTATGAATTTAATTGCGTTAATTTGATCTTTATGCATATTTTATGTCAACCTAATTGTGACAAAATTTTAATCTATCTTACTAAAATATGATGATGGTTTTCAGAGTCTTAATATCATATATATGGATGGACCAGTCGGTGCTGGATTCTCTTATTCAGAAAGCTTAGATGGCTATTATTTGGACGATTATGAATTTGCGGCACAAACTCAGGAGTTTCTACGAAAGGTGTGTAAGAAAGTGGATACTAATAGAATATATTTGGCTAAAAAGATGCTTTTTTAATCAAATTTTATCTAGTAATTAATTTCAAAATTTATTCAATATGCAGTGGTTGGAATTGCACCCTCAATTTTTGGAAAGTAAAATCTATATTGGTGGTGACTCGTATTCTGGCATACCTATTCCAATCATTGTGCAAAATATGGTGATAGGTAATATCTATGGAAGAGGATCAAAGTTTTCTTGACTTAAACTCTTTTTATGTCTTTCTTTTGTTAAAGACCCAAGTCATCAATACTTGGCTTTCCTAGCCTAATAATTAGGTAAAGTTACTGAAAATAATGAAAAAATTTGGTGAAAGGTCTCAACTTTTCCTAGCCTTTTTTTTTATAGTTATTATATATTTGATTTTTGTAGTTGGGTCTCCCTCCAAAACTTTAGGGCTTCATTCTCCTCAATAAGTCTAGCTAGCCTCACCCAAATAACAACTATCCAATCCAAAAACTTAACAAAAATAATAAAAACATTCACAATAGTAATTGTATTTTAGCAAAATAAATTAGTTTACCACCAAAGAACCAAAAAATTGTGTGTTATTGGAAAAGTTAAAACTAATTTTTTTGGCAACTACAGTAAACTGGTATAAATATCAGTTGACTGTAGCAGGTTGGTAAAAATAAAATAAAATATTTTATTAAGATTATATCTCTTCCTTCAATTAAAAAACTCAAATTATCTCTGTTCATTTATTATTTTAATGAGTTGTTTATATTATTTTAAACAAAGTGATAAAAAAATAGAATATTTGATATTGAGTGTATTGTAAAGTGAGATGGTAAAATAGATAAAATACCTATTTGAGGTGCTAAAAACTAAAAGTTTTAGCACCACCACTGTAAATGCTCTGACTTAAAAAAAAAAAAAAAAAAAAAACACCTAGCCAGCCTGGTATTAAAAAAAAATATATTTCGTATTCGTTTTTGTTTTTATTGGTAAATAATTGCATCTTAATGTATTTAGAAATAACAATTTTGGATATTTATAATTTTTTAATACTATATGAATGTCTATTTGGAGGGTTTTTTTTTTTTTTTTCTCTTTAAACTCCGGCCCCCTTAACTTAAAATCCTCAGTCCGTCCCTATTTTATATCGAGTGGTACCTCCCCAAGCCTTGGAGCTTGGTGGTTTTTTTTTTTGGGGGGGGGGGTGGCTGTAGTATGGTTTCAAGTAGTAGTAGAAGCATTTCTATCCAAAAAAAAGAAAAGAAAAAAAAAATACAAATAAAAATAACAATTACTACTAAATAAGGAAACCTACCGAATTTTTTGCTAACAGATGAACTATGATATATGCTTATAAAGTCATCACGGGACTTTTATTTAATAATTTTAAAACTTGGTTTAAAATAAGTAAGATCCTCTATTTTTTTTTTTTTTTTAAAAAGCTATTTCATAATTCAAATTAAATATTACAAATCTAAAAATATATCTAAAAGACTAATATGGTAATACCATATTAGCGTGGCTACACACTTAATGAGGTACGAAAATAGCCTAAATTGACCTGCCCTTATTATCACACGAATTACAAAAGCCAAGTAGCATATACATTTTTTTTTTTTGTGTGTGTGTGTGTGCGTGTGTGTGTGTGTGGGGAAATGAAACACTTATAACTTGCTAATACTCTTTCTAAAATTGGCATTTGATTTCATCATGGTGTTGCAGCTAATGAAGCTGGAAGCTTGCCACTAATAAATCTCAGTGTAAGTGATCTAACATTCCCCCCCCCCAAAAAAAAGGAAAACGACTTTAAAATGTTGTTCCTAGAAAAACTTTATACTTTTTTCATTTTTTTCTCAAAATTCTTTGAAGCATATTCTGCATTTCGAAGTTTAGTTGATTAAAAATAATGTAAAAATGTCATCAGGGATATGTGCTTGGGAACCCAGTGACAGATTCATTCACTGACGTGAATGCAAGAATCACTTATGCTCATCGTCTGTCACTCATATCAGATACACTCTATGAGGTAAATTGATGTTTGACAATAATGAGTGCTTTATCCAGTCAGGCTCAAAGCAAAGATTGATTTCTTTTGTTATTACTGCCAATTAAATTGTTGCTTTATGGTTCTTCAAACATAATATAATGCAAACATTTACTTCATAAAGCAAAACACTTGCTATGCATTATATTACATGTTAGAGTCACAAGCAACCTTATTTGTTTAAACACTGCCTGGTTCAGTGGTTCTAGCAGATTATTATATTGTATTCACTCTTGTAAGTTGTGCTTTTAAGCTTCTATGGTGTAAGCTTGTAAGTTGTGCTTTTAAGATTATTTTCAGTTGTTTTTCATTTTTTGCCTTTCTGATAGTACTTCCTATTAGCTTGTATTGTTTCTTACTACTAATGAATCTCTTCCAATCAATGCAATTTCATCCCAACTCTTTATCTTTCATGCTTTACAGTCAGCCAAAAATAGTTGCAACAGCAATTATGTACATATAGATGCTAGCAATTATCAGTGCGCATCAGATGTTGCTGCTATTGACGCGGTTAGAAGATTAAAACATTGTCCTTATTTAGACTTATTACATCATAAAACTTCCATATTCACTAAGAATTGGGTTGTCATTTGAATTTGCAGCTGACAAGTGACATAAATTTGGTACAAATTTTGGAACCATATTGTAGCAATGCAATCCCAGAACCAAATGAAGATGTAGAGTCGGTTCGGAGATTTCTCACAAAAGTTTCTAGTCCTTCTGCTACACATTGGTGTCGTGTAAACCCCCCTCTCTCTCCCTCTCTCTCTCTCTCTCTCAAACAAATTGTGTTGTGTATACCTGTATGTGTTATTTGTATCAGCAAATATCTAAGATATTGGTTTAATTACTTTCAGAGCTATAATCATATGCTCTGCTACGTCTGGGCGAATCATAAAAGTGTCCAAGAGGCTCTTGGTATTCGACCGGTATGTGCACTCTTAATCATATATCATAATAACTAGTCATAACACAGAATCACTATAAGTCTATAACCATTTTTGTGATGCTAAATAGGGGACGAAACACTTTTGGCAATACTGTAATACCACCTTAGCTTACACCAAGTCCGTCACTAATGTTGTTAGCTATCATCGAAATCTCACCAATGCGGACCTACGACTTCTGGTATACAGGTAAATCCAGCTGGATACTTTGCTCTTCTGTTTTCATTGTTCATGGTGACATACCAGGTTTATTGCCCAAATTCCTCACTTAAAAACTGCAAATAAACTTTTCAACAATATTCAAAATTGACAAAATCTATTAGTTATTGAGCACATCCAATTGGCTTTGTCTCTTTATATGGGCTAGAGTCTCAGAAATTCTATCTAGGCAACAAAAGTTCAATTCCTTGTTATTAATTTTCTTTTATTGGGATTAAGGCATACCTTTACTTCTGCCATCTAAATTTGACTGATCTACCAGCATGTGCACAACAATAATAGTGCAAGCAAATCTCAATTAGCAAAACTACTGAAAATATAAGTTAGCAATATGCACTGGATCCTATTAGATCTCTGCGCTAAGCATGCTTGAGTGAGATTAGCAATAGGATGAGTGACCTCTCAAGCCTTGTGTTGCACCCTCTAAATAACAAAAATAGTACCGACTAATACAATCTTTTAATTCCTACAGTGGTGATCACGACATGTCAATTCCACACATTGGCACGCAACAATGGATATCGTCTCTTGGTTTGAGCACAGATGAGAGCTGGAGAGTATGGTCTCTTGACGGTCAAACTGCAGGGTGGGTTTCAAAGTTTGTTAATCTCTTATAATTCCTCCCTCCCATTCCACACCCCACCCCCCCCCCCCCCCCCCAAAAAAAAAAAAAGAAAAACCTCTCTTTTTCTATCCTCCCCAGAACTCTCTCTCACTCGGTCCATCTTGAGATATCAGGAGCCTAAAATATGTTCTCATTCTCATGGACTTGTAGGTACACAAAGAAGTTGATCGGCTCAACTTTCACTTTGAATTACGTGACTGTAAAGGCAAGAAATATCCTTTAGTAAACTGTCCTCTAAATATTGTCTGCAACTAGTAAACTAAAACAAAGTTTCATTCCTTTTTCACAGGGAGCAGGCCACTTTGCTGCAGAATACATGGTTAAGGAGTGTGCTGCCATGATAGATAGGTGGCTGGCCTATTTCCCTATTTAAGTGTGACTGGTTGAAATTGATTTGGTAATCTGATAATGTGGAAGCATGTTTTCTCATGGAATTTTGTTGAACTATAAAAGTTAGTGCAGAATAAAGAAACTTTGAAAAGTCTCTCTCAAATCACTTATTCCTATCTCTTATTAGATCATAACTATAAAAGTTAGTGCAGAATAAAGAAACTTTGAAAAGTTTCATGCAATGATTTGGATCTAGTTTAGGACTAAAGCAGCAATCCCAACACAATGATGTCTTTCTTGATCCAAGAATCTGATGCTTACGTTCCTATTATGATCACTAGTAAGTATAACAATAAAAGGTTAAATTTTAAAGTAGAATATATGTATCAGAATATGGTAATGCAGTAAAGGGAAGCTTATCTGCTCCAAGATCAAATCTGTTGTAAGCAGTATGTTTAGACACATTTTAACAAATTAGAATGAACAGCCTGATTCCCTAATTATATATTACTATATATTAAAAAGCTCCTTTCCAAACATATATCACACTTCATTATCAAAGCTTATGCATTACATGAAGTTGAGTTTATAAATAACCCAAAAGCACTTCAAAGGTAACAGCTATAAAATAACAAAATTCATCACATGATCTTCAAACTCTAAAGCAAACAAGTGGAATTTTATATCATTATTGATACATAAAAAATATGGAACAGATAGCAAAACATACAAGTGTGAAGTGTGCATAATTACAACGTAAAGAACATGAATTCCAAAATACCAGGGACATACATACACATATATAAAACGTAAAGCTTAGGTACACTTTCTTCTATATGGTACTTCATATTTCCAATTAAATTTAATCATGTGGCTGCAGTACGTAAGTTTTGTTGATGTATATAAATCATCAAACACATGCCAAAGTCTCAACAAATTGATATGCAACCCAAAAAAAAAAAAAAAAGAGCAAAAAGAAAGAAGGAAAAAGCTTAAGATTGAGCTGAAGACTCATTTCTCTCTGCTGTCTTGCTTTCGAGCAATGGTGTTCTGTTGACTTCATGCTCACTTTCTTCATTAAATCTATCCACGCTCTTTAGAAATACTCCTGTAGTACTACATATTGGTTACATAATTTCATGGGATCCAAAAAGTTTGGCGTTATTTGTCTATGTAATTATGATAATTACTATCAAATTCGGGTAGATAAGCTAACTTTTGAATGACTAACAACCGATCAAAGGCTTTGGTATTCGGGTAGATAAGCTAACTTTGAATGACTAACAACCGATCAAAGGCTTTGGTAATTGTGTGTGTGTGTGTTTCTGTTTGTGTGCTTCTTGTTTGAGAAGAATGGTGGCGTGTTGTAACAGTCACTATTCTGAGTTTGGTATACAAGGACCCTTTCTATAGAAGCATAAAACCGAACAAACACCCACAAATTATTATTATTCATGCAAATGTTCGGAACCCTTTTTTGTAGGGAATTTAACCAAAATTCCAACCTGTGAGAAACAAACCAAATAGAGAAAACACACGTCAAAGAAAACAATTACACGCACAAGACAATATTTACGTGGTTCGGCAATTTGCCTACGTCCACGGAGTTGCAGGGATTTTACTATAAAATAAGGAGATACAATAGTACACAAGAACACTCTCAAGAAACCCAATTCCCAATACACTATAACTCTCTCTCACCCACAAGACAAGAAAACACTATTCTTTCTTCTTATGCGGCTGCCAGGTTATTAGGAATTATCTCTAATTCTCACGGCTTGCCCTATATCACAAACCTAATATATATATATATGTCATAAGTCGGCTATTACAAGGAGTTACAATCCTACTTGTACTTGGTTTCCTAATACTGCTTGTATTTGGTTTATAAGAATGAATTGGGCTTGGTAATTCAAGCCACACACGGCCCACTTCAACAAATCTCCACCTTGGCTTGAATTGATCAAGCTACATGAGCAAACTCGTCCATCGCCTCCACCTTAGGCCTTAAGGGCTCACAAGCTGCATACATCAACCACAAACCTCCATAATACAATCCCTTATCCCTGCAACTCATTCTCCTGTCCTCAAGCTAGAAGGCCAACTGAAGCTGCACACAGCTTCAGCTTTTCAATAGTGACACCCTTAGTCAACATGTCTGCCGGATTCTTAGATCCACAAGTCTTCTCAAGTATTACTAGCTTATCTTCAACAAGATAACGAATAAAGTGGTATTTTGTCTGTATGTGCTTCGACTTTGAATGAAAAGCCGAATTTTTGGTAAGAAAGATTGCACTCTGACTGTCACTATGTAGAATGCTCATCTCCTGCTTCTTACCCAATTCATCTAAGAAACCATGTAGCCAAATCATCTCCTTTCCAGCTTCAGTTGCAGCAACATACTCAACTTCTGTAGTAGACAAAGTAACAATCTTCTGTAGATTTGAAGCCCATGATATAGCTGTACCACCAAGAGTAAAAACAAACCCAGTAGTACTCTTTATACTATCAATATCACCAGCAAAATCGGCATCTACATAACCCTGCAGTTTCAAACTTGCACCTGTGAAGTAAAGATATGTATCTGATGAACCTTTCAGATATCTCAGAATCCACTTGACTGCCTCCTAATGCTGCTTTCTAGGCCTACTCATGAATCTACTCACAACTCCCACTAGATGTGCAATGTCTGGCCTTGTACACACCATAGCATACATCAAGCTGCCAATAGCTGAGGCATAGGGCACCTTGCTTATATGGTCCCTTTCTTTCTCTGTCTTCGGTGACTATTCTTTGCTTAGTTTGAAATGACTACCCAAAGGTGTGCTCATTGGTTTAGCTTCATTCATGTTGAATCTGCTGAGGACTTTCTTCACATACTCTGACTGTGAAAGCTTCAATGTACCATTAGCCTTGTCTCTAATGATTCTCATGCCAAGGATTTGCTTTGCAGCTCCCAAATCCTTCATTGCAAACTGTTTAGACAACTGCTTCTTCAGATTATTAATCTTCTCAATGCTAGACCCTGCAATAAGCATATCATCCACATACAACAGTAATATAATGTAAGAATTGTTAAAAGACTTAACATCGCAACAGTGATCAGCTTCACATCTCTTGAACCTAATTCTATGCATAAAACTGTCAAATTTCTTGTACCACTGTCTTGGAGCTTGTTTTAGGCCATACAAGCCCTTTCTCAGTTTGCAGACTAGATTCTCTTGTCCCTGAACAATGAACCCTTCTGGCTGAATCATGTAAAGGTCTTCCTCCAAGTCACCATGAAGGAATGCTGTCTTCACATCTAACTGTTCAAGATGTAAATTTTCTGCAGCCACCATTCCTAGTACCAGTCTAATTGTTGACATCTTCACAATTGGAGAAAATATCTCTGTGAAGTCAATGCCTTCCTGCTGCTGGAACCCTTTAACAACTAATCTGGCCTTGTAACGTTTGCTATCATCATGCTCATTCTTTGTTCTGTATACCCACTTGTTGTGCAAAGCCTTCTTTCCTACTGGCAATTCAGTCAGTTCCCATGTCTGATTTCCCAACAAGGAATCCATCTCATCCTTCATGGCTAACTCCCATTTGCTTGAATTCTCATCTTGCAAGGCTTTATCATAACACTCTGGCTCGCCACCATCAGTCAACAGGAGATAATTTAGAGTGGGTGAATAACGATGTAGAGGTCTAATGTTCCTGGAAGATCTCTGGACTTCAGCTACAGGTGTACTCTGATCTACCTATGAATTTACATTCTCCTTATCTTCTTCACCCCTTTTCTGGACAGTACTTTCAGTCAATTCATCTAAGTTGACAAACTCAGATTTCTTTTGATCTATCTCTGTAACATCTGATACTACAGTTGACCTGTCCTTGTACATAACCTGTTCATTAAATATTACATTTCTACTTCTGATGATTTTCCTGTTTTGTTCATCCTAAAACCTATAGCCAAATTTCTCATCACCATAGCCAATGAAAAAACATATTTTTGACTTTGCATTATGTTTACTACGAGCATTAGAATCAATATGAACATAAGAAACACAACCAAAAACTTTTAAATGTGAAAACTTTACCTCTTTACCACTCCAAACCTCCTTAGGAAGTCTGAACTCCATAGGAACTGATGGTCCTCGGTTTATCAGGTAAGCTACAGTGCTAACAGCATCAGTCCAGAAAGTTTTTGGTAGTCCAACATGCAATCTCATACTCCTAGCACGCTCATTGCGAGTTTTGTTCATGCGCTTAGCCACACCATTCTGCTGTGGTGTCCCAGGAATGGTCTTCTCCATTCTAATTCCCTGTGCAGCATAATACTCACTGAACCCTCCATCTATGTACTCTCCTCCATTATCTGATCTCAAACATTTTACTTTCAAACCTGTTTCTGTCTCAACCATAGCCTTCCACTTCTTAAAAGTTTCAAATACATCAGATTTATTTTTCAAAAAATAAACCCATACCTTTCTGCTTGAGTCATTAATGAAAGTGATGTAATACCTTGAACCTCCAAAGGATGCAACCGGAGAAGACCCCCACAAATCAGTGTGTACTAATTTCAATTTTTCAGCCTTTGGTGTCTTGCCAGTTTTCAAGAAGCTCACCCTTTTCTGCTTTCCTAAGATGCAGCTTTCACACATGTCAAAATCAATGGACTTCAATTCTGGTAGTTTTCCTTTTGACAGCAACATCTTCATCCCTTTCTCACTCATGTGACCAAGTCTGCGATGCCATAGGCTTGTATCAGTACTTGCATCAGCAACTGCAATTGTGTTTCTTGGACTTGAGGTCATATATAGAGTACCAATTTTCTTTCCATGAGCCAATACCCTAGCTCCCTTTGTAACCTTCCAAGTATCACCAACAAATAGTATTGCATGCCCTTCATCATCAAGTTGTCCAACAGAAATCAGATTCCTCCTCAGTTCAGGAATATGTCGAACCTTCTCCAATAACTAAACAGATCCATTGGGCAACAATATCCGGACGTTTCCCATACCTACAACATCCAAGGCTGAACCATAAGCCAAATACACCTTACCAAAATCACCTGCAACATAATTCTGTATGATTTCTCGGTGTGGAGTGGTATGAAGCGAAGCTCCTGAATCCAAAACCCAATCATCAAGTGGACTGTCTACTGCAAGAAGTAATGCATCCTGTATCTCTTCAGTTACAGCATTAGCAGAATCATTTCCATTCTTCTTCTTAGGACTTTTGCATTGATTCCTAAAGTGACCTGTTTTCCCACAGTTCCAGCATTGTACTTGTTGGCCTGATCTAGATTTACTTCTGTTCCGATTAGAATTTCTGGATTTTGATTTGCCCCAGTTTGAATTTCTGTCATTACCTCTGCCTCTTATCTCAAGGTTTAGGGCAGAACCAGATCCTGCGGATTCACCTGCATTTTTTCTACGAATCTCCTCAGCCAGAATTAAATCTCGTATATCATTGTACTTGAGCTTTTCCTTTCCTGTAGAATTACTTACTGCCATTCTCATTGCCTCCCAACTGTTTGGCAAAGAAGCCAAAACGATCAGTGCACGGATCTCATCATCAAAATCAATTTCTACAGACGACAATTGATTTGTGATAGTGTTAAATTCGTTCAAATGTTGTGCTATTGATACATTCTCTGCCATCTTTAGATTGAACAATTTCTTCATTAGATGTACCTTATTGTTTGCAGACGGCTTTTCATACATGCCGGAAAAAGCCTTCATCAGATCTGTTGTGGTCTTCTCCTTTACAACATTATGTGCAACAGACTTAGACAGAGTTAACCTGATAACTCCTAGTACCTGTCTGTCAAGAAGAGCCCATTCCTTAGCCTTCATAGCCTCAGGTTTTGTCCCCAAAAGAGGCAGGTGCAATTTCCTCCCATAGAGATAATCTTCAATCAGCATCCTCCAATACGCAAAGTTTGTGCCATCAAACTTTTCTATTCCAGACGACTTTCTTGCTTCCTCTGCCATTGCTTCCACTCAAACCTAACCCTAAGCTTTGATACCAGTTGTAGGGAATTTAACCAAAATTCCAACCTGTGGAAACAAAACAAATAGAGAAAACACACGTCAAAGAAAACAATCACACGCACAGGACAATATTTACGTGGTTCGGCAATTTGCCTATGTCCACAGAGTTGCAGGGATTTCACTATAAAATAAGGAGATACAATAGTACACAAGAACACTCTCAAGAAACCCAATTCCCAAAACACCCTAACTCTCTTTCACCCACAAGACAAGAAAACACTATTCTTTCTTCTTATGCGGCTGCTAGGTTATTAGGAATTATCTTTAATTCTCACGACTTGCCCTATATCACAAACCTTATATATATATATATATATATATATATATGTCATAGGTCGGCTATTACAAGGAGTTACAATCCTACTTGTACTCGGTTTCCTAATACAGCTTGTATTTGGTTTATAAGAATGAATTGGGCTTGGTAATTCAAGCCACACACGGCCCACTTCAACATTTTCTAGTAACCTATAGATCGTCACATACAACATCAGCCTAGCCCGCCCACTAATTACTTGCAGAATCTACTGCAACATCATTGCCCTCACTAAAATGTTGTCTACTAAATGAATTGTAAACTCGAATTCTTCTTTGTAGGAAGAGGAAGAAAATAGAGAAGGGGAGAATAGAACTTACCAATGAACCAAATCCCAGCTGCTGGGGACAAAATCGATGTTGTGAATATGATTCTGCATGATTATTACAAAGTAAGGCTAGTAAAATTACTGTCTACTATCAGGACTTCAATATCATAAGACCTTGATAAAGTGAACTCTACTAGGAAGAATGTAGTAAGCAAATAACATTTACGGAGTGCTAAGGGTGTTTTAAGGAAGACGTAAACTCGTTACATACAAAGAAGCCGACGACCTCATCACAATACCTAATGGCATCTACATGAGACGATGGGATTCCTCAAACGGAGCAAGAGGCCGACGGGAAGAGAGAGGCTGACGGGTCTAGCGTGGCCTTGCTTGGCCTCCACAAATATCTGTACAAGAAAATATCTTGTATCCCACGGTCAGCCCTAATCAAGGGAATTCCTATAAGGAAAAGATCTCACAAGATACGTATAGTTATGAGGATCTTCCATACAAGGAAAGACCATTTCCGCCAAGAAACGAATGTGAGCTCTACGCTATTATAAAAACTCCAAAGCCCTCATAAACCAAGGTATGCATAGTTTACCCCAGCTCTAGCACTCTAGAGTTGTGAAAGTTTTCTAACTTAACCTTCGGAGGGTATTTGGCCAGTACCACACTGGTACTCTCTATGAGGTCTTCTTTTTCTTTGTTGTGCAGTTGTTATCTCGAGTACATGAGGACTGTGACTTATTGACGATTTCTGGCATCATCAAGGAAAATATGTAACACAATCTCTATTTGAATGACAGTGGAACACATTGAAACTTTAAACGGAAATTCCCTGTTGTGTTTAAAATTTTATGATAATCATGATAAATGCAGCCATTAAACTATTTGAGCATGAGATTCGAAAAGAGAGTTGACAATTCATTCTCAGTAGACACCAGAAATTGTCTAGCATGACCCAAATTGCAAAGAACTCTTTGCCTCCATTTGGATACCAATGAAAAATGAAAATTATTTCATTATTCAGCTTATTTTTGTTACTATTCATGGACCCCATTACACTTTTTGGTACTATTCATGGGTTTCACTGTATTATTTCAGCTAATTTTTACTTTTATCTACAGTACTTTTAGCAATAAATTTTTAGTTTCAACAAAATAAGCAGTATTTAAACAAACCCTTAATCTCATTGCGAATGGGAGTCAAGTCACATACCTTCTTAAAACTCTTGTCCCTAAAAAGTTTAGGCATGAACTACATGGACCTACTAATACTATCTAAATAAATAAATAAATGGACCTACTAATAATTGCATACTTCCCTCCATAAATTGAAATTTGAGATATAAAGCCTTAAACCTTGCGATGATTATTGGGACTTGCACAAGAATATAAGATAGAAAATCCTAAAAGTTCAAAATTTGATTAAGGCATGATAGATGAACTCATGAACCTAGTGGTGCAAAGTGCCTTTACATTTACATTTAAAAAATTGGAATTGAAATTGCCTTTAAATTTGATTCTCAAAAGAAAAAGTTCCTTTACATTTTGTTGGGAAATTATATTAACCATGTTCGTGTGGTGCAAAGTGCAAACTCTCTCCCAAACCAACTAATCAGAACGATAAGGGCATGTTTGGTGCAAACTTTCAAGTATTGTTATTCAAAATAATGTGAAAATTGTGATTTAAAAATGTGAAAACAATAAGGGCACTAGCACAACTAGTTTGTGTATATACAATATGCTATATTGAAATATGGAAGATGAAATTCTGAAAAGAAAAAGGTGAGGGTTAATTCAAAATATAAAACGTGACAATATATTTCGTGATATTAATAGGAAAATAAAATTTCAGCAGCCCTCTCTTTTGTGTATGTGTCCCCCCCCCCCCCCCCCTCCCCCAAAAGGAAAAAAAGAAAAAAAGAAACCTCAAATATAATAGCTAGAGCTTATGCCACTTGACACATTTCCTAAGACTCCCTTCATTTAGACTTTATCTCAACAAAATTTGTATTTATGTCAAATTATTAGTTTATTGAATGTGCCAATTGAATAAGTGTATGTATTAATCATTTACAGGTGTGTACTAATAATTTATATAAAAAGAATTTCCATGTGTATTTTAAATTCTATATAAGAAAATATTTTCATTTGGAACACTTATTATTTTTTGGATAAAGTTTAACTACAAAATTATATGTAACCAGATCCTTAATATCTTTTTTATTAGAAGTGAATTTTGACAAATTTAGGCTACAACCAATTCTGTAGTTAAACTATGTCCTATTTTTATCAAATTTCATGTTAATAAATGTTATTTACTATTCAATCATTAAACTTTCATTTTCTCTTAATTGTAAAATGCAAATAAAAACTTAAAATTAGGGGTCCCATTAAGAAATAAAATGCCCTTAATACCTTTGTTAATTGAATATTTTACGTTTGTAACTCAATCGTTGATGCTTTAGCTAAGAAAGCGAGTTCTAATTTAGGATTACATGTATGGTTGGAAGATCTACCCTCAGACATTGTCCTATTTGTTTTATGGAATGTTCATTAAGTTTTAGCTTTGAATAAATTCTCAGGCTTCTTGGTCTGGTTTCTCAAAAAAAAAAAAAAAAAAAATATATATATATATATATATATATATTTTACGAAAATTTTGATATAATTTTTATGAAAAATATAAAATAAAAAACTATCCAAAAATATTTTTTTTCATAATTTTTTTTAAAAATATATCATAAACCAAGGTCCTTAATCATCTTGAAGATCTCTTTTTTCTCTCCCTCGTAGGAGCGTTTCTCTAGGCGTGGTGCCAGACTTTTCTCTCCCCTAGAGTGGATTAGGAGCTCTCCCTTGGATTACTCTTCCCACTGAGGAGTATCCATACAAAATCTGTGAATTGAACAAAATATTGTTGAAAGCCTTCAGAGTCTACAACTTACGAAGGAAGAGGAAGAAGATATCTCTATATCAAGCGCCAGTAGACCAGAGTTAATTGAAGAATGTTCACTAAGCCTATTTGGGTGTCTATTATCAAATCAACAACAAAACCTGGAGCCCTCAAAAGTACTCTCAGATCAGTGTGGAAGATGGGCTCAGATCTAAGAATCGTAGAAGTTGGGAATAACACCCTCTAGTTCAAGTTTAGCTCAAGGTATCAAATGGAGTGGGTAGAAAAAAGTGGTCCCTGGAACTTTGACAATAATCTTCTTCTTCTATGTTGATGGAAAAATGGCCTAACTCTAGCTAACATCAGCTTCACCCATTCCCCTTTTTGGGTTCAGGTTTGGGGATTGCCATTTGAGAATATGTCAGAGGAGGTTGGGAAGGAGATTGGAAATAGGCTTGACCATTTCATTGAAGTGGACAAGAGATCCTAGCAAGATGATCAAGCCAAATTCATGCGAATAAAGGTGGATCTTCCTATTGGAAAACCCTTGAAAAGGGGGGGGGGGGCATATTGCAAATACAGAAGGGGAAAGAGCTTGGGTCACTTTCAAGTATGAATGGTTACCCACTTTTAGTTTTGACTATGGTGTAATGAGGCATGACAACAAACAATGCCAGCTGAAGATGGATAGGCAAAATACTAACCCTCCATATGGGACTAGCTTAGGGTGGGAGGAGTAAGCAAAGGGGGGAGGGGGGCTGATAGAGTAAGAAGACCTATTAGTAGAAGCAATGAATCCAGTGGAGATGAAAATATCGGAGGAAAGGCCCATACGGAGCCAGAAAGGGGCAAAGCTTCAGCCCATACCTAAAGCAGGAATTTCGAAATGCAGAAAGGAAGTTAGAGTCTTGGTTTTGCAAACCTAAAAATGTCAGATCCTTCATCGGCTGAAAATCTGGATAAATGGGATAGAAGAGAAAAAGAAATACAAGAATAAAGGCAAAGAGAGGAAGCATGTAAGGGGCAAAAGGAAACTAGTTCAGATCTAGTCAAAGACTTATTCAAAAAGAACGAGGATGCTTTCTCAAGTGTAGGCCAAGCAACAAAGCCCACTGGAAAAACACAGGAAGTCAACAACCCTCTTAAGAGTAAATCCAAGCCCAAGGAAAATAAGATAATAAATTTGCTTGAGACGGGTGTTGAAAAAGAAAAGAAAGCCCAAGGTAAGGGGAGGTGGAAACAGGTGGCTACCGAAAAAGGCAAAGCCTAGGAGTTTATAATACCAGCCCAAACCCCCTTAGTTGGCACAAAAAGGGAAAAATTAGAAGAATCTAAAGATCTAAATGAGAGGCCTCATAAGCGTGTCTGTGCCATGCTCTCTTACGATGGTGACCAATTTGGTGCGTTATGAATGGTGACTGCAACATAGCACCGCCAGAAGCAATGAGGGCTCTAAGCTGGAACTATCGGGGACTTGGGAACCTTCGGTCAGTTAAAGCACTGCGAGAAATGGTGTAGTGCTAGGATCCTAACATGGTCTTCTTAATGGAGATTAATTTGAATAAGAAAGCCATGAAATAGGAAAAGAAGAAAGTTGATTTGTCTTTGGTTTAATTGTTCCTAAAGATGAAAACTGTGGAGGAATGGCAATGGTGTGGAGGAAAGAGATCGACTTAGAAATTATGGGATATGTTGTAAATTTCATTGATGCAATAGTTACTGATGAGCAATCTAGTTTCAAGTGGAGAATAACCAGGTTTTATGGGCACCTTGAAATGCACTAGAGAAAGGAGTGTGGGAGCAGTTAAAAACCCTAAATAGAAGATTCCAACTACCATGGATTTGTCTTGGGGATTTCAATGAGATTTTATCAGTAAACAAAAAATTGGGAGGAGTGCAAAGATCTTAAAGGCAAATGGAAGGATTCAAGTTAGTAGTAGTTTCAAGGATTTGGGGTACACTGGTCTAAATTTCACATGGTGCAATATGTAGGAAGGGGAAGACAGAGTTTATCTAAGATTAGATAGGGCTCTTGCAATGCAAAATTGGATTGATAAGTACAAAAAGGCTCGAGTCCTCCATATATTGGACTCAACATCTGAGCATTTTGCTCTTCTAGTCTCGGACTCTTTTGTCCCTCATCCTCTCAGGAAATGCTAGTTCCACTTCGTAGCAATGTGGATAAAAAAGAAAGAGTGTGAGGACATAATTAAGGCTATTTGGAAAAATAGTACAAGCCAAAATACCCCTAGTGGTATGGCTGAGAGACTTAACCAATTTGCAGCGGAGCTTAATAGTTGACATTTGGCCACTTTTAGGCAAGTACCAGAGCTAATCCGAATCAAAAGAAAGGCTCTCAATAATATGGTAGCAAGAGATAGAGATGGTAAAATGGGAAGAGAAATCAATAATCTAAGAAGGGAGATCAATGACCTTCTTGATAGTGAGGAAGTTATGTGGCAACAGTAAGCAAAAGTTCAATGGCTTGGGCTTGGAGATTGAAACACGAAGTATTTCCACTCTAAAGCATCAGAGAGGAAAAAGAAGAATATGATTCTCAACTTGGAGGATGAGGAGGGTAATTGGTGCAATTCAAAGGAGGGCATAGTTGGCATAGCTGTGTCATATTTTGAGAAATTGTATACCATATCCTATCCAACCCGTGTAGCAGAAGTGATAGCCACAATTCCTACTAGAGTAACTAGTGAAATGAATCAGAGCCTTACTAAGGAATTCACAAAGGAGGAGGTGGAAGATGACCTCAAGTAGATGCACTCCACAAAAGCCCCTAGACCTGATGGTATGTCTATTGTTTTCTTTCAAAAATATTGGAACATAGTGGGTAATGATGTTATTTGTATGGTTCTAAATGTTCTCAACTCTAATATGTCAATGGCTGAGATAAACAGAACTAACATAACCCTAGTTCCAAAAATAAAAAACCCTACTAAGATGACAGAATTTAGACCTATAAGTTTACGTAATGTGGTCTACAAGCTTATCTCTAAAGTCCTTGCTAACCGTCTCAAAACCATCCTCCCTCAAATCATTACTGAAAATTAGAGTGCTCTTCTTCATGAACAGCTAATCACTAACAATGTGTTGGTTGCTTTTGAATTAATGCACTATCTTGACCATAAAAGAGATGGAAAAGACTATTATATGGCTGTTAAGCTTGACATGAGCAAAGCATATGATAGAGTTGAGTGGGGTTTCATTGAGAAAATTATGGAAAGAATGGGTTTTCATGAAAGATGGATTTGTCTTATAATGAGTTGCATTACTACTGTTACCCAATCTGTTCTAATTAATGGGGTGGCCCACGAGTGCATTGTTCCTTCAAGGGGTCTTTGTCAAAGGGATCTCCTTTCCCCTTACTTGTTTCTCTTATATACATATGGCTTCTCATCCCTCATAAATGATGCAACAAGAAACAATATGCTCAGTGGTGTCTCTATATGCAAGGGATGTTCCATGGTTACCCATCTCTTCTTCGTTGATGATAACCTTCTGTTTTGCAAGTCAAGCACACAAGAGTGTCAAAACCTTATGGCAACTCTTGACCTCTATGAAGCAGCTTCTGAACAAAAGATAAATGTTGATAAATCCTCAATCTTATTTAGCAATAACACCCCCCTGAGCTAAAAGCCAAGATACTGGAGTCATGGGTACAATGCAAGATTTGAAGCACAACAAATACCTTGGACTGCCTTCCATCATTGGGAAATCCAAAAAAGAGGTGTTTGCTGAAGTGAAGGAGAAAGTTGCAAAAAAATTGTTTGGATGGAAAGAAAAAATGTTATCTATTGGAGGAAGAGAGATTCTCAGAAAGGCGGTAGCCCAAGCCACTCTAACATATACCATAAACTGATTTTTCCTCTCTAAAGGTCTCTGTGGTGAAATTGAAGGCATGATGAGAAGTTTTTGGTGGGGGCAAAGAGATCAAGAATAAAAAATAGCATGGGTCAGCTGGAAGAATCTTTGCAAATCCAAGCTAAAAGGAAGCATGAGATTTAAGAACCTCCAAGCTTTCAATCTTGCCATGCTAGCAAAGTAAGGGTGGAGATTGTTAGGATTAGTGCTCTTAAATCCTATTGTATGATGCTATGTATGACATTATGTATGACTTAATGTTGTGATTAATAAAGTTGTTTTATTATTATCTAAAATAATGGTAACATGAATATTTGGACATTATCACATAGTCTATGAGATGCATAGTATGTGATTTAGTCACAAAAGATATAAATCACAAGTTCTTTGTAAACTTAGAATTTTAGTTCATAGTTGGTGATAAAATAGGGCATTTCATCTGTGAAAACTATAACATTTCAACTAAGATGATTTGTCTTGATCATGGAAGTGGAGACTTCTAGTTGATATGTTGATATGTTTTAAGAGTTAAGACATATTGAACTGGACTGCTGTGAAATTTATAATTCTCCTAATGACTGTCAAATGAAAAATAAATCTCACGGCTTTTATTTACATGAACCCTTAATCCTGAGAGAATAATGGACTTGATCGTGAAATGTAGGTTGCTTTGATATATCAAGAGTGAGATCTAAAGTCACGATCAAAATCTTAGTATGTTGGGCAGTCGCATTTAGTGTTGATGGAACATATATTCTCAAGATGGAATTCATAATCTCTTAATGGAGATATAAAATATTCCCTTGAGATAAGTTTAAGGAGTTTGGTTATTCAGAATGTTAGGCCTAACTACTTTAGTAAGGAGTTACTAAAGTATTATGATGAATAACTTAAAGGATTAAATCGGGTACTCAAAAATTAAGATGTAGTAGTCTTCAAAATGGCACTCTATATTCATGATTTTGTATAACTACGAATATTTTATGAAGGGGTTGCATGTATAATAAAGTCTTGGGATATAATTTATTAATAAGACCTAAAGTGCAATTATATTTGTATAGTGGTATTAAATATAATTAATGGTAACTTTAGACTTGTCAAAGTTGACAGAAATGTCCAAGGCTCATTGGAGCTAGAGTCTTATTTGTTCCTTTTTGGTCCCACTCCAGGCCACATACTAAAGCCCAATTGGAATGGCCCAAAAGGCTAGCCTAATTAGATAATCAGTTAGATATAAGGGGAGAAACATACAAAATTTTATGAGATATATGAGATGTGTGAAAGTGTATGTGAGTGTAAGCCACACTCTTATTCTCCCTTGAACTGATTGAGAGACCACACTTCTTGAGTGTTAGTGGAATTAGAATGAAGATTAAAAGTGTTCCCAAGTACATCTAATCTTTGGTTTTGAATTTCACCACACCAAGGTATGCTCTTTTGTTCTCAAATTCTAAAATTTACATAGTACATGTTATCAATTGCGAATGAAGTAGATCCATTAATTTTCTACTGCGTATGTTTTGTATGAGATACAAACCATGCTTTTTTAACAGAGATTGCTCTCAAATCCCCATTCGCTAATAGCTCGGATTTTCAGAGCAAAGTATTATCCACCATGGTTTTGAAACCCGGACCGGACCGTATGGTCTGACTGGAAAAACCTCGAACCGCTCATTTTTGTGGTTCTTTTAGCCTCAAGAACCGCTCAATGGAAAAAAATAGGGACCCATGTGAATCGCGGTCAGGCCTCACGGTTTTGAGAACCGTGATCAAACCGCTTTTCACGGTTCCCTACTTCCCTTTGAATCTGAACCTTAAAAAAAAGAAAAAAGAAAAGAAAAAACACAGAAAAAGAAAAGAAAAAGAAACACAACTGCTGGGAGTACATCATGTCTTCATAAACACTGCCATGGCCATCTCCAGAGAAACATAGCATGTCTTTATATTTCTTCTTCTTCTCTCTTCAGAGTACATCACACAGCTCCCTCTCTTCAAAAACTCTTCTCTTGGGTGAATCAAGCTTTAAATTCCGGCTTTGTTCTCCGCCGGTAATGTGTGTGTGACAAGGTGAGAGTACAAGAGAAAGAGAATGAGAAAGAGAGAGCTAGAGATGAAGAAAGGAAAATAAAAGCAGAAAGGAAGAGGACACGCTGTGGACAATGGAGGAAGATTCTAGAAAAATAAAAACATGATGAGACTTGAGAGGAGTGGGTCAGTGGGGATGGGGATACGTGTGTGGAGGAGAAAAAACAAGAGAAAAAAAAAAAGAAAAGAAAAGGAAAAGAAACGTATGGCCGGAAAGAAAGTAAAAAGAATAAAAAATCACAATTAAATGATACTATAATATTTTCACAATATTTCACAATAAATTTTAAGTAATAAATTGTTATTAGTCAATATTGGTGAGTAAAAAAATAATTTTAATGGTGGATTTAAATTAAAACTAGCAACAATTTTTTACATAAATTTTATTGTGAAAGTATTGCTAAAAATGTTGTAAACTTCTTCACTGCTTCTAGAGACTTCTTTGTTGCTACTGTGCTACGTGCTTACTTGTTGTCACCATATAATGCTTGCTTGCTGTCAAGCACTTCTTCTTGGGTTTTGTTATTTATTTAACTTTAACCATTTTTAAATGCATGGAGTCAGATCTAGCTTTTGATTTTTTTTTTTTTTAATTCATGATAAATGGTGAACAATAACTATTCAAATGGGCTTGGGGAAAAAAAAAAAAAAAATCCGCAGTCAAATGGGCTTGGCCATGAGCAAATAAACTAATTTGTTTCTTAACTATTTTATTGGGTTTCATAAAATAAAAATTATTGGGTACTAAAGTATGCTTTGTCATGACTTAAAAATAATTTAGAAACTCAATAGCTATTTATGTTTTTTTAGAATTTAATAATTTTTATTTGTATTATGAAAGTTATGTTATAAAAAATACTATCTATATTTGTTTTGGACTATTTTAGTTAATTTTCTATTTTTTTATTAATTTAATGTTTTATATATATTTAAATTAATTATTAAATTAATTATGATGTCATCACGGTTCGACCCCGGTTCGACCTCAAAAATCTTGAACCTCTCCCTTTTACGGTTCAATGAACGGTCCGGGTCTGAAAACCTTGTTATCCATATGGTTATGTCCTTAACTCAAAACCTGGATGCAGCTCGTCATACGCTTGGCGTAGTATTTTTCAAGTTTTGGAAGTTATAAGGAAAGGCACTTGATGGACAGTGGGAAATGGTTGGCTAATAGACATTTGGGAAGACAAATGGCTTCCCACCCCTACTACCTATAAGGTCATTTCTCCTCCTAGACCTTTTGATGATTTTCATAGACCATGAAACCAGGAGATGGAAAGCTAAGCTTATTAAAGCTATTTTTCTTCCCTTTGAAGTTGATACAATCCTAAACATGCCATTGAGTTACAATTTACTAGAGGACAAACTCATTTGGACTGGCAATAGAATAGGAGATTTCACCGTTAAGAGTACATATTACATCACCCATAGTTTGGTGGAAGTTGAAGAGATTGGAGAAAACTCATCTGAAGATCCGAGAACTCCCCTATGGAAGAAAATGAGAATTTTTTTTTTTTTTTTCAAAATAACACTGAATCTCAAACAATTTCATTAGTTAGACAATTTAGCAAATTAACATCTCGAGGGCAAGGGGCTCGATTTTGATGTGCTAAATCAAGTGTGAAGAACTCGAGTTCCATGGAACTCGAGTCTTCAAGATTCGATTTCCCTGAGATATCCACCAAAACATCATCAAACCAAAGACCCAGACTCAGCGAAACATCATCAAACCCAAAGACCTAGAGAAGAAAATGAAGGATTTAGAAGAAAACCTTCGTCTAGAGCTTCGTCACTGTTGCCGCCTCCTCTTGGAACCTTCGTTGTCGCTGCCTAGGTTCAGTCTAAGCCAAACGATTTGGGTTAGGGAGATCTAGGTTCGTGGGGTTTGCCTTCTTTGTGGTTTCTATTTGGGTTTGATCTCTCAGGTTTGTTCCTTCTTCGTGGTTTGTTGTTTCTTTGTGTTTCTTGTTTAGGTTTATTCTTTATGTTTCTTCTAATTTGTTTCCTTCTTTGTTTGGTCTGGGTTTCTAGGTTTCTTCCTTCTGGCCTTGGGTTTCTTCTTCGTTTGATCTCTTTATGGAAATCGAGTTTATAATGCTTGATTTCCACGCATAGAACTCGAATCGGTAATGCTTGATTTAGCATAACAAAATTGAGTTCCTTGCACTCAAGATATTAGTTTGATAAATAGTTTTGAAAATGTGCTAACTAACAAAATTGTTCGAGTTTTAGTGTTCTTTTGAAAAAAATCCAAAAAAAATGTGGCATCTAAAGACTCCAGTAAAAATAAGAATCTTCGCTTGGCAGCCCTGCATGAATGGTCTCCCAACTAGATTGAACCTAAGCAGAAGAGGGGTAAACATCAGCCCCAGGTGTCCTATCTGTGATCAAGAGCTGGAATCAACAACCCACGCTCTGATTAAATGTGATTTAGCAAAACAAGTGTGGGACAGATGGGAGGGGAGTCATATGAATCTGAGAGAAAGTCAGCTCGATATTACAGATATTGCTCTGAAAATTTTGAATGATGGAGATGCTCAAGACCTGGAAATTTTCATTGTAACTTCCTGGGCAATCTGGTACAACAGAAATCAAAAGGTCTTTGAAGATGTATGCCATTCATCTGACCAAATATGGTTTACTGCAAATACAAGCAGGTTGGAGTATAAGGAAGCTGCTGCCTTGTGTAATCGAAACCAAAATAACGAGGCATCTAGGTGGGAGGCTTCACAGGTCATTTTTGAATCAGATGCTCTCACAATTGTCCAAGACATCCAGGCAGAAGGTAAACAAATGGCAGCCTAGGCCATCTATGTCAGGGCATTAATGTCCTCCTTAAGTCTTTCAGAAGCTGGAAGATCTGTCACCTGAAAAGGGAACACAACAGAGTGGCCCATGAACTTGCTCATTATGCTAGATGTTATGGAACAAACCAGGTGTGGAAGGGGTGTGCTCCCCCGATAATCCAACACCTGATATCCAACTTGAATGTAGCTAGATTGATGTAATTATTAGCATCCTCTGTTGTATTCCAATTTCGGTATCAATGAAGATTTTCACATTAAAAAAAAAAAAAAAAAGAGGTGATATGATCTTTGATAAACAATTTACTTACTTTAACGGTGTCGTTTTGGGGATTAGCTCTGGCCTCACCATCACCAGCCGATCCTATATATTTGGCCTTCATTTTGTAAAACTCAAACTTCCTCCTTACCCACATCAATAGGTACGTACCACACTCATTCTCATTCATTTGTATTCTTCAAATTTTAATGCCCTTTTTTCCTGTGTGTTTTCTTTTAATGTTTGTATATTTTTTCCTTACAGATAAAAGTCACTGCTTTACAAAGAGTGATATATATAACAAAGGCTAATGATTAGATTTTTAACATTACATGATGCTTGGATTTATTTAAGCCTAGGAAGCACGGACATTTCATTTGAGGTGTTGTACTTACTGTGTCATATTAAAATTTTTTAAAAATTGCTAGTGTCACACCTGTACCCATACTCGTGTCCGTGCTTCCTAGATTAAAGCAAAGCTTTGTTCAGAATCTTTAGATTGACCTGGTTTAAGCAAACGATCAGGTGGCCTCATCACATTATTGTTATCATATTATAATCAAATTGTTATTATTATTTGGTTCTATAAATGATTAAAATGGATTAAGGTATTATTTCTATTATGTTAGATGTTAAATCTTGTAGTTTTATGTTCTATAGTGCCTTTAAGACTTACTCGGTGCAAAGTTCTTTATTACACAATTATTAGCTGGATTTATGGATTTGTAGGCTGTTGTGCACACCTTGCTATGGTCAACTCTTCATGGACCCAGTCTCATATTGAAAAGCTTTGGAGAATTCCTCACCGAACTAAGCGAGTGTATCCTCCTTGTGATACTTTAGGACTTCAGGTTTGTAATTTCCTGTTTCTTTAGTCTAAGGATTTTGAATGCATTGTGGTGTTAAGGCCTTTGTGTATGTGTGTGTGAGTGCTTCTTCTTTTTTTCTCTTCCTGTCGATCCAAATTTCTCCTTCCATTTTTATTTATGACTCAACATTGTTATTGATCTTAGCATTCAATTTATGTTCTTGAATACAAGTCATCATTTATTGTTGTTAATTTTTTATTAAACAAGTTATCATTTATGTTTTCTTTCAAATAAGATAATATCTATTGGTGCTAGGTTGGTAGGATTAGCCACATTTTACTCTTTTTTTCTTTCCTTTTTGAAAAATTTTTTATATAAAAAGAATACAAAATTTTTAGGTTTATGTTGGTAGCATATTTTCTCTATTCTGACAATAATACTAGGAATTTACAGGTTCTTCCTTTGGAAAGACCTTCTAAAAGTCCAATAATTATATCCGTGGCTCAATTTCATCTAGAGAAGGTGGGCATACTTGTGTTATCCTTATAAGCACAAGGTACTATAATTTCGATTGCTAATTGTTGGGGCCTTTTGAAGTCATACATGGCAATCCCTTCATAACTTGATTCTTTTATCTCAGGCACACACTCTCCAACTTGAAGCCTTTTCAATTGCTCTTAAAAAGTTAGATGCAGACTTTCCTAGACCTAAACATCAATTTGTGGGTAGTTGTTGGAATAATTCAGATGAGGAAAGACTGCAAAATTTGAAAAATAAAGCTATTGAGGTAAAGGTGGGTGAGGACGTCTAATTCTATAAGAATCTGATGTTCAGGTTTGTGCCTATCAAATATATTCTGGATCCTTTATACAGCCATATTATGTTTTGTGGAATTTAATGGATGAATATGTGCATTAACTTCTCCCCCCACAGGTGTACATTTTATATAAAGAAATTGATTATCCTTATTCCAATAAGAATTGCCAATTTGATGGACTTCTGCCACCTAGGGTTGTTACATGTATCACACACTAATTTCTGATTCATCTAGTCAAGGACATGTCATATACATGCAGGGAATTTGAAGATAGTGTTTTCCCTCATAGGCTGCAGCAAATTAGATTATTGCTACACATCATGTACTTGCTTAAACAGATTAAGAGCAGTTGCTTGTGCTCCTTAGTGTTGGAAATTCAAATGTTCTAAGTTAGCAGCTACCATGCGTGTCTTGATCTATTGGGCAAACTAAATTACATGGAATGGCAGAATTTTTTATATTGACTAATTATGTCAGTGGTTCTAGGACTTTATGATGGTACATGTTTTGGCTAATTATCTTGTGTATACTCGGCATAGAATCAGCTTTATGTGGATCAACACTTAATTAAGGAATTAGTTACTTTCCTTTTCCACTGACATCTCATATAATTCTGGGGTGTTTTGGAGGGAGCCAACAATATGTTTTCATTATAAAATATGATCATTGGTGATTGACATAATGGAATTAGTGAAGCCATGTAAATGATATGTAATTCATAACTACCATTAAAAAGTTCCATTAGGCAGTGTATCTTTGTGGATTGGCTCATTGAAGTCACGGATATCTTTTTTTTAATAAAGAGTAACTCAATCTTGGTTATCTCCTATGTTGTAGATATTTTTTTGTCGATTTGACTTGTTTTTGCTGTCTTATCCTTGGTCTAATCTTCACAATCTGCAGGGACTTGGTGAGACTTTTGGGTATTGCTATTGCAGGAATCCACTCCATGATAGATGAACATTTCGGCATTAGTGTTATAGAGTATATGGCTGCAGGCGCAATCCCAATTGGTTGGTATCTTTTATGATCTCCTATTCAAACAAGATACCTTTCCAATACTGTATATGTTGCTCATGCTTTTCCTTTTCTCTACAGCTCATAATTCTGCTGGCCCAAAGATGGACATTGTTTTAGAAGAAGATGGACTACAAACAGGATTTCTTGCCTGTAGTGTGGAAGAATATGCAGATGCCATCCTGAAAATTATGAGGATGTCTGAATCTGAGAGACTGAGAGGCTTGAGATGGCTGCAGCTGCAAGGACCCGAGCAGGCAGATTTTCTGAGCAAAGATTTTATCGAGATTTCAAAGCTGCAATCCGGCCGATTCTAAACACTGGTTCCTAATAATGGACTAACAATAGATACAACATGCTTGTAACTTAAAGAGTGTAACATACTCTACCCTTCAATTTTTTGGCCTTTTAGTTGTAATACAGTAATTGGATGAAGTTTTGCTGTCTAAATGGTGCATGATAATTTCGATCTCCAATATACCTCAGAAATCTTAATTATAATTTATTTCTCCCATATGGTTGTCGGTTGTGGATTTTAATTAACTACATTGGTGAAGTCTTTATAAGGGACATAAGATTGAATACCAACTAGAATAAATAAAAAAAAGTTATTGGTGTATTATCTTGATAATAGAAAAGGAAGTTGTCAATGTCCATCTAGAGGAAGTTCAGTGATACTTTGATGCAATATGAGCAAGCATAGAGGAGAGTGAGTTGGGTGTCCCATTAAGAGGGTCCTTTGGAGTCGGTTAGAACTCAGAAGGTATGGCCATGAACACAAACAAGGCATTCATGAAGGGATTCATGTAGGAAGAGTTCAGAAGTTCTAGGTACAGTAAGGTTTACTACTAGGTAGCGTCTGGAATAAAAGGGTTTTGAACTAGGATTGTAACTTCTCTTCCTAAAGAATTGCCTTGATTGGGGTAGGGTTACCCTTGTAATGGTTTTTCCTTTGGATTCATTCTCTATTAGTTTTCTATTGTATCACCATATTGCTGTGTTCAATGCTTTATGGTTGTCACTTTATAATATGGTGACTTGCAAGTTTACGGTGCTTAAACTGTAATAATTGTGATCACATAAGTAGTTAATTGGAACTTAATTCATAAATCAACTACATAATAAACCTTCGGGGTCTAAACAAGCTTTTTTAGGGATAACTTTTTTTTTTTTTTTTTTGATGATAAACTTGTAACTTTATTAAGAAGAAGATAAATTCAGTATATCATAAGCAACAACAGCTGACTCAATCAGTGATGGAATTTCCTCTATCCAAGTTACATAATTATCAATATTATCTATTTCTTTGGCAAATTTTGCCAATAAATGTGCCCCTCCCAATAAATGTGCCTCTATCAATGTTACATAATTATCAATATTATGTTTGTACAAGTGACACTCCTTGTGCAATCATAAACTACAATTGAGGACAAAATTTTAACGCTACATGGCTTTATTTCATTGGCAACCTGCACCACATCAACATCTTTTGGATTTTGGGAAAATCTATTTTAAAGCCCAAAAGAGCCCATATTTACACAAAATGATGCCAAAGCCCACAATCCAAAACCCATGGCGATATTGTCTCATCAAAGCCCATGGTTCAAGCTCATGGCATAACATCTCATTTTCGGTTCATGATCCAAGCTCATGAGTCTTATCGGGGGGATTTTGGGATTTGTAATTTGGAGGGCTAAAAAGTATGTTATGTAAAGCTCCAGCGGTTTAAAGTTGATAAAGGAAAGAAGTTGCATCTTCCCCAATTCCTTGAACTCTAATGAGTTAGTGTGCAATAGGTAACATTTGGTAAGCCTCTTATATCACATAACATTTAAAATGATAAAACTCTCCATTGCTCTTTACCTAAAACTTAATATTCATTGTACAAACTAATTATATTATTTCATATAAATTATATTCATCTAAATCTAGCCCAAGCACATTGCTAAATCTATATTAATATCTCATATCTAGCATTAAATGCTTTCCTTACTCTTCAAAATTTGGTCACAATACAAAGAGACCATAATTACATCTCTAAAACTTCATTAAATATTAACCAATGAGTTTATTACTTACCAAAATTATATTGTAACAAAACCATGGACTAAAAATATAATTTTCCAAAAGAGGAAACTTGGCCAAAAAGTACCAGCAGCAGTTCCAGCGAAAGCTATAGTAGCTCTAGTAGAAGCTTTACCAAATGACACATGTCCAAAATGACATCACTAGCCCATTAATGCTTAATCTCAGCAGCTTGCTACCATACCCAAAGTAGCAAAGATCCCATAAAAGAAATCTTACCATTTTAACCCAAATCCTTAACCTCCAGCTACTGTACTAGATATAGGAAGATCCCATAAAAGATATCTTACCATTTTCAACCAAAACCATGAATTTAATGCAGAATATTTTCTTTAGCAGATGACATCATACAACTGACATTATCCAATTGTGTCAGGATAGTTATTGCAATGCAGTTGTCAACTGCAGGAGCTACTACTGTACTACTGTCAGTTGTTGTACAACTATAGCAGTAGACTTAAATCTCAAAATTTCTTGTTTTGGCTAAAAACCAAAAACCCACCAAAGAAATAACTTATTTTGCTAAAGATCTTTCCTTATTTGTTGATTGATCCTTCAACCAATTTAAACCTAGTTACATACTTGGCTCTATATAACCTACCATATACTTACTCTCTGTTGAGGAAAAAATTTTCACGCTATATGGCTTTAATTCATGGGCAACTCACACCTCATCAATATTATCATGTATTTTAGGAATGTCTCTTTTAAAGTCCAAAATAGCCCATATTTACACAAAACAATACCAAAGCCCATGATCCAAAACCCATGGCGATATTATCTTATCAAAACCCATGGTTTAAGCTCATGGCACATCATCTCATTTTTAGCTCATGATCCAAATCATGAGTCTCATCGGGGGAACTTTGGGAGTCATGGTTTGGAGGGCCAATAAGTATGTTCAGCAAAACTCCAGCGGTTTAAAGTTGATAAAGGAAACATGTTATTTGGCATGTCTTCCCTAATTCCCTAAACTTCGACAGTAGGGATGGCAATTTTGTCCTGCCCCACTTGACCCGCCCCTCCCCGCTTCGCCCTGTGCGGGTTTTCCCCACCCCGCAAAGGTGATGGGGCGGGGATGGGGCAAGATTTTAGACCCGCACCACGGGGCGGGGCAGGGATGGGTTTACACTTTTTAGACCTGCCCCGCCCCGCCCCATCCCACCCCGCCCCGCCCCACCCCACCCCACCCCGCATTAATAAGGGTTAAATTGTAATTTTTTCATACCCTAAAACCCTACTATTTAAACAAAAATATCATCAACTTATTTAATTCTACCTAACATGGCTCTACCTCTTTTTTCTCTCTAGCAAAGTTGGAAATAAGGTACAAATTTTAACACTTTCTTTTATCTTTATTAGAAACAAATTTATATACTATTGAATTACTGATTTCATTCATGATTCATACGTCTTTCTCAACTTATTTTTCATAATGAACATAATATATATATATATATATTTTAATGAGGTACTGGTTTGAGGCTTTAAATATTTGTTTGTGTCATTGTTTTTGTAATTTTGTGTGGGCATTTGGCTGTTAATATAAGGTATGTCATCACAGACTGTTACCCAGCTACACACACCCCCCCTTTTCTCTTAACACTTGGAATTCCTATTGGGATTTCACTTTACTTAACAACACTGCTTCTTTATGCTTGTCAAAATCCATATCTATTTTATGAGTTGGGTTTTTGTTTTTGAATTTTCATGTTTGAAATATGAGGTGGTGAATGGAGAACAAGATGATGAGGAATATGTTTCCCTATTGGTTTGATTGCCGATATGATGGCATCAATCATGTATTAGCTCTAGCTGATCATTCTCCTCCACACAAAAATTATATACAATTTAGTTTTGTTTTCTATATTTTTATTAAAAAATATAAGGTACAGGTTTGAGACTTTGTCCCATTTGCTAAAAATTACTTTGATTTGATAGGATAAATTTATTTATAATTTAAAGTATATTTTTATTATTGAAATATGTCATTTTATTTGAAAAAATGGTAATAGTTGTAGGGAAAATTGATAAGAAATAAAGTTTTACGAGGTAGGGCGGGGCTTCGCGGGTCTTCGTGGGGCCTTGAGGGGCGGGAATGGGGCAAGAAAAATCCATGCGGGGCGGGGGCGAAGATCCCATCCTTCGACCCCACCCCGCCCCATTGCCATCCCTATTCGACAGGTCAGTGTGCAATAGGTAACATCTGGTAAGCCTCTTATATCACATATCACTTAAAATGATAAAACTCCCCATGCTCTTTACATAATAATTAATGTTCATCATATAATATAAGTTTTAAAATATAATTATATTATTTCATATAAATTATATTATTATTTTCATTCAAATCAATCCCAAGCACATGGATAAATCTATATTAATATCTCATATCTAGCATTAAATGCTCTCCTTGCTCTCTAAAATTTGGTCAAAACACAAAGAGACCATAATTACATTTCTAAAACTCCATCAAATATCAACCAACTAGTTTATTACGTACTAAAAATGTATTATATGAAACCATGGACTAAACATATATTTTTCCAAAAGAGGAAACTTAGTCAAAAGTACCAGCAGCAACTCTAGAAGAAGCTCTAGCAATTGACATATGTCCAAAAGTGACATCATCAACCTATTAATGCCCAATCTTAGCAGCTTGTTGTCATACCCAATGAAGCAAATATCCTATAAAAGAAATCATCACATTTTAAGCTAAGATCCTTAGCCTCCAGTTGTGGTACTAGAAATAGAATGATCACATAAAAGATTGTTGATGCCCATTTTTGACAAAAGGGCCTAATGGCAGAAGAAGCCCAACAATATGAAAGAGAAAGAAAGCAATGAAATAAAAACCATTGGGCCAGAATGGCAGAAATAATGGTCAACGAGCTCACAATATAATAATTTGCTTGAGAGAAAGCAAGCGGACTAAGGAAGCCCCAAATAATGAAGTAGTAAGCCCATGGGAATTATAAGATATGGAAATAAAGTAAAAGTGGGCCAGAGGAGCCCAAAGAAAGAATTAGTAAATGGAGTTGGTTCGAAGGCCAATAAATCCAAAGGCAAAGGATGTGGTAATTGGGCTGAGAAAGTCCAAAAGATTTAGCAAAAACCCATGGGAATGAAAGATGTAGGAAAGAATGAAATGGGCTGAGGATGCCCAAAGGATAAAATGGGCTGAGGATGCCAAAAGAATGAAATGGACCGAGGATGCCTAAAGAATGTAATGGGTTGAGGAAGCCCGAGGTATTGAATGGACTGGCCCAGCAGGAATGCTGGGCAATAAAGACTAAAAGAAGGAATAATGTAAAAAATTGGCATGGCAGACGCTTCAGCTCATAAGCCTAGAGGTAATAACAAGGAAAAAAAGGGTGAATTATATCATAGCAGGAACAATGCAGCGGTGTGGCAGGAGCACCAGCTAGCCCACAAACAAAGGATAAAAAGAGATATGGGCCAAGTTAAAGAAGGGGAAGCCCATACTTGAGCAATGCCCAACCCAAAGAAGAAATGGGATGCAGAGAATGAAAACTCAAAAACTCATTCACATCGCAAGAGTTAAACAAACACCAAAGCGTGCAGCAGAATCAAGCAAACTTGTAGGCAATGGCAAATGCGTGAGAGCCAAAAAAGTAATGGACTCATATGAAGGTGAAGCACACACATAAGGCTTAGGCATCATCTACCTGTACCCAACCAATACAGGGGAGGTGGGCCATGGGTCAAAGGTAAGAGAGGGTGTGGTTTGGCGGTAGGGAGAAGGGGAAGCCTATTTTGGGGTTCTTGTTCAAGCTCTTTTAGGGGAAATATCTTGTTGGGATGACATCTCATCCAAAAGTGGTAAACATGAGCTAGAATCACTAGATGCATGCTATAGAGGTTGATAAGGGAGACGTTTAATTCTTATTTGGATGAGAGTGTCAAGAAGAGTAAAAGAAAAAAACAAAACCACTTTTGTCTGAGGATGAGGCATGGCACAACCAACGTAGTGTAGTGGTGGTGGCTAGGCAGCCGGCAGATCAATGGGCAATCCTGGAAGGACACTCGCAACAAGCCAAAAGCAGTTAATGGGGTAAAATTGGCAAATCCTGTTGCGGTAGGCAGTATAAAAGGGTCATAGATATGCACAATAAAAGAGAGAGGAAAAACGGAAGAGAAAAAGGGTAAACAAGAGATAGAAAAGAAAGAGAAAGAAATAAAGAATACAAAAAGCCAAAGTAATGGAAAATATGAGTGATAGGAGTAAAAGCATTCATCAATAGGCTACCCATTTCTCTCCCTCTCAATAGCCCATTCTCTAATAAGTCAAAGATCCAAAATCAAGCCATCTAGATTTTTTTTCCCATAGTGGGTAATTTCTATGGCTGGAGCCTCCCTCTAAGGTTACTCATGTTAGAGATTAGTTCCCTTTTTGGATTTGAATTTGCCAAAGAGCCAAGCTCGTTCTCTTAGTAGATTAATCTTCTCTCCTCTTATCTTATTAATGACTAACTTGACATTTTGACATTGACCTATTTTTGCCTTAATTACGCTGTGCTTCTTTCCTTCATGGAACTGTTCATGTATTATTATTGTTAGCATAACATGTTTTAGTTATCTTGCTATATTGTATTTCCTACTATAACATTTGTAACAATTTTTTTTTGTCATGAGTATGTGAAACGCTCAAGAATCCTGCCAGGATGCGTCAGCACAAGAAGGGCCCAACTTGTGCATAAGCTGGCCTAATGTGTGTCTCAGTTAGGCCAGTCCTAACACTTTTACCCCAGAATCACAAGGTTGTGGCACAGCAAGAGCAATCTAACCGAAGGCGCAAAAGGGCCCACCATAGAGATATCATACCATTTTCAACCAAACCCATGAATTTAATGCCGAATATTTCATCCAACAGATGATATCATACAACTGACATTATCCAGCAGTGTCAGGATAGCTAGTGCTGTGCAGTTGTCAGCTGCAGCAGTTACTGCTGTACTGCTGTTAGCTACTGTATAGCTACAACAACAACCTTAAAGTTTTAGATTTCTTCTTTTGGCTAAAAACCAAAAACCAACTAAAGAAATCACTCATTTTGCTAAAGATCTTTCCTTATTTGCTGACTATTCCTTCAACTAAATCTCATTTAGTTAGATACTTGGCTCTATATAAAGAGGACCGAGCAACACACAAGAACACACACACACCACCACTATCCATCCCTCTCTCACTCTCTTATTTTGAAACTTCATCATTTTGCTGCACATAAACACATCTCCATCTCTTCCTCCATTTCTCTTACAAAATCTCTTGTTAGAAAGTAACATAACCCATGACGTAATACAAAAAAACCACTCTAGGAGCAACTATAAGCTTATGTATTTACTATATTTAACCTTTATATTGTCTATCTTATACTTCCATATATTTTACAAACACATTCCTCACAAACTATACATACATACTCCTCACATATATTTCTAATATATCTTACAAATACCATATTTTCATACATCTTAAAAGATATCAAACACTCTTCCAAGAATATATTACAAAAGCCCTTCTCATGGAAGGCATATGAACATCAAATACTAAAAGCCCTTTTCCTAGAAGGCACAAAGATTTCATATTAAAGTCATTTCATTGAAGACATACATTTCTAATACTCAAAACCATTATTATAAATGACCCAAACTTATAATATTAAAAGCCTTTCTCATGGAAGGCAATATCACTTATATGTCACTAAAAACTAAAAGAGCATCAATACGAGGAATTTCATTTTAGTGCATGATAATGGAGACATACTTAACCAACCTTTGCACACGGCTGGACATATTCTCTCTCCTTCCAGTTGCACTCATTTTTCCCCTTCAATCATAAAGTCACTATAAAAGGACTCACGATATCATACTGCACCATTGGACTTACATTATCATGTTGTTGGAATGTTATTAGTCCACTAATGTTATATGACTGGAGCCACAAACTATGAAGATAAGTCCTTATATTTTTATCTCCAAAATTATACTATTGAATATATTTTAATTCATCATCATTGTACCGCTGGACTCATGTTATTATGCCACTGGAATGTTATTAGCTCATTGATGCTATATGGTTGGAGCCACAAGTCATATAAAGTGATGATATAGTTGAAACCACAAACCATATCAAGATAATGTATTATGTCTCAATCTATAAACTTACATTATTGAGTACATATTGTTTTGTTATCACTATACTGCAAAATGCAAATTTCTCCATTAATATCTTACTATTTAATAAACATGGATTCACTAATATTTTACTAATGAACATATATAATAATAAATTGAATCCATCTCACCAACGTTGGACATGCATTACTTGGACATGAACCACTGCTGGATATGTTATATTTGGATAAAAACCAAAGCTAGATATGTATTATTTGGACATAAATCACAGCTGAACATATATTATTTGGACCTAAACCACAACTGGATATGAACTATTTTGGACTCATCCCATTATTGGACATATGACACTTAATTATTATTGGATATCACTTAATATACATAATTATGATATTCAACTCGTCATTTAATCAAAGCTATTATGTTAAACCTATTATTTATTTATTTCAACCACTATCACTTCTTAGACTTTGGGCATTATTTATTTTGTAGGCTTAAAAATTCTCCAGAAGCCATTGGTCTAAGTGGCCCAATGTTGAGTTTTAGATTGAACTCCCCAAAACAAATTTGAGTCTAACAAAGTCACCCCTCTAGCAGAAGACACGTGACTATGCGCAAAAACAGGCCCTGTTACTCTCTCATCCATAGAATTTTGAAACTTCATTATTTTGCTACTCATAAACACATCTCCATCTCTTTCTCCATTTCTCTTACAAAATCTCTCTTCTTAGAAAGCAACATAAGCCTTGACATAACACAAAAAACCACTCCAGCAGCAACTATAAGCTTATGTATTTACTATATTTAACTTCAATATCTCTCATACTTCCATATATTTTACAAACACATTTCTCACAAAATATCCATACATACTTCTCATATAACTTCAACAAGATTCTTATCTCACAAAGTATCTATATACAAGATCCATATTCAACAAAGTATCTATACATACTTCCCATACATATTACAAACACCATATCTCACAAAACATATATATTTCTTATTATCTCCGTACATCTTAAAAAAATATCAAACACTCTTCCAGAAACAAGTTACAAAAGCCCTTTTCATTGAAAGCATATAATTAAAATGCTAAAAACTCCTTCTTATGAAAGGCACAAACTTATAATACTAAAAGCCCTTTTCATGGAAGGCAATATCACTCATATTTGACTAGAAACTAAAAGCGAATTACATGAGGAAAACCATTTAAGTGCATTATAAAGGGGATATACTTAATCAACCTATGCACAAGGCTGAACATATTCTCTCTCCCTTTAGTTGCACCCATTTTTCCCTTTCAATCATGAAGTCACCATGAAAGGACTCATAATATCATACCGCACCATTGGACTCACATTATCATGTTGCTGGAATGTTATTAGTCCATTAATGTTATACAGTTGGAGCCACAAACTATGAAGACAAGTCATTATATTTTTATCAAAATTATATTATTGAGAATATTTTAATTCATTATCATTATACTGTTGGACTCCTATTATTATATCGCTAGAATGTTATTTGCTCACTAATGCTATGTGGGTGGAGCCACAGATCATATAAAGTGATGCTATACAGCTAACGTTAGAAACATAAAAAATAAGTCAATGTTTTCTCCATCTTTGAAATTACATTATTAAGTTTATGTTAACTCATTATTACTATATTGCTGGATGCAAGTTACTTTAATATTATCTCACTATTTAATAAACGTGATCTTACTAATACTTCATTAATGAACATATATATTAGTAAATTGATCTGCCATCGCTGGACATATATTATTAGGATATAAACCACCGCTAGACATATATTATTTGGACATGAACCACTGCTAGATATGTATTATTTGGACATAAACCACCATTAGACATACATATTATTTGGACACAAACAATCGCTGGACATATATTATATGGACACAAACCACAGCTAGATATGGACTATTTTGGACTTATTCAATTATTGGACATATAACACTTAATTAATTATTCTCTAATGTTGGAAATCACTTAATATACATAATTATGATATTCAACTTGTCATTTAATCAAAGCTATTATGCTAAACATATTATATATTTATTTCAACCATATTATGATTTTTAGACTTTGTGCTTTATCTATTTTGTAGGCTTAAAAATGCACCGGAAGCCATTGGTCTATGTGGCCCAATGTCAAGTTCCGAATTGAACTCCCCAAAACAAATCCCAGTCTAACAAAGTCACCCCTCCAACATAAGACAGGTGGCTACGTGCAAAAACAATCCTCGACAACTACTACTATATGAATAAGAAGTAAGCATTTCCTTTTGCCCCAAATATGAATCTCTTATATTTACAAGCACTCTAATATTACTTTCCATACATAATCATGCATATTTCAAAATATGAACATAATAACAGCTTTAATAGCTTGTATTTTGAACCAAAATAGTCATGAGCATAATAAGTATTTTCAAAATTGTATGTGTGAATTCCATGGCTATATTTTTGCTTAAGCATACTATTCTTTGATAAATAAGACATTCTTCATAAAACAAATTCATATATCTATACATAAACAAAACACAACTTATACGGCTGGAGAAATACCAAGTTGCTTCATAAAGTTCATATGATTGATGTATCTTTTCACAAAACATAGCCTACATAGCTAAATAAATAATAAATACGTAACATGTTTCATTACAGCATAACTTGAGGACAAACTGTTCAAAATACTAAACTACTAATGAAAAGCTAGTCTAATAAGCCATCGCCAAAGGTTTCTGCTAAGGAAGAAGCACCTCTAGTTGACGATGATTGCATTATCTTATCCTTTTGACTTACTAGAGGAGCAAGCTTGACTGTCTTTGCTTCAATTTCCTTCTCAAGATCACCTATCTTTATTGCAAGCTCACTCAACTTATTCTCATTATCTTGAGCAATACAACTCGACAGCAGTCTGAATTTTATCAAGAATAAATTGGACTCCAAACTTTATGAATAGCAAATCCTTGAGAGCATTCTTCCACTCAAGTGCCTTCTTCAAACTTGAACTTTCAAGCTTTGTATGTTGCATATCTAGCGGCACTGCAACAAGCAACTGAACTGTAGACTTCCTTAGTGAAGCACCTAGTTTGCATCTAGTCATGAAATTAGGATATTTCTTTACAATCTCTTCCAGCAGTAATAGACCTTCTGCAAGAATCTCAGACTGCTGGAACATGACAGTATTACTTGAAAGAGGATTGATATCAGCTGCCACTTTCTCATTCTCTTCATCTTTTGCAAATTGCTCCAACAATTCTTCAAGACTCTTTCTTTTGAAGGTAGCATTAGAAGATTCACTCTATGATTGCAAAACAAACAAGATTATATCTCTAATAGTAATAGAAAGCACTCATACAACTAAGCATTATTGAACAAGGAGCATACTTTGCTCAATATAAGTGACTTAAGATCATCTACCTGGAGGTTCCTTACTCTAGTATGTATCATGAACAGTTGAAGAAAAAACATGCTTTTGACTAGGTATACCAGCAGCAACTTCCCCACCAACATTAGTAACAACAGGGTCCTTATCAACAACCTCTACATCTTCATCAGTTGGACCTAGAGAATAAAGGACATCGGGAGAGGAAACATGAGAAGAAATTGAAGCGAGGAACAGTAGTTTACCAAAATCTGCATATATATCCTTAAATTCTCCATCGTACTCCTCTGATTGTATCTCTTCACTCTCACTAGGTTGTTGAAGTCACAAAAACATATGGTTAGAGCAACCGCATCAGATCATGCATAATCTTGCAAAATACAAAAAGTAGTCAATTTTACACATTTTGAGCAAAAAAACACCCACATCAGTGGGTATAAAATTGTGCATAAATGCACAAGTGCTACAGTAACCGTACATATATGCACGGTTACTGTAGCTCATGCATTTAATATTTTCGTATTTTTGGTAGTGTTGTGTTTGTGAGAAAGAGCAGTAGTGAGTAAGGAAATAATAAAAAATTGTAAAACAATGAATACTTTATTGAATAAATGTGTAGAATAAATAGACTGGTGTGGGTGTTTTGTAAAAATGATTGTGTAAAATAGAAAAAGTAGTTTTTTGTGTGCAAGATAGACGAAAAGTTTGCATGAGCTGATGCGGTTTCTCTTAGCATCACAAATAAAGGCAAAGAAGAAAATAAAAAAGAAAGAATACCTCTTTCGAAGGTTTAGGAAACTTTATCCTACCAGCACTAGTCTTTCTTCTATATTGCTTCAATGACAAGGGTGAACCAGCAAATACAACTGCTGGAACACTAGACTTAGTAGCTGGGATATCACCCAGATCAGATTAAACAGCAACTAGGGGCTTAGAATCACCACTCTTGGGCTTCTCAGCACTAGCTCCCTTGCACCTTACCTTTTTGGGCTTATCTTCCAATGAAGGGGATTTACCATGAGTTCTCTTTGCTAAAGTGATAGCTGGATCAGACTTGGGGGCTCTCACTATGGTATTTTTCTCACTCCATTCTATGGGAACATTGCCACCATGAACCACCCAGCCATTAAGGTCAGCATGTTGCTCAGCAAATCCCAAATTCAGCTTAGAAGCCCATGCCAAAGCAGCTTGAGTGTTTGGAATAAGTCGAGCATTGGTAGAAGGCTCATTCAATGGGGGACCTATCACTACTTGATCAACCTTTTGGCTATTCACATAATCAACAAAGGTGGCCATTACGTTTCTCCAATATAGCCGCATACTTGGAGTTGCATACCCCTCACGATGCCTACTAGGAACCAAGACATTCTCCACTTTGCTGGCCCAATACTCCATTGCTGTACTATGATCCAATGGCCTCATTGCATCACCCAAAGAACATCCCATGGCATTGATATCTGGGACATCTTGGTCAAACCCGAATTGTCTCAAGACTCTATTAGGGTTATGTTGCACCAAATCAAACCCTGCACCAGTGGGATATGGAATATATGAGGGAGAAGTAATGAGCAAAACATAGGGGATTTTCTCATGGTCAGCCATTCCAAACTCTTGAGGTTCGGGTCTAGTGTTTGGAAAAGGGTTCAGACAATAAAACCCAGCAGCAACATAAGAATAAGGTTTCCAAGTAAAATTAGCTCCGTCATCTATCAATGTGACTAAAGGAAAATTCCAAACCTTCAACCCCGTCCACTTCATAAGCAAAGGGAGACCATTTTCAAAACCAAAGAACTAAAGCTCACCATTAGGCCTAATAGCTCAGGCTGCTCAGTTGGCCATTTTGACATCATGAACATTTTTGCAAACATCAATGTAATCTCTCAAGCGCTCCCACATGAAAACTTGCAATAGCACTACATTAACACTAGAATCAACAATGTGATATGGAGATCCTTCAAGATCATCACTATGTAGTTTATCAAGCTCAGAATAAAGGGTGCCTAAGCAAAAAGTACCTAAGGGTAAAGATGCGCCTATACTCAATATTACAACTAAGGGGAATGTGAAAGGCTTCATGAATTGTACAGGATCATAGTTAAACACGCATTTACTCATCCACAAAGACAAGAATGCAGCCCTCCTTATACCAGTGTCCTTAGATTCTCTAAAATCATAAATCCAGTAAGAGAATCTAGCTCCACTGCCTGTCCAAGACGCAGATGTGCCTCCAAAGGCATCCAATAGCTCTCCAACAATTATAGATTCTTCATTAGACAACCCTAACTCCAGCAGCCTCACATTTGCCATGCTAGGCAACAAACAAATTCTCTCCACATCTTCAAGGGTGATTGTAGTCTCAACCCAAGGGGAAAAGAAAGTTTGAGTATCAAGATTCCAACAGCGGACTTGGAATCGAAGTGCTCTCACATCCTTATACATGTTCCACCCACGGGACACAATTACGGCTTCAAAAACTCTAGCATTCTTAAGGATTTAACAGAATCCCTCATCTGCAATCTCTTGCTCTACCCAATCAGACCAACCAACAATTGTACCACAAAGGACATAAGAACTAAATAGGAATCGGCAGAAACTCTTTCCGCTAAAACTGCAGGTCCATTACACCAAAAGCAGCTGGAACCCACATTATCTCATGGCTAGGAGCTCCACCTTTCAGAATCCACTTCTTCAGGGCACTAGGAGGGCTAACCTCAAGAGCCCTGACTGCTAGAAACAAAGAGGTTGAACAGTACCATGGGTCATGTAGTGGAAGCAAGGGCTCTCCTCGCCTAGCTTTTGTACCAATACACATGGCCATACCTTCAGCCTTATCACCAGCCACAGCCTCACCACTTGGCACGGCCACTCCAGTAGTATTAGTACCACCAAAAGCTAGCAGTTCTTCTCCTTCAGCCAAGACCCACAGAAGCAAAAAAAAATTTCTCAAGAAACAAAAATACCAAAAAGAAGAAGCCCCACTAATGCTACTAGAAATAGGCAAGAAGAAAATATGTGTTTCTCTCTTACCCTTGACCGAAAACAAGAAGAAAGAAAGAAGCCCTATGTTTTTCTCTCACCCTTGGCCGAAGACAATAAAAGGAAGGAGAAAAGGCTCTATTTTTCTCTCTGCCTTGCCGAAAAGCTCTATTTATCTCTCACCCCTAATTGAAAATATGAAGAAAAATAAGAAAAGTCTCTCTCTAACTTACTCTCTCCCTATTTTCGGTCTAAGCAAACAAGAAAAGGGAAATAATTAAGGCCAACACTTTTTTTCAATTTTATTAATTCCATTCCGTTCAGGTCAATATGACTGGAAATTCTCATGCTGGTGTGCAATCCGAAATGGTAGTACCACGCGTTCCACCTCGGGTCAAATTTCGATCTGTTTCAGCTGTTCCGATCAATTCCGACCAATATTGGGCGAAATGGGAATTTCGGCCAGTACCAATTTTCCCTTAAAAAAAAAAAAATCTATCCTACAACTACATCATTCTACATCACAAATCAGATGTTCATACATCTAAAGCTTTTATATTGAGAGGATCTAAAGCTTTAAATTCACTAGAAAATAATCACAATCCAAAAGAAATTAAGAAGAGAGAAGGAAAATAACAACAATGGCAGTTTCTTCAACAACCTTCATCTGCATACATGATCTATAATTTTCCCTTTTCTTTTTTTGCTTTATTTTCTTTCTTCATTGCATTGTTTCACTTGCTTGTCTTCACGTTTCGTCAAACCTTTAAATTGCTTGTCTTCATGTCAAACCTTCAAAATACCAAGGGTCTGTTTAGGATTCTCTTATTTTGCTAAAATTGAAAACTTTTTATTAAAAGTACTATAGATAAAAGTAAAAGTTAGCTGAAATAGTACAGTGAGATCCATGAATAGTAGCAAAAATAAGCTGAATAGTTAAATAAATTGACAAACATAATTTTTGCCAAACACACAGTAAGTGTCTGAGACTTTATGTTATTTTTGAACAATGGTTATGGTTCGGTAAAGTTCTAAATGGTTCCTACTTGCTAAGAGTACGAGACTTCATGTTATTTTTGATTTTAAACAATGGTTTTGGTAAAGTTCTGAACGGTTCCCACTTCCAAGATATAATTATCTTTCTTTCTCAAAAAAGATATAATTATCTTTTAGTGAATTTGATCATTGTTATTTTATTTGGTTTTTGAATGGTGTTAATGGTATCATGGGTTATTAATACCTACTGCCTACTAAAGTACATTGAACAGAGAGTCTACTTGGTGTAGGCATACAGCTCTCTAGTCTCTATTTTTTTTGGCTGAGAACTCTCTCTTAGTTACTTTATCACACAATGTGACTCATTAATTTATTATAATATTAACTATGAAATGCTGTGGGAAATTGACATAATTCATTATAAAAAAATTATAAAAATATTCAACAAAATATATATATATATATATATATATATATATATATATCTCAAAACACTTTGAAATGATACATTAAAATGAGTCTTTTGGCTTAATATTGCCATTTTCAATCTTAATTAGCATTATAGGTACTATTTGAACTTAATTGGTAAATTGAGGAGAGAGAAAGAATTTCGGCAACAGTGTTGCCGAAATTCAACAAAAATGAGGAGAGAGAAAAAGAAAAAGGGAGAGAGAGAAAGCAGAGGAATTTCGGCAACACTGTTACCGAAATTTCTCTGCACAAAATGCTGCCCGTTCAGTTAAAAAAAAAAGCAATTGCGGCAACGCCATTGCCGAAAAAGTAAAAAAAAAAATTGTTTTGGCAATTGTGGCAATGCCATTGCCGAAAATGGAAAAAAATGAGTAAAAAAAAAAAGTTGTCACGTACACAATATTTTTACAATATTTTCACAATAAATCACACGTGATTAATTATTATTAGTTCAAAAAATTTGTGATAAATTAATTGTGGCAATGGCATTGCCGAAAATGTAAAAAAAAAAAAAAAAAAAAAAAAAAAGGGCAAATGTGGCAATCCCATTGCTGCCGAAAATGTAAAAAAAAAAAAAAATATATATATATATATATATATATATTTTTTACATTTTCGGCAATGGGATTGCCACAATTGCCAAAACAATTTTTTTTTTTTTTTTTTTTTACAATTTCGGCAATGCCATTGCCACAATTAATTTGTCACAAATTTTTTGAACTAATAATAATTAATCACGTGTGATTTATTGTGAAAATATTGTAAAAATATTGTGTACGTGACAACTTTTTTTTTTACTCATTCACAGATTTCATAATTTTTTTTTTTCCATTTTCGGCAATGGTATTGCCACAATTGCCAAAACAAAAATTTTTTTTTCCCTTTTTCGGCAATGGCGTTGCCGCAATTGCTTTTTTCTTAACTGAATGGGCAGCATTTTGGGCAGAGGAATTTCGGTAACAGTGTTGCCGAAATTCCTCTGCTTTCTCTCTCCCCCTTTTTCTTTTTCTCTCTCCTCATTTTTGTTGAATTTCGGCAACACTGTTGCCGAAATTCTTTCTCTCTCCTCAATTTACCAATTAAGTTCAAATAGTACCTATAATGCTAATTAAGATTGAAAATGACAATATTAAGCCAAAAGACTCCATTAAAATAGGTTGATATTGAAATATTCCATTAGACAAATTGAAACACGTGAAATCTACAAGTGAAAAGACAAGAGAACAGGCCAGCATTTATTGAAGGAAGCTTGTTGGAATAACTAAAGACCCATCAAGGTGCTGGACTTGGGAGTTATAAAAGCCTACTACACATAACTGCTAGCAAGAAAATTCAAACTTGCATGTGACTTGGGGACTAAAGGTTGAGGCACAATTTCTCACGTCCTAGTTTCATTTGTCTACTCAACAAAATACCCATACAAACCTCATAAATTATTTTATGCCCTCACAAATATCTCCCATATTACCCAACTTCGGCCTCACAAATATTTTATTGGCCCACTCACCAACTTTTGACTAGTTTTTTGTAATTTCAATTTTCCTGATATTCAAACATTTCCTCTCTATTCATTCATTCCTTCGGATGTTAAAGAATGTTCTGATTATGAAATGGAAATCGCAAACGAAGATGCCAGATCTACAAGGAAAGTATAAACAAAAGAAAACCCTTTAAAAAGTATGAAATAAAAATAAAAACAAAAACAAAATACAGAAAGAGATGGCAACACTTTTTTTTTGGGGACAATAAATGGAACAAAATCAGGGGTGGCGCTACACTTTGTTCCTGACTTCAAAAATATATAAAAATATTTTTAAGAAAAAATTAATGTATTTCTAATTCTAAAAGTAAGAATAATTGTTTGTAAATTGTAAGTGTCACTTTTTATTATAAACTAGCACGTAACCCATTAAAACATATGGATGAATTTAAAATTAAGCAAAATTTTTATTATAAAAATATAAGGCTAAAATGCAAAACTGACCCTCTAACTTTCTTCAGATTTCATTTCAGTTCTCTAACTTTACTTTCGTTCATTTTAGTTCTTTAAGTTTCAAATTTTTTCAATTAAGGCATTTTCGTTAATTTTTGTTAAAATTTTTTGAAAAAAAAATCTGGAAAATATTTTTCAATCATTAATTGAATTTTTTTATTTAAAAAATTTGAAGAAGAATTTATAAGATTGAAAATTTTAACCACAACATATAACAAAAGTTGATGGAAAAACTGTAATTGAATAAACTTGAAAGTTAGAGGACTAAAATAAATAAAAACAAAGTTAAAGGGTTGAAATGAAATCTAAAGAAATTTAGAGGGTCAGTTTTGCATTTTATCCAAAATATAAATAAGTAGTCAATTTTTTTTTTACGTAAATGTAATTAGTCACATATTAAAATTATTACCTAAATTTAATACTACTTATGATCATTTTTTAAATAATTTTTAATAAGATAGAACATATGATGGAATTTATTGAGTATATGTGATTTTTTTTTTTATAAATTTTATAGTTCATTAATATTAGATTCTTAATATTTTTCACTCATTAACTCACTTCGTACAAAAATTAAAAAACTTAAGTGGATAATTATGATATGGTCCCCACATAAATTTAGACACATAACACAAAATTGGATTCTAATTTCAATTTTTAATTGAACTTTCTCTGAACTTTATCTACTAATATATATATATATATATATATATTAGTGTATGAGTGTGTCTAATATTGATTATGTGTATTACTTTTTGTTATAATGTTATTTATGTAAATAATGACGTGTGTGGATATTTGTGTTTACAGTATAAATATAATATAACTTTATATAATTTAATAATTAGGAAATAAAGATGGTTTGTTACATGAGTGTGTATAGTTTTTATATTATAATAACCTTTTGTCATAAAGTTAGAAAAATTCAAGAAAAATGTTGCAAAGTTAGTGATTATTCAAGCATTTGATTGGTTAAGTAAACATGTAGTGAATTATTTTATGTATGAATGAGTGTGGTTGTGTGCATCAATAATTAATATAGAGCCAATGAGTTTTTTTTTTTTTTTGGAGAAAATAGTGCCAATGTGTTGAGTTTAGTCATTTATTTTAAAATATTTTTATAAAAACAATGATAAATATATAATAATAGCTGCATAAAAATAAAAATTTAGATAAACTTAACAAAATAAAATGGTCATAACTACCTACATTGGCAATAACTATTCATAATGAACTATCATGTAACAATTCAAAATTTGAAAACTTGCAGAAGGAAATTGTAAAAATTCATGGTTTTTTTTTTTTTTGGTCGATAACTTGATATATTCAAGTTCTCTTTTTATTTATTTTTTTAAATTTAAATTCTTAATGACCTCATACAAAAAATTCCTGGACATATAAATCGCAACCAGGTACAACAAATACAAATGTAATATGTATTATATACACCATCTTTAAAAGCCAAAGAATTCTTGCTCAAGTGCACCTCTCATTTTCAAGAACTTAAGTGGAAGAGAATGTCACGAGTTTAAGATCTATAAAAAATAAGAGAACGAATTTTATAAGACTATTTTAAGAAAATGTCACTTACGTACAATGGACCTTATAGTCATATGTTGTAAGATGAACTGTTCTCATAAGACAATCTCATAAACAAGGGTGGTGCTTCTTGTTGACCACCCTAAATTAAAAAAATAAAAAATAAATAAAAATTTATATACATTTAAAAAAGTTAAAAGTTAAATTTAAATGGGTTGTGGACCACCCTAAAAAAAAAAAAAAAAAGTTGTAAAATTTGACCCTCCAAAATCTTGGCTAGTTGAATGTTGAACAAAAAATTGCCCAAATAAATACAAATTATCCCAAATGATCAAACAACAACACAAATTAGCCCAAAAAAATTAACAAAAAATAAAATATCCCTCCCCAAATTAACGCCAAATTGAAGATTTTTTTTTTTTTTGGCTAACCCAATTTAGGTAGTCAAATCCTCAAAATACCCTCAAACAAGTGATTAAAGAGAAAATTATAAACTAAAACTCTTGGTACCCCTCATCAGCTTCTCCACAAGCTGCACCAAATTGTGGTTTGATTGAAGTATGCAGCACTGTGATCATCTTTTAAAAAATACGAAGTACAATGAGACTGGGAATGGTTGAATTTGGTCAATACATTGGGACGAGAAATGAGCTACACAATGTGGACAACAGCTGTAGACTTGTTTTCATTGTGTGAAAATAGTAAAGTTAGCTACAGAAAACTTGTATTTAAAATTTATTATAAAAGAGAGTGGTTTTTGTGGATTTCAGTTAGCTCAACTGATAAGAACTATCAGAAGGGATGAATAAGAGATCTGAGGTTCAATTCCTGCATACACCAAAAACTAATCTTAATCTGATGATAAAGAGTTATCATCAAGATTGGACGCCATTGGTTAAATTTTTTTTTTTTTAAAAAGAAAAAAGAAAAAAAAAGGAGTGGTCTCTTCATTGTCAGGAGAAATAAGGTGCATTGGTGAAATATCACGAGTATCTTTAATTATTTATTTAAGTAATGTTATGAAAATATTGTGAACATATTTTTTTTTTCCCTTTAAATTGGACACTTTAATTTAATGTTGGTTAGAATATTCATACCAACTCATGCAAAATTTTCTATTTTTTTAAGTATAAACCTAAAATATATATATATATATATATATATATATATATATATATATATATATTTTACATACCAATTTTTCAAAACATTCACATTACTCACACATTAATCAAAAAAGTAATAAGTAAAAAATGAATAAAATAATCCTTTTACTCATGAACGATGCCCGTGTAAATTTACACTAATATTGTAACTATGGAAGGAAATGCAAAATTTTTAGATGATTTAAGGGTGAATTTTTTGAGTCTGTTGGCCCAAATTTTGCAGTTAACCCATTTTACATGGGTTGATGAAAGTTCTCTTAAGATCATATATTGATAAATATCAAATGGAGGCCTTTTAGGTAATTTCCATCCAAAACAATAATTTGAGAACAATATTTTCAAATGCACACTTGTGATGTCAATAAAATTCAAGATTTTTTTTTTAAATTTTGTTTAATTTATATTTCTTAGTAACCATCCTTAAAAAAAATTCCCGGAGCTGCCACTATGCGGAGCCACATGTGGGCAAGCCCCTCAAACTTCATAAAATCCCTCTATCTCCCATATGGTATAAATATTTTTACATTTATAACCTTATAAAAAAATAGTAAAATACTACTTTAGCCCCTTCAAATTTTTTTTTTTCAAAATTTTAACCTCAGTGTAAGTTATAATTCTCCCTAAATATATATATTTATATATAGTTTATAAATTTAGCATACGTGTTGTTTTTGTGTGTGTAAAATTTAATAATATCACTCTCACTGTAATCCCTTTCTTATTATGCCATTTAGTTTTTAATTGTTTTGATCATGTGTCTACAATTTGTAATAGATTTAATCACACTCTTGCTCCAATATGTATATAAATCACAAAGTACACAATCATGTAATTTGAGTATATGTATTATTTTCGCATCTAAAAAATCTGTAATAAAATCATAAAATTGCAAAAGGAAGTCTTCAAATTATTCTACATATAAATGATACTGATGTAAACGTTTTTATTAAGATTGTAGTTAATTATGTATTTTTTTAAAGTTTGAGTAATTACATACAATTTATAATGGATACACAGACACAGAGTCACAGAAACATGCCTATAAAATTAAGGTAAGAGAAACATGCCTTTACATACCGACTACCTTGTTCATTAATTATACAGTAGCATGGTTGTTGGTTAAGAGGAACTGTAATCAAATAGCCACCACTTGCCGTCTGTAGTTAATTCCTGAAATTTAATCTTCAACCACTTCATGTCCCACTCTCTTGTCTTCTCAAAGATGCCATTCTATATAGGCTACACATTGACCAACGTTATTACGAATATGTATAAATACAGCTAACCTTCCAATCGCCTTAGTCAGTATAAATATATAATGTTAATCACAGTTTTGTTTTATAAATATTAATCTTGGCCTTATTATTTTTCTTTTTGATGAATCTTCATGGAACCTCATCCAACAATCAGGATCTCCCGATCCTGATTTTGCTTTTTTGTTTTTAATAAATATACTGCTCAAGGAAATGTGATGTCAAATTTAAAGGAACCTGATCATTGTTATTGAGGGAAGTGGGCCTATAGAGAAAAAAAAATTAAGCATACAATAACACAACCTAAATTGCAATGCATAATTCTTATCAAATCTCATAGCAAATCATGAAACCGGATCTTTTCTTTTTAATAAGATGTCCTATCAGTCAAATAATTCTCTATATATATGCGAACTGTTTTCAATAATTATGGTTCTTTTACAATCTTGATTAAATGATAACTACAATTTTTTCTTATATATACCAAAAAATGTACTCACTAACAAATTTGATTTTCACATCACCATTGATTTTCTCAGAAACCAAATGGATGGTCTTATTCTGCTATTAGGGGATCAAACCCTGTTTCAGCAGCATTTAAATTTAGGATTGTTAGGGTTTTAGACCCCAGCTGAGTTAGATTCAATCAAATCTATAGCCAATTAATTAAAGTGATTAATTATGCAATTAGATCTGGTTTAAACTAATATCACACATTCACAAATCACATGAACACCAAGAATGATGATCCACAAAAACTTTTGAAAATGTGGTTTTAAAGTAAAAAATCTGGGAAGGATTTAACTTAAACAATTCTCAAGGAAACATTTCACTAATAAAATAAAATTTTGTACAATAGACTTAACCCTAAATCCACTACTACCTCATGTAGTACTTACTCACGTGACCACAAGCAGTTTCGAATTCACGAACTCTTTTACTGTGAAACTGTTGCACACAAACTCTCTAGTTTGTGACTTTGAGATCTCCACTCAAAGGTTTAGATCATCAACTCTAATTGATTTGATGTAGCAACTTTACTTTATAACCGGATCTGTTATTTGCACAAGATCTCTGGCTATAACTTCAAAAGGGTTTGGAAAACTTTATATCTGTATACAAAACCTTGCTCTCATATCACCTTCTTTTATGAAAGATAAAAGATATTATCATGACAATTTTGGGGCACTATGAGACCAAAGGGGCCATGGCCCATTGGTCCCACATAATTTTGTTTAATAAAATTAACTAAAATTTGAAGTCAATCCAAAAATTATGTTTAATTCTCTCTTAAGAATTAAATTGGCCCAAAGAGACACTAAAAATTTAAAAAGTAATTATTTGGTTTACACTTATGGCCCTCTCATAAAAATATTTTAAAAAAAATCTTGTTAATAAATATTTAAAGTCAAGTGGTACTATATTATATTGAAGATGTTAACAACCTCAAAAAAAAAAAAAAAAAAAAAATATATATATATATATATATATAAATATATATATATATAAATTTGTCCACAAATAATCAAATCTTACATACTCTCATTCCTTCTCTCTCTTTGTGTGTGTATGTAAGTGTGTCTCTAATTAACTTTGAAGAATGAAAATATTTGGGATCAATCTTATTCATAATTTTGTTTTATACTACACACAATGCTTAAAATTTTGAATTTAAAAAAAATATTATTTCTTTTCATTTTATGTTTTTTTTTAATAGTTAATTTACTAATATTAGTTATAAGAAAAAAAAATATTGGCTAACTATGTTTGCATATTTAGGTATTGATATAACTAAAAGAATGAAGAATAGGTTATGTTTTGAAAATCATCTCCTTTATTTATTTATTTATTATGTAGTTTGGTGAATATAACATAATGCTAAGTGTAGGGACACTGAAATTAGCCCCCGAGGTGCACTCCTCGGAATTCTACTACAAAGACCCACACAATCAAGATACAAGTAAATAATAAGGAATAAACACTCTACAATGGGAAACACAAGCAGTGGATTTCTTTGATCATTAATATGCTACCATAACTATTATAGATTCTAAGGTATATCCCCGTGGTGTCACACTTAGTGTTTCTCTCTATTTTTCCTCTTGGATAGATTTTTCGCCCTTTTTTGGATCCCCTTCCCTTTTGCCTCTCTCCCCTTTTTATAGCTTCAATCCTTGTTTTTATTATTACAGCTGTTCTGCTCCCATCCAGAGTCGTAGGGATATTTTTTCCTTTACTTTATCGGTTTCCGCACCTTCTTATCTTGGAATTCTGACTACCCAAGGGTTACATGTACTGTTTAGACTATCTTATGTGCAATTAATGTGGCAGAGTTCGGGTAAGAACCCCTTCATAAATGTGAAGGTAAAAATCTTCTTTCTTCTTGCGCATTCCAGAAGTTTCCCGTGGTTACTAATGTCTTCCGAATATCACACATTAATTATCTGTGACACATACCTCGAATAAACTAGTGCTTTCTCTTATTTGCAGGAATGGGTCTACCGTGGTACTCAACTTTGTCTTCAACACTTAGGATAATCCAACTTTCAGCTCTTTCTTGGTTTATCACCCTTTGAGCCTTCCCCTCAGCACACAGGTCAGGCCCAACTACTTTCCCATGGCCCAATAACATCTGGGGCTTAAGGCCTGAGTAAAGACTGCTCCACTCCTTACATTAGCCCCCCACAATCTCCAAGTCATCATTAATAACGTGAGAATCGTGGTTCAATAAAATCATGGCAATCATTAACTGGCATTTATGAATAATGGCGGCATCAGGCAATAAATGTCGTTGACACGCTTGAGCTTCCCTCCCCACGATCTTCAACGCATGTCTTTAATGAATGGCTAGAGAGGCCTTTTGGAAAACGGAAAAAAAGGCGGAAAAGGAAGGGTCTCTTCTGTCCCTTCCACTCCCCCATTTTTCCTATATAAAGGAGGCCTTAGCCCCTTTTTTTTCTAGTTCTTCTTTCGTTTTCTCTCTAAAACTCCAAAAATTTTCTCTCTCTTTTCTCTTCGCTACTTTCTTTTTCGACGAACTTCAGGCGACTACCAACAACCTTCCCTTTTTCTACCTTTCTTCCACATCGAAAGTCCATATTCCCCTTCACTCTTTAGATTTAGTTTTTGTCATTTCCTTCTTCTTAATTCTTACTTTGCCTATAATGAGGAAGTTTAAACATATGGTAGATACTCTCGAGAGATTAGCTAAATTTAGGAGGAAGTATAACTTCCCTGAGGATGGAGAGGTGAGCTATTGCCCGAAATCTAAAGCAATACTTTTCAGAGGGGAAGGCAGAGTGGTAGAGGGGGGAGTTAGGATTCCCATGAGTGACCTTCTCACAAATTTCTTATGTCACTCTAAGGTCTATCCTAACCAATGTACTCCCAACATTTTTAGGATAGTTAGTAGCATAGACACTCTTAATAAGAAGCCCAAATTAAAACTTACCGAGCACGACATCAACTACATCTATAGTTTTCAAGATAGTAAAACCTTTGGGTTTTACTTTAAAATCCATCACGGGGAGGTGAGGCTCATTTTTTGGTCTTCCGGATTCTGACAAGGAAATAGGAGACTACTTGATCATCTCAGTGAATTGGTACCTTAGTGGGATCCATTGCCCCACGAGTGCGGCTAAAGCAGGTGGGTAGATTTTGTAGAAATTTTTTATTTTTTGTTTCTACTAACTCATTACCTCTAATTTGTTCTATTTTCGTGCTATTTTTAACATTCTATGTGGCTAACCTTTGCCTACTTCTTTCTCAGAGAATCACGTATTCAAGAAGAAAAGACAGCTGATATCAACTCCACAGATTTGAATAGATTGCTAAGATCCCCAATCTACCCTCATATCGATAGTCAGCTCTGTGCAGCTTACTTAATTCTCGAATATTCTCCCGTGTATCGAAGCTTTCAAGCTGCAGGAAAGGCTATCACCATAAGGCACCCTTTGCTCCCTTACATAGATGTTCGCTGCAAAGGATACATCCTTTCCCCTTCTAAACGTGTGCACCAAGAAGAAGGACGATACTAAAGCAATTCTCCCCTTCCTTTCACTCTCGAGTATTTAAGAGTCATTGTTGCTGTTCGCACCTCGGCTGATCGTCCCTGGCGCAGAAGAAAGAAGAAAATGGGCAACACTAAAACCCACAGCCCTTCACCATCCCGAGAAGTGCCAAACATCCAAGCAACTATCCTTTTAGAAGCCTTTGTTGGGCTTTGTGGAGCCTAGTTTTTGTTTGATCCGGTTTGACGACCCGACCCGACCCGAAAAATGTTACGTGGTTTTTAATGGGATATTTACTGAGGCTTAGTCCATGGTTTTTGTCTTGTCTTGTGCATGTGATTGTTTTTTTCTTTGGCGTGTGTTTTCTCTATTTTTTTTTTCTCACAGGTTGGGAATTCGGTTTAATTCCCTACAGCCTCTCCTACCAAGATGCCACTTCAAAGAGGTAGGGTCACCACTGCTCAAATTTTGGGTATGCCTACTGGGCCTTAAGGTTAAACACCTCCCCGGGCTGCAACTACCTCTACATCTCCTCCAGCTCCTCCAGTTGTTGCGGTAACTATAGCCCCAGCGCATGAAACTAAGGCTAGGCATAAGCATCCAAGGGGGTTGAGCTCCGAGCAACCTTTAACCATCCTTAATTCTGAGAATTCTCCTCCAGACTTGGGTGACTCCCATGTTGATGCCACGAGTGCACCAGCCTATATAAAGGCGTTTATGGTGGACGAGTAAGTTCTTCCTGCCATGGACAGAGTAAGGCCCTGGAAGGATGGTTATGGAGGGAAAATGGCAGAGTGCGTAGGAAAAACTCTCCTTCCTGAGGATATGAAACATTGGGCGAAGTGGGATGATGAATCCTTGTTGCTTAATATGAAGAGGGAAGCTATCATGGTAACAAGCAATCCTTATCTCATTTCCTCCTCTCTTTCTTTTTTTTTTTTGTTTTTTTGTTTTTAGTCTAATCCTATTTTTGCACAACTCTTGGTAGGGATAACAATGTTCAGTGGTAATAGAGGAAAGATACCTAGTAGCCAAGGCCAAGATTGAAGAGCTAAGCACTAACAATGAAGATCTTCTAAAGAAGATCTCGGATGTGAAGAACAGAGTTTCGAAATCCGAGAAGCTTCGAGCCGAGGCCGAGGAGAACACCAAGGCCATCAGCAGAGGAAAGATGCTCTAGAAAAGGAGGTGATGGAGTTAAAGAAGGCCCTTGCAGAAAAGGATGCCACTCTACAGGGCTACGAGGCAGCTGATGATGCTAAAATTCAAGAAGCCTACTATCAAGGCCAATACGATTACATAACTTCTGCGGAGCCTGAGGTGCAACAAAATCTATAGGTCTATTTCTTCAAGAGATGGTTTGCTACTTTAGACAAGCTACAAGTGAAGGCTTCATCCTCACTGAGGCAGGAGAGCAACATTCTGATTCTCAAGGAACTTATCATCATCCCAAACCCTGAGATCTAGGCTATTATCAACGACGAGTCTCTCGTCCATGAAGTAGAAAGAGTTGGTCTCGTTGCGGGGCCAAGAGGAGAGGTGACTAGCTCAGTAGTTGTGTCCACCACTAAGGAGCTGCCCCGTGCTTAAGTTCTTCATCATCTTTTTTTTTTTTTTCACTATTTTTTGAACACTTTTCTAGTTTGCCCGGTTTTCAAAGGGCTATAACTTTGTATCTATTTTTGTTAAGTACTTTAGACTTCTATGCAAAAGAATATCTTTAAGTTTTTGCAATTATTTGTGCTTCCCATTCACGTTTCCTGAGCTACATTAGATGTTTAACAATTTTATTTCCATTGATTATCTCTTAGTAGTTGTGCTATTTGCTCTCTGGGATTCAATTTAAAAACCAAACTATTAACTCTTAGAGATATTTAAAATAGGCGGAAGTTAAACTCAGTTCTTACCTGAGATATTGATGTAGGTTTTCCATTACAAAATTTATCTTCCTTACTTTATCACACTTTAATCTTTTTTTTTTTTTTTCAATAGCACTCCTTTAAAAATTTAATTTTGTTCTCTACCGAGCTACCTGGAAGTCAGACTGAGGCAGGAAACTCAGTTTAAAATTTACTTGAGGTAAAGACAAGGTCTAATACCACAGGATTTTGCCTTTTTGTAAAGTTTTAATTTCGTTCCCTGTTAATGACTTTGGAGTCAACCTAATGCAGAAAACTCAACTTAAAACCCATGGCAAAGACAGGGTCTAGTACCATAGGGTTTGTTGTTTGCGAGGTTTTAGCTTTGTTTTCTGTTAGTGACTCTGGAGTCAGACCAAGGTAGAAAACTTAGCTTAAAACCCAACCATGGCAAAGACAAAGTCTAGTACCACGGGGTTTGTTGTTTTCAAAGTTTTAGTTTTGTTTTCTGTTAGTGACTCTAGAGTCAAATTAAGGCAGAAAACTTAGCTTAAAACCCACCCATGCCAAAGACAGGGTCTAGTATCACGGGGTTTGTTGTTTGCGAGGTTTTAGCTTTGTTTTCTATTAGTGACTCTAGAGTCAGACTAAGGTAGAAAACTCAGTTTAAAACCCACCTACGGCAAAGACAGGGTCTAGTACCACGGGGTTCGTTTTCTTTGGTTATTTCAATATCCTGTGTCAGGCTTTCGTAGGCTTTTACTATTGCTTACTAAATAGAAACAAAACATAAGTGAAGGCAGTGCATATTTCCCATATAATATTCAAAAGTAGTACTTCCTCAAATTAAATACATTCCATGGTCTAGCTATAGGCTTTTCATCCAAATCCTCTAGTCAAAAAGCAGCAATTCCAAAGATGGACGTGACCCTATAAGGCCCCTCCCAAGTCGAACCAAGCTTTCCCATAACAGGATCTCGGGTGTTCCCCAAAACCTTCCTCAACACCAAATCACCCAGAATAAACTCCCTACTTTGGATTCCCTTATTGTATCCTCGGCTAATTCTCTATTGATAATTCACCAGCCTGATCGAAGTAACGTCCCGGCTTTCCTCTACCAGGTCTAGATGCCTGCAAAGTAACTAATCATTTTCCCCGACCTTAAACATGTCAGTCCGAGTGGTTGGCAGCCCTATTTCCATGGGTATTATGGCTTCCACACCATAGGTCATTGAGAAAGGAGTTTTTCCAGTTGAACACCGTGGAGTAGTTCTGTATGCCCAAAACACGCTTAGGGGCTCTTCCACCCATCATCCTTTTGAGTCATCTAGCCTCTTCTTCAAGCCATTCACAATGGATTTATTAGTTGCTTCGGCCTACGCATTGCTCTAAGGATAAGAAGGCATAGAGTACCTATTAATAATCCCCAATTTCGAGCAATACTGTTGAAAAGCCTTGCTATCAAATTGCCAACCATTATCTAATATGAGAACTTTCGGTACACCAAATCGTGTCACGATATTTTTCTATACAAATCTCTTGACGTTCGTATCTCGGATATTTGAAAGGGGCTTGGTTTCTACCTATTTAGTGAAGTAATCTATTACTGTTAGCAGTCACCCCCTATTACTTGTGGCCTTTGGAAAGGGCCTTACTATATCTAGCCCCCCATTGGGCAAAAGGCCATGGGCTAGATATAGGGTTGAGAGGTCCCTCGAGCTTGGTGCACTAATGACCTTCCTCCTGTATGATTTCCACATATCCCTTTATGCAACTCTTCTAGAGGTGCTTCTACTATTTCGGGATGTACGCACAACAAATAGGGTCCTGAATATGACCTCTTATACAATTTCCCTTTTTCGGAGACCCAGTACTGCGAAGAACTTCATCTAATTTGCTTGGACACTTTCTTATCCTCAGGTAAAATTCCATCTCGAAGATAGGCTACAATGGGATCCTTCCAACTGGCGAAAAGATGTATGCTCAAGACTAAGCCCCCATCATAAGGAGTTAGACTGGAAAAAGGTAAAAGTTCAACGGAGGCAATCCTCAAAAGGGGATTTGCCATTGAAAAAGCCAAAGTTGCAAGAGAGTCGGCATGACTGTTGCTCCCATTAGAGATATGTGAGAACTCTACCTTTTTAAATTGATGCCTTAGTACCTTGACCTCTTTCAAGTAGCGTATCATTCTATGATCCTTAGCTTCGAACTCACCTGTGACTTGACTAACAACCAGCCATGAATCACAATTCAGTTGTATCCTGTCGGCCTCGATTTGTCTAGATATCCTCAAGGAGGCAACAATGACGACCAACTGAAGGTCAACCTGGACTACTTGAACGAAACGAGGAAGGAAGCATCTAAGAAAACGGCCAAGTACCAACAAAAGATGACTGAATACTACAATAAGAGAGTAAAGCTTAAAAGACTCAACATAGGAGATCTTGTTCTACAAAGTCGAGTCTCGGTCTTGGCTTCCCAAATATCATATTGGCAACGAAAAAACTGCCCTCGACAATGTTGTATATGCTAAGGCATATGAGAGTGATATATATTACTCTAAAAAAGAAAAATTATGCAATATTCTAGAAGTTCAATAATGTTGCACTCCCTTTTCTCACATGAATAGTGGGTCTTACCATGAATTTTATGAGTGGGTCTACTATTATGTAAGAGGAGGGATAAGGAAATTATTGTACTCCTAAAGTATTATATAATTTTTTTTTTAAAAGTAACATTAATTATTTAATTAATATGTATACATTTTTATAAAACTATCGTTATATTCTAATGTGTAATCTTTAATTTCTTTTTTTAGAATACTAAGTATTTTTAACACACACACACAAGAAGAAGGGAGAAAGTCTTAAAGAAACTGGCAGTAGTGTATATTCAAAAGGGTCTAACTCTTAGATACACAGGACATGCTTTAAACCTCTTTGACTCATACTTAATTTCCAATATGGGATTTATCCACTGTTTTTTCTTTTGAGAATATTAAGTATTTTTAACACACACACACATAGGGAGAGGGACAGTGATGTATATCTAATTAATGATTAATACAATTTAAATGATAATTATATACCTGACGTGATGGAAAGAGTGGGTTCAAGTTAGCTCATTTCATAAAGTCTCTGATGGTTGAATAAGAGATTTGAGATTCAGTTCCCACCTACACCAAAAACTGATTGGTGTCTTGGTTTGATAATAAAGAGTTATTATTAAGAATGGATGTCATAAATTGAAACTCTCAAAAAAAAAGAAAAACTTGATGGAAAGAATATATATATATATATATATATATATATTAACATTACAACAAGGGTGTTCAGACATCCTTGAGTATCTGACTATTCCCTTAGGTATATGCAGTTTCCCATCCTACGCTCACCAAGTTATTATAGGGAGAAATTCCATGGAAGTGACTCCAAGATACTGGCAAGAGTTTTCGAACCTAGGATCACATGGATATCGTGAGGCCTTTAGAACCACTAAGTCAACCCTTTGGAATTCAAAAACATATGTTTTGAACTGTGTGTGTTATTTTGTAAATTTGAAAATTATTAATATATTTAATTGAGCCACTGAATATATAATAATCATAAATTATATAGATGATAAAAATACAACATTATTTATAGGTGTAAAGTTGTAAACCATTTGGGTTAAATAAAAAAAAAAAAAAAGGTTGTAAACCATTCAAAATTCAAATAAATCTATAAAGACTATACCAATCCTAAATTCTTGAAAAATAATGAATTTCTTTTTCAAAAAAAAAAAAAGAAATGATGAATTTATTCGAATATTAAAATCATATATCAATTAAAAAAAAAAGTGTAAAATATTTTTGCCCAATGTCATGGAAAGTTAACAGTAGAACTAGTAGTGTCTCAAGGGAGAGCCACAAAGAGAAGAAAAGGAAAAAACTCAGAAGCGTCTTATTTCATTTGTTTATCATACTTACCTTTGACCAAAGGGTTTGTAACCTTTGACCTTTAGCCCAACTAAACTATAAATTAAGCAACACAAACTGAGACTTACAGATGACATTAAAGATTGATGAGAAGTTAGCTGTTAGTTGTATAAGAATAATTGTATGATTCTGGGATCCTTAAATATAAGCCAAAAAACATTGGTCGATACTAATTCATTCCGTCTGGCACCAAAAGCAAAAGCAACCATGATTCAATTCAGAAATGGGTTGCTTCTACTTCTTCTTCTTTCGGGTTTAGTAGTAGCAATTTCAGCCACAAACTCCTCAACAATTGTCACTTCTCTACCTGGTTATCCCGGTGACCTTCCCTTCACCCTTGAAACTGGGTAAGTTCTTATCAGCATTATAGTTCTAGCTCGGTCAGATTTTGTTCCTGGAGTGCAAGTTTTCAAGAAATTAAAAGTTTTGTGTGTCAAAGTTTTATGTTAATTAGCATGTAACTCATACAAATGCACGGATCCATTTAAAATTAAACACAATTTTTATTATAAAAATATAAATAATTAGTCAAATTATTTATTAAAAAAAACATGCAACACATGCATACATTTAGATATATTTAAAATTAGGACAAAGTTTAGCTACAAAATTTGTTGTAGTCTTAGACTACAACCTTATTTAATATTTAATTATTGGGTGAATTTTGACAAATTCACCATTATATTACATATTCTTCTTATATACTCCATACTTGCCAAATTTCTAGAAAATTGAAAGTCAATAGCTATATCATTAATAAATTTTTTAAATTGCAAGTCTTTGTAGTTTAAAATTTTGCATAAAATATAAACTCATAGATTATATAGTAAATAATATCTGATTGATACAAAATTTGATAGGTGTATTAAGAGTATAAAGTGCATGCAATTCAACAGTTAAATTTTCAAAATATGTAATAATGTTTATTAGATAAATTACAAAGTTGATCCATATCCTTTACACTATATTTCAATTTAGTCCTTAACCTTTTATGGTGGGAGGATGGAAAAATGGGAGAATAGAAAAGATTTTAATTTCCCTCATTTTTGTTTGGTTGGGAGTGAAAAAGTAGAAGAATGAACAAAGTGAGTTTGTATAAATTTACTCATGTATCCTTGTTAAAAATGATGCCCAATTAAAACCAAAAAAGTGACAAACAACCAAAAAAAAAAAAAAAACACACACACACAAAAGAAAGTAAAGAAAAAAAGAAGAAGAATATGAGCAATGTACATAGGACGAAGCTTACCCAATAAATCAAAAAAAAAAAAAAAAAAAAGGAAAGAAGAAGCAGTCTAGAGAAGAAAAGAAGAAGAAGAAGAAGAAGAGGAGGAGGAGACAGCATCCAAAAGAGAGGAAAAAAAAAAAAAGGCAGCATCCAGGAGGAAGGAAAAAAAAAAAAAAAAAAAACAAAGCCCATGTGCAAGTGCACAATGGGCATTTTTGTCCATTAAACAGTCCAATTTTCAAAAAGTTTTATTTCCTATTTTTTCTTTAAAGTTTTTTATTCACCTTATTTCACTTTCAAAAAAATACACCTTTAAGGATTTTAGTTGTCACGTGTCTCAAATTTTTTTTTTTCTTAACCGTTTTAATAGTATAATAGCAAATAATGTTGCATGGAAAATAATTTTTTTATCATTTCGTTTAATACATTAACGTTTTCCATCTAAAAGATAACAACAAAGGCTAAATTGACTCGTATTGAAAAAGTTAGGACCAAATTGACACAATTGAAAAATTAAAAACTGAATTGAAATATGGTGTAAAGAATATGGACTAACTTTGTAATTTACCCATGTTTATTTTATTGACTAAAGTTGTAACCTAAGGCTACAATCAATTTTGTAACTAAATTTTTTCCTTAAAATTAAACACAATTTTTATCATATAAATATAAATAATTAGTCATTTTTTTTTTAAAAAAGTAAAGGTAATTAGTCACATATTAAAATTCTTACCTAAATTTAATACTACTTATGATCATTTTTTTTTCTAATTTTTAATAAGATAAAACATGTAGTGATCTTTGTTACATGGTGATTTTTATTGAGTATAAGTGATTTAGTTTTTATTTTATTTTATTTTTTTATAGTTCATTAATATTAGATTCTTAGTGTTTTTCACTCATTAAATCACTTGGTACAAAAATTATTATTTTACCACTTTATTTAAATATTATTATTTTTAATTTCTTTATTTATAGAAAAGGGTGAAAGTAATAAAATAATTTCAAAATTTTTTTAGAAAGTAATAAAAACTTTTTTTTGGCATTTGGAACATCTAATATAGGTTTTATTATTTTACCACTTTATTTCAATATTATTTATATATATATTTTTAAAATTATTTATTAATAGAAGAGAGAGAAAGACAGAAAGTAATAAAATAATTTCAAATTTTTTTTTAGAAAGTAATAAAAAATAAATTGGCATTTGGAACATCTAATATGGGTGGTTTTTTGTTTGTTTGTGTTTGGTGTGCTAAAATTCATCACATTGCCCTTGAATTTTATCATCTAAAAAAATGTTATTAATGCATAAATAGTGGACACTAATTTTGTATTTTGTTGGATATTGGTACATGTAGATACATTGGTGTAGGTGATAATGAGACCGTACAAACATTTTACTACTTCATTGAGTCCCAAAGGAGCCCTGCACGAGACCCTCTGATGTTATGGATGACTGGAGGCCCTGGTTGCTCTAGTATCGCTGGTTTTATGTTTGAAAGTGGTATATATATATATGTTACTCTTACTCATTCTTTAATTTGTTCATTTTAATGATAAATTAATTGGGTTTTAAATTAATATGTATATATCGTAGTGGCTGTCATATCCATCTTTATTAGAGGTTAAATGATTCAGTAAAAAAAAAAAAAACCCTAAAACTGAAAAAGAATTTTTATTGCAGTCTAGTTCCTTATTTTGATAATTTGTTTGACATTAAATTTTTCTAGAAAAATGTATCTCCACCTTTCTCATTTTTTTATAATTGGTTTTGAATAGAGTAATATCACTGTTACACATACCATCATCTATATTGTTTTTATTATACACTAATTATAACAGGTCATATCAATAGTTATGAAAAAATTTGTATCTATAAACTAATTGTAAGAGTATTCCCATTGGGTTACTTTAAACCCCAAAAAATTGCAAAATAGATAACACTATTGAAGTATTCCCAAAAAGAAAAAAGAAAAAAAATTACAACTTGCTACAGTATCATGTATATTTACATACCCAATGTAGCATTGTGTATTTTTATTTTTTACAACTTGCATGTGTGTGTTAAAATAAAATATTATTTTAATGTAGTGTATTGTAAAATAAAAAGTGGGATATAGAAGGGGTTGTAAAACTAGTTATGTAAAATAAATAAAATGGCTTTTTTCATAAACTAAAATGTTGTTTTGTTTTGTTTTATTGGCATGATGGGACCGGAATTCTCTTACCACTTATTTTATCCCACCAACCCACACCAGCCCACCAAAATGGATCACATTTGGGTTGACTTAGTTGAATTTCTAGACTTGGGTTGATTTAGGAGTTGGATTTGGACTTGGGCTTGGGCTTGTCTTGTTATCTTAGGGCCTCATCCACAGTGCATTGGTCTGTTCTTAAAACCCTATAAGTCACCAACTTCTAAACTCTAAAGCCGACATAAGTATTTCTGAGTTCCAACTATTCTTAAGATTTATGTGAGTTTAAACTCGAGTCTTTGAATTCCTGATAAATTAGATCTTAATGTTAGTAGGGGTTAAAAATCTAGTTTTAAATCTTATGAATTTTATATTAGTTTCATGAGGTGAAAACAATATATCCACGGTAGGTGAGACTTGAAGAAGAAAGGACAACTAGTTTTGGGCATGATTTATTATAATTTTAATTAAGTGTGGTAGTTGGTATTAAAATTCTTAACTTTTGGATGAGACTTTAGAATCCCATGGACTGTGATAATTGGGATATTCCAAAAATTTTAATTTTCTTTTATAAATACAATAGAACTTTAATTTATAGGATCCGTTTTATGATAATGGCTCTTTATCATTGGAAGATACCAATTGATTTATGGTGTATGTGAGATTTGAACTCTAAATCTTTTATTTGAAGATAATAAACTTTTTCCAGTTGGCCTAGTTGGAATTAAACTTCCTAATTTTGACATCTCTTAAAAATATTAAATTCTCACCTCATATTCATGCCAACCAAACACAATCTTGGGGGGATTGGGGGGGGGGGGGGAAAGGGGGAGAAAGGACAATTTGTAAAGGATTCAAGTTTTCAATTAGGTCCTTGTGGCAACATATATTGTGTGTGATTTACTAATGATATTTCCTTTATGAAGAACAATCTTCTAAATGTATATCTCATATTATATAGGTCCAATAACCTTCAAACTTGGAGATTACAATGGGAGCGTACCAACACTTAAAGATAACCGATGGGCATGGACGCATGTATGAATTTAATTGCGTTAATTTGATCTTTATGCACATTTTATGTCAACCTAATTGTAACAAATTTTTAATCCATCTTACTGAAATATGATGATGGTTTTTCAGAGTCTCAATATCATATATATGGATGGACTAGTTGGTGCTGGATTCTCTTATTCAGAAAGCTTAGATGGCTATTATTTGGATGATTACGAATTTGCGGCACAAACTCATGAGTTTCTACAGAAGGTGTGTAAGAATGTGGATACCAATAGAATATATTTGGCTAGAAAGATGCTTTTTTAATCAAATTTTATCCAGTAATTAATTCCAAAATTTATTCAATATGCAATGGTTGGAATTACACCCTCAATTTTTGGAAAATCAAATCTATATTGGTGGTGACTCGTATTCTGGCATATCTATTCCAATGATTGTGCAAAATATAGTGATAGGTAATATCTATGGAAGGGGATCAAAGTTTTCTTGACTTAAACTCTTCTTATGTCTTTCTTTTGTTAAAGATTGAAGTCATTAATACTTGGCTTTCCTAACCTAATAATTAGGTAAAGTTACTGAAAATAATGAAAATTTTTTGGTGAAAGGTCTCAACTTTTCTTACCATTGAACCTTTTAGATTTGGGATGAACCCAGGTGGGGGCAGGGGCTCCCCGGTCCATTTATTTATTTATTTTAGTTATTATATATTTGATTTTTGTAGTTGGCCCCCTTCCAAAACCTTAGGCCCTCCCTTTTCCAAAATAAGTCTAGCTAGCTTAACTTAAATAGCAACTATCCAACCCAAAAACTTAACAAAAATAATAAAAACATTCACAATAGTGATTGTATTTTAGCAAAATAAATTAGTTTACCACCAAAAAACTAAAAAATCATGTATTATTGGAAAAACTAAATTTAAAATTTTTGCAACCACAATAAACTGGTATAGATATCAGTTGACTATAACTAGTTGTTAAAAATAAAATACAATATTTTATTAAGATTATATCTCTTCCTTCAATTAAAAAAACTCAAATTCTCTTTGTTCCTTTATTATTTTAATGAGTTGTTTATATTATTTTAAATGAAGTGATAAAAAAATAGAACATTTGATATTGGGTGTATTGTAAATTGAGGTGGTAAAATAGATAAAATACATTTTTGAGATACTAAAAGCTAAAAGTTTTAGCACCACCACTATAAATGCTCTAACTTTAAAATTAAAATTAAAAAAAAAAAAAAACCTAGCCAGCCTAGTGTTAAAAAAAAAAAAAAAAACACTATTTTGTATTTGTTTTTGTCTTTGTTGGTAAATGATTGCATCTTAATGTATTTAGCAATAACGATTTTAAGTATTTATAATTTTTTAATACTATATAGATGTCTATTTGGAGGGTTTTTTTCTTTTTCTTTTTTCCTTTATACTTTGACCCCCACTAGTTTAAAGTCTTCAGTCTGTCCCTGTTTTAGTCGTACCTCCCCAAGCCTTGGAGCTTGGTATTTTTTTTTGTTGGGGGGGGGGGGGGTAGTATGGTTTCAAGTAGTAGTAGAAGCATTTCTATTAAAAAAAAAAAAAAAACTACTAAACTAAATAAGGAAACCTACCGAATTATTTGCTAACAGATGAACTATGATATTTGCTTATAAAGTCATCACGAGACTTTTATTTAATAATTTTAAAACTTGGTTTAAAATAACATCCTCTAAATTTGAAAAAAAAAACTATTTTATAATTCAAATTAAATACTACAAATCTAAAAATATATCTAAAAGACTAATATGGTAATACAAACCATATTAGCGTGGCACCATGTACACACTTAATGAGGTACAAAATAGCCTAACTTGACCAGCCCTTATTATCACATGAACAAAAGCCCTGTTTTTTTTTTTTTTTGGTGGAAATGGAATACATATAACTTGCTAATACTCTTTCTAAAATTTGCATTTGATTTCATCATGGTGTTGCAGCTAATGAAGCTGGAAGCTTGCCACTAATAAATCTCAGTGTAAGTGATCTCACATTTTCACCAAAAAAAAAAAGAAAAGGAAAACGACTATAAAATGTTGTTCCTAGAATAACTTTATACTTTTTTCATTTTTTTTCTCAAAATTCTTTGAAGCATATTCTGCATTTCGAAGTTTAGTTGCTTAAAAATAATGTGAAAATGTCATCAGGGATATGTGCTTGGGAACCCAGTGACAGATTCATTCACTGACGTGAATGCAAGAATCACTTATGCTCATCATCTGTCACTCATATCAGATGCACTCTATGAGGTAAATTAATGTTTAACAATAATGAGTGCTTTATCCAGCCAGGCTCAAAGCAAAGATTGATTGCCAATTAAATTGTTGCTTTATGGTTCTTCGAACATAATATAATGCAAACATTTACTTCATAAAGCAAAACACGTGCTATGCATTATATTCCATGTTAGAGTCACAAGCAACCTTATTTGTTTAAACACTGCCTGGTTCCGTGGTTCTAACAAATTATTATATTGTATTCACTCTTGTAAGTTGTGCTTTTAAGCTTCTATGGCGTAAGCCTGGACCAACATATGTATTATTTTCAGTTGTTTTTCATTTTTTGCCTTTCTGATAGTACTTCCTATTAGCTTGTATTGTTTCTTACTACTAATGAATCTCTTCCAATCAATGCAATTTCATCCCAACTCTTTATCTTTCATGCTTTACAGTCAGCCAAAAATAGTTGCAACAGCAATTATGTACATATAGATGCTAGCAATTATCAGTGCGCATCAGATGTTGCTGCTATTGAGGCGATTAGAAGATTAAAACATTGTCCTTATTTAGACTTATTACATCATAAAACTTCCATACTCACTAAGAATTGGGTTGTCATTTGAATTTGCAGCTGACAAGTGACATAAATTTGGTACAAATTTTGGAACCATATTGTAGCAATGCAATCCCAGAACCAAATGAAGATGTAGAGTCGGTTCGGAGATTTCTCACAAAAGTTTCTAGTCCTTCTGCTACACATTGGTGTCGTGTAAACCCCCCTCTCTCTCCCTCTCTCTCTCTCTCTCAAACAAATTGTGTTGTGTATACCTGTGTTAGAAATACTGGAAGATTGTATTGTATTTCTTAATGAAAGAATATACATCAGTGCCTTATATAGGAGGCATAAGTGTGCGGTACAAGTAAAGTGTAGTACAAGTACGAGTGTGCTATACAAGTAAAGCAGTTGAGCCTAAAGCCCATAACAAAACATAATATACATTAACAGCCCCCCTCAAACTCAAGGTGGATGTGAGACCAGCTTGAGGTTGTCAACCAAATCACGAGTGCGACCTTTAGGAAGTGACTTGGTGAAGATATCCGCAAGTTGATCTTTGGAGGAGACGGAGAAAAGCTTGAGAGCACCATGGACAAGATGATACCGGATAAAATGACAATCAATCTCAATGTGTTTAGTTCGTTCATGGAAGACATCATTGTGAGCAATATGAATGGCACTCTGGTTATCACAATAAAGGGGAGTGGCAGATGATGTGGACACACCTAAATCCGTAAGAAGCCATCGTAGCCAAAGGAGCTCAGATGTGGTATCAGCAAGGGCACGATATTCTGCTTCAGTACTGGAGCGGGCCACAAAATTTTATTTCTTACTTCGCCAAGAAATTAAAGAAGAACCAAGGAGAAAGCAATAACCTGTAGTGGACCTGCGGTCAGTGGGATCCCCTGCCCAATCAGCATCAGAGAATGCACGGAGTACAAGAGGAGACTGAGCTAAGTAGAAAATGCCATGGAAGAAAGTGCCCTTCAGGTATCGAAGAATGCGCAGAACAGCAGCATAATGAGTAGATTGTGGAGCAGACAGATACTGGCTCACCTGATGAACAACATAGGAGATGTCTGGACGAGTGACTGTGAGATAAACTAGGCTGCCAACCAATCGTCTATAAAGAGAAGGATTAGACAATGGTTTCCCTCCTGTGGGAGTCAGATGCGCATTAAGTTCAACTGGAGTGTCAACAGTCTTACTATCAGTGAGTCCAGCTCGAGACAATAGTTCAGAAGCATACTTGGCTTGAGTAATATAAAGTCCATCTGTAGAATGAGTGATTTCAAGACCCAAGAAGTAGCTGAGATGTCCAAGATCTTTCATCTCAAACTGCTGATTGAGAAAAACCTTGAGTTCTTGAATGCCATTAAGGTCATCACCAGTTATGATCATATCATCCACATACAGGAGAAGTAAAATAGTACCTTTGTCAGTACGACGAAGAAATAAGGCAGAATCATAATGACTGGCCATGTAACCCAAGCGAGAGATGGTAGAGCTGAATTTGGCAAACCAAGCTCGTGGAGCTTGTTTAAGGCCATAAAGTGCACGTCGAAGGTGACAAACCTTGTTTGATTCAACAGAGAGACCAGGAGGAGGTTGCATGTAAACTTCTTCACTTAAATTTCCATTAAGGAATGCATTTTTGACATCCATCTGAAAAAGGTCCCATTTTCTGGCAGCAGCAACAGCCAAGAGGGCACGAACAGATGAGATACGAGCAACCGGAGCAAAAGTCTCTTCATAATCAATCCCATACTCCTGTGTGAAACCTTTTGCAACAAGACGAGCTTTGTAGCGCTCAATGGACCCATCAGAGCGAGTCTTAATCTTATAGATCCACTTACAACCAACCACAGATTTCCCAGGGGGGAGAGTCACCAAGTCCCAAGTATGGTTTTTAGATAATGCATCAAGCTCCTCTTTCATTGCAATCTGCCATAAAGGGTCAGTGGAAGCCTCACGATAGGTGTGAGGCTCGTGCAGTGTAGCAAGGGCAGTGTAACAATGATAGTCAAGTAAATGTGTAGGAACGGATCTTACCCGAGTTGAGTGACGAGGTGGAATGTCTTGTGCATGATCGTCAGGCGGAGCAGGAGCAGGGGACCCAAGCTCAGGGTTGGGTAGCTCGTCTTCAACCTGTTCATCTTCCACCTGTTCATTAAATGGTGAACTAGGAAAGGGATCAAAGATATCTGGTGGTTGGACAGAGAAGTCTACAGGGGAATCAGGAGCAACTACAGTGGGATCAGGAGCAACTACAAGAGGATCAGGAGCAATTACAGAGGGAATATGTGCCTCATCTGGAAAAAGATCTAAGACAGAGGAGGAAGATAGGGAGGCACGGAAGTGAGAGAGCTCGACAAAGGAGCGATGTTCCCAAAATACAACATTACGGGAGACACGAAGTCGATGAGAGACAGGATCATAACACCGATACCCCTTTTGAGTTTCGCCATAGCCAAGAAAACAACATAGCCTTGACCGAGGCTCAAGTTTGTTATGCTCATGTGGCTGAAGAAGAACGAAACAAGCAGAACCAAAGGAGTGAAGATGACGATAATCTGGAGGTGACCCATAAAGGCGCTCATATGGAGTTTGATTGTGGATAACAGGACTTGGAATGCGATTAATAGCATGAACAGCATGAAGAGCAGCTTCGCCCCAAAAAGGAGCAGGAACTTTGGCAGAGAGAAGGAGAGCACGAACAGTGTCAAGAATATGACGAAGTTTTCGTTCGGCTCTACCATTTTGCTGAGAGGTACCTGGACAAGTTAGATGATGAACAGTGCCATAGGAATGTAAAACAGCTTGGAAAGCATATTGAGTGTACTCAAGAGCATTATCAGATCGAAAAATTTTGATACGTTTGGAAAATTGAGTTTCAACCATTTTTACAAAATTAGAATATACTTCCAATAATTCAGAATGATGTTTCATATGAAAAATCCAGCTATAGCGGGAATAATCATCAACAAAGACAACAAAATATCGAGATCCACCAATACTAGAGATCGGGGAAGACCCCCAAACATCAAAATGAATAAGGTCAAAGATATCAGTGGATATTGATTTACTAGAATTGAAAGGCAAAGCTGGTTGTTTTCCTAACTGACATGAGACACAATCAAAATTTTCTGTAGACACTGAACCTAACAAACCTCTAGAAGCCAATTGTTGTACCCGAGAGGAAGATGCATGACCAAGACGAGCATGCCAAAGTGCAAGGGAAGGAATTGAAGAAACTGCAGCAGCTGCAGCAACAGAAACAGGAGCAACAAGTGGAAGACGAAGGTTATCCACGGGAAACATATGCCCAACTCTGGGACCGGTCCCAAGTTCTTGTCCTGTCCTCGGATCCTGCACAATACACCCAGAATAATCAAATATAATGCGATAACCCAACTCAGCTAATTGTCCCACAGAAAATAAATTGTAAGAAAGATCAGGAACATTAAAGACCCCAGGAACCGAAAGGTTGGAAGTCGAAACAGAACCGATATTATGACCAGACATTGTGGAACCATTTGCTGTGCGAATATTAAGAGGGTGTGGTGCAGGTTTGAGTTCAGAAAATAAAGACGAGTGAGGTGTCATGCAATTGCAACAAGCGGAATCCATAAGCCAAGAGGAGGGAGACATACCAGATAAAGCTAAGAGAGAAGAGGAGTAAGATGCATTACCAACCATACGAATGACATTGGCGATGATATTTTTAAGGTCATCTGTGGACATGGTGAAAGTGCGTTCTGAAGACTTAGACTGTGCAGAGATAGGAGCCATTGGTTGGACACTCTCAGTGTTAGCAACAGTAGCAGCAGAAATTGTAACAGCTGATTTGTTGCGACGATAGCAAGTCTCAATACTGTGGCCAAAACGTTTGCAAAAATTGCAAAAACGTTTGCTGGATTGTCGACGACAATTATTGCAACAAGAAGAAGACCTGTCCTTATTCTTCATTTAGAAGCAAAATATGCAAAAATAGACTGCAAAAATGAAATCTATGCGAAAAACTGGGTAAGGAGCACCTGGACTGCAAAAGTCAACTTTGGCAAAAAGTCAACGGTCAAAATCAACGGTCAAAGTCAACGGTCAACGGTCAACGCAGTCAACGGTCAGCAGATGACGTCACCAAGATGACGTGGTGCTGACGTCAGTAGATGACGGATGCTGACGTAGCTAGGGCTGACGTGGAGCAGATGACGTCACAGGTGACGTCAGCTTGAACTCTGGACGGTGCGTGTGGCACGTGGAGCGCGTGGTGCGTTGGCGCAGAAATTCAGGTGGCGCGTGAGAGCGCGTGACAGCTCCGATGAGGACAGGGCTTTCACCGACGAGTAGATCGTTTCAAGACGATCTCAGTGATATCACCAGAAATTTGATCGGAGCAATAGTCACGGCGGAATGACGTGTGCAGTGATCTGTGCGGTGTTGGACTCCTCAACGACAACGGCTGCAGGTCCGGAACCCAAAGACAACGATGGAAGACGTCGGAGGTTCAACGGTGAGAGGCTACAGCGTCTGTTGTGATGGCGGAAGCGATGTTGAGAGTGGAGTAATACCAATAAAGATAAGACTGTTAAGAAAAAGTCAGAGCAGTGGCTCTGATACCATGTTAGAAATACTGGAAGATTGTATTGTATTTCTTAATGAAAGAATATACATCAGTGCCTTATATAGGAGGCATAAGTGTGCGGTACAAGTAAAGTGTAGTACAAGTACGAGTGTGCTATACAAGTAAAGCAGTTGAGCCTAAAGCCCATAACAAAACATAATATACATTAACAACCTGTATGTGTTATTTGTATCAGCAAATATCTAAGATATTGGTTTAATTACTTTCAGAGCTATAATCATATGCTCTGTTACGTATGGGCGAATCATAAAAGTGTCCAAGAGGCTCTTGGTATTCGACCGGTATGTGCACTCTTAATCATATATCATAATAACTAGTCATAACACAGAATCACTATAAGCCTATAACCATTTTTGTGATGCTAAATAGGGGACGAAACACTTTTGGCAATACTGTAATACCACCTTAGCTTACACCAAGTCTGTCACTAATGTTGTTAGCTACCATCGAAATCTCACCAATGCCGACCTACGACTTCTGGTATACAGGTAAATCCAGCTGGACACTTTTGCTCTTCTGTTTTCAGTGTTCATGGTGACATACCAGGTTTATTGCCCAAATTCCTCACTTAAAAACTGCAAATAAACTTTTCAACAATATTCAAAATTAACAAAATCTATTAGTTATTGAGCACATCCAATTGGCTTTGTCTCTTTATATGGGCTAGAGTCTCAGAAATTCTATCTAGGCAACAAAAGTTCAATTCCTTGTTTTAATTTTCTTTTATTGGGATTAAGGCATACCTTTACTTCTGCCATCTAAATTTGACTGATCTACCAGCATGTGCACAACAATAATAGTGCAAGCAAATCTCAATTAGCAAAACTACTGAAAATATAAGTTAGCAATATGCACTGGATCCTATTAGATCTCTGCAGCTAAGCATGCTTGAGTGAGATTAACATTAGGATGAGTGACCTCTCAAGCCTTGTGTTGCACCCTCTAAATAACAAAAATAGTACCGACTAATACAATCTTTTAATTCCTACAGTGGTGATCATGACATGTCAATTCCACACATTGGCACGCAACAATGGATATCCTCTCTTGGTTTGAGTACAGATGAGAGCTGGAGAGTATGGTCTGTTGACGGTCAAACTGCAGGGTGGGTTTCAAAGTTCGTTAATCTCTTATAATTCCCCCCTCCCATTCTCCACCCCCCCCCCCCCCCCCCCCAAACAAAAAAAGAAAAACCTCTCTTTTTCTATCCTCCCCAGAACTCTCTCTCACTTGGTCCATCTCGAGATATCAGGAGCCTAAAATATGTTCTCATTCTCATGGACTTGTAGGTACACAAAGAAGTCGATCGACTCAACTTTCACTTTGAATTACGTGACTGTAAAGGCAAGAAATATCCTTTAAAACTGCCCTCTAAATATTGTCTGCAACTAGAAAACTAAAACAAAGTTTCATTCCTTTTTCACAGGGAGCAGGCCACTTTGCTGCAGAATACATGGTTAAGGAGTGTGCTGCCATGATAGATAGGTGGCTGGCCTATTTCCCTATTTAAGTGCGACTGGTTGAAATGAATTTGGTAATCTGATAATGTGGAAGCATGTTTTCTCATGGAATTTTGTTGAACTATAAAAGTTAGTACAGAATAAAGAAACTTTGAAAAGTCTCTCTCAAATCACTTATTCCTATCTCTCATTAGATCATAACCATGAAAGACCCTTTCAAGTTTCATGCAATGATATGGATCTGGTTTAGGACTAAAGCAGCAATCCCAACACAATGATGTCTTTCTTGATCCAAGAATCTGATGCTTACGTTCCTATTATGATCACTAGTAAGTGTAACGATAAAAGGTTAAATTTTAAAGTAGAATATATATATCAGAATATGGTAATGCAGTAAAGGGAAGCTTATCTGCTGCAAGATCAAATCAGTTGTAAGCAGTATGTTTAGACACATTTTAACAAATTAGAATGAACAGCCTGATTCCCTAATTATATATTACTATATATTAATAAGCTCCTTTCCAAACATATAGCACACTTCATTATCAAAGCTTATGCATTACATGAAGTTGAGTTTATAAATAACCATAACTTAGCAATTCAAAATTTTCTGGAACTGGAAGCAAAGATGGGGAATTGAATGAAACCCAAAAGCACTTCAAAGGTAACAGCTATAAAATAACAAAATTCATCACATGATCTTCAAACTCTAAAGCAAACAAGTGGAATTTTATATCATTATTGATACATAAAAAATATGGAACAGATAGCAAAACATACAAGTGTGAAGTGTGCATAATTACAACATAAAGAACATGAATTCCAAAATACCAGGGACATACATACACATATAAAATGTAAAGCTTAGGTATACCTTCTTCTATATAGTACTTCATATTTCCAATTAAATTTAATCATGTGGCTGCAGTACGTAAGTTTTGTCGATGTATATAAATCATCAAACACATACCAAAGTCTCAACAAATTGATATACATCCAAAAAAAGGAAAAAGCTTAGGATTGAGCTGAAGACTCTTTTCTCTCTGCTGTCTTGCTTTCGGGAAATGGTGTTCTGTTGACTTCATGCTCACTTTCTTCATTAAATCTATCCACGCTCTTTAGAAATACTCCTGTAGTAGTACATATTGGTTACATAATTTCATGGGATCCAAAAAGTTTGGCGTTATTTAGGCTACAACCAATTATGTAGTTAAACTTTGTCCTTATTTTTATCAAATTTCACGTTAATAAATGTTATTTACTATTCGATCATTAAACTTTCATTTTCTCTTAATTGTAAAATGCAAATAAAAACTTAAAATTAGGGGTCCCATTAAGAAATAAAATGTCCTTAATACATTTGTTAATTGAATATTTTACGTTTGTAACTCAATCGCTGATGGTTTAGCTAAGAAAGTGAGTTCAAATTTAAGATTACATGTATGGTTGGAAGACCTACCCTCAGACATTGTCCTATTTGTTTTACGGGATGTTCATTAAGTTTTAGCTTTGAATAAATTCTCAGGCTTCTTGGTCTAGTTTCTCAAAAATATATATATATATATATATATATATATATATATATGTATATAAAAAATTTTGATATAATTTTAATGAAAAATATAAAATAAAAAAACTATCCAAAAATTTTTTTTTTCATAAATTTTTTTTTAAAAATATCATAAACCAAGGTCCTTAATCATCTTGAAGATTATTTTATCTCTTCCTCATAGGAGCGTTTCTCTCGGCATGGTGCCAGACTTTTCTCTCCCCTAGTGTGGATTAGGAGCTCTCCCTTGGATTACTCTTCCCACTGAGGAGTATCCATACAAAATCTGTGAATGGAACAAAATATTGTTGAAAGCCCTCAAAGTCTACAACTCACAAAGGAAGAGGAAGAAGATATCTCTATATCAAGCGCCAGTAGACCAGAGTTAATTGATGAATGTTCACTAAGCCTATTTGGGTGTCTATTATCAAATCAACAACAAAACCTGGAGCCCTCAAAAGTACTCTCAGATCAGTGTGGAAAATGGGCTCAGATCTAAGAATCGTAGAAGTTGGGAATAACACCCTACAGTTCAAGTTTAGCTCAAGGTATCAAATGGAGTGGGTAGAAAAAAGTGGTCCCTGGAACTTTGACAATAATCTTCTTCTTCTATGTCGATGGAAAAATGGCCTAACTCTAGCTAACATCAACTTCACCTATTCCCCTTTCTGGGTTCAAGTTTGGGGATTGCCGTTTGAGAATATGTTAGAGGAGGTTGGGAAGGAGATTGGAAATAGGCTTGGCCATTTCATTGAAGTGGACAAGAGATCCTAGCAAGATGATCAAGCCAAATTCATGCGAATAAAGGTGGATCTTCCTATTGGAAAACCCTTGAGAGGGGGGGGGGGGGTCATATTGCGAATACAGAAGGGGAAAGAACTTGGGTCACTTTCAAGTATGAATGGTTATCCACTTTTTGTTTCGACTGTGGTGTAATGGGGCATGACAACAAAAAATGCCAGCTGAAGATGGATAGGCAAAATACTAACCCTCCATATGGGACTGGCTTAGGGTGAGAGGAGCAAGCAAAGGGGGGAGGGGGGCTGATAGAATAAGAACACCCATTAGTAGAAGGAATGAATCCAATGAAGATTAAAATATCGAAGGAAAGGCTCAGACAGAGCGAGAAAGGAGCGAAGCTTCAACCCATATCGGAAGCAGGAATTTTGAAATGCAAAAAGGAAGTCAAAGTCTTGGTTTTGCAAACCTAGAAATGTCAGATCCTCCATCAGCTGAAAATCTGGATAAATGGGACAGAAGAGAAAAAGAAATACTAGAATCAAGGCAAAGAAAGGAAGCATGTAAGGGGCAAAAGGAAACTAGTTCAAATCTAGTCAAAGACTTATTCAAAAAGAACGAGGATGCTTTCTCAGGTGTAGGCCAAGCAACAAAGCCCACTGGAAAAACACAGGAAGTCAACAACCTTCTTAAGAGTAAACCCAAGCCTAAGGAAAATAAGATAAGAAATTTGCTTGAGAAGGGTGTTGAAAAAGAAAAGAAAGCCCAAGGTAAGGGGAGGTGGAAACAGGTGGATAACGAAAAAGGCAAAGCCCAGGAGTCTATAATACCAGCGCAAACCCCCTTAGTTGGCACAAAAAGGGAAAAATTAGAAGAATCTAAAGATCTAAATGAGAGGCCTCCTAAAAATTAGAAGAATCTAAAGATCTGTGCCATGCTCTCTTACAATGGTGACTAATTTGGTGAGTTATCAACGGTGGCTGCAACGTAGCACCACCGGAAGCAATGAGGGCTTTAAGCTGGAACTGCCGATGGCATGGGAACCTCCAGTCAGTTAAAGCTCTATGAGATATGGTGTAGAGCTGGGATCCCAACATAGTCTTCTTAATGGAGATTAATTAAAATAAGAAAGCCATGAAATAGGAAAAGGAGAAAGCTAGTTTGTCTTTGGTTTAATTGTTCCTAAAGATGAAAATTGTGGAGGAATGGCAATGCTGTGGAAGAAAGAGAAAATTTTGGGATATGCTGCAAATTTCATTGATACAATAATTACTGATGAGCAGACTGGTTTCAAGTGGAGAATAACCAGGTTTTATGGGCACCTTGAAACGCACAGAAGAAAGTAGTGTGGGAGCAGTTAAAAACCCTAAATAGAAGATTCCAACTACCATGGATTTGTCTTCGGGATTTCAATGAGATTTTATCAGCAAACAAAAAACTGGGAGGAGTGCAAAGATCCTAAAGGCAAATGGAAGGATTTAGGTTAGTAGTCAATTCCTGTAGTTTCAAGGATTTGGGGTACACTGTTCTAAATTTTACATGGTGCAATATGTAGGAAGGGGAAGACAAAGTTTATCTAAGATTAGTTAGGGCTCTTGCAATGCAAAATTGGATTGATAAGTACAAAGAGGCTCGAGTCCTCCATATATTGGACTCAACATCTGACCACTTTGCTTTTCTAGTCTCGGACTCTTTTGTCCCTCATCCTTTCAGGAAATGCCAGTTCCACTTCAAAGCAATGTGGATAAAAAAGAAAGAGTGTAAGGACATAATTAAGGCTGTTTGGAAAATTAGTACAAGCCAAAATACCCCTAGTGTTATGGCTGAGAGACTTAACCAATTTGCAGCAGAGCTTAATCGTTGACATTTAGCCACTTTTAGGCAAGTACCAAAGCTGATCCGAATCAAAAGAAAGGCTCTTAATAATATGGTAGCAAGAGACAGAGATGGTAGCATGGGAAGAGATATCAATAATCTAAGAAGGGAGATCAATGACCTTCTTGATAGTGAGGAAGTTATGTGGCAACAGTAAGCAAAAGTTCAATGGCTTGGGCTTAGAGACCGAAACATGAAGTATTTCCACTCTAAAGCATCAGAGAGGAAAAAGAAGAATACGATTCTCGGCTTGGAGGATGAGGAGGGTAATTGGTGCAATTCAAAGGAGGGCATAGCTAGCATAGCTGTGTCATATTTTGAGAAATTGTATACCATATCCTATCCAACCCGTGTAGCAGGAGTGATAGCCACAATTCCTAATAGAGTAACTAGTGAAATGAATCAAAGCCTTACTAAGGAATTCAAAAAGAAGGAGGTGGAAGATGCCCTCAAGTGGATGCACTCCACAAAAGCCCCTAGACCTGATGGTATGTCTATTGTTTTCTTTCAAAAATATTGGAACATAGTGGGTAATGATGTTATTTGTATGGTTCTAAATGCTCTCAACTCTAATATGTCAATGGCTGAGATAAACAAAACTAACATAACCCTAGTTCCAAAAATAAAAAACCCTACTAAGATGACAGAATTTAGACCTATAAGTTTAAGTAATGTGGTCTATAAGCTTATCTCTAAAGTCCTTGCTAATCGTCTCAAAACCATCCTCCCTCAAATCATTATTGAAAATTAGGGTGCTTTTCTTCATGAATGGCTAATTACTAACAATGTGTTGGTTGCTTTTGAATTAATGCACTATCTTGACCATAAAAGAGATGGAAAGAACTATTATATGACTGTTAAGCTTGACATGAACAAAGCATATGATAGAGTTGAGTGGGATTTCATTGAGAAAGTTATGGAGAGAATGGGTTTTCATGAAAGATGGATTTGTCTTATAATGAGTTGCATTACTACTGTTACCCACAATGTTCTAATTAATGGGGTGGCCCACGGGTGCATTGTTCCTTCAAGGGGTCTTTGTCAAGGGGATCTCCTTTCCCCTTACTTGTTTCTCTTATATGCATATGGCTTCTCATCCCTCATAAAGGATGCAACAAGAAACAATATGCTCAGTGGTGTCTCTATATACAGGGGATGTCCCATGGTTACCCATCTTTTCTTCACTGATGATAACCTTCTCTTTTGCAAGGCAAGCACACAAGAGTGTCAGAACCTTATGGCAACTCTTAACCTCTATGAAGCAGCTTCTGGACAAAAGATAAATGTTGATAAATCCTCAATCTTCTTTAGCAATAACACCCCCCCCCCCTCGAGCTAAAAGCCAAGATACTGGAGTCATGGGTACAATGCAAGATTTGAAGCACAACAAGTACCTTGGACTGCCTTCCATCATTAGGAAATCCAAAAAAGAGGTGTTTGTTGAAGTGATGGAGAAAGTTGCAAAAAAATTGTCTGGACGGAAAGAAAATTGCTATCTATTAGAGGAAGAGAGATTCTCATAAAGGCGGTACCCCAAGCCACTCCAACATATACCATGAGCTACTTTTTCCTCTCTAAAGGTCTCTATGATGAAATTGAAGGCATGATGAGAAGTTTTTGGTGGGGGCAAAGTGATCAAGAATAAAAAATAGCATGGGTCAGCTAGAAGAATATTTGCAAATCCAAGCTAAAAGGAGGCATGGGATTTAAGAACCTCCAAGCTTTCAATCTTGTCATGCTAGCAAAGCAAGGGTGGAGATTGTTAGGATTAGTTCTCTTAAATCCTATTGTATGATGCTATGTATGACATTATGTATGACTTAATGTTGTGATTAATAAAGTTTTTTTTTTTATTATCTAAAATAATGGTAACATGAATATTTGGACATTATCATATAGTCCATGAGATGCATAGTATGTGATTTAGTCACAAAAGATATAGATCACAAATTTTTTGTAAACTCAGAATTTTAGTTCATAGTCGGTGATGAAATTGAGCATTTCATCTATGAAGACTATAACATTTCAACCCAGAAGATTTGTCTTGATCATGGAAGTGGAGACTTCTAGTTGATATGTTAATATATTTTAAGAGTTAAAACATATTGAACTGGACTGTTGTGAGATTTATAATTCTCCTAACGACTGTCAAATGAAAAATAAATCTCACGACTTCTATTTATATGAACTCTTAATCCTGAGAGAATAAGGGACATAATCATGAAATGTAGGCTGCTTTGATATATCAGGAGTGAGATCTAAAGTTACGATCAAAATCTCAGTATGTTGGGCTGTCGCATTTAGTGTTGATGGAACATATATTCCCAAGATGAAATTCATAATATTTTAATGGAGATATAAAATATTTCCTTGAGATAAGTTTAATGGGTTTGGTTATTCAGAATGTTAGGCCTAATTGCTTTAGTAAGGAGTTATTAAAGTATATATTTATAAAATTGGATTTCATAAATATATGATGAATAACTTAAAGGATTAAACCGGGCACTCAAAGATTAAGATGTAATAATCTTCAAAATGACACTCTATATTCATGACTTTGTATTAATACGAATATTTTATGAAAGAGTTACATGTATAATAAAGTATTGGGATATAATTTATTAATAAGACCTAAAGTGCAATTATATTTATATAGTGGTATTAAATATAATTAATGGTAACTTTAGACTTGTCAAGAGTTAACAGAAAAGTCCAATGCCCATTAAGAAAGCCCATTAAATACATTCAAGGTCTAAACAAGCTTTTTTAGGGATAACTTCTTTTTTTTTTTTTTTTTGATGAGAAACTTGTAACTTTATTAAGAAGATAAATTCAGTACATCATAAGCAACAACAGCTGACTCAATCAGTGATGAAATTTCCTCTACCCATGTTACATAATTATCAATATTATCTATTTGTTGATGGCCATTTTGGAAGCCCAAGTGGAAAGGAGAAGCCCAGCAACACGGACATAAAAGAGTTGGCAAATAGATAAAAAACCTATTAAGCCCAAGCAGCAGGAATAATAGATCACAGGCCCATGAGATAAACAAATGGGCCTTGAGGAGGTAAATGGGCTTAAAGGAGTCCGGAAAGAGAGAAAAAGCAAACCATGGGCAATATATAATGTGGAAAAGTGAGAATGGGCCACGGCAGGCCTAAAGTAATGAAAGCAAAGAAAGAAAGGGGTTGATGGCAAACCCATGAACCCCAAGGATGAGGGATAATGTAATTGGGTCAGGGAAGCCCAAAGAATTTAGTAAAAGCCCATGGGAATGCAAAGTTAAGAAAAGGGTTGAGGAAGCCCAAGGAGAGCAAACAGGCCCCGGACGCCTAAGGGAAAACAAATGGGACATAGGAACCCGCCAGTGATGTAATAAAAGAACCAATGGCCGTACTGGGCCATTGGGAGAAGAATAAATGGCAGGCCCAAAGAGGCCCAGCAGGATTAAGGCAAACAACTTCATAGCAGGAACAATAGAGTAGTATGGTAGGAGATGGTAGTTGGCAAAAGGGTGGGCTGAAGAAAAAGTAAAGCCCATCGTCAAGCAAGGCCCAATCCCTAGGTAGGGCAAGCCGTAAAGGAAAGAGGAATCATAAAATAGTCAAAAACGGACAACAGACTGTGCAGGCCAACCACGACAAATGCATAAGCAGTAGGCAGATTTTGGACATACATGAAAGAGAGGCACGCGCAAGGCCCAGACCTTACTAGCCTGTACCCATCCAATACAAGACACGGTGGGTCAGAGGTAAGAGGGCATGGTTTAGTGGTGGGGAGAGGGGAAAGACCTATTTTGAGGTTCCTGCTCGAGCTCTTTTGGGAGAAGTGTTCTGCTGGGATGGCATACCACCCAAAAGAAGCAAACCTGAGTTGGAACCACTAGGTGCATGCCATGAGGGATAGGGAGAGAGAAGGCACCTATACCATAGCAAAAAAGGGTGTCACGGCAAACAACCAAACAAAATAGTTTTCTTTTGTCTGACGATGGGGAATGGCACACAGACGGACCAATAGTGGTCGGCAAGTACACCCAGACCATACAAAGTTGTTGAGGGTTAAAATAGTAAAATCCGGTCACGAAAGGCACTATAAAGGGGCCCTTGCCGTGTACAGGATGGAGGACGACACAAGCATTACGGTATTAGGAATTTGAAAATCAGGAAATAGAAAACAAGTATTAAGAAAGAGAAGCAGTAAGAAAAAAGAAAAGAAAAGGGAATTTTAGAAGAGAAGAAAAGAAAAAGATAGAGAGTTAAAGCGGCAGGCACACACCAATAGGTTGATTCCCTCTCTCCCTCTCAAAGTCCTTCTCTCTGCCAGAAACAAAAGGTTCTCTTGTGCACCAACCATTCAGGTCTGCTTCCCTCAAAGTGATTAATTTCCATGGCAAGATCTCTCTAGGAGATTATTCACTTTGAGAAGAGGCGTTCTTCCCTCTTTAATTTTGGTCCTACGGATTAAATTTAATCTGATTTTTTTCCTCTTTTAGTCAACCCATACACTACCCACTTGTTTCCCTTATTTTTCTTATAAAATAATTGTTGTTAAACTATGATTATCTTTTCCTAAGTAAGGATTATCTGTTTACCTTAATATAGATGTCAAAGTACTTCAGTTTATTTTATTATTATCATATCTATCTGCCACAACTTCTCTGAAATAGTTCTGCCCGCTGTAAGCATGCTCCTAGTAGACAAGGCATAGTTTGTGCACAAGTTAGACCATATTGTGCTGCAGTTGGACCGGTCTTAACTCCCTTACTTAGAATATTTTAACCCAGTACTGTAGGAGGCAGCCTAGCTTGATTCAGCCAAAAAAGGCCCACCACACAATTTCTTTGGCAAATTTTGCCAATAAATGTGCCCCTATCCATGTTGCATAATTATCAATATTATGTTTGTACTAAGTGAGACTCCCTTGTGCAATCATAAACTACTATTGAGGACAAAATTTTCACGCTACATGGCTTTATTTCATTGGCAATCTGCACCACATCAACATCTTATAGATTTTGGAAAAATCTATTTTAAAGCCCAAAAGAGCCCATATTTACACAAAATGACGCCAAAGCCCACAGTCCAAAACCCATGGCGATATTATCTCATCAAAGCCCATGGTTCAAGCTCATGGCATAACATCTCATTTTCGGCTCATGATCCAAGCTCATGAGTCTCATCAGGGGAATTTTGGGATTTGTAATTTGGAGGGCCAAGAAGTATGTTCAGTAAAGCACTAGTGGTTTAAAGTTGATAAAGAAAACATGTTGCATCTTCCCCAATTCCTTGAACTCTAGCAAGCCAGTGTGTAATAGGTAACATTTGGTAAGCCTCTTATATTACATAACATTTAAAATGATAAAACGCCCCATTGCTCTTTACCTAAAACTTAATATTCATTGTACAAACTAATTATACTATTTCATATAAATTATATTCATCTAAATCTAGCCCAAGCACATGGCTAAATCTATATTAATATCTCATACCTAGCATTAAATGCTTTCCTTACTCTTCAAGATTTGGTTACAATGCAAAGAGACCATAATTACATCTCTAAACTTCATTAAATATCAACCAATGAGTTTCTTAATTACCAAAATTATATTGTAATAAAACCATGGACTAAACATATAATTTTCCAAAAGAGGAAACTTGGCTAGAAAGTAGTCAAAGTTGTTAGGTTTTGAGTTTGTAATGTTGGCAAACCATGACAAATCATGACAAAAACTAAGTCTTATTTGTTTAGAATGGTCTACATTGAAGCTCAAGACAAAAAACTCAAGTTTGGGATAAAAACAAATGAGTTACAAGCTGGTTGGGTTGATCAATCAAAAGACAGGCTCGATCAATCCAAAATCGCATATCAGTAAAAAGGCCATAACTTATTCGTTTGAAACCCAAATCGCGAGCCGTTTTTTCCAGTATTTAAAGGACATTATAAGCTAACCCTAGATGGGGTTTTGAAAGGTTTTTAGAGAGATTAGAGTGCCTCTTGTGCCTCCTTTTGTACTTTAGGGTTTTGTACCCAAAAGCTCTCTAAGGACTTTGTTGCTCATATTGCGGTTTATATGAATCTCTTGTGAGATCTTTGAGGAGTTTTCCTTCACAAAAACTTAGGGTTTTCAAGGAAAAGAAGTTTTATACACCTTGATGATCTATTTAGTTGCTGCCATTGAAGCCTAAAGAAACACAAGCGGGTGTGCTTGTATCTAGTGGTGAATCCAAGAAAGAAGGAGTCCGTGGATTCGGAACTTGCACGTGGTCGTGTCAGTAAGTTCTACTAGTGGGTAGCAATAAGAAGTCGAGCGTGGGGGCTTGTAAGTCTTATTGTATGAACTTCGATTCTTTCAAGATAGTTGATTCATGTTTACCTTGAAAATAGCTAGGTTAAATCCTCCCTAGGTTTTTCTTAGTTTGGTTTCCTGGGTGATCATATCTTTGTGTTATTTATCTTTTCGCTGCTTTACATGATATGATTGTTTGATTGTGATAACTTAGATTTGAATAATTTTACTAAGTAACAACTTGGCAAATTACCTAGGTTAATCCAATTGTGGTTTTAAGGGGTCTAAAAACAATCAAAAGTACTAGCAGCAGTTCTAGCGAAAGCTGTAGTAGCTCCAATAGAAGCTTTAGCAAATGACACATGTCCAAAATGACATTACTAGCCCATTAATGCTCAATGTCAGTAGCTTGCTACCATACCTAAAGTCGCAAAGATCCCACAAAAGAAATCTTACCATTTTAACCCAAATCCTTAACCTCCAGCTACTGTACTAGAAATAGGAAGATCTCATAAAAGATATCTTTCCATTTTCAACCAAAACCATGAATTTAATGCAGAATATTTTCTTTAGCAAATGACATCATACAACTGATGCAACCCACACTATACTGCAGCTGTCAACTGCAGCAACTACTACTATACTACTGTCAGCTGCTGTACAATTATTGCAGTAGACTTAAATCTCAAAATTTCTTGTTTTGGCTAAAAACCAAAAACCCACAAAAGAAATCACTTATTTTGCTAAAGATCTTTCCTTATTTGTTGATTTTTCCTTCAACTAATTTAAACCTAGTTACATACTTGGCTCTATATACCCCACCATATACTTACTCTCTGTTGAGAAAAAAAATTTCATGCTATATGGCTTTATTTCATTGGCAACCTACACCACATCAATATTATCATGTATTTTGGGAAAATCTCTTTTAAAGTCCAAAAGAGCCTATATTTACACAAAACAATACCAAAGCCCATGTTCCAAAACCCATGGCGATATTATCTTATCAAAGCCCATGGTTCAAGCTCATGGCACATCATCTCATTTTTAGCTCATGATCCAAGTCATGAGTCTCATTGGGGGAACTTTGGGAGTCGTAGTTTGGAGGGCCAATAAGTTGTTCAGCAAAACTCCAGCGGTTTAAAGTTGATAAAGGAAATATGTTATTTGGCATGTCTTTCCCAATTCCCTGAACTTCGACAGGTCAGTGTGCAATAGGTAACATCTGGTAAGTTTCTTATATCACATAACACTTAAAATGATAAAACTCCTCATGCTCTTTACATAAAAATTAATGTTCATCACATAATATAAGTTTAAAAATATAATTATATTATTTCATATAAATTATATTATTATTTTCATTCAAATCAATCCCAAGCAAATGGGTAAATCTATATTAATATCTCATATCTAGAATTAAATGCTCTCTTGCTCTCTAAGATTTGGTCAAAACACAAAGAGACCAGAATTACATCTCTAAAACTTCATCAAATATCAACCAACTAGTTTATTACGTACTAAAAATGTATTATATGAAACCATGGACTAAACATATATTTTTCCAAAAGAGGAAACTTAGTCAAAAGTACCAGCAACAACTCCAGCAGAAGCTCCAACAACTGACACATGTCCAAAAGTGACATCATCAACCCATCAATGCCCAACCCTAGCAACTTGTTGCCATACCCAAAGAAGCAAATATCCTATAAAAGAAATCATCCCATTTTAAGCTAAGATCCTTAGCCTCCAGCTATGGTACTAGAAATAGAAAGATCACATAAAAGATTGTCGATGCCCATTTTTGACAAAAGGGCCCAATGGCAGAAGTAGCCCAACAATATGAAAGAGATATAGAAAGAAAGTAGTGAAATAAAAACCATTGGGCCATAATGGCAAGAATAATGGTCCATGAGCCAACAATATAATAAATGGCCTGAGAGAAAGCAAGCAGGCTAAGGAAGCTCCAAATAATGAATTAGTAAGCCCATGGAAATTATAAGATATGGAAATATAGCAAAAATGGGCCAGAGGAGCCCAAAGAAAGAATTAGTAAATGGGGTTGGTTTGAAGGCCAATAAACCCAAAGGCAAAGGATGTGGTAATTGGGCCGAGAAAGCCCAAAAGATTTAGCAAAAACCCATGAGAATGAAAGAGGTAGGAAAGAATGAAATAGGCTGAGGATGCCCAAAGGATAAAATGGGCCGAGGATGCCAAAAGAATAAAATGGACCGAGGATGCCTAAAGAATGAAATGGGCCGAGGAAGCCCGAGGTATTGAATGGACTAGCCTAGCAAGAATGTTGGGCAATAAAGACAAAAAGAAGGAATAATGTAAGAAATTGGCATGGCAAACCCTTCAGCTCATAAGCCCAGAGGTAATAATAAGCCAAAAAAGGGCAAATTATATCATAGTAGAAACAATGCAGCAGTGTGGCAGGAGCACCAGCCAGCCCATAGAAAAAGGAAAAAAAAGGGATATGGACTAAGTCAAAGAAGGGGAAGCCCATACCTGAGCAATGACCAACCTAAAGAAGAAATGGGATGCAAAGAATGAAAACCCAAAAACTCATTCACACCGCAAAAGTTAAACAAACACCAAAGCGTGCAGCAGAATTAGACAGCAAAGGCGTGAGAGCCAGAAAAGTAATGGACTCATATGAAAGTGGAGTACACACATAAGGCTCAGGCGCCACCTACCTGTACCCAGCCAATACAAGGGAGGTGGGCCATGGGTCAAAGTTAAGAGAAGGTGTGGTCTGACGATAGGGAGAAGGGGAAGCCTATTTTGGGGTTCCTGTTCAAGATTTTTTAGGGGAAATATCCTGTTAGGATGACATCTCATCCAAAAGTGGGAAACATGAGCTAGAATCGCTAGATGCATGCTATATAGGTTAGTATGGGAGACATTTAACCCTTATCTGGATGAGAGTGTCAATGAGAGTAAAAGAACAAAACAAAACCATTTTTGTCTGGGGATGAGGTGTGGCACAGCCAACGTGGTGTAGTGGTAGTGGCTGGGTAGCCGGCAAATCAGTGGGCAATCCTAGAAGGACACCCACAACAAGCCTAAAGCAGTTAAGGGGTAAAAATGGCAAATCCTATTGCGGTAGGCAGTATAAAAGGTCATAGATATGCCTTGTAAAAGAGAGAGGAAAAACGGAAGAGAAAAAGGGTAAACAAGAGACATAAAAAACAAAGAGAAAGAAAGAAAGAAAGAATACAAAAAGCCAAAGAAATGGGAATTATGAGTGATAGGAGTAAAAGCATGCATAAATAGGCTACCCACTTCTCTCCCTCTCAATAGCCCACTCTCTAATAAGTCAACTAGTCAAGGATCCAAAATCAAGCCCTCTAGATTTTTTTTTCCCATAGTGGGTAATTTCTATGGCGGGAGCCTACCTCTGAGGTTACTCACGTTGGAGATTGGTTCCCTTTTTGGACTTGAATCTTTCAAAGAGCCAAGCTCGTTCTCTTAGTAGATTAATCTCCTCTCCTCTTATCCTATTAATGACTAACTTGACATCTTGACATTGACCTATTTCTGCCTTAATTACGCTACGCTTCTTTTCTTCGTGGAACTGTTCATGTATTATTGTTGTTAGCAAAACATGTTTTAGGTAAAGTGTTTTAGTTATCCTAGTGTATTGTATTTCCTACTATAACATTTGTAACAATTTTTCCTGCTGTGAGTATGTGAAATGCTCAAGACTCCTGCCAGGATGCGTTAGCACAAGAAGGGCCCAACTTTCTCCCAAGCTAGCCTAATGTGTGTCTCAGTTAGGCCAGTCCCGACTCTCTTACCCCAGAATCATAGGATCGTGGCACAGTAGGAGCGATCCAACCCAAGACGCAAAAGGGCCCACCATAGAGATATCATACCATTTTCAACCAAACCCATGAATTTAGTGCTGAATATTTCATCCAACAGATGATATCATACAGCTAACATTATCCAGTAGTGTCAGGACAATTACTACTATTAACTACTGTATAGCTACAGCAACAACCTTAAAGTTTCAGATTTCTTCTTTTGGCTAAAAACCAAAAACCAACTAAAGAAATCACTCATTTTGCTAAAGATATTTCCTTATTTGCTAACTATTCCTTCAACTAAATCTCATTTAGTTACATACTTGGCTCTATATAAAGAGGACCAAGCAACACACAAAAACACACACACACCACCACTATCCATCCTTCTCTCAATTTCTTATTTTGAAACTTCATCATTTTGCTGCCCATAAACACATCCCAATCTCTTCCTCTATTTCTCTTACAAAATCTTTTCTTAGAAAGCAACATAACCCATGACATAACACAAAAAAACCACTCCAGGAGCAACTATAAGCTAATGTATTTACTATATTTAACCTTTATATTATCTATCTTATACTTCCATATACTTTACAAACATCAAATACTAAAAGCCCTTCTCCTAGAAGGCACAAATACTAGAAGGCACAAAGATTTCATATTAAAGTCATTCTCATTAAAGACATACATTTCTAATACTTAAAGCCATTATTATAAATGACACAAACTTATAATATTAAAAGTCTATCTCATGGAAGGTAATATCACTTATATCTTACTAAAAACTAAAAGAGCATTATTACAAGGAATTTCATTTTAGTGCATGATAATGGAGACATACTTAACCAACCTTTGCACACGGCTGGACATATTCTCTCCCCTTCCATTTGCACCCATTTTTCTCCTTCAATCATGAAGTCACCATAAAAGGACTCACGATATCATGCTGCACCATTGGACTTACATTATCATGCTGCTAGAATGTTATTTGTCCACTAATGTTATACGGCTGGAGCCACAAACTATGAAGATAAGTCCTTATATTTTTATCTCCAAAATTATACTATTGAGTATATATTAATTCATCATCATTGAATCGCTGGACTCATGTTATTATGACATTGGAATGTTATTATCTCATTGATGCTATATGGTTGGAGCCACAAGCCATATAAAGTGATGATATAGTTAAAACCACAAACCATATCAAGATAATGTATTATGTCTCAATCTATAAACTTACATTATTGAGTACATATTGTTTCGTTATCACTACACCACAAAATTCAAATTACTCTATTAATATCTTACTATTTAATAAACATGGATTCACTAATATTTTACTAATGAACATATATAATAATAAATTGAATCCATCTCACCACCGTTGGACATGTATTACTTGGACATGAACCACTGCTGGATAAGTTATATTTAGATATAAACCAAAGCTGGATATGTATTATTTGGACATAAATCACAACTGGACATATATTATTTGAACCTAAACCAAAGCTGGATATGGACTATTTTGGACTCATCCCATTATTGGACATATGACACTTAATTAATATTGAATATCACTTAATATACATAATTATGATATTCAACTCGTCATTTAATCAAAGCTATTATGTTAAAGATATTATTTATTTATTTATTTCAACCATTATCACTTCTTAGACTTTGGACTTTATTTATTTTGTAAGCTTAAAAATGCACCGGAAGCCATTGGTGTATATGGCCCAATGTCGAGTTCCAAATTGAACTCCCCAAAACAAATCCGAATCTAACAAAGTCACCCCTCTAGCAAAAGACACGTGGCTACACGCAAAAACGAGCCTTGTCACTCTCTCATCCGCAATATTTTGAAACTTCATTATTTTGCTACTCATAAACACATCTCCATCTCTTTCTCCATTTCTCTTAAAAAATCTCTCTTCTTAGAAAGCAACATAACCCATGACATAACACAAAAAACCACTCCAGCAATAACTATGAGCTCATGTATTTACTATGTTTAACGTCAATATCTCTCATCATTCCATATATTTTACAAACACATTTCTCACAAAATATCCATACATACTTCTCATATAACTTCCACAAGATTCTTATCTCACAAAGTATCTATATACAAGATCCATATTCAACAAAGTATCTATACATACTTCCCATACATATTACAAATACCATATCTCACAAAACATATATATTTCTTATTATCTCCCTACATCTTAAAAGATATCAAACACTATTCTAGAAACAAGTTACAAAAGCCCTTTTCATCGAAAGCATATAATTAAAATGCTAAAAACTCCTTCTTATGAAAGGCACAAACTTATAATACTAAAAGCCCTTCTCATGGAAGGCAATATTACTTATATTTGACTAGAAAATAAAAGAGAATTACATGAGAAAAATCATTTAAGTGCATGATAAAGGGGATAAACTTAACCAACCTATGCACAAGGCTGGACATATTCTCTCTCCCTCTAGTTGCACCCATTTTCCCCTTTCAATCATGAAGTCACCATGAAAGGACCCACAATATCGTACCACCCCACTAGACTCACATTATCATGTTGCTGGAATGTTATTAGTCCACTAAAATTGATAAGCCACAAACTGAATGACCTATTGTGATAGAAATTAATTAATTAATTAGCCAAGTTATTAATTAATCAATTTATCATGCAAACGCGTGGTAGCACAAACAAATCACCAATAAACTAATTACACAGCGGAAAATAAATAACATGGTGATTTGTTTACGAATGGGGAAAAACCTAACAGCAAAAACCCCACCGAGTGATTTTCAGGTCATCACTCCCGAAACTCCACTATTATCACAACAAGCGGTTACAAGTAAAGGAATCCCAAGTACCTTACCAACCTACAGTTGAACCCTTATCCCAATACCCAATTGGACCTATTTTGTAGTGACAGTTCCCTTTTCTAATGCATGGATCCCAGGCTTACTCCTTTGTAGAATCCCAGTACGTGACTAACTCCACAACAACCCTTTGATTGTTGTAGTTGATTTGTAGCAACTTCACATAGAAACACCAATAAGATCTTCAATGTTGGTGCAAGAGACTTTGCTTGGTTCCAGAACCCAAAGGCGTACAAGAAACGCAGTAAGAACTCTTTCTTCTGTAGGAGGAGACTAGGGTTTCAAAAAGAAAACCTTATGAAGCTCTCTAGGGTTTTGGTTTTTCTTTTTCCTACCTCCTTTAAATAGGAGCTTAATGAGCTCTCCTATTCCAAATAGGTTTACACAAACCTTGAGTTTTCCTAGTCCAATAAGGATTATACAAACCCATAAACAAATAGCCTTTTAGAATAAAAACATTGCTAGCTATAATCTGAAAACCCATAAGCTTGATCGATCGAAACATCTGTCGAGCTTTAATGAATCTCGACAGATTGAGATTCTATCGAGAAGGTATCGAGGCTTGCAAATTTGCACTTTTCTTGAGCAGTTCTTGAGTAGTCTTCATGTCTTCAATTTAACCACTTGTAATGATCATCTTGAACCTACTTATATTTACCCAAATACAAATAAAGTGTGTTTTGTCAAAGGATATGCCAATTACATAAAAATATATCCCCAACAATCTCCCCCTTTGGCAATCTGTGACAAAATCACAAGAGTACATTGAATGTCCTAGAATACATTCTACTCAAGATTACAGAATAAATAAGCCTAGTCTAAAAGATCTGAACCTTGGAAGTTGCTGCAAGAAGAAGGTTCGAAATCTTGACTTGGCTTTAACTTGTTTTTCTTGAAAGGCATTAAACAAAACACATCAAGGTACCTTGTGGAAAATAATGACAAGTTAAATAAATAAGAAACATATGTATAAAGAGAGAAAAGAAACAACACATGTGAGATAAAAAGTGAAACACAAACATCATCATCTAATATAGAAACAACACATGATGCATGTAAATGGTTACAAAACCAAAAGATACACAACCCCAAAAATATATCAATATCAATGTGTATCAAACTAACTCTCCCCCTAAGTTAGTTACATCAAAAACATTCTTCCCTTTAACATGAAATTCTCCCCCTAAATCTATTACTCCCCTTGAGGAATGACATTCAATTCTTAAATTTCTCCCCCTTTTTGACACGATTGTCAAAGGGCATAAAAAGCCAAAAGACATGACAGAGACAAAAAGAAAACAAACATAGAGGGAATAAGGAGAACAATGAACCATAGACCTATAAGAAAAAGAAAAACTAGATGCTATGGACACAAAGATAATAAAAAATATGCAAAACATGTGAAATATAATGCATGCAAGAGGATCTCAATCTATCAAGAGATGGCGAGACAAGTGTTGAGCATAATAGGCATCGACAGATGCAGCTGTTGAGGATCTGTCGAGGCACAAATCAACAAAAGGCTAAAAATATCTCGATCAATCCACCAGGTGTCGAGAAGCTATCGAAGAGACAAGAGCTTTCTAGATCGATCCACTAGGTGTCGAGAAGCTGTTAAGATTTCGATAAGAAAAAGCTAAAGAAGCTCGATAGACATCAAGGTATCGAGGAGGTGTCAAGCTAGCTTTTAAAAGCAGTTTTTTGAGAAGTGAAAAACACAGACATGAATGTAATCCAACATGCAACTCAACCAATGATCCAATCAACACAATAATCTCTCAAAATTGTCTCTCAATTTAAAATTTTGAGCACATGGATCTCAAAAACACACACACACACTAAACAAGTCTAACCACTTTTATATTTCAAAAACCAAGTTATGACAGTTGAGTGAGCATACATTAACACATGTAAAACTTGTGATGGCCAAATCACATCGTATCTGCACATGTATCAAGAATAGCAAAGAATATTGCGTGTTGTGTGTGAAAAATACCGCAAGATTGCATAAGTGTATATATGTTATGATGATTTGAGATATGAGAAAATCGCTTTAACTCACACACAATCATAACTGCTTGATGGGGACTATCACCTTCAAGGTATATCCTATAACTTCCACATCTCCTAGAATACACGCTTGCAATCATATTTAAAAGCATTTTTGATCTTTTTGCTTTTGATTTTTCTTTGCATATTTTTCTTTTAAACATATCATGCATGGACTTATTAGAGAGAGAAAAAAAATACCCAATGATATTTGACATTCCAATTTTGCTATGCCTAGGCACACAAATGTCATCGACATCACACTTTTGCTCTGCCGAAACATACAGATGTCATACATGATTGGCGGGCAACAGTAGTGAGATGGTTATTAATGCCTTTCTCTTAGAATTTTTTAGTCCTTCCCGTCAAAAAGAGTGATACGAGTGTTAAGTATAAGAGACAACTTAATCTTACTCATCACAAACAAGAGCCGCAAAGCTCACTTGCTTAGTTGTGCATAGAGATGCTCATCTAAGTTACAAGAGATATAAAGTTTAGAAAACTTTGTTTCAATGGTCATCCAAGGTACACAAGTACCAATGTACACAAAACACACATTGTTTTTGTATTTTTTTGATTTTTCAATTTTTTTTAATATCAAAAACAAAACAAAGCAAAACTGAAAAATAATCAAACAAAAACAGACAACCACATGAAAGCAGAAAGAAAGATGCATATGCATGAAGGCATGATAGAAAAATGTAGATGCATGAAAGCATGATTTCAAAAGAAGATAAGAAACCAAGCAAAAAGAGTCCTACTTTAGATAGAAAGAATTAAAGTAGAGGACAAACAGAAAAGACAATTAAGTCTTAGGATCCTTTATCACCCACACAGCACGAGTCTTTGGCCGTGAAGATGAAAAGGCCCGTGTCCTAGTATGTCTACTAAAGGACATAGAAGAATTAGAATTCTCCTGAAATTGAGTTAAAAAGCTCAAAGCTTTTAATAACTCACCAAGAATAGATACAGAGCCTTTAGACAAATGATGAGACCTATTAGACACTCACTTTTGAGGAAACAATTTGAAACAATTAGGACGAGTGTGACCTGAAGCACCACATATAGGAAATATGCATATACGCAGCGGAAAGTTAAACGGATCTACTTCATTCACAATCTATAACATGCACTATGTAAATTTCAAAATTCAAGTATAAGAGAGCATACCTTGAAGCGGTGAATTTCAAAAACAAAGATCGAAGCAGTTGGGAATACTCTTAATCTTCACTCCAATTCCACTAACGCCCAAGAAGTGTGGACTCTCAATTGGTTACAAAGGAAGAATTTGAGAGTGACATACACTCACCTACACCATTTCACAATGATTTTTCTCACTTACCAAAAAACTATACGTTTTTCCCTTTGTATTTAACCAATTATCTAATTGGACTAGCCTTTTGGGCCTTTCCAGTTGGGCTTAAGTGTGTGGCTTGGAGTGGGACCAAAAGGGACCAATAAGACACTAGCTCTAATGGGCTTTGGGCTTTTCTGTCAACTCTTGACAAGTCCAAAGTTACCATTAACTATATTTAATACCATTATATAAATATAGTTGCACTCTAGGCCTTATCTATAAATTATATCCCAAGACTTTATTGTACATGCAACCCCTTCATAAAATATTCGTAGTAATACAAAGTAATTAATGTAGACTGCCACTTTGTAAATTACTACATTTTAATCCTTGAGTACCCGGTTTAATCCTTTTATGTTATTCACTATATATTTATGAAATCCAATTTCATAAATATATATTTTAGTAATTTCTTACTAAAGTGGTTAGGCCTAACTCTCTGAATAACTAAACCTATTAAACTTATCTTAATGGAATATTTTATATCTCCATTAAGAGACCATGAATTCCATCTTGAGAATATATGTTCCATCAATACTAAATGTGGCTGTCCAATATACTGAGGTTTTGACCGTTACTTTAGATCTCACTCCTGATAGATCAAAGCAACCTACACTTCATAATCAAGTCCATTATTCTCTCAGGATTAAGAGTTCATGCAAATATAAGTCGTGAGATTTATCATTCTATTGACAGTTTTTACAAGAATAATAAATCTCATAGCGGTCCAGTTCAATATGTTTTAACTCTTAAAACATATCAACATATCAACTAGAAGTCACCACTTCCATGATCAAGACAAATCATCTTAGTTGATACGTTATAGTCTTCACAGATGAAACGCCCAATTTCATCACCGACTACGAACTAAATTCTGAGTTTACAAAGAACTTGTAATTTATATCTTCTGTGACTTTTCACATAAATCACATACTATGCATCTCATGGATTATATGATAATGTCTAAATATTCATGTTACCATTATTTCAGATAATAACAAAACAAATTTATTAATTACAATATTAAGTCATACATCATGTCATACATAATGTCACACATAATATCATACATAGCATCATACAATCGGATTTAAGGACACTAATCCTAACACCACAATGGTGACAAACATGAGTAGTTATAGAACTAGGTTTCCTAGAAGGAGGTCTAACCTTAGAGGTTGACAGAGACCTCAACTTAGGACAATTTGGCCTAATATGACCAACAATATGACAATGATGACAAGTAGGGAAAAATTCAGAATTTTTATTCAACCTAGGAGGAATTTTAGACATAAGTTTAGAAACTTCAGCGTTAACATCAGATTGTTTACTTTTGTCTATCCTAGCAATATTAGCCCTCAACTCTTCATTATTCCTTTTAAATGGGGGAATATAAAATCTTTTTCTTTTGAGTTAGGGTCAACAACAAGTTTGACACTAGTTAATTTTTCAACTTCAGTTTTAAATTCAACTAGTTGCTCTTCCAAACTCTTAATTTTGTCCACCTGAGATGAAATTTGATTTTTAAAATTCTCATTCAAATTTGACTTTTTCAAGTTTGACTTTTTTAAATTTAGCTTTTAATTTTGTAGAACATTCAAGAGATTTCATACAAAAATTATAAAGCTTGCAATAGGCATCTTGAATATCATCATCATCATTCAACATAGGATCATGCAAATCAAAACAATCAAGAGTTTCCATGACAATAGGGGTTAATGGATCACACAGCAAAGATTAAAACCTAATCAGAGTGTGCCTGCTCTGATACCACTTGATAGGCCACAAACTGAATGACCCCTTGTGATAGAAATTAATTAATTAATTAGCCAAGTTATTAATTAATCAATTTATTATGCAAATGCGTGGTAGCACAAACAAATCACCAATAAACTAATTACGCAGCGAAAATAAATAACACAGTGATTTGTTTACGAATGGGGAAAAACCTAACGACAAAAACCCCACCGAGTGATTTTTAGGTCACCACTCTTGAAACTCCACTATTATCACAACAAGCGGTTACAAGTAAAGGAATCCTAAGTACCTTACCAAGCTACAGTTGAACCCTTACCCCAATACCTAATTGGACTTATTTTGTAGTGACAGTTCCCCTTTCTGATGCACTGCTCCCAAGTACATGACTAACCAATCTGATGCGCGGATCCAAGTACGCAGCTTACTCCTTTGCACAAATCCAAGTACATGACTAACTCCACAGCAACCCTTTGATTGTTGTAGTTGATTTGCAGCAGCTTCACATAGAAACACCAATAAGATCTTCAATGTTGGTGCAAGAGACTTTGCTTGGTTACAAAACCCAAAGGCGTACAAGAAACACAGCAAGAACTCTTTCTTCTGTAGGAGGCTAGGGTTTCAAAAAGAAAACCTTATGAAGCTCTCTAGGGTTTTGGTTTTCTTTTTCCCACCTCCTAGTCCAATAAGGATTATACAAACCCATAAACAAATAGCCTTTTAGAATAAAATAAATTGCTAGCTATAATCTGAAAACCCGTAAGCTTGGTCGATCGAGACATCTGTCAAGCATTAATGAATCTCGACAGATCAAGCTTCTATCGGGGAGGTATCGAGGCCTGCAGATTTGCACTTTTCTTGAGCAGTTCTTGAGTAGTCTTCATGTCTTCAATTTAACCACTTGTAATGATCATCTTGAACATACTTAGATTTACCCAAATACAAATAAATTGCGTTTTGTCAAAGGATATGCCAATTACACAAAAATATGTCCCCAACAAAAGTTATACGGTTGGAGCCACAAACTATGAAAACAAGTCATTATATTTTTATCTTCAAAATTATACTATTGAGTATATTTTAATTCATTATCATTATATTGCTAGACTCATATTATTATGCCACTAGAATGTTATTTGCTCACTAATGCTATATAGGTGGAGCCACAAATCATATAAAGTGATGCTATATAGCTAAAGTCAGAAACATAAAAAATAAGTCAATTTTTTCTTCATCTTTTAAATTACATTATTAAGTTTAGGTTAACTCATTATTACTATACTGCTGGATGCAAGTTACTTTAATATTATCTCACTATATAATAAACGCGATCTCACTAATACTTCATTAATGAACATACATATTAGTAAATTGATCTGACACTGCTGGACATATATTACCTGGGCATAAACTACCGCTAGACATATATTATTTGGACATGAACCACTACTAGAAAACTCAGCTTAAAACCCACCCATGGCAAAGACAGGGTCTAGTACCACGGGATTTGTTGTTTGCGAGGTTTTAGCTTTGTTTTCTTTGATAGGCCACAAACTAAATGACCCCTTGTGATAGGAATTAATTAATTAATTAGCCAATGGCACGGTGATTTGTTTACGAATGGGGAAAAACCTAATGGCAAAAACCCCACCGGGTGATTTTTAGGTCACCACTCTCGAAACTCCACTATTATCACAACAAGCAGTTACAAGTAAGGAATCCCAAGTACCTTACCAACCTACAGTTGAACCCTTACCCCAATATCCAATTGGACTTGTTCTGTAGTGGCAGTTTCCCTTTCTGATGCACGACTCCCAAGTACGTGACTAACCAATTGCGCGGATCCTAGTACGCAACTTCAATTACCAATCTGAGAAGATTGTTGGCTACAAAGTTCTTTAGTTCATCCACACGATGAAGATTAGGAAAATGCTTGGTCATAAAACCCTATGGTGCAAATACACAGCATTTTCTCTAAGAAAGAGATGAACTAGGTCAAGAACTTTGTCTCTAGTCACAATTTTCTTAAACAGAGTTTGCTCAATGCTTGTGCAACTTGTGTACCGTTTGACGGCTCTTGAAACAATCCCTTTATATGTCTAGGGTTAGGAGAAAAGAAAGCCCATAGATAGATTCACGAATCCCAAGAAAATCAGAGTTGAAATCTGAAATTCTTAACCTCGACAGATAGGAGGTGTCGAGCAGGTATCGACCAGCTATCGAGCTTTAATGATTTTGCACTCCTTACTTGATTTCTTGAACAGACTTGAAGACTTCAACACTGGATCTTGAAACGTGGTTTCTTGAAGTAGTTAAACACATCCTAAGTCTACCCAAATACAAGAAGAGTGAGTTTTGTCAAAGGATAAGCCAATTACATAAAATCATGACATATGTTCTTAACATGTGAAACACATATGTCCTAACAATCTCCCTCTTTAGCAATCTGTGACAAAACCACAACTAACAAATGAACATATAAGAGAAGTCATAAATCAGTCAACTCATATTCACTTGTTAAATACAATAAAATCTATCCTAACACAAACTCTTGAAAAAATTTGCAAGAAGAGAGTTTATAGCAAGTAGACTTTAACAACCTGTATTTCTGAAACACTTTAAACAAAACTCATCAAAGCATATTTGTGTGAAACAGAATAATATATTGCATACAAATAAATAAGAAGCATGTGTATAATGAGAGAAAAGAAACAACACATGAAAGGGTAAGTGAAAGAAAAACATACATCAACAATATATAAGAGAAAATAAGTACAATGTATGTCTATAAATGGTCACAAGACCTCATGTACAAGAACAATGTATCTAATAAAGAAAGAAAAGAAAAGATACATAATATTCTCACTACATCCCTCAAAAAATAATAACAACACTCCCCCTAACAAAATGATCCCAAAAACTAACTCTCCCCCTAAAAGTGACTACTTTCATATCCAAAACTACTCCCCTTTTTTGTCACGAGTGACAAAGGGTAGAGTGTTAAGTAGACATCTCATCAGTAGAGCTAGCATCTCCATCATCATCTGAAGCGTCATCGTCATCACCATCACCATCATCATCATCCTCATCATCGAAATCGGAAGCAACTGGATGAGGTGGTGAAGGAGTCGGCTTAGATGCAAAGCCACCCATAGCCGCCTGCTGTCGTGCAATACGACCGACACGAACGTTCACCTGATACAACTCCATAAAGAGTGTATCCAGGCGAGCATCCATGCGCTGCAGCTGTGCCATGACGTCTCCTAAAGACACATCATCGGAAAAGGAAGGAGCGGATGCAGATGGAGTAGTTCAGGATGGAGCAAAACGAGAGGCGGGTACTACTGAATCCGTCTGTCGTGACGGAAACTGGGCCTCGCTATGTTTAACGATAGCGTAGTCTATGGCACACATGATGAAAAAATGGTCGAACGAGGGAAAAGGAACGGAAAAATGGCGTAGAATCCTCGTGATAGCGGAAGGAAAGATGATTTTATCACGGGACACCGAATCCAAATAAACATCTATGATAAATAGAATGAAGTGAGAGGGAAAATCTATAATGAGACGCTCAAGAAGAAATAGCAAAAATCGAGCACGAGGCTCTATGATGGAGTTATAATGAGAAAGAGGATGTAAAACAAAAGTCATCACCATGTTCATGAATCTAGGACCTTTAGCAAAAGATTGACATGGTGTAAAAAAGACGCTCACCCCAAGCAGTAGGGCGCTCACAGAAAGAAGACATGAGCTCATCCCTGAACACTGTCCTCAGACACTCACAGCTAGGATAGTCAGGAAACTCTATCCTAGGGACATGAAGCACATCCACAACCAGCTACGGTGTGATAGGGATGCACGTACCTCAAATGCGAGTGAAAAAGAGAGGTATTGAACGATCTATCCCGTGCATGTTGGAGTAAAACTCCTAGATAAGCACGAGAGGACATGTGACTGGGATGTCACACAGTGACTCCCATCCCCTACTGTGAATGACAAAGGGAAGGTCAGTGTCGGCAAAGTCTGACAAAACGACTTGGCGTTCCGAATGAATGCCTTGTCTAAAGAAGTTCTCCGAGAATGCCTTAAAGGCATCATCATCACAGAACCGAACAGAAGAAGGAGAAGGATCAGAAGATGAAGAAGCACCGAAACGAAGAGGGTTCCAAGCTGGAGTGGATTTACGCTTAGGTGCCATAGACACGACTAACGTAAACTAATAGAGAGGGAGAGAAAGAATGACAATCAGAAAAGTCCCAAGCAGTTTCAAATATATCAAGTATATTGAAAAGAAGTACGTATGTATGGGAAAATGCATGAACATGTGACATGCAAAAGAAAATACATCATGGGCTCAGCCCAATCCAAACCTATCAGCACACAAACATATAGCACACACCTAAATGCATGACAATATCATTATAATGCTAATGTGATGCAATGTATGAGGTTTTAAACACATTTAAGTGAAAACTCATCCTAAAATTTCAACAAACACTCATCAATTTTGAAAAACCCCAAAATTTTTCAAAAACCCAAAAATCTAGGTTTTAAATCATGAAATGCATGAATAAGAAAGGATTAGGAGCTTACCAAGTAAGGAGAAACTTGAAAAAGCTTGAAGAATCCTTGAGGAAGAGGTTTGGAGTGAAAAGGAGAGTGTTTGGGAGATGAACAGTCGTGGACAGATTGAGAAAGATCGAAGAAATGAGAGAAGAATGGCGATTGAGAAATATATAGACCCTTCAGTAATGCTTGACAGCTGAGGTATCGGGAGGTATCGAGGAAGCTGTCGAGGTAGGTGTCAAGGATCTAGTCTTCGACAGCTGAGGTATCGAGAAGGTATCGAGCAACAAAGAGTCAGATTCAAGAACAGAAGCTTGATCGATCCACTAGGTGTCGAGGATCTATCGAGAAGGTAGGAGCTTTCTCGATCGATCCATCAGGTATCGAGGAGGTATCGAGATTGCGTTAAGAAAAATGCTTGAGAAGCTCGACAGATAGCAAGGTATCGAGTAGGTGTCAAGCCAGCTTTTCAAAACAGTTTTTCGAGATGTGAAAAACACAGATATGAATGCAATCCAACATACAACTCAACCAATGATCCAATCAACACAAAAATCTCTTAAAATAGTCTTTCAATCCAAAAAAAATTTTGAGCACAAGGATCTCCAAAATACACACACACACACTAAACAAGTCTAACCAATTTTATATTTCAAAAATAAGTCACGACAGTTTAATGAGCATACATTACCACATGTAAAACTTGTGATGGCCAAATCATATTATATCTGCACATGTATCAAGAATAGCAAAGAATATTGTGTGTTGTGTGTGAAAAACATCGCAAGATTGCATAAGTGAATACATGTTATAACGATTTGAGATATGAGAAAATCGCTTTAACTCACACACAATCATAATTGCTTGATGGGGACTATCACCTTCAAGGTACATCCTATAACTCCCACATCTCCTAGAATACACGCTTGCAATCATATTTAAAAGCATTTTTGATCTTTTTGCTTTAGATTTTTCTTTGCATATTTTTCTTTTAAGTATATCATACATGGGCTTATTAAAGAGAGAAAAGAAATACCCAATGATATTTGACATTCCAATTTTGCTATGCCTAAGCACACAAATGTCATTGACATCATACTTTTGCTATGCTAAAACATACAGATATCATACATGATTGGCGGGCAACAGTGGTGAGATGGTTATTAATGCCTTTCTCTCAGGATTTTTTAGTCATTCTCGTCAAAAAGAGTGATATGAGTGTTAAGTATAAGAGACAACTCAATCTTACTCATCACAAACAAGAGCCATAAAGCTCACTTGCTTAGTTGTGCAAAGAGATACTCATCTAAGCTACAAATGACACAAAGTTTAGAAAACTTTGTTTCAATGGCCATCCAAGGTACACATAACACACACTGTTTTTGTATTTTTCTGATTTTTTTCAATTTTTTTATATTTTTTTTTTAAAATAAACAAAATAAACAAAAACTGAAAATAAATAAACAAAAACATGTTAAACAAAACAAAGCATAAAACTAGACTGGCTCAAAATAAAAACAAAACACACAAGTAATGTAACAAACAAAAAAACAAGAAGATAGAAGAAAGTGATAAAATCACTTAGAGTCCTTTTTCTTTCACACCTTAGAAGAACCTTTCCTTTGATTAAACCCTTGAACTGAAGATGAGGGGGAAGAATTGAAACCGTTCAAGTTCGAAAGGAACATGACGGCCTTGAGAAGGTCACCGAGAGGAGCGAGAGATGATTGAAGTTGATTTTGGCTTCCAGACGCTATCATGCCATTGCTCTGTTGAGTGGCTAACCACTTATAGCAATTTGGTCAAGTATGACTAGCAGCTCCACAATGATGACAGAGACGATGCTTCTTTTGTTTAGGCTTTTGAGAGTTAGCCTTCTTAGCTTTAGGATTTTTAGCTTCTTTCTTATCTAGTTTAGGGGGTGCCCCTAAGATAGATTTACCCTTGTCTAAGTTCTCACTAGCTTGACTAATTTTAACATCAATGTTCTCAATTTCAGTATTTTTAGCAGGAGGAATAAAAACAGTAGTACTAGTAGAAGCAGTATTAGAGGAAGAAATACCATACCCTAAACTTGTACGATCTGAAGCAGATTTCTGAATGCTGAGCATCTCGTCTAACTTAGCGCTTGAATTCCTCTCCAGTTGAGCTCTAACTTGCAACAGCTCCGCCTCAAGCTTCTTGGTCTTCTCAACTAAGAAATTATTCTCAAACCTCAGTGCTCCAATGGTCTGATTAGCCTCATCAAACTTAATGGATAATTCCTCACGGTCAAGAAGCAATTCCTCATATTTCTCATATGCCCGAAGCCTTGACACCCAAAACACTTAGGTCCTACTGGAACAGTGTACTGACCACCTTCCTTAGCATCCTTCTTCCCTTTATCTTGCCCTTTAAACTGAGAAGAACTAGATTGCCTGCGGTTCCTGTCGAAGTTCCTCCCGTTGGCATTCTTCATAAACTTCTTGAATTGCCTTGTAATGTAAGACTTCATCTTGGAATCTTCATCATCGGAAGACTCATCTGTGTCACTGCTTTTTGCCTTTAAAGCCGTGCTCTTGCCCTTTCTCGACTTTCCAATCCTTGATAACCCTAGCTCGTAAGTCTGCAGATTACCAACCAGCTCAGTCAAAGGAATTTTGTTAATATCCTTTGATTCTTCTATCGCCGTAATCTTGGCATGGAATCTCTCGGGTAAAGATCTGAGCACTTTCCTTACAATTTTGGGTTCAGGAATGGTTTCCCCAAGATTGAAGGCTGAGTTTACTATAACCTTGAGCTTGGCATAGAACTCATTGAATGACTAATCCTCCTCCATCTTTATTTCTTCAAAGCTTGCAGTGAGCCTCTAAAACTTTGAATCCTTGACAACCTTTGTACCCTCATAGGTTGTCTAGAGAATGGTTCATGCTTCCTTTGCAGTTTCTGTAGAGGATATCTTCTTAAACTCCTCATTAGTGACTGCACTGAATAAAGCATTCAATGCTCTACTGTTAAAGTTAGCCGCCTTGATCTTTGCTTCATCCCAATCGGTCGGCGCTTCCTTTGGCTTGGTCCAGCCAATCTCTACAGCTTGCCACACCTTCTCATCTAAAGACTGCAAGAAAGCTCTCATTCGTACTTTCCAGTATGCATAGTTAGTGCCATCAAATAAAGGAGGTAAAATTAATGATTGTCCTCTATCCATGACAATAGGGGTCAATAGATCAATACAACAAAGATTAAACCCTAATCAGAGTGTGCCTGCTCTGATACCACTTGATAGGCCACAAACTGAATGACCCCTTGTGATAGGAATTAATTAATTAATTAGCCAAGTTATTAATTAATCAATTTATCATGCAAACGCGTGGTAGCACAAACAAATCACCAATAAACTAAAATTGCAGCGGAAAATAAATGACACGGTGATTTGTTTACGAATGGGGAAAAACCTAATGGCAAAAACCCCACCGGGTGATTTTCAGGTCACCATTCCCGAAACTCGACTATTATCACAACAAGCAGTTGCAAGTAAGGAATCCCAAGTACCTTACCAACCTATAGTGAAACCCTTACCCCAATACCCAATCGGACTTGTTCTGTAGTGACAGTTTCCCTTTCTGATGCATGACTCCCAAGTATGTGACTAACCAATTGTGCGGATCCAAGTACGCAACTTCAATCACCAATCTAAGAAGATTGTTGGCTACAAAGTTCTTCAGTTCATCCACATGATGAAGATCAGGAAGATGATTGGTCACAAAATCCTATGGTGCAAATACACAGCAACTTCTCCAAGAAAGAGATGAACTAGGTCAAGAACTTTGTCTCCGGTCACAATTTGCTTGAACAGAGTTTGCTCAATGCTTGTGCAACTTGTGTACCGTTTAACGGCTCTTGAAACAATCATTTTATATGTCTAGGGTTAGGAGAAAAGAAAGCCCATAGACAGATTCACAGATCCCAAGAAAATCATAGTTGAAATCTGAAATTCTTAAACCTCGACAGATAGGAGGTGTTGAGCAGGTATCGACCAGTTGTCGAACTTTAATGATTTTGCACTCCTTGCTTGATTTCTTGAACAGACTTTAAAATCATGACATATGTTCTTAACACGTGAAATACATATGTCCTAACATTCTTTTAGTGACTTTAGAATCAGCCTAAGGCAGAAAACTTAGCTTAAAACCCACTCATGGCAAAGATAGGGTCTAGAACCACAGGGTTCGTTTTCTTTGGTTATTTCAATATCCTGGGTTAGGCTTTCGCAAGCTTTACTACTACTTACTAAACTGAAACAAAACATAAGTGAAGGCAATGCATATTTCCCATATAATATTCAAAAGTAGTACTTCTTCAAATTAAATACATTCCATGGTCTAGCTACAGGCCTTTCATCCAAATCCTCTAGCCAAAAAGCGCCAATTCCAGCGATGGACGTGACCTTATAAGGGCCCTCCCAAGTCGGATAAAGCTTCTCCATAGCAGGATCTTAGGTATTCCCCAAAACCTTCCTTAAAACCAAATCACCCAAAATAAACTCCCTGCTCTAGATTCCCCTATTGTATCCTCGGCTAATTCTCTATTGATAATTTGCCAACCTGATCAAAGCAACGTCTCGACTTTCCTCTACTAGGTCTAGATGCCTGCAAAGTAACTAATCATTTTCCCCAACCTTAAACATGTTAGTCCGAGCAGTTGGTAGCCCTGTTTCCACAAGTATTATGGCTTCTATAGCATAGGTCACTAAGAATGGAGTTTCTCCAATTGAACGCTATGGAGTGGTTCTATATGCCCAAAACACGCTTGGGAGCTCTTCCACCCATCGTCCTTTCGAGTCATCTAGCCTTTTCTTCAAGCCATTCACAATGGATTTATTAGTTGCTTTGGCCTACCCATTGCTCTAAGGATAAAAAGGCGTAAAGTACCTATTAGTAATCCCCAATTCCAAGCAGTACTGTCAAAAAGCCTTGCTATCAAATTGCAAACCATTATCTGATTTGAGAACTTTCGGTACACCAAATCGTGTCACGATGTTTTTCCATACGAATCTCTTGACATTCATATCTTGGATATTTGCAAGGGGCTCAGCTTCTACCCATTTAGTAAAGTAATTTGTTCCTGTTAGCAATCACCTCCTATTACATGTGGCCTTTGGAAAGGGCCCTACTATATCTAGGCCTCATTGGGCAAAAGGCCATGGGCTGGATATAAGGTTAAAAGCTCCCCCGAGTTAGTGGATGCTAGGAGCGAACCTTTAGGACTAATCACACTTTTTGGAAAACTCCAACGCTTGCTTCTGCATGCTCAGCCACCAATATCCTTGAGTGAGGGCTTGGTGCTCTAACAACCTTCCTCCCATATAATTTCCACATACCCCTTCATGCAACTCTTCTAGAAGTGTTTCTACTATTTCGGGATGTACGCACAACAAATAGGGTCATGAATATGACCTCTTATACAATTTCCCTTTTTCGGAGACCCAATACTGCGAAGAACTTCATCTAATTTGCTTGGACGCTTTCTTATCCTCGGGTAAAATTCCATCTTGAGGATAGGCTACAATGGGATCCATTCAACTTGCGGATGGATGTACGCTCAAGACTAAGCCCCCATTAGAAGGAGTTAGACTGGAAAAAGGTAAAAGTTCAACAAAGGCAATCCTCAAAAAAGGATCCGCCACCGAAGAAGCCAGAGTAGCAAGAGAGTCAGCATGACTGTTGCTCCCACTAGAGATATGTGAGAACTCTACCCTTTTAAATTGATGCCTTAGTACCCCGACCTTTTTCAAGTAGCTTATCATTCTATGATCTTTAGCTTCGAACTCGCCCATGACTTGACTAACAACCAGTCGTGAATCACAATGCAGCTGTATCATGTCTGCTCCAATTTGTCTAGACATCCTCAACCCACCAAGGAGAGCTTCATACTCTACCTCATTGGTTGACGCAGGGAAACCCAGTTTGAATGACTTTTCAACTCTAATTCCTTCCGGAGAAATAAGTATGATTCCAACCCCTGCTCCTCGGCAGTTTGATGTCCCATCCATGTACACCTGCCATACGTCTTCCCGAGGTTCCATTGTCTTGCCCTCGTCTATCCACAAAACTTCAGGCTACTTGGGTGTGAATCCTGCAATGAAGTTTGCCAAGACTCTTTGATAGAGGTTCAGGGCTTATATTTAATATCAAAGGCTCCCAAAGAATCCCCTCACTTGGCAATCCTCCCCATAAAGTCTGACCTTCTAAGCAATGCTTGCAAAGGATGCTCAGTTAGCACAATTACCGTGTGGGCTTGAAAATAGTAAGGCAACCTCCGCACAGCATGAATTACAGCTAGCGCAGCTTTTTCCAAAGGGAGATATCGCGTCTGTGCTTCCACAATAGTCTTAGATATAAAAGATTAGTTTTTGAATTCCTTAATCCAATCTTAACAGAATAGCACTCACCGCATGATCAATCACGGCCAAATACATATACAGAGTTTCTCCGGGAACTAGCCTTGACAAAATGGGAGCCCGAGACAGGTACGATTTTAGCTCCTCAAATTCCTGCTGGCATTCATTTGTCCATTGAAAGCCTTTCCATTTCTTCAACAACTAGAAAAAAGGTTGACATCTATCCGCAGATTTGGAAATAAACCGATTAAGAGTCGCGGTCATCCCTATAATTCGCTGGACCTCCTTAGGGCTCCGAGGTGATTTTAAATTTTGTAGAGCTACAATTTGGTCCAGATTAACTTCTATACCTTGATGTGTCACCAGGTAGCCTAGAAACTTTCCTGAGCTAATCCCAAAGGCACATTTTGAGGCATTTAACTTCAAATGGTGCTTCCATAGTGTCTCGAATGTTTCCGCAAGATCAGTGAGGTGATCCTCAATGGCCTTACTTTTTATTACCATGTCATTGATGTATGCTTCCATATTTCTTCTCAATTGGTTTTTGAACATTTTAGCTACCATCCTTTGATAGGTAGATCCCACGTTCTTCAACCTAGATGGCATGACCTTATAATGAAAATTACCAGTGGGGGTAATAAAAGAAGTCTTCTCCTTGTCCTCGGGAGCCAGCGCTTTTTGGTTGTAACCCTAGAAAGTATCAAGAAAACTCATCTTAGGGTGCCCAAAAGTTGCATCAATAAGCTAGTCTATCTTTGGCACGGGAAAAGGATCTTTAGAACATGCCTTATTTAGATCCATGAAGTCGACACATACTCTCCACTTCCCATTCTTTTTCTTCACTACGGCCATATTAGCTAACCATTTGAGATAGTAAACCTCTTTGATTGCCCTAGCTTCTTTAAGTTTGTCCACTTCTTCACTCACTGCCTTAACATATATATCCGAGGATCTATGAGGCCTTTGCTTCTTTGGTGTACAATAAGGGTCAACATTAAGCCGATGACAGATAAAATTCAAATCCATGGACTCCATATGGACTCCATGCAAACACATCTAAGTTGTTTATTAAAACCAAGACTAACTCTACTTTTTCTGACATAAGGAGTTTAGCTCCTACCTGGAAATATTTATCCCCAAGGTCAATATGTATATTCTTTAGCTACTCATAGGTATCCTTGGGTAGGGACTGTAAGTGCTACAAGGGATTTGCTAACCCAGACTTGGCCTCCTGCTTATGCCCCACAGCAACTATCTAGCACTTTCAAGCCATAAATTGATCTCCACGTATTTCTACAATGTTGTGCCTAGTACGAAACTTCACCTTTTGATGCAATGAAGAAAGCAATGCACCTATGGAATGGATCCAGGGGCGACTGAGGATTGCTGTATAAGGGGAGTATGAATGCACTACTATAAAGTGGACAAACTTCTTTCATCTCTCCACCACCTCCACAGGAAGGGTCACTATCCTACTAGCATAAAAATGCTCCCATCGAAGGCTACTAAAGGACTATCATACTTCGTCAGATCTTCGGGAGTAAGTCCCAATCCCTCATACAGGTTTGGGTACATTATCTCTACCCCATTTCCCTGATCAATCATGACTCTTTTGACATTGAAGCCCCCAATCCACAATGTAACTACCAGGGCATCCTCATGGGGCTGGATAGTGTCCATAAGGTCTTTTCTCGTGAAATCAATGCTTTTGTCCTCCAAATGACTCTTTTTGTGTACGAGTCCTTCCAATTCTGTGTCAGAAACCGAATTCATAGCTAACACCTTGGGTGGTGTTTTCCTAGTCTTCACCCATTTCCTAACTACATGTATTACCCCAATAATCCCCCGAGTTGATGTCGAAGTTCTCGTGGGGGTTCCTCTATTTAAACCCTACGGGTGTAAGTCATCTTGTACTAGAAATTCTGCCAAATAACCTACTTTCTCAAGTTGGCGTAAGTGGTCCCTTAGGGTCCGGCAATCTTTGGTGGTATGTCCTTAGTCCCAATGGTAGGAATAGTAAAGGCTATGATTCCTTCTAGTAACATCCCCACTTATCTTGTTTGGCCAACGAAAATACGGCTCATTCTTTATCCTTTCCACAATTCGGTAAACAGGTTCTTTATACAATGAGCTAACCATTTACGTCCTTTGCTTCTAGGCCTGGGGGAAGAAGTCCTTCCGAGGTCGAGGGGCCTGATTTGTCTTAAACTCTTTCTTTTTCTCCTACAAGTACCTTTGCTTTAGCCTTATCTTGCAACTGATCATCTTCCAGTCTCTTATATTCCTCTACTCGCTCCATCAGTTTATTCATATATGTAACTAGCTTTAAGGCTTGTGAAGCTCTCAAGTTTGAATCAATAGGAAGGCCCACCTTAAAGGTACTTGCAACAATTCCCCCGTTATCTCCCCCAATCTCATTATACAACTCCTAGTAATGATTTGAATAAGCTCTAAGGGCCTCTCCCTCCTTCATTGCTAATGAGAGGAGTAAGGCGAATGGTTTCGGGGTCCGACTACACGTCACAAACCTGGCCCCAAATGCTTTGATAAGCTCGTCATAACCTCGGATAACCCCTTTTTCTAGCCCGTCAATCCATCTCATAGCTATCAAGCCTAGGCTAGAAGGAAAAATTTTACACATTAGGGCCTCATTCTTAGAGTATATGGCCATGCTCTGATTGTAATGACTGACATGCTCCACGGGATCCATCTTACCATCATAAATTATGAAGGCCAGCCTAGTAAATCTCTACGGTAAGTTTGTTTTCTCTATTTCTTTTGAGACTAATATTTAACGCAGAGCCTTGGTCATGGCATCCTCATTAGAAACATTCGAAGTTGCAAAGACTTGAGAATGAGGAACTGGGCCTTTCAACTTCTTCCCCTCTTACTCATCCCTTCTACCCTTGTAAGGAGGTGGAGAATTGTTCTCTCCTTGAGGGGAGCTTTCTCTCGTTCCTCATGAGAATGGGGAGATCTCCTATCCCTCTTTCTGTTCCCATCACCCCTTTGGCCCTTATCCCCTCGAGAGTGACTAGGTGCCTGACTTGGTCTTCTCTGGTGATGCAACTCCTTGTCTTTACAACGTGGCAGCTCTTTATCCTTCTCCGTATTTCTTTACAACAAAGCCACTTGCTCTTTCAGCCTTTCCATCTCCACATCCCTATTCGCATAGGACGGGCCCTCTATATTGGTAGCCAACCCCTCACGTTGCAAAGGTGGGCTAGGTTGTCGTTGAGTCTCCTTGTGAACTTCAAACCTCATGCGTCGATCCATATGAATAGATTCTTCTGAAATACGAGGCCACTCTAGATGTGCGGGACTAGTTTATGATCAATTAGCCATGGTCTCAGACAACCCAACTCTTTAGTCTTTTGCTTGGTAGAGTGATTCCCACACACGACGTCAATTGTAGGGACTCTAAAATTAGCCCCCGAGGTGCACTCCTCGGAATTCTACTACAAAGACCCACACAATCAAGATACAAGTAAATAACAGGGAATAAACACTCTACAATGGGAAACACAAGTAGTAGATTTCTTTAACCATTAATATGCTACCATTACTATTACAAATTCTAAGGTATATCCCCATGGTGTCACACTTAATGTTTCTCTCTCTCTCTCTATTTTTCCTCTTAGACAGATTTTTCTCCCCTTATTTGGATCCCCTTCCCTTTTGACTCTCTCCCCTTTTTATAGCTTCAATCCTTATTCTTATCATTATAGCCGTTCTGCTCCCATCCAGAGTCTTAGGGATATTTTTCCCTTACTTTATTGGTTTCCTCACCTTCTTATCTTGGAATTCTGACTGCCCAGGGGTTACGTGTACTGTTTAGGCTATCTTATGCGCAATTAATGCAACAGAGGTTAGGTAAGAACCCCCTCATAAATGCAGAGGTAGAAATCTTCTTTCTTCTTGTGCATTCCAAAAGTTTCCTGTGGTTACTAGTGTCTTCCGAATATCACACATTAATTATCTGTGACACATACCTCGAATAAGCTAGTGCTTTCTCTTATTTGCAGGAATGGGTCTACCGTGGTACTCAACTTTGTCCTCAACACTTAGGATAATCCAACTTTCAGCTCTTTCTTGGTTTATCACCCTTTGAGCCTTCCCCTCCGCACACAGGTTAGGCCCAACTACTTTCCCACGGCCCGGTAACTTCTGGGGCTTAAAGCCCGAGTAGAGATTGCTCCACTCCCCACACTAAGTACTTCTAATAAAATTTAATTGAATTCATTATCTTCATGTCAATCTTTGATTTTTTTTTTTTTTCCTTCCATCTTTAACTAAGACCACTTGACTGATTTCATCTATCTTGCGTGATTCCACCCCTTAGCAGGAGCTGCTCTATTTGTCTCAAAAGAGAATTGCGTTCTTTTTTCATTGTTTGCATTTTAGTGAAGTTAACTATTTCTCCCATTGTCAGTCATCAATTTATAATTTTTTTTAGTTGTCGGACGTTGATTTTTGTTTTTGGCTCTCAAATTTTATATTATTTTTTCATATAAATATATGCCAAATTTAGTTCTTTTTTCTTTTCTTTTTTGGCTGAATAAAGTTTAGTATGTACATCTTGATAGATGATTAACGTATGCATGAAACGTTTTAATTTAAGAAATAGACATAGTCTTTTGTTATTTATAGTTTCTTAGCGTTGAGAATGATCGAAAGTTTACTTTTTATGGATTAATTTATTCTTGAAATTTTATATAATTTTCATTATTAAATGTTGAGAAATTTTAGGGTCTGTTTAGTAAGAGGATTTTTGTTTTTTGATTTTTTTTTTAAAACGGTATGAAAATAATTTTCAAAAAATTGAAATTGAAACTGGCTTTCAAATAATAATTTTTACATTATCTATGTTTGACTCCTATTTTTAAGAACAATTTTCAAAATATTGAAAAAAAAAATGTTTGGAAGACCATTTCTATTTGTGAGATTTCTTTAAAACCCTTTTAAAAAAATTAACATGTAAAATATGTAGATTTTTTCTTTTTGATAATGATAAAGTAATAATGCTCATGTACCTTTTTTTTTAAATTATTATTATAATAATAAGTTTCAAATTTGAAGTGTGAAAATTTTTTTGTGATAAAAATAAATTCCTTAATTTAAGAGATAGAAAAGTTTGGACAAATCTGTGAGGTTTTCTATTTTGAGTGATTTCAATTTATTTACAATTATGCTATTAAAAGCATTTTTTGTATCTTGAAAACATCCCCTGAACTATTTTCAAAATCCTGTTTTGAACAAGGAAAATATGATACAGTTTTTTTAAAACAGTATTTAGAAAACATCAATCAAACAATAAATTTAAGTACGAGACCCACCATTATATAGATTATAAAACAAAAAACAATATTTAAATACTCTTACTAAACAGTCAATTAGTAAACTTATCAAGTGCATATCATCAAACTTTTTATTCTTTTTTTTATTTGGTTAAAACTTTTTATTCTTTATATATTTCTATTTAAATGTTCTTTTTATTAAAGTTTATCATATTTTTCTCTCTCCAGAAAATTTTTTCCTTACTTTCTTCTGTGTTCCCATTCCCATGACTCCATCAAAGTCTATATCACTGACCTCCTTAGATAGTTAGATCCCCCAAAACTATGTCTCCTTGACAGCTACTAGTCCTCCTCTGCCCCTAGAGACGAAACTAGGAATTTGCCTCTGTGGCCCAAAACATGGAAGTAACAAAGATCTCTTAATGAATTCCATTCTTCACGATATAATAAAGGTAAATGCATGTTAGGACTTTTCAAACGGTGGTCTATCCCACTTACCTATTACCATGTTTTACTTAAAATCAAACACATGACCCATGTACGTAGCGGCTAAGAGGCTTCATAAGTTGTGGGTTAGGCAAAACAACCAGACCCAATTTCCAATGTTTCTCAATCAACCATCATTTTCATCAATAAAATCGAATTCAAATTGCCGATATATCCATGAACTACTACTCCAAGTTTCCAAGCAGATGATTAGTGAGCTAATATCCATATCCACGTCATTGAAAGAAACTAAAAATGATAAAGGTGAATATCTATAATCAACCTCAATTGCACTCATGCGGGGCCTTTTTAGCATTAGCTTATTTGATTTTTATGTTATGGGTGTCATGTGATTGTCTGTGATGAATTAAGTGGCTTGGGCCACTTGGGTTATAATATATTTAACACCCCTTCATGATAAAGGTGAAAACTTGAGTTTGAAATGTCTTGCATGAAAAAATCTTGGGTTGATTGACATGATAAGATTTTGTATCATTGACATGGCACTGATGATGAAGCAGACATCTAATGGCATGGCAAAATTTTTGAGATAGATATATAAGATCCTGTATCAAAACCTTGTTACCTTGCATAGATTTAAGCCATTGATGTGACAAGCCATGTGATTAGGGCTAACACAATAAGAACACTAGTATTGGGAGTGTAAAAATCCTGTAGTTGCTATTTTTGCAACCAACAAGGCCAAATCACCCCACATCCAGGGGTCGACTTTTATATTTTTTGCCAACTATTCACAAAGATGTAAAACAAAAATATTATTTTAATGAGGAAAGAGAAACAAAAAGATAGAGAGATAGAAGAGAAGACCAAATATTTTATATTATTTGTTGGTATAGTTTATATTATTTTAATGTATAAGGTTGAATTTATTTAATCATGTGTTGACTTTATAACGTGTCAAATTTTCTTGTAATTTAGCAATTAGATACCCTGTATTTAGGTGAGAATAATGTAAGGGTTGTGTGTGAGAAAGTGTGAAGCATTCAAGTGTGTGAGCATTTAGAGAATTCTCGCGACTAGATCTCACGAGTAACTCACAACTCGCCAAAATGCCACACATGTGAAGCATGCAGGAAGTTGAAGGGTCATGATAGCTAGAGCACTACAAGACAAAAAGTACAGTTTTGCCTGGCAGTTAACTCGCAACTCAAACTCGCAACTAGTTCCAGTCGCGAGAGTGTGTCGCCAGAATGCCCTGTGTTGTAGAAAAATAACTTTTCAAATTTCTCACGTACCCTACTATAAATTCCATCATTATCCACAAAAATGATGAGGAGCCTATTGAGAGAAAAACCCTAAGAAAGGTTTCTACTGCACGCCCACCTTATTAGAGAGAGAGCTACTCATTCTTAGAGAGAAATCTTTGTAGTCTCTTCTCCTTCCCTCTCCCATTGTTATACCCATTAAGAGAAGATTTGTACCCAAACATTACCCACACTCATTCATAGTGTTGAGAGTGTTTTTGGAGCTCGGGAAGCATTGGAAAATGCCAAGGATGGCAGATGCAAATGGAGCTTATTATGGGATCCAGAAAGCTAGAGAAGACAAAATTAGGCGTAACCCTGTTGAAGTAAGAAGCTTGGAGGGTTTAGGTGTATCAGGTAGATTAGGCTTGGAGAGTTTATTGTTATTCATGTATCCCAACTTTATTCTTTAGTGGATCATTTTACCGCTTAGAGGGCGGCCGAGAGGTTTTTTGTCGAGTTCTTCAGTTTTCTCTTCGAGAACACGTGCCGATGTTATCCTTGTGTTTGCATCTCTCTTCCCTTACTCTTTAACCATTAATTGTTGTTGTGTTTGTGATTAATTATGTGTTAAAGTAGTTTGCCAAATTGTGTATTACTTATATTTCATATTCCGCACATCAATTGTTTAAATATAAGCTTGTTTTGATAATTTTGTAATTAGGGATTTAAATATTCATTAGTATTTTTTACACTAATTGAATTTTCATAATGAATTGTATGTAAAAATAAAAATAGAAATATTAGGTGAATCGTAAAATAATATGATAAGATAAATAAAATAAATTTTAAAAATGTAAAATAAATACTTTTTTACATCCCGTGCTGACACCTTTCAATGTCAAATGACATTGTTTTCAATTTCCAGACCTTGAAGGTCGTAACACCTTGTGCGAGTGACTCCACCGTATGCAAATTTAATGAAAGCCTTGTCCTGTGTGTTGTACGCATTACGACAACCTCAACCAAAGCCAATAGTGTGGGCCATATGAACAAGAGTGTTGGCCCGTGCCGTGTGTTTGTTTGTTTGTTTGGTCACTCCATAGTCCATACTGATGTTAACGAGTCAATATCAGATAGACCCATATGTCTCACTCCACTTTCACCCCCTTGACAGAAAATTTTCATTAATAAGATAAATTTATTATTTGAATTAATAGTGAGACTGGGAGAGAGTAATAGAGAAAATTTGTAGCTTTAAAATGTTTAAAATCTATTGAAATGCCACATGTTTTAAATGGTGAAGTCAAAGGATTTAATCTTTATCAAACTGTTTAATTCAAAAAAAAAAATTTGTTTAATTCAACACGTGACGACGTGAGCATATGTAACCAAAAAAGTATTGAACAAACTTTCAACTTGCCAACCATCATTCTTTTGTACGTAACCTATCTTTCTATTTCTAAGTTTTTTTTGCAAATATAGAAATTGATGAGGTCGTAAATCTCATCAGTGAGAAATACGATCATTGCACTCAAATAAGTCACCTACACAAAAGAAGAAAACAAAAATATCTTGCAGAAGGCACCGGTGTGGAGCCAGCCAAATAGCCTCCGAAGGTCAAATTAGAAATATTCTCACAACTCTAGAGTGCTAGAGAGGGGTCAATTATGCGTACCTTGATGCGAGGGAGTATTGGGGCTTTTATAGTAGTGAGGTTTTGCCTCCCTTTCTTGTAGCCCACGTTTTTTCCTTACAGGACTCCTTTTTAAGGAATCCAAAATGTGGTGGACAAGTTATTCTTATGTGGAGAGCCCATGGCTTTAAGGTGCTTCTTCAAGAATCTTCTAATGCTTTACCCTATTCTTATTGGGCCCTTACTTCATCAGGGGTTCCACACAAAGGATGGGCTCGTCTTTCCTTTGGCCCAATGGACACAGATCCGTTAGGCCCACTCGTTTAGGCTTGTTAGGCCTTGTCTTCTATTTTTATCCTCTTCAGCTGCCCCCTTCACCCCATTTGGTCCGTCGCTTATTGCGAAAGGGGGCTAATTGGGGTGACAGTCAAATTAACCCTGACGGTTCGATGTTCATGGGTCGACGGATGAGATACAGATATGAACGACGACAAAGTTAAGCTTATGACGACTGTAAATACTGAGTGGACGGTGCCAAATAAAAAAGGTGACGGTCTTAACTTTATAGCTGACGGTGACAAGGATCCTTGGATAACGGTTTATGGAGTATAAGGCCGTCAGGGGTGCAGAGGTATGACAAGCTGCCAAGGTCATTTAAGGCGTACGACACGTGTCGCTCATCGATTGGCTTGTATCTCGGATAGAAGTGTCGCTTCGTCTTCCGTGCACTCCATCTATAAAAACCAAAACCCTACCTCTCATTTCCTTTGCTTTTCACAGAAAATACATTGTCAGAGCGAGTCCGTCACCTGTCAGAGATTCGTCCGTTCAACTCATTTAACACCAACTCTTACCCGCTCACTCTTTTCCTCGGTAAGTGATTCCATCCATTCTATTTACTTTTCTTTCATCTTTTATTCTCCATGTGGTAAAAATTTAAGTTTCTTGCCCCCGTCAACTCATTTTTATTTAAAACCCGTCAGTCTTAGGTTTTGTCACTACGTGTAGGCAATGTCTAGTGCGTCAAGTAATCAATTGTTCGTCCGCGACGGGGCGGGTTACGAGGAATTGTACCTGTCAGGTTGTAGAGATCCAGACGAACTAAGCGAGAGGAGCCCGTCTGCCTCTTCCCCTTCCTCAAAAAATGAGGATATGGAGTTAGCTGAACTAGAGGAAAGTTCTGACGACGGTGAAAAAAGACTTAAGTCAGTTGTGGGTGCTAACAGACTTAAGGAGTTCATCATGCTACCGGAGTGAACGGTAAATAACTTCACGTCCACGATCAAGGAGGTACATTTTAAAACACTTAGGGCAATCTATCAAATACTCGACCACATCCCTATCCGTCTACCATACAAGTCAGAAAAATGTTATTATGACGGGGTGGAAGACGTAGGGGTGTACGAACAAGCCCTCAAAGCCGGCCTTAGGTTCCCTTTGAATTCTCTAAAGCGAGAACTCCTCCAGTACCTGGGTTTATCCATCAGCCAGATATCCCTGAATGCCTGGAAAGTGTTTATGGCGATGGAGGTCCTGTATGGAGCAATGTCTGACGGTGCCAGATCGCTGACAATACGGGAATTCCTCCATTGCTACCGTCCAGATGAAATTGACAAGTCGAAGGGAATGTATAGTTTTGCCCCTAGGAAGTCCGTCCTTAAAGTAATTTACGAAACCCCAGACTACAACCATGACTGGAAGAGCCGTTACTTCTTCCTGGAGGGTAACGGTTGAATGTGTTGTCCAGGGGAGACGGACTTTATGCCGGTTGATAAAACTTGGGGAATATTGGATCCGTCTGGTATATCTATATCCGTCGTGTTTGTGAATGTGACTTTATTTTCTTTAACACCTTTACGACCGTCCTGATTACTCCGTCTCTTTATTTTTTCAGTGCGACGGCGCCCACAAGTTGATATTGAGGAGTACAACTTTCTTGAAAGAATTTTCACAAAGACTAAACCAGAAGAGCGGACGTGGGCAAAGCTTGTCAATCTCAACATCGTCCATTGGTACTGTGACGGACCTGAACCCACTCCGACAGCTATTAAGTACGAGGAGCGCACTCGTCAGCGTAAGTCTGTTAGCATCGATATTTAATTTTGCTTGTTTTTCTGCGAACTTACCCATCTACTTTTCAGAGATGGAAGACGCAAAAAGGAGGGCTGCTATAAGAAATCAGGCCGCGAAGAGGAAGGAGACGGACGAAGGCGCCATGGGGACGGGTTCGAGCAGGCCCTTAGCAAAAAAGAAACCGTTGCTTAAAGGAGACCATGCTTCCAAGAAGCAGAAGGTTTCGTCAAAGTCCGTCATTGGTCTAATGGCGGAGGGCAACAAGACGGTGACCTCGGCCAAGCAAGGCGGTGGCGAAGGTCTCATGGTTCCTCCATCGGGCAGTCAAAAGAAGCCGCCCGTCTTGCTCCGTGAAGATCCAAAGTACGCTTTGGGGAAGCTTTCTTCAATCATTGGTAGCGAGGACTATGAAGACCTTGGGAACCACTCAACGAAAGCCATGGGGGAGACGGGCCTTTTTAGCATCGCCCAGGTAAGAGCCCGTCATTATATTGCCTTCAGATGACATTTTTAATTATTCATTACTTATTTTTATTCTAACTTCATTTTGCCTTCAGGCTATGCTCATGACGAAGGGATTGATGGATTGTTCTCTTCATCATGAGATGGCCTTCGAACGAGTTCATGAAAAGGCCAAGCTGGCAGAGGAGGAGCTGTTCGAGCTAAAGAACTGGAAGGTGGTGACGGAGCAGAAGCTAAAGCTCGCTGAACGAGCAAGAGACGAATATCATAAGATGACAGAGGAGCTCAAAAAGGTTCTGGAGGATAAGGAGATTGATCTCCGTCATGCCAAGGAAAGAGCCATCCTTGAATATCGTGATTCCGATGCCCTTTTATCAGAGCTCGGAGTCTCGTATAACGACGGATTTGATGATGCACTCCGTCAAGCCAAGGCCCTGTATCCAAAGCTTGATTTTTCATCCATCAACATCACCGTTGCTGAGGCTACGTCCGTTCATCTTGGTCAGTCAGATGACACAAACGAGCTATTCGGAGAGGAGGTACCTGTCTCCATTGCCCCTGAGATCCTGGTGGTTGAAGAAGAAAAAGCCCGTGAAGCCAAAGACCCCGCTGCTCCTGATGTTTAGAAAATTTTTATATATTTTGTTCAAGTATTTTGAAAACGATTAAAATTTGCCCGTTGTGTACCGGGTTAAGTTGTATCCATCGTGTAGACATTTTATCTTGTTTATTTAAACCTTTCATTAATGCATCTTTATCATCTTGTTGACGATGATAGTGTAGGATCCGTTCTCTTTAAATAGTGTAGCCTTGGATGTCCGTCTACTTTGATTGTTTAAATTGCTAGTACTAGCAGTGTCCGTCTACCTTGTAAACTTGTGAAATTTTTAATATTTGCAGGATCCGTCCACTCTACGGGATGGGATTTCTACACTTCGTAGACTTCGTCAATTTTGTGAGCTGGGTTCTTAACCCTTTGTGGACTTATTTACGTTTTTTTTTTTTTTTTTTTTTTATATATATATTTACCCTTGTCGGGTCCGTCCACTTTGTGGACAGTGGTCTTCACCCTTCGTGGGGTCCGTCCACTTTGTAGACTTGTCTAAGTTTGTGACCCTGGTTGGGTCCGTCCACTTTGTGGACTGTGGTCTTGACCCTCTGTGGGGTCCATTCACTTTGTGGACTTATTGAAGTTTTCTACCCTTGTCGAGTCCATCCACGTTGTGGACTGGGGTCTTGACCCTTGGTGGGGTCCTCCCACTTTGTGGATTTGTATATGTTTTCTACCCTTGTCGGGTCCGTCCACGTTGTGGACTGTAGTCTTGACCCTTAGTTATGTTCGTCCACTTTGTGAACTTGTATAAGTTTTCTACCCTTGTCGGGTCCGTCCACGTTGTGGACTGGGGTCTTGACCCTTGGTGGGGTCCGTCCACTTTGCGGACTTATATAAGTTTTCTACCCTTGTCGGGTCCATCCACTTTATGGACTAGGGTCTTGACCCTTGGTGGGGTCCGTCCACTGATGGTAGTAATCTTTTAGTAGTAATAACACAGCAAAGTCTGAATGTTCCTCCATAAAATTTAAAGCTGTAGAAAAAAGTACCTGCCCCCTTGGGCTTAAAAAGGTACTGAAAAAGTCATTGTAGCAAGGCTTGTTCAAACAAAAAGCCAAAAAATAATCAAAAGACTAGTAAATATAAATAGACTGGGGAATAGGGGGAAGTCGACTATCATTTCTACTAGTAGTATTTCTGAAGGTGTTCCGTATTCCATGGGTGCTGAAGCTTCCTTCCGTCCATTGTTTCGAGGTGGTATGTGCCCTTCCTCTGCCATGATGTGATTCTATAAGGTCCTTCCCAATTCGGTCCAAGCTATCCTTGCGAAGGGTCTTTAGCAGCGCCCATTATCCTCCATAGCATCAGGTCTCCGATCTGAAAGTCTCTATGCCTGACCTTGGCGTTGTAGTGGTTTGACATGAGGTTCTGATAACGTGCCAACGTTTGTTCTGCCGTTGCTCGGTCCTCGTCCACTAAGTCTAGCTGGAGGCGCATAGCTTCTTCATTTTTATCTTCCATGTAGTTCTGCACGTGATAGCTGGTAAGACCAACCTCTGCTGGGATGACTGCATCAGCTCCGTATGTAAGTCGAAATGGGGTCTCTCCAGTGGGTGTTCTTGCTGTCGTCCGATACGCCCATAGTACGCTTGGTAGTTCGTCAGGCCAGATACCCTTTGTCCCCTTGAGCCAGGTTTTGATGATTTTCAGCAATGTCCGGTTCGTGACTTCTACTTGTCTGTTTGTCTGCGGGTGTGCTGGAGATGAGTAGTGATTCTTAATGCCTAGCTCTGAGCAGAAATCCCTGAACGCGCTGTTGTCGAACTGCTTTCCATTGTCAGAGACAAGCACCCTCGGTATCCCATATCTACAGATGACGTTTCTCCATACGAAGGTACGGATGCTTTTCTCCGTGATAGTGGCAAGGGGTTCTGCTTCCACCCACTTGGTGAAGTAGTCGATACTGACTACTAGAAATTTTAGCTGTCTTAAGGTCGTCGGGAAGGGACCCATGATGTCTAATCCCCATTGCGCGAACGGCCAAGGAGCTGTCATAGGTGTGAGCTCCTCTGATGGTTGTCTGATGAAATTACTGAACCTTTGACATTTATCGCAGGCCTTGACGTAAGCTTGGGCGTCCTTGAGCATAGTGGGCCAGTAGTACCCGGCTCGGATTAATTTGTGTACTAAAGACCATGCTCCTGAGTGATTTCTGCATATCCCCTCGTGAACTTCTCTTATTGCATAATCTGCTTCATCGTGGCTCAAACACCTCAGGTATGGTCAAGAGAAACCTCTCTTGTATAAGACATCCTTGATCAGCACAAATCGCAAGGCTTGGACTTTCAGTTTCCTTGCAGCGTCCTTCTCGTCTGGTAGAGTGCCCAACTGTAGATATGCTATTAAAGGCGTGGTCCAATTCTCTTCGACAGCTATTTCCTGCATTTGCTTTTCGTCATCAATAAGCGAGGAGGTTTGGACAAAAGATAATACCTGTTCAGAAGCATTCATAAACTCTGCGGAAGCTGCTTTTGCAAGACGGTCGACGCATTCGTTCTCCTCCCTTAGGATTTGAACGAATTTGACCTCGAGGGCGTTGATTCGACTCTTCACTTATTCCAGGTACTTCTTCATTCTCTCGTTTCTACACTCATAATCGTCGTTGATCTGGCTTGTTATTACCTGGGAATCGCAATGTATGATCATATTCTCAGCACCTACAGCCCTTGCGAGATCCAAACCAGCTACCAAGGCTTCATATTCCGCCTCGTTGTTGGTTGTAGGGAAATCTAGCCTTATCATGCATTCGATTTTATCCCCCTCTGGTGTTTGTATAACCACACCGGCACCACCTAAGCGTTGATTTGATGACCCGTCCATGTGGATGCTCCACAGTCTTTGTCCTTCAACCCCTTTGTCTTCTGATTAAGTATACTCAGCTATGAAATCTGCCACTATTTACCCCTTTACTACGGTTCGCGGACGATACTGTACATCAAATTCGCTTAGCTCAATTGCCCATAAGGCCATTCTCCCGGCCGCCTCTGGGCTGCTCATTGCTTTTTTCAAAGGTTGGTTCGTCAGAACTACGATTGTGTGGGCTTGGAAATATGGTTTGAGCTTCCGCACAGCGGTTATAAATGCAAAAGCCAACTTCTCCATCCTGGGGGATCTTTCTTCCGCTCCTCAGAATGCCCTGCTTATGAAATAGACGGGTCGTTGCGAGCCTCCCTCATCTCTTACTAAGGCCGCGCTAACTGCTGCTTACGAGACCGCTATGTAGAGGTATAGTTCTTCTCCTAGCATGGACGGGCTAAGTAGTGGTGGGGACGAAAGGTATTTCTTCAAGTCCTCGAATGCCTTCTGGCACTCGTCCGTCCACTCAAAAGATTTTTTCAATACTCGGAAGAAAGGCAAACACTTATCCGTTGCTTTGGAGACGAACCTGTTTAGGGCCGCAACTTTTCCGTTCAAGCTCTACACTGCCTTCACTATCCTCGGGGGTTCTAATTCTAATATGGCCTGTACTTTCTCCGAGTTGACCTCTATACCTCTTTGGGACACCATGAAGCCCAAGAATTTCCCGGCTGTCACCCCGAACACGCACTTGCTTGGGTTCAGCTTCATGTTATACGACCGAAGGGTGTTAAATGTCTCCTGGAGGTCGCTCAAGTGGTCGTTCTTGCGCACACTCTTCACTAGCATGTCGTCGACATAGACTTGTACGTTCCTTCCGAGTTGGTGCGCGAACATTTTATTCATTAATCTCTGGTACGTTGCCCCTGCGTTCTTGAGTCCGAACAGCATCACCTTGTAGCAAAAAAGTCCCTGACTGGTCACAAAAGAAGTTTTCTCTTGATCCTCTTCTTTCATTTTGATCTGATTATAGCCTGAGAAAGCGTCCATGAAACTCAGGAGTTCGTGTCTGGCCATTGAGTCTACCAAGGTATCTATCCGAGAGAGCGAATAGCTGTCTTTTGGGCACGCCCTATTGAGGTCCATGAAGTCAACGCACATCCTTCACTTTCCGTTATTCTTCTTGACCATGACCACGTTTGCTAACCAGTCGGGGTAGTATACTTCTCGGATAAAACCAGCTTCTAGCAGTTTCCTAACTTCTTCCGCCACTGCTTTGTCTCGCTCTTGTGCTAACACCCGTTTTTTCTATCAGATTGGCGAAGAGGCCGGGTTAACATTTAGCCTGTGGACTATTGTTGACGGATCGATCCTAGGCATGTTTTCGTGACTCCATGCGAATACATCCTGATTCATCCTTAGGAAACCTGCTAAGTCTTGACGTATCATCGGGCTGGCCAAAGTGCCCATTCTAGTCGTCCGTCCAGGTCTTGATTCATCGAGGACTACTTCTTCCAACTCCTCAACCGGCTCTGTCGTGGTCCGCTGTTCTCCAATGCACATGGTCTGCTGATGATCCACCATTTCCAGCATGGCGATGTAGCACTCACAGGCGGCCACTTGGTCTCCTTGCAACTCTCCAATCCCGTATTCCGTAGGGAATTTGATCATTAGGTGGTATGTCGAGGTTGCTGCTTTCCACGAGTTCAGCGTGGGTCGCCCTAGTATACCGTTATAAGCGGATGAACAGTCGACCACTAAGAAAGTTACATCCTGAATGATTTACTTCAGATAATCACCGACCGTCACTGAAAGTATGATAGCTCCTAACGGGAGTACCCTCGTTCCCCCAAAGCCAACCAGGGGAGCATTTGTTGGTGTTAATCGTGCTCTGTTAATTCCCATCTGTTGGAACGCTGGGTAGTATAGGATGTCTGCTGAGCTACCATTGTTGACCAGCATCCGGTGCACATTGTAGTCTCCTACCTGTACGCTGACGACAAGTGCATCATCGTGTGGATGGTGGAGGCGTCTCGCGTCGTCCTCTGAGAATCCAATAATCGAGCTTTCCCTCCGCGCTATCTTGGGTACAGAGCCCGTTAACTGGACATTCTGGACCATCTTGAGGTAGGTTTTTCGAGCCTTCTTGGATGATCCTGTAGTTGCTGTGCCCCCTACTATCATCCTTATGTCCCTAACAGGAGGTCTTGGATGGTCGTTCTCCCGTCGAGGGGCCTGTTCCTGAGGATGTGTATCCGTTCTCTCCTTGCTGACAAATTTCTGCAGCTTCCCTTCTCTGATGAAGGCCTCGATTTGCTGCTTTAAATCATAGCAATCCATAGTATCATGACCATGGTCACGGTGGAAACGGCAATACTTGTTTTTGGATTGCTTGGTTGGATCACTTTTCAACTTCCCTGGAAACGTCAGGGCCCCTTCGTCGTTGATCTGCATTAGTACTTGGTCTAGCAGGGCGTTCAGGGGAATGAAGCTTGTAAATCTTCCTCCTGGGAGCTTGGAACGCTTTACATCACGTCTGTCTTCCGTCCTTGGTTTCTTCCCCCCATGGTCCTGACAGGCATCTTCAAGTCTCTCCCTTTTTCTGGGCTTGTCTTCCCTGGATAGTAGTGCGTCCTCTGCATTCATGTATTTTGTGGCCCTGTAAAGTACCTTAGACATGGTCTTCGGGTCGTTTTTATACAGAGAGAACAAGAATTTTCCCTTCCGTAAGCCATTGGTGAAGGCCGCCACCAAAATCTTGTCGTCGGCCTCATCAATGGAAAGTGCTTCTTTGTTGAAGCGAGTTATGTATGACCGCAGCGTCTCGTCCTCCTGCTGCTTGATGCTTATTAAGCATGCTATAGACTTCTTGTACCTGTGCCCCCCGATGAAGTGTGAGGTGAACTGGGCACTCAGTTCCTTAAAGGTGTTGATTGAATTTGGCGTTAATCTGCTGAACCAAATTCTTGCTGCGCCCTTCAGCATTGTAGGGAAGGCCCTACACATGATCTCGTCCGGTACTCCCTAGAGGTGCATCAGGGTCTTGAAGGTTTCCAGATGATTGAGTGGGTCCTTAACTCCATTGTAGCTCTCAATCTGTGGCATTCGGAACTTCTGCAGTAGGGGACAGGAATTGATGGGTACAGTGAATGGCGAGTCAGTCTTATTCACTAAATCGTCAAGGTCGCTAGAGACGCGTCCCTTGAGGGCGTTCATCAAGACCTCCATTTGTTTCTTCATTGCTAGCATCTCCGCGAGAATGGGTGGAGGGGCTATATCCATGAGAGAGGGCATGCTCAAGTTCCGCCGTTCCGGTCTACTGGGCTCGTTACTGCCCTCTGGCCTTTCAGGTCCCCTTCGTTCGGAGCTGTCCTCCTGGTTTTCCTCCTGGACGTTATGTCCCGCGTCCCTCTGACGCAATTGCTCCTCCAGATCATGATTCTGTTTCGTGAGGCGCTCTACCGTAGCCGCGAGGGTCTGGACTTGTCTTTCTAGTGCGGTGGATCTCAGCGGCTCGTCTCCTTGAACGTTGTGGGTGGTGGCCATCGAGCGTGTGAGTACCATGCAACTCTTATATCCGGGAGGCGACAATGGCTTAAACAGTCATTGTTTCTCACAGACGGCGCCAACTGATGAGGCCGTAAATTTCACCAGTGAGAAGCACGATCCTTACGCTCAAATAAGTCACGTACACAAAAGAAGAAAACAAAAATACCTTGCAGAAGGCACCGGTGTGGAGCCGGCCAAATACCCTCCGAAGGTCAAGTTAGAAATATTCTCATAACTCTAGAGTGCTAGAGAGGGGTCAATTATGCGTACCTTGATGCGAGGGAGTATTGGGGCTTTTATAGTAGTGAGGTTTTGCCTCCCTTCCTTGTAGCCCACGTTTTTTCCTTATAGGACTCTTTCTTGAGGAATCCAAAATGTGGTGGACAAGTTATTCTTATGTGGAGAGCCTATGGCTTTAAGGTGCTTCTTCAAGAATCTTCTAATGCTTTGCCCTATTTTTATTGGGCCCTTACTTCATCAGGGGTTCCACACAAAGGATGGGCTCGTCTTTCCTTTGGCCCAATGGACACAGATCCGTTAGGCCCACTCGTTTAGGCCCGTCAGACCTTGTCTTCTGTTTTTATCCTCTTCAGAAATAAAAATAAATAAAGATTGATAGACCGAATAAGGAAAATTATTAGGTACTTTCGAAGTATTATAAATGTGTACTCTTCCTCTCATATAAATGGTGGGTCCCACCAGTTCATGGTGGGATTCACCATTTATGTGAAAGGGGAGAGTACGCATTTATAGTACTCCTGGAGTACCTAATAATTTTTTACTGAATAATTACTCTCGTCCAGACAAGCCAGTCTAGACGAAGGTGGAGCATCATAAAGGCAACTATTCAATACCCCGACGGATACATATCGACGAGGAGACCGTTGGCACCCCCATTAAGGCTACATTAAGTAGGCCTGAGGCGTTACCAGAAAGGCTTCAAGTCACCATTTAAGAATAATAACGACTAGTAAGAAGAGCTTATTTATAGACCCTACCAAATCTTAGACAAGGTACATACACACAAAACATCATTTTTGCTCTCATTACAAGTTCTTTCTATTCCCTAAGCTCCATTTACTGACTTTATCATCGAAGACTCTGTGATCAGCACCACATCGATGGCCACCTGAGAGAATTTCCCTTTTTATACTATCCTATAGGAACTTGGACTAGCTCGTACTAGGAACCTTCTGGACGAACCCAACGATTGAAGATCACAACGTCATTAGTTTGGTGCCATCTATGGGAAAGACAAATTCAGGCCTTCGTTTGAAATCGTAGTCCCGCTTGGTTCCAACATCCAGTTGGAGTCCAATACACCACAAGATTCTGTAGTGTTAGCTTTGCAGATCCAAACACTTTCATCTAGCGTGGAAGAACTCACCAGGCAAACCAGGAGATGAGGCTACAATTGCATCAGGAAGAAAATCGTTCACCCACAAGGGTTGGGACTAATAGAAACAACGATGAAGACAGCCACAAGAGAGATGACTACCGATGACTAAGCTCTTCGGACGAAGTGAATTCAAATCTCCTCAGAAACATGAGGAAGGAGATGGATGAGCTAAGAAACACGATAAGGGAAAAGACGGCTCAGAATTTGGATGGGATGGTCAGAAGGACAGACTCACCCTTCACTATGAAAGTCCTAAAGTGTCCTTTACCCCCAAAGTTTCGTCTTCCACAGCTTGAATCATTTGACAACCTGAAAGACCCACTAGACCATATCACTACCTTTAAAATGACTCTGAGTCTACAACAACCCCTAGATGAAATCTTATGCCGCTCTTTTCCTACCATCCTCAAGGAAGCAGCGTGAGTGTGGTTCAATAAACTAGCAATGTCGTCCATTGACAATTTAGAGCAGCTAGGCAATTCTTTCTTGCGCCACTTTGTCGGTGGGCAACATCAGAAGAGACCAGCGAACCATCTGCTCACCATTAGGCAAGAAGAAAAAGAGTGCTTGAGGTTATACATGAAGCGTTTCACCAGAAAAGTCCTAGAGGTTGATGAAGCGGATGACAAGGTAAAGTTAACCACTTTCAAAGCAAGGTTAAAGTCCAAGGAGTTTGTAGTCACCCTCGCAAAGAGCCGCCAAAGACAGTGGCCAAGATGCTATTGAAAGCCCAAAAATACATGAATGCAGAAAATGCCCTAGCTGCGATAGGAAAAGAGAGCATGCCTAAAGGGTAAGGGAAAGAAAATGTCAAGGAAGACCGAAAGGGATGCAAGAGAGAAAGAAAAGATCGTCAGACCAACTCCTATAGAATTAGCGAAGGGATAAAAAAATTTCATGGACAGTAAAATTCACTCCTCTGGTGATGCCTATCGACAAAATTTTAGCATAGATTAAGGACGATCATCATCTCAAGTGGTCAAAACCACTCCATTCCTCGCCCAATGTACTGGACAAGAGGAAATATTGTCATTTCCACAAAGACCACGACCATTACACTAAGGATTGCAAAGACTTGAAGGAGCCGATAAAAGAATTGATCTGGAAAGGAAAGCTGCAAAAATTTGTAAAAAAAGGCAAGTCCAGCCAATTTAGAGATGATTGCAAAGAGAAACCTAAAAATAATCCCATAAACGAGGATAATTCATACAACTATCTGCAAAGAGCGATTGAAGAGATAAAGACGATCACTAGAGGACTGTCCACTAGTGGAGCCTTCAAATCCCTTAGGAAGTCCCAACAGAGACAAATGAACAGCGTTCACGAGATACCTCCTTTGAAGAAAAAAAGACGAACAAGTACGAACATCTTGTTCTCAGAAGAAGATGTTAGAGGTGTGAAGTAGCCACATGACGACCCCTTAGTTATCATGCTCATGATAAAGGGATTCAACACCAGGCGAATCCTCATCGACAATGGTAGCTCCGTTGACATCACTTACCTCTTAGCTTTCCAGCAATTGAAAGTGGATCCCCAAAGGTTGCGCCCATTTGAATCTCCCCTCATCAGTTTCAGCGAAGACCAAGTATACCCTAGTGAAATAGTAACATTAACAGACACAGCAAGTTCATACCCCCTACAACTCACCAGATAGCTTGACTTCCTAGTGGAAGATTGGTCGTCATTATACAATGTAATCATTGGGAGACCCACATTCAATCGTTGGAAAGCAACAACATCTATATACTGCCTGAAGGTAAAATTCCCAACGGAATACGGCATATGTGAAGTAGAAGGAGACCAGGTGATAGCTAGAGAACGCTACCAAGCAGTTCTAGCCACCAAGGAAAACCATACTTAGATGATCGAGGAGGAAGAGAAGGCGAAGATGGAAGCCCTAGAAATGGTAGAACTGGTAGACGGAAAACTAGCAAAGACAATGAAAATAGGGACAAACCTGAATAATCAAATGAAGAAGGAGCTGGTACAGTTTCTTAAAGAGAATCTGGATATTTTCGCATGGAATCACAAGGATATAACCGGCATAGCGGCGGAAGTTATTCAGCATTGTCTAAATGTCAATCCTAAAAGGAAGCCCATCCAATAAAGACGACGAGTCTTTGCCCCTGAACGTAACAAGGCCATCATGGACAAGGTGGATAATCTACTTGCAACTGGTTTCATCTGAGAAGTTTACTACCCCAATTAGCTGGTCAACATCGTCTTAGTGAAGAAAGTAAACGGGAAGAGGAGGATGTGCATGGACTTCATTGACCTAAATAGTGCCTACCCTAAAGACAGCTTCCCCTTGACAAGAATTGACCAACTCATTAACTCCACCACAAGGCATAAGCTCCTCACTTTTATGAACGCCTTTTCAAGCTACAATTAAATAAAAATGTCAGAAGAATACCAGGAGAAAACTGCCTTCATCACTAGCCAAGGGCTTTACTACTACAAAGTGATGCCCTTTAGGCTGAAGAATGCAGTAGCCATTTACCAGAGGTTAGTTAATAAGATATTCAACAGGCATATTAAGAGAAACATGGAGGTGTATGTTGACAATATGCCGGTCAAGAGCAAAGAGGAAGAAACACGCTTGGACGACCTTAAGGAGATCTTCATGACCTTTAGGCAATACCAAATGAGGTTAAACCGTAGCAAATGCGCCTTTGGGGTATCATCGGGAATTCCTTGAGTTTATGGTATCTCAGCAAAGAATAGAAGCCAATCCAGAGAATATACATGCTATACTGGAAATAACCTCACCAAAAACAGTGAAAGAGGTACAGACGCTGACAGGGAGGATCACCGCTCTCAATAGGTTCATCTCAAAGCTACAGGCAGATGTCTATCCTTCTTCAAACTCTGAAGCAGGCTTTTGCTTAGATGAGTGAATGCAAAGAAGTCTTTTAGGAGCTAAAGCGCTATTTAAGCAATCCTCCCCTCCTGAGCCCATCAAAGGAAGGAGAAGATTTGTTTCTATACCTGTTAGTATCAACCATGGCCGTGAGTGCAGCGCTGATTCGAGAAGAAAATAGGGCACAACTCCCTATTTACTACGTAAGTTAAGCATTCCAAGGAGCAGAGGCGAAATATCCACGCATGGAAAAGATTGTCTTTGCCTTAATAGTTGCTTCACGTAAGCTTTATCTCTACTTCAAGGTGAACCCCATTTTGGTATTGATAGACCAACCTATAAAGAAAGCAATGAACAAGCCCAAAGCTGTAGGGAGGTTAATGCAATGGGCGATCGAGCTGAGTCAATTCGATATCAAATACTATCCCAGAATAGCCATCAAAGCTCAAGCATTAGCTGACTTCATCACCAAGTTCACCTTATCGAACAACCAAAAAACACAGGACGATTCAAAGAGCTTAATGGTACTAACAGATGGCTTGTCAATTCAGAAAAGATGAGGAGTCGGAGTCATCATCAACACTCCTGAAGGAGAAACCCTTAGGTATGGAGTACGGCTTCAATTCCCCGCCACTAACAATGAAGCAAAGTACGAAACCATACTGACAAAACTCAGGATTGAAAAAAGCCTTGGGAGCTAAAAACATACTCCTCAAAAGTGATTCTAAGTTGGTAATAGGGCAAATAAAGGGAGAATACGAAGCAAAAAAGGGCAGAATACAAAAGTACCTCAAGTTAACAAACCAACTAGTCCAAGAATTCGACCAAGTGGACTTCATACAAGTCCCCCAAAACCAAAACTTAAAAGCAGACGAGATGGCAAAGCAAGCATTGTTAGAAGAAAGAACGGGTTCACCCAATTTGAAAGTCGAATTGTAAAGACATCCAAGTATTGAAGAACTCCACACTTTCACGATACAAAACCAAAATGGCTGGATGAGTCCAATCTTCTCTTTCTTCCAAGATGGACACCTCCTAGCAAACATGGATGAAGCGAGGAAGGTCAGGAAGTGAGCGGATAAGTTCACAATCTTGAATGACACTCTATATAAAAGGGGTTTTTCCATGCCCTATTTGAGGTACGTTGAGGAAAAGGAAGCCAAATACATCCTAAAGGAGGTCCACAAAGGAATTTGTGGAGACCACACAGGCCCAAGGTCTTTTGGTTAGCAAAATTATTAGAACAGGTTACTACTAGCCTATCATACAGAAGGACGCAAAGGAATACGTGGAAAAATGTGATAAATGTCAGAGGTTTAGGAATGTTCAACATGTCCCTAGAGAAAGGATGATAGCCATAACCTCCCTATGGCCCTTTGCTTGGTGGGGGGATCAACATCATGGGCCCCTTACCCCAAGGTTAAAAGCAGGTAAAAAAAATTTAGTTGACACTGATTATTTCACTAATGGGTGGAAGTAGAAGCTTTGTCAACAATCACGGGGGCAAAGATCTAAAACTTTGTGTGGAAAAATATAGTTTGCAAGTTCGGCATACAATGATGATAATATCAGACAATGGCCGTCAATTCAATAACCAAGAATTCAGGAGCTTTTATTCAGGACTTAGAATCAAGAACCAATTCTCTTCACCAGGACACCCATAAGCCAATGGAAAAATGATTGTGACGAATCGAACGTTGCTGAAAATCATCAAAGTTTGACTGAAGGGGGCAAAAGGTGTGTGGCCAAAGGAATTACCAAATGTCTTGTAAGCCTATAGAACCACCGCTAGAACTCCAACTGGAGAGACACCATTCAGACTTACTTATGGCACTAAAGCAGTAATACCAGTTGAGGTAAGAATCACCAGCAAAGAAGAAAATTCTTTCAAGAAGGCAACAATTACAACCAGCTGAAGATCAACCTGGACTGCCTGAACAAAACAAGGGAGGAAGCATCTAAGAAAATGGCCAAGTACCAACAAAAGATGATTGAATACTACAACAAGAGAGTAAAGCTCAAAAGACTCAACATAGGAGATCTTGTTCTACATAGCTAAGTCTCGATCTTAGCTTCCCAAATATCATATTGGCAACGAAAAAACTACCCCCAACAATGTTGTGAGAGTAATATATATGACTCTAAAAAAGAAAAATTATGCAATATTTTAGAAGTTCAATAATGTTGCACTCCCTTTTCTCACATGAATAGTAGGTCTTGCTATGAATTTTATGAGTGGGTCTACTATTATGTAAGAGGAGAGAGAAGGAAATTATTGTACTCCTAAAGTATTATATAATTACCAAAAAAAAGTAATATTAATTATTTAATTAATACGTATACTTTTTTATAAAATTGTCGTTATATTCTAATGTGTAATCTTTTTTTTCTTTTTCTTTTTTTGAGAATACTAAATATTTTTAACACACACACACACGGGAAGAGGGGAGAAAATCTTAAAGAAATTGACAATAGTGTATATTCAAAAGGGTCTAACTCTTAGATACACTGGACGTGCTTTAAACCTCTTTGACTCATACTCATTTTCCAATGTGGGATTTACCCACTATTTTTTCTTTTGAGAATACTAAATATTTTTAACACACACACACACACATATAGGGAGAGGGGAGAAGGTCTTAAAGAATTTGACAGTGATGTATATCCAATTTATGATTAATAAAATTTAAATGATAATTATATACCTGACATGATGGAAAGAGTGGGTTCAAGTTAGCTCATTTGATAAAGCCTCTAATGGTTGAATAAGAGATTTGAGATTCAGTTCCCACCTACACCAAAAACTAATTGGTGTCTTTGTTTGATAATAAAGAATTATCATCAAAAGTGGATGTCATAGATTGAAACTCTTTAAAAAAATAAAAAATAAAAACTTAATGGAAGAAGGGTGTTCAGACATCCTTGAGTATCTGACTAGTCCCCCATCCTACGCTCACCAAGTTATTATAGGAAGAAATTCTATGGAAGTGACTCCAAGATACTGGCAAGAGTTTTCAAACCTAAGATCTCATGGATATCGTGAGGCCTTTAGAACTACTAAGTCAACCCCTTAGAGTTTGAAAACATATGTTTTGAACTGTGTGTGTTATTTTGTAAAATTGGAAATTATTAATATATTTAGTTGAGCCACTGAATATATAATAATCATAAATTATATAGATGATAAAAATACAACATTATTTATAGATGTAAAGTTGTAAACCATTTGGTTAAAAAAAAAAAAGTTGTAAACCATTCAAAATTCAAATAAATCTATAAAGACTATACCAATCCTAAATTCTTGAAAAATAATGAATTTCTTCTTCAAAGAAGAAAAAAATGATGAATTTATTCGAATATTAAAATCATATATCAATTAAAAAAAAAGTGTAAAATATTTTTGCCCAATGTCATGGAAAGTTTACAGTAGAACTAGTAGTGTCTCAAGGGAGAGCCACAAAGAGGAGAAAAAGTAAAAAACTCAGAAGCGTATTATTTCATTTGTTTGTCATACTTACCTTTGTCCAAAGGGTTTGTAACCTTTGACCTCTAGCCCAACTAAACTGTAAAGCAGCACAAACTGAGACTTACAGTTACAGATGACATTAAAGATTGATGAGAAGGCAGCTGTTAGTTGTATAAGAATAATTGTATGATTCTGGGATCTTTAAATATAAGCCAAAAAACATTGGTCGATACTAATTCATTCCGTGTGGCACCAAAAGCAAAAGCAACCATGATTCAATTCAGAAATGGGTTGCTTCTACTTCTTCTTCTATCGGGTTTAGTAGTAGCAATTTCAGCCACAAACTCCTCAACAATTGTCACTTCTCTACCTGGTTATCCCGGTGACCTTCCCTTCACCCTTGAAACTGGGTAAGTTCTTATCAGCATTATAATTCTAGCTCGGTCAGATTTTGTTCCTGCAGTGCAAGTGTTCAAGAAATTAAAAGTTTTGTGTGTCAAAGTTTTATGTTAATTAGCATGTAACTCATACAAATGCGCGATGCATTTAAAATTAAACATAATATTTATTATAAAAATATAAATAATTAGTCAAATTATTTATTAAAAAAAACATGTAACACATGCATACATTTAGAAATATTTAAAATTATAACAAAATTTAGTTACAAAATTTGTTGTAATCTTAGGCTACAACCTTACTTAATATTTTTTTATTGGAGGTGAATTTTGACAAATTCACAATTAGATTACATCTTTTTCTTATATACTCCTTGCTTGCAAAATTTCTAAAAAATTAAAGGTCAATAGCTATGTCATCAATAAATTGTTTAAATTGCAAGTATTTGTAGTTTAAAATTATGCATAAAATATAAACTCATACATTATATAGTAAATAATATCTAATTGATACAAAATTTGATAGGTGTATTAAGAGTATAAAATGCATGCAATTCAACGGTTAGATTTTTAAAATATGTAATAATGTTTATTAGATAAATTATAAAGTTAGTCTCTATTCTTTACACCATATTTCAATGTAGTTCTTAACTTTTCATTTGTGTCAATTTGGTCTCTAATCTTTTCAGTACATGTCAATTTAGTTCCTACCGTTATTTTTTAGATGGAAAAAATTGATGTATTAAACACGATACTAAAAAACTATTTTTCATGCCACATCATCTGCCGACTGTAGCACTAGTTTTTTTTTAAAAAAAAATTTAAAAGAAAAACCCAAATTAAATCAGAGACATGTGTCAACCAAAATCTGAAAATCCCTAACTCATCTCCATCTCTTTTCCCTCTCTCAGTGTCTTTCTCATCAGTCACCACCAACCCATCTCATCCCAAACTATATGGGAATTTGTTAATATGTGTTTGCCTATGTTGACATTTAAGTCTAACAGTCTAGACATGAATTGTAGTGAAACGAAGGGACCACGTTTTTAGTTTGACATAAGTCGGTGGAGATTAAAGGTGGTTTTAAGTTTTTTGACCTGGGTTATAAGGCCCCGTTTGGGTCTCTGATTCTGTCCTCTAGGCAAGTTCTAGTTGTGATTACTGGCTTTTTTATCCTCTTTTGAGTGGAGGAGTTGAATGGTCATTTATGTGGTTCTGTGAAAGGATGAGAAGAATGCATGGACCACAGGATAATGAATTTGAATTTATGTAATACCCTCATCATGATATTTGATTCAGAGAGAGAATAAGAAAAAGAAAGAGAGAACGTTTTTTTGTGTTGAAATGAAGGTGTGACTAAGGCTTGATGTTTGATGAGACTGAGAGAGGGAGAAGAGATAGAGATGAGTTAAGGGGTTTTAGGATCCGTTTTTTTTTTTTTTTTTTTGAGAAAGAGGATCCGTTTAGTTAGAGGGGTTGAAAAGTGAGAGGATAGAAAATGGTAAGAGAATGGAAAAGTGAGAGAATAGAAAAGATTTTAATTTCTCTTCTTTTTGTTTGGTTGGGAGTGAAAAAATGGAATAATGGAAAAAGTAAGTTTATATAAATTTACTCATATACCTTGTTAAAAATGATGCCCAATTAAAACCAAAAAAGTGACACCAAAAAAAAAAAAAACCACACACACACAAAAGAAAGTAAAGAAAAAAAAAAAGAATATAAGCAATGTACATAGGATGAAGCCTGCCCAGTAAATAAAAAATAAATAAAAAAATAAAAAATAATAAAAAAAAAAAAGGAAAGAAGACGCAATCTAGGGAAGGAAAAAAAAAAAAAAAAAAAAAGAGGAGACAGTGTCCAGAAGAGAGGAAAAAAAAAAGTCAGGATCCAGAGGAGGAAAAAAAAAAAAGGCCATGTGCAAGTGCACAAGGGCCATTTTTGTCCATTAAAAATCCAATATTCAAAAAGTTTTATTTCCTATTTTCTCTTCAAAGTTTTCTATTCACCCTATTTCACTTCTAAACAAACACACCCTTAAGGATTTTAATTGTCACGTGTCTCAATTTAATTTGGTTTTTTTTTTTCCTTAACGGTTTTAATGATATAATAGCAAATAATGTTGCATGGAAAATAATTTTTTTATTATTTCGTTTAACACATTAATTTTTTCTATCCAAAAGATAACGACAGAAACTAAATTAACACGTATTGAAAAAGTTAAGGACTAAATTGACACAATTGAAAAGTTAAAATGAAATATGGTGTAAAAGATATGGACTAACTTTGTAATTTACCCATGTTTATTTTATTGACTAAGGTTGTAACTTAATACTACAATTAATTTTGTAACTAAACTTTTTCCTTAAAATTAAACACAATTTTTATCATATAAATATAAATAATTAGTCAAATAATTTTTTTTAAAAGTAAAGGTAATTAGTCACATGTTAAAATTCTTACCTAAATTTAATACTACTTATGATCATTTTTTTTCTAATTTTTAATAAGATAAAACGTGTGGTGATCTTTGTTGCGTTGTGATTTTTATTGAGTATAAGTGATTTTGTGTATATATATATATATATATATATAGTTCATTAATATTAGATTCTTAGTGTTTTTCACTCATTAAATCACTTGGCACAAAAATTATTATTTTACCACTTTATTTAAATATTATTTTTTTTAAATCTTTATTAATAGAAAAGAGAGAAAGTAATAAAATAATTTCTAAATTTTTTTAGAAAGTAATAAAAACTTTTTTTTGGCATTTGGAACATCTAATATAGGTTTTATTATTTTACCACTTTATTTCAATATTATTTATATATTTTTTAAAAAATATTTATTAATAGAAGAGAGAGAAAGACAGAAAGTAATAAAATAATTTCAAAAATTTTATAGAAAGTAATAAAAAAAAATCAGCATTTGGAACATCTAATATGGGTGGTTTTTTGTTTATTTGTGTTTGGTGTGCTAAAATTCATCACATTGCCCTTGAATTTTATCATCTAAAAAAATGTTAATAATGCATAAATAGTGGACACTAATTTTGTATTTCGTTGGATATTGGAACATGTAGATACATTGGTGTAGGCGATAATGAGACCGTACAAACATTTTACTACTTCATTGAGTCCCAAAGGAGCCCTACACGAGACCCTCTGATGTTATGGATGACTGGAGGCCCTGGTTGCTCTGGTATCGCTAGCTTAATGTTTGAAAGTGGTATATATATGCTACTCTTACTCATTCTTTAATTTGTTCATTTTAATGATAAATTAATTGGGGTATCAAATTAAAATACATATCATAGACAATTATTAGAGGTTATATGATTCATAGTAGCTGTCATATCCATATTTATTAGAGGTTAAATGGTTCATTAAAAAAAATAAAAAATAAAAAACAAAAAGAGAATTTTTATATAGCTGTCTAGTTCCTTATTTTGATAATTTGTCTGACTATAAATTTTTCTAGAAAAATGTATCTCCACCTTTCTCATTTTTTAGTTGATTCTTCAAAGTATAATTGAGATAGAGAATATATTGTCAACAAAGAAGGTAGTGACAATGACAACAAATTGACAATTAAGAGAAGGAATTTTTATTATCAAATTAAAAAGGATTAAAACAATAAAACTATGAAACTTATCCAAAAAATATTCATGACATTTTAAAATTAGCCTTTCTAGATAGATCAATTTCAATTTATAGTGATTATTTATTTATTTTTAAAAATTAATTTATAAATTTTTTGTGAATTCTTGTCCCTAAAAGGACCCTAATTAAAAATATAGAAACTTATAACCTACGCATGCACTGCTAAAAGTAAAGCATTTTCCATTACTAGTTAGGAAAATTAGTCTATTTTCAACTAACTCTACTCTGCTCCCCCTCCCTCTTTTCCTCAGTCCAAACGGACCATTACTTTTAGCAGTGTATGCGTAGGTTATACACTATTTTTAATAAAAGCAAATTTCCTTAACTAGTAATGGAAAATTCTTTACTTTTAGCGGTGCATGCGTAGGTTATAAGTTTCTATATTTTTAATTAGAGTCCTTTTAGGGACAAGAATTCACAAAAATTTTATAATATTTATATATTAAATTTTAAAAATAAATAAATAATCACGATAAATTGTAATTGATCTATGTAGAAAAAAAGACTAATTTTAAAATGTCGTGAATATTTTTTGGGTAAGTTTTATAGTTTCATTTTTTTAATCCTTGTTAATTTGATCATAAAAATTCCTTCTCTTACTTGCTCCAATTATGATAGAGATACAACTTTTTTTCACCATCTTTTTTATAATTTGTTGTATAGAGAGTAGTATCACTTTTACACAAACCTATCATTAATATTATTTTTATTATACACCAATTATAACAAGTCATGTCAATGGTTATGAAAAAATTTGTATCTATAAACTAATTATAAGAGCATTCCCATCGGGTGAGCATTCCCATCGGGTTACTTTAAACCCCAAAAATGGAAAATAGATAACATTATTCAAGTATTCCAAAAAAAAAAAAATTGATAACAAATACACACAAAAACCATGCATCCGGCAATCCATTTTGCAAAGCAAAAAATTAAAATTAAAATTTACAACTTGCCACAGTGAAATGTATATTTATATACCCAATGTAGCATTGTGTAATTTTTTTTTTTTTTTTTTTTTACAACTTGCTTGCTTGTGTACATTAAAATATAATATTATTTTAATATAGTGTATTGTAAAATAAAAAATGGGATATAGAGGGAGTTGTAAAATTGGTTATGTAAAATAAATAAAATGGCTTTTCATAAACTACAATGTTGTTTTGTTTTGTTGGCATAACAGGACGGGAATTCTCTTACCATTTATTTTATCCCACCAACCCACACCGGTCCCACCAAAATGGATCACATTTGGGTTGACTTAGTTGAATTTCTAGACTTGGGTTGATTTAGGAGTTGGGTTTGGGCTTGGGCTTGGGCTTGTTTTATTATTTTAGGGCCGCATCTATAGTAGTACATGCATAATTTCGGGACTGGAACCACACAAAACAGTCTTTTTATCTTTCTTAAAACCCTATAAATCTCCATGTAATGACTTCTAACTTCTAAAGCCGACATAAGTATTTCCAAGTTCCAACTATTCTTAAGATTTATGTGAGTTTAAACTCGAGTCTTTGAATTCCTAATAAATTACAACTTGCTTGTGTACATTAAAATCTCCATGTAATGACTTCTAGCTTCTAAAGCCAACATAATTATTTCCAATTTCCAACTATTCTTAAGATTTATGTGAGTTTAAACTCGAGTCTTTGAATTCCTGATAAATTAGATCTCAATGTTTAGTAGGGGTTAAAAATCTAGTTTTAAATCTTAATAATTTTATATTAATTTCATGAGGTGAAAACAATATATCCACGGTAGGTGAGACTTGAAGAAAGGTCAACTAGTTTTGGGCATGATTTATTATAATTCTAATTAAGTGTGGTAGATGGTATTAAAATTCTTAACTTTTGAATGAGACTTTAGAATCATGGACTGTGATAATTGAGATATTCCAAAAATTTTAATTTTCATTTATAAATACGATAAAACTTTAACTTATAGGGTCTGCTTTATGATGATTGTTCTTTGTCATTGGGAGACACTAATTGATTTATGGTATATGTGAGATTTGAACCCTAAATCTTTTATTTGAAGATAATAGACTTTTTCCAGTTGACCTAATTGGAATTAAACTTCCTAATTTTGACAACTCCTAAAAATATTAAATTCTCACCTCATATTCATGCCAACCAAACACCACCTTGGGGGGAAAAAGACGATTTGTAAAGGATTCAAGATTTCAATTAGGTCCTCATGGCAACATATATTGTGTGTGATTTACAAATGATATTTCCTTTATGAAGAACAATCTTCTAAATGTATATCTCATATAATATAGGTCCTATAACCTTCACACTTGGAGATTACAATGGGAGCCTACCAACACTTAAAGATAACCCATGGGCATGGACACAGGTATGAATTTAATTGTGTTAATTTTATCTTTCTGCACATTTTATGTCAACCTAATTGTAACAAAATTTTAATCCATCTTACTGAAATATGATGATGGTTTTTCAGAGTCTCAATATCATATATATGGATGGACCAGTAGGTACTGGATTCTCTTATTCAGAAAGCTTAGATGGCTATTATTTGGATGATTACGAATTTGTGGCACAAACTCATGAGTTTCTACGAAAGGTTTGTAAGAAAGTGGATACTAATAGAATATATTTGGCTAGAAATATGCTTTTTTTAATCAAATTTTATCCAATAATTAATTCCAATATTTATTTTATTCAATATGCAGTGGTTGGAATTGCACCCTCAATTTTTGGAAAATCAATTCTATACTGGTGGTGACTCATATTCTGGCATACCTATTCCAATGATTGTGCAAGATATAGTGAAAGGTAATATCTATGGAAGAGGATCAAAGTTTTCTTGACTCAAACTCTTCTCATGTCTTTCTTTTATTAAAGACCCAAGTCATCAATTGTAACGGCCCCACCTCAATTGTGTAGTTATTGTCCGCTTTGGAGCCCATACCCCTCACGGTTTTGTTTTCTCCCAAAGCACACATTAGTGGGAAAAAACACATTTACACATAAAAGGGAGGTCACTTCTTATAAGCACATCATCATGTATTTCCTTAGGCAATGTGGAATTTCATGAAATGCAAGACCCTCTTTTTGGGTCACTACATCAATACTTGGCTTTCCTAACCTAATAATTAGGTAAAAGTCACTAAAAATAATTAAAAATTTTGGTGGAAGGTCTCAACTTTTCTTACCACCGAACCCTTTAGATCAAGTGGTACCTCCCCAAGCCTTGAAGCCTGGTGGTTTTTTTTATTTAATAATTTTAAAACTTGGTTTAAAATAAGTAAGATCCTCTAAAAAAAAAAAAAAACTATTTCATAATTCAAATTAAATAACTACAAAATAGCTTAACTTGACCCGCCCTTATTATCACACAAACAAAAGAGTAGCATAGATTTTTTTTTTTTTTTGGGTGGAAATGGAACACTTATTATAACTTGCTAATACTCTTTCTAAAATTGGCATTTGATTTCATCATGGTGTTGCAGCTAATGAAGCTGGAAGCTTGCCACTAATAAATCTCAGTGTAAGTGATCTAACATTTTCACCCAAAAAAAGAAAAGGAAAAAGAAAAAAGGAAAACGCCTTTAAAGTGTTGTTCCTAGAATAACTTTATACTTTTTTTCATTTTTTTTCTCAAAATTCTTTGAAGCATATTCTGCATTTCGAAGTTTATTTGATTAAAAATAATGTGAAAATGTCATCAGGGATATGTGCTTGGGAACCCAATGACAGATTCATTCACTGACGTGAATGCAAGAATCATTTATGCTCATCGTTTGTCACTCATATCAGATGCACTCTATGAGGTAAATTAATGTTTAACAATAATGAGTGCTTTATCCAGTCAGGCTGAAGGCAAAGATTGATTTCTTTTGTTATTGCTGCCAATTAAATTGTTGCTTTATGGTTCTTCAAACATAATATAATGCAAACATTTACTTCATAAAGCAAAACACATGCTATGCATTATATTACATGTTAGAGTCACACTGCCTGGTTCAGTGGTTCTAACAGAGTATTATATTGTATTCTGATAAGTCTGGGGTAAATAGCACTTATAAAAGATAACTTTGGTTGTACATGAGGCAACCAACCTCCTGAATGTGGGATAAAGGAAGAGAATTAGGATTAATTTCTGCTTGCCTTTTACTTCTTTCCTTGCTGTATTTAAATACAGCTTCTGATAGCAATTACAAATGATTGCCAGATAATTCAAATAGCCGTAACAATTGGCTAAACAATATCCTAATAACAATCAACTCAATCTCCTAAATAATAGAGAACCATCCTAACCAACCTAACCTCCTAAATAATAGGAATTCTTATTGCAAGCAAATTGAACTAACAGAACATAAGCATAGCAGATATTTGAATCCTCAGCAACTTGGTAACCTCAGCTGCGTGACTTCAATTGTATCAGCCACGTGGTTTGGCTGTTCCAGCTTTGTCTGGGACATAACATATTCACTCTTATAAGTTGTGATTTTAAGCTTCTATGGTGTAGGCCTGTACCAGCATGTGTATTATTTTCAGTTGTTTTTCATTTTTTTCCTTTCTGATAGTACTTCCTATTAGCTTGTATTGTTTCTTACTACTAATGAATCTCTTCTAATCAATGCAATTTCATCCCAACTCTTCCTCTTTCATGCTTTACAGTCAGCCAAAAATAGTTGCAACGGCAATTATGTAAATATAGATGCTAGCAATTATCAGTGCGCATCAGATGTTGCTGCTATTGACGCGGTTAGAAGACTAAAACATTGTTCTTATTTAGACTTACTACATCATAAAACTTCCATATTCACTAAGAATTGGGTTGTCATTTGAATTTGCAGCTGACAAGTGACATAAATTTGGTACAAATTTTGGAACCATCTTGTAGCAATACAACCCCAGAACCAAATGAAGATGTAGAGTCGGTTCGAAGATTTCTCACAAAAGTTTCTAGTCCTACTGCTACACATTGGTGTCGTGTAAACCCTCTCTCTCTCTCTCTCAAACAAATTGTGTTGTGTATACCTGTATGTGTTATTTGTATCAGCAAATATCTAAGATATTGGTTTAATTACTTTCAGAGCTATAATCATATGCTCTGCTCCGTCTGGGCGAATCATAAAAGTGTCCAAGTCGCTCTTGGTGTTCGACCGGTATGTGCACTCTTTATCATATATCATAATAACTAGTCATAACATAGAATCACTATAACCATTTTTGTGATGCTAAACAGGGGACAAAAAACTTTTGGCAATACTGTAATACCACCTTAGCTTACACCAAGTCTGTCACTAGTGTTGTAAGCTATCATCAAAATCTCACCAATGCCGACCTACGACTTCTGGTATACAGGTAAATCCAGCTAGATACTTTTGCTCTTCTGTTTTCATTGTTCATGGTGACATACCAGGTTTATTGCCCAAATTCCTCACTTAAAAACTGCAAATAAACTTTTCAACAATATTCAAAATTAACAAAATCTATTAGTAATTGAGCACATCTAATTGGCTTTGTCTCTTTATATGGGCTAGAGTCTCAGAAATTCTATCTAGGCAACAAAAGTTCAATTCCTTGTTATTAATTTTCTTTTATTGGGATTAAGGCATACCTTTACCTTGACCATCTAAATTTGGCTGATCTACCAGCATGTGTACAACAATAATAGTGCAAGCAAATCTCAATTAGCAAAACTACTGAAAATATAAGTTAGCAATATGCGCTGGATCCTATTAGAACTCTGCAGCTAAGCATGCTTGCAAGATTAGCATTAGGATGAGTGACCTCTCAAGCCTTGTGTCGCACCCTCTAAATAACAAAAATAGTACTGACTAATACAATCTTTTAATTCCTACAGTGGTGATCATGACATGTCAGTTCCACACATTGGCACGCAACAATGGATATCATCTCTCAGTTTGACTACAGACGAGAGCTGGAGAGTATGGTCTGTTGACGGTCAAACTACAGGGTGGGTTTCAAAGTTTGTTAATCTCTTACAATTCCTCCCTCCCATTCCCCCCACCCCCCCACAACAAAAGAAAAACCTCTCTTTTTCTATCCTCCCCAGAACTCTCCCTCGCTTGGGCCATCTCGAGATATCAGGAGCCTAAAATATGTTCTCTTTCTCATGGACTTGTAGGTACACAAAGAAGTTGATCGGCTCAACTTTCACGTTGATTTACGTGACTGCAAAGGCAAGAAATATCCTTCACTAAACTGCCCTCTAAATATTGTCTGCAACTAGAAATCTAAAACAAAGTTTCATTTCTTTTTCACAGGGAGCAGGAAACTTGGCTGCAGAATACATGGTTAAGGAGTGTGCTGCCATGATAGATAGGTGGCTGGCCTATTTCCCTATTTAAGTGTGACTGGTTGAAATTGATTTGGTAAGCAAATAATGTGGAAGCATGTTTGCTCACAATGAAATTTTGTTGAACTTCAAAAGTTAGTGCAGAATAAAGAAACTTTGAAAAGTCTTTCTCTCAAATCACTTATTCCTATCTCTTACTATATCATAACCATGAAAGACCCTTTCGAGTTTCATGTAATGATATGGATCTAGTTTAGGACTAAGGTAGCAATCCCAACACAATGATGTCTTTCTTGATCCAAGAATCTGATGCTTATGTTCCTATTAGGATCACTAGTAAGTGTAACGATAAAAGGTTAAATATTAAAGTAGAATATATATATATATATATATATATATATCAGAATATGGTAATGCAGTAAAGGGAAGCTTATCTGCTCCAAGATCAAATCAGTTGTAAGCAGTATGTTTAGACACATTTTAACAAATTAGAATGAACAGTCTGATTCCCTAATTATATATTACTACATATTAAAATGCTCCTTTCCAAACATATAGCACACTTCATTATCAAAGCTTATGCATTACATGAAGTTGAGTTTATAAATAACCATAACATAGCAATTCAAAATTTTCTGGAACTGGAAGCAAAGATGGGGAATTGAATGAAACCCAAAAGCACTTCAAAGGTAACAGCTATAAAATAACAAAATTCATCACATGATCTTCAAACTCAAAAGCAAACAAGTGGAATTTTATATCATTATTGATACATAAAAATTTGATACAGATAGCAAAACATACAAGTGTGAAGTGTGCATAATTACAACATAGAGAACATGAATTCCAAAATACCAGGGACATACATACACATATATAAAAGGTAAAGCTTAGGTACACTTTCTTATGTATAGTACTTCATATTTCCGATTAAATTTAATCATGTGGCTGCAGTACATAAGTTTTGTCCATGTATATAAATCATCAAACACATGCCAAAGTCTCAACAAATTGATATGGATCCAACCACCCAAATTGCAAAGAACTCTTAGTCTCATTGCCAATGGGAGTCAAGTCACAAACCTTCTTAAAACTCTTGTCCCTAAAATTATAAGATATGATCTTACCAGGTATATGCAACAAGAGTGATGACTCCTCCTCATTCTCATTCCGAACAACAAAAACTATAACGAATGCATAATAATAAGAGTCACAAGGATCAAGATAGTTCCTCACCATCTCAGGAAACGTAGCCACAATCTCATCAAGATCAACCTCATACTTCACAAACCACTTAGAATAGTCCCTCTCCATTTCAAAAACTTTGAATTTGGTAGTCCGAACTCCACATACGTCAACAAGATGCAAATGCCCATTAGACTCTCCGAAATATCTGGACCTTCTTTTACCACAACTTTCAACAAGCCTCGGCATTTTCTCGACTCTCTCTCTTTCAATATCATAATACAAAGCAGACCCAGATGGAGAAATCCAATGAACTGCACCGTTACAATACACGCCATTATCGAACACTATATCGAATGGAGCAACAAAGGGAGACCCAGAAGTCCTCCAAGTTCGAGTCTTGGAGGAATATACTTCGATTTGGTAATAGTACATAGAAACATTAGTGCTCCGAACACAGACAACTTGGTAGTGCGGTGACTTAGAAGGCTCGAAAGCTAAAGTAAAACCAAATATCAAAATGGGTTCGTTGGGACTAAAACTACTAATACTAGGAAGCGTTGTGGATTGTTTGGTTGTGAAATTACACACGTGGTAAGAATGGTGTTTGTTTTGGTTAAGGATGTTGTTTTTTTCTTGGACACTACGGCACAAGAACAAGCCGTGGCAAGAGTGTAAAATCTTGATATTTGGAGGGCTGTTTTGGTTGATGAAATGGAGAGAGGTGAAGGGAGGAGTGGTGGTGGTAGTTTTAGTGGGTTTGAGAGGAACAAATTGGAAGAGTGATGGGTTCCGGCGGAGGATGACGGCGGAGAGAGAAGTGGGTTGGTGGTGGTTTTGGTTTTGGTTTTGGTTTTGGTTTTGGTGGTGACAGAAATAAGAGCTGGAGATCAAGGAAAGCCAATGCTTTGAAACGCATTTGAAACGAAGGAGAGGCTTGACGGGTACACGGATCAGGATCTGGGTCACCAGATCCTCGTTGTTTGCGATTCTTTCAGCCGATGATGAGCCATAGTTGGTGGTGAGCATTTTTGGGTTTCCGACATAAACAAGAATGTGCTGTGTTTTTTTTTTTTTTTGGAGAGAATGTGCTTTGTTTGTTAGAGACACAGAGAAAGAGGAGAAAGAGTAAAGTAAAGAGAGTGATACATGAGCATTGATACGATAAAAAACAAAATAATTTGTTAATTCTGTTTTTTTTTTTTTTTTTGAGAGAGAGTTTTGTTAATTCTGTTTGTGGGCTGTATTTGACATTTTATTACTATATATATATATATATATATATATATATATTCAAGCAAAAAAACAAATATAATATATATATATATATATCTTTTTTTTTTTTTTTTGCTGAGAATAAAAACTTTTATTAACAGAAACAAGATACAATTTGAGCATTAGAATCAAAGGAGCCAAAAAATTTATTCGAAAGTGACCAACGTCTGAGCACATAAGCAGCCTTGTTAGCCTTTCTAGGAACCCAGTTAAAAAAAGAAAAATAAACTAAACTAACTAAATACTTACTATCTTTTGTCTTCAAAAAAAAAAAAATACTTACTATCTTTTCTCAAAAAAAAAAAAAAAAAATATTTACTATCTCTCCATGCTAACTAAGTATATAATAAGGAAAGGTCGGTTAATCAATGGCCAAAGCTACTAATTTAGGAGATGTTTTTAGAATTTTTTTTTTTTTTTTGTGTGTGAAAACCAAAAAAAAAAATTAATTGATTCTTTTGAAAATTTTTTATAAATTCCATGAAAGCAGTACTTTTTTATTTTTTGATACAAGATAAAAATTCTACTCTAACATAATCTAAATATATATGTGTGTAAAACTCCCTCCTGAAGACAAAAAAAAAAAAAAAAGTAACTGATTCTTTCTTAAAATGGTCCATTAATAAATGACTTTGAACACTTATTAATAGGACACATTTGATTTTTTATTCATTTAAAAAATGCTACATTCATTATATATAAATATTTGTAAAATTCTATTGTATAGATATAATCATCAATGAATGGATAAGATTAATAGTCTATTTTTATCAACAAAAAAAAAAAAATTTAATAGTCCATTTGGGTATTTGTAATTTTTGGTAGCTTATTTGTATTGTTTTTATTATGAGGTATAATTTTTTGAAATGTTTTATGCTAAATGTGTGACAAAAAAGTTAAAAACTATTTTTTTAAACTAATTTTGTTAACTTAAAAGAAAAGTTAGACCAAAAAAAAAAAAAATTTAAGTAAAAATCAAAAAGATAAAAGCTAAAAGTTTTAGGTGAAACCAACACTAAGTAAATAAAGGTATTAAAAAAATATGTATAATACATGTATACAAGCATGAAAGATATAAGAAGAAAATTTAATCAAATGGTAAATTTTTCAAAATTCACATTTAATAAAAAGATATTGAATGAAATTATAGCCTTGTACTACATCTAAGTTTGTTTCCAAACTTTGTCCTATTATTTATAGACACTAATATTATTCACGTGCGATGCACGACTTGATGAAGATTCATATGTAAACTAATTTTTTTTTTTAAATAATTAAAACTAAATTATTAAATAAATGGTAATAATAAATTATAAAATATGTAAATAATTTTAATTAAAAAATTACTTTAAGTTATATGATGATAAATGTCGATGACTTTATGCGTTTGTATATTTTTATATTTTAAAATTCTCTTCGTGTTTTGTGTTAATTTCTTAATATGAGATATGAGATGAGTTTGATCATTTCTATTTGAGTTATATTTAATCTATTCCCTAGTCAGCATAAACAATAATAAACAAAATAGTTCCTCAATACTGAATTTTTCCTAGTGATAGTCTAATTATAAAAAAATCAACACACTCACAAATTAAATATAATAACCAAAACCCAAAATCAAAACATACATAAAAGAGTTCAATTTAAAAAAAATTAAAAAATAAAAAATTACATAAAAGAGCCAAGAACTTTTCCTATAAAAAAGAAAAAAAAAAAAGAAAAAGAGAGAGAGAGAGAGAGAGAGAGAGAGAGAGAGAGAGAGAGAGAGAGAACCAAGAATTTAAATGGGTGTCCATTCTTTTGCTTCTTTATAATAAATCCCCTTTAGCATAATATCTTGTACACAAATTCAAAATCAAAGAACAATAAGTAAGATGAATTTATTAGATTAAAACATAAGCATAAGTTGCATCGTTGGAAAAAAAATGAAAAAAATTCAATAACATGGGGTGTATTATATGGGATTTAATTATAGGGTTGACTTGTTGGTTAAGAAGGATTTGATCAAAAAGTCATGGCTAAATATATATATAAGTTCTGAAAATTTTGACTTATAATTTAAATTTCTAAAATTTAGATAATAAAATTTTATCTAAATTAAATTATTGTCAAATCTTATTCCTTAGTCAAGAGTTTTGAATTTTAATATCCTAATAAAATACTAATTTAATAAAAATTAATAAAATGTAAGCTGCAATTTGAAGAAAAAAAGACAAAAAACAAAAACGTGGGTCGTGTGAAAAAATTTTGATAATAGACTTTTAGTTTGAATAGAATTTAAATTTCTAAAACTTAGATGATAAAGTTTTATCTAAATTAAATTATTGTTAAATCATACCCCTTAGTCAAATGGTGAAACCACTTGACGTAATCACAATTTTTAAACTCAACTTTTATTATATAGTATATGATATAATATTATTTAATTAATAAATATTAAATAATAAAAACTTAAATTAGATCAGTTTTTTTTTTTTTTTTTTTAAAGAAGGTTTCTAATTAAGATTTATTTAGCAAAGATTAAAATCAATTTAATGAGAATTTGTTTAGTAGTATTAGATTACTTTATAAAAATTAAAAAAATTAAAAAAAAGTTAGAAACTATTGTATTTAGTACTTAGTGCAACTAATATAGCTTAGTTGGTACTTATGGCTAGCTTATTAACGAGTATGGATGGAAGAGTAAGGGTCCATTTGGTTGAAATGATGGAAAAGTGAAAGTATAAAAAATGGTGGGAGAATAGAAAAGTGGGAAGATAGAAAAAAAATTAGTTTTTCTTCGATGTGTGTTTGGTTGGAGGGATGGAAAATTGGAGGGATGTAAATCTTTTTTGTTTGGTTGTGGAGAAATGTGGGAGGATAGAAAATGTAGTTTATATAAATTTACTATATTATGTCTTGGTATATAATATGTAATATATAATTTCTTTGTACTCATTAAAGAAGAAGAAAATACTAACTATTAATAATTAAAATTAATAATAAAAAAAAGTTGCATATAATGTAATATATTAATTATTATTATTTTTACTCATTATATTATTTTCTTTTATTATATGGAGGGCTAAAGCACTATAATAGAATTCAGCTTGGAGGGTTCGTTGTGTATCTTGTATTGCAATTATTCATTTTAGTGTATCATTTTGGTGTCGGTTTTGGAGAGTGGTTTTTCTGCCTAATTTTCGAGTTTTCCTTTTCAATAACACATTTGGTGTTATCTTATGGTTTGCTTTTTTCTACTACTCTATTTTATATGCTTTAGATGTTTATATCTATGTCCATGCATTATTGAATTGGTTAATCACTTATATTTGGGATTAATTGCTCGTTTAGTTTAAAAGTGAGTTAAGCCGTAAAATTGGAATTTGGGGTCTAAATAATTACCTAGGTTGTTTGGTAATTTCTCAGTTACTTAATGTTAAAAAGGGAGATATTACATAAAATTTAAAAATATATATATACAGTTAGAATTTCATTAAAATCTATTTCATTCATCTTTCCTCCCATTTTTTGAGGAACAAAAAATTGAGTTTTTAAGGGAAATGAAGGAATGATATTCTCTCATAATCATCCATTTCCTCTAATTAAACACTCAACCAAAGAAATGAAATGAATATTCTTAAAAAACTATTTTCATTCCATTCATGTCCACCTCTTTTCCCTCTCCCAAATACCAATGAGTAATGCAAAAAACAAAAGAGATGGCACCTTGTGAAATGTTAATTAGTTACATGAAGTTGGGGTTAGGCCTCCTTTGTTATTTCATGAGTAAGTGTATACAATTATCTAATGTTGACTAAATTATCTTAAGAGAGTGTCATTCTCTCAAATTTCAAAAAAAAGTTTGTGAGAATGAGTAATGTGAGAAGAAGATTTTAAAGAAACTGATAGTGGTGTATATTCAAAAAGATCTAACTCTTAAATACACAACACAGGTTTTAAACCTCTTTAACCTATACTCTTTTTTTTTAATGTGGGATTAACCCACTGTTTTTTTTTTTTAGAATACTAATTACTTTAACACACATTAAAAAAGAGAATTGATGCAGAAAGTTTTATAACTTAAATATGTAAAATTCACCTTTTCTTCTATTATACAAGTTCTGTTGCGGATGCTCTAATTCTTTAGGCTGTAGCAGAAATGGGTAAGAAGCAACCCTACAAACTAGAAAAAAGTGTTTCCACATTGTCCACATTGGTAAGAGTAATAGGAGTTGTTGGGCCATGCTATGAGTCGATTATTAAATTTCCACATGGATTAGCACGTGAAAAAAGTTACACCCCAAAATTCGTAACTTTTTTGCCTTTCCTTTTCGTGACAGCAATCGCACATTCACACTCAATCGAAATTTGAGAATTCGACAACAACACCTCACCCCATTGCTTTATTTTATTTTGCTGAATTGACCCCATTGCTTTATTTGATCCTGACATTATGGGTGTTATTTATTTTTTTTCCGTTGAATATTTTTATTATGAATCATTACTTTTGTTTTGGAGTCGCCCATGGGTTTTTTGTGCAAATATAGGAAAAAGGTACAAATAGTAAATATAAGAGGAACTGAAATAAAACTAAAATGAAATTGACGAAATCAAAAAAAAGAAAAAGAAATCGACAATATTTCAATTGGTCTGAACAACCGGCCAACAATGTTATATGGCTTGAACAAACCACCTCCCTCCCCTTTACTTGAGCACGTATTTGACTCAATTTCTACTCAAAACACATTTTACTCCATCAATCACCAAACTTATAAATAATTAAGAAATCGTTCACATTTGGCTAACATGCACTCGTTAACTAAGACTTCATTTTATTTTATTTTTATTTTTTTGAATTTTTCTTAAGCCACACACATTTTGTTACATTTTTTGTCACAACTTAATATATCGGGTATGCCTATCAAAAAAGGGGGAAAAAATGTCATGGTATGATAATAGTTGTGACTTGTGACTCAAAAGTTATGTCCATAAACTCTCCTTTTTTTTTTTCTTTTTTTTTTTTTGAACGTAAAAGATAGAATTTTATTCAAAGCTATTTGTATGGTTGTTACAAAAACATCCTCCAGGACATGCTAGTTGGAGGTACATGGGCCTATGCATGCAGCTGCATGTCTCCTGACCAAAGCAAATACAAACATAGACATGTGCAGCTTGTAGAGAAAAGCACTTTAGCCTTACAATACAAAACACGGACTTCAGCCATAAACTCTCTTTTTAAAAATAAATAAATTATAGAATGGATATCATCCATAAAATTGAAAACCAGTATAAATTAGCAAGTTATATTATAGATACAAAATTTTTTAACAACCATTAAAATAGCACACTATATGTTTAAATGTTTACGGCAAATTGAGTAATATTACAGACATAATAATAATCTTCATAACAACTATATGTACAGCAAATTGAGTAATGCTACAAACATAATAATCTTTATAACAATTAATTTAACAAACTTTTATTAGTTCTCATATGGACCCATTAAACACTATTTTATACACTACTTTATTTACTTACCATTAATAATTTTTCATATCGACAGTTGTGAAATATTTTATATTTGTGTATATATATATATTTTGTATCTCTAGAGTTATTGCTAACAAATCCTTGATTCAAGAAAGTATTTCTTGTGCTTGTTCCATGGTGTATTTGTAATGCCCCAAAATCATAAATAATAAATGTCTATTCAATCTAAATAATCCATAAAAATATTAAATAAATGTAACCAACAACCTAAAATCTCATCACAATTGTTAGAGCTCTAATTCTACCAAAGATAAAATATTCTCAAAATAATTCTCCAATACAATATTCAATATCATAATAATAATAATGATGAAATCCTCAATTTCACAATATAGTTTGTAATCGTTGTCCTTCAAGAATCTTCACTCCAATGATTCCTCTAATGTATATGTAAGGGGGAATAAAAGGGGGGGTGAGATAACTCAAAAAGTGGAATTCACTAACAGTGGGGTGTGTTAACAAACCTTTTAAATGAATATTCCATACAACAAATGTTATAACTTGCAAAACTATATGTATTTTAACATCAAATATTTCATATAAAAATATAATTGTATTGTGAGCCATTATGATTTACCACACCATAATACAAACAATTTCTTAAACTTTTCTCGTGGTCAACATTTACGTTCCGTTGATAGGGTTGTGCTGTCCCCTTTTAGGAATGGAACCTCATTTTCGTCCATTTTCTTAAGGATAGTTCATTTGGAACCTAAAGGTGCACTCCCTTGCTAAGGAACTCCCTTTTCAGATCCTTAATGGTATACTCCCTTCTAAGGAGCTACAAATTATGCACTCTCCCCTTTTCCGGGACTGTCCCTTGCTAAGGATTGGGTGCACTCCCTTGCTAAGGAGCTCCCTTTTCGGATCCTTAATGGTATACTCCCTTCTAAGAAGCTACAAATTATGCACTGTCCCCTTTTCTAGGACTGTCCCTTGCTAAGGATTGGCTACAGTGTGATTGTCCATTGCTAATGACTAAATATAACACTGAGTTTACAATCACGACTTGCCATAGGATTCAAAACAAATTCCAAATGCTCACAACAAATAATCCAGTCATAATACTAAAAAATACAAAGATTTCTCCACACATACTAATATAAATAAGTTTCGGTTGTCCCACAAGTTTTTCATATAACAAATAGTCAACGTTTCCATACAATGTGCACATCAAACATTTATAGGATATCAATATATTTATAGAATCTCAACATATTTCTTTGTTTTAAGAATAATTTGATAGTCAAAACTATTTTGAGAAAAGCCCCCAAAATTAGTAAACACCACTTACCTCTTAGTTGCAAAAATGAAATCAACCACCCCAAACATAGGTCCATCAATACACAAATTTCCCACTAAAATATGTTTTCATACTTAAACAATATAATCTTGGACAACACTGATATTTCCAAAATTTTCCATCTACTCACTTAACTATCCAATTCACTTTCAGTTTTGATAAGATTTTTAGGCTTAAAAAATAATGTTGCTGCCTAATCAGATTTTTCCATTAATATAATCATAGATATTCATGAAACTTCAATATGGCTGAATGATAGATATCTGATCAATCTAATTTATAGTTGAAGCTAATATTATATCTTAATTTATCAATCCCATTGCTAACCCATTATTCCTTTGATGCTGCAAAGCTTAAAGATATTGCTGGTCAAGTTTCCGAACAATGGTAGTGCGTAGATGACAATTTGCTTAACTTAGATAATCTATAATTTCTTATTCCTACATTATAGGGGCTAAAAATATATTCTAGGCCTGAAAAGCATTTCCTTCTACAATAAATTAGAGATGAATACACACCACTAGAAGGATGATAAAGAAGATGAATATCAACCCTAAAGCAATCTTTTCCCTTTCACATGGTGAAAAGCTTAAATTGATAAAGTCCAAGCCTATTACTCTATCAGATACAACTTTCAAAGCCTGTGGAGTACCCCTTTCCTAACATACAGCCATTGCATCATTCCTAATCTAATATAATTACAATTATAGTAGCCTTTTTCCATTAATATAATGATAGATTAGGTTCATGGACTAATGCCTATAGGTCCATGTCTTTCTTGTAAATGTGGGACAATTGCTAGCCATTGAATATTCAAACTTCCTAAATTTAGAGTAGGAGAAACCTTACCTACAATTTCCACGCACAGACATAGAGAAGAAAAGAAAAGTTCAATAGTGTGTTGCAGCTAAAACAAAAGGAAAACTCATATGTATATACACGTGTAGTTTAAGAGGTAAAAGGCTAGGTTTTTTTCTCTTTTTTTTTTTCCAAACTTATCAAGGCCTATATATATACTTATGCTATCCTACTTGGGCCTCTTATACCATAATAATTGTCACATTTAAATATCTTAGACTCAAACCAATTAAATCCATTTAATTGTGGACCTTCTTTTTAGTTTATATATAAGAAATAAATAAGTAATAAAATTATGTGGTGTTACAATATTGTCATCTCAACTCCTAGGCAAAACTGCTTAGGGTCCAAAGAAAAAAAAGAGCCCATAATCTTGGACCTAAAGTATAATGTTATTGCTATACTTGCATAACAATGAAAAGTAAATTATGTTTTATACTTCTTCCATCTCAATTTATTTGACATGTTTCAAAAATCCAACATTTTAAAGGAATATCATTTATTGTCTTGTCTGTTGTATAGAAATGTATAATTTTCTAAAATTACTTTTAAATAAATTTATTAAAAATGGTTTTGAAAATAAACTATGGGCGTAATAGGAGCATTAGTAAATTAGTTGTTTTTAATTTTAAAAATAGAATAATATTTTGAGACATTTCAAAATAAAATAAAGGACAAATAAATTAGGACAAAGTGAATACCTATTTTCTCATGGGCTGTGGACCCCATAGGAAGACCCATAACATAAGAAAAATTTGCTACATTTGGCCGGCAAATGAGGTAAATTTGGCCTCGAGAAGGGCAATTGCATTCTGACAATCTGACCCACTTATAATTTGATTTTCCTTTTTTTTTTTTTTTTCTTTAATGGATTTCTATATAATTATTTTGAGAAAAATACCCAAAAACTCATTGTTGTTTTTCCTAAAAATACATATTCTCTTTAAAGTTTTGAGTGCACTTAACCAGTTTATTGTATTGTTTTATGTGTAAACTGCTAATTATCTAACACTTAAGCCAATCAATTATATACTTTTTGATAAAAATAATGGATTTTCAATTGGTTCAATTCTTAACTTGGCAAATAAAATTAAGAACTTAAGATAAAATTACATGGGTTAGAATTTTATTTCTCTCCCGTGTTTATTTGTTTCTCCAACAAACACAAAAAAGGGAAGAAAAAGAAAAGAAAAGAAGAAGATAAAAAAATGCTAGCAAAACCAGTTGCCATTACAATATCACATAAGTTTGACCTCTTCATGTTCCTCAGGACCTCAGCCATTAATTGCTGTGCGATAACTTGGTGAACAATTTTCTGACGAACACCTCTCATACAAGGCATTTGAAAATCAAAATCAAAATTAAAAAAAGAGAGTTTTTTTTTTTTTTTTTTCCCCATTGTCCTTTACTCCTTGTCTCGCAATTTACATTTGGTCAATACTGATGTGGTTGTGTATCTTATATCATACACTTATGTCATTAAATAAATAATGTGGGTTCATCATTAATGCATTTTTTATCATTAGTATTTCTTTGCCACCATCCCTTCATTAATATGCAATTTATTGGCAATAGCACTGAGACAGTGAGGCGTGGCAAGCATTTATTACGAGGACAGCACCCAAATATAAGAGAAATTATAGAGTCTTTTGGTGGACCATATCATTTGTACGTCATTCTACTAAAAAAACTTTTATTTGTGTAAAATTGCTGAGTCAGTAATTAATTTCTATTTAAAATATTTTCTAACAAACAATTTTAAACATGTGGAAGTTTTTTAATGGAATGGTGAACCACATGACTTGTCCACAATGCGAATCTTATAATTTCTCCAAATATAATGTTTACCAAATTTCACAAGGATGGTGAGTTCGGAATTTAGTACTGACTCAATCAAGAGAATCCTAAAATAAAAATGAATATGATAGACAAGGAAAACAAGTAGATTCAAACAGAAAGCAAGAACTTGCATTAATCAGTAGAAAAGTTTCAACAGATTCTGAAATAATATAGATCAAAATCCAATAAAGGACTCAATGTAAAAAAATATTGAGAGCATTCCCCAACAAAACTTCGTACAAATGAGCTATGGAATCTTAAGTTACAATAAGCCAACAAATGAAGCCTACTCCTAGGATAAAGACAAATGCGTAACTTTTCATGATTTTCCGCTTGGAACCTCTAAAGATTCCTTGAATTTTGGTGCCCTGAATGTTGGCCAAAGAGTTCTTCAACACAAGCTGTGCTATGCCTGCCAGTACAATTATTTATGATGTTGTAAAACTTTCTCCCTCTTCTCGATACTCATGAACAAAATGGCATAAATACAGTTTTAAAATCGATTCTGCCAGTCATAGCTTGCTGCCATGTGTCAGCACTCAGCATATAATAATCAGATGAGATATAAACAATGGAAAATTCTACGGAACACACGTGAACAGTTAAAATTAGAAAAGTGTGTACCGTGTACCATAAAATTCTCAGTTACATACAATAACAAGCATGTTCTCAACTGTCACGACCCAGGAGCAGGACATTGATAAAACTAATCCCAAATGGTGACAGATCTCCTAAACAAATCAAATCTCATAAGAAATTTCTTACATGTCTCCACAATACTATGAAGTCAATTCATAATTTCATAGCATAACTACAAGCTTAAAAAAAGGTTACATTGTCATCAGAACATGATAACATACTTCAACACAAGTACAATCCATATATATATATATATATATAGAAAATCCAACCTAAAAATGTTATGTCAAAGTTGATACTACATCATGGTCAGATTACACAAGCTATACCTTCAAAAAATACAAAAACTGCTCAAGATATCTTCTAGACAGGCATGCAGTCTCTAACCAAAAAGTCCAACTAGATAGGAAACCTCAGCTCCACACTAGCCTCAAACTCCTATCACCAATTCCTCTGAAATTGTGATAATAAGGGTGAGATTTTCACAGTTTAATACCTAATAAATAACGAATCTATGGCCTGATAATATAAGGCAAAGCTTGAATAATATGAATTAATGAGGAAATCTCAAGAATATAACAATTTCACAAGTTCAAAGCAGAATTTGAAGACATGTTCTAACATATGCATAGAAAGTTTTAACATACTGCGTTTTTACAGAACTACAGATTTATTAATAGCAAGCCTGGAAATGGTGCCAAATATCTTTATCTATTTTATAGGTAAGGTCAAAATTTCACATATCCCCAATACTATCTCAGAATAAGTCCAAAATTCAAATACTCACAAAGTCATAATTCATTATCGGGGGGTCCAAACATACCACTAGCCAGAAATCCAGACAAGATCCTCACCAGCTGCAGTAAATGGATTGAGGGCCAGATGTTGACAATGCCAACAAGTTATTAATCTTGTGTCAGTAGTAAGGTGCAGCGCAGAAATTGTCACACATCCTCCATGAAGACCAGTAACTATTGAGTATATTGATCATGATCATCATTCACTTTAAAAATTAATGTAATCAACTAGATAAATTTTTTTAATGTGGCAGTCACTATAGTATAGCTCGGTATGTATGCATGAAGCTTCTAGACGAATGTTGAATGTTATTCCTCTTCTCAAGATGCAAAAACAGAAACATTCTGGTATGTAGGGAATTTAACCTAAATCCCAACCTGTGAGAAAACAAAACAAATAGAGAAAACACACGCCAAAGAAAAAAACAATCACACGCACAAGATAATATTTACGTGGTTCGGCAATTTGCCTACGTCCACGGAGTTGCAGAGATTTCACTATTATCAGGGAAAAATACAGAGTATAACTTGCAGTTATAATATTTCTTTCTCACCCACAAGACAAGAAAACACTATTCTTTCTTCTTATGCGTCTACTAGGTTATTAGGAATTATATCTCACTACTACACTTAATACAATATATATATATATATATATATTAAAGTCGGCAGAAAAGGGATTTCCTATTACAAATAGGATTTGGTCAACAAAGTTGGGCTTGTGGCAATTCAAGCCACACACGGGCCCAACTCAACATGGTACAGAGACAAAACTTTGAAAAATAATAATTAAAATAATGGTAACATCTTGTCATGCACAACAAAGAAGAAATAGGAAATTGATTTGTTAGTATGAAAAGTTTACTAATACAACCCAGTGGGGTTGGCCAAGTGATTGGGTACTCGGTTTCAAAGTGACTGGCTTGGATTTGACTAGAAGCTTCCTAGTTCAAGTCCGGGCACCAGCACTTTAAAAAAAACTCCTTGGGCCAGTGATTTATCCCGTTATAGGCCAACCTGTCGCGAACAGTGATTAGTCTCTGGTTGAAAGTTTTGAGGAAACATTGTGGAAAACCCCAAAAAAAAAAAAGTTTTCTAATACAACCATTTTTTTTTCTCGCATGCCAAAAAGTAATTGAGATGGTGCGTTGTGTCCTGGTTAGGCAGACGCTTTTAGAATAGATATTTCAAATTTAAAAACTGATTTTTGAAATTGAACCAAAAAACTTGTGATCCCATTCAAAGATTTCCTTCTTTACTCAATATCATCTCTATGCAGGACTTTTATTTTTAATAAGTAACATCTCTGAGCAGACTTGCAGGCAGATTCCCATTACTTTTTTTGCAAATAAAAAATTAGCATGTAAAATGTCATTACATCTAGAAGAAGTAAGAAGAGCTCTTGCAAACAGCAATTGAGGTGAGCACCCAAAAGTACATGAGATATTGAGGCAGAATATACTTAACACTACCAAGTAACAATTTCCCCCCACCTATGATGCAAGAGTACACGCAAAATTATTTCAGGGTTTATTATTTAAGATTTTTTTTTTGAGATACCGGATTTTATTTTTGAATTGTGAATTGTGAATTTAGCTTTTATTATTAATGGGGATTCCTTGGGATGTAATTGTGCCTTAATATAATCCCTGAAAACATATATAAAAAGAGGCTCCAGTAATGGTTTGATCATTCAATATGAATTAAAAATTTATGATTAGAGAATGTTTCTCTTGCTTAGTGGTGATTCCAAGCACTGTTAGGTGGTGAAGCCTAAGGATTTAAGGAAAATTCTAGGAGGTGAAACTTAAAATTTTTCTTGTTTTCTCATTCTTTTCCCCTATCTCTATTTTTCGCCTCTGTCCTGGATTAACCTGAACCAACCACCACCAATGTGGAAGGGGAATTATGGTGGTTCCTATGCATCAACCCAAAGAAGCTCAAGAAACTGATAATGTTTTCCCTCTCAGCATACACTTCAGCTCAAAGGTAAATTGTCCTTAAGCATGACAGTAGAAAGAGTTATTTCGATCAGTTTTGAATTCTAGAAATGATGACCTATCCGCTGCAAAGATCTATTCTTCAAATTGCAATGATTAAACCAGCGAAAGTTTAGATCCAAGAGATGTGAGCATCTGTACTTAATGATTATGCAACAATTTATAGATATTAATACCCAGATTTTGACAATACATGAGTTCAAGGATTTAATATTTAAACAAATCAGAGTAAGGATTACAACTGCAATGCAGATGATAAGTAAATCTTTGATAAGTAGATTATGGCCATCAATTGCTTCTATTTTTCTTTTCTTTTTAAATTTGTTATCAATAGGTAAGAAAATTAATTAAAATGTGCAAACACACATACCATAATGTATGTCAACTACAGAAGAGGACCCCTAGGAGGACGGGGTGGGGGGAAGCGGCAATCCTAAGATAAGAAGTTGCTAAGTATGAAATTAAATAGAGGTAAATATCCTAGAAAATTATGTTACATTTTCTGCAAAGATCTATCTCTCAATTTGCAACGAAAAAACCAGCTATAGCTTACCCCTAAGATATGTGAGCACCGGTAATTAATGATTCTACAGAAGGGGCTGTTTATTTCATTTTTAATTTTAAATAGAAATTTTGACAATACATGTATACAAGGATTTAATGTTTACTCTTAAAAATTACAGAAGCAAACACCAAGCATTTAAGAAAAACACCTAGTTAAATTTCAATAAACTTAGAGAGAACATAGAAAAGAGAAAAATAATTGCAACCCACTGTGGACATGAAATCAGAAGTGATAAAAAAAAACACCACCAGAATCTTGTTCTAAGGAAGCTCACACCTGCTAAGATCTGAATATTCCTCTCTCACCAAATGCACCACGTATTGCATATCATATTACACAGCCTATATGGCCATGGAATATCGTCATAGCACCTTTTACAAACAAATACCTAAGCATCTAGAGTAGCCATCCAACAGGCCAAGAAGAACAAATCAGATAAACCATGTATAATGGGAATGAGATGGTCATGGGCCATGGCAAAATGTTGGGAGGCACACTTGATTTGAATTAAACAAAAGATGATGAATGATAGTGCATTACACAAACACAAACACATGCACACACATAACTTCGACAGGTAGGCAGAGAGAGATGGATGAAAGGAAATCAACAAAAAACATTGCACGACTGAAGTAAATAGAATTTGAAGTGTCATTTTTTAGAATGAATATAAAACTATAGAAAAAACAGTTACACTCAGTAGCTTCCATGGTTAGAGCTTTGATATCACATTCCTTTCTTCCTTTATTATTCATCCTCACTGACTCAGTATGGAATATGCTAGGCTGAAAGCGTATACCCATGCCTCATTCATCAAATTCAAAGTTAATATGCCATTATACCCTTATATACAAAATAAAGGATTTGCTTGATATGATACCTTCAAATCCTTTCTTCCTCAAGATTTCACTCTATGTTTAAATAGCAGAGACTAAATAGAGTGAATAAACATATAAATAGATAAGCAAAATGATCAAACTAGATAGTCTATCTTACCCATTCTAATCATTCTTTTTTCTTGCTACCATTCTGCACGATACTGCCCCCCAGGAACATCGAAATTGTAAGGTGAAACAAGGCTCTCAATATAGGTCCCTACAACAGAATTCTCTGACAAGCCATGAAACCGTAAATACCTGAACAATTCTTCCTTTGGATTGTACATAACTAGTTTCTTTCTGCCTAGCCTCAATATTATTTGACCCTTTTCTGTTAAACACAAAGGCTTCACATGAACAAAATTCTCAAGTCCCGTCATATGTGGGACAATGATAGAAAATTTAGTCCATGACTAAGTTGTTCCATATTCTTTCATAGACCACACTTCAAAAATATCCCTAGAAATACTGAATGATTGTATTCTATTTCATAATTAAAGAATATACATCAATGCCTTTATATAGGAGACATATGTGTGCTGTACAAGTAAATATGTGTGCAGTACAAGTAAAAGTATAGTACAAGAATGTGTAGTTAATAATTAGTAAGTTTTTTGAAATGTTGGTGGTGACTGAAAGTGAGGTGAGTTTGCTTTGAAAACAAATAGAAAGTTGTCCTATTTTTTAGGGAGTTAGATATGTATATTTATTCTAAACAATTTTAATAGGATTTTCAGAAAAAAAAAAAAAAAAAAAAAATCATCTCATCAAAATTTAAATCAAACACAAACTCTAACAAACTTATGCTATTATCTTTAATAACACGCACGCTAACTTTGGTTTGTTGATTAAAGTTTTTTTTTTTTTAATACTTGATTTAACCCTAATTCTTTTATCTCTCTCAGGTTCACCAACGCAAATTTTTTGGATTGCATTGAGGAGTCATTGGAATGGAATATTAGATAAGTTCGGGTGAGAGACTTTACAAGAATTATTAGATGTATTAAACCTCACATAAAGTGGTTGTTATCTAAGAAAGTGTTGTAAAAAAATTTCTTTTGTAATGGAAACTATATTTCTTTTTATACAATTAACGTGTATCTCTTGCCATAAAATTTTCAATTTAAGCTTTTATTTACTTATGTTATGGATGTGTAGTAAATGACTAAATTTTAGGATTAAAAAAACTACATTTTAGGATTAGACAAAAAATGGTAACTATCAAACATAAAATTTGAAAAAAATAACAACATCAACAACACCAAAAAGGTATAAAAAAATAAAATAAAAAAAGAGAGGAAAACTTGAGATGTTTAACGTGGGATAGAAAGTGAGATTTTTTTAAATAATATATGGATAGAACATGGGATTTTTTTCAAACGTGTAGTTTTTCTTTTTTTGTTAAATTTTTAAATTAGGATAGGGTCACACCAATTCCCCACCTTAATTTTTTAAATTTCCCTAAAATTTAGCATTTTATTTTCTTTCAAAATCAGATATGTTAGTACCTAAATATAAGGATATGGATGGAGAAATTATAGTAGTAGTTTTATAGTAGGAGTCTTTTTTTTTTTTTTTCCAAAATATGGAAGAGATTTTTTTTTTTTTAAAAAAAAAAAAAAGAGAGAGAGAGGAAAATGGGAGATGTTTAACATGTGATAAAAGTGGACAACAATTTTTCATGGATAGATGTATATATATATAAATAAAAATAAAAGGACAAAGTACAAGATGTAAATACTGTGAATTTTCGAAAAAGAGAAAACAGTAAAAATGATTTTATTTTTCATTAAAAAAAAAACGTATTTCAAAATGGTATCTATACCATTTTCCTTGAATATAAGAGGCTAGCGCGTAATCTAGCCTCTTATCTGAGCACCCTTAAATATAAAGACTGCCTTAATAAGAATTATTTTATAAAAAATAATAACATAGTATAGATAAAAAACGTATAAATAAAAATAAAAGGACAAAGTACAAGATGTAAATACTGTGAATTTTCGAAAAAGAGAAAACAGTAAAAATGATTTTATTTTTCATTAAAAAAAAACGTATTATTTACTTCAAAAAGTAAATTAAAGATTAAATTAAGAGAGGAGAATATACTTAGTTTAATGCTTTGGTCAAAATTTAAAGTGTGATTTTTTTAAATAGTACATGGAAAATGTACTATTTAAATAATGGAGTGCATGATCAAGCAATATTGAACATGCAGGCCATTGTTGAGTATTATGTGCGGTGAAATAATTTTTTATCACACCCCTAGGTTTTTTTTTTTTTTTTTTTTTTTTTTTTTTTTTGTGATTGGAAAATGTAGTAATCCAAAATTATAATAAATGCTCTAAATTAACTCTTACACAAAAATTAGTAGAAGCATCCAAATCCCAATCCAAAAATGCAAGCCATGTATAAGTATGTCCCACGTAATTGAGGGTATTTTTTTTATGGATAATTAAGGGCACTTTAGTAAAGAAAAGATTAATAAAGTTTTAACGCAAAACAACCATATTTTCCTTTTCAAACTGCGGCGCCTCTTTGTATATTTGTTTGATATTATATTTATATCTGGTAAAGTAAGAAATTAAATGTACATTCAAATCCTTTAAATCATCAACTCCACAACTCTCAACTTCTAAACTCACTAAGCCACTTCTTCTCTCTCTTACACTTACACACAAACACATAAAGTTACACTAGCCTCTGAGCACGTGCTCACAGCGCGTGCTCAGAGGCTCTTCTATTTTTTGGGTAAAGGTTATTTAGAGCATTTATTATAATTTGGGATAATTACATTTTCCAATAAAATTAAAAAAAAAAAAAAAACCTAGGGGTGTGATGATTATCTATACTACTATTTAAGGGGCTTCCCCTGTTTGGATTCCTCATTTTTTAGTTCAAAAATGCCCCTACACCTCTATGTTTAAGTAGACACAAAATTAAAGGACATTCCGGTAAAAATGCAATTGTAACTTCCACTAAAACATTGCCTAAAAAATAGGACTACTCTCCTATAATATTTCAAATTACTTTATCCACTTATAAATTAGATTCATTTTTCAAAAAAAAAAAAAAACACTTATAAATTAAATTCTCAAAATAAAAACACAGGGTTTTTTTTTTTGCTAAAAAAAAAAAAAAAGACTCACCACACGCGCGTAGCGTTGTAATAAAGAGAATTAGACCATTTTTTGGGTTTTGTTTATATAAATGGAATGGAAGAATAAAAATTATTATAAAATAGAAAGGAAATGCAATATATAGTGTTTTTTTTTTTTTTTTTTTTTTTTGGGTGAGAGTTTATAAAAAATTGAAAATCAGATCTGGAATTTCTGATTTTGTAAGTTTCGACAGAAACAGCTTGAGTTGTCTACCAAGATGTCTTTTCTTGCATTCCCAATGATCACATACATTCTAGGTAAGAGACAACCATGATTGCTCTTTCCTTTTTAGTGTACCATCTGCTCTCTCATATGTTTATAACTTTATATAATTTTGCTATCGAACACAGGGCTGCTCTTAGGCAAAGCATGGCCCATTGGAAGGAGAAACTTGACCATACCACTATTGATTTAGGAATAGCCTCTGAGCACGTGCTCAAAAGCTCTTCTATTTTTTGGAGTAAGGGTTAATTTAGAGCATTTATTATAATTTGAGATTGCTACATTCTCCAATCACAAAAAAAAAAAAAAAAAAAAAAAAAAAAACCTAGTGAGTAGTGACTCCTTTCAAAAAAGATCTTTGTTATTAGGACTAGCCTCATCACACGCGCTACGCGCGTGTGGTGAGGCTTTTTTTTTTTTTTTTAGCAAAAAAAAAATCATGTGTTTTTATTTTGAGAATCTAATTTATAAGTGTTTTTTTTTTTTTAATGAATCTAATTTATAAATGGATAAAGCAATTTGAAAAATTACAGGAAAGTAATCCTATTTTTTAGGCAATGTTTTAGTGGGAGTTAGAGTTGTATTTTTACCATAATGTCCTTTAGTTTTGTCTCTACTTAAACATAGAGGTGTAGGGGCATTTTTGAACTAAAAAATGAGGAATCCAAACAGGGGAATCCCCTTAAATAGTAATCTAGCTAGACCTAAAGCCCATAACATAAACACGTTAACAACCCCCCTAAAACTCAAGGTGGATGTGAGACCAGCTTGAGGTTGTCAACCAAATCACGAGTGCGTCCCTTAAGAAGTGACTTGGTGAAGATATCTGCAAGTTGATCTTTGGAGAAAAATGAGAAAAGCTTGAGAGCACCATGGACAAGATGATAATGGATAAAATGACAATCAATCTCGATGTGTTTAGTCTATTCATGGAAGACATCATTGTGAGCAATATAAATGGCACTCTGATTGTCACAATAGAGAGGAATAGCAGAGGATGTGGACACACCTAAATGCTTAAGAAGCCATCGTAGCCAAAGGAGCTCAAATGTGGTATTAGCAAGGGCATGATTTTCTACTTCAGTATTGGAACGGGCCACAAAAGTTTGTTTCTTACTTCGCCAAGAAATCAAAAAAGAACCAAGGAGAAAGCAATAACCCGTAGTGGACCTGCGATTAGTGGGATCTCCTACTCAATTAGCATTAGAGAATGCACGGAGTATAAGAGGAGACTGAGCTGAGTAGAAAAGGTCATGGAAGAGAGTACCCTTCAAGTATCGAAGAATGCGCAGAACAGCAGTATAGTGAGTCGATCATGGAGCAGATAGATACTGGCTTACTTGATGAACAGCATAGGAAATGTCTAGACGAGTAACTGTGAGATAAACTAGGCTGCCAACCAATCGTCTGTAAAGAGAAGGATTAGACAATGGTTCCCCCCTGAGGGTGTCAGATGCGCATTAAGTTCAACTGAAGTGTCAATAGTCTTGCTGTCAGTGAGTCCAGCTTGAGACAAAATGTCAGAAGCATACTTGGCTTGAGTAATATAAAGACTGTCTGTGAAATGAGTAATTTCAAGACCCAAGAAATAGCTGAGATGTCCAAGATCTTTCATCTCAAACTGCTGACTGAGAAAATTCTTGAGTTCTTAAATGCCACTGAGGGTATCACCAATTATGATCATATCATCCACATATAGGAGAAGCAAGATGGTTTCTTTATCAATACGACGAAGAAACAAGGCAGAATCATAAGGACTGGCAGTATAACCCAAGCGAAAGATAGTGGAGCTGAACTTGGCAAACCAAGCTTGTGGAACTTGTTTAAGACCATAAAATGCATGTAGAAGATAACAAACCTTGTTTGATTCAATAGAGAGACCAGGAGGAGGTTGCATATAGACTTCTTCACTCAGATCCCCATTAAGGAAGACATTTTTAACATCCATCTGAAAAAGATCCCATTTACTAGCAGCAGCAACAGCTAAGTGGACATGAACAGATGAGATACGAGCAACTGGAGCAAAGGTCTCTTCATAATCAATCTCATACTTATGTGCAAAATCTTTTGCAACAAGACGAGTCTTGTAGCGCTCAATGGACCCATCAGAGCGAGTCTTGATCTTATAGATCCACTTACAACCAACCATAGACTGTCCAGGAAGGAGAGTGACCAGATCCTAAGTATGGTTTTTGGTTAATGCATCAAGTTCCTCTTTCATTGCAATTTTCCATAAAGGGTTAGTGGAGGCCTCACGATAGGTTTGAGACTCATGAAGTGTAGCGAGGGTAGTGTAACAGTGATAGTCAAGTAAATGTGTAGGAATGGATCTTACCCGGGTTGAGTGGTGAGGTGGAATGTCTTATGGAGGATCTTCAAGCGGAGTAGGAGTAGGGGACCCAGGCTTAAGGTGGGGTAGTTCGTCATCAATCTGTTCATTTTCAACCTGTCTAGGAGAAGCATAAAAAATATCTAGAGAGAAGTCTAAAAGAGGATCAAAAGTATTTGTAGAAGGAACAAGAGACTCATCTAGAAAGATTTCTAAAACAGAAGAGGTAGTCAGGGAAGAACAAAAGTGAGAGAGTTCAACAAATAATCGGTGTTCCCAAAAGACAACATTATGAGAAACACGAAGACGATGAGAGACAGGATCATAACACCTATACCCTTTTTGAGTTTCTCCATAACCAAGGAAACAATAAAGTCTAGATTGAGGCTCAAGTTTGTTGTGCTCATGAGGCTGAAGAAGAACGAAACAAGCAGATCCAAAGGAGTTAAGGTGATGATAGTCAGGGGGTAACCCAAAGAGATGCTCATACGGAGTCTGACTATGGATGACAACGCTTGGAATGTGATTAATTGCATGAATAACATGAAGAGCAACTTCACCCCAAAATGGGGCAGGAACTTTGGCAGAAAGAAGAAGAGCACGAACAGCGTCAAGAATATGACGAAGTTTTCTTTCGGCTCGACCATTTTACTGAGAGGTACCTGGACAAGTTAGATGATGTACAGTGCCATAGGAATGTAACAGAGATTGAAATGCATATTGAGTATATTCAAGAGCATTATCAGATTGAAAAGTTTTGATATGTTTGGAGAATTGTGTTTCAACCATTTTTACAAAGTTGCTGTATATTGGTAAAAGTTCAAAACGAGATTTCATAGGAAAGATCCAACTATAATAAGAATAATCATCAATAAAAACAACAAAATATCGAGATCCACCAATATTAGCAATAGGAGAAGGTCCCCAAACATCAGAATGAATTAACTCAAAAATACTATTAGAAATGAATTCACTGTTATTGAAAGGCAAAGCCGGCTATTTTCCTAACTGACATGAAGTACAATCAAAATTGTCTTTGGACACAGAACCCAATAGACCTTTAGAAGCTAACTGTTGTACCCGAGAAGATAGTGCATGACCAAGACGAGAATGCCAAAGTGCGAGAGATGGTAAGGAAGAAACTGCAGAACAAAAATCCATTTTTTGATCTAGAAGAATTAGGCCAAAAATTAGGATACATTCTAGGAAAATCAGACTTCCATCGAAGAGAAGCAAATGAAAGGCTTTCATAAAAATTCTCGTAGAATCGAGAATGAAGTTTTCATTCTGTATATGCCAGATCATGAATTAGTAACTGCATCCAATCTCCAAAAAAATCCCAATTGTTTCGAACTTTCTCTTTTTGGAATGGAATATTTACGGAATCCCCATGAATAGGATCAAACCTTATTCCATGGTATTTACATGGGATTCCTCTTTCTTATTCTTAATCATGTCCCCGAGAGGGCTTAGTTGATACATGATTTATGTTTCGTCTTTCGCTGCAGCAACAACAAAAACAGGAGCAACAGGTGAAAGATGAAGATTATCCACGGGAAACATACGCCCAACTCTAGGACCGATTCCAAGCTCTTGCCCCGTCCTCGGATCCTGCACAATACACCCAGAATAGTAAAAAATAAGGCGATAACCTAGTTCAGCTAATTGTCCTACAGAGCAAAAATTATAGGATAGGTCAGGTACATGGAAAGGAACAGAGAGGTTGGAGGTCGAAACAAAACTGAGACTATTCTCATGCAAGGTGGAACCATTAGCTATATGAATATTTAAAGGACGTGGTGCAGGGTCAAGTTTGGAGAATAAGGACGAGTGAGGTGTCATGTGATTGCAACATGCAGAATCAAAAAGCCAAGTTTAAGACTTACCGGGTAGAACTGAAAGAGCAATGGAAAGAGATGCATTACCAGCCATACGAACAGCCTGAGCTATGATCTCCTGCAGTTCAGTGGGGGAAAGGTTGATAGTGGATTCAGAAGACTGGGACTCAGCTGGAATGGAAGCCATCGGCGAAGTAGGCTCAATATTAGCAACAACGGTAGTAGATTTGTTGCGACGGTAACAAGTCTCAATAGTGTGGCCAGGACGCTTGCAATAGTTGCAGAACTTTTTGTTGGTCTGCTTGCGATGATTGCTAGAGCTAGAGGAATCACCTGATTGTTGAGGTTGCTCTATGAGTGGAGCAGAAGGAGTAATAGGCAAAACATTGAGCTTATTCTGGGCTTGAAGGGTTGCAAGATGAGCTTCTTCTCTAACCAACTCGTTCACAACAGTATCAAGAAAGGGAGCAGGACTGCGATTTAGAAGTAGGCCTTAAATGGGCTCAAAGTCCTTGTAAAGTGACATCAGGAATTTATATAGGCGAAATTCATCTCTAATGGAAGCATATTCCTGAGCATCCATTGAGCATGCCCAAGTTGGATCAAAAAGGTCAATTTGGTACCAAATGAAGCGAAGCTGATCATAGTAGTCATTGATGGATTACCCTGGTTCTTGCCTGAGTTGATGCAATTCAACCACTAACTGATATTTCATGGATCCGTGAGTAGTGGAGTACCTTTTGGCCAACATATCTCATGTTGATTTTGCATCATTAAAGTTGCCCAATAGATTGGTGATGGAGAGAATGGAAGTGTTCCGAATCCATGTGAGGATCATATGGTTGTGACTATCCCATTCAATCATGCGACCAAGGAAGACAGCATCTTCTTCACTTGCTCCCTTAACAAGAATAGTGATTAAACCAGTACAATAATGCTAGAGCATGCGACCCTTAAGAAAACTGTGCATAACTTGAGACCAAGATAAGTAATTCTTATTCCCCTCCAATATAGTATTGATGGGGTGAAGAAGAAAAATATCATTTTTATCCATTTAGAGACACAATATGCAAAAACAAACTGCAAAAATGAAATCTATGCAAAAAATTGGGTAAGAAGAACCTGGACTGCAAAAGTCAACCCTGGAGAAAAGTCAACGATCAAAGTCAACAATCAATGATCAAAAGTCAATGGTCAAAGTCAACATGATCAAAGGTCAGCGGATGACGTCAGCAACATGACGTGGCACTGACGTCAGTAAATGACTGGATGCTGATGTAAGCTAAGGCTGACGTGGCATGGATGATGTCACTGGTGACGTCAACTGGAGCTGAGGACGGTGCGTGTGGCGCGTGGGCTTTGACGCAAAAGCTTTGGGTAATGCATGAGGGCACGTGCAGTCTTCAATGACTGCGAGGTTTCCACCGACGAGTAGATTGGAGCAAGACGATCTCAGTGATACCTGTAGAAATGTAATCGAAGCAATATTCACGGCAATGATGACTCGTGCAGTGGTCTGTGCAGTGTAGGACTCCTCAACAACAGCAGCTACAGGTCTAGAACCCAAAGACAACGGCTAGAAGACGTCAAAGGTTCAATGGCGAGAGGCTACGATGACTGTTGTAATGGCGGAAGCGATGTTGAGAATGGAGTAACACCAATAAAGACAAGACTGTTAAGAAAAGGTCAGAGTAGTGGCTCTGATACCATGTTAGAAATACTGAATGATTGTATTCTATTTCATTATCAAAGAATATACATTAGTGCTTTTATATAGGAGGCATATGTGTGCGGTACAAGTAAATATGTGCGCAGTACAAGTAAGAGTGTAGTACAAGAATGTGTGTTATACAAGTAATCTTGTTGGGCCTAAAGCCCATAACATAATACACGTTAACAATCCCATTAGATTTGTTGGGAACACTGTATGGAAAGTCCTCAATCTGTTTCCAGGAATTGGTTCCCAAAGAGTATAGTTTCACTTTTGTTTCAAACCTTTCAGTAGCAAATGTAACCACTCGAACCAGTTTGTAATCGTCAGCAAAGGAATCATAACCAAACCCATATACAGTAGACAAGCATTTACGAGAACGAGTGGGGAACTCAATGGGTGATTCTAGCAGCTCCCTTGACTCTTTAGTGGATGGATTCCACAAAACTAAGGGTCTGTTTGGATAGGACTTATTTTGCTGAAACTGAAAACTTATTGCTGAAATCACTGTAGCAAAATAATTTTTAAATGTGTAAATAGTACCGTGGGACCCATTTTTAATGAAAAAGTTGCTAAAAAGTGGAATTTGTGGGTCCATGAACAGTACATGATGCACTGTTTGCTGTAGAAAAGTCAACATTTGCGGTTACTGTTCATTGAACAGTACATGAACAGTAACCGCGTTTTGCCAAAACGCAAAACGCAGACGGGTTCAAAATGCAGACGTGTATCCAAACTAGCACTAAGGCATCGTTTTTAGGATTTATTAATAATAAACCATTACAAGATCCAACAATGTTTAAATAGACATAGATAGAACTAGGGGTAACAGGATAATCAAGCTCCTCTACCACACTATTTAGCCTATCATAGTGCACTGGATAACGTAAGTGCTCCACGAGCATGAGCTTCTCTTGGATGATAAAATGTTTGAGGTGATATTTGGCAAATTTGGGATTGGAAATGAGATCACACCAGGCCTTGCAAAACGTTTCAATTATAGAAGACACTTGACAATAAGTCTGGACAGTATGCTTCCTATGAGATCCAACGGAAGGTTTGGCAATGATCTATTACTTTGTTTTTCATTCTTTTCCATTGTTGTATAGTCCTGATCCTGAAATCATTTCAGCTAAAGCTAGGTAGTCAATTCTTTGATTATTAAGCATGTATTTAAGTTATTAATAATGTAGCAAAATCTAAATCATACATTTATCAATAAATGATTATGATTATAAGAACTTTACAACGAAGTTATCCTAGAAACTCTAGAATAACTCAATACATGTTTAGTGTTAGTGAACATGTATCAACGAGCACAACAACCCTAATATTTTTCTTCTTCTTGGTAAATTTACTCACACACCCAAAGGGAATCAAATCCTGATGTACCACCTTGAGATGGTAGATCTTGATAAATTACCAAGTGTAACAACCCCCTCATGTGTGCTCCCCCTTAATATGCGAGACCTAACATGTGAAATTTTTAAATTTAAATAAGAGGTCAAGCAAAGAAAGGATTAAAAACTTCTTCTTCTTATATACCCCTACCCATAGTCTTTTACATTATCCTAACTCAAATGCACATATGAGATTCTCCAAACTAGAAAGGATGTAAACAACTTAGGGTTTTAATGAGGAGGTCAGAGGTCATTGTGGGTTTTGTGAGGGTTGTGATTGGATATGGGTCTTTCGTTGTTTGAGATTTTTGGTGTTGGAGCTTTTGTGTTGGGTTTATGATGATGTGTGACTGGATTTTTGCCAACAAGCTGAAGCTACGAAGAACCTTTTGTGGGTTTTGATACTCTTGATTTGATAGATATATTTGTCACTATATACTATTCTATCAACTTTCAACCCTTATTTCAGTTTTTTTTTTTTTTTATACTTATTCTCTACATTAGTCTCTTTGTATTTTTTTACTTTTACTTTGATACTAATGTATTGTATTGCACACGCATAAATGAAATAATTTTTTTCCTTATCAGTGTGAACTATTAGAATTGTATTTAAAATTATGAATGAAGTTTATAATTTAATGGATTTGAGAAAAAAATTTTATAGTTAACATGAAGTTATTTTATATGAATTTTAAAAATCGTACGAAATGTTTTAGATTTTTTTTTTTCCTTTTGAAATTTTCCTAATATGTGTGTATATATATATATATATATATATATATGTATACATATTGCTGAATTTCCTTATACATTATTTGAACACTTGGGAGCTTGCTTCACAAATCTGTTAAACACTAAAAATATTTTGAATATGAACATTGAGGATAATTGCACGGATACTCTAACAAAGCTAATTAAAGAAAAGGGCATACCATCAGTTTGGAAAGTAAGTACTTTCACTATACCTTCTTTTGCATACTATAACTGCGATTTAGTTCCATTTTTTTATATATTATTTTTTATATTAAATTTATAATATGGTATGGTCTCCTAGGAATGCCTAAGAACTATACAATTTCAATCTCATATATCAATATTAGTAAACAAGAGCCAATCAATAGTTTGAAACTACTTCTAGAATAAGAAAAATTATAAATATGAATTAACAAACGGGAGCTTTAAAGCATTCGACAATAGTTTGGGAAAACATAAACACTATATACAACAAAATGAATATTATATATGGATCTTAAAATAAAAACATAAAAATTATTTCCAAATGAAATTGCAAAGTGTTCCCGCATCGCACGGGACATTAACTAGTTCCATTAATAACAATAGCAAAATATTCCAAATTTTAAAAATATTCCATTGGCTAAACCCTAACTGTATAAACATGGTCAGTGAATGCTCTTTTGGTTACATTTTATTGTTCCTTGTCACCAAGCTTCCAAAATACACTTCCAGCTACAATTCCAACTCTCCAATCAAGTCCATAAATCCAACTACCTCTAGTAATTTCCTTCTTTACCCAATTCTTATAGCACTATACCCTCTTCACCAACTTTTCAAAATTTGAAATATTTTGTTACGATTATTAATGGAAGGACTAATGTGTTAATCTCCACTAAACCTCAAGGGATGGGTCATTTCCCTTAAGTTTTGTGGGAGAGTGCCATCCTTCCAAAGCTCAAAGCTCAAGGGTGGTTTTTGTAATTTACAATCATTTAAAAATTATTCTAACAGATTTTATCTTGTTTGGGGACCACAATTTGACTCTACAACTGATATAAAATAGGCCCACAGGTCCAATATTGAATGTCATAAAAAACTGGAGTGTGTTTTGAGGTGGAATGGCACAACTCATGGTTTGACAGATCTTAATCTTAACATTTTATGATGGCATTGTTCACAAAAATATGCTACTAAAATAGACAGACAACACTCAAGTTTATTCACATCTAAAGTCCAAGGAAAGTGGGGAATTTAACTTATTGCAGCATCAACTCCACAAAAATAAAAAGTGAGGCAAGGACTAAGGAGCATATACAATGTAGATGCAATAAGAGAGAGAGAGCAAATAAATTAATGATACAGAGGGCCCCAACAGCTAAACATGATTATTGATTTATTAAAGGAAAAGAAAATCCTATGAAAATGAAAAGGAGACAAAAAGAGAGAAAGAGATACTTGCAACTGCAACAAATGTTGGTGAAAGAGTTGATATTATAGGTGTTGGGTATTTCGATTATTAGATTTAGTAGAAATATTAAAGGCGGGACACAGAGGCGGGAATGGGTTCTTCACTTCTTCTACTACTAGGGATAGTGAGAGGAATAACTCATCTATAACCCATCATTTTTTTTTCTCTAAAAAATAAAAAACCATTATTTTATGGATGTGTGCATAGATAAGTTTGGAAGTTTAAGTTAATAGATTAAATAAGTGACTCACAAGAAAAAATAAGTAATTAGTTAGCTTATAATCCAATTCCAAACATACACTTAATCTAATCCAACCCTTCATATGATAGAAACCAATCAAACTTATGGTTTGTTTGGGGGAGTTTCTCTTCACTAGTGAAAGGTGGTTCCTCTCCATCTTCTCCTAGGTCATAGAATAGCCGTCCCTTCCTCGAAGGTGATTTTGTACCTTGAGGTAACAAGTTTACCTTCAAGATTTATGGTTTTCCTTTTCTTTCAAGGTAGGGGAAACACTTTCTAGTTTTCTTAGAGTTTTTTTCCTTTTGTTTCTAATCAATGGAGTTGGCAAAATCTTGGAGCTGCCTTACCCTCTCGGATGTTGAAGGTTCACACCTTAGCATTATAGAGGAGGAAGCAGTTATCGATTTTGTCCTTGCTGCAAATTTTCTCACCAAGCGTGCTTTGAATATTGAGGTCATTGCAAAAACATTCACACCCCTATGGAGAATGAATAATGGCTTTAGGGTGACGAAGGAGAGCGATCATGTGGTCCTCTTCACCTTTGACAACCAAGCAAACCTGGATCGAGTCCTGAATACCGAACCATGAAGCTTCGACAAGCACCTTATGCTTTTACACCAATATGATAAGGAGGTCGATGTACTCGATATAGAATTTAACACTGTTACTTTTTGGATTCAAGTACACGATATACCAGTCCGTTTCCGAACAAAGGCAATTGCTAAAAAAATCTATGGCGCAATAGGGCTGTCAGACAAAAACACGGATGAAGGAAAGACTTTGGGAGATGGTTTTATCTAGGTGAAGGTTAAGGTTGACATTTTCAAGCCTTTGTGCAGAGGCAGAGTGATCTCTTTAGAAAACAACAAGGAGTTATGGGTCTCTTTCAAATATGAACGACTGTCAAACCTATGCTACTGGTGGGGCAGCCTTACACACGACGACAGGGATTGTGAGTTATGGATAAAGAGCAAAGGTATGCTGCCAACTGAGGCTCAACAATATGGTGCATGGATTAGAGCACCACCCTTTGTGCAAGTAAAAAGAAATTTAGTCTCAGTTCTAGGCTTCTATAGAAAAAAAAACCTATTAATCAAAAGACAACTTCAACCACAACACCGCCTAAAAAACCACCGGTGGTGATTTGAAGAGGGGGACTAACACTGGAGATTATAAGACCAGAAAAGGAAAGATTGATACCGAATCAAGATGGCAATAAATTCCCTGATTTTCAGGAGCCAAATCCGATGGAATCAAGCCCCTTCCATACAGATCACGATGTTTTTTGTGAAGTCAAGACTACAAATCTGGACCAAAATTTGGGGAGTCTATCAGCTGACCTGTTTGAAGAGAAATTGGAGGAAATTAACCGAGATTTGAGGAGATTTGATGCTATCATAGAATTACACTCAAAATCAAACTCTTCTATGGGTAAGGAAAACAATTTGGAGTCGATGACTATTAATGAAATCTTTTTGAAGTCCACTCAATTACGTGCAGCACCATCTGGTCTTTCTCGTGTACCACTCTCTACTATATCCGAAACTACAAACATCAACACAGGAAATTCAAGCACTTGGAAACGTTTGGCTAGGTCCACCCTAGGAATAGATGTTATTATGGCAGAGACAGTGGGGTCAAAAAGGAGTGCTCGTCATACTGGAAGCCAATCCAAGTTACAGAAGAAAAAGAAATTTGTTTCTCAAGATGGCAAAGGTAACAATTTGATATTGGTGGAGGCTGGTTCCTAGCACTGCTAGAAGCAATGAATCTTTTATGTTGGAATTGTCGAGGGCTTGGAAACCAACATACAAAAAATTAGCTTGCAGAGTTAGTGTGGGAAAAAGATCCATTTGTTGTGTTTTTAGCTGAGACATGGACGAATGAAGCTAGGCTAATTTTAATTCAAGACCGTTTGAAGTTTAAACATAGGTTTATGGCACCTAGAAGAAATAAATCAGGGGGTTTGGTGATGTATTGGAAGGAGGAGTTCGACTTAACAATTGAGACATTTTCAAAAAACCATATTTATGCCACAATTTGTACAAACAAGGAAGGCGAGTGGAGATTCACAGGCTACTACGGAGAACCAAATACTCAACTTAGACACGAAGCTTGGGCACATTTGAGAAATTTGAGAACTTAAAGTCAAGCACCTTGGTTATGTGCTAGAGATTTTAATGAAATCACAAAGCAATCGGAAAAATTAGGCGAAAGAGTTCGATCTCATATTCAAATGCAGGCATTTATGGACATCTTGTACAATTTGTACAAACAAGGAAGGCAAGTGGAGATTCACAGGCTACTACAGAGAACCAAATCCTCAACTTAGACACGAAGCTTGAGCACGTTTGAGAAATTTGAGAACTTAAAGTCAAGCACCTTGGTTATGTGTTGGAGATTTTAATGAAATCACGAAGCAATCGGAAAAATTGGGTGGAAGAGTTCGACCTCATATACAAATGCAGGCATTTAGGGACATCTTGGATGAATGGGGATTTATGGATCTTGGTTTTAAGGGATCAAAGTTCACATGGCATAAGCATTTTGACAATTTCACAACATGGGAGAGGTTGGATAGGGCAGTGGCAACCAATGAGTGGTTCTCTTTGTTTCCGGATACACAAGTTCATCATCTAGATGTTACTACCTCGAATCATAAACCACTTCTAATTACTCCAGATGGGATGGAATGTAAGCAACAAAGGCCATTTCGATTTGAGCAGATGTGGATGAGTGAACCTGGATGTGGGGAAACAATTGAAGCTATTTGGCAACAATCTTGTATAGATCCGATGGGTAAAATGATAAAAAAAAAATTGATACTTGTGGGAAAAAACTAACCAAATGGAGCAAGACCTGTTTTCGAAAGGCAAAGAAGGAACTGGAGAAGAAAAAAAAAAAAAACTTGCCCAGGCCGAGAGACTAGCACACTGTGTGGGGTCGATATACTTGCTAAAAAAAAATTAGAGAAGGAGATTAATAAAATCCCTGACCGAGAGGCACAGATGTGGGGGTAGCCGGCGAAGGTTCAATGGTTAAAAGATGGGGATAGGAATACGAAATTTTCTTATAGCAAAGCTTCGCAAAGAAGAAGAAAAAATTATATCAAGGGGCTGTACAACAATAATGGGCAATGGCGCTCAAACCTAAGCCATGTGGTGGACATTGTTTTGGAGTTTTATCAAGCTCTTTTCACCTCCCAAAATCCGAACAGCTTTTATGAGATTTTGGCACAAGTGCCTTAGGTTGTGACTTTGGAGATGAACAATGATTTGATGGCTGAATTTAAGGTTGAAGAAGTAGAAACAACTCTTAAGCATATGGCTACCTTGAAATCACCCGGACCAGATGGTATGCTGCCCAATTTTACCAACACTATTGGTCCTTGGTAGGCAGCGACGTTGTTGATGCAGTCTTATTGTTCTTAAATTCTGGTAATCTCCCTCAATCTTTGTGTCATTCATTTATAACTTTGTTCCCTAAAGTTAAAAATCCAGAATATGTTTCACAATATCGCCCTATTAGTCTTAGCAATGTTTTGTATAGAATTTTTTCAAAAGTGTTGGCTAACAGATTGAAAAAAATTCTAACTCGTTTAGTTTCGAAACAACAAAGTGCTTTTGTGAAAGACAAGTTGATCTCTGATAATATTATGGTGGCCTTTGAAACTCTCCACTACATGAGAAATCACAATTCGGGTGAGATAGGGTATATGGCACTTAAACTAGATATGAACAAATCATATGATAGGGTGGAGTGGCAATATATGGAGAAACTGAGGAAGAAAATGAGTTTCGATGGCACATGGAAAAATTTGATGATGCAATGTATCTCTAAAGCAACTTATTCGGTATTGATCAATAGGGAGCCACATGGTCACATCAAATCCACGAAGGGGCTATGCCAAGGAATCCATTATCTCCATCTTTATTCTTGCTATGCACGTAGGGGTTCCATGGATTATTGAGAAAGGCAGAGGAGAATGGAGATATAAAGGGTGTCTCTATTTGTCGAAGTGCACCAAAACCAACACATCTTCTTTTTGCAAATGACGGCTTTATTTTTTGCAGGGCAAAAATAAACAAGTGTGAAAAGCTCTTGGAGATTCTAGCCACTTATGAAAGAGCATCTGGAAAAAAAATAAATAGAGATAAAACAACTCTATTTTTTAGCAAATCTACCTCCCGACAAATGCAAGCTTCAATACAAGAGGCTCTTGGTGTACCCGTGGTCAAACAATATGAAAAGTATTTGGGATTACCAAGTTTCATAGGCCATAAAAAGAAAGAAAGCTTTGACAACATCAAGCAAAGATTGTGGAAGAAGCTTCAAGGATGGGAAGGCAAACTCCTATCACAAGCCGAAGGAGAAATTTTGATTAAGGCGGTGGCTCAAGCACTCCCTACATACACGATGTCATGCTTTAAACTACCAGTTGGTCTTTGCCATGATATTGAAGCTCTCATTCGAAGATTTTTTTGGGGGTAGTGGGGAGATAGTCAAAAGGTGCATTGGGTTAGGTGGGAAGAGCTATGTAAACCAAAGGAGCAAGGGGGTATGGGTTTCAAGGATCTATCACGCTTCAATGATGCGTTGCTCACCAAACAAACTTGGAACATCCTACATGATAAATCTACGCTTTTTTACCTAATTTTTAAAGCAAAATTTTTCCCACATTGTTCGATCATGGAAGCCACATGTCCAAGTTCGGCATCCGATGCATGGAAGAGCATCATAAAAGGAAGAGATGTTGTAAAGCGTGGAGAAATATGGAGAATTGGCGATGGGAAGTCTGTCAATATTTGGAGAGATAGGTGGCTGCCCCAAAAGCACTCACCAATAATTTTATCTCCAAGAGTAGAAGGTCTGATGGGAGCAAATGTTCACAGCTTCATCGATGAAGAACGAAGGTGTTGGAAGACAGCATTGATAGACGAAACATTATTGAGTTTCGAGCCAATGTTGGTGAAAAGCATACCTCTCTGCATTACAGCACAGCTTGATGAGCTAATCTGGCCTCACAGTGCCACAAGTGCATACACTGTCAAAACTGGTTATCATTTTCTGTAAATGGAGGACCAGAACCAGCAACCTAGACAATCCGACACTTATTTGCTCAAACCATTATGGCAAGGAATGTGGAATCTCAAGGTGCCAAGCAAAGTGAAAAACCTAATATGGAGAGCTACAAAAATTCCCTCCCTATAAAGCAAAACTTATTGAGAAGAAAAATTATCAATGCCTATTACTGTGATCAAGGCCAATCGTAGCATGAAGATGTCCTCCATGCCCTCTATCTCTATCCGAAACTAGAGGAAATTTGGCTCACAGTACCATCATGGACTCAACGCAGTCTACGACAAACAACAACCTTTGTCGATCTCATAGGATGCATTTTGGCAAAGAACAGGGACCCGAAGCTATTTGCTTTGGTGGTGTGAGCTCTATGGAAGAGAATAAATGAATTGAGGTTGGGTAAGAGTTATGATACTCCCGCACAACTCATGCAACGAGCTTGTAGCAAATTGCAAGACTTTTCGCTACACAATACCTCCATGGTTTTACGTGTGAGGAGACCTCCAACTCAGTGGCAGCCACCAGAGCACCTACAATACAAAATTAATTTCGATGGGGCACTCTTCAAGGCAGAAAATTATGCTAGAATTAGGGTGATAATCCGAAATAATGAGGGGCAGGTGATGGTTTCTATGTCGCAGCAAATCCCCGTTCCCTCTACAGCCATAGAAGTGGAGGCTTTGGCAGCATGATGTGCAATGGAGTTAGCTCTGGAAACAGGTCTCAATATGGGAGTTTTAGAGGGTGACTCACAGATTCTTATAAATGCTCTAAACACAAACTCTCATAGTCTCTCACAATTTGGTCATATTGTAAACGATATACGGTACTTAGCTTCCCATTTCTCCATTATTTCATATTCTCATGTACGGAGGTATTGTAATACTGTAGCTCATTCGCTTGCGAGACGAGCAATTTCATTTTCTTCTTTACAAGTCTAGATGGAAGATGTACCACCAAAGATTGCAGATGTACTTCAAGCTGATTTTCATAGCAATAGTTAATAAAGCTTTTGGTTTTGATTCTCCAAAAAAAAAATATGGTTTATTTGAGAATAGTTTATTTAGCTGAAACTAAAAACTTTTTATTGAAAATGTAAAAAAAAAAAAAAAGGTTAAAAAATAATCTGAATAGTATAATTAGACTCATGAATAGTATCAAAAAGTATAGTAAAACCTATGAATAGTAGCTAAAATTGCAAATAAGCTGAAAATTTCAATCAATCCCAAAAGAACACTTAACCCACATGGATCAAGATAGATTAAGTTGGGTTGATGAATTATACTTTACAAATTTGCCTTGAATGCAAAAATATCCCCCAAGGTTTAGGTTAATTGAAAAAACACCCGCTAAGGTGAATTCTTCCTTATAATTCCTTGAGATTTTGATATCAACCAAATTGACCTTTTGGGGCTAATTTTTGTTAGCAGGGACAAAAAATCATGTGACCTGGCGTAGAGCAAAATCAACCAGTAAATTCCTAATGTGGTCAAGTGATTTTTTTCATCTATAAGAACTAACGAAAGTTAATCTCATGGTTAATTAGGCAAATATGAAAAACTTAAGGAGTTAAATGAAAAACTAAAACTCCAATGGGTGTTTTTGCAACTGACTCAAATCCTAGGGGTATTTTTGCATTTTGGCTTCATAATTTTATAACTTTAAAAAATTAGACTTTTATCAACTATTTAAATATTTGCTTCAATAAATTATTAAATTTACATAATATGTCAAATTATATTTAAAAATTCTCAATTCGTCGAAACTAATTCCAAAAATACCATAATAAATAATAATTATATTAAAATAAACATATAAAGTATAGGTTAAATTCGGTTAGATAGGTTGAAAAACTATTAACCTAAACCCAACCTAATCTAATACTCAAAATAAAATTTCAACCCAATCTACCAAACCCTAAAAACCAACCAATTAAAGGCATAGTATTGGGTCTAGTTTGTTTCGTCATCAAGTAGGCGGGTCGGGTGTACATCCTTACTTTGTTCACTTCATAATATTTTGACATATAAGCCTTTATTTATTTATTTTTACAAAGACACGCAAGCTTTTGAGACCTCTCAATCTTACATATTATTGTTCAAATATAAAATTTTAAGAGTAATACTACAGACAAAAACTATTTTATTACATTTTTACCAATTGATGTTACGGCCAACTTTTTACTTAAATTTTAATTGAGTTTAAATTATATTCTATATTCAACAAGATAGATTAAAATTCTGTTACAACAGAATTTGATATAAAGTGCAGTTAAATTCATACTTGTGTCCACGCAAATGGATTATCCTAAAGTGCTGGTAGGCTCCCATTGTAATCTCCAAGATTGAATGTTGAAGGACCTATATAATAGTGAGAAATATATTTATAAGGTTGTTCTTCATAAAGGAAATATCATTTGTAAGTCACACAATATAAGTGTACCCACCCAAACCTAATTGAAAATTTAAATCCCCTATAAATAGTTGGAAATAATTTGTCGGCTAATTATTTTGCATGTGATGTGTAAGTCACACACCACCAACTCCTAAATCAACCCAAGTCCATGATTTTCAAACTCAGACCATTCAATGAACCATAAAAGAAAGAGGTTCAAGGTTTTTAAGATCAGACTGAGGTTGAACCGAGGTCGAACCGTAATAACGTCATAATTAATTTAATAATTATTTAAATATAAATAAATATATTAAATTAGTATAAATATAAAATTTAACTAAAATAATCCAATTAAATAAAAATATCTATTTATTTATTTATATATTGATTAGTTAAACTTGTAATAACAATAATAATAATAATTATTATTATTATTATTATTGTAGAGATGTTGGGCCCAAGAGTTCATTATCTGTTTATATATTGGGCTCGTGGCCCAAGCCGAGGACAAGAGGTTGTCCGAGGAGGAAAAATCTTTGTCAGAAGAGACTATGTTAGTAAGTAAAGAAATTAGTTTTGGTCATAATGGCTTAAGAGGGTGGGCTGAGGATAAATGCATCCTTGGCTAGCCAAAATTGAGGTTCGAATAAGTGGGTTGTCGTCCAAGGGGATGTTCCAGGAAGTTCTGCTAGGATGGATAAGCATTGCAGAAATAAAGTACAAAGGGGAGTCCTAAAATATCTAAGGAGAAAGTTGCTACCACCGCATTAATTACTCTGCAACTAACTCTCTAACCGCATTAATGTAGAGGTGATGCCTGAACAGTAGTTATTAACCTTACAGCTACTACACAAAGACTTATGGAAGGGGCTGATGGGACAAGTATCAACACCAACCATCTGGCATACACGTGGAGGGCAAAAGAGAAGGGAAAAGAGAGTATAAAAGAGAAGAGAGGCAAGGAGAGAGGGGGATTGGAAAATCAAGAGAGAAACACTGTAGCAATCAGGAATCAAACTTGTAATCAAACCTAAGAACAATACATAAGAACTGATCTCCTCGAACTATGCCGAGGACGACTTTCTGCAGTAAAAACTTGTCTATCTTCTTATCTTTTTCATTTGGATCCACTTTATTTGTTGTCCAATTCATTTTAGCCTAGTTTTCCAACCCACTCTCTATAAATTCATTGTTTTGGGCTTTTTGGGCCTAAGTCCATCCATCCTTTGGGCTAGGGATTCAAATCTAGTCCTTACAATTAGCATCGTTTGTGGGAATTATTGGTGCTGTAATGAGTTTAACGTTTAACAATGGTAGGTTTGGGTCCAAACCAAGCAGAATCTATGGGGTCTCAACATCAAGATAACTTCCGTGATCTTGAATGGAAAAGGGAGCGGGAGGGGAGTGTACATACTACTCATACTGGCAAGAGCCATTCTCGAGGTGGTAGCGACCTCCCTCATGAGAAAAATGTCAAGGCCATGCAGCTAGAGATTGATCACTTGAAGAGAAGCTTGCGCCACGAACGGAGAAAGCAAACTCCTTCCATCTCTGACTTCTCTTCCAATGGTGAAGAGGATGATAGCTATAGGCTTAGATCAAGGACTCCTCCTAGTGAGTCTTTCTCGTATGATGAAGACTACCATCACAAGTGTAGAAATAGAGATTCGTCTTCGAAAGGCCTAGGAAATGATGCTATGAGCAGGGCACTCAACCAAATTTCCAGACCACCTTTCACGCATAAGATTAAGGAAGGGATGCTTCCTCAGCGATTTACCCAGCCCACATTCACTATATACAATGGCCGAACAGATCCTATGGAGCATGTGAGCCACTTCAACGAGAGGATGGATGTGCACTCCAAAAATGAGGCCCTGATGTGCAAGGTCTTCCCCTCCAATTTGGGGCCTATGGCGATGAGGTGGTTTGATGGCCTAGCTGCAGATTCCATTAATTCCTTCAAAGAGCTCACCCGGGCCTTTGGGTCCCGCTTTATCACATGTAGTAGGGTTCCTCAGCCTTTAGACTCCCTGTTGTTCTATTTCCATGCGAGAAGGGGAAATCCTGAAAACATACTTAGATAGATACTTGAAGATGTTCAATGAGATAGACAGTGACTTTGAAGATGTGGTCATCAGGACTTTCAAAGTCAGCCTACCTACGGAGCATGGGTTGAGGAAGTCTTTGACCGAGAAGCCTGTTACCAGTGTACGCCAGCTCATGGATCGAATTAATAAGTATAAGAAGGTTGAGGAGGACCAACAGCGAGATAAAGGAAAGTGTAAGGTTATCCCTTAGGAAAGGAAGGATTTCAGGTCAGACCGCTACAACAATACTAGACCTCAGAAGGATTTTGCTGGGCAATCTGGGCCTACAGCTCTTCAAATGGTTAATACTGTGTTCTGAGAACCGGTGCATTAAGTTTTGGAGCAGATAAAAAATGAGCCGTACTTCAAATGGCCGAACAAGATGAGTGGAGACCCCTCGAAATGCAATCAGAGCCTTCATTGCCAATACCACCAAAAGCGGGGGTATACCACCAAGGACTGCAAAACTCTATGGAGTCATCTGAAACAACTAGTTAGGGAGGAAAGGTTGCAGCATCTTTTGTATTATCCCAACGGGCAAGAAGACCAATCAAGGTCAGAAGCTTAAGGGAACGCTTTTTCATGGCCCCCAATAGGCACAATTAATGTCATCTTTGCCGCACTAGGGAGAACTGGTTCTTATCCTTCCAAGGTAATGTCTGTAACTCGGCTTACAGCCGAGGACTCTGATTCTAAGCCGAAGAGGGCTAAAGTGGAGATCCAACCGGTGCTGATTTTTTTAGATAAGGATAAAATGGGAACCATCCAGCCACACGATGATGCTTTGGTGGTCACTCTCAAAATAGAAAGGTATGATGTGAAGAGAGTGATGGAAGACCAAGGCAGTGGTGCAGAGATTATGTACCCTGACTTATATAGATGGCTGAATTTAAAACCTGAGGACTTGACCGCCTATGATTTGCCTTTGGTGACTTTCGATGGGAAGGTTGTCATCCCAAAGGGACAGATTAGGTTGCTCATATAGGCAGGTTCCAAAGTGGTTGAGGTAGACTTCATTGTGGTGGATGCTTACTCCCCCTACACGGCCATTGTACCAAAGCCCTGGCTTCATGCCCTAGGAGCTGTTTTTTTGACTCTGAATTTGAAAGTAAAGTATCCATCAAGGGATCGAGTTGAGGAGCTAGTAGGGAGTCAATCTGTGGCTAGGCTATGCCTTGTGGCCACAATTATGCATTAACCTACAGTTGAGTCCTCGGCCTCTACTTAGGGAGGCTTATAGCAGTCAAAGTCTCCGGTGCCACTTGTAGACGAGCCAACCAAGGAGGCAAAATGTGAAGATTTGGAGAAAGTTGTTGTAGGTGACGACCCGGAGAAGTTTTTTCAAGTTGAGGCTCAGATATCGCCTCAAAAAAAAGGAGAGCTGGTGAAGTTTCTTAAGAGGAATGTTGACGTGTTAACCTGGAATGCTTACAAAGCTCCGAGGGTGGATTCGAGCTTCATTTTCCATCATTTGAACGTTAATCCATCTATTACCCCCAAGAAACAACAACCTCGGCGCTCATCTAAGGATCATTCGGACACTGTCAAAGACAAGGTGATAAAGTTTAAGCAGATTGGGGCTATTAAAGAAGTGTTCTACCCTAAATGGCTAGCTAATACAATAGTGGTAAAGAAGAAGAGTGGGAAGTGGCATGTATGTGTAGATTTTACGAATTTAGACAAACCCTGCCCAAAAGACCCCTTCCCTATGCCTCGGATTGATCAGCTAATGGATGCAACTGTAAGCCATCCTCGGATGAGCTTCTTGGATGCCTTTCAAGGGTACCATCAGATACCTTTAGCCTTGGACAATCAAGAGATAACAGCTTTCGTCACTCCTATTAGGAATTACCATTACAAGGTGATGCCCTTTAGTTTAAAGAATTCAAGGGCTACCTAGTAGAGGATGATGACCAGGATGTTTAAGCCACAGTTAGGGAAAAACGTTGAGGTCTATATAAATGACATGGTGGTCAAGAGTGAGTTGGAATCTGAGCACATTAATGACCTCAGGAGTATCTTTGAAATCTTGAGGAGACACAAGCTGCGACTTGATGCTTCTAAATTTTCATTTGGTGTCGGATCAAGGAAGTTCTTAGGCTACATGATCACACACCGTGGAATTGAAGTCAATCCTAACCAAATTAAGGCAATCAACAACCTGCAACCACCTTGGAACCCCAAAAAGGTCCAGAGGCTAACTAGGATGACTGCTGCTCTAAACCGATTCATCTCTCGATCAGCAGACAAGTGTAGGCCTTTCTTTCAGTTGTTGAATAAATGGAAGGGATTTAAGTGGACCGAGAAGTGTGTCCTGACTTTCCAGTAGTTAAAAGAGTACCTTTCTCGGTCACCCATTATGTCCAGGCCCGAGATGGATAAGGTTTTATTTACTTACATTGCAGTGGCCTCCCTTGCGGTAAGCTTGGTGCTAATACAGGTTGATAGTGATTTGCAGAGACCAATTTATTATGTGAGCAAATCACTACATGAAGCCGAGGTTCAATACTTACCACTTGAGAAGGCCATTCTGGCAGTGGCATATGGTACACGTAAGCTCCCCCATTATTTCCAATCACACACGGTTGTTGTCTTGACCTAGCTCCCACTTAGATCTCTACTTCAGAGTGCTGACTACACAGGGAGAATTGCAAAATGGGGTACAATCCTAAGGGCTTTTAATATTCAATATATGTCTAGCACCTCTATCAAGGGTCAGGTCCTCGCCGACCTGGTGGCTGAGTTTGCCAAGACCCTATTAAAAGATAGATTAGAGGAGCAAAACATGGATGGAAAATAGGCTGGTGTAATCTCCTTGCAAGAGCCTTTGTCCTGGAAGGTCTTCGTTGATAGTGTAGCTAATCACAGAGGATCTGAAGTAGGGCTAGTTCTGGTATCTCCAGAGAAGATCATAATTGAAAAGTCCCTGAGATTGGGATTCTCAACTACAAACAATGCGGCCGAGTACGAAGCAATGTTGGTAAGGATGACCATGGTTCAGAAAATGGGTAAAAAAGTGGTGGAAATATTCTCTAATTCAAGGCTGGTTGTAGGCCAAGTCCAGGGAGAATTGGAAGCCATAGATCCCAAAATGCATGAATATTTGAGCCAGGTTAGACATTTACAGTCTGGGTTTGAGTCTTTTAATTTGTCACAAGTCCATAGAAGTAGAAATACCCATGCGGACTCTCTTGCCACATTGGCAACCTCCTCGGCACAAAGTTTATCTAGGGTGATCCTCGTGGAGGACTTATGTAAACCTACAGAGGAAAAAGGAAATGTGGTCCATGTTCATCAAATAAGGGTGTCATGCTCAAGAATAAATCTGAGACCGAAAAGGTATGGAGAAAAGCTCCTCGTTTTTTGTTGTCCAATGACCAAAAGTTGTATAAAAGATCATTTTCTGGCCCATACCTGCTATGCATACACCCTGATGCAGTTGAGCTACTCTTGGAAGAATTACATGAAAGGATTTATGGAAGCCACATGGGGGAAAAATCTTTGTCTTACAAGGCCCTCACACAAGGTTATTGGTGGCCAAATATGCAGAAAGAAGCACAGAAATATGTGAAGAAGTGTGACCAATGCCAAAGATTTAGACCAAACATTCATCAACCTAGTGGAGTCCTTAATCCACTATCTAGCCCATGGCTTTTCGCTCAATGGGGTTTGGATATTGTAAGCCTTTTCCCCAAGGCAGCAGGGAATAAGAGATATTTATTGTTCGGCACGGATTATTTCACCAAATGGGTTGAAACTAAACCACTAGCAAATATTAGGGACGTGGATGCAAAAAGATTCATTTGGAAAAATATTGTCACCCAGTTTGGAATCCCTCATACACTCATCTCAGACAATGGACTTCAATTCGACAATAAAGCTTTTCAGAGATATTGCTGTGACTTGGGCATAATAAATATATATTCCACCTCGACATATCCACAGGGAAATGGATAGGCCGAGGCTATCAATAAGGTTATAGTGAGTGGACTCAAGAAGAGACTGGATGATGAGAAGGGAAAATGGGTGAAAGGGCTGTCACACGTCCTTTGGACTTACCGGACTACTCCTCACAAATCCACTAAGGAGACACCCTTCTCAATGACTTATGGGGCCGAGGCTATCATTCCTTTGGAGACTGGATTCCCCACGCTGAGAACGAGTTCTTTCACTTCGAGCAACAACGATGGGCTATTGGAGAAAAGTTTAGACTTAATTGAAGAACGAAGAGAAAATGTCATGGTCCAATTGGCCTGCTATCAACACAAGCTCAAGTAAGGGTATGATGCCAACGTAAAGCTAAGGCCACTGACAGTTGGAGACTTAGTCTTAAGAAAGGTTTTAGGCACTGCAAAGAACCTAGCATGGGGAAAATTGGGACCCAACTGGGAAGGGCTATATCGTATCACATCGATGGCTGGAATAAGTGCATATTATCTTGAAGATCTAGAGGAAAAGGTTGTACCATGCCCCTGGAATGTAAATAACTTGAAAATGTATTATTACTAATAAAAGCTTTCTTCACCACATTTGGGTTTACTATATTATGTCTCATGCGTTCTACTATCTTTCTAAGTATTAAACAGAACATTGGTCATGCCTAACTCCTCGAACCACATACCTTGGGTAAATTAATACTCCTTGACATCTATCTAACTATCAAATAGAACCTTGGTCATGCCTGGCTCCTCAGACCACATACCTTGGGTAAATTGATATCTTACAAGTTATTTTTCTAAGTGTTAAACAGAACATTAGCTATGTCTTGCTCTTCGGACCACATACTTTGGAAAAATTAACACGTTATGACATCTTTCTAAGTATTAAACAAAACATTGGTCATGCCTGACTCCTCAAACCATATACCTTAGGTAAATTAATACTCCCTGACATCTATCTAAGTATCAAACAGAATCTTGGTCATGCCTGGCTTCTCGGACCACATACCTTGGATAAACTAATATCTTACAAGTTATTTTTCTAAAGTGTTAAACAAAACCTAGCTATGTCTGGTTCCTCGGACCACATGCTTTGGAAAAATTAACACGTTATGACATCTATCTAAGTATCAAACAGAATCTTGGTCATGCTTGGCTCCTCGAACCATATACCTTTGGTAAATCGATATCTTACAAGTTATTTTTCTAAGTATTAAATAGAACCTTAGCTATGCCTAGCTCTTCAGACCACATGCTTTGGGAAAATTAACACGTTATGACATCTATCTAAGTATCAAACAGAACATTGGTCATGCCTGGCTTCTCGGACCACATACCTTGGGTGAATTGATATCTTACAAGTTATTTTTCTAAGTATTAAACAGAACATTAGCTATGCCTGGCTCCTCGGACCACATGCTTTGGGAAAATTAACACGTTATGACATCTTTCTAGGAATCAAACAGAATCTTGGTCATGCCTGGCTTCTCGGACCACATACCTTGGGTAAATTGATATCTTACAAGTTATTTTTCTAAGTATTAAACAGAACCTTAGCTATGCCTGGCTCCTCGAACCACATGCTTTGGGAAAATTAACATGTTATGACATCTTTCTAGGAATCAAACAGAACATTGGTCATATCTGGCTCCTCGGACCACATGCCTTGGGTGAATTGTTATCTTTTAATCACTATTTCAAGTATTAAATAGAACATTTGCTATGCCTGGCTCCTCAGGCCACATGGTTCGGGTAAATTAATACTTTCTATCAAATTGCTAAGTGACAAGGCAAAACCTTAGTTATTGCAAACTTTTTGGATTACACATTTAAGGTAAATTAGTATTCCTTATTGATTACTTTAATGTCAGGTATAATCACTCCAAACAACAATGAGTTTCACTGTAATAAGAGTCTCAACTAGATGCACATAAGCATCACTTAAAGCATTTACAGGCATACCTATGTCAGTTTGAAAATTGATTATCCTTTTGACCCTATAAACTTATCAGTGAGTAAGACACAAAGTAATTTTAAACCTATATATATGCAGCATTACTATAGAATCATGGTGAGAAAGGGTTTCGCTTTACTATTACGTTTGTTAAGTGTTCAACAATATAGAAATTATATCAACACTTGTGTAAGAATCATGGAGCTAAGGAAAATATTCATATCTTTCATTAATAAAAGCCTTGAAGCAAGGCAGATTGAATACAAAATGGTAACTTGGTTACAAATCATGAAAACCAAAACAGAAGTTTCCAAACAAAACAAAAAGAGAAAAGAAAAAGAGAACTATATTAAATCTACTTCTTTTTTATTACAATTTTTCCATAAGGAGGGGCCTGGGACTGTGGGGACAATAGCCTCCGAGGATCCTTGGCTTATGCCTTTAGGGTCACCTTTGGAAGGAATTGGAAGAGTTGCAAGAACAAGCTCCATCCTAGATGCCTCTTTGTCTTTAGCAGGATCCTAGGGAACAACTGGCGGATTAGTGGCATCAAAGGCCACCACCTTTGTTTCCTCAATCATTTTTTCATTCACCCCAGGCTACTTGGCTATTTTTGGAGGGCTGCCAAAAACTGGGGACCTTGCTGGGGCTACTTTTCTCAAGATCTACCCCTTCGAAAGGGACATCTAGCTTGGCGTTGCTTGAGGAAGAGGCACGGATGGCTGGGGGGTAGTAGAAACTTTCTGCCCTCCTCAACACAAAAGAAACCTCAACCCCAGCTTGGTTGAGGGCTTCATCCCATACTTGGGTACAGTAAAGTCTACATACCCCTGGGACCTCAGTCCTAAGGGCATCCTCAATCTCGGTCACCCCAACATCATATCCATGTTGCTCTACCTCCTCCCGAACTTTCTCTGCCTCCTCCTTGGCTTTCTCGATGTGATCTTTAGCCTTCTAGACCTCCTCCAGCTTCTTCTTCAGAGCAAGTATCTGTTCCTTGGATGTAGCCAATTAGTCTTCGACATTGCAGAGCAGCACCCCCTGGCCTTCTGCTTGCCTCTCAACACTCTACAAGGCAGCAGCAGCGCTTTTTCTCTCTCTCTCTCTCCTCCTCAATCAGCTTGGCCTTAAGGTCTTTGATGCTTTTTTCAACCACTTGGAAGGCCTCCACGGCTGCAATTCGCCTCCCCTCCTCTTCTTTGTACATACAGTGAGAACTACTCACCATCTCCTCGGCCCTAAAAGCTGTTTAAACGGCCTAGGAAGGAAAAGAAGTTAAAAAATAAATAAATAAATAACTGAAAAATTACCATGGCCAAGTCCCTCTTCAGGCCGAGAAAGACCTCATGTTTCCTTATGGATCTAAGGTCAGCCATGTCCATTGGTAGCAGTAGGGTTTTCTCCACAGCATTGGCCATGTACCTAATCGTGCTCCCCTAAAAGTCCCAGATTGAGGCATCACTTGATAGAGGAGCCTCATCCAGTTCCAAGGGTGGGGCCCAGGCTAAGGTTGCAACTTAGTGCTCACCCCTCCTTTCTGCATCATAGGCCGACCCCGTCTGCATGCCCCTAGGTTGCTTGAACCCCCTCTGAAGTTCAACTTCTTGGGAGGAGTGGGTCCTCCCAGGCTCCACAACTTCCTTGCCCTTGTCCTTCCTCTTCCTTTTATGGTTGACAGGGTTGACCCAGGTATGTTAGGCAAGTGGAGGAGTAGAAAGCTGGGTCTTGGCTAGAGGAGTAGGAAGCCAAGTCTGGGCTGCTTTCCCGGATGCTTTTCCCCCAAGCTGGGAATCAAGCAGCTCCTAAAGGGTTGATCTTTGCTTACGCTGGATTCCCATCTCTTCAGGAACAAATGATGTCTCCTCGAGGGTTATCTACTTGAACTGAGGAGTCCGGAGATAGTGGCTAGTCGAAAACAACAAACTCGTCTTTAGAATCAGTCAATTCCACCACTCCTCTATCTTCTTCCTCTTCCTCCTCCTTGACAGTTGGCTGTGATGAAGTGGCCTCCTCGACAGCGTGTTGTAAGGGCGTGGCTACCCTTGGTATTCCCTCTGGGATAGGTGTGGTGGCAAAAGTGCCTTCTAGGATAAGTATGGTGGCAAGAGTGCCTTCTGGTACTGGTCCGATGATGAGGAAGCCTGGAGCGACAACACTAATCCGGTGTAACTGAGGATCCTTCGCTTTAATAATGCACTTAGGCACTTGGAAACTCTTGGATATTGGAGTGTAGTCCAATATCAAGTGGGCTCCCCTAAGTTGGCCGTCAAAGTGGATAAAGACCTCGGCCTTCAAAATCTTGTCCAAACTCTCCTGGTTTACAAGGCTAAAGTTGGGCACAGTAGCATGTGGGTCTACAAAACCATCAAGAAAGACAAAAAGACATCGTTGGCAAAATGTGAGTCAAAGGAAATTTTGGATATAAGCAAAATTTAAAGTACAAGAAAAGGGGATAATTTTGAAATTGTGAATCTAAACCTAGAGCCCCACCTAGTTTCCACTCCCTCGTTGGACAAGGGAGGCCATCGTGCCACTCCCCTGGCAGGATCAAAAAGTCCTTTTTTAAGCCTTTATTGGAGTTGGGAAGGTATTGGATGAGCCTAACCTCAAGGTACCTAGATTTTAGGTAGTACCCCTACTTGGTGAGGTGGTGGAGGTTGTAAATCCAACCTAATAATTTGAATCCATTATAATTTAAAATTACTAAATTTTTCAATCATAAAATACCAAGGAGTGTGATGGAAAAAATACCCAAAGATGTGATGAGCTTGGTAGAGTAGTGACAAGTATGAAGGGAAGCTCACCGGAATAGCCAAGTAGAGTTGTGACAATCTTGAAAGTGTTTGCGCTTGAGACGGAGACTACTAACAAAACCAATAGAAGAAAACTTATCCAACAAGGGTTAAGCTGCATAATTCTTAGGGGACGTTTGGTTCGCCGTGATATTACATTATGTCATAATATTACGTTATTGTAATCTTACATTAATGTAATTTCAATACAAGAATATAACATTACATTGTTTAGGAATGTAATTAAATTAAGATGATGTAATATATTTTATAATTTTAAATTATGGTAGTGTTGGAAAAAATAAAATAAATAAAAAATTTTAATGTCATATCAACGTAATGTGCATCACATTAAGGACACATCACACGAACTAAACGCCCCATTAGAGGTCGATGTTTAGTTGCTTTTGGTACCATACATTCCAAAACAAAACCCAGCAACAAATGGAGTAGCTAGTAAGTAATTCGACAAAAAAGATAAAAAGGAGTTGTAAGAACAAAATGAATGGCCAAATATTGTAAGAGAGTTCCTAGACAAACTTGTTACATTTTTTTTTTTCTTCTTTTCTTTCTATAATACAATATTTAACACATTATCGATATATGCCATCGTAAGTCTCAAATTCTGTTGCGATATAATATTGGTTATATAATAATATGTTAAGGTGTAATGGGTAAGGTAAAATAATATACAAATACATATGCTTTTGACTTTTGACTTTTGAGACTAACGTAGCTGCAATTTTAAACATGTGGTTATGTTTTTGGTACCATACTTTCCAAAACAAAAACAAGCAAGAAATGGAGCCTGTGTTTTGGCTATTTGAAGTAGCAAAGAGATTCTAGACAGAATTTTGTTTTATATTTTTTTTTTTATGTTACATTAAACATCACTTTAACATGTGTTTATGTATGCAATTTTAAACATGATAACTTTTGAGTTTTGACTTCTGAGACTAGAGTTTTTTGTCTTTGGGGATTCTTGGGGGCCACGTGATGTTTATATATGGTCAAACAAACTTTAATATAAATTTTGAAAGTTGGATGAGATATATAAATGACGGTATAAATGAACAATAAAGTTAGGTCGAATTTTTCACTCTAAAAAAAAAAAAGTTAGGTCGAATTTTTGATTTGAGACTTACGGATGGCATTGAAAGTGATGTTAAATGCAACATAAAAAAAAAATATATAAAACTAAATTCTGTCTAGAATCTCTCTGCTACTTCAAATAGCCAAAACACGGGCTCCATTTCTTGCTTGTTTTTGTTTTGGAAAGTATGGCACCAAAAGCAACTAAACATCAACCTCTAACAATTGTGCAGCTTAACCCTTGTTGTTGTTCCTGGATGGGTTTGCGTCTACTTCTTCTGCTGGTTTTCTTAGTATTAGTTGCCTCTGCAAGCTCAAACACTTCCAAGATTGTCACAACTCTACCTGGCTATACCGGTGAGCTTCCCTTCACGCTTGAAACCGGGTAAGTTTTAATTATTGTTATTATTATTATCATCATCATCATGCTAGTTCGGGGAGATTTCTTTCCGGTGGCACAAAATATTTTGAGAAATGAACAGTTGTGCATTATGAATTTATGATACATGTCATGCATTTTAATTTGCTTCTTACTTTTTTTTTTTTTTTTTTTTTTTGTGGGTGTGTGGATAATTTAATTATTGCAATGTGGATAAGGAATTCCATTTGAACCTTTGACGTTTCAATTGGAAACACCGAAAAATGTCACAGTTGAGCTAGAAAGCTTTTAGCTTTTGTTTATTGCCTTTTGATGTGACTGTAGGGGTATATTAACCCACATTTTTTAATGTTTTTTGTTGACTCTTATATTTTGTACTTGCTTCATCACTTTGAACGATCTATTGTACTGTTTTATTGTTATTATCTATATTACTATTTAAGAGACTTCTCCTGTTTGGTATCCTCATTTTTTTTGTTCAAAAATGACCCTACATCCATATGTTTAAGTAGAGACAAAACTAAAGGACAATCCAGTAAAAGTACAACTCTAACTACCACTAAAATATTGCCTAAAAAATAAAGTCACTCTCCTGTTGATTTTTAAATTGCTTTATCCACTTATAAATTAGATTCTCAAAATAAAAATTATATATATAAAATAAAAATAATTTTTTTTCTATAAAAAAAACTTCATCGCATACGCGAAGCACATGTGACCAGGCTAGTTATTATTGTTATTATTAATTTATTATAATCTACTTTACTGTTTCAACAATACAATTTTAGTTCATGTGGTAGTATATGTACAATGATATGTATATGTAATAAGTAGGGGTGTCCAAGTGGCTCGCCCACCCGCTCGCGTTCGACCCACCACCACCTGATCCAACAACTCTGGCAGTCAAACGCGGGTTCCAAACTCTCTAACCTGGCCCCTGCAGGTCGATTGCAAGTTTTCCCTTTCAAAACCTATAAAACCCGACCCCCGTCAGTCGGTTGCGGGTTTTCCCTTTCAAAACACATGAAACCCAACCCGCCCATAAGCTTCAACCTTTCCAGCGATTTATTAAGCATTCCGAACCAAATCTGACAAGATCTCATTAAGATCTGTCGAGATCTGGTCCAAATCCTTTAAGATCCGATGAGATCTCGCTGTTATCCAACAAAATCTAGGCCAGATCTATCGAGATCTGGCCAAATTTTAGCCTAATCTTAATAGATCCAACCAGATATTGGCCAGATCTCAACAGATCTAGCCAAATATCAACGAATCCAGCTAAACATTAGCCCCAGTTGTAAAACTCGAGACCAATGAGACCCAAACCAGAAGAACCGACTAGATCATCAGGTTGGTTTCGGGTTATATTTTTATCCACTCAAATTATTCGGGTTAAGTCTAGGTTGGGCACACCTGGCCCAATTCGTGGACAGTCCTAGTAATAAAGAGTGTGACTATCATTCCTCTTTTCTAATCTAATATAATATATTCCCCTTTGCATGAAAGAAGGTGTGAAAGAAACTATATATATATATTCTTCAAATTTTGTCTAGGACAAAGCTATGTATTGTTAATTGCCAACTTTCTAGACCACAATTTATTTGCCATAACTCTAACGTCGTAGATTATGAGTGATTAATCATCACCTACATATGGATCCATTTTTTTTCTTCACCAATCACACTTTACCACGTCACAATTGTAACAAAAAGTTGTGAAAAATATTGTAATTCTAGACTTTTTCCTCAAAGAAATAAAAATTCATTTTTGTACTTTGCAAATAGGGTCACCATCAATGACTGTTATATAGGAAGGAACCCACAAAATTGTGTGTATTTAATATAATCTCACCCAAAAACTGACACTCTGTTCCTCAAATCAAGAATCCTGACTTTCCCAATGAATTTTATTATTACTCAAAAAAAAATGTTAATAATGTGTAAATAGCAGTAGATACTGATTTATTTTGTTGGATATTGGTCCATGTAGATACATTGGTGTGGGCGATAATGAGACCGCACAAGTATTTTACTATTTTGTTGAGTCCCAAAGGAGCCCTTCAAGGGACCCTCTTATGTTATGGATGAGTGGAGGTCCTGGTTGCTCTGGTCTTGCTGGTATCTTTTTTGAAAGTGGTATGCTTCTCTTACTCATCTTTTCATTCATTTTAGGGATAATAGGTGGAATATATATATATATATATATATATATATGTTATTGAATTGGAATATATATTTTGAATATTAAAATTGTACCGTTGAATTTCTTGAGTTAGTCGTATGTTATATTAGGGTCTCATCCACATCACATGCAAGATAATTAGCTAACAAAGTATTTCCAACTAACTATTTATAAAGGATTCAAGTTTTAAATTTGGTCCTGGTAGGTACATGAATTGTGTCTAATTTACAAATTAAATTTCAACAATCTTCTAAATGTATATCTCACAAATATATAGGTCCTGTAACCTTCAAACTTGGAGACTACAATGGGAGCCTACCAACACTTCAGGATAACCCATTTGCGTGGACACAAGTATGAATTTAATTGCACTAGTTTGATTTTTATGCACATTTCATATCAACTCTATTATAAGAAAATTTTAATCCATCTTATTGAAATGTGATGATGGTTTTTCAGGGCCTCAACATCATATATATGGATGGACCAGTTGGGACTGGATTCTCTTATTCAGAGAGCTTAGATGGCTATATTACAGGCGATTACAAATTTATAGCACAAACTTATGAATTTCTACAAAAGGTGTGTGAGAAAATGGATGATAATAGAATGCACTTAGCTAAGGTGTTTGTTTTTTCAAATTTTATTTGATGAGGTGTTTAAATTTTTCTAAGTTAAATTTCAATTTTTATGCAGTGGTTGAATGAGCACCCTCAGTTTTTGGAAAATCAACTCTACGTTGGTGGTGAATCGTATTCTGGCCTACTTATACCAATACTTGTGCAACAGATAGTGTTAGGTAATATTTGTGGATGAGGAGGATCCAAACTCATCGGAAACTCTTCCTATTAACCTTTGTACAAAGTTTAAATCAAACCGGTTTGGAGTTATCTTTTCTAGCCCATTGCGTGAAACTGTATAAGATTATCCACTCTCTTCAATTGCCACGTAGTAGGTTGGAGAAAGATAACTCCAAATCAGTTTGAAGCTAAACTTTTTCCTTATCCTCTATGTTTTGCTTTTGTTAAATACCCAAGTCGCCATAACTTGGCTCTTCTTAGAATACAATGAAACAATTTAGTGAAATGTCTCAACTTTCAGTAACACTAACATTTACTACTACTTAGTACTTACTGATGAATAAGGAAACATGTTGCATTTTGTATTTTTGCTAACAAAAGAACCATGATATCTACAGGAAGGATTTTATATATATAGAAAAAATTCAAGTACAATTTCTTAGGTACAATTTAGGTCCAATTAAATTCAACTATATAGTGCATTGGTACCCAATAATGCAGCTAAATTGTTTAATTTAATTAGAGGAACTAAGGTACAACTACTTAGAAACTATATTTTAGTTTTGAATTTTTCTAATAGTTGCTACTTGGTTTAAACCTAAATTTTAGTAAGGATCCTCTTTCTTTGAAAAGAATCAATTTTATGGTTGGTTAGGATCATATATTGTAAATATAAAAATGTTTCTAATGCTACATCATTTAAAATTTTAAATAACACAAGATACAAACAAAATAAGCCTAACTTCACCCCTCCCATAAACATGAACCAAAATTCTTTTTCTTTGAAAAGAAACACTTATAACAAGCTAAATTCTCTCTCTAAAATTGGCAGTTCGATTTTGTTGTTGTAGGTAATGAAGCTGGAATTGTGCCAATGATTAATCTCAAGGTATGTAATCCAACTATATTTTATCAATAAAATAGAAAATGGCTTTAGAATATTGTTTCCAATAGAATAACTTTCTATTGTTTTTTCAAAAATATTTAAAGCATTGTATTTTGAATATCAAGTTTTGGTTGATTGAATATTATTAAATTGTCATCAGGGGTATGTGCTTCAGAACCCAGCGACAGATTCATTCATTGACGCAAATACAAGAATCCCTTATGCTCATCGTCTGTCTCTCATATCAGATCAACTCTATGAGGTAATTTGATGTTTAACAAGTTTCTTCTTCTTCCAAATAGAGGTAGAAAAGAAAATTCTATATGAGTTATTTATATGTAAAGCATTTTTTTTTTTCCAATAAGTCAATAACTTTAAACACTGTCTGATTCTAGCAGCCTTCTATATCCACTCTTATGTAAGCCAGTACCAGCATGAGTATTATTTTAAGTCGTTTTTCATTATTGTCTTTTTGATAATGCTTCCTTAGCTCGTTTTTTTTTTTTTTTTTTTTTCTCACTAATTATGAATCTCTTCTATTCAATGCAATTACATGCTAAACTCTTATTTTTCATGCTTTTAGTCAGCCAAAATAAGCTGCAACGGCAATTATGTTGATATAGATGCTAGCAATTATCAATGCTCATCAGATGTTGATGCTATGGATGAGGTTAGAGGATCAAAATATTATTTAGACTTATTTCATCATCAAATTTTAATATGCACTGAGGATTGGTGGACACTTGAATTTGCAGCTGACAAGTGATATCAATCAGTTAAACATTTTGGAACCATCTTGTAGTGATGGAATCCCAGAACCAAACGAAGACGCAGAGTCAGTTCGAAGATCTCTCTCAGAAAAGTCTAGTAATGCACATTGGTGTCGTGTAAAGCCCCTTCTCTTCTCTCAAACAAATTGTGGTTTTTTTTTTTTTTTTGTATGTGTTATTATATCAACAACTAAGATATTGGTTTAATTTCATTCAGAGCTATAATCATATGCTCTGCTCCGTCTGGGCGAATAATAAAGGTGTTCAAAAAGCTCTTGGAGTTCGACCAGTATGTATAATCTATTCATATATCATAATAACCAGTCCAAAGATAGAATTATTATAACATTTTTGTGATGCTAAACAGGGGACCAAAACCGTTTGGCAATACTGTAATACCTCCTTAGCTTACACCGAGGAGGTCACCAGTGTTGTTGGCTATCATCAAAATCTCACCAAGGCTGACCTACGAGCTTTGATATACAGGTAAAATCTAACAGGATACTTTTGCACTTCTATTTCAGTTATTCATGGTGGTGACATGCCAGGTTTCTTACCCAAATTCCTCAATAAGTGCAAAAACCTTTTCAACAATATTCAAAGTTGTTATTAAGCACATTTAATTGTCTCTGTCATTTTCCATCTTGGGCTATAGTCACAAAAATTTCATGAACATGAAAATTCTCAAAATGTTTTTGGTCTAAACCTCTTATTTCATTCATCAAGTAAGGTGTTTCTTTACAAATAATTAGTGACTACACTCACACCAAGGACCTTCTTTTTCCCCAGTTCCCCCACATTTTTGCCACCATAGCATCAAGGTATTGGAATGCATAAACGTGCCTTTTTCTTAATCAATTATTGAAATATGTTTAGATAGGTAATGCCTAAATTTTGGCAACAAAACTTCAACACCTTGTTATTTTTATTTATTTTCTTTTATTGAAATTGTGGCTTACTTTTACTTCTGCTGTCGAAATTTGACTTGGTGCAGTGAATATCAGTTAGCAAAACTAATATGTCTTAAGTTAGCAATAGTACTAAGTAATATACCAGGATTAATGCATCTGATTTCAACAAACTCTGGAGGTAAGAGTACTTGAGTAAGAGTAATAATAGAATGGGTGACTAATACATTCTTTTTAATCCAACAGTGGTGACCACGACATGTCAGTTCCACACATTGGCACACAAGAATGGATAAATTCTCTCAATTTAAGTACAGACGAAAGCTGGAGAGTATGGTCTGTCAATGGTCAAACTGTAGGGTGGGTTTCAAAGTTTGCAAATCTCTTAACAATTCCCCCCCCCCCCCCCCCCCCCCCGGCCCCTTTTTTTTCTAATCTTCTAATCAGGAGCCTGAACTATGTTCTCTCTCACACGAACTTGCAGGTACACAAAGAAGTTGATTGGTGATACTTTCACTTTGAACTTCGCGACTGTAAAGGCAAGAAATATCCTTCACTAAATTGAACTCTAAATAATGTCTACAAGTAGAAATCTAAGCAAACTTTCATATATTCTTTTTCCTTGTACAGGGAGCAGGCCACATTGCTGCTGAATACAGGGTCAAGGAGTGTGCTGCCATGATAGATAGGTGGATGGCTTATTTCCCTATTTAAGTGTGACTGGTTGAAATTTTTTATCTAACATTGTGAAAGCATGTCTGCTCACAATGAAACTTTCAAAAGTTAGTGCAGGATAAAGAGAAAAGTCTCTGTCACAAATGTATTACTCCTCTCTCTCTCTCATAAGAACATAGTCATGAAAAACCCTTTTGAGTTTCATGCAATAATATGGATCCAATTTAGGACTAAAACAGCAATCCAGGACACAATGATGTCTTTCTTGACCCCTTAATGCCTAATATAAGAATATAATGACTACATGCCTATTATGATTACTAATTAAGTGCAATGATAATATTTTAAGAATAATGCTAGAGATACAAACTACTTTACAAAAATATTAAGTCAAAAGATGGTAGTGCAGTAAAAGGGAAGCTTATCTGCTCCAAGATCAAAATAGTTTTAGTGGGATATTGTCTGGTTGAAATGAACAAGAATGTTATTCAACAAAGTTGGGGACCATCTTCATAGTTGTGCTCATGTAATCTTTACAGCAAACTATTCTTAACTTTTGTCCTAAAAAATAATGGCAAAGCAGGAAGATCAAGCCCTAAAAAACTAATGGCAAACTATTCTTAATATTATAGGACTATTATAAATTTTTTAAATTTCTACTTGGTAAACCATTTTAAGAAATTTTTTATGAAAAAGTGAAAAAATGATTAACTTTTTTGACCCTTTTTTTTAATTTCCCATAAAACGTTTCATAAAATGAATGATTAATGTTGTATAAAAAAAATAGACTAATTTTTTTTAGCTAATGTGACATATTTTTAATGTTAATTAAAAAACTTTAATATTATTTTATAAGTCATGGAAACTTCGAATGTGCCATTAGTATACACCGTTTGCTATGCAAGCATTTCCTATTAGTGACTTTACAATAGAAACCAAATTGACTGCTACCAAAATGTATGAACTAAATTGAATGTGACCTCAAAATATAAAAATCAAAATGGTTTTTTTTTTTTTTTAATGACCAATTAACAACTTTGTCATAGTCCCGATGGCAAAATAACAACCCCACGGAATGATTAAGTAATTAGGATCCTATTTGAGAGCATAAACTAGTTCTAATAGGCTGTTCACACTAAGACACCATATGCGAGACAGGATTTCGCACGAAAAGAATGGGCTCTGCTACTACCTAAACTAATAGGACTTTCAAAAGTACAAATCAACCAAGAACAAAGGAACAAGACAACAAATAATAGTATTATTGGTATCACAAGAAGTCACAAATATCAAAATACAAGACCTCAAAAGTTCAAAACCAAGATTAAATTACAATTCTCCTAAGTTAAAGTACTCCTAAGCTAAGTTAAGTTACAAGACTACTCCTAAATAATTCATGTGAGGCGAAACACACTTATAAACATGAAGTTATCATTTCGTTGATCAGGTATGAAATTTGGTTTGTTAGATTATGTGTGTTTGTAAAAGAGTGACTGATTCCTATTTCTACTTCATCATTGGCAGTTATTTCATCATCTTACAACTTGAAACAAATATCTGCTCTAATAAAATGACTGCTCACATGTTCATGTGACATGCTCAGATAACTGCTCACACACTTGCCTATCCCTTTAAGTTCTCAGAAAACTGTTTGTATGCTCATGTGCTCTTCACGTGTTTGAATACTTGAATAACTTCTCGCGCGCTTGCCATCTCGAAACTAACTCTGCAATCTCTCACACTTTATAACTGATAAAGAATTAATTACTCAATACCATGATGCCACTTGTAAAGCTTCATTTTATTGGTACTTACCCAATAGTTTATTCTTATATAACAAATATATATATATATATATATATATATATATATATATATATATATAAATATTTAGTAGTATTATTTTATGTAATTAAAAATATTACTAATATGCTAAATAAATAAATATTTTTTATATTAATTATTTTAAGTGGTGCATTAATTAATTAAGCCTCCGTTTGGATAGAAATGAAAAATTAAAATTATGTTACTATTTAGCTTATTTTGTCTACTATTCATGGGCCCTATTGCACTTTTAGTACTATTTATAGGTCCTACTGTATTATTTCAACTAACGTTTACCTTTATTTACAGTACTTTCAGTAATAAGTTTTCAGTTTCAGCAAAATAAGCGGTATCCAAACAAACCCTAAAGGTCCATTTGGATACAATTTATTTTGCTGAAAACTAAAAACTGAAAATTGAAAACTGAAAACATTGTAGCAAAATAATTTTTAAATGTGTGAATAGTTCCGTGGGATCCATTTTTAATATTTTTTTCTGAATAAAGTGGTTATGGGTCCCATAAATAATGTGTGAACAGTGCATGAATAGTTTGTGAATAGTAATTTTGTCTCCCACACAGTGTAATAACGTGCATGAACAGTAATGGTTACTGTTCATAAGCACTAATAAAAAAAATTTAAAAAAATAAAAAGGAGAAAACACAAAACGTGCAAACGCACAAACACAAACGCAGATCCAAACACTCACTAAGTGTAATGAAATTTTGATGTTAGTTTTATAAGATTTATATAAGAAACAATTGATTAGAAATTTGGTGTTCAAGCTAAAATATTCTTTTTTATGTAATGGTGAAAACAAAGACCAACAAAAGAAAAATAAATAAATTTAACAACACACTATCAAGAATGTAAAAATAATTATTGAAGGATATTTTTATATTTATTTCTATTGTCAAAATGATATTTGCATTTTTTTAATAGGCATGAAACAAGTCAATCTATATCAATTACAATATCATGCAATTTTCAAAATTTAAACACATATAATATGATCAAATTATTACACTAATTTTGTTGTCTTTCTATTTTGTCTATAAAGTAGAATACTAAATACTATAATTTTTTACAAGAAAAATTATTAAAATATTGGAGGAAACTAACTAACAAAATGCACCGTATGTTTGACAAGCCATTAGTAGCAAATTTGAGAGCTATAAATATTGCTTTTGATCCTTTGAAGTCTATTCATTATAAGGTTATTTTTGTTCATCAAATACCTTCGTCATAATCGAACCAACTAATCAAGATTGATATATACTCATAAGAAACCCAATCTTGGAAGTCCATCAATGAAGTTATTATCTTGCCTCATGATGTAGGATTCAACAATAAAGGGGTTTATTGGAATGGTGCAATTTATTGGTACGATCGCTCTAGGGTTGCAGTTTTGTACTTTGATTTAGATTAAGAGTGTGTGAATAGAATGCCAACACCTCACTATATTTCAAATGGTTCACAAAAGTTGTATTTAGAGTATTTTGGAGAATCTAGTGAACGTTTGCATATCATTACATCATGCAATCCTATAAGTATTCAATTTACTATCTACGAGATGCAAAGAGACAAATCTGATTGGGGCAGACAAATCCGATTGGTTTGTGAAATACCATGGTAATCTCGATTTTATGACATTTATATTCCCGAAGATAGTATTTACTCAGAATATTAGATATTATATGTACCGTCCCTTGTGCTTAGTTGAAGGAGAAAAACAAGAAGAAAATCTTGTACTAGCAAAACTAGGGAAAGTGATTTCTTATAAAATTTCTTAGGAAGGGAATGATTTATTTATAAGACTGTTAATTGTAATTTCTAATTAGTAATAATGTTTCATATTGATTCTGAAATCTATTCTTTTTATATGTGTTAAAAAAAGGAAACTTAGCACTAAGTTTATGGCACACTAGTTTGAACTTCTCAATTTTATAGGAAGGGCTACAAGTTATTTTGAGTTGTTTTACCCATGTCAGCTGATGCATCTGTCATTGTTTCAACTTTAAGTGTATGTTTGGTTCAAAATTAAAAAGTCAGCTTATTTTACTATTCGGTTTATTTTTACTACTATTCATGGATTCTACTGTACTTTTTGATACTATTCATGAGTCTCATTGTACTATTTCAACTAACTTTTACTTTTATCTACAGTACTTTCAGCAAAAATATTTCAGTTTCAGCAAAATAAGTAGATCCTAAACAGACTCTCTAAGTGAACATATGATATCCTCGGCTCCAAATTCATAACTTCAATTATGCTCTTTCAGTTGATTTATTCATAAACCTATGAAATGCGGGCTATGAAAGCTTTCTCTTTTTCTTTTTAGAATGATGTTCGTCCTATCAAGTTTTAGATCCTTCCCAGGGATGTAATCAGCATGTGTTGTGTGCGTGTATTTGAAGGTTTGATAAAGACCAAAAATATTTCTTAAGTGTTATTGAATTGAGATTGAAATGCAGTCTGCTTTTCATGAGAACACTGGCAAGTAGGGAATCTGGATTAGGGATTAGACCACTGAAGAAGAATATCTTCTAATGTAATGCTTAAACTCAAATCATTTTAACACCTTGTTGAGGTGACAAGATATTATTGATTTTAAATACACATCAAGAAATCATTGGTAGATATGTCAGTTTTTTCTACAAATGGAGAGAGAGAGAGAGAGAGAGGATTAGAAGTAGAAATAAGAGCATTCATAATTGTGATGCTAAAAAATTTAGTCTACTTTTCCATCTTCCCACCATATTTTATCCACCCACTTCTCTATCCTTCTAACCAAACGGACCCTTATATATTTTTTCTTTATTCTTTAATGAAAAAAAAAACAAACAAACATTTTTTAATGAGGAAAAAGTCACAACTGAATAAACAATAAATTTTTTTATCCCTTTGGAGCTATAGTAAACTTGCAAAGATAGCAATTTACTAATAAATTTTATAGATTTGGGTGCTAAAATAATATTTTAGCTATTTTAGCACTACCAATTTGAATGCAAGAATTAATCTCTTGTGTGATGGACCCATGGCCCATGAGCCAAGGGATATCTCTTGTGCTCGTTCCATAAAGTGAGTCTATCACAATAGATAGATCCCACACTTGGTCCCTGGGGTAGAGGGGTATCTATGTCTGCTCCATGGAACAGACCTTTCACACAATATATAGGTTCCACAAGTGCATAGGATTCACTGTTTACGAGAACTTGGAACCAAGGAAGACCGAGCATGTTTGTGGAGTAGGAAAGACTCTGTTGATGGAGAGGACCAGCTTACAAGGATCCATTCATTGTCAAAAACTAGATTCTAGCATCCATATTTGGCCACGTAGAATAGCCACAAATAAAAGTAAAGCCTCTTGAGTCCTATGGAGTGACCACGAAATTATTAGGTACAAGTACAACAGGTATTTAAGCTAATCACCGATGGGAACCAGGCATGAAGAAATTAAGCAGGCGAAAGAGGGTTTTGTCCACACTAGTAGCTTGATTTGACATAAGAAAAATATATGCTCCACTGATTCTGGACTAAAAGAACAAAAAGGACAAGGGACCACCTCTGCAAACCATAAACTTGCTATTCAACATCATCGTTTGTGTATTTTAACAAAACCATACTTCAAATCAAAAAAATGAAAACAAAATAGAGAATGAAAATCAATAAACAAAAAACAACACTGGAATCCATAAATTCAAATTACAGGGTAAATAACCAAGGAAAAAAAAAACCGTAAAGTTAACTAAATATTTCTAACCAATCCTTGTTTCATTTACCAAAGGAAATCATAATGTGAAACACACCCCAACACACATAAAATAACATTTAGAAAAGAAATACAATTAAAAGAGAAAAGAAAAGAAAAGACCTTAGATCTCTATCTCAAAACACATCATCCAAGGTTCACAGATTACAGAGAAATGAGACAAAACCACCAAAAAGGAATATGCTAAAAGCAAGGCCCTCAGATCTCATAGCTTAAAACAGATCATCTCCAATTAATGCCACTGGCTTCACCATAGGCCATTTCACACCACCAAATAGTCAACACAAACACACACACAAAAGACCATTTGGTGGCGCAAAAAGTGCAACCATGGATGAAAACAATGCAATCGTTCAATACTTCTGAGTTGTACATCATCGGCCGAAATGGATGGTGGGTGATATCATACTTGATGATAAACCTACAGCACCATATTCAAAGCTACTTCACAAACCTAAGATCAACTGAAAGTACTCAGGGAGTAGGCGAATAGCAGCTATGCAAACATACAAATTGTAACCATAACTTTTACTACATACTTAGAAATCATAATCTGAGATTTTAAATAAAACAAGTGTAAGGGAATAAAATAAAGTAAGACTGAAAGGTATCCAGATAATATATAACACTTCAGGAACCAAAACTCGTAAAAGAAAATGCTTCAAGGGAAAAAAATTAACTAAGCTTCAGCCCTCAGATCTCATAGCTATAATGATTCACCAACGGTGAAACTTATGATTCTCTTTAAAAGCCATTCAACATCTTTTACGGCAATAAGAATACCAACCACTACCACCTCTACCAAAACCAATAAACAAATAATAATAATAATAATAATAATAATAACAATAAAGAAGAAGAAGCAGTAGCAGTAGCAGTAGCAGTAGCAGCAGCAGCGGCAGCATATTGATGATGGTGAGTGTGGCAGTAGAGATGGAGGCTAAAAACGAGAAAACAAAAGCACCGCTCAACATAACTATTTTTCATCATAGGGCAGATGTAAATACTGTAAAGCTCAAAGTCTTCAATCATACAGAAGGCATAATGTAGACAAAGCAGCATCATTTTTAAAAATAAAAAATAAAAAATCTCTCCACAATTTAAGTCCGTTAGTCAAAGACAGGAGATCATCTATATCCCAAATACCATCAATCAAAACATGATACAGCAATTGTTTCAGGTAGATCCAGATATAGAGCTTACTAGATCTAATTCCATCTAAAGAAGCAATATATCTCTCACAGCCCAGTGCATAAACCATTCAGCACATAATTAATTCTTAACATCTACTGCAAACTACAGCAATATAGAATATTTCAACTTCAGAAAAAATATTCAGTCACATATGTAATAAATAAAAGCTATATAATATACAATCAAAGAGGCAATTGAGACCATAACCTTGCCAAAGACCCTAATCAGTGCTTTTGGATCTGAAACATCCATCCAACTGCACATGCATGGGTAAAATTGAGTAATCAAGACAACTGCTTCCTTTTGGAACAAGAATTTATGCAACAAAAAAGGCTACAATTTAACAGTTTCTGACATTAGACCAAGTCTAGATACGGTTGACCCACATAGACATGTATGCTCTGAAAGCCCACAGATCTCATAGCTCTGAAAAAATCATCAACAGCATGCAAATGGCAATCATCAAAAGACTCTGCACACCACCAAGGATACATAAATACACACACACACACACAACTACATAATGGAGAAGACAGTGGTGGTGCGCAAAGGCTAGCGATAATTGAAACCATGCAACCAATCAATATAGTTCAGATGTCCATCATAGGGCATGATAGGAATGTAGTATGCCAAAAACCAAAGTGCAAGTCAGCAAATCAATAATTGTAAAATCCACTTAAGAGATAACCATGATCAATAAAAACCAAAATAATGAAAGAGATTGCAGATGAGCTTTCCATTTACAATCTTGAAAGTAAATGACGCAAATACACAAGGAACAAGCATAATGGAAATCAAAGACTTTCCTTGTAAGAAAGTTTAAATCCAAAAATAGCCACTTATTTTACCTAAGAAATATCTGGCGTATCTCCATCTGGCTGACACCCCTAGAATATAGCACCTGAAAACTTCTGTCATCCATTGTTTAATTCAGGCACAATAGAGTAATGAAAGCCAGACTAGGCATGCTGTGAACAATCGGCTTACTCAATTGTTAATGCTAAACACGCAGGCTAAGAACTTTAAAAAGACAAAAATACACCAATTTAAAGGAGGAAAAAGGTTGGTTACGGGGGAAGGAGCTGCTGCAGCCCTCAGATCATGTAATCAAGAACAGTGAAGCTTATGATTTTCATTAAGAGCCCTCCCACATTTTGAAACAAGAAAAACAACAACAATCATCATCATCATCATCATCATCACCACCACCACCACCACCACAACCAGCAGCCAACAGCCAGCAGCAACTAGTAGTCTAGAACACATGCTGGTGGGCTCACTGGATGTGTCAATGGGGGTTCAAAATGAAAATCAAAATAACTGTCATGATGAAATTTAAATTCATCATTGGGCAGATGAAAAAGGCTTCGATTCTCTTTCAAAGCAATTTAGGGTTAAAGAAATCAAATAAGTGAAGGAAATAAAAAAGTAGTCTAGAAATATCTAGCACACTAGTAGAAATAGAAAAGGAATCAGGAATTACCAACTATAACCATAGCCAAGCAAGGGCCACATGCATTTTAGAAAAGGAACCAAAATGCATAAGATTAATGTTGATCTTAAGGCAGGTGTGACCAAAATTTATAGTCAAAATTATTTGTTTACTATTATAACATTCCACAGTTTAAAAGAAACAACAATAAGCAAGCAAATATGAAATAATTTCACTATTTAAAAAATATATATTATGACCCAACATTAGATAGAATAATACAAAGAACAAGAAATCTTGCAAATTTTACAATGTGCTCAACTATATATACATATAAAAAATTATGTAGTATCAGGAGCAGCTTTCTAGGCTGCATTTCCATCAATAATGCAGTGATAACTGCTCAGAGCCCAGTGCATTTATCATCATTCACAACAACAAAAACCCAAATCAAAACACGTAATATAATATAAGAAATGCATGTAAAGGAAAATAAAGAAAAGTCCTCAGATCTCATAGCTTTGAAATGATCATCCACAGTTTTTTAAGGCAATGGGCATTCATCAAAAACCTTTACAAACCACCACCAAAGAAAAACAACATTGTGTGTATATGTATGTATTTATGTATGTATGTTAAAAGAAGAGTAGATGGTGGTTGTGGTGGTAGTCAAAGTGGTGGAGAGTAAACGGCTGATAATGAATTAAAAACCATGCCAAACTGCTCAATTAAATTTTGATTTGTACATCATTGGGCAAAATTAAGGACTATTCGACCAAACAATAATTAAAACAAAAATAGACACAGAGGAAAGCAAGGTGAAAACTGAAGAGAGAAGCTAAAATTAGGGTTCCATGTGTGGACAGTCAAGATGGTCCCTAGAATTTATAGTGGACAACTTTACCCAAAAAGAAACCTACCTTTCTGAAATTTTGTTTGAAGATTTAGGTGTTCCTTGGTCTCTAACAAAATAAGAAGATCATCTATATCCCAAATACCAACAATCAAAACATGATACAGAAATTGTTTCAGGTAGTTCAGATATAGAGCTTTCTAGGTCTAACTCCATCTAAAGAAGCAATATACCTCTCAGAGCCCAGTGCATAAACCATTCAGCACATAATTAAATCTTAACATCTAATGAAAACTACAGTAACATACAATATTTTCACCTTCAGCCAAAATATTCAGTCACATATGTAATAAATAAAAGCAATATATTATACAGTAAAAGAGGCAATTGATACCATAAGTCCATAACCTTGCCAAAGGCCCTAATCAGTGCTTTTGGATCTGAAACATCCCATGGGTCAAATTGAGTAATCAAGACAATTGTTTCCTTTTGGAACAAGAATTTATGTGACAAAAAAGGGATACAACTTAACAGCGTCTGACATTAGACCAGGTCTAGATACAGTTGACCTTCATAAAAATGTAAGCTCCATGAAAGAGATCAGATCTCATAGCTCTGAAAAAATCACCTATGGAATGCAAATGCCAATCATCAAAAGACTCCGCACACCACCAAGGATACACACACAACTACATAACAGAGAAGACAGGGTGGTGGTGCGTAAAGGCTAGTGATAAATTGAAACCATGCAACTGATCAACATAGTTCAGAAGTCCATCATAGTGCAGGATAGAAATGTAGCATGCCAAAAACCAAAGTGCAAGTCAGCAAATCAACAAGTGTAAAATCCACTTAAGAAATAACCATGATCAACAAAAACCAAAACAATGAAAGAGATGAAAGATGAGCTTTCCATTAACAATCTTGATTCTCGAAAGTAAATGATGCAAATAATCAAGGAAAAAGCATAATGGAAAACAAAGACTAACCTTGTAAGAATGTTTTACACCAAAAAATAGTCACTTCTTTTACTTAAGAAATATCTAGCATATCTCTGTCTGGATGACACCCCCAGAATATAGCACCCAAAAACTTCTGTTATCCATTGTTTAATTCAGGCACAATAGAGTAATGAGAGTCAGACTAGGCAGTTTGTGAACAAACAGCTTACTCAATTGTTAAAGTCTGGCAAATAATATTTCCCAAGTTTATAGAATACATAATTATATGACAGCCAGAGACAAATTTCACATGGAGACTTATTAAAGAATCTTGACTAAAACTTTTGAGTTAGAAAACCCATTGAACAAAGATAAGCTTAACATAGAACCTTGTCAAAATAAAAACCCATTGAACAAAGATAATATGACCATGCCTAAGACTCCAATTAACCATCAGAGACCTCTATGCAAAACACAAGTTTAAATTTTTAATGCTAAATGGAGGGATAAGAAATTAATAAAGACAAAAATACACCAATTTTAACAAGGAAACAGTTGGTTATGGGGGAAGAAGCTGCTGCAGCCCTCAGATCATGTATTCATGAACAGTGAAGCTTATGATTTCCATTAAAAGCCTTCCCACATTGACATTATAAAACAAAAACAACAACAACAACAACAACAATAAACACCACCACCACCACCACCACCTCAACCACAACCAGCAGCCAACAGCCAACAGCCAACAGCGACTAGTAGCCTAGAACACATGCTGGTGGGCTCGCTGGATGCGTCAATAGGGGTTCAAAATGAAAATCAAAATAACTGTCACTGCAACTTGAATTCATCATTGGGCAGATGAAAACAGCTTCAATGCTCTTTCAATGTAATTAAGGGTTAAACAAATCAAATAAGCGACCTCATCAACTGAAGAATACTAGGAGAGAAAAAAGGAAAGTGTAAAAATATCTAGCAAACTAGTAGAAATTGAAAAGGAATAAGGAATTACCCACTATAACCATAACCAAGCAAAGGCCACATGCATTTTAGAAAAGGAACCAAAATGCCTAAAATTAATGTCAATCTTAAAGACAGGTGTGTGACTGTGACCAAAGTTTATTCTCAAAATTCTCTGTTTACCATAAAAACATGCCACAGTTTAAAAGAAACAACAATTAAAGGTGTTAGAAACTTATAACTTAGCATTGATTGAGTCAAATAGTGTACTTCTAATCACCATCTAGCAGTTCAAGAATTCAAACATTAGATTTCTAACAAAACAGGATATGGGTACAATTGAGATAAATCCCCCATATCTCATAGTCATAGCTATAGCCATATCTCATAATAATGATGATGACAACAGAGAAAACATAGTAAAGCCTGATGAAGAAAATCAATTGGGTTTTTTAATCATTGGACAAATACAGATAGAGATAAATTACTTAAGTACATGTGGGTATTTCAAAGCACTAAATTATGGAGTATCGGTATCAGAAACAGCTTTCTAGGATGCATTTCCATCAATAAATAAAAACCCATATACAAGAAATGCATGTAAATGAAAATAAAGAAAAAGAAGCCCTCAGATCTCATAGCTTTGAATGATCATCCACGGTTGTTTTTTTTTAAGGCAATGGGCATTCATCAAAAGCCTTTACAAACCACCACCATAGAAAATAAAATGTGTGTGTATATATATATGATAAAAGAAGAGTAGAATGTGGCTGCGGTGGTAGTGAAAAGTGGTGTTGAGTAAAGGGCTGATAATGAATTAAAAAACCATGCCAAACCGCTCAATAAAATTTTGGTGTACATCATTGGGCCAAAAAATTAAGGACTATTCTACCAAACAATAATTAAAACACACAGAGACAAAGAGGAAATGAAAGCAAGGTGAAGACTGAAGAGAGAAGCTAAAGTTAGGGTTCCATCTGTGGACTTTGAAGATGGTTCCTGGATTTTATAGAGTGGGTAATTTACCAAAAAATACCCTTGCATTCCCGAGTAGGCTTTGTTTGAGGTGGAAATGGGTAAATACCCATAAAAATCAAACTATTCAGTTAGTTGGCCCGGTTTTGAAACAATATGCATTAGTAGCAACTCGAGCCTCAGAGGCTCGATTTCCAGGCCCAAAATCGAGCCTATAAGGCTCGGTTTCTGCCTGTCTAGTGGCCGAATTCCACGTGGCTTGTCCACGTGGAACTCGAGTTTCTGAGACTCGAGTTCCACGTGGACAAGCCACGTGGAATCTGGCCACGTGGATCTCGAGTTTTTGAGACTCAGTTTACTAAAAGTGAAACCGAGTCTCAGAAACTCGAGTTTTAAAGTTCTGTCACCAGTCATGTCTGGTTGGATGTGTGCCTGTGTGCCTGTGTGGTCATATCATAGATGACTGTGTGCCTGTGTGGATGAGTCAGAAGGTATATGACCACAGCTAGCATTGAACATATTTGTATCAGACGTGGTGAATCAATTCAGAGAATATATTCTAATAGCACAAGCAACAAAAACTTGTTTCAAGCCTTGTGAACCTATTTTGTCTGTTTAGGGACGTAGTCAATGAATATTACACTAACAAAAAAAAAACTCTCACACTACTCTCAGTTGCAGAAAAAAAACTCTCACACTACTCTCAGTTGCAGAAAAAAAACCTCAACAACTCTCACACCCACACCTTTAGCAACTTCAATCACAGAACCTCAACAACTCTCACACCTTCAGCAACTTCAATCACTAATCAACTCTCACAGAAACTCATAAACTCTCATACGTATTTAGCAGCAAAACATTGCTCCTCTGACTCTCATACAATATTAGCAGTACATTTGCACATCATCATGTCAGGTAAGGGTCTCCTCACTCTCTAATTAGTTGTTTAGTGTATATAACTGCTTTAAAAAGTGTTGGTTGCATTGAACTTGTCATGCCATTTCCTAATAAAATATTTGTTTGTATTAGGCAAATATATTTGTTTCCTGATAAGATATTTGTTTGTATTAAAATATGTATATTTGTTTCCTTATAAAAAATATGTATATATATATTTACATTTATATCTATATTTATATTTATACAACTATATAATTAAATATTTATATATACATATTTTTATTTATATATTTATACAACTATATAATTAAATAATTAAATAATTAAATATTTATATAAATATATTTATATTTATATATTTATACAACTATATATATAAATACTTATATAAATATATTTATATAAATATTTAATTATTTAATTGTATAGTTGTGTAACTAGGCTAAATATAAATATACTTATATAATAGTTATATAGTTATATTTATATTTATATTTATATTTATATATTTATACAACTATATATATAAATACTTATATAAATATATTTATATAAATATTTAATTATTTAATTGTATAGTTGTGTAAATAGGCTAAATATAAATATACTTATATAATAGTTATATAGTTATATTTATATTTATATATTTATACAACTATATATATAAATACTTATATAAATATATTTATATAAATATTTAATTATTTAATTGTATAGTTGTGTAAATAGGCTAAATATAAATATACTTATATAATAGTTATATAGTTATATTTATATTTATATTTATATTTATATATTTATACAACTATATATATAAATACTTATATAAATATATTTATATAAATATTTCATTATTTAATTATATAGTTGTATAAATAGGTTAAATATAAATATACTTATATAATAGTTATATAGTTATATAATGGTTTATATAAATATACTTATATAAATATACTCATTCCGTTGCACATCCTCACGAGTTTTGTTGTTTGGTTTGGTTTGATTTGATTTTTTTATTTATATTTTTGTTAGAGCTGATTTTAGATTTTGTAATGGGGGTGAATTTTGTCTGTAGTTTTTTGATTGTTTTTGTACGAAATTATAATGACTGAGTGTGTTTGTATGTGATATGGGGTGAGTATATGCAATTGTTACACTTTTAGAAGTTGTGATTCTTGTATTATAAGTAGATATAATTCTCTTTGAAATTGATGTTAAATGAAAGAGATCAAATATGTCACTAACATAAATTTACTTGGCTCTCTAATAGGTTCACAATCTTTAAAGAATATTGATATCAATGTATACTTCGGTGGACCCCTTGACAATCCTGAAGGAATTGACGGATTCCCATTTACAGGGGAGGGTATCGAATGTTACTACATGATGTTACGTCGTAAGTTGAAGACGTTGACTGATTTGAAGAGAAAAATAATGGACGAATTGAAATTGAACCCTTCTTGGTATGATATCAAGATTATTTATCGTTACCCACACGAAGTCCTTCATGAACGGATAAATTACAGATATATGGCGATTAAAGAAGATAAACATGTAAAGATGATGTTTAATAGGATCCAAAAAATGCCCCAAGTAAATGCTGCTGAGTTGTATGTAAGTTTGGAGGCGAGTGTAGACAACACTACTGAGGTGGTGCAACAAACAACTACGGCTGTGCAACAAACAACTACGGCTTTACAATTTACAGCCCTAGATGATGGATGCAGTACAATGGGAGGGTATGCAATGGGAGGGTATGCATCACAGGAAGGGTATGCAATGGGAAGGTATGCATCACAGGAAGGGTATGCAATGGGAGGGTATGCAATGGGAGGGTATGCAATGGGAGGGTATACACTCCCATCTCAAGATTATGTTGCGAATATTGGTGAAACCCTCTATTCTCAAGAGACACATTTAGAGGAGGAAGGGGAAGATCCTCTCGAAGACGAAGATCATGCTGCGAATGATGGTGAAAATATTGATGATATGGATCAATACGAAGAGAGGATTGAGCAAGGCGACTTTGAGAATGATGTGGATGAGCATGAAGTCGTTCCTAATTTTGCTCAGGACAATAGGGAGTACCATGATGAAGGTGATGCAGATGATGATGATATTGGTGTCCAGCATGATATAGATACGACTACTGGCTACAGACCTCCTGCGGACTCATTCTATGAAAATACTTGGGAAGATATGGTTGATCCTTCACGTCTTCAGATACCATTTCTTTGTACGTGGGAAGATGGGATGCATTTTTGTAAAGGGTTGACTTTTGCAAATAAAGATGCGGTGAAGCGTGCGTTGATAATATACGCAGCAAAGGATAATAGGAATTTCTCCATCCAAAGGTCGACCACAACTCAATTGTGCGCTGCATGCGTTGACGATAACTGCAAGTGGTATGTTGGGGCATACAAGAAGCCTAAATTCAATGATCTGTGGATGGTCACGTCTTATGTGGGTCCACACACTTGTATACCCTTTGGGCTGCATAGAGACGGTAAAATGATGGATTCTAATTTTGTAGCATCAGAAATTGTGGGAAGATTGCGACAAAAGCACACTGCTTCCATTGATGAGCTTTGGGCGATCATACGTACTAAGTATGATCATGAGCTTTCTTACTATAAAGTATGGCATGCAAAACAAAAGGCAATTGCTAAGATTTTTGGGGATTGGGAGGAGTCTTACCAACGGTTGCGAAAGTTGTTGTTGGCATACTTAGATCAGGATTCGGGTACCCAGTACAGCTATCACACCATACCTAGGCCATTAGAAGGTACTACGTTACTGCGCTATGTATATTGGGCATTCGCTCCATGCATTGCTGCATTCCAGTATTGTAGGCCAGTGATCAGTATTGATGGAACTCATTTATATGGTAAATACAAAGGGGTATTGATGGTTGCAATGGCAACCGATGCTAACCAAAAGGTTTTGCCTATCGCCTTTGCTGTTGTGGACAAGGAGTCAGGGCCTAGTTGGGGGTGGTTTTTAGAGTGTCTCAGGACTTCAATAGAGCGTGTTATACCTAACAAGGACATTTGCATTATTTCTGACCGACATAAAGGTATCAAATGCGCCATGAGAGAGTGGCCTAGAGGGGAAGACGGAAGAGAACGGGTATATCATCGATATTGTCTTCGACATGTTGCTAGCAACTTCAACACACACTTTGATAACCCGACTCTAAAGGCATTGGCCTTGAAAGCTGGATATACAACTCATGAAGCTAAATTTGAGTCGATAATGCAAACCATTAAGGAGGTTGAGATTAACATGCTGAGGGGTGTAGACCCTACTGATCGCCGGATTGCACGTTATATGCCATACACATATCTAATGAGTGAGGAGCTGGACAAATGGACCCAGTCACATGATGGTGGAAGACGTTACGGGGCAATGACAACCAATATCTCTGAGTGCTTTAATGGGGTTCTTAAAGGTGCCCGCGGTTTGCCCATTGCTGCAATGGTTGAGTTCACTTTTTGTAAACTTGTTGCATATTTCCATGATCGACATAAACAAATTACTTCTGATCTCTCTCGAGGTAAGGTGTGGAGTGATTATGCAATGGAGATCTATAACAAAAATGAGCAGAAAATAGCAGGACACACTCTGAGGAATTATAATCATGCAGAGGGTATATATCAAGTCGTTACCCCGTATAACGACCATAGAGCTGGAGGGGGAAATCACAGTCATGATGTGCGCATATTTGATAGAACCTGTGGTTGCGGAAAGTGGCAAAACTTGAAGATCCCTTGTTCACATGCAATTAAAGTTCTTAAAGGTCTGCACCTCGATGCGCCAAGTTATATTGATCCATGTTACAGTCTGAACAACGCCATTCTCACATATCCACATAATTTTGTGGTGCCAAAGTCAGAGTCATTATGGAGGGACGTTCGCGGACCACGGTGGGTGCCTGACCCACAATTGTTACGGGGCAAAGGTCGTCCTACGATGTCAAGAATAAGGAATGAAATGGATGGGGTACGGCGAGAACGGGGAAGCCGGAGGGAAGATCCGAACTTGAGGGAGATTCAACCGAGGCAACGATGTAAACTGTGTCATCAAGAGGGGCATAACCGCAGATGCTGTCCCAATTCCCGTGGGGCTTCGACAAGTGGTACTGCTATAAACTAGGCAAGTGTCGTCACTGTTTTCATATATTATATTACTGAGAATGTCATTTGGTTTTTGTTCTTTGCATTTGGAAACTAATAACCGTATGTAATGTTTGTCAGGTGAGCGGAGACTCGATTTTGGTTAGTGACATTATACGTGAAACTTGTCGTTATCTTCTGTATGGACAAGTGCTAGTTGATTATGTATCTAATGTTGTATCAATATGGACAAGTGTTAGGTGAGTATGTATAATATATTATATCAGTATGGAGCTTCCGGTAGGCGAATATGTAGACTATGTTGTATTAACTTAGTTGTAATTGTATGTATTGTTGTAAACTCCAATTAATTGAACTATTTGCTATCCATTGTACTCGTTACATTAGTTGCGTTGTGTAGCTTTTTCCTATAATGCGAACAAATGTATTTTCTTTGGCATTACTAGCTACTACTTTGGCAAGTTCAACCACAACTCCCTTCTAGTATTGAACTGGCATTGTGTCGTAAGAGGGCAACTATAATGGCCTTTGAATAGTTATTGTTTTACTCTTGTTGTAGAACATTAATGTCTGCTCCCTTTGCGTATCGCTTGTAATTGGATGTACTTAGTCTGCTGCAGGGGAAAACTAATTCAATAAATGCTGCAGGAAATGAGACAAAAAAAAAAAAATCCGAGTAGAACTCGAGTCTCTAAGACTCGATTTCTATTTATGGAAATCGAGCATAAGATACTCGAGTTCCACTGGGAATTTTTGTTTTTTTTTTGTCTCGTTTTTGTATTACCCCAATTTACTTATTAATTTCAGGTAATTTGAAGTAGGTATAAATTTCAGCTATTTAGTCGTCCCCAATATTTTTTTTTAAATGTACCACATTTTTATCCTTCTCCGAAAAAAACAAAGAAAAAAAGTTTGTGGCCGAGTCTAAACAATGTGAAATAATAATACAGGTTATTAGATTTTTTTTTCTTTTATTACTCTTATATCACACACAAATATATATATATATATATAGCAGTATTAGCACATTAAATCAAAATATATTAAATACCTCTTTTGAAGTATATATATAAAATTGGACTGTTCATTATTTTTAGTTTTTCTAATTTGATACGTAACCTATATCCTAACATGGAAATTTGATTGTTGTGAAAAATAAACAATAAAAGAATGCTCTTCCTTGTACTTTGGTTGTTTTCTACTAAACCGCCAACATCGAGAAGTAAATACCCTGTAAATCCAAAAATATAACTGAAATTAAACAAAATAAAATTATACTTAGTTGTAATTTTTTGTTTCAACTGCCAACATCTAAGTAACCCAACCTTGTAAATCCAAAAAAAAAAATTGCACTCAAAATCAACATCTCATGTCGTCCGAATCCAACAATACACAAAAAGTACACATTCAGTATAATATCATAAGCCTGTCAAAAACAGAACATTAATACCTTATTTGTAATAATTGCATACACAAATAGGATCCCAATATATACAGGAAATGGTGCAATTACCCCACTGAATTGTGTTAACAACATGTACAAAAATGCATTCAAACATATTGAAGAAGAAAAATGCCCTATAATGCAAAACATCTCATAATCACTGATCTGTACCCTTCTTATTTGCAGTGAAATCTTCTTATTTGCAGCTCCACAAACAGATCACCTCTCTTCCTATTACTTACAATGATCTCTCCCTTCACAACTGCAAGGATAATCCTAACCTTGTTTTCCAACTTCAACAACTCCATTTCATGTTTGTTCAATACAAATTTCTGCACAAAATACAAAAATTGCAATTACTAATTGTTTCCCTAAAAAATGGCTGAACTTATTGAGTATCAGTTCTACTCTTTTGCCATGACCATAAGTGAGCTCACCTTTCTTTTCTCATAAAAGTCAAGTCTTAAATGAAAAAAACATCTTCAGACTCCATTTTTTGAGGACGTCAGAGGTAGGGTCCAAGGAAACCGATGAAAAGACTGACGAGGTTCTAAAGTTGGAGATTTTGGACTGTTGGACTCCACAAAATCACTATCGATGGTCTAAATCCAAATGCAGTCAAACATTCAGATTTAGACCATCGATAGTGATTTTCTGCCGTCCAACAATCCAAAATATCCTACTTTAGAACCTCGTCAGCCTTTTCATCGGTTTCCTTGGACCCTACCTCTGAGGCCCACGAAAAATCAAACTTGAAGATGTGGAAAATCATCTGAGCGTAGGATGGCCCCATAACATCATGCTCTTTCAGTAGGACGTGGGGGAAAATAAGCATATCTCTTTGCATGCCATCATAGCTGCAAAATACATACATTCTTGTTATATGTCCACAAGTTACCAGATCCAATAAACTGAACCACATTCATATACTCTGACCAACAACTCAATAATTACATTTTATATATTTAGTAACAATTGCATAGTCACCTTGATCAAATTTCAATAAGCATTTAATTTAATATTACACAAAACTAAATGATAATGGATTAACATCAATTTCATTTGCGTGAGAATCATGACAAAAGACCCAAAAATCTATTCGTAATTAATTGATCACCAATTCAGAACAATCAAATCATGATGTTAACATACATTTTTTTCATAACACACTGAACACAGCCCATCAAATGCCAAATGTATTGAAACAACTTTAACATCATATTTCAACATTCCTTGGTAAGATTAAGTTAGAACAGAGTGCTAGTTTTCCTTTTTTTTTCTTTTTCTTTTTTGTTATAAATTATTTTTATTATATGAACTGACTGCTCTTTCTGGGAACCGGGGCAAAATAATTCTTACTTTTCCTTCAATCTAAACAAAATCCCCTAGATAAATTATTTTTTCCTAAGTTCAAGGTACATTGGAAAAGTAGTATGAGACACGTACTTTAACCAATCAACAACAATCCCTGTCTTATCAAATGCTTGAATAATGGTGACTGGAATTCCTATTGTTCTCCAAACATCATGCACAGGACCATCTTCAAGTGAATAAACCTGCAAAATTAATAGAAAGCTGATGTCATCATCTGATATAAAATTTTAAAAAAATCCATTTATAATTTTATGGTTCACAGTGAACTCAAGGTAAATGCTTTTAGTCACAGTGCAGAGGCAGTGATTCCAGTAGACCATTAAGATGGTTTGATTTTAAATTTTAATGAAGAGGTAGCAGGAAAAGCATTTCATAAGATGGCTGCAAATATTCCAGTAACTTAATTTTGCTATTCAATTCAAGTAAAATTGCTATATCCCCCTTCGATAGGTCCAAGGTTAACAGCAATAACATAGGTCTAATTTGCTTAAAAAAAAAAAAATTGGTCCAATTCACTTCTAATTCCTACAATTGCGAACTGACTAAGAACCAGAATATCAAGCACAATATCAGAACACTAACAGTGGATTACAGTCGCCTAAGCAAGAATCAAGTGATAATTTAAGAATTAGGATTCAAGCCTAAATGCCATTGTAACACTTGGTTTAAAATCTATCCCTGCCTCTGCACTACCCAGCTAGTGATGTTGCAGTCATCGCTCAAGTAAAAATGCCATAGTCCTAGAAACATTGTTTACTCTCTTCACAACCATACTCCAAACGTAAAAGTAGAAGAACACATACAAATGAAACTACCTGAAATTCATAGCCAATCTCCTGCAAAGCAGCTGCAACTGTCACCATCAGTAATTTTTGTGAATCAACCAACAGATGTGCAAAAACCTTCAAGTAGAAAATGAAGTAAAAAAAAAAACAGTCACGCACCCCAAAGAAGCAAAGGATCCTCCAAAAGTAATTAATCTCACTACACAAAAAGTAAACATGAAACCACACAATACCATTGATCAAACAAACAAAAATGTAAGAACCCACAAATAGTTCTGACAATAATTGAATACTGACCATTGCAAGCAGGGGTTTTCTGTAGGGAAAACGCTGTTTTGTCCTGTTGAATGCAGGAGACTAGAGAATAGCCTCTCTAGCTTCTCTTTGAAATTTGTCCAAAAGCTTTGAAGGCTCAAATCTAATATCCTCCCCAAAATCCAACACACCCATCTCCTTCAAGAACTTGAAATCCCCAGAACTGACTTCCACATTATCTTGCAATGAAGAATTCCCAGACTTTTCCACAGAACCAGGCAGAAACATCTGGAACAGCACCACAAAGAAGAGGAACACAGCCACAGTACAAATCCATTGCAGGTAATCTAGCTTCTTGAAAAGCAAGAACCTTGAGAACCTTGATCTGGGTCTCTGTGAAAGATTGAATTTGGTAAGAATTAACTATTATAATTTATAACACAACTACATAGTACATAAGAAGTAATTTTAAAATTATTATATAAGAAAAACATTACTTATTATTAATAAAATTAATAAAGATAACATCTTATAAAAGTGAACACATCACATTTACTTTTTTTTTTTTTTTTTTTAACTCAGCCATTTTCTTAACTCAACATTTTGGCTAATTTATTTTAACACACATGCTGGAGAAAAAAACAATGTTATTTTAACATTTTGGCTGGCTGGTACCTAGTAAAAAGCAAGCCCAAAAAGTAGAAGAAGATAGGAAAGATTGAATTTGGCTGGCTGGTACCTGGGTGGTTGAATGCTGGTGAGAGGGTAAATTAATAAACACAGTTTTCTCCCCATTTCGGGGAGATGTGGTTTTGGTGGGCCCAGGTGGAAAAACACCTGGACAACTACTCTTCCTCTCTATTTTCTTTTGCGAACCAAACGGAGGAAAGCTCCTCTTTTCCTTTCACTTTTCTCTCACCCATTTTCCATCCACCCACTTTTCACCCCAACCAAACAGAAGCTTACGAAAGTACCCTAAAATAAATTATCCTCAGTTCAAAGTTGAAGCACTTACAACCATCCCAAGGACCATAAAGAACTCTTTCAAAGAGATTAGTCGACCACGTATCTTACTTGGAGCTGTCTCAGCAATGTACATAGGAGCTGCATGCATTGCCTAAAAGTGAAGAAACTAAAAATCATGTCTTATACTTATCAAAAAAAAAAAAAAAAAAATCATATCTCACATAAAAATAAAAAGACAAAACTACACATTAAAAAAAAAATCATATCCCACATTAAAACATCCTTTGCACCTAGTGAAGTTCCCTTCCTCTATTGTAATCACAATAATTTAATATCTAAATATATCAAAACATCCTTTGTCAGGGTGAAATTTGTTTTTGGTACTTCAGACGGAGCAATGGCTCTCCATCCTACTGCACATGTAACAGGAAACCACCACCTCCGAAGAACATGGTTGGAGTTGATACTTTCTGATTTTCCCAAGAAAGAAAAGGGAAAACTAAAAACTAAAAAGACATGTATATGTACCTTGGGGATGATGAGATTGAATAGTATCTGGGCTGCAAGCGTGGGGCAACTGCTGCAAAGAAGACACCAAGTGGGGGCCTTGCTGATGGAAATTCAGCCATGACCTCAAGAAGGCTTCTCTGACTAGCAACCATCCATTGTGCATATTCATCCTGTACAGGTTTACAGCAAAAGTTATCCCCATGTACAATGAGAAGCTAAACAAAGGACAAATTTTCATATCAAAGTATTCACAACCTTTCCAGCAGGTGATGCAAGATGTCTTAATCGGTCAGCGTAAGGGCTGGATGTAGGGTGGGTGGACGGATGGTGGGCGTAGGGGCTGGATGTGGGCTTGGTGAAGGGATGGTGGGCGTAGGAGCTGGATGTGGGCTAGGTGGACGGATGGTGGGCGTAGGGGCTGGATGTGGGCTAGGTGAAGGGATGGTGGGCGTAGGGGCTGGATGTGGGCTACGTGAAGGGATGGTGGGCGTAGGAGCTGGATGTGGGCTAGGTGAAGGGATGGTGGCGGTAGGGGATGGATGTCGGAATGGATGTGGGGTGGATGAAGGGATGGTGAGGCTGGCGGATGCATGTGGGGTGGATGGAGAGGGATAGGGGGTAGGGACAAGCGGAGGGGTAGCAACAGGCGGACTAGATTGACATCCGGCCGGAGCTGTGCTCGTGCTTGGGCCGGCAGGCATAGCTGCCTCCCCAATCGGGGCCTCAGGGATAGGAGGTTGGACACGTGTCATCGCCTGGACTGCCGTCAGCACCTCAGTAATGTCGTTGTGGTCCTCCGTGCCCACTGGGTGACGCCTCAACAAACGGACGTATCCTTCAATCTGCACATAGAAAAACCACACATATTAGTAATGCAATACGAAATGAACAATGCCAATCGATAATTACAGGCCATGTTGGTTCTGAATTGGTTCTACTACTAATAATTGCAAATTAAAGGGAGATGAAGTGAAGTGCTAAGTGGAAAATTTAGTAACGAACATCATGCTCTCTAAACAGTGGTTTCATGGTAAGAACTACGGTAAGATATAGAAGACATTGAGAACTTACCAGTAGAGTCACTACTGCACCAGGCCTATCGATGAACCTCCTCGTCACCCTTTTGAACCAGTCATGGTACTCGTGCTGTGGAGGCATATCACCAAGCACTGCTTCACAACGCCGATAAAAGCGATTACCCCACTCAAGGATATGCACAGCATGTTTCTGCATCCAATTAACACCGACCTTCCCCCTCAAATCAATGCCATGAAGCACTCTGTCGGTGTCAACATCGCGGGGAATTTCTTGGATCATTCCAAATTGACGAACTACACGATCCGGTGTATGTCTCTCTACTAGGTGGAAACATACAAGCGGGACCGTTGCCGTCCATACGGCTCTCCCAGCAACGCACCACGGCGGGAGGTCATCAAAATGAGCTTCATACGGCTGCCACACCACCTACAACAGCCACAAAAGAAGTACACAACACATTAGGGAACAATGTTTATATTTCAAGCAAGGCGAAACCTATATGGATGTTCGTAAAAGCGTAAAATAAGGCATTTTCATATCTGGTCTGGCAACATGGAAGCTAGTTGCTCGCGATACCTGTCCCTGAAGATGTGGGCGGGCCTATTTTTCTTGTTTGGGACCCACAACCACCTACAATCAACAAGAAGGGATCAATAAGTACTGAGATAATCTTAAAACTATAATGTAATCACATATAATGTACAAACTATAATGTAAAACTAAGATAATGTTAAAACTAAGATAATGTAATCACATATAAGTACTGACATAATCTTATAGTAGATTAACATAGTCATATACATTGAACCTTGGTTTAAAATGTTGTTATGTTGACAAAAAAAATTGCTAGAAGCCTTTAAAATCAATAAATAAAATCAAGTTACATGATGGTGGGGTTGGTAATGATCACATAACAGTATGTTATAGGGGCATTCGGTAGAGACTTACTTCAGGGATAGTGGACCACGTACTGGAGGACCATAAGCACCCACTGGCGGGCCACGCTCAACTGTCGGGCACAAATAAGGGAACCTGGCCCATGCCCAGTACTGGAGCAACAATAAGCACCCACCAATCTGACTAGTGTCCTCGCTTGCCCTGCATAGCTCTCGATACAACCATGCAAGGCAAGCACTTCCCCAACTGTACCTTCGTGGGTTGTGAAGGTCTTCCAACTGCTGCACCCACATTAGATGCACCCTATCGCCGGATTTGTCCATGAATATTGTGTCCCCCAATAGCGCTAGGATGTAGCATCGTGCGTACTTATGCAGCTGGTCCTCATCAGCATTAGGCGGCAATGGATTAGCAACTTCCTCCAAAAGCCGGTTGATGAGAATCCTCTGCCCATCAAGTTGCTTATGGTTGTCGTGATTTACAGGTCGAAAGCCAAGGAACTCCCGGCACACATCCACCCAAGTTTTTTGTGTGCTCCCTGTTATAGCATCACCATCAACAGGAAGCCCGAGAAGAACCTCCACATCTTGCAATGTGATGGTGACCTCACCATGTGGCATGTGAAAGGTGTGAGTCTCGGGCCGCCATCGCTCCACTAAGGCCGTTATCAGGCCATTGTCAATCTCTCTACCCGGGACCCAGAGCAGTCCCTCCAAACCAACTGTGTTGATAATGTTCCTGACTCGGTCGTCCACCATTGGAGGTTGCTTGGAGAACTCTGAACTACGGCTACGGCAGGTAATGGACCCTGGATCCTGCACATAACAAAACCATGGATTAATATATGACAACAAAAACGTGTTCATTGTATGGATTATATGTATGTGCACAATTAAATAGTTAGTTGAGTGTTTTACCCGCCCATTCCAAATAGCTTCGGACCGATGCTTCGCCTGCTGTGACAACACCGAGTCGTCAATGGGTCGAGGCTGTGTATAGTCAATCCGTCCAGCATTTGCAGCAGCCATACTGAAGAACAATGATAACCAGTTAGTTTCAGAATTGAACACACAATATTTATATAATATATAGGTATAAGTTAGAGCAACTAAAGCCAGTTTGTACAATGAGAATTCAGTAAAAGATGAAAGACTGAACCAAACGAGGCCAATATGAAGACAAAGCTTTTTAGACTTAGGATATTATTGTTAAGGTTACAGTTTTGAACACACGCTGTTTTTGTATTTATTTTTATTTTTTACAAGAAGATCACACACAGAATAATGCTTAGTTACAAATACCACAATACAATGAAGACTTACTATCAAACATGAGAGTAAAGGGTAATTTAGGAACATAAAAAAAGAAAAAGAAAAAACAAACTAATGTATTAATTATAATGATTGAAGCACATAATGGAGCTATTGTGTCTTCTTGATCCAAAAGAAGCATTAATTTTGTCTCTTACTTTTTCTTTTTCTTTTTTGTGATTTCCAAATGAATAAAGGTCTTGTCAATTACTTATTTAGATAAATGTGTTGTTTTTTTAAAAGAAAAAAAAAAATCTTTGCGAAGAATGATCTTTTTCTAAGTAATTTAACAAATCATAACTCTCGTTTTTCTAATTCTTTAAGTGGTGATTGATGATTTCTTATCAAACTCATGAGATTTATTTGGATATTTATTTTTCTTTCATATTGTTGTCTATAGGTTTTTAGCCAAATGGTCAAGCTCCAATTTCTTCCACTAATAGGCCTGTGACCCCTTAAAAGCGCATATTTGATTATCTCCTTCACAATGACTATCAGACTATTTGGAGGTATATTGGATTGAAGTTTGTCACTGGACAATCTGTTTGTCCTTCACAATGACTATCAGACTATTTGGAGGTATATTGCATTGAAATGAATCTATACCAAATACTCTGTTATATACAGTAAGAGCAGCACTAACTAACTAATTCTACTAAGTTAGTTATAGCACGTGTGAACACAAACCACGCTTATTTGCATGTGTGAAATAATTAAGGCACTAGAACTACTTGTAGCTTTATTCAGTCTTTATGTCATTTTACTATTGCTTCTGTCGATTATCTCCACTCCAACTTAGTCTTTAGCTCTTCTTTTCCTTTCTTTCTGATCTTTAGGACTTTAACAAATTTATGTCTATTTTTGCATAAGATTTTTTTTTTATTTCTAACCTCTATTCCATTAAATATTATTTTTTCTTTATTTTTTAATTATTTCGCTCTCTTCATACACCTCAATAACTATTTACTCTCTTCCTTCGTCTCCTAAAAACACAAAAGAAGAATAAAAAAATGAAATGCACAAATATAGTGCTTGTGTATATTTGCACAACTACTCTAGCAAAAATGCATTTTGCACAATTAGTGCAGAAGATGAAATGGATGAATTCTAGGATTGGTTAGGCAAAAGTTGACCCTTATGCCATTTTACACAAGTTGATACGGATGCTCTAAGCTACGGTGAAGCACATCAACAATCGAAAGGTAAGTTTGGACCAATTCAATTATTGAAATCACTGTGCAAAAGTGTTCAGAAACCAAGCAAAATAAATTTATTAATTCGGTACATCTGTATTATGCTACCAAATACTTTGGAAATGCCATGTCAGATGCAACAAATTAATTTACTTTCTATAGAAATAGTTGATCAACATCATGGGAGTGACATCTACGGCATATGAGGACAATGTAATCTTTACCACATTGAGATTCTCAAAATGAATTTAATAGCTTTCTCTAGTTCCTAAAAAAAATTGTTCATAACAGATCATTCAAAGTCGTATTCATCCAACAACAGCCATGTAGCTAAGTGGAATATTTATTTTGCCACACTATGGAAGTTAAGAAAATAGAGTTCTATAAGGCTCTTTCACCCAAATAAAAAAAGTTACGAATTATGGTTATGACCACAAATAGCATGCTTGGGGCTGCATGCAACTTTGACTCCATCAGAACATGTTGTGTATGTAAGAAACTAGTGAATCAATCTTCCATAGACTAAAAAGCATTGGAATAGCAGCACTAGTAGAGAAAGTCCTTATTTTCCATAGCTGTTAGCAAAGAAGACTAAAATTAAAGATGTTTCTTGTACGTGTTATTAGGTTCTAGCAGATAAAGGTAATATACATACTAACAGCTATTTAGATGCTTGAGATAATTGCCAGGGACTTACAGCTAAAAGCATAATCATTTTTGTCCCAATATAAATTTCAAGTGTCATTTTCTAACCATTCATGAAACCAGTTTCAATCCCCAAAATAATACCACCAGAAATCTTCTTCACCATCATCAACCAACCAAAAGAGCAGCACCATGGGGACCATACTAACATGAAGACCGGTAATACTTCTAGAGACTGACCACCATCACCTCCACCACTAGTTTCCCAATAAAACCAACATAACCATCATATATCTCTTTATTTAATAGAACCAACACTGCTGCTTCCCCAGTCATTCTAACTGTGATAATCCACATCCTCAACAGCATGGTGACCACCCCCTCTGACTCCACTATTGACAAAGAACATAACTATGTCAACCCAAATGACTCAACTGAGTTCTCCAGCCACCACAATAGCAGAAATACAGATATACTACACTAATTATTCATGAAATTGAAGACACTATAAACCCCAGCCTAGTGCACCAAACAAGAGAGAGAGAGAGAGAGATCTTAAATTAAATATACTTTCTCAATTTTACTAGTGCACTGAACTTATCAAATTTCTAAAGCTCCCTCCAAGTGCCATAAAAAAAATCCCAAACTACTGTCAATTATTAAATCTCACCAGAAAATTTACTTTATTCACCATTGCGTGACAAACCAAACCTCAAAATCCTCATTTTTCTATGATTTTCCTTTTCAGAATGATCCCCATGCCCAACAAATCTCTTCATCCCATTTTCCGCCAGGAACTCTGCCTTTCAACTTGTCCCTTTAAAATTATAATTCTGATAGAAATATCAAAGAGAAACATTGTTCCAACACAACATCACAAACATATTTCTTTTTACTGGAGCTGATTTGTTTACATCATTATCTCACAATCCTCAAAGCCGGAACTAGCAATGTTCTCATACCCAGAAATGTGAAAATAAATTAATGAAATGGATAAAAAAAAAGCAAAGATAAAGTAACCAATTAGTTGCAGAAACCATAAACAGAGAAATTAAACCTGTAAATCAGAAACAGAAAATTACCTAGTGTCTCTTATCTCTAAGTCTCTTTCTCTTTCTCTCTCTATCACGGACCGGTGAGGTTTTCTGGTCAGTGGGTGGCGTCGGCGACGGTGACGGTGCGCCTCGAGGTGAGCGAAGGAGAGGGTGAGTGAGAGAGTGAGCGAAGGAGAGGGTGAGTGAGAGAGTGGGTCGGAGACAGAGAGGGGGGTTTGACTGATGAGGGAGAGAGTGAGATTGGGGAGCGTTAAAAATTCAAATATATTCCTATTAGAAATCGAGTCTCTAAGACTCGGTTTCAGTTTTAGTAAACCGAGTCTCAGAGACTCGATATCTAAGTGGCAAAATTCCACGTGGCGTGTCCACGTGGAACTCGAGTTTCTGAGACTCGAGTTCCACGTGGACACGCCACGTGGAATCTGGCCAGTAAACAGGCAGAAACCGAGCCTCAGAGACTCGATTTTGGGCCTGTAAATCGAGCCTCTGAGGCTCGAGTTGCTAATATTACATATTGTTTTAAAACCGGGCCAACTAACTGAATAGTTGGATTTTTATGGGTAAATACCCATTTCGTCCTTTGTTTGAAGAATTGGGCCTTCCTTGGTCTGTAATAAAAGAAGAAAGGCACATTACCATTTATTCAGTTCGGCTAAAATTTAAGTAGCCAAAAATTTAAGTTGGCTACGTATTATTTGAAATTTCATTACGCAAGTGTTTCGGATGGATACTTTTTTATCTCATTTGATCTTTTATCTATATTACTATTTAAGAGGATTCTCCTATTTGGATTCTTCATTTTTTTAGTTTAAAAATACCCATACACCTTTATATTTAACTAGAGACAAAATTAAAGGACAATTCGGTAAAATACAACTCTAACTCCCACTAAAATATTGCCTAGAAAATAGGACAAGTTTCCTGTTAATTTTCAAATTGTTTTATCCATTTATAAATTAGATTATCAAAATAAAAATTATATATATATATATATATAATAAAATCTATACTACTATTTAAGGGGCTTCTCCTGTTTGGATTCATCATTTTTTTTAGTTCAAAAATACCCCTACACCTTTATATTTAACTAGAGACAAAATTAAAGGACAATTCGGTAAAATACAACTCTAACTCCCACTAAAATATTACCTAGAAAAAAGGACAAATTTCCTGTTAATTTTCAAATTGTTTTATCTATTTATAAATTAGATTGTCAAAATAAAAATTATATATATATATATATATATATATATATAATAAAAACAATTTTTTTTTTTGCTAAAAAAAAAAAAAAAGCCTCATCGCACGCGCGAAGCGCGTGTGATGAGGCTAGTTATATGTTTACGTTTTTTATGTTTTTAAATGAGAAACACATAAAAATTGAGCAAAAATCTATACTACTATTTAAGGGGCTTCTCCTGTTTGAATTTTTTTTTTTTTAGTTCAAAAATATCCCTACACCTTTATATTTAACTAGAGACAAAATTAAAGGACAATCCGGTAAAATACAACTCTAACTCCCACTAAAATATTACCTAGAAAATAGGACAAGTTTACTGTTAATTTTCAAATTGTTTTATCCATTTATAAATTAGATTGTCAAAATAAAAATTATATATATATATAATAAAATCTATACTACTATTTAAGGGGCTTCTCCTGTTTTGATTCCTTATTTTTTTAGTTCAAAAATACCCCTACACCTTTATATTTAACTAGAGACAAAATTAAAGGACAATCCGGTAAAATACAACTCTAACTCCCACTAAAATATTACCTAAAAAATAGGACAAGTTTACTGTTAATTTTCAAATTGTTTTATCCATTTATAAATTAGATTGTCAAAATAAAAATTATATATATATATATATATATATATAATAAAATCTATACTACTATTTAAGGGGCTTCTCCTGTTTTGATTCCTTATTTTTTTAGTTCAAAAATACCCCTACACCTTTATATTTAACTAGAGACAAAATTAAAGGACAATCCGGTAAAATACAACTCTAACTCCCACTAAAATATTGCCTAGAAAATAGAACAAGTTTCCTGTTAATTTTCAAATTGTTTTATCTATTTATAAATTAGATTGTCAAAATAAAAATTTTATATATATATATATATAAAATAAAAACACTTTTTTTTTTTGCTAGTTATATGTTTACGTTTTTTATGTTTTTAAATGAGAAACACATAAAAATTGAGCAAAATTACATATTTAGGGTCTATTTAAATACCGCTTATTGCTGAAAACTAAAAATACTGTAGCAAAATAATTTTTAAATGTGTGAATAGTACCTGTGTGGGGGATTTTCCGCACAAGCTATTTGTCCGCTTTGAGGAGCCAAGCCCGCACGGTTTTGTTCTCAAGCAACATGAATTTGGATTCTGTCCCACATTGGCAAGAAATGCGCCTCACGCATGCCTTATAAGCTCTTGGGCAAAGGCATGGTGTACCACTACTAACTCAGTTTTAAAGAAAAAGTTGCTAAATTTCATACTTATAGATCCTGTGAATAGTGCACGGGACTCACAGAAAAAAATGCTTCTATTGGGAAACCCGCAAAACGTGCTTCCTAAACAGAGGCTTAGTTTTGTTTTAACTACAGGTAGGCTACTTAAATTTCAGTCAAACTACATATTGGTAAATTATAATTTACCCAAATAAGAAACTGAGCAAAAATAAACTTGACGAAAAAAACCTTAATTGAATAAACTTGAAATTAAAAAACTGAAATGAAATCTCAAAAATCTTAGAAAGTCAATTTTGCATTTTCCATTATAATATCACTTATAAATTAAAGGTTAAAACTTTAAGATACTATTTTGGTTACTACATTTTGAGAGTATAGTTAATTTGGTCATTACCTTTTGGTAACATTCAATTTGTTCATTATTATTTTCAATTTACAATCAATTTGAACCTTATATTTTTATTATTATTTTATTAGGCACATAAGCTTTAAGTGTGCTAACTGTATAAACTGTTTGTCATGTAAGTATTTTTTGTTAGTGAGTCAACAATCAAATTGATTGCAATTTAAAAATAACATTGACCAAAATGTATGGTCCAAATTGACTGTAGCCCTAAAATGCAGAGAATAAGGTAGTATTTTCTCCTGGAACAAATCATCTTTAACATTATATATTCATATTTATTATACTTTAATTACAACTCACCACTTCAACCGTTGTAAAATTTATTATGACTTTAGACAAACTCAAAATGAAACTGCAAATTTATTTATTTAGTTAGTTATTTGTGTTTTTAGTAATATTATTTCATCTCTCGTAAAGAGAACCATACTCAAATCCTCTTCCCCAATTTGGTTTTTTTTCTTTTTTTTTTTTTGAAATTAAACAAAGGCATTTTATTCATTCATATCATGTAAACGTGTACGCAAGGCAAAAGGAAGTTAGGACAATCTTCTACACAAATCCATGAGTCACAATTAACACCTCCTTTGCCAAAGCATAAGCAACATGACTCTCTACTATTTCCTACTACAATAAGAACTGAAATCTCTTAATCTTTTAGCAAACCGCCTAATATTATATATTCCAAATTGCACGAAGAACCCACCTAATATCATATTCCATAACTTTAAGAGGAATATAGTCACTCTCATCAATGATAAATTGGTAGATGCCCAAATCTAGGAGGACATCCTTTGTAGGTTATGTGGCAACTTGATGATTTTGTGAAGGAGTTTCTTACAAGGCTTGTATAAGAATTTACGGAAATTTATTAGATACTCCGGAAATATATTTTCTCCTTCTCACATGGGGGTGGGCCCCATAGTGGTTGGGACCCACTTTTATGTGAGAGGAAGAAAATATACTTCCAAAGTACCTAATAATTATCTATAATTCATTGTGCCTCTATGGTCATTAGTTACATTTTTCTTTACAAGGGAAGTGGATTGTTAAAAATAAATAAATCAATCAAAAAGTTAAACATGTCAAGGGCATTGTTGATTTTTCTACATGGATGGAAGAGAACCCTTATTTCTTATAACAAACTATTTTCCATGATATAATTTCCTTTGGAAGTATGCAATAAAATTTTGGTGTTCCCATAAAAAAATGAATAAAAAATAAAAAATAAAAAAGCTGCCTTAAAGTTAAAAGGTTTCTTATTGAAATGTAACATGGCTACCTCACCCATGAGTCTTGCATGGAAATAAACTCCCTTGGTGTTGGCATGAATTCTTAGGCTTAAGGTTTGTTTAGAATCCGCTTATTTTGCCGAAACTAAAATTTTTTTGCTGAAAGTACTGTAGATAAAAATAAAAATGAGATAAAATAGTACAATGGGACATATGAATAATACTAAAAAGTGCAATTGGGCCCATAAATAGTAGCAAAAATAAACTGAATAGTAAAATAAGCTGGTTTTTTAATTTTGAGCCAAGCACACACTTACTATGCTGAGAACTTCTTTTGGAATTCATACCCTAGAGAAGGGATTTGGGCCTAGTCTACTTCCTTAAAGTCTACAATCGTCTTTAGACAAGTTTGAGCTCCTTTGCCCTTCCTATTTCTATCATTGGGGGCTTCTAGATAATTGAATTTAGTCAAATAGTGTTATCGATACAAAAATATTCTATCTTTTATCTTTAAAAAAAAAAAAAATCGATACATAAAGAATGTAGAGGCAAATCTAAGGTGGACCCCTGACTTTTGAAATTTCCTATTAAATATAGAAGCAAATTTATAAATTAGACAAAAAATTTCCTTATTGGACTGCTCTCAAATTTTAGAAAGTTTTTTTGAACGAACAAAATTTAGAATTTAGACCTTAAGATAATCCATTAAATTCATGATTTATTCTAGCGAAAAAAGTAAAAACCCAATAAAAGAATTGAAGCAGTACATACAACCCAAAAAAAATTAGTTGATCCATAAAAATATTGAACTAGAACAAAGGCATAGTTGATCCATCCTACATCTACTGCATCCCAAACACTTTCATCAATTGAACACAAGAATATCCTCATCCAGACTTTCCAAAAGGCATAGTTGCAACCATCAAAATATGGTGGAGCATTGAGAGATTGAAATCGATCCATCTTAAACGAGGTCAAGGATCACACTTAGATAGTTAAATCGCAGCAAATGCACCCACTCTGATACAAATTGATTGTTCAAATAGTGCGCAAAACACCAATGAACGTTTAGACCCCCAATTTACAAATGACCAACACAAGCTTATAATCAAACAAAGTATGTGTGGAATATGAAATAAGCTAAAACAGAATTGGTAAAACAATCTAAACCGAAATTAATCACAACCATAGCAGTAATTAAAATGATCCTTTAAATTCATGATTTATTCTAGCGAAAAAAGTAAAAACCCAATAAAAGAGTTGAAGCAGTACATACAACCCAAAAAAAATTAGTTGATCCGTAAAAAAATTGATAGAACAAAGGCATAGTTGATCCATCCTACATCTACTGCATCCCAAACACTTTCATCAATTGAACACAAGAATCCAGACTTTCCAAAAGGCATAGTTGCTACCATCAAAATATGGTGGAGCATTGAGAGATTGAGATCGATCCATCTCAAACGAGGTCAAGGATCGCACTTAGGTAGTTAAATCGTAGCAAGTGCACCCACTCTGATACCAATTGATTGTTCAAATAGTGTGTAAAACACCAATGAACATTTAGACCCCCAATTTACAAATGACCAACACAAGCTTATAATCAAACAAAGTATGTGTGGAATATGAAATAAGCTAAAACAGAATTGGTAAAACAATCTAAACCGAAATTAATCACAACCATAGCAGTAATTAAAATGATCCTTTAAATTCATGATTTATTCTAGCGAAAAAAGTAAAAACCCAATAAAAGAGTTGAAGCAGTACATACAACCCAAAAAAAATTAGTTGATCCATAAAAAAATTGAACTAGAACAAAGGCATAGTTGATCCATCCTACATCTACTGCATCCCAAACACTTTCATCAATTGAACACAAGAATGCCCTCATCCAGACTTTCCAAAAGGCATAGTTGCTACCATCAAAATATGGTGGAGCATTGAGAGATTGAGATCGATCCATCTCAAACGAGGTCAAGGATCGCACTTAGGTAGTTAAATCGTAGCAAGTGCACCCACTCTGATACCAATTGATTGTTCAAATAGTGTGTAAAACACCAATGAACATTTAGACCCCCAATTTACAAATGACCAACACAAGCTTATAATCAAACAAAGTATGTGTGGAATATGAAAATAAGCTAAAACAGAATTGATAAAACAATCTAAACTGAAATTAATCACAACCATAGCTGTAATTAAAAGGCAAAGATTAAGGGAAGAGAGATGCAAATACAAAGACAACACAACGATGTGTTATCGAAGAGGAAACCGAAGCCCTCGACGAAAAACCTCTCTGCCGCCTTCCAAGCGGTCAATAATCCACTAGAGAATAAAGCTGGGATACATAAATAGCAGAAGACCCTCCAAACCTAATCTACCTAATGTACCTAAGCCCTCCAAGCTTCTTGTTCCAATAGGGTTACTACCTTGTCTTCTCTAGCTTACCAAATCCCGCAATCGCCCATTGTATCAACCAAAATGAACTGGTCCCTTCCGAACTGCTTCCCAAGTACCAAAATGCCCCCTCACAGATATGGGTATGGTGAGATATAGATTTGGCTAATATACCTCTTAAGGATGTATCAATGGAAAGGGTGAGAGTAGAGGAATTTGGAGAATCAAAGGATGAAGATTGTGGATGAGTCAATCTTGTTTTTCTCTAGGGTTTCTCTCTCAAAATTCTCTCTAGAAGCTCTCAATATTTCGTGGGTATAAAGGTATATATAGTAGGGTGAGTGAGGAATGCGAACAGTCAGGTTTCTAACAAACAAGGCATTTTGGCAACTCAACCTCGCGACTAGAACGAGTCGCGAGTTTGAGTTACGAGCTAACTGCCTGGCCAGACTAAAAGTTTTGTCCTACAGTGCTACAATTGGCGTGACCCTTTAGCTCCCCTACATGCTTCACACGTGTGCCACCTTTGGCAAATCACCAGTCACGAGATCCAGTCGCGAGGCTCTTCTTGAGTGCACACTTTTAAACTTTTCTTCACACTCTCTCACACACTACCCTTACATGATTCCCACCTAAATACAAGGTTTCTAAATGTTGAATTACAAGCAAATTTGGCACAGAATAAAACCCAAAAAATGATTGAATAAATTCAACCTTACAAGTTCTGAATCCAAGAGGAATACTTGACATTGTTATTGCAAAGCAATGGTTTGTTTTGATGTCTATGCTGTTTTAAGATTTGTTTTTCTAGTGATGGAGTTGCTACTTGTTTGGATTCTAAATAATAATGGTAAAATTAGGAAAAGGACAACGTGTGAATTATGTTTGACGCACGGTATTAAATTCAATAAGGATTTGGTTGTATTTAGTTATTTACACCTTTTGTAATCCGTGTGATGTGATGTATAGGATTTGGTTATCTAATCTTATTTCTTATGACGGGAAGTAATCATGCTGGAATATTCATTTAAGTTACTAATGCAATGCATGGGCACCCTGATATATAGGGTAGATTTTTATTTTTTAAGTTACAATTACTACCCATAGGATATACCTTTCAAACATAGAACTACCATGTGATAATTTTATGACGCTTACTAATTGCATTGTGATTCGTTTTTGTAAAGTTGTTATTTACAACTATTTTGTGTTGGCTTTAATTCCGTGCCAAATTGATTATAATTATGTTCAATCATGTTTAACCTATATTTTATGTGGGATTTTATTGCAAAGGTTGTGTGTGACAAAGAGTGTGAAGACTCAAGCTATTATTAAAGATCAAGTGGGTTTCGCAAGAAGATTTGTGATAAGCTATCCCGCGAAGTAAGCCACGTGCAGAGCATATGACTAGAATGCGAAGAGTCATGACAGTTGGTTCGCGAGTAATTCGTGGGTAAGGCCTTCCCGCGAAATACCCTCAAAACATTCTATTTTGCTATTTTGGCATATCTGCTCCACCATGTCTTCACCCACACTATATATACCCTCATTACCCACATATTGTAAAGAGTGTTTTTCAAAGAAAAAACCCTAGAAATTACCCTTAAGAGATAGAGATTGTCATACCCATAATCCTCTACACATTCCTTGTGATTTTCCTCTACTCCTATCTCTCTATATCCAAATCCTTGAGAGGTTGATATGCCAAACATTTACCACACCCAATTTGAGTGTAAAGTGAGGTTTTAGTATTGCTGGGAAGCATTGGAAGAAGCCAATCCTTGACGGATGCAATTGGGCTGAATTGTGTGATCCGGAAAAATTAGAGAAGACAAGGCTTCGTCAAGTCAGTTGGTAGTAGGAATTTGGAGGGTTCAAGTACATGGGGTAGACTAGGGTTGGAGGGCTTTTTGTTATTCGTGTACTCCAACTTATTCTCTAGTGGATCGATTTACCGTTTGGAGGGCGGCGGAAAGGTTTTTCGCCGAGTTCTTCGGTTTCCTCTTCGATAACACGTCTCAGTGTTATCTTGTGTTTGCATCTTTCTTCCCTAATCTTTTAGTTCTCATTTTATTGTTGATATTTGATGAATATGGCTTAGAGTAGTTTTATCGTTTGTTCGCATGCATTTACTCTCATTCCACACTTAGTTTAAGTTAGAGTAAAAGCAACCAAGCCGTAACTTTTAATTGGGGGTCTAAACAATCTCTTGTGTATTCACACATATTCGAGCTTTCAGTTTTATAAGACAATTACCTCTCTCATGGTTTGCATTTTTTTTTTTTTGATGATTTGACAATTGCCAACATCACATACAGAAAAAGAAAGGAAGAAAAAGACGTCATGCCCTCATATTTCTGGTTCTCTATCTAATTTTCTCTTTCAATTCCTGTCATTTGGGTTTGTGCATATGTTTAAAAGAGAGAACGTTTAAGGTAGAACAAATTTTTTCTTTAATTCTCTCCCACTCCCGGTGAGTGTTGGTAGCACTTGCCACAGTATAAAATTCCGCTGAATGTAGCAAAAATAGTCAAAATACCTCATAAAGTAAAGTAGAAAACCACAATAGAGGTGAATGCCATATTAAGAAAACCAAAAGAGAGTTATGGTATGGATGATATAAATTGCTTAATAAAGAATTCTTGAATAACAATTAGAGCTAGTACTCACTACATCAAAAATATTTTATTAATAAAAAATGTAAATCCATTGAACAAATATATTCACTTAAGATGAAATTAATGCTTGTGAGATAAAATTTAAGATGTGTCATTAGAGATTTTTGTTGTGAATGCAGTGTTGTAGACTACTAAAAGAGAGTCACATTAATTTCTTCTATTTTTTTTTTCATTCTCATCTTATTTTTAGTTATTCCTAATATTTTTATATTTTGACATGATATCATAACTATGTCTCACGTTCTTAAATGCTGAAATGCTGAGGTTTAAACATTAGAAATTGGAAATTTTACTTAAGCAAAAAAAAGGGAAATTTTTACATTGTTTTATATAATGTTATCTTAACATTATTTTGTAACACACATGAAAATAGTAATATTAGTATTTTAAACCGGGTTTATAATACATTACATAACAAGAGTACTGTATTATAAACCCAGTTTAAAATACTAATATTATTATTTCCATGTGTGTTCTAATAAATATTACTGTTTACTCAAAAAATTTATTTTGTTAGGAACTCACCAAGTGGGGTCTTTTTAATTTATTGCACTACCACGTCCCAAAGGTCAATCTTTTAGCCAATTGTGAAAATAAAAAACAATAAAATAAATAAATTTTCCAGTTAGCAAATTGCATATATATACATACACACACACACAAAAGACACAAGGGATGGGAAAGGAGAGAGTGGGAAGACAAGATTTACAATACTAACACTTATTAAAGTGCCTAACTTTTTATAAGTACTAACAAGACTTATAAACCAAAAATTCACTCACTAACTGACCAATGTGGTACTTTAAACCGCTTATCTTTTTTCTCTCTTTCTTTTTGAGATAGTATAGATAGAAGACACAGGAAATGGGGAAGGAGGGAGTGAGAAGACAATACTTACAACACTAGAACTTACAAAAAAGCATAAACTTTGTAAGTAGGCTTTTAAATGTTATTTCACAATATTTCATTCAATTATTTTTGATTATTTTCAGACTGTGTAGTCCCTAAGGAAAAAAAAAAAAAAAACTACGAAATATGTATAGTATGCATTCAAAAAGGATAAAAAAATTAATGGGCAAGGATTTGCTGCAAACTAAGCTGCAACAAATCCTGCAAAATGTTTATTGGTGTTTTATATACTAATTGAACTTTCAGATGTGATGTATAGGATTTGGTTATCTAATCTTATTTCATATGACGGGAAGTAATCATGCTTGAATATTCATTCAAGTTACTAATGCAATGCATGGGCACCCTGATATATAGGGTAGATTTTTATTTTTTAAGTTACAAATACTACCCATAGGGTATACCTTTCAAACATGGAACTACCATGTGATAATTTTATGACACTTATTGCATTGTGATTCGTTTTATAAGACATTTACCTCTCTCATGGTTTGCCTTATGCAGCATTTTTTCTAATTTTGATGATTTGACAATTGCCAACATCACATATAGAAAAAGAAAGGAAGAAAAAGACGTCATGCCCTCATATTTCTGGTTCTCTATCTAATTTTCTCTTTCAATTCCTGTCATCTGGGTTTGTGTATACGTTTAAAAGAGAGAACGTTTAAGGTAGAACAAATTTTTTCTTTAATTCTCTTCCACTCCCGGTGAGTTTTGGTAGCACATGCCACAATATAAAATTCCGCTGAAGGTAGCAAAAATAGTCAAAATACCTCATAAAGCAAAGTAGCAAACCATAATAGAGCTGAATGCCATATTAAGCAAACCAAAAGAGAGATATGGTATGGATGATATAAATTGCTTAATAAAGAATTCTTGAATAACAATAGAGCTAGTACTCACTACATCAAAAATATTTTATTAATAAAAAATGTAAATCCATTGAAAAAAATATATTCACTTTAGATGAAATTAATGCTTGTGAGATAACATTTAAGACGTGTCATTTAAAGATTTTTGTTGTGAATGCAGTGTTGTAGACTACTAAAAGAGAGTCACATTAATTTCTTCTATTTTATTTTCATTCTCATCTTATTTTTAGTTATTCCTAATATTTTTATATTTTGACATGATAGCATAACTATGTCTCACATTCTTAAATGCTGAAATGCTGAGGTTTAAACATTAGAAATTGGAAATTTTACTTCAGCAAAAAAAGGGAATTTTTACATTGTTTTATATAATGTTATTTTAACATTATTTTGTCGGGAACGCACCAGGTGGGGTCTTTTTAATTTATTGCACTACCACGTCCCAAGGCTAATCTTTTAGTCAATTGTGAAAAAAAAACCAATAAAATAAATAAATTTTTTAGTTAGTCATTTATATATTAAAATAATTATTCAGTTAGCAAATTGCATATATATATATATATATATATATAGGGGTGTCCACGCGGCCCGTCAACCCGGCCAACTTGCCCACATCTGACCCGCTGCCACCCAATTTGACAACTCCGGCAATCGGACGCAGGTTCGGAACTCTCTAATACCCCAGTAGGTTAGTTGTCAGTTTTCCATTTCAAAACTCGTGTAACCTCCAAACTGAAAGCTTTAACCTTCTTGGCGGATTATTAAGCTTCCGAACCAAATCCGACAAGATCTTGTCGAGATCCAGTCTACATCCTTTGAGATTCGGCAATATGTCACCATTATCCGACGAAATCTAGGCCAGATCTCGACGGGTCCAGCCAAATTTCGGCCAAATATTAGCCCCGACGATAAAACCCTAGATAGACCCGATACAACTCGAAACTAATGAGACTCAAACTGAAAAATTCGACTAGATCATCCGAGTTGGTTTCGGGTCATATTTTTCTCCACCCGAATCATCCAGGTCGAGTACGGGTTGGGCACAAACCCGACCCGGTTCGACCCATGGACACCCATATATATATATAGATAGATAGATAGATAGAAGACACAGAAGATGTGAAAGAAGGGAGTGGAAAGACAAGACTTACGACACTAGTACTTACAAAAGGGCCTAACTTTTGTAAGTAATAACAAGACTTATAAACCGAAAATTCACTTATTAATTGATCGATATGGTACTTTAGACTGCTTATCTTTCTTTTCTTTTCTTTTTTTTTTCTTTTTTTTTTTTGAGATAGTATAGACAGAAGACAAAGGAGATGGGGAAGGAGGGAGTGGTAAGACAAGACTTACAACACTTGAACTTACAAAAAGGCCTAATCTTTGTAAGTAGGCTTTTAAATGTTATTTTGTTTTGTTATTTCACAATATTTCATTCAATTATTTTTTATTATTTTCAAACTGTGTAGTCCCTAAGCAAAAAAAAAAAATACAAAATACAAAATATGTATAATATGAATTCAAAAAGGGAAAAAAATTTAATAGGCAAGGATTTGCTGCAAACTAAGTTGCAACAAATCTTGCAAAATAACGAAATGTTAATATCTGAGAATAGCACCTGTCTAGGGCAAGGAAAGGTGTTGAATTTTGCAAGACAAGTGTTGTTCTCAGATATTGACACGTCATTATTTTGTAGGATTTGCTGCAACTTAGTTTGCAGCAAATCCTTGCCCTTTTTTAATATGCTTAGTTTCTATAAATAAAAAGTTCTAATTTTAAATTTTACAGGACGTGTTGTTCTTAGATATTGACGTGTCATTATTTTGCAAGATTTACTACAACCTTAGAATAAAAAGCTCTAATTTTAATTCTTTAAAACTAGGAATATTAATAATTTTTTAACATTTATCCATTTCTTTTTCTTTTCTTTTTTTATAGAAAAAAACTGATATTATTAAAGCAAACTCAATCAAAGTTGGCTAAAGTTACAGAAAGTAGGTGTGAAGGAACATCCTCCTTCGACTTTAATAAACATCTAACATGTCTAGCATGCTTAGCTAGGTTGTGAACTACAAAGTTACATTGTCTATGCATGCAAGAGAAAGTGACTACATAAAAGGTCTTTGCAAGGGTCTTGAATCTGTATACCAAGTGCCGACATATTTTACTATGCAGCTTATTTTTGCTACAATTCATGGGTTCCACTGCACTTTTTGATATTATTCATGAATCTCACTATACTATTTCAGCTAACTTTTACCATTATCTACAATACTTTCAGTAAAATGAGCGGATTCCAAACAAACACTTAGAATCATCCTCCTTGATCATAGAGGAGAAAGGCAGAAAGCACATTCATTGGCAAATTGAAGAATTTATACAGCTACCAAACACTCCACAATGTCAACCGAAGAAGGGAGTGTTACTTTTTCCATTTCTATTAAATTCATGCATGACCATGAAATTTGATATTTTGTACAAAAATAGTTTTAATTAGTTAGTTTGCATATTTACATAAGGCAAGAAAAATAAATTTTAAGTTAAATATTTTATGATATAAAAAATTTTTAATAAATATTTATATGAAAAGAAGCTTCTTTTTAGTTGTCGTCTTAAGCCTATCATGTGATTAAAAAAAATTTAAGAAGCTTTTAGTCAACACAAAGAGCATGCAACAAGTACAAAAAATTTCACAACAATTAAATTAGCAAATTTTTACTGGTTATTGTTTGAACCCATCACTGATATTAATTTTTTATCTACCACATAACAATGTTCAAGTGGAAAAAAGTTTATCTTCAAACTAATTTGGAGAAAAACCTTTGGAGAGAAACCTTTCAAACTACTCTTATAGTTTTTCTTTATTGAATGTGAATTTCAAAAATATAAAAATAAGATTGTATGTTCTTATTATATTCTTCACACTTGCAAAATTTCAAGAAGATCAATGATCAATAACTCTGCTATCAATCAAATGTCTAAATTTCAAGTTTTTGTGATCTGAAGTTATGCATAAAAATAAACTTATTGATTGAATAGTAAATAATACCCGATTTAAATGAAACTTGACATGTATGTTAAGAATATAAAAAAACATACAATTCAATAGTTAAATTTTAATATTTCACATCCAATAAAAAGATATAGGAGGAATTTGAAGGATTTCTCTCTAAACTAGTTTGGAGAGAAACTTTGTTCTAACCAAGTAGGGATGGAGCCAAAACTTGAAGTTAGGGGGGCGGCTTTGGTCTCCAACTCTATTACATAACTGCTTAGGGTTATTTTATTTATTTATTATTTATTAGTTTTTTTTTTATGTGTGCAGCTACTATTAGGTAAGGACAAAATTATTTTGTTTAAAAAGTTATAAATGCCCGAGTTTTTTTTTTTTTTTTGGTAAAATCGATTAATTGAGCTTAATTGTTTTTAGCTTTATTATTCGCAATTTTTGTTATTGGGCTATATTTTGTTTTAAATTTTCGATCTATAAATTTTTTTATGGCCTTTAAAATGAGTTTTTTTTTTTTTTTTTTTTTTTTTTTTTTTTTTTAAGGAAACAGTAATACTTATTAAAATACACAAACACAAAAGTAATTGAAAGCTCAAATTTGTGTGAAAACACAAGAGCTGTTTAGACTCCCAAATTAAAATTACGGCTCAGTTGATTTTACTCTAACTTAAACTAAGTGCGAAATAGAGTAAATGCGAGCGGATAAACAATATAACTACTTTAAGCCATATTCATCAAATCACAACAATAAAATGAAAGCTAAAAGATTATGGAAGAAGAATGCAAACACAAGATAATACGCCGATGTGTTATCGAAGAGGAAACCAAAGAATTCGACGAAAAACCCCTCTGCCGCCCTCCAAGCAGTAAATCGATCCGCTAGAGAATAAGTTGAAGTACACAAATAACAAAAGACCCTCCAAGCCTAGTCTACCCCATGTACTCGAGCCCCCAAGCTCCTGCTACCAACTGACTTAACGAAACCTTGTCTTCTCTAGCTCTCCGGATCACACAATTCAGCCCAATTGCATCCACCAAACAAATGGCTTTTTCCAATGCTTCCCAGCAGCACTAAAACCTCACTTTACACTTAGGATGGGGTGCGGTAAGTGTTTGGGCTATCAACCTTTCAAGGATTTGGAAATAGAAAGGTAGGAGTTGAGGAAAACCACAATGGATTGTGTAGAGAATTGTGGGTATGACATTCTCTCACTCTTAAAGGTAGTGGCTAGGGTTTTCTCTCTAAAAAGCACTCATCAACATATGTGGGTAATGTAGGTATATATCGTGTGGGTAGAGAACTGGTGTATCAGATATGACAAATTGTCAAAACAGAATGTTTCGCGGGTATCTTACCGGAAGGCCTTACCCGCAAGACACTCACAAAAACTAGCTGTCACTATCTGTCATGACTCTTCGCATTCCAGTCATGTGCTGAGCACATGCTTCACTTCACGAGAAGGCTTCTCGCGAGCTACCAGCGAAAACTTCTTTGGTCTTCAATTTGCCTTGAGTCTTCATACTTTCTCTCACACACAACCCTTAAAATGAAATCCCACATAAAATACAGGGTACAAATGATTGAAAAAAATTACAATCAAATTTGGCACAGAATTAAAGTCAACACAAATTAGTTGTAAATCACAACTTTACAATAATATATAATTTTTTTTTAAATTGGGTTATAATACATTACATAACTAGAGTACAACTACAAAAAGATTTCTCTCTAAAAAGATATAGAAAGAATTTGAAGGATTTCTCTCTAAACTAGTTTGGAGAGAAACTTTGTTCTAACCAAGTAGGGATAGAGCCAGAACTTGAAGTTAGGAAGGCAGCTTTGCTTCTAGCTGCATGTGGCGGCTTTAGCCTCCGACTATGTTACTTAACTGCTTAGGGTTATTTTATTTATTTATTATATATTAGTGTTTTTGATGTGTGCGGCTGGTATTGGGTAAGGGAAAAATTATTTTGTTTAAAAAGTTTTAAATGCTCGAGTTTTTTTTTTTTGTTGGTAAAATCGGTTGATTGAGCTTAATTGTTTTTAGCTTTATTATTGGTGTAAGGTTGAATTTAATCAAGCATTTTGTTGGCTTTATTTCGTGCCAATTTGCTTGTAATTCAACATTTAGAAACCCTGTATTTAGGTGGGATTCATGTAAGGGTAGTGTGTGAGAGAGTCTGAAGAAAAGCTCAAGAGTGTGCACTCAACAGGGCCTCGCAACTAGATCTCGTGGCTGGCTCTTGGCTAGCAAGTCGCCAAAGGAGGCACACATGTGAAGCATGCAGGGAAGCTGAAGAGTCACACCAGCTGGAGCACTACAGAACGAAATTTCCAGTCTGGCCAGGTAGTTAGCTCGCGGCTCAAACTCGCGACTTAGTCAAGTCGTGAGGCCAAGCTGCTAGACCACCCTATTTGTTACAAACCTGACCTTTCGCATTCCAAACACACCCCAGTATAAATACCCCTTATACCTACGTATTGTAGAGAGCTTCCAAAGAGAATTTTGAGAAAGAAATCTTAGAGAAAAACAAGATTGACTCATCCACAATCTTTACACCTTGATTCTCCAAATTCCTCTACTCTCACCCTCTCCATTGTTACATCCTTGAGAGGTACACTTAACCAAATCCTTTTCTCACCATACCCATATCTGTGAGAAGGTTATTTAATGCTTGGGAAGCAATTAGGAAAGGACCAATTGATATTGGTAGATGCTATGGGCTATAGCGGAATCCGGTAAGTTAGAGAATACAGAGGTTCGGCGTAACCTTGTTGGAGCAAGAAGCTTGGAGGGCTTAGGTACACTGGGTAGATTAGGCTTGGAGGGTCTTCTGCTGTTCATGTATCCCAACTTCATTCTCTAGTGGATTATTAACCGCTTGGAGTTAATCCTAAACTACTCTTGATTGCCACATATCTAATATTTATATGACACAAACAAGCATGCCAAAAATTAATAGAAGAAAGCATATAAACTGAACTGGTAGATACTTTATTATTCTCAACATTCAATTTAAACATTCCATCACAAGCATAACCCTTAACCACAAATAATCCCTTTTTAGTGATTACATAATTATCAGATTCCATAGTTTGCTTGAATTGTTAAGCAAAAAACTTGACAACAAATTCTTCCTCATGGACGGAGCGTAAAGTGCATCTTTCAATGTTAGCACATGTCCAAAAGTGAATTTCAAATCAACCTCACCACTCCCAAGAACCTTGGTTTTGCTAGAGTCACCAAGCATAACAATTTTTTCTTCTTCAAAAGGAGTGTACAACTTGAACCAATTTTTATCATAGTAGACATGCCTATTAGCACCAGAATCTGCCCACCACCCTTCAACACATTGCACTATATTGATGTCTATAATCATAGCCACTAAAGGCTCTTCGGTTACGTTAGCCTACAGGACAGATTCACGTTTCCGAAATTTGCAAAATCAAGCAATATGCCCACTCTTGCCTTAGACAAAACAGGATCTATTAAATTGATCTTATGAAGGGGGTCCTTAGTTCTTATTGTAATTTTTATTCGGGTTTCCCCTTCCTTGGTATTTTAATTGCCACTATAATGGCGAAAAAGCAATAAATCAACTTGGTGGAAATAAATGAAGATTCTACTATTTGCTATCACAATAAATTTGTTTATAAATGGGAAGTCAAATCTGTTTATGATATCCAATGCAAAAACTAAGAAGGTTTACATCATAGAATTGAATGAGAAATGATGCTTCTTCTATTAATTCACAGCTCAAAAACTGATTAACAAAAAACACAAGTGTTGGTTCTCGAGTCTAGTCTGAGGTTGCGGTTATAAATGGATAAACTCTTCTCTTTCTTTTTCTCTCTCCGCCTCTCATCTGGATCTTCTTCTTGCTTTTATATCCAACTACAATCTATTTGAGTCTTACACTTGGAGGGCTGAGATTGCATTCGTAGAACTCTTGTCCCATCTAGAACATACTAGCAAGCTTTACATTACAATCTTAGCTGTGCCACCACTATTCATGGTCATTTCCTCATTAATGTGGCCAAAGGAGTGGTTGTCTTGTATTTAATGTGAAGGAAATGGCTTCTATACCCTTATTTCTTCATCCTTCTCGTATTCTATGCCAAGTTTGCCTTCTTTCCTTTTTGATGATTTAACCTTATGCCCCTAACATAACTAGTGCTTGTCCCCGAGGTCCGAGGTGCGTCCTCGGAAATAACCTTAACTACCCATTTAAATTAGATTTGGGATCCTCGTCCCCCACAATAGCCACCCAGAACCTCATTCTATGACTTGATTAATTAATTCTAACATTCCAAAGTTACCAATTGTACAACAACAGTTGTAGTTAGCACTAGCCCAACCCAAGACCTAGTGAAATGTGGGCCCAATTTGCTCAACTTTATATTAGATCAGGATTTGAGCAATGTTAGAAACACACAAAATTTCATAATATTTTTAACAACTTGTTTGGAGAAAAGCTATTATTTATGTTAACGTAACTTTTATATAGGATTATCATTGATATCACAAAAAATTTTATAATATTTTTAACAATTTGATGGAAAAAAGCAGTGACTTATGTTAACAAGACTTTCATATGGGATTACCATTGACATCATATAAACCAATTACTACATGACAAAACTTTAAAAAAAAAAAAATTGTAATTCTTTTTTGTCACTAGATTATTATTTGAATTTTCAAACCAATTCCCATAATAAAGGTCTAGTTACTAACATTGTTGTCAATCAAATTGTAATATTTATTATTATTTTTTGTCTCTCTATTTTCTCCCCCACCCCCCTCCCCCCCAAAAAGATCAGAATTACCACATCTAAATAAGTTGAGCGGTACATATGCAAGTAATGTTCAATTTGGAAAAAATATCATTTATATTTATTTGTCTAATAAACAACTAAACACATTTAAATTTGGACTTGACAATTAAACAATTCAAAATTAGAACATGATAGTTTGTTTGTTAACGCACTTATAAATATGATCCCGATTTAAGATTGGGGGGTTATATAAGTGTATAAGATATCAAAATATTACTTTTAATTTATTGAAAGTATAAACCATCCATATTGCAGTAAAAATGACATCTGATTAACAATACACGGTTGATAAATATAATTTTTGTAAGTCATAATGAAAATCAATCTATTTAATTAACTAAAATAATATTGTAAACACAAAATTTCCCAATTGCAGAAAAATCAAACAATTGAAAAGAAATATGGTTTGCAAATAATAATTTGTATTGATGTATAATGAGTACAATCTCTATTTTGATTCTTTTACAAAAGAATATCCTCTGATTCTATCTTCATTGAATTTGACTCGAACAAGAATCTTCTTGACTTTAATTGAAAGATGGATTAATTGGCCTTCACAATAAATCTCTAGGTTCGAGCTTATTAGAGATTTATTGTCCTTCAAGTTCTTCAAGCCCTTCAAATGTTCTTTAAGTTCTTCGAATGTTCTTCAAGTTCTTCAAAGTTTCTTGAGACGGAATTTCTCCATAGCTTAGGCCTCTTCAAAACTTCTTGTCGAAAATGAGAGGGGATGTCCTCTATTTATAGTGATTTTGGAGAATAAGCTCCACTTTGAATTGATATACTTGAAAATATTTAGTAGACTTTTGATTGGCCCAAATTTTTCTTAAAGATAATTATCTCTATTTATCTATTTTGATAAATATCATATTTTGATAAAGATAATAATCAATAAAGATAAATAATTATCTCTATTTAATTTATTTTAATAAAGGTAATTATCTATCAATTTTGAATAGAAAATTTATCTTTATTTTATTTATTTATAAAGATAATTATCCATAAATTTTGAATAAGGAATTTATCTTTATCCTGTGGGCCAAATGACACGTGGCAAATTTTGATATGCCAATGTGATGCCAATTTGGATGACACATGTCGTCATCTAATTTAATTAATTTAATGACATTAATTTGGAATTTGCCACTAAATTTTGATGTGGCATTTTGTAATTGGCTTGACAAATTTTTTGCCTCCTACAAATATATTCTTAATTATAATTCAATTATTAAGAAATTGTATTCATGCTATTTCTTTTATAGAAGAAAAGAATGGCATAATTTTCCTCAAACCAAAAGATTATCAAGAGTAATTGTAGTGACATGACTTACTTAATAGTCATGTGTCTTATTTAAATAATTTCATCAATCATGTGTTTAATATAGGTGAATGGTTTTATGAACCATAACAGATACTTTGAAAGAGACATCTCAAATCCATTTTGGAGGAAAACTTTATCCATAAAATAATAAGTTAACCAAGAAATTTCATAACAAGTTATTGTTCAACCAAAAAAAAAAAAATCAAACCTAAAGATGTTATCTAATATCTAGTTTAATCAACTCTTGTTTGACATAAAGTTAAATTAACTAATCATAAACTTTTAACAGGTTTAACTTCTGCATACACTTATGTTGACAATTTGAAAAGTACTCTCTAGTATTACATATTTGCATATGTTTATTCGAACATTATATTTGTAAGAGAACCTAAGTTTTTAGCTTCAAGAAGTGGAAAACACAACAGCCCTGTCATGTTACTTGGGAGATATTTATGGTGAAATCACCTATCCAAGGAAATCCCCACAAAAGTTGTGAATAGATTTGCTTGTCCAAGAAATAATTGCTTTTCTCATGAATGCTATATACACAAAAAAATTTGACAACTGTCGAGGTAACAAGTTGTTCCTAGTAGGAAAAAAAAATGAAGTTAATAATAAACTCAAATGAGATACAGTAAAAACTTTATCAACTCAATTGTTATAAGATATTGTTGTGAAATTGTTGTTTATATCATTGTTCTTTTCTCGTAGAAGATTTTGTCCTTGTGAAAAGTTTCACTATTAAGTAACGGAATGATTAGTTGTCATTTTGAGTTTAAAGCCATCCATGGGATTTGAGGCATGTTCGTTGACAACATAGCCGTAGTAACCGTAGGTTGTTTTTGTCTAATGGCGAAAATATTACAACAGCATCTTCAAATGTAATTCCTACATGTTTTCCAATGTTGGGTGTGGTCATATTCACTTGTGTTAGGAGAGAGAGAGAGAGAGAGAGGGGGGGGGGGGGGACTTATCATGCATTCATCTTTTTGCAAAGCTTTTCTTTTTCTTTCTTTTTTTAATTATTATTTTTTTTTTGGGACTTTCCACCAACCTTCAATTTCATCTCTATACATGGCGGATACATATAGATGAAGAAGACAAAAGATAGAACAAAAGGGAATCAACAGGGCATAAGATATGCCTTGTAAATCAATAACATTAACTACTCTCCTTTATAAAGAGAACTGGGGTTTGAATTCCTCCCCCATTGTTATAACTTATAACTATCAAATTAAAAAAAAAAGTACATAAGATATTGCAAAATAAACAGTTAATAACCAAAATTTCCATAAATATATTATGAAGTGCAGATCAAATATCTTATAAGTGTAGCAAATCATGGTCTGAAACAACACAATCTACACTTTCAGTTTCCCTTAAATAGGAATGATTTTTCAGTTGGGGAAGAAATAATCACACAAGACCACTTCCAATTGGAGCTAATAAATCCCAGCAGTAGTTTGAGAGACTAACATTTGGGAAAGTTTGACCAATCTGCAGAAAAATTACTAGAAAGAAATCCATACTCAACTAGAGTCTAGACCAGCTCTATAAAACAGGTGTCACCAGCAGCATCACGAACTATGCTGATGTTCCATCCATGAGATGGAAAATCATCATTGCAATCTCATTAGATGATCCTTTTCTAAATTTTTAACTAGCACTCCAAAGTAATTTCCAACCCATTGCTGGTGGGGCTAATCCTGGAATATCCCAAATGTCCTCGTTTTTTGGGTTCACGAGCTGAAAAAAAAAAAAAAAAAAAAAAAAATCACTAAAAAATTCATTTAACCAAATGGAAAGAAATGGGCAATGCACTCTCATAAAGCCAGCTGTTTCTCAAGTTATTAATGGCTTTTGGCAGTCACATGAGACTTGCAAAACATGGAATGTTCTTGGTGACTTAAGGCACCCTCTCACTATACAAGGTTTAAGACATGTTGAAATGAATAACATAGAAGCAGGAAAAGGTTCTTAAATGATCTAAGAGGCCGTGAAACAAATTTTCTGGACAATGCAGTTATGAAAACAACCAAACGATTCATCCTCCAACTCAAAAAAGATCACCAATTTTATGACCCAAGTCTGTAGCATCCATCAAACTATTCAAATGATATACAAAAATTCAAATTATTATTTCCCTGTATCTATTTGGTGGTAAAGCCATCTATTCAGAAAAGAAATGGAATTGACCTTCCCCTCAAGATGACATCAAGTTGCAATCAGTGCATTACCAATGGACATGAAAATGTGACAACTATTAGATTAACTCTTTACTCACTCATGCACTTGTGTTTGTCTTCTTTTTTTTCTTTTTCTTTTTTTAGTGAAGTTATTTTTTATTTTTATTTTTTTTAAAAAGAGGATACACTGAATTAGATTCTTTTATTTTTTATTTGGGTAAGCAAAAAATCACTAAGAATCACTACGTTTAACTACAACATTTGGCATTATAAAAGTATCTTCCTGCAACTTTTAAGCAAATAAAGGTTTACCAAACAAGGTCAATCTGAGATCAACTTATTTATAAAAGGTCCAGTTAAAGCACAAAACAAGATTATGCAATACCACATACAGTTATATACATTTAAAAACAATAGGCCTGAGAAACTCCACAGCCACAAAAAAAAAAAAAAAAAAGAAAAATGAAGAAGAAGAAAAAGGCCTAGTATTCATAATTTTGAAGCTTCATCTATATAATAAAGGGATGTGAAGGATTTGGTTCCAATTTGTAATCAGATGGCAAAAGCAAAATCAAGTACTTAGAAAATTAAATTTTGTTAATGGCAAAGAAAATGGATGATAAGCTATCTTACCTTTACAATAATGATGGCTATGATTCCAACGGCAATAATAAGGAAGAGTAATGCCATAATACACCTATCAGTTGCAACCTAAAGAAATAAATGAGGTAAGTAAAACAAGTAACAACTAATAGTCAATATATGATAAGAACAGGAAGAAGATACTTTCATAGATTGACCTGCCTACCAAGTTCCTTCACAAGTTGAGAAGCTTTCTTGATCGAGAAATGGATAGTCCAGCTCATTAACACTTAACAGCCCGACTCATTTGTTCAGTCTAAACATAAATATAATTGATTTCTTTAGTTTCCATGGCATTGAAATTTTTTGAAAGATTAAACGAAACAAGAGAGAGAGAGAGAGAGAGACAGAGACAGAGAGACAGAGAGACAGTTTTTAATTCAATGTGAAATATTAAACTGCCGTGAAATCCATTTTTTTTAAAGCTGACAAATTACACACCTGATCCTTGAGTGCAGCCGCAGTTTCTGTTCCAACATTGATGGTGTCTTGAACAGTCTACAACAAACAAGGAGATACTGAATTTATTTTTCTTTTGCAATGATTCCATACTTTTTACAATTCCACCTATAACCTTCTACAAGGAAATAGAGAAGAATGATAGGAAATAATGATCACACTTCAAAATAAACATTCCATAATTTGTTCAGGTCTTGATAAAAACTAGTGCAAGTGATGTTCAAGGCAGAGCTAAAAAAACTAGTACGTTTTAGAAATACAAGATACAATTCCACCTGTAACCTTCTATAAGGAAATAGAAAAGAATGAGAAGAAATAATGATCACACTTCAAAATAGCCTATGAAACTTATCCCTTTTCAACTCACCAAAATAAATAAAACTAATTTCCTCACAAAATGATCATGAGAGATAATCCAACCTTTTATGACCTCCAATGGCTTGATCAGTATTGTCCATCATCCGGTTTCCACTATTATTAGCTGTTGATTTGTCATGGCAGCATGCATATAGCCACTGCCTTAGCATTAAATATACTTCATAACTGAGAAACATTTAACATATAAACTATAAAGTACTTGAAGCAACATATATTGATATGAAATATATCAAATATAGGGCATGATTCCAGATTAAACTTAAAGGTATGCATTGGTTACTTTAGAAGCAGCAATTTACAATTTCTGAACCATAAAAAAGGTAGACGTTAACAAATATACTTTAGACACAATACTACTATGACACTGATCTCACGGTGTCAATGAGAGTGGTTTTTTCATATTATCATTTCTATCTTAACTTATCATGTGTGTGTTTGTGCACTCACTAAATTGCATAAAAAGAATTCTCAAAAAAAAAAAAAAAAACTATAAAATCATCAAAGTATCATTAAAGCCATCAATTTGGCCAAGTACTTAGGGTTTTAAAGAGTTACTTGCACCAACAAATAGCAGCCATCCACGGTAACTTCGTCTGTAATATACATTACATCAAACACAACCACTAAAGTAGCTACCCAAACCAACTTCACTGTGAGGCATATGAAGCTGGCATCTTTTCAGCTGATACAGAAACAATTATAACTATTTCTATTAGACAAAATTCCAGGACAAATCCACAACCAAATAGAAATGTGTTTATCAGGTATCCAAGAATTACGACAAAAATGCATGAGCCATAGGTCTGTATGACTATTTAAACCCATAATTAACTCTTATTTTAGCATGAGAGGTAGCCAAGAGTAGTAGACACATTAGTGAAAACTAGCACATGGGTGAAAAAGATGTACGCTTACATGATGCTAGCAAGACATTATCTCTTCCACATCCTTTGGTGCCACAATCAAAGAGATCAATTCTCTTGTTTTCAAGATTTGACACATATTTGTATCCACAACAAATTGAAAACAAAATTATCTCTGTTGCTTTAAGGACCAAAATAATGGTAAATTGTGACTGATGTTAACTTACTGCTTTTTTAGAGTAACCTATGATCTGCATAGAGTATGAACATCTTTCAGTGCATTTGGAATACAAGATTTAATCAACTGATATAAAACTAAAATTTTGGAAAAAAATCTATAATATCTAAGGCTAAATAGAAATAAAGATAACAACACACCATTGACTGTTTTTTCTCATTCAGCATCTTGTTAGTGTCTGGATGATTTCTACTCTCCAAATCCTTGGCTTGTCAGGTCAACATGTGATGCAGTTTATTTTTTAAATCTATCTGTTACTAGCTTCTGTTGTATAATAAGTAATTTCTGGTTTTACTTCTAATAGCCTTTATCACTTATAAGAGAAAGTTAGTTAGCTGATAGGTTGTTAGTGATAAGTGCAATAGTCTATTAGTTAGTTAGAAAAGTTAGTTAGGCTTTGGCCAAATCACATGGCAGCCACATGGTGGGTTCTTGTAACTAACTCAGCAGCTTGCTTATGTCACTATAAATAAGCAAGGCTGCCTTCATTGTAAGTAGTTGAATTTGAATCCAAGAAATCTACCTATGAGGTATTATTCCAAGAGTGTGTCTCTTGAAGAGCTAGTGCATTCTTTCTTTTCTTGAAGCAACTTAGCTTTCTAAAACTTTTCTCCTTTTCACCGATTTTCCTCCAACACGTCGATAACCCTGAAAAGGCAAGAGTAAATTATCTTTCTGACTGGGAAAATAAAAACTAACAAAAAAGGAAAAGGATAAACACTTGTTTTATATGGGTAACTAGAACTCACACACCTGCATGGGATTCAACCCATGAGCTATCCTCCACCTCTTATTTAGGTAGGAAGGAGACAGCGTTTGATCCAAGGACCATTTGCAAAAGGAAAATGAAAACACACACAAAACATCAACTGCAGCAACAGAAACATTATATAAGACTATTTTCTAATAAGTTTTTGCTAAGCCATTAATATTATCCCAAATACCCATCGATGTTTGAATCAACAACCTCACCCACCATCCCATACTTGTGGGAGATGGAAGTGCAATTAAGCCCAACAGCCATTGGATATTACAAGACTTATCTCAGATCACTAGTTTTGTTAAGTAGCAACTTCCAAGCACCAATTAGTAAAGTTAAACGTTTTCTTTGGGCAGAAATTAAACATCCAAGGTTATAGGCAAATTTATATCTAGATCTTAACACTGCATAAGTCCTTAAACATATTATTTACTGAGTTCTACAGGATGGTCATGGTATTGGAATTGGAAATAGCTTAAATGGGGTGTAGATCCAGAATCTGTGTCCTACATTACAATATATAACATCTATGTATAAGACTCAATGTTTCACTGTAAGTGATAGTGAATCTATAGTTGATACAAGTATACAACAAACATAAGCGATACGCAATAGCTCACCTTTTAACTAGGCCTATTAAGAGTTAAAACCATATATTGCAAACATTTAAACTCTACTGAATTACAAGCCTCATGAGTCATGACAGGTTAAGAAATATGACTACCAGTGAGACAGTTGATCTATGTCTGCAGGGTAGTTCACATTATGTACGCTGGTTGTGGGGTTGCTAGTTTCTGCATACTATCCCCTGGGATATACAAACACATGTCCTTTGCACCAAAAGATGATATGATGAAAACCCAAAGGAAGTGTTGGTGCGTACTAAATACAACAAATTCATTGTACAAATTATAACACAATACCATTAAAAAATTGTAATATTTATTCACTTCTCATTCTTTGATTACCATACAGAAAAAGGTTTTGCAAACTTCAATTCACTTTTTCTAACTTCAATTACATGTAAGTGTGCAAATCATAGAGCAAAATCAACATCTAAGGAGCCGAGCTAGGTGCCTTTTGTAAATCAATATGAATCATAGTCCCAAATGCCAGCAAGGAAAAAAGAAAACATTATTATATATGTCGGACTGTTGGAGAAAAAGAAAAACAAGAATTACAACAAACCGTTGCAGAGGGACAAGAAATATCAATATGCATTTGTATAGTAGTAGAAGTTTAACAGAGCATTACATATGCTTAGCCCAAAATAAAATAAAATTAACAAAAAAAGAAATTCTAGTATATGTCCAAAAAAAAAGGAAACAACTAGATTATATAATGGTAGGAAGAAAGATGATAACTCACAGGAATAAAAACAGGATAACCATAATATTTATTGAATTTCTCACGATCTATGACATTTCTCACGATCTCACGATAATCATCCTCATAATCCGAGTCGCAACAGTATAAGAAACGGAACCCTACTGTCTCCACTTCCACGCTCCAGGAAGCTATTGTAAACTCAACTTCATCGAATTCCTTCTCATCAATAGACCAGCCATAGCGGAAAGGCAAAAAGTGCCGGCTCAGCCAAAGGTGATGCGATTCAAATTTACCATATGTAGAGTCAGGTTGCATGATTTCCCCAAAAAGAGACCTGTTGTGTCCATTCACTTTAATCGATTTGATTTCAATGCTTGGGCAATTATAATGCTTGCAGGGTACAAAAACAACGCACAAAATAAGTGCCTGCAAGTCATCAAACGTCGACAGAGGCAATTGTATGTTCACTGAATAATCGCATCTGTGGAAACTCGGAGATGCCAAAACTGAACTATCACGTATGTACGCTTTTTCAAACCCATTTGGAATTTCTTTTCCGGGAAGAATAGAAGATAATCCTCGCTCTAATTTATCACCTAGTCCCTGAAATATACAAAGCATTATGTTGAAAATTAAATTATAAAAATAAAAAATTAAAACCAACACACAGACAGAGATAGCTAAATAGATAGATATATACTAAAGAAGAATATTAGGTAATTTCCCAAGTACAGGATATTTAGAAAACAGAGAGAGAAATACCTTAGGTATGTTATTGCCGATTTGAATATTGAAGCAATTGACACACTGGACATCGAAATTAAAATGACCACACCAGAAGGGACAATTTTTTGGGCATTCTGGGAATCTCTCCAGTGACGTACAATTGTTTACATTTATATAACGAACTTCTGACGGAATATTTGGTAACGATCGAAGCCTCTTGCTACTCCTTACGTAACATACTGGTAGAAGTACTAGTTTTTGGGCATTTAAGCATACTGCGTATACTCAATCTTGATTCTCCCAGCCGCAGGATCAGCAATCCCGGAGAAAGCTTCTACCCAAAGATTGAAAGTATCACGACATCCTTTACAATAATCAACGATTCCTACCACAGTATGATCACTAGTCACGCAAGGATGTGGTGCAGCATTTGTGGCCCCAATGCAATTGATATCATACAATCTCCCACATGCTACTCCGTTTTCCCATAAGGCTTCGCCTACTGCACCTATAAGGTCCATATCTCTTGGATATCTTTGGCCTGCATTAGCTGCCAACAGAAAATGAACATCAAAAATTTTGAGAATTTTCTTTTGTACTTAATAAGTTATACGCACTCAATAAATGTTTGTCAAAAATGGAGAGAGTATAATAAATAACTTATTTGTGTTATTGATCTGTGTAAATTACATCACTAAGAAAAATATCACTAACAAAACTAACTAATTCCTAACTAATTACAAAAATCACATGTAAAAAAAAAAAAAAAAATGCGTAGACTAAAATACAATGTACAAATTACAAAGACTAATCTACCATACAATTTCTAATAATGTTGAACTTGTTATCTCACCCCTTTTCTGCAATTTACATTATAATTTAGGGCTAAACCTTCTTCTTTGTGGTGATAGTTGCAGATCAAGAAAAATAAAAGTAATAATTATGTTATCAGTTTAGAACTTAAGCATACATACCAAAGGGAAACAAACAAAGAATATGTACAAAAACAATCATATTAGTATCACAAGAATAGTTAGGATTGCATAACACAGGAAAATAAAAACCTCAGGGGGTTGGCTTAAAGGTTTCTAAAGCCTCATTAGATCCATGAAATCCTGAGTCTGCAACTTCTAGCTGGCGTTTTGGGGCCACCTCAAGTACCAATTCCTTAATGTAACATACTTGGTATGTGTGAAACAGCAGAGACTACACATACCCTAATTCCTTTTACGTTATAATAGTAAATGCCTTTGGGCCTTGTTAATGTTGTGATATAAAATGATAACATGCAGTTGACTTGTTACAAATCCATTTTGCAAATAGTAATAGCTAGAGTAGTCGATTCTTTTTCTATAAGCAACCAGAACTTCAAATCTTCATATGTTTGTTCTTTCTTCACAATTGATACAATTATTGTTGGGTGCACTGCACCATGAGTCCAGCCCACGTAATAGACATGCTCATTTAATGAGCATGTCTTTCATCTTTCTTAACTTTTCTTCATTATGTACAAAAGTCAGCATGAGTTATTGAGGTTGGTTAGCGGCGTGTTGGACACGCTGAAGGAAGGAAGAAAAGAAAGAAGCAAAAGGCATGGGTCATTCGGCTAAGGAAGAGCTAAAGAAAAAATTTTGGTTGAAGCAAAGTCAAGATAAGTTGGCATGCATTTATTGTGACTTAATGTGAAGAGTGTGAAAGGGAGAAAAGAAGGAAAAGATGATGAAATAAATGGAGAGGCCATTCGGCCATTTGGACAGAGGGGAAAAAGAAGTGAAGCCCCAGAGTGTGAGGACTAGGTGCAGTCTTGATTCTCTTGAAGAGCTACGTGAGTGAAAGCAAGCAAAAGAGAAGAGAAAAATAAAGAGTAAGAGAAAATACACTGTGAAGAAAAGAGCAGTGAGTGAAAAGAGAAAGAGAGTTTTTTTACTCGAGTTGTATTTTTAAGTGTTGTAATCTCTATTTAATATAGCGAAATTATTCGGAGTTTGTCCCATGGTTTTTTCCTTCAAAGAGAAAGAGTTTTCACGTAAATATTTGTGTTTTTGTGTAATTAGGCTTCTACTGTGCTTGCTAAAATTTATTCACAGTTATATAGAATTTTTCCCCACAATTATCCCTTCACCCATAATCCCATAAAGCCCATAAATCCCACAATTATTAAACTGGATGTCACCTTTATTGAAAGAGGAGAAGTACAATTAGGTTACAAGGTCATAATGGTTATAGTATAAATTTACTACAAAAACTTAATTAGGCTAGCACTATTGTTGTTAAATTTTTCTCTCCATTACATTCACCATTCTCCTTTTACTTGGAATTCTAAATATTTGTTGTTGAATATTCATCCTAACAAGCAAAAGAGAGAAATTTTGGCTTTTACCTTTCAAAATTGCTGCAGACTTTATGATGAATAAATAAATAATAATCTTGAATTCACGTAACTTTACACATATCTTGTCAGAAACATATTATTTTGTCACAATATTTACTTACAAGCATTACTGTCGTAAAAGGTGGCAGTTCCCTTCAAGGCATGCAGAATTTGAGACTGGGTATACAGCCATGGCCACCATCAAAACCCACTTGTTCATTATCATCTATTCAGCTAAACTCATCTAAGAATAATATATAACTTAATACTTCTTTTTTGTACAGAGAAGAAGGTTTCCCTCTATTTTATAGTGAGAATCCATGCATGCCAAATACAAATAAGAATTAAATCCTCTTCTTAAAGCCGACGGGTTAGCTTATCAAGTTGTGCTCGTTGCTTATTTAGTTACCATTGATTTGTTAGAAAATTTTCTAATGCAAGTAATATTTTAGTCTCAAGATTTTTGTATATATTTTTATTAGATTTCTATACCTAAAACTAAATCTTTAATTAAAACTGGTGATCTTTTACTGAATTGTTTCATTACATGCGATTAAGCGGCTTTTGATGAAGGGTGAAGCGTTTTATATATATATATATATGTGGTAGTGACTTTTCAAATGAGGTAATATCAATTAATAATCTAAATAAATAAAAAATGGTGACAGTGATCTTAAAGATGGAATTTCTACCTCTTCGTGAACATGTGATTATAAGTATGAACGTGAAGATACCACCTTAAAGTCACAAGGAATCTCTTGATTCTCTTCGAAGGCATGTGTTAGAAGAGAATGTATATATATGTTGAATGAGGTTAATGAAAAGTTACACAAATAATAATAGCTAAAGATAGATGAAAGGGATCATTCAACAACAATGAAAACTATGAATTCCACTCAGGTACAAGGATACTTTCATAAGAAATCTGACCACATCAAGGCAGTTTATGAATTCCATCCTACGAAATCATACAATAGAAGGGCCTTGGCAGCTCATCATCAAAGTTGCTGGTGTTCTGAGGAAAAGAGCTAGGGGGAGTGCTTATGCCTATGAAGCTAGAAACATGCAGGGAGAGGGTTATGTTTACTGGAGTTGCTAGCAGTGCTGCAGGTACTGCCTCTGGAGCAGCTCAGGTGGAGGCAGCTATAAAAGCTAGGAATCTCGGTTTTCGTAGAGCTCTGTTCTTAAGCTACTGCAACAGATTAGTCCAAGTTTGCAACAAGGAAAGTGCACCACATTGGCAGGAGAAGACTATGATTGCTGATCTTCTTTCCCTTCAGCAGAATGGACTAGTTTCCAAGTTGTGTTTTGTTCCCAAAGTTGTTCTTGGCTCTGTTTGTCATTTACTAGATATGGCAACTAGAATGCCAATCCACCAATGCTGGTCTAATCCAGCTCTTTTGTGTCCTTAACTTTACTACTTGTTACTCTCCCTTTATATGGTATCAAAAATTTAAAAAAATAAAACAACAACAATGAAAACAATAGAATTCTACTTTACCATGGTTAATGAGCCACTTGTTACAAAGCTACCATCAAAGAATAGTATGTATAGTTTATGCCTTTCTAAAGATATATGAAAAAAGGTTCGCTCCAAATCAGTTTGGAGTTATCTTCCCCTAACACATTCCGTAGCTTAAGGAGTTATCTTCCCCTAACACATTATGTAGCTTAAAGAGACTATTTATATGTAGTGTGTTTTTGGGATGAGCTATAATTTTCAGCTTATTTCCACTTTCAGCTTATTTTTGCTACTATTCATGGATCTCACTGTACTTTTTGATACTATTCATGGGTCTTACTGCACTATTCAGCTAACTTTTACCTTTATCTATAATACTTTCAGCAAAAGAAAAAAATCAGTTTTAGCTAAATAAACTGTTTCCAAATGGACACGTAGTATTAGTTATATAACTTTTTTAATGATTAATATAACTCATTTAAATAAAAGACACAGTTTGGCTACAAACTTGGTTGTAGCCAATGACTAACACCCCACTAAAAAAATTAGCATGTCTACACATTTTGAAAATCTAACCATTGGATTACACAATATTTATGTTCTTAATATGAATATTAAATTTCGTGTCAATCAAATGTTATTTACTTTGATTCATAAACTTATTTTTTATGCATAAGTTTAAACTATAAAAATTTGAAATTTAAACATTTGATTGATGATATAGCTATTGATCATTGATCTACGGAAAATTTTGCAAACATGAGTATATAAGAAGAAACTATAACCCAATTGTGAATTTGTCAAAATCGCATCTAATAAAAAGATATTGAGTGAAATTGTAGTCATTGACTACAATCAAGTTTGAAACCAATCGTTGTCCTTAAATAAAAACACATGAATATTTTCATAAATGATCATGTCTAGAGTTGAAGGAGATTAACCCGAACTAGTTTGAAGCTAATCTTTATCCAAAATATATAAACCATCTAATAGCCAAGCCTTTTAAAATAAATTTTTAATCATATTTCCTTGTGATCTAGGTACCCTCTTACAAGATTTATTATTTCCTAATGATGTCGATAAGGTTACTTAAAGATCCACAAAATAAAATGAAGTGGTTGCAAAAACTGGATCTCATCTCTAGCGGCGGAAACTAAACCAATTAGTACAGTGATAGGAATTAACAATTTATGCTCTTCGTGATCACTTATATTGCATAGATTGACATAGAACATATCTAATGTGGAATTTAACACACGCTCACGCAAACCACATTCATATCCAACCTAACACCAATTAAAACAATTTAGGGGGAATCACAATCTCCCCCACTTTATTCCCCTAGCATTCTCTTTAGGACCTGCATTGTTGTAGTAGCCGAAGTGAGATGGTGCTACTAGGTTAGTTCTGATACCATTAGACACAATCTAATGAAAAAACTAGCTTCATCTACGTTATTTCCACATAAGGAATAGTCAAATTGCAACTAGGAGTTCTCATACTCGCTTATATAACCCAAGTTAACTTAATACATTTAAATAAAATAAATTTTTGAAAAAAAGCAGCAGTATTAGCACTGAGCATAATACTTTTGACGAAACGCTAGATTGTGTCTCAAATTCAAGCTCCTCCCGTGGTCAACGAAGATGGGCATAAGGAATAGTCAAATTGCAACTAGGAGTTCTCATACTCGCTTATATAACCCAAGTTAACTTAATACATTTAAATAAAATAAATTTTTGAAAAAAAGCAGCAGTATTAGCACTGGCATAAGGAATAGTCAAATTGCAACTAGGAGTTCTCATACTCGCTTATATAACCCAAGTTAACTTAATACATTTAAATAAAATAAATTTTTGAAAAAAAGCAGTAGTATTAGCACTGAGCATAATGCTTTTGACGAAACGCTAGATTGTGTCTCAAATTCAAGCTCCTCCCGTGCTCAATGAAGATGGATCTCACGGCAATTAAGACGGTGAAAGAGTAAAAATCAAGTGAGGTATATGAATATCCTCTGCTCTCTCTCATCAAAGTCTTATCTGATTTATCTAATATTTTTTGGTCATTAAAGCAAGATATTTGAGGGTTATTTTGGTTTTGAGACCCCGAAGACCCCGAAAGCTGCTGTGCCAAAACGTGACTCGGATTTTAAAACTAGCGTTTTCTAAAATGCTCTCAATGAGAGCTTTGCTAGCAGCAGTCTTGTCTCCTAAATAGTAAATAATACTCCCTCCGTCCCAAGTTATTTGGCCTATATTCCATTTTAGTTCTCAAATAAGGTTTAAATTATCATTACCCCACTAAGCTTAGTTATGTGAGCTTGTAACCAAGTAGGGAATTAAAGTGATTGAAAATATGGTTAAATTGGCTTTGGTTGAGGAATTACATGAACTATTGGTTTGGTATTGATGTTAGCACGTCCCCTCGTCCTCGTCCTTGGGCCTAATGGAACAAACACTAATTAAAAAAAAGTCACCATTATCCCAAATAGCCTTCCTCTTTACTCACAAACCAGGTTAGACTTACCCAATATTCATTCAAGTCAATGTTCAATAATGCATACAAGTGATTTAACCCATCCACTGCCAGCCTACTTTTCAAGAAATAATTAATCAAAGAACTCGAAAATGTCATATTCATGTTTCAGGAAAAAGAAATTGCGGTTGAATAGATAACGATATTTTTTATCTGTTTAATCAAGCTACGCATAATGATTAGCTGGCGCTTGGCCATCAGATGGACCACAATGGAACCACTTGCATATATTATAGCCCATTAGGACTTCTGGGAGGCCCGCTTATTTAACTTTTTGCTAAAGTGTACTCAAACTTTGAAAAAAAGAAAGAAGTAAAGTTCTAAAAAGTTGTACATAAGAACCAAAAGCTAAAAACTGAACAAAATAATTGACACCAAACACATATGACAATGTTCATAGATACTGTCTACAAAATTTCTAACTTCCTTTGCTGCTAAAGGGAATAGGTAGAATAATCAAATGACCGAGACACTGCTTTGGAATCTATTCCCTGGCACTGACCCAAGTCATCTTTTAGCTATCAAACCTAAATAATTGTAAGAAATCAACAACCATAGCTTACCGGTAATCACAATCTCAATACCGATTGTCTTCGTAACTTAGTTCCTTCTTGCCAAGAATTTAATCCAACTTTTTTCCCGATTCTGTAGGGCAAAAAGTCTATTTTACCGTAGAGGAAGACACTATCTAAACATGACTTGGGTACAACAACTTTTATCAAGTGGCCACAAGACCGAATTGCATTACAAGCTGAAAATGACTACTCTTGGTGCCTGCGAAGAAGATGCGTTAGCCAAAATATTTCAGAGAAACTTATTTCCATGCTTCCCTCTTTTACCTTTTGCATGAGATAGATCGGAAAACTCAACAGAGATAAAATTGTTATCTACTTAAAATAGTAGGGAACTCATGCCAACCAAAATAAGAAGGGAATCAGTGTGGAATGAAATGAAGAATAAAACAAAAAACTCAAAAGTAGATTAGCACATTTTGACAGGCAAGGATGAATATTTTAAATTTTCTCCCTTTTTTCCTGGGGTATCAGTATCATATGGAGTTTAGCTTATCTCAACACGCTATAGCTTACAGCATATCATGACATGAAGACTCATCCACCAGTAATAACACTTGAGCGAGTGTGCGCACACACACTACGTTCCTTGATTGATATATCCATTGAAATACATGGAACCTCTTAAATAAAATTTACTACTACGTCGATGCTTCACAGTCTCAGCTCCATCTAATCTATGCCATGATGATTTCTGTAACTATGACACTATTCCTACTTTTGCAATAAATTAGCCAAATTAGCAAACAAAATTGGGGAGGCATTACAACATATGAGCTGCTACCTCAGGACAGCTAAAATTGTGAATTGCTAAGAAAAGTGACCATACATCTAGCACTTTGGAACAATTTATCTACTCCTTGCCATACTGTGCTTTGAATATCAAGAAGCTTCCTCGCCTTATCCTGTAATCTTGACTGACGCCTAATTGTTTCACCATGAATCTAGCCAGAAACAGGAAAAGATGTTAGCCTCAATAATCATTCCCACATCAACTAGAACCATCCAAATCTGGAAGCATGACTAGTTGGTACATTTCCTTTCATTTTGAAAACTTTGATATTGCTCAACATAAAAACAAGAAAAGATTGGATTGCTGTGTGTACTACATGACATATCTTCCCTATTTAATAAAATTTTATCTTATAAAAAATAAACAAAAAAAGGAGGAAAAGATCTATACCTTCAGAAACAACCTGATGACAGCTTGAATGAACTCAAAATTGTTTCTGCAGGAAATCTCACATATAAAGTAATCCAAAAGTAGTTCTATTGAAAACAACTCTGGTCTTTCATCTGGTTCTTGCTGATCATCATCGTCGTCTATAATTTGAAGCATTCGAAGTTCCATGTCCAAAGTTGATGGAGACAAACCTTTAATATAATCAGTAAATGCTGAAACTGCAAAATATGAAGTACACAAAAATAAGACCAGTGATGTGCTTCCTAAAATGTTACACTACCACCAAGAGGTGAAACACCACCAACTCATAATTGATGATTCACAACATTCAGAAATAATCGAATAAGTGTTTGGCATACTTACAATTTTTCATCTCCATAGAAGACTGAAGATGTTGCAAAAATTGGGATGGTGGCATATCAGATTCCCTCCTCTTGTTTTCCACCTCATTAACTTTAGTATCCTTCTCCCCATTCGCTGTCTTACTAGGGTTAAACAATATTTCTCCAGAGAGAGATGGAACAGAAGGCAAGAAGAAAGGAGCCTTTTCGGGTTTCTTTGGAGGCTCTATTGGTTTATTACGAACCTGGAAGTTGCATGTTCAGGACAAAGAACTAATAAGTAACCATCCACTCATACAAGATAAGGAAAACCATGATACAGATGGATATTATCCTTCTTTTTTTAGTAGGGGTATCAAGTTAGAATGAGAACAATTAAGAATGGAGGCAAGAAGAGACCTTTATGATATCTAGATTGATCAAACTCTGCCACTGACTCTTTGGCAGTAATGAAAGAGTAACTAGATCCGGGATTTGCTGATCTGGAGTAGTAAAAGAAGCTTCCTTAGACTCTAAGTGGTTCACAACGGCCTTATCAGAATCCTCAACTTGAGAACTTTCCATCGAAGAGACAGATGGCAGCTTAACGCTCACAACTTCTTTTCCACTTGCATAAGAATCGACATTTGAAGCTCCAGAAAACATTGCCTGATTTACCCTGATAAAATTGTCTGCTATGAATTTCTCTTCTTCTACTATAGAAATAGGGCAAGAAAACCTACCACAGTCAACATACTGCACGTTGCATGCTAAATTCTTTTACAATGTCATAATATTATTATAAATCTCATTGATCCTATAGTAGTCGGAAGAAAAGATACAGTTACAATCACATTAATAACATTCATTTTACCTTTTTGTACCTATCAGGAATGCCATTTAAGAGCAAAATGTAAGACATAACTACAAACTTACCATAGGTATACCCCATTTTGATCAACATGGGTAGTTGCTAAAACATCCATATTGGGTGACAGACACAACGCTGTGATAGACACATCAACCTGTAGTGCATCTATCTGTCTTGCTAAGATAACATCCCAGATTCGAAGACTTCCATCCATACTGGATGACAAGAGCCATTTCCCATCCTCGCTGAAACACAAATCTGTAATGCGATCCGTATGACCTTCAAATTTACGAACCATTCTTAACGCCACAACATCAAACAAGCGGATAATTAAATCATCTGCCACAGTAGCCAATAGACCTGAAAATTATGTCAAAAATATCTTGATCACAATTTGATCCAAGGAATAATAATATAAGCGTTAGAGATCAGAAAAGCAAGACAGAGAACAATAATAAAGTAAAAAATTGATAACAACAGAAAATCAGCATAAAAGTTACCATTAGGGCGATGGTAAACAATCTTAACAATGGAACAACCAATTTCCCATTTGGATCTTAGTTCGCGCCCCTTGAAATCCCATACCTGCACATTAGAACATTGGAGGAATTGAACTTTCCAGCAAAAATTAATTGTGAGTTTGGATACTAATGAAAAATGAAAATTATTTCACTATTCAGCTTATTTTTGCTATTATTCATGAACCCCACTGTACTTTTTGATACTATTTATGGGCTCCACTGTACTATTTCAGCTAACTTTTACCTTTATCTACAGTACTTTCAGCAATAAATTTTCAGTTTCAGCAAAATAAACAGTATTCAAACAGACCATAATTGATCATAAACAAAGATTTTTTTGTATGATGTACCAAGCATTATAATTATAAGCTGGAGATCCAACCCAACCCATCTGCTCCCAAAAATTTTAAATAAAAATAAAAAATAAACCTCCCAACCCTTACTAGTGCACCATGAAGGCCATATAAATGTGGACAATCTTAATATCAAAACAGATATTTGGACCCAAGAAAAATCCAATCAAGAGTCAGCAGAGACATCAGATTGGACGGGAGAAAATTCCTTTCCTACAACCTTTGTGTTATGGTTATCACACATCAGGAAACAGAAGACCTTGCACCATATATATATATATATATATATAGAGAGAGAGAGAGAGAGAGAGGTTGAAGTTGATATGTTTCTCGGGCTTAACCCATGTTAATCATTACATTCAAGACTCAGAAATGTAAAGTCAGCGCAAGAAGCATATACTCAAACTTTCAGAATTCAAATTACAGTAATTGCCTCAATTTAAACCAAGAGCCTTATAGCTCAACTGTGTTTCTAACATAGTCATCCGAGGTTCAAATCTCCCCTCCCCCAACTACCGAATTATCAAAAAAAGTAATTGCCTCAGTTAAATAAAGTAGGAAAGGAGTTCTAGAAATAAAATTTGTCAGTCAAAGAGCAAAAATTCAAAGGCAGCAAAGAGATTGACTAATTTTATACGGTAAATAAGATTAATAAATTTCATTGTTTTTGTTTTTCCTAAACTCACTCCACACCATATAGTGTGTTTACATGAGCTCATTTTAATTGGCTTATTTTGTTTAAAAAAATAAGTTATATAAATGTACAGGCTTTAAAAAGTTGTACATAGGCTAGCAATAAAAATAAGATGGTATTTTAAGCTAAAACAAACAGACCTTTGGATGATGACATAAAAGCTTTAGCCAAAAATGAAAGTTCACAATTACAACCTATATGAAAAAAAGAGATATCTTGGGAGTAAGAAATAAAGACCTTTATATCTCCACTATATCCTGCACTTATCATGAGGGTATTTGTTGAATCACAAGCAACTCCAATCACTTCCCCATCATGGGCACAGCTTCTTCTTTCTGACATGTCCAGGTAGCTGCCACGGCTGATTCCTGATTGAAGGTTGAATCGCTCAATCCAACCACCTGCTGTCCCTAACACAGCAAAATTGCCACATGCACTGATTGCACAGGCCTGTCACCAAATAAAAGCAACAATCAACTACTTGATTTTAAAGTCAAAAGATTAAGCACTATAAGAGTCGTTTGCCACAACTTTTCAGTTCTCAATTATGTTTTCATTGCCCATTTGGTGATGTTCAGAAATACTAACAAATCACATTGACTTGTCAAGATACATGTGTTTTTTCCTAAATCACAAAATTTTGGCTAATCAGATGAAGCAAAAAAATAATAAACAACTCATTTTTTCCATTGATAGAAATGGGTTTTGTACATCATGGAAATCTAAAATCCTTCCACATAAGAAAATAATAAATAAAAACGAGAAGTAGAATGAAACTCTAACCTTAACAGGTGTTGGATTTTCTGGACATGGATTTAGAATATGTTCACCAAGAACAAAGTTTTGAAGTCTCCATACATATGCCTGAGCAGTATCCATATGACATGTTACCACATTGCACCAATCCCGCTCTCTAATTTCAGCTAAAGTTGATTTGACAAAATAAAAATTAGTAAATCAATACATTCTATAACCAAAAAAAAAAAAAACCATACGTTAGGTCATTTAGCAGAAAAGGCTTCCATTTCAGCTAAATACTTAATTTTGAGGTTAGATAATAAAGAACTAATTGCAACTAACTTTTAGGCATTTATTTCATAATAAAGTAGCAGACAACAACATATAAAAATAAACTCAATGGTTGATAAGAAGATACACATGATGATTATATAGAAATAGGGCATCAAAGTAAATACATACAAATATCAATTTTACCATTCTTATTCCAGACCTCAACAACTCAAACAAAAATAGCGTTAAGCCTTCTTTCTTTCTTTTTTTGATAAGCACATTAAGCCTTATTTCTTACGGACCCTGTAGTAGTGGTCTAGTGCTTTTATCCACTCCTCCGTCTTAATACTTTATTGATTTCTTAAATCTTAGATTATAATTCATTCAAGAAACCTTTTGTAATCTAGTATGCATGAGGTATCTACGCATTCTAATAAAACTTCATATTACTTATTCAAAAGAAGTAGGTATGAGTAGTGTGTAAATAAAGAATGCAATCCAAAATGACTCATTTGTGAGAAGAGAAATGCACCATCAGTGTGCAACAAGATTACCATAGGCAGCTTCAATCAATAGTTAGCACACTATAATAAACAATGGTTGCAAAGATTGTCCAGCTAAAAGGACTAAAGAAAGAGAAGGACGAAATGGTTGGCTAAGAAACCAGACGTGAATTGACATAGATGAATGTAAGCCTTTAGTTTGACAAAAATGCCCTGCAAAGTACCATATTGGCAAAAAAGAAGGGGGGAATATATATATATATATATAATACAGCCAAGTCTAGATACTCAATAAGGATGGTGAGACAAGGACATTTGACCCATAACCTAAAAACCTACTAATAAAAGAAATGGCCACATTATAGGCCATGAAATGAAAGGACCAAAATCAGAAAACCTTTCAGTTATTAGTACTGAATGCATTAGCCTTTTCACATCTCAATTACATCAAGATGTAACCAAAAATCATTGAAATAACTCTTATAAGACCACCTTACCACAATCGAATGCAATAACAGGCTTCAATTTTATCTCTTCTTCCTGAAAAATAATCAACAAATAAAAACTAAGTACTTGGTAAAACTTAACGACTAAAACAAGATTGTAGTTCAAGGTTAAAAAAAATTGAGAAATTCCCTAACTATCAAGCATTTTGCTGAGAAGATTTTAAGGACCGGTACATGAGCTTGCTTACAAACATCCATGATATACAAAACACGACCTTCTAAAGATTTGTAATAGAAAAAGTAATGAAGAATTATATATATACACTGCTGTAGCAGGGAGGAAACTTTTGAAGTTACTTATGCTATCCCTAGAGATGTTTTAGTTAAGCCTTCACAATTTAAAACTTCACACTAAACTTGCAGAAGAAATACAGCAGAAGCAATAATACAAATGAACTTAGTAATATGATAAGTAAGGGTCAAAAGTACCAACTCATCACTCATACCTTCACCCTCAGTTTCTTGGCTCGCTTAGATACATGACGTTGAGAAAGCTCCCTACTTTGCTGATCCTAAACACAAGTAAAACTATAGAGGTAAAGAAACAAAATTTGCGGGCATAACCAAAGTGGACATCACTTAGAAAAAAACAATAACAGTTCAAAGAAACTTTAAGAAGAGTAAAAACATGCCAAGAGCTTAGTAGCTCAATTGGCACCTCCTAGAGTTTCCAACGGAGAAGTCCAAGGTTTAAACTCCCCCTCTCCCAACTATCGAACTATCCAAAAAAATATAAGAGAGTAAAAACTTCAAAAACACCACATTTAGGCATTCAAACACATGCACACAAGTCGATCATATAATATTACTTCATTGGCAATTAACGTTATTCTGATAGGTACGATAGAATTTCAACTTATGGCATCCGCTCCATAATGATTGCTCTCTATCATCAGGCCAAGACACCACTTGGTTTTTTATGTAAACGGGATTTGGATCCCAGATCTCGTGTACGGGGGGGGCCAAGTGTTACATGGGCAATCGTTTAGGGGGTAAGTGTGCATTTTCATAGTTTAGAGGGGTAAGCCTAAAGGGGGTATAATTTAGAGGGGTAAAGTGAAATTTTCCCAAAATAAAAATCATACTAAACAGTGTCCACTGAACAAAGAGAAGTTATTACTTCCCCCCCCCCCCCCAAAAAAAAAAAAAAAAAAAACAACAACAACAACGTGTAGTCCAGAAAAAAGAAACACAAAAGTATCACTGTGTTTTGGTAAGCCAACTCAAATGACAATTCCTCCCCACAAGTGGAAGTGGAGGTGGAGGGTGATGTTGTGGGTTCAAAACCCACTAGGTTCGTGCACACAAAAAATAACAACAATGTATTGTATTGGTAAATGATGCCAAACCTGAATTACAGAGAAAAGGCGAAAGGCACGATCCTGCCCAGCTGATAGAATGTGCCTCCCATTTGCATAAAATCTGTGAAATATGACTAAAACTCAGAACCAGAAAGGATGCCATGAGGAATGCAAATGTACATTCTAACAGTGTTAAGTAAGCAAAGACCTAAGCTAGACAAAAAAAGGGCAAAAAAACCATGGTGAAGTAGGATTCACATTGAACTTTTGTTTTGTCAAGTAATCTGTGGGAATTAGAAGATGTTATGAAAAGTTCTCAAGTTCATGTGACTGCACTACAATCAAGAAAGAAAGATAGAGCACCCGATCAATGGTTGGGAATTTGTGAATCCTATAAGAGTTTTTCTTTAGCAAGTATAAACCCTTTAATGATATACAGACGGAAGGTTCTGGAGTAAAATAATAATGAAATTAATGAGCTCAAAATTTCATACCTAATACAGAATCATGGCAAAGCATTGTTACCTTATGCAAAGTGGAGGAGCACTATGTCCACTTCGAAAGCGTAGAAGACGGGGATCTCCATCACTTGTGTCAAAAATCCACATCTGAAAAGGGAAAAAAGGGGTCAGATATTAATTTTCATGTAGGATAGAAGTAACATACATCCATAAAATTTGCAAGATGAACTCACCGTAGCAGTTAAACAATTAATATCCACAAAGAAAATCAAGGTTGTTAAATATTCATTTACTGTGTCATCTGATACCATATAATATCTAACTTAAATTGCTAACAGAAACGGTTGAAATTAACCAAATTCAATTTATGATTTCATAGTGTATGCAAAATTAAGCACTAGAACTGAACCTTTTTTTTTTAATAAGTTTATTGAATAGAAAACTGAAACATCAAGTATACAGGGGGTATACTAAATACATAGCACATTTAGGTTCTAAGTTTACAATGATCCATAAACTCTAATAAATTAAAGAAGGTATATGCTCCTGTAGCCATCATCCACTCAAAAAAAGTTTGGAAAAATTGCATCTTCACTTCTAAGATGGACTGCTCACATCCCTCAAAAATTCTAGCATTTTTTTCATTCCAAATGCACCACATCACACAATGAGGAATGGCCTTCCAAATTGCACCATTTCTATGTCTTCCCAACCAGCCTTGCCAGAAAGCTAGTAAATCTACAACATCCTTAGGAATCGCCCAATGAACTCCAAACAACTCAAACATCTGTATACTTCCTGTATATGCTTTTCCAATTTTAATAGATTACAATTACTTATAAAAGAATGAACTCCAAATAACCCAAAAACAATATCCCATAATTCACTTGCAAAAGGGCATTGTAATAGTAAATGACTCACCATCTCCCCATCCTACTTACACATGAAACACCAACTAACCAAAATTATATTTCTCTTCCTCTAGAAGTGACACTATTAACCATATAATGAAGAGAAGAAAACACAATATCATTTAATTTTTAAAAATTTCTTAAAATAATGAATAGGGATTGTGGGAGAGGAACTAAAGATCTTTGAGGACGCCATTTGGGCTTTGGAAACATTATAGAAACTAGTTTGGCCACCAACTTAAATGAATGCCCACCCTCAATTATTCTCAGTGGTAAGATAAGGGTTTTTCCTTTTCTATTCTACATATAACAATCATTAACCATATGTTCAAACTCCTTGTCCATCACCTGTTGTGGCCAAACTCTCACAGATGTTCCCTTTGAACCTGCACCAACCACATAGGAGCAGTTGTAGCGTGTATAAGTAATAATGATATGCATGTATATGCTCCCTCCAAACCGGTTGAGTGTTGACTATGACAATTCTATCAAAACCAGGCTTCTAGTCTTACTGTATGGCTTAAAATATGGCAATTACAACAAATTTCTAATGTCATTGTTAAAAGACATTTTACTCCACTAATTGTAAGGGCCAATGGTGATGACAGGAGTAAATAGAGACATACGCCAGTATATAGAAAGATCAAGGGCACTCACTTCTGCAAGAGAATTTTCCTACGAAGGGACTCAAAGGATTAGTCAACACTGAAGTAAACTTCCTGGCTAAGAAATGCAACTCTAATATAAAGAATACTTTTGGAAAAACTCTTCACCTACAATGTTAAACGTTCTTTGTGATTTCAAAATTATTAGCTTTCATATTTCCATGTGCAAAGATATCCTAACCTTCCATATTTCCTTCTTTATTTACAATGAAGCTTCACTGCATCAAAAGCTATAAATATAAGAGATACGCAACCTATTACCACCTCTTGATTTCCTAAAACAAATATAAACTAAAAGGACAATGCATGACTTGTGGTGACAGAATGTTCATCTCTTCATCTACTTTTTTTTTTTTTAATTGGTAAGTACATATCTCTTCATCTCCTAACTTTGCCAAATCACTGCCATGTCAACACCCAAGTCCTTTTGATCAACAGACCCACAAATCTTCATAATATGCCATTTTTTGTTAATGCTACATACATCATTATGGAAAAACCAAAGCATGAGAATGATATATTCTAAATTTATAATGTTTCACCCTATGTCTCAAATCAATTTTATGTAATATTCATTAAAATGCAAAACAAAATTATGCTAAAGATGATCACCATGCCTGATGAAAGATGCGGATTAACTACCACAACATGAGAAGCTTGGCACAAAGATTACATAGAAAAACTCTAATATCCTTTTCGGAGTAAAAAAATTTCAATACAAGACTTTCGAATCAACTTGATTTGGAATAGCTCTAAGGCCCATATGAAAAGTTGAAAGACAAATAACAACTTATATGTAAAATGATATGCTCAGTTTAAGAATCTTCATTGAAGGGAAAATCATGTTTAAATTATGTAGCTTATACAATATTCTGCCTGCACTAAGATTCGCTATAAAAACTAAGAAAGGACACTTCATTCATCTTACTTTAATAGAATTGTCTGCTGATGAACTCATTAAGACAGGCTCATTAGCAAAAAAATGCAGTGAAATTATCGAACAATCATGAGCCTCTCGTATGACTGATTGGAGCCTTCTCTTCTCAAGATTCCATATGCTAATGACACCAGATGAGCCTCCAGATGCTAGAAGAGGCTGTCCATCTACAAAGCATAGTAAATAAACAAAAGCAGAAACCACATCATAAGTTGAAAAATAAACATCAAGAGAGAGAGAGAGAGAGAGAGAGAGAGAGCATCTCATAATTCAAAAGAAAAAGGAAGAGGGTTGGGGTAGACAACAATCATCAAATGATGTTCCAAGATTGACTTCCATTGGTATAAGTGGTGATACTTATTACAGAATTATAACACAATATACAATTGGAAGAAAACGCAATGAGATTATCTGTAGAATCTCTAAAGAATATTCCTCTGGATAAGTAATGTAACAAAGAATAGTTCAACTTTAAAGGCTGTATAGAAATGGAAAATGCAACTTGGCTTTAATAGTTTTTTTTTTTTTATAAGTAAGAAAATATATATTAAAAAGAGACCTCACGAAAACATAAGGCAGAACAGAGAGTACAGAGAAGGAAACAAAAAAAGAGAAAAGAAAGAAAAAACTAGAAAACAAACAAAGCCAACAAAGAACTAATTACAAAGAAGAGAACTAAGGAACATAGGGATAGAATCACTAGAGGTGAGTCCCCAAGCCCTAAATCAATCAAAAAGAGAGCCACTAAAATAAGCGAGCAGTTGGTCATCAGATTTGTCCCTGTCCTCAAAAGTACGCCAGTTTCGCTCCCTCCAAATACACCACATTAGGCACAACGGAGCTAGATTCCAAACTCTAGAAGAGTGCTTTCCGAACTAGTTCCACCAACCGAATAGTTGCAACAATTAACTTCAAATTTTGGTGATTGTGATTAACAATACACACGCACAAAGAATAAAACCATTGCAGCATAATCTAGCTAAAATGCAAAAGTTATTTGCTAAGCCTAGCAAAAGCATAGACTACATATGAAAAATAAATATGTTCATCAACATACAAAACTCCAAATCTAGCACAGTATCCTTGATCACACCATGCTGACATTAAAAACGCCTTTACAATTACAATATTATAAGCCTCAAGCTCTTACCTGTGCTAAAAGATAAGGCTGTTACAGCACCCCGCGTAGAATGCGAGAAGGTAACCAACTCTTCATCATAGCGAATGTTGAGAACATGAATCTTTCCATCAGCACAGCCGACTGCAATGACATCAAGTGCTGGTGATGAAACACAACTAGATATAGATGAGTTCCATCCCTTGAACTCATAAATTTTTTTCTTTGTGCTAATGTTCCAAAGCTGCAAAGAACCTTCCTGGCTCCCAAGAAGAACCTGTGTTGCAGTGCTTCTTGATAAGAGGTTCTTTCTAGAAATGAGCGATAGGCAACCCCATCCATTTTGATATAACTTTTATGACACCTAAATGTTTGTAGGAACAAGGAAGAAGTGGTTACCTTATTCAAGTAGGTGTCTGGATGCACTATACAGCTAGGACTAAATTTATCATCTAGCATGATGTGTCCAACAGGAGCAGAAGGCTGGTCAATTCCTTTAAATGCCCATATGAACATGTTACCTTCCACATCAACACTAAGGACATGTTCTCCAAACAACAGCAACGAATTGACTTTAGCGTTATGCGCACTCCAAGTCGCTACCTGTTAAATATATCACTTTCAGTACTATACACGCACATATCTTGCTACTTGCATAGTGGAAATCGCTTTAACATAACAAAATAAAATCTCAGTTAGATACTTTAAAACTAACAAAAATTTTTGCAGGATTGACATTTGACAGCTTTCTAAGAAGTGTCCAAACAGCCACATTGGCCGTTGGATGAAGAATGATCACAGGGCCGACCTTATGCCTAGGCCATGGCCCAAGGCCCCCTACTACTAGAGAAAGGTCCTGAAATGTGGGCGGCAATAACTTTTTTTTTTTTTTTTGCTTTTTTACTTTAAAAATACATTTTTTCCTCTACTCTTAAGAAGGCCCAAATATTTAAGTGATGCTAGAGATACCACAAATTTTACTACATAGGTCTTACAAAATGATGTGTCACCAATCACAAGAAATAATTCAAATACCCATTTATTATCTTGTTCAAATGCCACCAATCACATTCATTAATCATTACCAGGCTAGTCTGTAAGCTTTTCATAATAAAATTTGTAGTAGCTTTAGCATTTACCCAAAAACAAATTATGGTTCAATAGAAATCCAACCCAATTACCATTAAGTGAATTAGTCATATAAAAAAGTAATGATAATCAATTTTAAATAAATAAACAAATATTTAATATTAAACATTAACTAAAAATTATTTAAGTGATATTTAAGTATATAAATGGTCCTTTAAAGCTATTGCCTTGGGCCTAAAACTGTATTGAGCTGGTCCCAAATTATCATGCATTCCTATTTAGAATGGAACATCCCCCTACTCAACTTCATAAAATTGGTGCAAGTACAATCATGTCTATCAGTTTGTTTGTATGGCATTAAGTTATCTAGTTAAATTTCTTGGCTTACTTGACAATTTAAGCCCAGGTCAACTCAACAATGCCTCCCCGCACACAAAAACATTACAACAATTTTGAGAACAACATGATTATACAGAAATTTGCACGGCAAACAAAAGTCCAAGACTAGCATTTTTCCCGGCGATCAATAATAAGAAACAAGAGAAGTGAAAAGCAAAATCAAAGCCTTTTTTTTTTTTTCGTTTTGGAGATTTTACATTCAAAAGTATTACAAGACATCTACCAGGAATATCGAGAAGATATTCACAAAACATAGAGTTATCCACTTCCCATTTCATTCATTCTCCACTACACGAGATTGTACTCATTATATAATCAATACTTCCATAAAGAAAGCAAACAAAGAACCGCCTTAATACTTCAACTCGCAACAAGGCGAACATAAAATAATTAACAAAATGGAAAGTTTTTGATTTGGGAGCCTAAAAAAGTAGTGTACCACGAAGTGAGTTAGAGTCTAATAAAACAAATTTTAACAAATTTATGAAAGAGATAAACCTGGTGAGCACGCCTAACAACCGCAATCTCATTCCCGTATGCCGCGAATGTGTAGTCGCGATATGAAGCAAGAGCACGGATCTTCTTGCCCAATTGAGGACCTTCATTCATAGAGTTTTAAAGTAAACACACAAAATTACATCATTATTATTCACATATATATATATATATATATATATTTTTGCATATATAACCTTACCGACGAGAACCAGAGTAAGCTTGGCACACTGAAAAAACAGAAAGGAAGATTGATAAGAATCAAACATTCTTTCGCATAAAATCGATGAATAGAGAGAGAGAGAGTACGTTGTAGACTTGAAAAGCTTTGCCGACGCTGACGGTGACGAAGGTTTCGGTGCCTAAACGTTGAACGGAGAAGGGGACCCCGCTAGTTATGTATCCAATCGCTCTGTACGGTTCGAATATTCCCATTTTTCGAACCAATTCAGAGAGAGAGAGCAGAGACGAGAGACAAGAGAAAGAGAGATTTGAGAGGGGTTTAGGCGATTAGGGTTTTACAGACTAGCACTAAACGGTGTGTTTTGTTGAGCCGCTTGTACGGCTAAGGAGTGTTTGGTAAGTGTTTTCAAACAACAATTTTTAGTTTTTAAATAGAGCAAGACTTAGGTACAGTACTTAGGTGCTGTTCCTTAGGTACCCTTTTTAAGATTCTGTCATGTGGATTTTTTCTCATGGGATGAAAGTGTATTTTTTAATTAAATAGCCACATGGCTAAATCTTAAAAGGGGAACCTAAGGAACAGCACCTAAGGTATTGTACCTAAGTTTTGTCCTTTTAAATAACATTTCACATATTTTCACATATTTTTTCATCCACATGTATTTTCACAAAAGTTTTTAAATAATAATTTTTAATTTTTAAACACATATACCAAACGGACCCTAAAAATTTCAAATTATGCCCCTTCTATTTTTTTTTTTTAAGGAAATTAAATTCCATCTCAAACTATATTTTAGATTATACTTTGCATCTTAAATTTTGGACCATTATTATACTTTGCACCCCAATGTTAAGTTTTCCGTTAATTTGGATATTAAAGTATCACATAATGTAAAAAATACTCAATTTCCCATCTTCTCAATCCTTTAAAAATAAAGAAGAAATTACATTTTACCACCCTAAATTATACTCTTGATTATACTTTACACCCTAAATTTTAGATTTCCATCCAAGTTAGCGACAAACTTAATGATGGGGTGCAAAGTGTCATAGGGTCATAATTTAGAGTGTAAAACGTGATTCAAAAAGTTTATGGTACAAAGTGTAATATAGGGTTTAGTTTAGGATAGTAAAATGTAAGTCCCCCTTTTTTTAGTTGTATATATGACCTAGGATAACTTTACTCAAATTAATTGCACGTTAAGAACGGGTTTGGTTTGCTATGTTTTCATCACCTATCACTCAAATTTTTGTGAGCCCCACCACCTTGGTTATTGTTTAGTTTGGTTTTTGTTTTCAATTCTCATAGCTCATTACTCAAAAAATTGAGAGTGAGTAATGAGATATGAGAACAACTTTTGGGAGTTTTTAAAGTATTAGGAAACCGAGTTAAGTGGCATTTCTATAATAACTCAACACAAATAGAACCCACTCCATTGTCTTGTCTCCATCATGGCAAGCCTTATCTTTGGATTTTACAATCGAAACTTTCAAGATTTGAATTTTATCTCTTGAAGTTATATTTTGTTTGTATCAGCAATCCCCCTTCCATCAGTGTTTTTTGTTAAGTGTCACATAAGTTTGTTACACATGTTTGGCATGTCCAATAAAATGATATCGCATCATATGTGACAGTTGAGGTAGTAAAAGTTGAGGTAATCTTTATTTTGAGCCTTTCATATATTATTATGTTTTCACATTGATCCTACTATCATTTCTATAAATAACATGACAATCCATAATATATAAAGGCGTGTAATAATAAAATCTGTGCCTTTTACAACATTTTTAAGGCTAATTGTCATTAAATAGTTAATATGAAAGGCACTTTTTTTTTGAGAAAAAATATGAAAGGCACTTAACAATAGATTACTAACGAAAATAGACCGCATGGTCAATATAAAAATGGAATCAGACATGATAGGTTAAAATGAAAATTTTAAAAAGTAAAGGGTCAAAACAAAAAAGAACCCCAAATTTAAAAGGGCTAGGTGTACTTTAGTGTTTTTCTTTTTGGCCTACAAATTACAATATTTTATGTTGGTGAATTGTCATTTTCATCTCTTAAGTTTCCTTTTTGTCATGTTAGTCCTTAAAGTTTAAGTTGATGTCAAGGTCAATTTAGTTAACAATTAAAATAAATAAATACTCAAACATTTGATTTTTTTAAGTAAACTATATTTTTTTTTTTTTACAAGATAGAAATTATATTATAGCTTAATCTAAGTATATATGTGTGTGAAACCCTCTCATAGAGACTTGAACCCCGACCCTTACCCTCTACACCCTACAAATACTTATACTTGTGAAGTGACTATCGCACCAATGGTGTGCGGTGGTAAGTAAACTATGTTAATACTTAATAAGTTTAATGTCTTTGTGACAAAAATAAAATTATGTTATACAATTTTTAATACTTTTATAGTGCATTTCATGATATTAAATAAATAAAATGAGAAGGCATCCACGGCATTTCATGATATTAAATAAATAAAATGAGAAGGCATCCACGGCAAGTATGGCACAACTTTTACCTCATATTTTACTTTAAATCCTATAGTGTAAAGGCTCAAACAAATCAAACCCTCTAATTTCAAAGGCAACAAATTAAACCTTATGGTTTTAAAAAGTAAAAGATTAAATTCTATAGTTTCAAAAGCATATTAGATCTTGGTGTTTTAGTCCCTTCGGGGACATCCGATAAAATTGGAGACGTTGGTGTTTTAAAAAGTTATAAATTAAAAGGTAAAATATTAAACTATGAGATTTACTGACCTTATGTTAAACTTCACACACAAAATCACCATGAGATTTGCTGACTTTATGTTAAACTTCACACACAATATCATTTTACCGAAAAATCGAGGCTTAATTTGTTATTTTCTTAAGATTCAGAATTTAATTTGTTATTTTTGAAACTACATGATTTAATTTGTTACATCCCTTAAAATATGGGATTTAAAATGTAATTTTCGCAATTTTAAAATATATTATATGAATTGGACAGGCAATGTAATTTCCCCCAGACCTTTATAATATAGTATATATAATTTCATCCATTGCCACGCCCCTATTTCAAACTAGCATTGATAAACTCTACCTGTAACGATTTCTTTCTTTCTTCTTTTTTTATTTTTTCAACTACCCGCAGTGATTTCTAGTCATTGATCCAAAGACTTTTTTATACGAAATCACAAGGACTCATGTCACAAGGTAATGAAACTTTTTTTCAAGGAAGTAATTCTAAAACATTATGGATCCCATGTGGCACCATTATGATGAACATCAAAGAACACATCCCTCCAGCTGAACTCGTTCATATCAAAATTATTTTCTTATAAATAAAATATCATTTTTATTGATCTAAGAAAATAATTCTAGCAAACAAGTATACTAGAACAACTACAAAATTACAACTCAAATTTAAACGATCAATGAATTTTACAACAGAAGAATACTCCCATCTTGGTTAGAATTCCCATTTAATCATACAAACTACTTAGAACTAAAGACTTTTGGGTGAAGGTACTATAGCCCTGCTCCTACAACGGTTCGATTATTCTTTTCTATCCAAATAATTCACATTGCTAATGGAGTATCAAAAACAGTAATCTTATACAATCATTTCAATGAGAGGCATAAGCTGATTGTTTTATTAAAAAAAAGGGGTTATAGATCTATGTAGAGAGGAGTTATAAATGCAAAATTAAAACCAACCCTTTACCCACAAACAAACAAACAAACAAAAACAAAAACAAAAACAAAAAACAAAAAAAAAAAAAGAGAGAAAAAAAAGGGAAAAAAAAAACATTTTTCCTGAATATATGTGAAAAATACAAGGTGAGCAAAGGAAAGTCTCATTTGCCTAAAATAAACATGGAGAAAAGAAACGAACAGGAAGCACGAAAGTGCCTCCACTACGACTCATCCATGTGATCATTACGATTACAAGATCGAGATCTTAAATCCTTGTCATCTTGCCTTGACTCCTGGGAATCTAATGTCTTGGAAACTGAATCCTCAAGTGCCTCAAGAAAGGACAATACGGTGAAGTTGTCTGCAAGAAAAGATGAAAAGAAAATGGTCACTTAACAACACCTCTTACATAAGGAACTATAAACCCCTCTTTCTTCTCTATTTCCTTTTCTAAAAATGAATTGTGAAGACTGAAAATTAAAAACTGGCAGCAGCTCTCTACATGTTTGGTTTGGATCCAACAAAGATGCTCTTTTACACTAACATTTCGTGCCACATGGTTTCAAGGAAATGTTCCTGGACATCACAGCAGTATATGAAACAGAAAGGTAAGCCACTAGACCAGCTGCAAATTATAAAGGCTATGAACCTTACAATGGGCTGTGCATTTTTTTTTATCGGTAAATTACACAGCACTCCCAATGGATTGATTTGAAAACACCCATGAACCCTTCATCTACTGTTGAGAGGAGAAAATGCCATTTAAGGCAGAGCTCATTGACTTACAATGCACTTTGCATTTTTTCCTGACAACAAATAATATTTTCATAAAAAATAAAAGAGATATTAAAATAATCGAGGGAAAAATTGAAGCACACTGATTATATACCCATTGGCATCAGCAACTTAAAACCAACAATACATGGAATCCAAGAAATTGAGGGCCTCCTATCATCTACTAACATCCAAGAGAATAAAGAACTGACAAACTCAAAACTTTATTCACTCCAGTGAATGCTCCTGCCCATCAAACAAGTAGCCCAAACCAACATTTTTCCCTATCCCTTACATATTAACATTATACACTAGTAACCAGTAGCATGCTAAAGACACAATACTGCAGAGTAAATTGGGGAATAAAAAAACAAAGATAAGAGATTCTAGAACCACTAACGACTTACATTTACTTGGGTCAATTCCAAACTGAGTCAAATCTATCTGTCCAGTTTTAAGTACCTACAAGAAATGCCAGGATAAAAAAGAAAAAAAAAATGTTACCATTGAGAGACTTCTACAGCATCATACACAAATAAGAAATTAAATAAATAGGGTTCGAATTCTCACATAAGTAAATGAATCTACTTGTTGACGGAATGGTGGACTTTGTAGCAACTCTAATATATCCTCTGGAGTCCATTGACCCTGAAAGCTCATAAGCAACTAAAGTTGTAAAATGGACAACACTGAGGTAAAGGAATTATGGAAACTACAACTCCAAACTATTGTATACCTCAGGTAAGTACGATGTTAAATGCTCTTCCAATTGCAATGTCTCAATCAATGGCATTATCAATTCAGGCTTCAAAATATCTCCTAATCCCAAGCCTAGCCAACAAAAGAAAAGTCAGAAAATAAAATCCATATGCCAACAAAAGTAGAAATGCATGCAGTATTAGCACAACCAACTGAACCATGAACGCTACATAAAATTAACAGATTTTATGAACTCATTCACAGATCCTACTTCAAAACATTTGACCTAACTACACTACCACGAAAGCAAATAAAAATCCAGCCATTAAAAAAGATCGGGCATAAAAGACACATCAATGAAAACCAACATACGGTAAACCTGCCCCTCTAGAAATCTATTGCTACCTGATCATACTCTTTTTAGTATCATTCACTATTTTAACAATTCTTTCTGTTATTTTGATTTGTAAGTTACAGCCAGTGAGCATTGAAGCCAACATCATCCTCCATCTTACTCTTACCAGGAAATGAGGTGCCATTTGAGCTACAGCTCTTTGGCCATTATTTAAACGAAACTCAATACAATGAATCAAGAGGTCTACACAGAAGCAGGTAATAGAGAAAGAAATGCAAATCGGAAAATGATAACCAGACTTTCTTATTGGGTGATCCAAAGGAGAAATGTCTTCACATGCTAAATAAATAATAATAATAATGGCTCTTATTTCTTTCGTTTTCCACCTGGTAATGTATGTTTTGTGATCTATTTCATTGTGTGTGGCAAGGACAATGCTTAACATAACTTTAACACTAGTTTAAATTCTAATATGTGCATCAAACATAATTTGACTTCAGTAAAGGTTTCTCACAAGTCACAAACACCTGAAAAAGAAGGGGAACTGGGAGAACAATAAGGAAAAGAATACTCATGGATGTAAAGAGCTGTGAAGCAGGACTTATCAAAAAAAAAAAAGCTGTGAAGCAGGACCTAATAAGGAAGACATTTTTGATAAGTGCACCTAATAAGGAAGACAGAAAAATTTCAGGAATTGGGGAAGAACCCAGAAAAGTGGCTTATTAACCCAAGCAAGCCTCTCAATCCAAAGAAGTGCTGAACAATAATTCTGGTGGAGGCATCAGTCCATAACTTTGGATCCAACTCAACTATTCCCCTTTGACTTGAACTAACGAACACATTAAATAGATTTTTCTTCTTTTAAGTTGTTTCAATTTCCCCTTTTCTTAATTAAATATTGGATAAGAAACTATGTCACATGGTCCTAATAAATATCCTAGATGGGAGCAACCCAATCATGTAAAGCTTTGAAAGTGCATTTAATACTATCCGTTACTATCAATTGACAGACGTAATTTACAGTCTAGCAGATACCAGAGATTGATATATAAAACAACAATCAAATTTATCACCTCCATCTGGATCTCCAGCAATATCTGCATCATGTATAATCAAATAAGAAAAGTGAGATTTTAGACCATCAAAATCACGCATGCATGCTCGCACACACACACAAACAAGCATTCTTTAAGGGGACATCTTCATACCTGCAGGTCCGATGTTACTCAAGATTCGTTGCAGGTCTTCCAATTTCACTGGTCCAGATGATGAGCTTACTTCACTGGTTACATCTGCACTGAAGTTTGGGACAACCAAGTTTCCAGCTCTGGATATCAAATGAAAAAAACAATATGTTATACAGCAGGACTTGGAAAACAAAGATCAACAAGAGTAGAGTGCAACAAATCACTTCAAATTTTATAAAAGAAAAAAGATTCATCAAAAAACTTTATAAGTTATAGCCTGCACAAAACCCCCCAAAATTCCATTTCCAGCGGCCAAAAACCACCTTAACCTACTAATAGTGCCAAGACTAGATGCATTGCAATGTGCACCAAACTTAAGAAAGACAGTAGCAGGCCTTGTGAACGATCAAGGGATGCAATACTTGGTCCAATGGGAGGCCAGAAATGGCCTGTGATACGCAATGGTTCCATGCATGGGCAAGTTTCCCTGTAAAAGTATTATGCAATCAAATGTAGAATCATTCTCCAAATTGATAGACTTGTCACAATTATGTGAACTTGGACTCAAAACCAGGGTTCTTGGCTTTAACACTGTTCAAGGTCTAGCCCGTCAGTGGTGAATATGCCTAGATTACCTAGCAACTGGCTCTGGTGGGTGGGGTTAGTTTGCCGTAGGTTTTACTAGCTAGAGGCGAGTCCAAAGGACTCTTCTTTAGAAAGGTTCCCAACGGTATCAAAAAAAAAAAAAAAAACACTGCTAGGAATAATATGTACAAATAAAACCACATGCACTGCACGCTAGTCCAACAGAGACGGTACATAATGGTTAACTTAAGTACGCACAAATTAAAGAGGTCCTAAAATATAACACCATGAAGAAACCTATCTTCATCTTTCAAATGATTTCCCTGTCCAAATTTCCCATCATATTTGGTGTCACAATAACCCTTTTCTTTCCAATCATTGACAAAATATCTCTGTTGATTTGTTCTTACAAGTTAATTTTCTGGCCACCTATATAATCTGTTTGTTAAACATGAATTAACATGTACTGGTTCCTATCTTTTGGAGATCAGCTGTCATATTTTGAATATTGCATATGATTGTTGGTGAGGAGGAGGGGGAATTTACAACTTGAATTTCTACAAGTACTAAAGTAAAAACAAATTCCAATTCATTTTCGGATTATGTATCTTGTAAGTATTAGGAGTTCAATTATTTTGTTAGAAGCTAGAAACATATCGATACACATAAATATGATCATTGACTGCCTGATTAACAGGTTAGTAAAGTAAACAGCTTTTATAAATTATGTATCTTGTAAGAATTAGGAGTTCAATTTATATAACTAACAGCATTGCGAGAGTTGTTACTGAAACTTCATACTCACAGTATAGTAGTATTGTTCAGTAGTTAAACCCAAAAAATAAAAAAGCATAAGTTCTTCTATTATAAGAAATATACCTCGATGAGATGTCATCTTCAACCATATCTTCAGAAACTTGTAGAGGAACTGAAGCATCAGGCTCCTCTTCACCAAGGAACTCTGTTAAACAAAAAATAAAAATAAAAAGTTTAAACTTGATGGAGATATCTCACAATAAAGCAAAATAGCCAGCTTACTTTGAAAGTAGGTTATATGATACTATTTTTTTTTTTCTCTTATAAGTGTTATATAATATATAAATTAAAATCAGTCATTTCAAGTCTCAAACTTGCACTAAATAATATAATGCCATATAATACTATAGCATACCCTCTTGTATTGTATTAGGTTATATACCTTCTTATATTACATTATATGAATTACATAAAAGAAGAAAACCTTCAACAAATTAACAAACTGTAGTAGTGAATGAAAAATTACTGGGGGACAGGAGCAGCTTTTCAAAACAACAGGCATGGTTAAAGCAAAGATGTTTAGACAAACACACAGTTAAATAAGAAAAAAGAAACACTGAAAATGGATGTTTTTACTTTTAAGTTAAAAAAGAAAGGAAAAGTGAAAAATTACAACAGAATTAAATAAAGATAAGACAAGGGATTTGGCATGGAAAATTTGGTCACGCGCAAAAGATATCAGACACAGACACAGACACACCATCAGTACCATGAGTCATTTCAGTTTAGAGGCATTTAAAAACCATGATGTACCCCAAAAAAAAACACATGTATTTGGTGAATAAACAAACATGGTAGCCGGTGTTGTGCTTGATGGGAATATGGCCTTCAAGCAGAATCATAAAAGAGGATCCATGCAGACAGTGTCAAATAATTGGGACAAATCTCTATGCATTCTAAAACTACAGTTAGTGGAACTTTGTTTTTTGTAAGTAAATAATTTCATTAAAAATAGAGTTGGTGGAACTTAAATAAGCAAAATGAATTTTATACCTAATGGTTGGTTCATGTGGTAGTTGGCTAAGCTACATAATTGTGAGTCACCATCAGCATTAGGCTCCTGGAACCAATTCAAGGAATAAATGTCACAATATTAGAACTTGTGGCTCAGCTAATAATACACAAAAGGAGGAAAAAGAAAAGAAAAGAATATATATATATATAAACATTGAATCTGACCTGCATCCAAAACATGAACTTTCGGTCGTCGGTATTGAACTTCAATATGTAAACCCTTCCTGATGATTGATTAACCTGAGTAAATCAAGAATGATATTCACGATGATCAATACTAGACTCAAATATACCACAATTATAAAGGCCAAACAATTAAACACAAAGTGATATACCTTTTCAAAAACTGCTTCATCAGGAAAGACAATCTGATCCTATGATATTTTGTGTCAAGAAAAATTTTAGAAGTAAAAAAGTTCAGATCAATAGCCACATAAGTAACACTAAAGATAGTTTCTCAACCCAAAAAAAAAAAAAAAAAAAAAAAAAAAACCTAAAGGTACAAAGATAAAAATTAGAACAAATCACTGATGAGGGAAGAGGAAGAAGGGGAAGAAATCAAACAGTCCCCCAAAGGCAGGGGCAAGGACTAGGCTATAATATGAAACCACTATGGAGAAACAACGATAATGTCATCTAATAACAGTGAAAGCAATGAATCTAATTATTTCAGTTGCTACTTCCATGAAAGAAACAGAGACAATGAGTTCACTACTTATTTTGGATATTACTGGTAACAAACTATTTAGCATGACAGCCCCATCACACAGCACAACCATACAGGCAAATAGAATAAAACGTGTGGCCCACGCATATCTAGCTGTCTTTTACAAAATTATTATGTTAAGTTATTCGCATGCATCTTACACATACCAGACGTGTCCAATGTATTAGCCATTAATACACGGGAGTTTAAAGCTATCCATGCTTCCTAGCTTGACATACAGTAGAATAGTGGATCTAATTATCTAACTCAAAGTCAAAAACACAACAACATTGTGTGCATTTCAATCTCTATAAACCATTTGCCACAGCAGCCAGTGAAAAGTAAAAATGATAACTAGGATACATCTTCGACAGCATTATTTGTTCGATCAATCCACTGAAAATGGACCAATCCTTCCTCTCCCTGACACAAATACAAGATAGATTTTCTCAGAAGTTGCACCAAAGCATGGGTGTTAAGATAAATTAAAAATAACAGAAAATGAACACTCGAACTTTAGTAGAGGTAGATCTATAGACAAATGGAATGTCAAAAAAAATATATTCATTAGGTTTTTATTTACCATACCCTTGCTACGCGAACAAGCCCTTTGCGAGTATCAGGGACAACCCTTTTCCCCTCAAACAACATTTTACCAGCACGGAACTCCAGCATAATTTCCTGCCAATTGAAGCTTGTTTGATAAATTCATGCAACAGATACCATAGGAAACAAGAAAACTGGATACACACCCAAGCCCCAAAATATTTATCTCAAGCAACATGCTGAATATTATTAACCTCAAATGTCAATGCCAAACAAAAAGCAGAGCAGAAGCACAGGAAGAATCAAAAGAAGAATAACAACAAGTGTGGCCAAAATGATGAGCAGATAAAGCGCATTACAATATAGTACATACAAATTCACAGAGACAAAATAGCATGCTTGTGCCTCCTAAATGTACTGAATTCTTTATAAAATGGTGGAATTTCATGTCCAGAAAAATTCCTCCTGTATGACTTGCTATATAATATCCCATGCTGCAATACCAGACACCATGCCACAATTGAGCATTGACGTCTGGATTTCAGGTTATTGATCTAAAAATCAACAAGAAGACAAGGTATTTTCATAACAGGAGGAGGACAGGAGACAAAAGAGGAAAGGATCTCTAGACAGAGTCTAGACGCTACTCTAGGCTTTTTACCACTCCAAAAGCACAGGTCTAATGCAAATCATTTATTTGCAAGGGCAATATCTTATTAGAGCTAGCATAGGTTAGTTTCTTTCTTTGGACAGCAGTGTTGGGGAAAATTTTGACCATTGATAATTTACAGAGGTGACAAATGGTTGTGATGGATTGATGTTGTATGCGTAAGAGGAACAGGGAGACTATTGATCAATAACTCCTACATTGCCCTGTAGCTCAAGAGTTGTAGACTAGGAAGCATAGAAACTTCATTTGCAGTGCCGTACTTGTGTTGTACCTGCCATGTCATGTTATAATTTTTAAGGAATTGCTCATGTCCCTAAGTAGCATCCGTATCCGTGTCCATGCTTCCTAGGTTGTGGAATAAGGTGTGTTCACTATTTGGGGTTCATTGGGTCATGCCACGTGGTGTTGTGGAACTTTTAGCTAGTTAGTCAAGCAAGTTCAATAGACAGAAAACTAAGGTGCGAGTATGATCCCTCATTGTCTTATGTGGGTTATCTAGAGGGAAAGGAATGCTCGTACCTTTGAAGGGAATAAAAGATTGATTCATGAGTTGATGCTTTCCTTCTTTGAGACTTTGTTTGAATGAGCAAATGCTTCTTGTGTTCTTACTTTTATTTCTATGCCTGATTTGCTTGATTTTTGTACTTTCATTGTTATTTTAGTTTATATTTTCTGTTGCTTCTATAGCACACTGCCTATGTGCCTTGTTTTCATTGTATTGTTTTTGATAGGTATGCCTTGTTTTCATTGTAATTTCTAATTTCAATTTTCAATGACATTTTATAGTTATCAAAAAAAAAAAAAAAAAAATGTATAGCCTATACGAGGTAGGCAGACCACTCACAAATTAACATCGATAATAGTTCTAGATCTAGTCCAAGAAAAACAACTATAGGGGTTCTATTGAAAGCACTGAATTTGGGATATGATAAAAGTAATTCCTGTTTGGAATTCAATCCTAATTGCATAAATGGAGCACACAAAGGAGCCAATGCAAGTGGATGTCCATCACAAACTAGATAAAAACAAAATACAAGAGAAGCCTAGTAGAGAAAATTATCAAACCTAACTGGCCCATTCAAAACAAGAATATATAGGTTGACTTTCATGTAAACCTAATGTTCTTTAGCTCAATGTTGGGCTTATTATTACTTGGCAAGTTTACTCCCATGGCAAAAGAATTAATGCACATGATGAATGTGATCCTTCTACCTCGCCATCCATGTTACCCTTACAAAGGAATAAGGTGCCATTTAAGCTCCTGCTGGGCTTTTTTGAAATACAAATTTCCCTTTCACATTAATTTTGACAAATATAAACATATCTTTCTTTTCATTTATTTTTGCTTTCGGTATATCCATCGTCACAAAGATTAATAAAAGACTACAACATTCTCAGATAAGAGATTAAACCAACTCTTCCTTTCTACAATCGCATAAAAATGTAACAAGCAGCCAATGACCTTTAAGTCAAATGGCATTTCCTAGTGTTTCCAGCAAAGATAATCCAGGGTACAAACGCCCCTTCCCCACTTAAAATGTGTCAATATTTGTGTGTGTGTGTGTGTCATTTATCTCCATTTCTTAAAGAACTACTCCCTGCCTTACAATTTTCTCTTTCATTTACTTGTTTTTTATAAAATCTTTTACATGCAACCAAGATGGAGTGTGAATATGATCGTATATAGTCCATAACTATAAGTAATACTATAATGAAGTTAATTCTCCGATATAGACTGCTTTGATGTAAGAATGTCAAGGGCTCAGTGTGTTGCTTGCTTTACTTATGGAGGATTTCAACTACTGTTTTTTTTTTTTTTTAATTCTTGCTAGTTTTTCTAACATTAGGAGGTGCTTTCTCGGTGAGTCGGAGGTTTTCTGCTGGTTTTGCACTTGGGGATAGATGGAGGAGATGGCTTAAGACTTGTGTCTCTACCGTTCGATTCTCAGTTCTGGTAAATGGATCTCCTGCTGGTTTCTTTGGTAGCTCTAGAGGTCTCAGACAAGGTGATCCTTTGTCTCCCCTCCTCTTTCTTTTGATCATGGAGGTCTTAAGTCGTATATTGAAGAAAACCGAGGATGCGGGTTTCATTCAGGGTTTTCCTGTGGGTCACGCTAATTCTACTGGTATCCGTGTTTCTCACCTTCTATTTGCTGATGATACCATTCTTTTCTGTGATGCCTCTAGAGAGCAGATTCTTTCTATTAGGCTGGTTTTGACCTGTTTTCAAACTTTTACTGGTTTGAAGGTGAATGTGGGGAAAAGTGAAATTGTCCCTATTGGGGAGGTGCGTAACATTCAATCTTTGGCTAATATCCTTCAATGCAGGGTGGGAAGTTTGCCTATGACCTACTTGGGTATGCCTTTGGGTACTTTGTACAAAACACCCTCTATTTGGAATCCGATCCTTGAGAGGATGGATAAGAAGCTTTCAGGCTGGAAGCGGCTTTATTTGTCAAAGGGTGGTAGACTCACCTTACTGAAGAGTACCCTTTCAAGCCTTCCGACTTATTACCTTTCCCTTTTTACTATCCCTAAAGCAGTGGCGACTAGATTGGAACGCATTCAAAGGAATTTCCTGTGGGGTTCAACAGTTGAGTGCTTTAAATATCCATTGGTGGCTTGGGAAAAGGTTTGCTTGCCGCGTGAGTTGGGTGGTTTGGGAGTTCGAAAGTTGGTGTCTTTTAATCAAGCTTTATTAGGGAAATGGCTTTCGAGGTATGGCCATGAAACCTCGCGTTTGTGGCATAGGGTCATTGCCATGAAATATGGGGAAGGAAAAGGGGGTTGGTGCACAAGAGCTTGTAGTAGGGCTCATGGTTGTGGATTATGGTGGAGTATTAGTGAAGGGTAGGAAACTTTCGCTAAGCATTTCTCTTTTATGGTGGGGGACGGTTCTCGTATTCTTTTTTGGCATGATAGGTGGATTGGGGAGTTTCCTCTCAAAATTCTGTATCCTCAGTTATTTTTGTGTTCAGCTAATAAGGAGGCTTGCATTTCAGAGGTGTTAAGTCCTCTAGCGGGTGATAATGACAGAGTGTGGAGTTTAAGGTTTCATAGGGAATTTAATGATTGGGAGTTGGCGGCTTCCTACTCCCTTCTTCATTTCATCCAATCCCAAATTCCAAGGGGTGGAGGGCGTGACAGACTTTGTTGGGATCTTAATGGCAGTGGGAAGTTTGATACTCGGTCCTTTTATCATAAGATTTGAAATGCAGCTCCTTCCACTTTTCCCTGGAAGGGAATTTGGAAAGTTAAGGTTCCTAAAAGGGTGGCTTTTTTTATGTGGACAGCAGCCCATGGTCAGATTCTAACTTTGGATAACCTTATGCTTCGTGGTCGCCCTTTGGCGAACCGTTGTTGTTTGTGCTGTAACAATGCGGAATCTGTGGATCACCTATTACTTTTCTATCCGATAGCTCATTCTTTATGGATGTATATGATTCGGTTGTTTGGAATTGAATGGGTCATGCCAGGTTCAGTTGTGGACTTATTATTTTGCTGGTATCATTGGCTTGGGAAGCATAGCTCAGATATTTGGGATTTGGTTCCAGGTTGTTTAATGTGGACTATTTGGACTGAACGGAATAGGCGGTCTTTTGAGGACGAGGGAAAAACTGTGGTTTAGTTATTAGAGTTTTGCCAGCGGACCCTCTTTGATTGGTCTCGTTGTTGGGGTTATTCGGATAGTTCTACCCTTTTGGATTTTCTGTCTTCTATTAGAATAGATTAGGGGTTGTCTTTTTGTTTCTTCTTTTCCTTTGTTCACTACCGTGAACTCTTTGTGTTTCTCTACTTTTTTTATCAATAATATTCCTTATTACTTATCAAAAAAAAAAATAAATAAAGATCATGCTGTTTATTGGATAGTGTACTCATTCATCCAATATTGTTTAAAAAGAAAAATTAAGTTGGACCTTCCTAGGCTAACAAAGAATCATTTTTTATGCTTTCAATACAAAGAAACAAACCTTCCCTTTTTCAAACAAGCATTTCTACACATATTAACCAAAAACTCGCAATTAGCATCAAATACTCCAATTAGCCCATGAGCGATTTTAGTCCCTAAAGTTTAAAGTGTGATCGCTTCCCGTCACTATAACGTGTCTAATGTTGTGTAACGATGACGTGTCACTTTTCAGTTTGGCCACATCATTAAATGCAAAAGCGATCACTTTAAACTTCAGAGACTAAAATCGCACATATGCTAAACTTTAGTAACTAACGGTATATTAACCAAAAACTCGCAATTAGTATCAAATACTCCAATTAGCTCATGAGCATGATCGCTTTCTGTCCCTATAACGTGTCCGATGAGTGATGACGTGTCAATTTTCAATTTGGCCACGTCATTAAACAAACTAAAATCGATCACTTTAAACTTCAAAGACTAAAATCGCTCATAGGCTAAAACTTTAGGGAACTAACAGCATATTTAATGCCATACACATACGTATATGATGTACATGTATATATGCACGCATACAAAAACATGTATATTGTACGGAACCACATACATAAATACATACATACATAGAAAATTATGATAAAATGGGTAAAATATAAGATGTACCTGCATTTGTGGAAAAGCTTCCGTCGAAGACGAACCCATAGCTGCGGTTATTCTAAATAAAATAAAATAAAAACAATTTATCGGATTAAATAATTAATTAATTAATGTTTAATTTCTTTGATTCTTTTTTAAGTCCTAGTAATTCATTAGAATTTTTCTTTCTATTATATAAATAAAACCCTAGGTACAGACTGATAGATAAATCAAAACCCTAGAGAAAGGAAGTTTAATTAAATAAATAATAATAATAACAATAACATACCTGTAGAAATTCACGAATATTCTTCTTAATCAGTATTCGGTGGTGGTGAGATTCAAAAATATGCTCAGGTTTGTGTAAAAGAGAGAGAGAGAGAGAGAGAGAGAGAGGTTTATTTAGGAGTTATCGACTTTATTATGAAGGCTCAAAGTTGAGTTGAGTTGAGATATCGGATCAGACGTCACAATCAAATTACCCATTTGACATTCAAGCCCCCACCGCCTCAATTTTTTATTTTTTATTTTTTTGGGAAGTTAGTAATTTATTAGGATAAAGTAATAAACTTTGTCTTTTTGGCAAAATTTTGCTGAATAGTATTTTTTAAAGAAAATTTGAGGAGAGTAGCATGTGACTGAAGTTATTTAGTTATGGAAACTCTTTTTGGAATTTGAGTTTGTCAAATTCAAAATCGAATTTAGTAAACTTGAATCCCAATTTGTTATACAACTTTAAACTGTCACGCAACCTAAACTAATTAAACTTGAGTTTGATAAACTTGATTTTTTGGGTTGGAACTCGAGTTCCAAAAAGAGTCTATATATAACTTCAATCACATGTTATTCTTCTAAAATTTTCCTTAAAAAGTACTATTCAGCAAATTTTGCCTCGACTAATTTGTAGGAAATTTTCTGATGGGGTAATTCTTATAACAATTTATATATGTATTTTTAGTCATATCATATATTTGAAGTATATGTTAAATAATTCCCTCAAAAAAGTTATATGTAAAATAATTTAACGAGGCGTGCAATTTAGTAAGCAAATAGTATTATGAATTGGAGGGGAATTTTTTGAAGTTGGTTTGGAGAAAATTAGGAAAACCAACAGAAAAAAAAAAAAAAAAAGCACTTTCTTGCTTTATGTATGGGTAATTCATAATTCCGCTCAAGTTGAGCAATTTCCCTCTTAACTATTAAAAATAGCAAATATTACAGGCCATTAGATCAACCTCACCAACTAGGCTGCAAGGGGCGTTTGGTTAGAAATTTACTAAGATTCTTGAGAATATAATGACATTCTTATGTTAGGTTTATTCGTAATAATTTTATATGAATTTTTTTATTTTTTCCCGAATATTGTTAGATTTGTAAACACAATATCAAGTAATTTTTTATAATCTTTTTCCAAATAAATAATAAGAAACAAAATATAAAGTATAAATCATGGAAAATTCAATAAAATTAAATTCTAACACTCTTCAAATAACGTATACAATACAAAAGTAATTTTTAAATTCTTGTTCTTCATGACAATCATGACATCATGCTTTGTTAATAAAAATAATTTATTTTCTTTTAGCAACTAACTTAATTCCGAATAGGAGATTTTTATTAAAAAAAAATCCCAAATAGGAAATATATAAAGACTAATTCTTAACCATAAAATTATAAATTTATGCCCCCAAAAAATGTAACTTTTGGGTAAATCTTTGTTACTTCTAGAATATAGTAATGTGGTACTCACTTCTCTTACATTTTTTATTAATTTATCAGCTGGCAACTCATATAGAAAGTCTATATGAGGGTTAATTCATGTAACAAAGTCAATTAGTCAAGTTAGTTAAAGTTAGTTAGAGTTAGTTACCAGTAGCACATGCATGAATTAGTTAGATTATTGGAGAGCCCATTCAACATGTATTAAGTATGGGAATAACCATCTTTTACATATGCTAAATGAACAACTGATAGGTATTACGAAGTCCACGTATAACAACCCAATTGTAAACCCTAGTCTCATTAATGAATATCGATGCATTTTCTTAACTCTCTCTCTCTCTCTCTCTCTTTCTCTCTCTCTCTCTCTCTTGTTTTTTCAATTCTTGAAGTCATCCTACACCAACACACACCACATGCATTAATTCCTTTCATACATGTACCCTAGACTATTTTCATCATCAACCGTATTCCCCTAACACTCAAACACTTAACCCTAAACACTCGCCAATAGCCTTTTAGCTCATTAATGAATACCGATGCATTTTCTTATCTCTCTCTCTCTCTCTCTCTCTCTCTCTCGTTTTTTCAATACTTTAAGTCATCCTACACCAACACACACCACATGCATTAATTCCTTTCATACATGTGCCCTAGACTATTTTCATCATCAACCCTATTCCCCTAACACTCAAACACTTTTAGCTCAACTGACATTTTCTAGTGTTTCTAATGTAGACATTTAGGGATTAAATCTCACCAAACACTTAAACACTTAACCCTAAACACTCGCCAATAGCCTTTTAGCTCAACTGACATTTTCTAGTGTTTCTAATGGAGACATTCGGGAATTAAATCTCACCTTCTTTGATTATCAAAATATACATATAAACCCTAAACCCTAAAAGACCAAAACATCACCTTAATCCTTTTAGTATTGTTAAAAATGGTATCAAAGCAAACTTGGTAACCCCTATGTGGGCTTGAATATATTGCCCACAATGTCGACCTTATCAAGGAGCCTCAAATGTGTTTGAGTTGATCTGGATTTTACAAATGACTACAAAGAGACTCACTATGTTAGATACTTGAGTAAAGCTCGATCTCCTATTCTTTTTATTTGTGATAGACTTGGAGTTAAATCTTAAATCTCTTTGTCAGATATGAAACAAAGCACTTGGCATTGCTATTGCAAGAATCAACCTTCCTTTTCATTTGGAATTGGTTCCTTATAATATGCCATTTTAAAGGAATTAGGGGTATTTAAAATTGTAGTTGCTTAGGTATTGACTTAGGCTCCGTTTGAGAGTTTATAAGGGAATGGAATGATCATAAGGGAATGGAAAAGCTTAGGTATTGACTTAGGCTCCGTTTGAGAGTTTATAAGGGAATGAAATGGAATGATCATAAGAGAATGAAAAAGAATGGAATGGAATGAAATGTATTTAAGTAAGGGAAAATAATGAAATGAAATTAAGTAACATTGATTAGATGTTTTAAAATAAATAAATGAAAATGAATGGAATGTAAGTAATTTTGTTTGAAAGCAACATGGAGGGAATAGAATGGAATCATTTTATGACAATATTAATATTAGACCCCTATTTTAAAATAAAGGGTTGAATATATAAGGGTATTTTGGGAGTTTTAGTAGAAAAATCATTAAATCTAATTTCATTCCCTCCCATTCCTTCCAATTTAGGAATGAATGAAAATTTGAGGTTTTAAGGGAATAGAGAGGAATGGGTGTTCCTTCCTACTCATTCCATTCCCTCCCACTTAAACTCCTAAATAAGGGAATGAGCTTTCCATTCTCTCCATTAAAACTTCTAAATATGGGAAGGGAAGAATATTATAAAATTATTCTTTTCATTTATTTCCATTCTATTCCATTCCCTCATCCCAAACGAGGCTTAGGGGAATGTGAAACTAGGACTCATGTACAATTTTCTTTTGAATAAAGCTATTGTGTATTTTATTTTATTTTATATAAAAGTGGATGACATGTCATCAAAAATAGATAAATTTATTTCTCTATTAGCCACGAACATAAGAAAATTTAACAAAAGCGAAAAATCTAATATAACTTGTTTTTAGAACTTTAGAGACTAAAATCACTCATTTGAAATATTGAAACTAAAAACACTCAAATTTTAAACTTTGTAGGTAATTATTTCTTTATTTTTTAAGATAATTTCAACTTATGGGATTCGTTCTTGATGATCATTTTTTATCATTAAACCAAGACACCAATTGATTTTTGGTGTAAGCAGAGATTGAACTCTAGATTTCTTATTCAACCATTAGAGATTTTACCAGTTGAGCCAACTGGAACCCACCTTTATAAGTAATTATTGAGTACTCTCGATAATTTAACGGGAGAAGGAAAAACCCAATAATTAAATTCATGGTGCCACCTGCAGCAAAGCAAAATTAACGTGGTCTTTTTATTGATTTATTTTGGATGGTTCCATGGTTACAAAGGGGCAAGGTAATCCGTCCGGTATTTACACATCCTACCATGTTTTTGCTCGTAAAATCCGGTTATCTCTTTCTAAAAAGAAAAGGGATAAGGATTTCCTGCACGCAAGCCCGCAGCATATGCTGCATACAGGGACAGGTGTCAAAAAATAAGGAAGACACATATGCAAGCAGCTTGATCCTCACCATCGCAGACTTCCATATTCCTCGCCCCAATACCGACGAGCTTCTCATCAAGACCAAGGTCCGCTAGTCTTAAAATATCAAATCTGACCTGATCAAGGGTTAAGTATTAACAGCAATTTTCTCTTAAAATGGGTCATGTGCGTTGCACATGACTCTTGCATATCCCCCAATATTATTTATTTCTCCCCTACTTGGCACAGCCAAAGCCCTACCATACTCACAGAGAAAGAGAGAGAGAGAAAGATGGCTGTAATTGAATCAAATCCTTCAATTTGGGAAGAAATCGAGCGCTCCGAGAGGTAATTTGGCTTAACTATATCTAACTTCTTTTCCTTTTTTATATTCAAATTTCTTCAACAATTCCTTTCTTCAAAGCAACTAAGTTATAATTATTTTTTTTTGTTGGGTTTAATTTGGGTTCTGTTTGTATTTGAAAATTTTAAGAATTGAAAAACACTGCCATAAAAGTTTTGATATTGTTGTGTTGTGTTGGGAATGGCAGCTACCTTGTTTGCTCAATGTATTTGGAGGCAGAATCATTAGCTTCGTCCATATTGAAGCGTCTTTGTAAATATGATGATAAAAGCTTTGTTGAAGTCGGAGAAGAAGATGTTGGATTCCGTGACATGTTGGAGTCGACCGGTATGGTGTTAGTCCAATCCTTGAAGGCACTAGGAAGGTACCTTTCATTAAACTCTTACGTTTGTTTTGAGAGAGAAACATGAATTTCATTGAATTTATGTTACTTTTTAAGACTTGCTATTACTATGTTTTGGAAGTTTTTATAAAAGGATGGAATAGAGTAGGATAGAAAAATGCCTTCTGGGCACGAGGATAAACTGCTTAGCCAGTCAGGAGTGAAAAGGCCCCTGGATTACCCGCAAACTGGTTCTGGCAGGTGGGGTCAGTTGCCTGTAGGAGTTTAATTAACCGTGAGGCTTGTAGAGTATACACTATATCGTGTTACTAATTTGAGTGAAGTTCTCCTACGTCATCAAAAAAAAAAAATTAATTAAAGGATAGAATAGAGTATGATAGAAATGAAACAAAGTTGTATTTTACTAGATAAAAAGGTCATACTAGTGCACAATGCTCTCAATTAATGTAGGGAATGCAACATTCTGCTCACTTGTAAGTAGAACATTGATATGGGAATGGATGTTCCATTGGATGGGTTTATAGGACGTATATGGGTTTCTTCTTTTTCTTAAAGACCCATGTTCTTCTATGAGTTTTTTTTTAAAGATTTGATGGTTTTCTTGGCTGTTGATTTGTTATATAATGGTTTTGGAAATGCTTGGGGATTCATTAAATGGTTTGATATCGAGCATTTTTGAATGAATGGAGTTTGGGCCTTCCAGTGCAAACAAAATGGTTTCCAGAATTCTTTGGGATCGGCTGTGATAAGGAGTCTGCTGGTGGCAGGGGGATGATTTATTCTATTCCATTAAATGGAGTTGGGCATCATAAGATGTGCTGGAAACCTGCTAAGAGTATGGGTTTTTTCGGTGCATCGGTATTATCGTGTTTTGACCCTTTCTAATGATATGTCTTTCTTATGGAAGAGCAGTTGGAATTCGAAAATCATGCCCAGAGTAGCTTTCTTTTCTTGGACAGCAGCATCAGGGAGAAGTTTGACCATTGAAAACTTGCGTAAGAGGAACATTTGGGTCTTGGATTAGTACTATATGTGCAAAGGTAATGGGGAAATGGTGGATCACTTATTTCTTCATTGTCTTGTTGCTTTGGAGTTGTGATTGATGGTGTTTGGCTTGTTTGGAGTGTTCTAGGTCATGCCAAAGACAGTGGTAGAATTACTTGCTTCTTGGCAAGGGCTCTTTGGTTGTCATAAGAATGGAATTGTTTGGAAAGCCGTTCCACACTGTTTGATGTGGTGTGTTTGGGGGGAGTGGAATGCCTGAAGCTTTGAGGATGTTCAATGGAATATGCCGGACATCGAATTGTTCTTCTTTAGAACTTTGTTGGATTAGATGTCAATTGTAGATTGATATTTGTAATTTACGTGATTGATTGAACAGTCCCCATTTGTGTACATCCTGTATACTTGGGTGACTGTTTTATTTGATATCAATAAAGTTTTCATTATTTATAAATAAATAAATAAAATTTGATGCCCCTTTATCTTATAAAATAATTATATTTGGTAGGATTTCTTTATAACTTTCATAAAGGTTATTTTGGGAGATGGTAATTTAATTCTTCTCCTTTCCCATCTTCCAAATGATATAATTAGATCGTTTTATTTTTCTCTGTTTTGTTCCAAAACTCATCAACTTGTTATAATGGATGTTATTTTCTGGCTAGGCAAATGGAATGTGTTATGGTAATCTTGAAAATTTTACTCATAACTTCTTCTGGGTGCATGCAGGACATCAGAAATTCTGAATCAACTTAAACTACTATACATGTCTGTTACAGCTATCCCTGTTCAAGTTCTACTTACTGGGTACCTTTATCTTTTGCACATCATACTTTCCGTTTATTTCAGTTTTGCCATGTGATTTGAATTTGAAAAGAATATATGAAGGGTTATATTCTAATGTTTTGTTGTCTGACCTTAAATTTAATAAAAATAAGCTCAACCCTAAAAAGTTCATTTTGTCAAAACAGCCATGATATGGATAGAATGTCTATAATTGGTTTTGTTTGATAGTATTTTTTTGGTATGTAAAATAGTCCATTAAAATAAACAAGGCCAAAGGAGTTTTTAGGATATGTCAATTGTCTATTACCCCAGTTGTTCAAGTGATTCTAACCCTCCCTCTCTTCTCTCAATTTATTGGCTTTGGGGATGGATTTCCTTAAATTATCAGAATTTAACGTAAATAATCTTCAATTATTATTTGAAATGCCTAGGTTGCACAACTACTTTACTTTTCTCAAATAACTAATACAACTTGGGACTTTTGTTTGCATACAAAAGGCCAGGGAAAAGCTTTTTCTTTTAAAAAAGAAATAATTCTTCATAGAGAACGAAGAGAGACTAAGGCATGTAGATGCATACAATAGCGTAAAGGCTTAGAGAAGAGAATAGGGATCAATGAATTCAGGAAGAACTGTCCTTTTGGCATCCCAAAGTCTTACACACTGAAGGTCCCCAGTTCGATCCTGGGCAGCATCATCATTCCATTTTTATTATTCATTAATACGTTTTTTCCCTCTTGCTTTTAATCCTTTTACCTATCTCAAAAAAAAAAAAAAAATCCTAAAGCGAGGAGAGCACCAAAGGAATAGAGATTGATGAAGAACATCATGAGTTTAACCAAGGAGAACTTCTAATTCATGTTGTGTTTCCATCACTTTTTTTCTCCAAGCACATGTCTAAGAAGACAACATAGCCACTCTCCAGAAACTTATATTGAAGCCCCTTTTTTTTCTTCCTATTAACTACTTTTCATGGGGGTTCAGGCTATGGCTTAAAGCATGTGTAAGTTTAATTTAATCCACAAAACGTAGGACATGGGACATGGTTAAACTTTGGATTTATCTGCTTCTTTTCATTGTTTGCATGTTGGGCAAACTGAAGGGTCCATGCAGTGTAGCACCTTTATTGAAGTATTCCTATAACAGTGAAGGATCAACAAACCAATATGTTCTTTGATTCATACTTGTTATAAATGTCTTTATGAGTAAGCATGTGGGATTTAAATGCATATTATAGTCTAGAAGATGTGGGAAACTTAACAAAGGAAAGAAGCCATGGGTAATTCAGTCTTTCTATTTTGTCCATGTAAAATAGGTTTTGCAAACATGTTCTTGGAAGGGTTATTCTCTATACTTCTAAAGGAGTGGTTGTAAAATTAGAAGACATGAGTAATTCAGTCTATTTTGTTCATGTAACGTAGGTTTTACAACATATTCTTGGAAGGGGGTATTCTCTATACTTTTAAAGGAGTGGTTGTAAAAATTTTATCATTGTTTGTCAGGGCTTGTTTTCAGATATCAGATGGTTCTTCTTTTGGTGTTCGAGAATTTCTTGAGGAGTTCCTTAGCAAGTGGAATTGTGTGGATGAACAATACTATGTTCTTGTTGGTGCAGAAGCAGATTGTATGGCAAGATCTGAGAGGCATTTTATTTTGGGGGTTGATGAATATGTGGAAGTTGTTGAGGTCTATGCTGTGACGCTACTTGCAACAGTTTTACAAGATATGCACCTTGCTATCTTGTGGGTTGAGAAAGCTGCACTACCTGAGGAAAAACGACAGGTATATATATATATATATATATATATATTATGTGGTACATCTAAGTTGGAATCACGCATTCACACTTTATTATAATCAGTTGAGGCTGTTCTTGGATTTGGCAGTACATGTACTGTCAAGAACTTACTGATTTTGTGATATTTGATATCATTTTTGGACTAAGCTATAAAATGATGATTGCTGATTCACATTATGCTCTACGTTATATAACATATCAAAATGATGATTGTAAACTTGATTGATTTTATTGATAGATGAAAAGAATATTCTTTCTTCTTATATTCTACCATCTCCTTTCTTCTAGGTACTTCTGAGGAAATTGCACTCCCTGCATTCTCTTAAAGCCACCAACTTGTCACAAGGGTCCTCACCTCTGCCGGCAGATAACCATGATGGCCATTTATCTTCACAGAAAGAACTGAATGTGTCTGAGGGTTCTCAAAAAGCCTTAAAAGCCACATCCCCACCTAATCAAGGGAATGCTACAAAACAAGCAGTTTTAAAATTGTCTGAACGAATGGAGCCATATTTTTGGTTTCGTACCATCACTTTGAAGTTTGGTAATGCTCGAATGGTCATATCTAACAGAAAGATTATGCTGGGCTGTTTGATCCTGCTCATGTTTTATGTTCTCCGAAGGAAAAAAGCTGCTTTGAAGAGGTAATGTATTTTTATTCTCTCTGATCTACATGCATGACTTCAAAGTCAAAGCCTCAGGTCAAAATCTATTCTTTTTTCTTTAGGTTCAAATCTTATTTGGTTCCCGGTTCATTTTGCTTGCTCTCAGTATGGAGTGCTCTAAAATAAAAACTGTTTAAAATGCCCTTTATTTATGTAGCTGAAATGTCATCTCTTTAATTAACAATTGATGGTGAATTGGGCTTTATAAATAGGTTATTTAGCTCCGCACATGTTAATTGCTGCATTCCAATATTCCACACAGTTATATTTTTATTGTTACTATTGAGTTCCAAACTAATATTTATCTGGATGACTAATGTCACGAGTGGCCCCCCACCATCTCTCCCACCTCCTCCACTGCCCTCACAGCGAACCCTATTCCACAACACACAACTACTTTTCTCATGTTTTCCTGTCAATTCCCCCGCCAACACCATGAAACTCCAAACTATTCCCCTCATGAACTGGACCTAACATATTTCATGGAATCACTTTGTTAAAATGAGTCATGTAAAGCAGTACAAATACTTAATGGAATTGAAAGTTTGAGGGCCAGTGGTGAAGTTAATTATTGTATGCAAGAGATATGATGTTTTAATAAAATATCTTTGTTTCAGGACTGTTACAAGACAAGTGCTGTTCTTGAAAGGAGCTCTGGTAGATTTGTGGAAGCTCGCATTTTCATACCAAGTGAATCCTCTAGCTGCTGTTCAACCTCTGGCTACTACAACACGAGGACAGTGAAATAAATTTTTAGTCATTATGCTCTTTAGGTGTCCAATACAGGTATAAATACAGTTATCTTCAAATGAACAGCCTCTATTCTAAAGAGGCATTGTTGTTTTAGTATGGATCATGTATTTCCTCGTCAATAATGCCATGCTATTGTAATCATGATTCATGAACCGGTATGAATTAAATATTTAACAAACAGGTGCAATTTCTATGTTTTACTGTTTGTTGTGAGGAACTAGATATATCATGTGAATTGTGATGCACATTTACCACTAAACCTCATTGTTCTATGTACATTTTCATGGTTATAATGAATAAACAAAGTGAGAATACAATAATTCATGCTCCATGATGCATTCAATTTCAAGTGATTGTTTGTTTGCTGAGAAAGAGGAGATCAAAGGGGGCGAGGGGGGCAAAATGTTGGGCCAAGTGCCAATAGATACGTTGGGAATTTTGTTAAAATAGCAATGACATATTTGTTTTTGACTTCTATTAGTCATTGTATTAACTTTTGAATCAACCTACTCTATAATTCGCACATAAGGATTTGTATTTTATTTGTCAGTAAAAATTATGCCTGTGTATAAAAGAAGCTTATGTTATCTAACATATTTGCATTGTCTGTTTCATTGCTCATGACATGGTCTTGGCATGATCACGACGGTAATCAGAAGGATGTTATATTGCCCAACATGATAATGTTTGATGAGACGAAAGTTGGATTTTGAAAACAAGTTGTTAGTTATTATAATTAAAAACCATTCATTTGATCATTTAAAAAAAAAAAAAAAAAAAAAAAAAACCATACATTTGGGATTGCACTAAGATGTAGAGTTTTAGTTCTAGTAAAATTAATACCTCCTGCGGTAATCCCAAACTGACTCTAAAACTCGATCTCTTGCTACCTCGAAGTTCTTTTTAGGGAATTCCGAACACAATGCCAGACACGTCTAAAATCATGCTTGAAAAAACTTAAGATCATGATTGTTCTTTCTTGTACTATTGTTTCGCAATACTGATATTTCAAGTTAGTGGGGGAAATGGTTATAAAATAAAAACAGTTCTCCAACTACAGTTAACAAAATTTGAAAAAAAAAAAATCAAAAGTTCAAAACCCTGTCAAATAGAATTTTTTCTCCTTCAACACAAGTAATTATTAACGTGATCTGTATAATGTTACTAAATACGTGATTTGACATCTCTCTCTCTCTATATATATTAATATGCAAAGTTCAAAAAAAGTTCAATTAAGATTTGAAATTAAAATCCAATTTTGCATTATGTGTCTAAATTTATGTGAGGATTACGCCATAATTATCCATTTAAATTTGTGTCATATGTTCACTTAAGCTTTTTAATCTTCGTTCCAAGTGAGTTAATGGGGGCAAAATATTAAGAATCTAATATTAATAAACTATAATTTAAAAAAAAAAAAAAAAAACCAACAGCATATATTCAATAAAAATCACTACACAACAAAGATCACCACACATTCTATCATATTAAAAATTAGAAAAAAAAAATGATAATAAGTAGTATTAAATTTATGGCCTATTTGGATGGAGGGAGGAAGAAGGGGGAGTGGAGGGAAGTAGAGTAGAGTTGGCTAAAAATAAGCTAATTTTATGTTAAATCTACTCTACTCTACTCTACTCCCCCCTCTCACTCAATTCAAACGGACCATTAGGTAAGAATTCCAATATGTGACTCATTACATTTACATTTAAAAAAAAAAATAGTTTGACTAATTATTTATATTTTTCTGATAAAAATTGTGTTTAATTTTAAATGTATCCATACGAATGCATGTGTTACATGTTTTTTTTTTAATAATTTCACTAATTATTTATATTTTTATAATAAAAATTATATTTAATTTTAAATGCATCCTTACATTTACATGGGTTACATGCTAGTTCATAAATAGGGTATGTATTGGATTAAATTTTTTTTTTATTTTTTTTATTTGTCGAAGGAATAGAATGGATAATTCATAAATGAAAGGAATTAAACATGGTGAATATTTTCTTAGTGTGTTTAGGAGTTTATAAAAGGAGGGGTATTTTTTAAATGTGATTAGGAGTTTATAAAAGGGGGGATGAAAAAAGAAAAAAAAAAGAAATATATATATTTATTAATATATCGTACTCATTTTATTTGTTCCCCCCCCCCCCCCCCCAAATAAGGATACAATTGGTATTTCACCTTTATTTCATTAAAAATTAAATGCTCTTTTTGGAAGAAATTCTTACAAGGGAATGGGGTCATTTTATTCATTTCCATTAATATTCCAAAATAGAGAAATAGATGAAATATTCTTAAGATAATCAATTCATTTTCCCTTGGTATCTATTGTTTTTTATGCATGTAATATTTCACTCACATTATATGGGTCCCATAAGTGGATGAGATTCATATGTTATGAGTGTGATTTGCATGCATTCGAAACATTAGATATTACATATGAAATTTACATATTGTGAGTGTCACGTTGCATGCATTCAAAAAGATCAAGACAGAAGATATGTTTTTCCTCTTAAAGAGATTGTAACCTTGGAAGCACATTGGATTTTGTATCCTTGGGATAAAGTTATAAATGAACCAAGTTGTTTACGAATAGCTTGGGTTCAACTCGAAAAATTAAGCTTGTTTATATTTGTTTATTTAGCAAATAAGCCAAGCTCAAGCCAAACTTTAGGCTAAAATATCAAACAAGCTAAGTTTAAAAATAATTATGTTTAAACTAGGCTCAAGCCTAGGCTTAATTTAGGAGTGTGTAGTGAACCTGCCAGAACCGACTTGATCCAATCCAATCTGCCAGGTTGGGTTGATTTTTAAAGGGTTGATGGGTTGGGTTGGGTTATGAATTTTTTTTTTTAACATTGTGTCGCGTTGAATTCAGGTCATAAGATTCACAAATCCGCCTAATCCGACCTGACCCTAACCCACCCATATTTAATATATATTTAAAATTTAAAAAATATATTATACAAACTTTTTATTTACTTTTTTGTCATTTTTCCTCAATAAAACCCAAACCCCAAGTTCTCCTCATAAAGTTTGTGTTTGTTTGGTATTATATTTATGATTATTTTATTATAAATTTGCTCTTATTTTTTGTGGTGTTGTTCTAATGTTCAATTTTATAATAATAATAGTAATTAAAAAAAAATTTGTTCAATCCATGGGCTCAACTTGATCCATGTGGGTTGAGTTGGACCCCATGATGGGTTGAATTTTTTTTAACCCACTATGGTGGGTTGGGTTGAAAGAACTTTTCAACTCGATCCAACCAGCCCATGCAAGCTCAAGTCTAACTTTAGGCTTGATTAATAAACAAGCCAAACTCAAAAATAATAATATGCTCATGAACAAACTCAAGATTATAAGGTTTGATTAAAATATATATTAAAATATTATGTGTACGTGTGTCTCTGTGTGTGTATATATATATATACACATTTATAAAAATTACTTATATAGATCGGGATTGGATTGTGTAAATTTGTAAATAAATTCATAATATATGAAATTATTATTTCAAATTTATTAATAAAAAAAAAATCATTTTGTAACAAAAATCAAATATAATAATTTCATAAGTTCATAAAGGAAAATAATTTTATTTACTTAACTTTAGTAGCTCATGAATACTTCCAAAAAAAAAAAAAAATGATAGCTCATGATTAAGCTCGAACTAATTTGATTAGAAAATCAACCAAACTTAAATATGTTATTGACTTGTATTTGAAATAAAATTAAACCAACAAACTAAAACATGTTATCTAATTTAACAATAAATTTGAGTTTGACCCGTATTTGAAATAAAATTAAACGAAATCTTTAATACTCAGTTAAGCACGGCTTGGCTAGACTCGACTTGACTAAACAGTAAGTAGGGGCAGATTAGTCATATTGGCATAACATATTTTGGCTAGAGGGGTTTGGATCTGCAATGATAAATGATAAAAACGTGGGCGTGGGCGTGCCCGAAGCCGAAGCCAACTTTGGTTTGGGGAAGAGAAGGCATTCGATTTAGAAGGAGATTAACGATGGAAACCCAGGCTCAGAAGAAGACTTATTTACATTATAACCACACCGATCCTTGCAGATTCGCCAGGTGGAATGCCAGGTACTTTCGTAATTTGAATTTCATATCTCACTCACTCAGTTTCAGTTACTAGCTAGCTCTCTTTTTTACATTTCAATTGTTTTTGAATATAAATAGAGTGAATTTGATTTTTATTTTTAAAAAATAAAATAAAGGGAAAGCTATGAATTCATGGAAGCAAGGCCTTGGCAAGAAGTGAATGAATTTTATTCAAATGCAGTGAATGGGCACTCATCACTGTCCGCTTTGTTTGGGATTCAGGTGGGTTTGGTTTTTTTATTTTTATTTTTTTATACTATTTTCATAATTTGTATGTGTATTTGTTTGCATGTGATATATATATGCTCTTCTTCATGAATTGTATTTGCTTCTGCATTTCTTATACTAGATTGATGCTGCTGCTGCTCCCTACTTTCCTTGTTTATGTCATATTTTTAAATATATCTATAACTCAGCCGTCATTAGTGTCGCATAATGGTGTCGCGGAAGCTGCAAGAAAACAAACACAAACACAAACACGTTGCTTTTTGAATGAAATTCTCGAATCCACAAGGTGATAGGGTTTTGGAATCCACCAAAAAGAAACAATAGAAACATGTTTGAATTTTTATAAATTTGATATTAACTGAATAAGTGGAAATACTAGGAAATATAGGTGGCAAAACACTCATTTTAGAGATCTTTATTTCCACCTACTCATTTCCTAAAATATAGGTAGCTAAATGAGAATGTTAAGATGAATAAGTGAAAATACTAGGAAATATAGGATTCAAAATGAGGAATTTCGATTAAAGATGGGGCGACTCCTATTGATGAAAAGACGAGCAATACTTGCTTAAGATTGTTTGGTTATTTGCAGATAAGAGCGATTAATACAGTAGTGAGGAAGAGTGGGTTGGTTAAAGTCAATGGATTGAAAAAAGGTAGAGGAAGACCTAAGATAACATTAGTAGAAGTAATAGAAAAGAATATGCGAATTAAGGATGTAACATAAAAGTATGACTTCAGATGGAATAGAATGATTGAAAAGAATATAGGTGGCCGACCTTGATTAGTTTGTTCAAGATCCTATTCGATCCAAATTTTTGGGACTTAAGGCTTGGTTGTTGTTGTATATCTTTAAATATCCATTGTATAAAGTACCTTATACCATGCTTCTTAATACATCTTTCTTGAGAAATCATTTTGCTATGCTACTTATCGTGAGCTCAATCATCAAGTTCATGTTGATTGATAGTGTGAATTTGGATTCTCAAATTAAATGCTGGTAACTTTTCCCCAGTGATTGATTGGAAGGAATTTACAAGTTAATTATGTTGATGATGGACTATTATTATCTTGGGTGATTAGTTATTTATTATATTTATTTCTATAGAATTTTCTCCAGACACATCATGTTCACAATAATGCTGAAATTCCAGAGGTTTCTGATAAAACTGATTTGGAGAGTGTTTCTGCTGAAGAGAGGACTGGGAGATGGGCAAGATCAACATTCAAAATTGTTCTTTCATATCATGGGGGTTCCTTTGATGGGTGGCAAAAGCAGCCTGGCTTAAACACAGTCCAGGGGTAAGTTGTTTTCCTGTCAAACTCTGCAATTTGCTCAAACCATTAGCATAGTACATATGATACTTCATTTCCCATTTATTTTTGGCAAGTGGTAATTGTTTGCGTGGGTTTTTAGTTGAATCCATTTGAACTGCAAGTGGAGAGGAGGTGATCCTTTTTATTTTTATTTTTATTATTTATTATTATTTTTATTTACAAAAAAACACGATTTATGAAATGAGGTTATTGTGGTTTTCGTTGGTCAATGGAACGTTTGTGCTTTTTCCGTAGATTTTTTAGTTATAGGAATAATGGAATCACAACTTATACCATTCCTTTTGAATTAGGAACTCCACTTTGAAGTGTGATCTTTCTGCCTCTGAATGTGCTAACAAAATTGTCATCATTATTGGTTAACACACAATGACAAATGCTACCTAATTCTGTGTTTTTGGGTGCTTTATTATGCCTTCTGCGGATTTAAAACTATCAAGATTCCTTTGTGTACAAAATGAGTGAATTGATTGGAATTTGCTAAATACTTTGATAGTCCTCTTTCATTTTTATTTATACTCTTGAGTCTTGACTACACTTTACTTTTGACAGCCTAATTGAAATATCTCTTGGGAAATTTGTTGATGAGAATAAAGTTAAACTGCTGAAAGACAAAGGTTTACCACTGGAAGGCTGTGTTGTTGTTGCTGGGCGCACAGACAAAGGGGTCACAGCTCTTCAACAAAATTGTGCTTTTTGTATGTTATTACTTCATTTCCCTAAATGTTGTATATTGGCTACTTGAATATGTAACTTTTGGCCATGATGTTATTATTTAAACATTTATAAAGGTGGCTATGCTCCGATGGCAGTTTGCTTAACACACTCCACGTTCTATTTAGTTATGAACTATGATGCAATCATTGTGTGGAGTAAAAGAAACTAAGAGTGGAGTTCTTGTAGTATCGCCCTAAAAACATATATTAGTTTGAGAACGTTTCTTAACTTTGCTATTGTTACTGCGGTCCATATTCGGTTGCAAGTACAAATTCCAATTGTCTAGTGGAAATGCCCTTATTTAGAATGATAGATGCAGTTATCTCTATGATTGTGATATATAACTGCAAGAATGTTTTTAAATTGGTTTGACTTCATTATAAGGTTTTGAGAAGAAATTGTAGATTTGGACTGTATTCAATGTTACATATGCACTCATCAGTTATAAGATCTCAAAGGCCTTATGTAAAAGTAACAAGGTAGCTAGGATATAAACATTGTTGTATGAATTGGTAGTGTTGTAGCTCAATGAATTGCAACACACACACACACACACACATAAAATTCATGCATTCAGACATTGCTTCAAGTGAGGTAGTGCTGGTTGGCTGTATGCTCTAATACTTTATATACAGAACATGGGAAAGGTGTTGATATGGCTTGGGACTATTCTAGTATATTAGTCCAAGCATTGCACCTCTTGGACATAATGTTTAAAGTTTATTGGTTCTCTATCCTGCGAATTTTCAATGAAAAATTCTTCTGTTGGTTGGTAGGCTCCATTGATTGCATCATGTGTTTCCCCAAAACATTTAGTAATATTTATATCTGCATTAGAGTCTTTCATGACATGATCTGTTAGGTTTCTTTGGGGTTCAAGTGATTGCCTAATGGTATTGGGACTATTTGTGGTGCCCAGTGTCAGGGTTCAAACCTCCCCTCCCCCCTATTTGCCTAGCAAACAAAAAAATAATGATCTGTTATGTTTCTTTGATATTGCACATATTTGAAGCATTTGCTTTATGGATCTTTGATTGAAGAAATTTTATGTTATCCTTTTCTCATCGAGTAGAGTGGTTTGTTACTTTGTTCAGAGCTTGAGTAGATTAATCTAGATTGTTTTTGACACTTGTTCCATTTTATCCATCTGGTGTGTGATAATTGCTGACCTTATAATTGTTATATCTAGCTACTTGGAGAAGGGATATAAAACCTTGGGATATAGGGGAGGCCATCAACAGTGCAGTGCCAGGAAAACTTAGGGTCATATCTGTTTCTGAGGTAATTTTTTGTTCAGATTTTCCACAAAACCAAGCTAATTGAAAATGAAATTTGTTAGCTGTTTGTTTATTTCTTCAATATTTGTAGTAGTTGAAATTTGATCTTTGTTATTAGCAACTGGAGATGTTTATCTAATTATACATCTCTCTGTCTCTCTCACTCTCTACTTTGAATATACTTATATCACGTGCTACTCACTGTAGGTATCACGCATATTCCATCCTAATTTCTCTGCCAAATGGAGGCGCTATCTTTATATTTTTCCATTGAATGATTGGGAGGATGGGGAGCAAAATAGTGAGAGTAGGGAGGATCTTGAACATTTTAGATGTAGTGAAAATGAGGATGACCAGAAAATTGGACGTGTTGAATGCAACGGGGAGACTGTTGAAAACCAAATTATCAATGATGAGGAAGAGCTTGAAAGTGGAAAGAAACCACGTAACTTCCGTATAAGCAGGGTTAACCAACTTTTACAGCAGCTAGAAGGAAAATTATTATCTTACAAGATATTTGCTCGTGATACCAAAGCCTCGAGAAGTGTGTAAGAATAATAACCTTTGATTGCTTTTGGAACTTGTGTTTCTTGGAAACCCAGGCTTGTATGTATGTATAAGGTAATAAGTTTCTGGTTGACATATTCTCCCCTTGTAAATGCATGGTGGAGGGTAAGATCATAGGATCAAGACCCATCGGGGGTGTGTGTAACTTTTTAGTAATTATAAAAAAAAGTCTTTTGTTAGATTTTTAAGAGTTATACTTAAGACTTTATCAGATTTAAGTATAGATGAAAAAATAAAATTGGACACGAACACTTTGCTAGTTAGGTCATTTTATATATGAATTCTCAATTTACTTGCTGGATTGGCTACATTAATACTTATATCTAAATTTTCGATGGAGTGAGTGTATCGCTCTCCAACCCCCCACCTCCAACCCTTTTCTTTTACTTGTTGTTGGCTAGCAGGGTATTATCGGCCAATTGACTATAATTGGAGCCTATCTTTAGCTAAACTAGAGCTGTCAATCTTTTTTGCAACTTAAGTTTGCATCCTTTCCTGCCATTGTCCTTTCGGTGCTGCAATTCAGATCATTTGTGTCCATTGGTGCAGCCATTGGACAACAAAAAATCTTGCAGTTGATCATGGCAGTTTGCCCTGAATTAATGCAAGCCATAAGCCTGTAACCACCAAGAATTAAGCAAGCATCTTATTTTGCCACATGCCCTTCTGATCAGTTTGTGCCCATCTGACTACCATGATCTGATAGGTGCAGGACATGCCAATTTTGCTGTGTTTGAATTATTTAGGATTCTAGAAAGAAAAAAAAATGATAAAGACTTAGGATTCTTTTTGGCAATAATCTGAACTTTTTGAATATATTTATATTGTAGCCAAAGAAAGAAAATGGATCATACTAGATTTAATATAGTACTATATTTGCATGTTTTTAATATAGTAAACTAGTCTGCGTCGCACTATATTTGTTGCGCTAATGTCTACCATCTTTTTGTGCCTTTTCAGTTCTCTATGTTGACCTCTTCATTTCTTGTCTGCTTCCTATCTTGAGGAGGATGGTGGATAAATTGTTCTAGTAGGCATTAGACTTTGACAGTTAAAAGGTTGAAAGCTTTGGATAATCTTATGGTATAAGCCATCGAAGTCCCAATTTTATGCTACTGATCTGATCTGAGTTTTTTGGGACTTGGGAAAACTGAAAAGATTGCATAGGTTCAAAGATAATTGCTAGTGTGTTTTTGCATGACTCAGATACAGGATAGTAGCTTTTCTGGGAATAGCTTTGCCTTTGTGATGATTCCTTTGACGTTGACTTGATTGTTCAGAGAGGATCTGTCCTTGAGTGCTCTAACTGCAACTGTTTCTATTTCAGTGGTCCTCCTACGGAGTGTTTTGTCTACCATGCTCGAGCCACAGAAGCCCGACTGCCATCCTCTGTAAGTGTTTCATTATTCATTTGCTGTTTTATTTTCTGACTTTTCTTTCCTTTTTTCTTCTAATGTTAAAATCTCCTTAGATTGTTGTTATCCTGAAAAATGGAACCCCATTAATGTGTGACTTTTATGTGTGTGTGGCCGCATCATGCAACATGAATGTGTGCTTGCAATATTTGAGGCAAAATTCTCAATTAACAAGACTTTGTTGGTTTTTGGGTGATGCAAATGATAGGAAAGAAATTGAAAATCTTGTAAATAATTTAAGAGTTGAAATGGGACTTGTTGTTTCAAGCTCTCAACTTGTGGCCTAACTGAAATTGGAGCTGGATTCCAATTCATCTAAAAAAAATGTACAGCTTGTGTGGGTGTTCTGATATCTTTTCTTATAATCTGAAATTGGAACATATTTTATAAACTAGAACATGTAATAGTTAAATTTCTTCTTGCATTTTTTGAATGGACAAATAGTTATACGATTGATTTTGTAATGTGCAAAGCATGTCCAAACCATTTTTTGGGCTGAGATCGAAATACATTTGGGCTTGCCCATTCTGAATCTAGTGTATGCAAGCTTATGTATTTATTTGTAATTGTCTTCTTGTTTTCACCTTCTATTTTTCTTTTCTTTCTAATCTTCCAGAGAGGTTTTTTTTTTTTTTTTTTTCTTTTTTAAATTTTTAAATTTTATTTTAAAATTTTTATTATATATATATGTGTGTGTGTGTGTGTGTGTGTGTGTCTTCTGGGCTTCCTATGTCTCCAGAATTTGTTGCATATTTTTTTTGCTGATCGGACGTGATTGTGTTGTCCTTATGTATGCTGCAACACCAATTTTTGGATATTCATGTTTCTCTGTATTTTTCTAGGATCATGGGGAAGGAAGAAAGGTTATGTGTGTTGAGCTGGTTGCTAATCGCTTCTTACGCAAGGTGATTGTTTTACGTTTTATTATGTCAAGAAATATATGCGGTAAAGTGCATACATTGAGAAAATAGGTTTTGCGAAGATGATGACATGAAATTAATTTCTTTGGATGTGGAAACTAAGGGCCTGGTTGGAACAGAAAACTGTTTTCGAGAAGGAGAATACAAAACTGATTCCTATTATTTTTTAAATAAAAAAATGTGTGCGGTAAAGAAATAGTTCAAAAACAGTTAAACACAATATGGGTTTGGGTAATAAAAAAAAGGGTTGGAAAGTGTTTAAAACAACAAAACTAACAAGAGTGGTTAGTGCCATGCATACATTTATCTTTGTATTTCCATTCTTAAAACCATCAACCCGAATTTTCGGGTTATCTTGCTGATGCTCTTGGGTCATATTGCCACTAATTTGGTGGCTAACCATAATTGACAGATGGTCAGAGTGCTTTTGGCAACCTCCGTAAGGGAAGCAGCAGCAGGTGCAGAAGAAGATGCATTGCTAAAGCTAATGGATGCCACGTGTAGACGGGCTACTGCTCCCCCAGCACCTGCTGACGGCCTATGTCTTGTTGATGTAGGATATGGCAAATTTGATTCGCAAATCTGCCTCATTCCAAAAGACTAAATTTATTCTCATAACCACACAGATCAAGCCTCCAATCTAGATGTTAGTATCATGCACACAGGTGTGTTGGGGAGGGGCCTTCATAACTAGATGGTTCCTGCCCAGAATTACTTAGGTAGAAACTGCAGCTGTTTAAATGGTCATAAATATTCCATCAATCGCGTTGTTGTTGTTTATTTTTATTTATTTATTTTTTTGCAAGACCTACATTTATAAATTTATAAAGTTTTGCTCTCACTTTTAGCTTATTAAGCTTTTGTTTCCAGTGAGTGAATTATTTACTAAATTAGTTATTTATATAAGAGCCATTCTTTTTAAAGAAAGAGGTTCTTATTAAATATGTTCTACTATGACATTATCAAAATAAAAATTAAGTGAATCAGATTGTAGAAATCACTTAGTAGTATTGGAGCTGTACAACTTTCTCTCTTTTTTTTTTTTTTTTTTTTTTTAGATTTTCAACTTATGACACCCGCTTTTGATAATAGTTCTATCATTAGATCAAGACACCAATCGGTGTTTTTGGTGTAGGTGAGGATTGAACCTAGATATTTTATTCAACTATTAGAAACTTTACTAGTTGAGTTAACTGGAACCCATAAAGAAGCTGTACGCTTGGTTGAATAAGAGAATAGCAACCATTTAGTTTTGGTTGAATAAGAGAATAGCAACCATTTAGTTTTGATACTTAAAATTTATAAAACTTTTTTTTTAAAAAAAAGTTGCAAATTATACAGCTTTTCTTCAAAATTATGAAGAATATGATTTTAATTCAATTCGATAAGATTATATAATCATGATAGACGTTAGATAAGATTAGTTTTTAATTGGGGTTGTAATTGGAGTTTTAATTGGGGTTCTAATTGGGGTTTGGTAATGACATGGCAAAATTTAGTGTGGGATCTACACGTGAAAGAGAAGTCAATTAAGATAATTTTCCAAAATTTAGAAACATATAAAGGTGATTAATTGCCACTCTAGCTTTGTAAGATTTAGAGCTTCATTGGGCTTTAGTATTCTTATTCTTCTTTGTCCATTCTTCTTCAGACAAACTTTGACTTCAAACCTTTTTTCTTTTCCTTCTTCTTTCTTATTATTATTGTTAATGACATGGCAAAATTTAGTGTGGGATCTACACGTGAAAGAGAAGTTAATTAAGATAATTTTCCAAAATTTAGAAACATATAAAGGTGATTAATTGCCACTCTAGCTTTGTAAGATTTAGAGCTTCATTGGGCTTTAGTATTCTTATTCTTCTTTGTCCATTCTTCTTCAGACAAAGTTTGACTTCAAACCTTTTTTCTTTTCCTTCTTCTTTCTTATTATTATTGTTAATGACATGGCAAAATTTAGTGTGGGATCTACACGTGAGAGAGAAGTCAATTAAGATAATTTTCCAAAATTTAGAAACATATAAAGGTGATTAATTGCCACTCCAGCTTTGTAAGATTTAGAGTTTCATTGGGCTATAGTATTCTTATTCTTCTTTGTCCATTCTTCTTCAGACAAAGTTTGACTTCAAACCTTTTTTTTTCCTTCTTCTTTCTTATTATTATTGTTAATGACATGGCAAAATTTAGTGTGGGATCTACACGTGAGAGAGAAGTCAATTAAGATAATTTTCCAAAATTTAGAAACATATAAAGGTGATTAATTGCCACTCTAGCTTTGTAAGATTTAGAGCTTCATTGGGCTATAGTATTCTTATTCTTCTTTGTCCATTCTTCTTCAGACAAAGTTTGACTTCAAACCTTTTTTTTTCCTTCTTCTTTCTTATTTTTATTGTTAGAAAAGATTGAGTATGGGTATTTAAAAGAGCAAGTGTGGTTGTATACTTGTACGAATGACAGAAATGGGAATGGAGCATCTAGTCTTCAAGTAGGAGAAAATCCATGTGGGTCGAAGGTCGGGGGTGGGAGGGGTTGAATGCATTTTATCTTAATTGAGGTGACTTCGATACTGGTGAGATAGAGATGAGAGAAAAGGAAGGGACATTTGAGAGTGTTGAGAGAGGAAGAGAGCAAGGGCGGAGTTATAGCTAAGCTTGGGGGTGGGGGAACAAAGTTTCTCTCCAAACTAGTTTGGAGAGAAACTCTACAAATACCTCATATATCTCTATATTGAGTGTGAATTTTGAAAATCTAACCGTTCGATTGTATATTCTTATTATATTCTTTATGCTGCAAAATTTCAAGAAGATCAAAGATCAATTGTTATTTCATCAAACAAATGTTAAAATTTCAAAAATTTGTAATCTAAAATTGTGTATAAGAAATAAGTTGATTGATTGAATAGTAAATAATATTCAATTTGAACGAAATTTGATATGCATGTTAAGAACATAAGGATCATGGAATTCAATAGTTATATTTTCAAAATCCACAAAAAAAAAAAAAAAGAGATATATGAGAAGTTTGAAGAGAAACTTTGTTCGAGTGGGGAAGCGCATGGCCCCTCCAAAATTTTAAAACTCTTTTATTTTATGTATAGTTATTAAAATTTTTAAATATTTAGCTACAAAAATAGAAGCCCCCAAATATTTAAGTTAGTCCAATGATGCTCTTAAAATAATAAAATTTGTCAATTGGCCTAGTAATTAGATAAGGTAGTTTTTGTTTTTTCAAATTGGTTTTTTGTATATGTTTAATATCAAACTAAACAACTTTTGTACACTTATTAGAGTTTAAAAGATGATAAATTCCTCTAAAAATATTATCTAGCAAATATATATATGTCAAAATTGATAGTTTTATACAATATATTTATAAATTATGACGTATATTAGTATCAAAATATTAAGGTTTATATATGTGTATGTGTATTTATTTACACATGTGTGTAATGGTTTATCTTGACTTTTAACTAATATATTAGCACCACAATTTGGCCACCAAACAAAAAATCTTAGCTCTGCACCTGCAAGATAACAAGTGTTTAAGGGATGATAGTAATATATATATATATATATATAAACAAATATTTTATAAATTAAATATGTATATAAAGAAAAGATTAAATTATACACACACACGGGGAATATGAATATATTATACACACACGCTTCGGATTGGGTGGGTCTAAGTAAAATTTGTTCTCATTCCACCTGTTTAATAGTCTTACAAATTAATAGATACAGTTAGCAGACTTATCGCTGTTACTCACAAGTATTGCCCATCTCTTCCTACTTGATCATAAGTTGTTGCCTACCGTTGAATAGTCTTGCAAATTAATATATATACTTTTAGCCGTTGAAACTTATTGCTGCCGAATTTTCTATTTATAAAAAGGGAGTTTTATAGTATTGACCTCTTAATATCTATGTTTGTTTCGACTTTAAAGTTTTCTAGAAAATAAGTTATTTTTTTAAAAATATTTTGTATAAAGTTGAGTTTTATTTTGGTAATTGGACAGATTTTCGATTTAAATAATTAATCCTCTGCAAAATAGGTTTATGGCAAATCAAACATTTGTTTGTATTTTTTATTTTTTTATTTTGTTAAAGCTTAACGAATTTAGTCAAGTGATATGCACATTATAATAATTCTATCTCAAATTGATATTTTGAAAGAAACCACGTTTATATAGTGTGATTAGATTCATATTACATTATAACCAACAATAAGTCAATAACAGAGGGTTTGATTTGACGCAAACATAATATTCTGGTGGTTTTTTTTGAAAGGAATATTTAGGTGGATAATTGTTTAAATTGAAAGTTCAAGAGCTTTAACGTCAAAGTAGGGTGATATTTATATTTTCTAAAAAAATTGGTGATATTTATATAAAAAAAATTATTTATAATAGATTAGGTTCAAGTTACACTCAGATAACTCTAAATTATGTTTTACCACTCAATAAATTTTTTTATTAGATATAAATTTTTACAAATCAATTGTTGGATTAGATTTCCTTTTTATACTCTACATTCTTGCAAATTTTCAAGATAATTTGAAGATTAATAACTATATTGGTCATTTTCCATTAAAAAAAAAACCGCATCATCGATCCATTTATAACAGTGTACACCTGTCATCTTTATTGTTTATTTTGAATTGAAGTTAGGAATCAAGAATTGACGTTATGGATGTTGATAATAAGTGGTGCAACATGCTCTTACAACAGCTAATAAATTATAAACAACACCTATGCTTAAAAACTTTTACTGTATTTTAACTATTTATATAGTGCATTTATAGTAGGGTGTACTTTCTGTACATGAGTGGGAAAACTCGTCATTTTAAAACACAAACGTTAAGAAAAACAATAAAAGTTAGATCATGTTTGATAGCAGTGTTTAAGTATTATTGTTCAATTATTAGTATTGTGAAAATACATATTTGAGTATTATAGAAATACGGAAAATTATTAGGTATTCCCGGAATACTATAAATGCGTACTCCCTTCTTTCACATGAATGGTGGGTTCCATCATGAATTTAATTAGTAGGACCCATTATTCATGTGAGAGGAGGGAGCATGCATTTATGGTACTCCGGGAGTACACAATAATTTTCCATAGAAATACATATCAAAAGTGTTATTGTTGTTTACACTTATAACCGTTTTTATACCAAATTCAAAGGCACTCTGGATACTTCTCTTGCCATGCACACACATGCAAATATAAAGCAATACTAAATACATAATTTTTTTTTTTTAGGATTGTTGATTTGATAAGTTTTTATTGGTTCTCATTTAAGCTCACTACTGTCATCACTTTTTTATCTACAACTAACAATTTATCGTATTAGTGATTGTAAAATTTTTAACGAAATTTTTTGTTTCATAAACTTTCTCATGAATTAATAAAGACTTCGTCAACCACAAATACCCCTTTAATCTATCCCTTGTAAACAGCCTTTCTTATTTACTATTCTAAGCTAGTACCTCCTCTTTCTCTCTCCCTCTCTCCAATGCCATCAAACTTCCACCACTCTTGCATCTTTCATGTTACCTCAAAAGAACCCATTACCAATTTGCAGCACAGCCCACTCTAATGGGCGTGCACGCCGCCCCGGTAATGCGTGCACGTCCTTACTACACGAAAGCACGTAATAATTTGCGATCATTGCTTGTTTCCATTTTCATGTTTTTGCACGTCGTTATTCATGTTGTTTCTGGGGCTTCAGAATCAGAAACCCTCATCAAGTTCAAGGGGTTCCTTGAAAACAATAAAGCATTAACCAGTTGGAGATCAGGCACAACCCCATGCTCTGGGAATGTACCAAATTGGGTTGGTGTTCATTGCTTGCAAGGAAAAGTTTGGGGCATAAAACTAGAGAATATGGGACTAAAAGGTGTCATTAATGTGGAATCGCTCATGTCATTGCCACATTTGAGGACCTTAAGCTTCATGAATAATCACTTTGATGGTCCATTGCCGGATTTGAAGAAACTCCCTGCATTAAAGTCAGTGTATTTGTCACATAATAATTTTTCAGGACCTATTCCAAGTGATGCATTTTTTAATATGCTGTGGTTGAAGAAATTGTATTTGGCGCACAATAAATTTACGGGTACTATTCCTATATCTTTATCACCATTGCCAAAGCTTTTGGAATTGAGGCTTGAGAATAACCAATTTGAAGGCAAAATACCCAATCTTCGTCAAGGACAGTCTTTGCAATCTTTCAATGTATCATACAACAATTTGGATGGTTTAATACCAGGATGTTTTGCCATGGCAGATTCGAGCTGCTTCTTGGGTGAGTCAATTTCTCAATTATGATCATATATGTTTTCATAACAATATGTTTCTTAAATATTTAAATTAATCGGGTTAATTGTTCTTTAATTCACCAATAGTTTGAATTAAATTTGATTTACATGTGGTTTAAAACGTTGTAATTTACGTACTCAATGTTACTTTTTTTGTTGTTGATATTTTTTCAGTTCCAAATTGTTAAAAATTTCCTTGTTTAGATTTTGTGCCTGGACAGGAAAGCCCAAAAAGCACAATAATAGCCTCTCATTGTAATATGGATGCGTTAAACTTATAAACAAAAAAAGAAAATACCATTAAAATGTAATTTATTTATTTATTTTGGATAAATCCCTTGGGGTTTAAAATGTTATGACTAAAAGTGCAAGCCTATGCCAAAACCCTTTCTATTTTATGGTGATCTGCGAGTCAATTAAGTGCAACCATTTTTTTTTTTTAATAATAAATTTTTGAGAAGAATTAAGGGCAACTTAAAACACATCTTAGCAATTCAAAGTTGGCCAAAACTATAGGTAGAAAATTTTAATTTTACCTTAAAATAGTATCAATCAGTCTTTTTAATTAGAATATGACTATTTTCAACAAATTCAAGGTACAAATTATTATTAACATGTGACGTTAGGCATTTGTTAAGGAAGCATCAATTGAGTCCCACTTGTATTGAGTAGTAGCAAAATGAGCAAAAGTTAATTTAGAATATGGACTTTTTGATTGCAAGTGACTTGATTGTTTATAAAAGTAACTTGACTGCTTTAAAATTTCGATTCTTAAGATATTCATTAACTGAATTTATTACCAATTTTAGTTGATCAAGCACTTGATTCTCATATTTCTGAGTTTAAGTTAAGCAAACTTAATTTTAATTTACCATTTCAAATTAGAGATATACGTTAGTTTGGTAGCATGCACAACTTTACTTATGATAAAATTATCTTATGGAGCAGTTATGTGATGAAATCATCGTCTAACAACATGTGGAACCCACAAATATTGTGAGAGGTTAGTCTTATGAGTAGTCTATACTCTATAGCAGTGATTCTCTACCTTCCTAAGGTATAGATCTTGGATCGCTAGCTCTGTCTGAAGTTTATCATTATCCTCTGATCGAATACAACCAACCATATATACAAATGCACACAAAGATACATACATATATATATATATATATATATCTAGAAATATTTTCAGGTATATATTTATGGTACTTTGTTCAATATACCGAGCAGGCAACAAGGGTCTATGTGGAGGTCCTTTAAGTAAATGTGGCAAAACCTCGAAGGGGAGTGTCATTGTGGTTGTCATAGTTGTGGGGCTGGCACTAGGCGCCATTGGTGCGGTGATCTTCATCCTTAGCTGCCGGAGCAAACCAGTTTCATCAGTAGAGGCTCCCTCATCAAAATCAGGTTCCGAAAAGAAAACAGGTATTAAAGAGTCAGAACAAGCTTCGTATGGCTCACCAGATCCCTCTGGAAGCGGCAACAAGAAGGTTTTGTGTACACTGAAGCTGACCTTTGTCAGGGATGATAGGGAGATGTTTGATTTGCAAGACTTGCTTAGAGCCTCAGCTGAGATATTGGGAAGTGGATGCTTTGGGTCTTCTTATAAGGCAGGTTTGATGACTGGATCATTGATGGTTGTGAAGAGGTTCAAGCAAATGAACAATGTTGGGAAAGAAGAGTTTCAAGAGCATATGAGAAAACTTGGGAGCTTCTCACACCCTAATCTGCTTCCACTGGTTGCTTACTACTATAGGAAGGAAGAGAAGCTCTTGGTATATGACTATGTTGCGAAGGGTAGCTTGGCAGATCATATTCATGGTACTTTCCTCTTTATTATACTTTAATTTTGTCACCCAACTCTCTTACTCACTTACTCCACTGCAACTTCTAGTTCAAAACTCATTCATACAAACATGGTCTTATTTCTTATTGGTTAAAAATAAATTAGGGTAGTTGTAATGTCCTCATTTCGTTTAAAACACAACAATGTCCATTTTTGTAATGAGTATTTTACCTCATTCCTTATTATTTCCAATCAAATTGATGGATTTTTATTTTTATTTTTATTTTATTTTATAAATTTTTTATTCAAACCCACCTATTGATGACCTTAATTTTCTCCAATAACAAACATATTACATGTATAATGATGACCCTTCACATCGTTTATGTGATGTGTTTGTGCATGTGATATGTTTGTTAATGAAAAATACTAATGGAAAGGGTAAAGTGATCATTACAAAAATATAAAAAGGATATTGCAACTGTTCTACACTATAGCAGTTAAGTGCAATAAATTATGTATACTCATACTAATTCAAAATAATAACCCCATGTATATGATTGAATTTGGTACCATTATCTTTTTTTATAAATCCAGTATGCATGAGGAATTCTGTGTCTTGCAACAACTCCTGAACTTGCCTAAATAATTTTCTGCCATTCACATTCTTTCAGGACATAAAGCTCTAGGCCAACTAAGCCTTGATTGGCCAACCCGGTTAAAGATTGTCAAAGGCATTGCCAAGGGCCTTCAGTATCTCTACACTGAGCTTCCTAGCCTAATCGTTCCCCATGGCCACCTAAAGTCCTCAAATGTTCTTCTCAATGAATACTGGGAGCCCCTTCTCACTGACTATGGTCTAGTCCCTGTGGTGAACCAAGAGCATGCCCAACAGCTCATGGTGGTTTACAAGTCTCCAGAGTACTCACAACTGGGAAGAATAACAAAGAAGACTGATGTATGGAGCTTTGGAATATTGATATTAGAGATCTTAACAGGGAAGATCCCTTCCAACTTTCTACAAAAGTGTAAGGGAAGTGAGGAGGAATTGGCAAGTTGGGTCAATTCAATTGTTCCTGAAGAATGGACAGAGGAAGTGTTTGACAAGGAGATGGGACCAATTTGGGGTAGTGAGGGAGAGATGCTGAAGCTTTTGAAGATTGGATTGGATTGTTGTGAAGGGGATGTGGAGAAGAGGTGTGATTGGAAGGAGGTTGTTGAAAGGATTGAAGAGCTGAGAGAGGAGGATGGTGATGATGATGATGATGATTTTTCCTACACTTCATGAATGAGGCAGACATTGATGAACCTTGAAGAAGATTGTTTGGTTGGTTCAACTTCTCCATGGATTGTTAAGTGCAAAAGTCCTTAATCTCTCATGAAATATTGATTTCTTGGAAAGTTACATAGATTAGAAGGTGGAATGGTTTAGTGTAAAAATCCCTTACTATAGGGGGTGGAAGTTACTTGTGATAGGGTTTGTTAATGCACTTACAGCATGGTTTTCAAGTAGAATGGGAAGGCTGTCATTTTTTTTTTAAAAAATTTTATTTTAAATAATTCAATTATTACAACAAGTAGTGGAAGTGCAATTTGAACCTTGAATCTCGTCATATATGGGAGACTAGATAATATAGTTATGTGAATACTCTTCACGGAAGGATTTTCCTATTGTTTTGCTTGATTACTTAGTATAAGCTTAACTTTCTCTTTCTCAGAGAATCTTCAAAGTGTCCGAATTTGGTAAGAGTGGGGTGTAAAACCCATAATTTATACCATCTAATAAGAGATTGCCATTTTATATTTTTACTTAAAATTCAATATATCCTATCACACATAATAACATTTCATTAAACTTACAGTTAAGTTGGATTTCCAAATGAGTATTAGAATTGATTGTGTATTTTTTAATATGTAATTTGATGATGTGGCATGTTGGGATTGGTGGGGTAAAAATAAGGTTTTACACCACATCCTTATTGAATTTAATCTCATCTTGAAATGCATAATATATGAGTAATTTCAAACATGCTTGGACCTGAAGTGAATAATACACCCTCTTGATAAGGTATCATATTCATAACAACCAAAAAATGAGGAGGCCAGGTAACATTTAAGGTCATTTCCCCAATAATCTTTTGAGGAGGCTCAATATGGTTTTTTGTTTTAACTTCAATATGGTTTTTTGTTTTAACTTTTTAGGAAACTGAAAGTCTGGAATATAAAAAGGCAAAAAATTAGCATCTAATTAAATAGGTGGACATGTGTCAATTTTTTATTTGTTAAGCATAATGTGGAGTAGGGAGAGTGGTATAGAAGATTTAGTCTATCAATTAATGCGCATTAGCTAATGACTCTTTAAATGGGAAAAAAAAAAAAATTGGAACACATGACATTGTTCATGTTTCCTGTTTCTTGGGCAATATGTTTTGGGCTATATCATGAAGTTTTGATTAGATTAAACCCATACAACAACAAAAATTTCAAGTCAATCGACCTTTAGTATTATGTCAATTATTATTTGGAAAATTTTCATTTTAAATCCCATGATTTATGGGTGTAACAAGTTAAACTCTATAATTCCAAAAGTAATACGGCCCACGGCCCAATGCCCATACTTGAGCCCTTCATCCCTATAGTAATATTTTAAATAGAATAGGTTTAAGCCCATATATATAGGCTCTCTCCCCCTCTAAAATCATATGTCCAACCTAGCCCAGTCCAACCTAAATTCATGTAAATTCTCATCCCAATTTTTTTTATTAAAAAAAAAAAAAAAAAAAACCAATGGTATTTTGTGTCTTTGTTAATAGATAAATGCATCTAAATGTATTAAAAAAATAATAATTTTATGTATTTGTCTTGGTTAATAGTTTATTGATACTATATAAATGCTTATTTAGAGAATTTTATTTTATTTTTTATATTTATCATTTGGTCCCCCTATCTTGAATCCGGGGTCCATAGACTTTTTTTTGATAACTTGATAATATGACAGAATTGATAGTGCAACAAAAATTTGGTAAAGATTTATGAGTATGAATATAATGGTTGTCCATTAAGAAGACAACTATTACGATTTATGAAGCCTTCATTGCAAGAGGAACAACCATACACAATGGTCCTTTATCAATAGAGAAGTTATCTTATATGTTGTGGGACTCACATATCAATCTCACAAGTTTTATACATCGGATATATACAAATTTTTTCCCTATCATTGACCCTTATCTATCAATACCAACAATAAACAGGTGGTTGAATTAGTTGTTCAATCTTTTTAAGCCACATGTGGCAGCGATCTGCTGCTAGCATTATTTTCTCCAGGGGCTGGGGTTGGTGATATCATATTAGAGCATATGTAACAAAATTGGAGCTTTAGGGCTCGTTTGGTAAAAGATTTCTAATAATGCTGTTGTTTTGTAGAAATACATGTTGGTGAAAAAGTGTATGAAAATACGTGTAATGTTATTTAAATACTGAAAATTGTTTTTTAAACAACAATAACAAACACCCCCTTAGTGGCTAAGGGGGTAAGGAGTTTAAGTAATGTTGTTTGAGTATTTTTGATAAATGTGTAGGTGAAAAAGTGCATAATGTTGTTTAAAATGTTCAAAAGTGTGTTCAAACACACTTACCAAACATGCCTAAAATTTTTAAGCCACAGACAGCCTAGCACAGGGAGCTCAATGGCTAAAATTTATGAATTTGCACATAAAATATTACTACTATGGTCATTATGCTCACTAGTGAATTACTACCACTTGTTTTGGTCGGGAATTAAAATGGTACTTGAAAAGTCCCCAAAGCAATAATAGTGAAGGATATAAAAAACTCATCCAATATGTAATCAGCTGCCAAGGACTTTCAACTTTCAGTTTCCATGTACTTTTGCCAGAATTAAGAATTCTTGTACAAGTAATTCTAGCCTTTTGTTTAGCCAAAAAAAAAAAAAAAAAAAAAAATTTCTAGCCTACTAGGATCAAATTATTTCATAATTTTTTTATTACAATTTTAATGTAGTAGACTGAGAGTGATTAATCAATGTTAGAGATATATTAGCCCATTAGCATAGGCCCAAACCTAATTCTACTTTGTGTGCAAGTCAAGTCTCCTACTTGTACTAGAGGTCTATTAGTCTAGGATTTAGTCTACTATATATACACATGTTATAATTTATTGTAACACAGGATTTGTATTACACTCTAATATATTATTGATGTAGCCCTTTAGGGTTTTCTCCGTGGATGTAGGCCGTTTGACTGAACCACGTAATCCTCGTGTGTTACTGTGTTCTATAATTTATGCTTTCGCTTCCACATCCATACTAGCATATTTAACATGGTGTATCATTGCTAATATTTAACAATCAATATTACTTCCTACTATTTTTTTTTATCAATCACATTCTGTTAAATCATAGTTGTAGCAAAAAGTTGTGAAAAATTTTGTAGTTTCAAAAATACAAAAAGTTTAAGGACTATTCAAGAACACTAACCTACCTTCCAAATACCCATATAAACTATTATTTTAAAAAATAGTATATATCAGTATTTGGAAGGTATTTGAAATAATTTATTTCAAATACCAATATATATGTATATATAAATGGATCAGATGAGGCCTATGGTATATAGCTTGCTCTATCTCTTCTTTGTTCTCGATCATATCACCATCCTCCCCCATCATGGCAGCGATCAAAGTCCATGGAAACCCTCTCTCAACAGCTTCAATGCGAGTTCTCGCTACCGTCTATGAGAAAGAGATAGACCATGAGTTTGTTTTTGTAGATATGAGAGCTGGTGAACAAAAGAAAGAACACTTCCTGTCCCTTAATGTAAGGAAACTAAAAACATTCATGTATCTCAAACATTTTTGGGATCAAGTACAAAAATCCAATCCTTCTATTCCCTATAAGCCCATTATTCATTATAATCATGAACAAAAACAACAATGAAATAGGTTCAATTATTTTGTTGTTATTATAACCATTTTGAATCTAACATTTTCTTGTCTATGCAGCCATTTGGTCAAGTTCCAGCTCTTGAAGATGGAGATCTCAAGCTCTTTGGTATGTCTATATGCAATTGATAGACATTAGTTATAGTTTTGCTCTTGTTTGGACCAGGGAGAAAGACATTAACATATCTCAATCAATTTCCCTTTTCTCACTCGTAAAATTGAAACTTTCATTAGCAGTATTAGTTTTTTGGGACAAGTGTTAGTTTATCACTCTCTTCTCTTTCCATTCAAGCATAATGGATGCATTTTAATTAGTATGATCCTCATGCTTTGACCTTTTGTAATTCAGAATCAAGGGTAATTAATAAATACATTGCCTGTGAGTATGCTGACAAGGGAACCCAGCTGATATACCAAGACTCTAAGAAGATGGCAATTACATCTGTCTGGATGGAAGTGGAGGCCCAACAGTGCGACCCAGCAGCTTCAAAGCTAGGCTGGGAATTGGCAATAAAGCCACTACTTGGCATGAGTACAAACATTGCAGTTGTGGAGGAAAATGAAGCTAACCTAGCTAAGGTTCTTGATGTCTATGAGAGTCGGTTGGCTCAGTCAAAATACTTGGGAGGTGATTGCTTCACCCTGGCGGATTTGCACCATTTGCCCACTTTGCATTACTTGTTTGGGACACAAGTTAAAAAACTCTTTGATTCACGCCCCCATGTGAGTGCTTGGGTAGCAGACATCACAGCAAGGCCAGCTTGGTTGAAGGTCCTTGCCTTGCAAAGCCAACAGTAAGGAATGGATTGCTATCGACTACTCTCTGGTCATTTGTCTCCAATAATATGTGTGCTTTGACTTTATGTATTTTGATTTTAACGTTCATAGTCGGCCATTTCCAATGTGGAGGCTTGTATGTTTCTAGAGTTTGGTTTCAAAGGTTGTCGTTGTTGTGTCTTCAATCTTCAAGTTGGAGGCATCAAGTTTATGCACTATTTAATAATCCATAGACATGCTCCTCAGGTTCATGTCCCACATTACTCAAACTGAGTTTAATCCTCTCTCTCTCTCTCTCTCTCTCTCTCTCTCTCTCCATACAGATCAGATAGATGTAGCTAGGGACTATGCACTGTTGATTTGCAAACATAATGTTCAATAGTGCGTGCAAATTCATAATTCACACAAGTCTAGGACTCTAAGATTTATACCTACTGTGAGTCTGTACTTGAAAGAAAGGATCGAATCTTGGGTTCTTGGGGAACTCGAGAAAAATGGGTGCAAGTTTAATGAAGGGTGTGAGGTTGTGGCTGAGCTCAAGGTTTTCAAGGCCGAGTCAGTTGGTAAAGAAGAGTTTGATCGGATTTCTTGCCAAATTCTTGGCCCTGAAGGTCTTAATTTGTTGCATTGGGATCCATCATATTTGTGATTCATTGCTGGTTTTGTACAAAACCATGATGATTTCAATGTGATGCATAACCTTTGCTTACAGGGGGTAATTGTAATATCTGTTGCTGTTTCTGTAATGTATATGTCCATGGGCTGTATTTCATTTGCTGCATATTTTGTTTTCTGCAGAACAGATCTTTGTTCCCCTGTATTTTTGCTTAAAGGGTTGTTATGTGTTTGTACATGTATTTTCTTTCTTTTTCACTTTTGTTTTTATTTTTAAATATTTTTTTTATTTCTATTTTTTTTATAAATATTGTGGTACAATGAATCTTCCTTAGAGATTTAAAGAGATCAATTTTCTTTATGAATATAGCGTGGATATTTAAAATGATTCTCAAAAAAAGAAAAAAGAAAAAACTGCTTCGTGTGATGTGTAATATGTAATGCATTACAAAGATCGAAGGTTTCAAGTGTTGTGAAGATCACTTAGATTTTATTAGGGTTGTTTTGTTGCATCGATCACCGGTGCCATTTGTCGTGGTTATGTCTCCAAGATTTTAATGAATTGTTGATATTGTAGATGAAAAACATGGTGTGCGTACTGTAACCAGACTAGAGTGGTTTTGCAATATTCTGGGCTATGAGGGTTTTTACTTCAATTGGAGTGACAGATATGAGGGTGCTGATCTAGTGTTGGAATATTTCCAATGGTATCGTTAACCACATCTAGCCATATATGGCAACATCAGACCATATGCTTAGAGTGTATATTAAAGGTGGCATGGCAACCAAAAGTTGTGCAAATGCTTTCAATTTGAGGAAGCATGGACTTTGCGAGATTGGACTCCAAATAGTTAATGGGTTGATCAACAATTACAGGCTAAAAGGGATGTTTTGCATTAATTAGAAGGGATTTGAACATGCTATAATTGTAACAAAAGAATTAATTTTGAGGCTAGCATTCTCGCGAAACTTATTTGAAGAACAAGGATAGGAATACCAAGTATTTTCATGCTAAAGTAGAGCAAAGTATGTAGTTGAAAATTTGAGATTAAGGGGATTAAAAACTTTTAATGAAGTGTTGCAAATTGAAGCAAACAAGATTGAGGATGTGATTGTAGGGTACTTTATGGAAATATTCAGTTCTTCTACACTGGTCACTGATCTTTTGAGTCCATTGGTTACTTAATGAATATGGAATATGGATGTCTCTTATGAGTTTCACGATGTGGCCACCAACATAATGGATGAGTGCAATGATATTGTATTTTTTTTTCTTTTTCTTTTTCTTTTTTTTGTTGTGAAAAATAATTTTAATGAAACTTGGAAAAATCTTAAAATTGTATTTTGATTCTTTGAACCCAAAAGCCAAAATCCATAGTAACCACCTGAATTGTGACAATTAATCCTGATTGAAAGATATATGAATTAACCAATTCCATGAACTAAAAGCCAAAATTATGAGAAAACCCTCTTTGACTAAGGATTAAAGAAGCCTAAAAAGACACCAAAACACTAAATTGTGGCTTACTAGAGTCAAATACACATTTTAGAACATTTTGACGACAGTTGTCCGGGTTTAACCTTGGTTGACCGAAGTTTGACCCAGATTTAACCAAAAATCTAATTTTCCTTATGGAAATAAATCAAACTTTATATATAAGATAATAAAAATCCCCTTAAAACAACTGCTCATGAGTCAAAATTGGATTTAAAATGAGTAAGATGTCGTAAAATCATTGAAAAACGTTAATGTAAGTAAGTAGTTTGCTTGTTATCAATACTCTTATGCTTATGAGGCTTTATTATTATTATTATCATTATTATTATTATTATTTTTGTTTTTTTGAGAAGATAAAGCTTTATTAGATTCTTAGCAAATTCATAATCGTTAATCCATCAATATAGTCCTTTTTGAATTGCAGTCTTCAATATAGTCCTTCTTGAATTGATCAATATAGTCTCCGCCGGTAGTATATATATTGTAGTTTGGTAGATTCCCAATAATTGACTTAGTAGCATTCGCTTCGATATAATAAAAGTACTCTTAATTGAGGCAATATTGAAAGGTCATTGATACTTTGGCAGCAATTAATACACTCATAATCATATCGATATGTAAAAAATTAAAATTATCTCAAATAGCTTCGTTTGTTTACAGTCTAGACCGCCCCACCCCCCCCCCCCCCCCCCCCACACACACACACAATTTCATTATAATTTATTATTGTTGCAATTATGAAATCAATTTTTACAAGCAAAGATCTAAAACTGAAAAGGAATAGATATAAAATGTACAAATGGCTAGAGAAAGAGGGAAGGAGACTGTGAATCCCATTAGCCATGAAAGTGGGGCAGGGTTTGGGTTTGTGAACAATTGAGGTCCAATCCTAATTTGCTATCCAAGGTATGGAAAAATATATTATGCATCGGATGTATGAGTTCTCCTTCTTCACAACAGTGGGATATAGTTTAGGTTAGAGACCAATTGAATTCCAACCCTAATTCGCTGTCTAAGGTAGGGAAAAATATATCATGCATCTGATGTATGGTATACCTCTTTCCAAGGTAGGACCAGGTTAGGTCAATAAAAATATATCATGAAAAATATATCATGCTCTTGGTATATGACTATGTTGCGAAGGGTAGCTTGGCTGATCATATTCATGGTGCTTTCCTCTTTATTACACTTTAATTTTGTCACCCAACTCTCTTACTCACTTACTCCACTGCAACTTCTAGTTCAAAACTCATTCATACAAACATGGTCTTATTTCTTATTGGTTAAAAATAAATTAGGGCAGTTGTAATGTCCTCATTTCGTTTAAAACACAACAATGTCCATTTTTGTAATGAGTATTTTACCTCATTCCTTATTATTTCCAATCAAATTGATGGATTTTTTATTTTATTTTATTTTATTTTATAAATTTTTTATTCAAACCCACCTATTGATGACCTTAATTTTCTCCAATAACAAACATATTATATGTATAATGATGACCCTTCACATCGTTTATGTGATGTGTTTGTGCATGTGATATGTTTGTTATTGAATGTATAATATGGTCATCGATCAATGTGTGGATTCAAAAAAAGTTTTCAAAAAGAAAAAAAGAAGAAGAAGAAGAAGAAGAAGAAGAAGAATTTTTCATTAATTTAATGAAAAATACTAATGGAAAGGGTAAAGTGATCATTACAAAAATATAAAGAGGATATTGCAACTGTTCTACACTATAGCAGTTAAGTGCAATAAATTATGTATCCTCATACTAATTCAAAATAATAACCCCATGTATATGATTGAATTTGGTACCATTATCTTTTTTTATAAATCAAGTATGCATGAGGAATTCTGTGTCTTGCAACAACTCCTGAACTTGCCTAAATAATTTTCTGCCATTCACATTCTTTCAGGACATAAAGCTCTAGGCCAACTAATCCTTGATTGGCCAACCCGGTTAAAGATTGTCAAAGGCATTGCCAAGGGCCTTCAGTATCTCTACACTGAGCTTCCTAGCCTAATCGTTCCCCATGGCCACCTAAAGTCCTCAAATGTTCTTCTCAATGAATACTGGGAGCCCCTTCTCACTGACTATGGTCTAGTCCCTGTGGTGAACCAAGAGCATGCCCAACAGCTCATGGTGGTTTACAAGTCTCCAGAGTACTCACAACTGGGAAGAATAACAAAGAAGACTGATGTATGGAGCTTTGGAATATTGATATTAGAGATCTTAACAGGGAAGATCCCTTCCAACTTTCTACAAAAGTGTAAGGGAAGTGAGGAGGAATTGGCAAGTTGGGTCAATTCAATTGTTCCTGAAGAATGGACAGAGGAAGTGTTTGACAAGGAGATGGGACCAATTTGGGGTAGTGAGGGAGAGATGCTGAAGCTTTTGAAGATTGGATTGGATTGTTGTGAAGGGGATGTGGAGAAGAGGTGTGATTGGAAGGAGGTTGTTGAAAGGATTGAAGAGCTGAGAGAGGAGGATGGTGATGATGATGATGATGATGATGATGATTTTTCCTACACTTCATGAATGAGGCAGACATTGATGAACCTTGAAGAAGATTGTTTGGTTGGTTCAACTTCTCCTTGGATTGTTAAGTTACACTTCATAGACATGCTCCTCAGGTTCATGTCCCACATTACTCAAACGGAGTTTAATCCTCTCTCTCTCTCTCTCTCTCTCTCCATACAGATTAGATAGATGTAGCTAGGCACTATGCACTGTTGATTTGCAAACATAATGTTCAATAGTGCTTGCAAATTCATAATTCACACAAGTCTAGGACTCTAAGATTTATACCTACTCCATGTGATTCATCCCAGCCAATAAGGCAATAACAATAATACAAAGTAACAGATAAAAGAAGGTAAAATATGATATGAATAACAGAAAAATTGGCACTTTTATTAAATGCAAGTTAGAATCTCGATGAATTGAAGTGTCAAACAATGCAAGTTTATTTTAATCCCCAGGCTAGAGGCTAATCATAAAGTTTTTTTGAGGTCTTATCCACAAGAATAATGAACTTGGTACGAGGACATAGTAAACAAATCGGGTTGATTATATTCAGATTCAGCCTAATCAAGTTCAGGTTAAAATGTCTTTGTGCTGGTAACGTAAACGGTTTGTAATGTCTATGAACTTTACTTGGCCTTTTGAGTATTATATCAACTTGGTATGACTTGTATTTCTTTTTTACATGCAATAAAAAAAATACAAAATAAAAAAAGAAATTCAATATTATTGTCTTTGTCATCCTTTTAATACAAATAAAAAGAAGAAATGAACAAAAGCACATAAAAATAAAAGTTAAATAATATATAAAATTTTAATTTTACATAGTTTGAACGTTACTTTAAAACAAAATTAGAAAGCCAAAAAAAAAAAAAAAAAAAAAAAAATTCAACCATGTGACCCATGGGTTAACTCAACCCACCAATTTAATAGGTCAGGTATGCATCGTTTTCCACTTGGTTAGAGGTCGTTTCCTTGCTTTCACTCACTAATTTAAAATAGTGCATGAACTTTGATAGGGGTATTTTTGACAAAGAGATTGAGACTTGTAAACAAATGACTAAGAAAGCTGACCTACGAGGCCGTCAGCTTCACAGAAATTGACGGAGGCTCCAAAATGATGACAATGGGGGTGACGCGCCCTTAAGAATCGATGGAGCTTTCGAAAGACGATTCCACCTGATAATGCCTTAAAATGTATACTTGTTATATATTTATGTGGACGTTATTTCCTTATTACTATGCTTAATTTGTATAATTAATTCATGATTTGCATTAATCTCTATTATTTATCTTTACATAATTTATTGAATAAGATGTCATCCATTGCGTGTAATTTTCTACTTTTAGGAAATCATGTGAAAAAGATGAGTTTATAGGAGTTTGTGAGAGAATGGAAGGCCAAACTAGAATTAAAGTGGAGCTAAATGACCATGCTTAAATGCCTAAGGAGGTGCAGTTGGAGTGCTTGGGTGGTCTACCATGTTTGGAAGCTTCAAATAAGGAAAGAAATCAAAGAGGCAGAATTTGAAAAAGAAAAATCAGATTTGAGCACTGATCAGTATTTTGGGCGTATTCCTCAAAAATCCAATTGATACAAGGATAGATGAGTTGAAATCGGGACTTCAATATCTACAACTTTCCAGTTTTGAGTTTTCCGAAATTCACAATTTTTGAAGGCCGAAATTAACTCACAAGTTATGCTGTAAACCTGAGCGGAGATTAAAATAGTAGAAGTTTTATTTTCTTTGGACACTTTTTACATTAGGGTTTTGAAGGGAGGCTGTGGAGAACGAATTTTGAAGAGAAAACCTTGTATTTTCTTTTCTCTAATGGTAGCCTAAAATCTTTGCTAGAGCTAGGGGTTATGTTTCTTCTATACGGTATGAATATTCAATGTGATTTTCTCTCTCTCTCTCTCTCTCTCTCTCTCTCTCTCAATAATTCAAAATAAAATAATTTATGTTCTTAAAATCATCATTAACATAACATGTCATAATTTTTTATTCATTTATGTATTTGGAGAAGAAGGTAAAATGAATAACGTCAAATCTGAATTATAAAATTAAAGGAAAAAAACACATTCTTAAAGGAAACAAAAAATCAAATTTAGGTAAGGTAAAAAGAAAAACCCATTTTTAATGAAAGTAATTATTATAGCCATGTTTTCAAAAACACAACTATAGACCAAACGGGCCTATAGCCGCGTTTTTAGCGTCTATAGCTACGTTTTAGGAATGCGGCTATGGCTCTCGTTTTTTGTAGTGGATATAGTTGATTATGATTTTAAAGTTTCAAGGTTTAATTTGTTAGTTTAGCTTAACAGGTAAAGTATCTGATAGTTGAATAAGAAATCTAAGATTTAATCACTACTTATACTAAAAACCAATTGGTGTTATGGTTTGATGCTATTATTAGGAGCGGATGCTATATATTGAAAATTATATTCATAAGTTATAGGTTTTGAAATCTATTTTTTTTTAGTATTATTCTTATTACTTTGATCTTTAATTATATATATATAAATATATATGAGATGGGTTTAAGTTACACCTAGTGTAACTCCATAAAAGTTACACATTTTTTAAACCGTAGATTTCTAAGAAATCTAATGGTTAAAAAATCTTTATAATTAATGTCATCTTTAAAATTAATTGCTTTCCATATTAGCTAACCTAATTAATTTAAGAGAATATTATATTATTTTTTTCTACTTTCTTTCTCTCTCCTAATTAATTCATGCCTAACCTTGCACAAGTGCCTATTCTCAATGTTCTTAAGTTGCAGATTTTATTTCTCTTGCACAAGAGAGATAGCCTCCTCTTTTTGTCATTCTTTGTTATTGTTAGCTAAAATGTATTAGATGCTTCTAAGAATCTTGCAGTGACCAACTACTTCAATGTTCTCCTTATATTAACATTCTCCTCTACCAGTCCACCTAAATAAATTTCCCTCCCCTCTTTTTTTTCTCCATTTCTATATTTTTCTTACATCCATTGTCAAAACCCAAAACCATATATGTCCATTTTCATTTTGATCTTCCTGTTCCAGATCTTATCTTCATTTTCATTTTTTTTGTATTGGTAGCGCCATGGATAGCTTGCTGGTTAGATTTCAAATCCACCAAACTAAGAAAAATAAAATAAACAGACTAAATAAAAACTAAAATTAATAGTGTCCAAAATTTCAAAACCCAATATTCTGACCCTACTCGCTTCTTTCACTATACATGAATTTTAACTCGTTTTTAACAAAAATGGACACAAATGAGGGAAAAAAAAAAAAACTAAATGGTAATACCACCATATTGGTATGGGAGGAGAGGGGAAGATGATTGATTAGTGTGAGGCATTAAATGTGGGGAATTTAAGTAAAAGTAGCTAATTTGAGAAATTAATACCATACATTAATGACATGAGAGGGTGATTTTCTCATCCTTAGATTTACTAAGAATCTACAGTGTATAAAAGGTGTAACTCTTGTGGAGTTACACCAGGTGTAACTTGAACCCATCTCTCTCTCTCTCACTATATATATATATATATATATTAGGGACGGACCCAAGATTTTAAGCTAGTGAGAGTCGGAGTATAAAGAAAATTTCAAATAGACATCCATATAGTATTAAAAAATTATAAATACAAAAAAATGTTGTTTCTAAATACATTAAGATGCAATCATCTACCAACAAAGATATATGTATACATATTTTTTTTAATACTAGGCTGACTATTTTTTTTTTTTTTTGAAGTAGAGCATTCACAGTGGTGGTGCTAAAAATTTTAACTTTTAATACCTCAAAAACTACTTTATCTATTTTACTATCTTACTTTACAATACACCAAATATTAAATGTTCTATTTTTTTTATCACTTCATTTAAAATAATATAAACAACTCATTGAAATAATAAGAAAAAGAGAGAATTTGAGTTTTTTAATTGAAGGAAGAGATATAATCTTAATAAAATATTATATTTTATTTTTAACAACTTGTTATAGTCAACTGGTATTTATACCAGTTTACTGTAGTTGTAAAAAAATTAGTTTTAGCTTCTCCAATAACATATGATTTTTTGTTCTTTGGTGGTAAAATAGTTTTTTGCTAAAATACAATCACCATTGTGAATACACACACACACACACACACACACACACACACATATATATTTTAAAGGTTTTGGGTTGGATAGTTGCTATTTGGATTAAGCTAGCTAGATTGATTGGGGAGAAGGGAGACCTAACTACAAAAATGAAATATAGAATGACTAAAAAAAAAAAAATTTTGGACCTAGGGGGGTCTGGGCCCCCTTGGGCCCCTATCTGGGTTTGTCTCTGATATGTGTGTGTGTGTGTGTTGAAGGTAGAGGTCATAAGAAAATAGATCATTGTAAGCATTATTATCATTTTGATATTTTTAGATTAAATGATTAAATTCATTATTTTTTTTAAAGTTTAAAATTTTAGCAAATAATGCATTTAATAATTTAATTTAACACTCTCCCTTCACGTGTTGGGCCCCTACTCAATGGTAGTTCAAGTGGCTAGATGTGAAGGGGGAGAGTTAGAATAAATGATTAAATTTACTATTTTTTACAAGTTTAAACTTTTGAAATAATCGTTAATTTAATCCCATGTGATCATCTTATCTCACATTTAAATTTTCATGTTTTAGGGTCCCATTTATTGGAGGTTTACGTGGCCCATATGCAAAAGGGGAGTGTTAAATTAAACAAATCAATACACAACAATGGAACTCTTAACACTTAGCTTGGGATCCAAAAATATATATATATATATATATATATATATTTTATCACTTCATTTAAAATAATATAAACAACTTATTGAAATAATAAGAAAGAGAGAGAATATGAGTTTTTTAATTGAAGGAAGAGATATAATCTTAATAAAATATTGTATTTTATTTTTAACAACTTGCAAAAATCAACTAGTATTTATACCAGTGTACTGTAGATGCAAAAAATTTAGCTTTAATTTCTCTAATAACACATGATTTTTTGTTTTTTGGTGGTAAAATAGTGTTTTTGCTAAAATACAATCACCATTGTAAATATTTTTATTCTTTTTTTTTTAAAAAAAGTTTTTAAGTTGGATAGTTGCTATTTGGATTAAGCTAGCTAGACTGATTGGGGAGAAGGGGGGGGGGGGGGGGGGGGGGGGGGGCAACTACAATAATAAAATATAGAATGACAAAAAAAAAAAAAATTGGATTCAGGGGGGGCTCGGGCCCCCTTGGGCCCCCATCTGGATCTGTCCTTGATATATATATATATATATATATATATATATGTAATGTGAGAAATAGCCAAGATGATGTAGAGGTGCTTGGTATGTTGAAGGTAGATGTCATAAGAAAATAGATAATTGTTAGCATTATTATCATTTTGATATTTTTAGATTAAATGATTAAATTAATTATTTTTTTAAAGATTTAAAATTTTAGAAAATAATGCATTTAATAATTTAATTTAACACTCTCCCTTCACGTGTTGGGCCTTTACTCAATGGTAGTTCAGGTGGCTAGATGTGAAGGGGGAGTGTTAGAATAAATGATTAAATTTATTATTTCTTAAAAGTTTAAACTTTTGAAATAATCGTTAATTTAATCCCATGTGATCATCTTATGTCACATTTAAATTTTCACGTTTTAGGCTCTCACTTATTCGAGGTTTATGTGGCCCATATGCAAAAGGGGAGTGTTAGATTAAACAAATCAATATAGAACAATGGAACTCTTAACACTTAGCTTAGCTTGGGATCCAAAGGATGCTTACCAATCCTTTAATGTGGATGATGTGTATAGTCTTGTTGAGAAATATTATCAAAAAGACTATTGAAAACAGAGTGGAGCAACGCTAACTCCTCTCTGTGATCATTTCTATTTTTCTTGATTAGGGTTGCTAAAGTGTTACAGTTAGTGCAGAAATAGATACAGGACAAAGAAACCCTACTTACAAAAACAAAAGAGTTTTTCTAATTGTTCTTGCTTAATAAAAAAAAAAAAACTTTTCTAATACTTGCTTAACAGATATGTCAATGTATATCGCTCTTTTCTATTTTGTTTTGTTTTTTTTTTTAATAAGGAAATAAGTCCTCAATAATTATATATATATATATATATATATATTTTAACTTTCCTGATGGACCTATAGTTGCGTTTCAAAAATGTGGCTATAGGTAGTCTGTTTAAAAAAAAAAAAAAAAAAATTCCAAATGAACCTAAAGCTGTGCTTCTAAACACTTAGAAATGCGGTTATAGACTTAACCTATAGCCGCGTTTATTAAACACGGGTATAGGTCCTCTTTTATAAAAAAGAAAAAAAAAAATTCAGTTGGACCTATAGCCACACTTTTTGAATGCAGCAATAGGCCCTATCTAAAACGCGGCTACAAACACTTAGAAACATGGCTATAGACTTAACCTATAGCCATGTTTAAAAAATGCGGCTATAGATTAGTAGTTTAAGCTGCGTTTCTTAAAAATGCAACTATAGATTAGTTATAGCCACATTTTTTGTAAACACGGCTAAAAAAAATGAGGCTATAGCCCGCGTTTTTTATACTGTCTTCTAACACTTTTTTTATCATAGTCACTGATAGTTTGCCTATTGATGAGAATTACACAATTCACAGTTGGTTTTTGTTGAATTTAGCTAGGTCACTTTTGCTATTCCTTATGCTAATTATATGGACTCTAAACTGCTTTTCTTCATTTCCTTATTTCCTTATCATTATCTTTGTTTTTTTTTTGGGGAGGGGGGGGGGGGGGGTGATATGAGTTTGTGGGTTAAAGTCTACTCATTACCTAAAAAAAATGGAATACTCCTTACTTTTCTTTGATTACAACAGTACATAGAACTTTGTTTGAAAAAAAAAAAAACAAACTGTGCAATTTGGATAAGTATCAAATTGTGTTACGTACTCTACTATTAGCCAAAAAAGATGAACATATTAATTATATTGCAATCTCAACCAATGAAAAAATAATAATATTAAAGTTGACAAACTATGCAATTTGGATAAGATTGTAATATAATTAAGGGAAAAACTTAGGTATAGTACTTATGTGCTGTTTCTTAGGTTCTCTTCTTAAAATTTAGTCATGTGGCTACTTAACTAAAAATACACTTTCATCCAATAAGAAAAAAGCCACATGACTAAATTTTAAAAAGGGAATCTAAGAAATAGCATTTAAAGTACTCTACCTAAGTTTTGTCCTATAATTAATAAGTTCAAAGATCATGTAGATAATGTAGTTGTATTAATTCTTATTCTCTCCCTTTTTTTTTGTCTCTTTTTTTAGGGTGAGATATCAACAATTTTGTTGAATTGCATAGCGGGCACATTGGATTGGTTGTTAAAGACCTTTGTTTTTTTGTTTTGTTTTGTTTTGTTTTTGTTTTTGTTTTTGTTTTTTTGTTTAAAAAAAATAAAAACCTATACCTGCCCTATATTTATCGATTTGTGTAATTCTTTTTTGGTGAAAACGCTATTTTGGTCTCTACATTTTGGGGTTATAGTCAATTTGGTCCTTACATTTTGGCAGAAGTCAATTTGGTACCTGTCATTTTCAAGTTGCAGTCAATTTAGTTAATTCCATTAGCTTACTAATGAAAAACGCATATATGGTTAATAGTGTGCATTGCTGGCACATTTAAAACTTATGTGGCATATAGAATAGTATTAAAAAATGCCACTTAGCAATTTAATAATAATAAAAAAAAGTCATGTAAAAAAAGAAACAACAACAAAAAATGTCTGTGGGTTCCAGTTAGCTCAATTGGTAAAATCTCTGGTGGTTGAATAAGAGATCTGAGATTCGATTTCTGCCTACACCAAAAGCAACTACAGTCTACCAGAGAATTTTATGACCATGATGTGGCATTAACCCAAATCAACAGAGCGCCTGGGAAAAAAAAAAGACTCGGGTTCGTTGAGGTTGATTTGGGTTTTATTTTTACTTTGATTTTTCTGGGTTCAATGTTTATGTTCATGTTCAAGATCTGTGTGTTCCATATATGAATTAATGTTTTTTTTTTAAAAAAATGATCAAATTAATTTTTTTATTCAGATGAGAGTGCCAACAATACACATCGCTTGCCACATAGGAGTTTTCCATTAGTGAGTTAACAGTAGAAATTATATTGATTGCAAGTTAAAAATAACAGGAACCAAATTGACCGTTACCAAATTGATTGTGACCCCAAAATATAAAGACCAAAATGATATTAAAAAAAAAAGACCAAAATGATATTTTCGCCATCTTTTTTGGAATACTAATGTACATAATCACATCTCTTCCATATGAATTAATTATCCCTAGCAATTGCTGTTCCCTTCACAACAACCTCTTTTCATTTTTTTTTCAAGAAAATACATTTTTAAAATTAAATGATATTATTGCTCCGTGAGAACCTTTCACATAAAAAATCTTGAAACTATTTAATTATTTTTGTTTTTAATTTTTTAGGCATTTGAAAATTTTGAAATGGTTGTGTACTTAATGACTACATTTTTGGACTAAGTGGCTACCTTTTAGGATTAATTTTTTTTTTTGATCTCATTAAAAAAAATTAATTGACAATAGTCAGCCTTTCCCATATTGTTTATTTATTTATTTTTGTTTTTTTAGGCATTTGAAACTTTTGTTATATGGATGTGTACTTATTGGCTACATTTTAGGACTAAAAAAAAGTTGATAACGTGATAGGTTTTCCCATAAAAAACAACTAGCCTCAAAGCACACATGCGAGGCTCCTCTATTTTATTTTTATTTTTATTTTGTAAAGGTTAATAATTTTCATTTATAATTTGGAATTACTACATTTTCTCATCATAAGAAAGTCTAGATGTGTGTGATAAGTGCTATGCATTTGTAGGTGAAATAAGTTTTTCTTATATGAGTGTTTTGCATTCGTGAGTGTGTGCTAAGTGTAATGCGCTTGTGGGTGAAATAAGTTTTTCGTGTACAAGTGTTTTGCGTTTGTGAGTGTTTTTATACAGAGGCTAGTTAGTATTATTATTTGTTTGTCTGGTGAGCAAGAGCATTAGGGCAATAAGAGAAAAGCAAAAAGGTATTTAAAAAAAAAGCCCTTCTTCTCAACGGAAAATAGTAAACTTTACACCTTGAACTATAGACTACAGGAGTCCTATGGAAATTTCATATACCATACACCGCGATGAAATCATACACTTTCCGCGTTAAAAAATAAACTTCATTAAGTACTCTTATACATACAAGAGGTGAAGGGTAACCTAAGAAAATATTACTAACAACTAAGAAAAATATAACTAACTAATTAACTAATTCTAAATAATTACAAAATCATATATAGAAAATACAAAAGCCACATATGGAAAAGGTGTAGAGAAAAATACATTGTACACCATACAAATCACATATAATACCACTAGCCTATTCATCAAAAAATAATAATACCACTAGCAGTGGGCCAGTGGCGGAACCAAGAATGTATTTTTGGGGATCATATATATATATATATATATATATTTTTTTTTTTGTGTACGTATGAAATGTAAAATAATAATATACAATACTTCATAACTCAATTTTTTCCCTTTTATTTGTTGAGATAATTGTTAAAATACCTATGTGTTCATTTTAAAGATGATGAATGTTTAATTATTGTAATTTGTTGATATATGTATTTATGGATTGTATTTTATTTAAATAAAAATTAAGTTTATTTTTAGACTTCCTTAAATATATATGTTTATTATTAAGTATGAGAGGCCAAAATGGTAAGATTATTTAAAAATTTACAAATTATTAGGATGTTTTAAAAAAAAAAAAATTATTTTTTACAAAAAATTTGGGGGGCCCAGGCCCCCTTTGGTCATCAAGTGGCTCCGCCATTGACCACTAGGCGTGTGATGAGACTTTTTTTTTGTCTAGTGTCATATATATATATATATATATATATTAAATTTTAGATAAATTTATTTTGAAGATATAGATTAGTAAGAGAATATACTATTTTGTAGACATTTTAAGTGGAGTAGGAGATATTTTTTTAGAGTTTAACTTCAGTCTGCTGCTGGCGTAAAAGTTCTGTTTTACGCCACCAATGAATAAAAGCCACGTCATAATTTTAATGGAAAATCAATACACTCTAACACACACAATCATAACTCAATTAAACCTAAACACAAAATTCTCTCAGACTTGAAGAACTAAACGCCTAAACCCCAAATCCATCTCCTCCTCTCCTCACCTCACCGGAGCTCTACCCCGCCACATATGCCGCTGCACCAGAAACGGTGAGAAAAGGTAATCGAAAGCAACGGTGGTGATGCATTTGAATCTTATCTGTAATTGATTTATGGGTAAATTTCACAAACATCCCCTGGCTTGTAATGCCATTAGATATTCTATTCACTCATCCCTATCCTTGAGTCTCTCTCTTCCTCTTTTGGCTTTCTTTGATTCGGATTAGAAGAAGATTAAAAAAAAGAACACTTTGCTTAGTGAAAAAAAAAAAAAAAAAAACTTGAATGAAACCCAACGACAAACGATCACCGACGATTGACCATTAGTAAAATCCACGAACCCAAAACCACCGTCCACAGACCACTAACCACGGACCATGAACAAAACAACGGCATCAACATCGGCATCAGCATCAGTACATAAACCTAGAACTTTGTAACCATCCGCCACCAATAAACCTAGAATCAGTGATTCAAACCAAAACCCCCAGTGATTCAAACCAAAACCCAGAATCAATGATTCAAACCAAAACCTAAAACTAGTGATTCAAGCCAAAACCAAACCCAGAACTAGTGATTCAAAACAAAACCCATAGATTGATATCCAAAACAAACCTTGAGGTTGGGTGCGGCGGCACTAGCTCCAGAAACAGAGTGTGCGGCGGCTTATGTGGCGGGGTGGAGCTCCGGTGAGGTGAGGAGAGGAGGAGATGGATTTGGGGTTTAGGCGTTTAGTTCTTCAGGTCTAAGAGAATTTTGTGTTTAGGTTTAATTGAGTTATGATATTGTGTGTGCTAGAGTGTATTGATTTTCCATTAAAATTATGACGTGGCTTTTATTCATTGGTGGCGTAAAACAGGACTTTTATGCCAGCTCTTGACTGAAGTTAAGCTCATTTTTTTATTGGATTGTCTTTAAGTTTTTTCCCTATTAAATGTAAGGCTTAGGAGTATTTTTGAATTACATAAAAATCCAGTTCAAAGAGGAAAATCTTCTTATACATGGTATAAATATAATAAAAGTTAGCCTAAAAGTCGTGATTAGGCCAAGTGACTATCTTGCTTTTAAGACAAAATACTAATTAATTAGGAAAGTTCACTTTAGTTTAAACTTAAAGTCAATTAGCTAAAGTTTCAAGATATTTTCAGAATTCTACTCCAACTATATTGTTCAATTTAAGTAAAACTCAGTCACTTAATTTCTCTGTTCCTTGTGTGTGTTTTTGTTTCTAAAATAAAAAATTAGATAAAACTCTAGTAGATTTTTTTTTGAAACAAAAACTCTAGTAGATAAGTTTCAAGAAATTTAAAACTCTAATCCAACTAGTATTCTATTTCAAAAAACTTTCAACAATTTTTAAATTTAAAAGTCTAGATAAGTTTTAGGATATTTAAAATTCTATTCCAACTATTGTTTAATTTAGGTAAAACTCTATCATCTAAGTTTCTAAAAATTTAATACTCCAACTATTATTTTATGAGAAATATTATGTAGGCAATATTTTCACAACAATTATCAATGACAAGTTGTTATTGATTTTAATTTAGGTCTACTATCGAAATTACGTTTTGCCAACCAGTAATAACATACCGCTAAAATTTGTTATGAAAGTTTTATGGAGTAGAACTTCTATTACAAAAAATTTAAAATAATACTATAATTACAAACTATTTTATAATATTTTTACAAATTATTGATGTGATCAATTCTTATTGGTTCTCATCTGAACCTACTAATGACATCACATTTTCTCTTATCAAATAGTCACTCACCACATCAGTTTTTTTTGGTTGAGAAACCACCAGAGTAGTTGTTTGTAAAACAATTGGTAACTCTAGCATTTTCCAAATAGAATTTCTAATAATATATATATATATATACACACACACACCACCATTTATAAGAACAAAAACATTCAGACTTTAAACCCTACTTCGCTTAAAGCCAAGAACCAACCATGGAGATCGAGTGCTCTTTGAACATGTACGAACCCAACACACAAAGAGTCTCCAACACCACCACACTCACCATCTGCATATTCATCACACAACGATACCAACTCAAAATCCAGCCCTCCCAAGACGTCAAAATAGTGCTTGAAGACGCTATTTCCCCACGGCTTTGCTTTCACCTCAAAGTCCCACTCTCTGTTGTTACTGCTGGGCTGCCTCATCTGCGCCAAAACTACGTGTTAAAGGAGTTGTATAAAATCAACTTCGACCCTACTGTGAGTCTGTACTTGAAAGAAAGGATCGAATCTTGGGTTCTTGGGGAACTCGAGAAAAATGGGTGCAAGTTTAATGAAGGGTGTGAGGTTGTGGCTGAGCTCAAGGTTTTCAAGGCCGAGTCAGTTGGTAAAGAAGAGTTTGATCGGATTTCTTGCCAAATTCTTGGCCCGGAAGGTCTTAATTTGTTGCATTGGGATCCATCATATTTGTGATTCATTGCTGGTTTTGTACAAAACCATGATGATTTCAATGTGATGCATAACCTTTGCTTACAGGGGGTAATTGTAATATCTGTTGCTGTTTCTGTATTGTATATGTCCATGGGCTGTATTTCATTTGCTGCCTATTTTGTTTTCTGCAGAACAGATCTTTGTTCCCCTGTATTTTTGCTTAAAGGGTTGTTATGTGTTTGTACATGTATTTTCTTTCTTTTTCACTTTTGTTTTTATTTTTAAATATTTTTTTTATTTCTATTTTTTTTATTATAAATATTGTGGTACAATGAATCTTCCTTAGAGATTTAAAGAGATCAATTTTCTTTATGAATATAGCGTGGATATTTAAAATGATTCTCAAAAAAAGAAAAAAGAAAAAATTGCTTCGTGTGATGTGTAATATGTAATGCATTACAAAGATCGAAGGTTTCAAGTGTTGTGAAGATCACTTAGATTTTATTAGGGTTGTTTTGTTGCATCGATCACCGGTGCCATTTGTCGTGGTTATGACTCCAAGATTTTAATGAATTGTTGATATTGTAGATGAAAAACATGGTGTGGGTACTGTAACCAGACTAGAGTGGTTTTGCAATATTCTGGGCTATGAGGGTTTTTACTTCAATTGGAGTGACAGATATGAGGGTGCTGATCTAGTGCCGGAATATTTCCAATGGTATCGTTAACCACATCTAGCCATATATGGCAACATCAGACCATATGCTCAGAGTGTATATTAAAGTGGCATGGCAACCAAAAGTTGTGCAAATGCTTTCAATTTGAGGAAGCATGGACTTTGCGAGATTGGACTCCAAATAGTTAATGGGTTGATCAACAATTACAGGCTAAAAGGGATGTTTTGCATTAATTAGAAGGGATTTGAACATGCTATAATTGTAACAGAAGAATTAATTTTGAGGCTAGCATTCTCGCGAAACTTATTTGAAGAACAAGGATAGGAATACCAAGTATTTTCATGCTAAAGTAGAGCAAAGTATGTAGTTGAAAATTTGAGATTAAGGGGATTAAAAACTTTTAATGAAGTGTTGCAAATTGAAGCAAACAAGATTGAGGATGTGATTGTAGGGTACTTTATGGAAATATTCAGTTCTTCTACACTGGTCACTGATCTTTTGAGTCCATTGGTTACTTAATGAATATGGAATATGGATGTCTCTTATGAGTTTCACGATGTGGCCACCAACATAATGGATGAGTGCAATGATATTGTATTTTTTTTTCACCCTCATTTTTTTTCTTTTTCTTTTTCTTTTTTTTTTGTTGTGAAAAATGATTTTAATGAAACTTGGAAAAATCTTAAAATTGTATTTTGAACCCAAAAGTCAAAATCCATAGTAACCACCTGAATTGTGACAATTAATCCTGATTGAAAGATATATGAATTAACCAATTCCATGAACTAAAAGCCAAAATTATGAGAAAACCCTCTTTGACTAAGGATTAAAGAAACCTGAAAAGACACCAAAACACTAAATTGTGGCTTACTAGAGTCAAATACACATTTTAGAACATTTTGACCACAGTTGTCCGGGTTTAACCTTGGTTGACCGAAGTTTGACCCAGATTTAACCAAAAATCTAATTTTCCTTATGGAAATAAATCAAACTTTATATATAAGATAATAAAAATCCCCTTAAAACAACTGCTCATGAGTCAAAATTGGATTTAAAATGAGTAAGATGTCGTAAAATCATTGAAAAACATTAATGTAAGTAAGTAGTTTGCTTGTTATCAATACTCTTATGCTTATGAAGCTTTATTATTATTATTATCATTATTATTATTATTATTATTTTTGTTTTTTTGAGAAGATGAAGCTTTATTAGATTCTTAGCAAATTCATAATCGTTAATCCATCAATATAGTCCTTTTTGAATTGCAGTCTTCAATATAGTCCTTTCTGAATTGATCAATATAGTCTCCGCCGGTAGTATATATATTGTATTAATTGAGGCAGTATTGAAAGGTCATTGATACTTTGGCAGCAGTTAATACACTCATAATCATATCGATATGTAAAAAATTAAAATTATCTCAAATAGCTTCGTTTGTTTACAGTCTAGCCGCCCCCCCCCCCCCCCCCCCCCCACACACACACACACAATTTCATTACAATTTATTATTGTTGCAATTATGAAATCAATTTTTACAAGCAAAGATCTAAAACTGAAAAGGAATAGATATAAAATGTACAAATGGCTAGAGAAAGAGGGAAGGAGATTGTGAATCCCATTAGCCATGAAAGTGGGGCAGGGTTTGGGTTTGTGAACAATTGAGGTCCAACCCTAATTTGCTATCCAAGGTATGGAAAAATATATTATGCATCGGATGTATGAGTTCTCCTTCTTCACAACAGTGGAATATAGTTTAGGTTAGAGATCAATTGAAATCCAACCCTAATTCGCTGTCCAAGGTAGGGAAAAATATATCATGCATCTGATGCATGGTATACCTCTTTCCAAGGTAGGACCACGTTAGGTCAATAAAGTTTGCCAATTAAATTTTGTTGAAAAAATAAAAAAACCTATCCCCCCCCCCCCCCCCCTCTTTTTAAAAGCTTGACTAATGCCCTTCTAACCATATACATTGATAACACGTATATTTACAAGCTTGTTTTATTGAACTAAATGTCCTTTCAAAGTGTCTTGAAACAATCTGTGAATTGAAGTCTACTGAATATAACTGTGAATTCCCTAGTATATATATATTTGAGTTCCACATGCATATATCTGTGAGTGACACATTAATTTAGTATGCTTCCAATTTTATATATTTTTTAATTGTCAACTAGTGGGAGAGGGGGATACTAATTCTCCTAATAAAGAAGAGCAAACAATGTTACTGAGCTACAAAATTCTTCACGTGTGCTAACGTGCTTCCAAGTTAGAGAATACACAAGACCCATAATGCATGCCACAAATATATTGACATGCATGCATGACTTTCCAAAAATAAGGGATCTGGTCAAGAAAACCTCTTCTAACCATGCTGTCAAGGTTCCGGAATATTTATGCTCTTATCTAGCTAGAGGTGCATGTGCTGAAAAGGACATAATTATCCTTTATTAAAATTGCATCACAAGAAGTGAATATGGTGAGCATGATGTATTAATTGTGTATAATAAGTTAATACTTGTTAGCTAAGTTTGGAAGGCTATCGAGGGTAAATAAATAAAACTAAAAACTGCCAACCAAAGATGGACTGGGTCTCCAATGATACCGAAATACACACGGGAAGACCCCAGTCTTTCAGTTGAAATGCATTAGCTTAATATAGAGAAATAGGAAAAGGTTAAGGGAGGGTTGGTTATAATTGTTTTTATTAAGGAACATAGTAATCACACCAGAAAAAACTAATTCTCTTTGTTTCATTCTATAGAGGGAGATAGAGATGATGAATCTCTCTTCAGAAGATTGAAAGAGAAATAACAGAAAAAGAAAAGAAAAGAAAAGAAAAAACTAAGGTCTGTATTAGTTTCAGAGAATCCCTTTGCTTTAGTCATCAAAATATTGCTACATTCGATCAGTGCCAGGGTGTTACAAGATATTGTTGTGGTTTCTCTCTTTTGGGTTTTAACTAGCTAGCTAGCTAGCAAGTTTTGATTTTGTTTGGGAGTTTTTCTTCTTCTCTTTTACAAGTTAAAGAGGGAGAGAAATGGCAAGGGGGAGTGCAGATAATAAGAAGGAAGAGGTGGTGGCGGTGGCAATAGACAAAGACAAAGGGAGTCATTATGCTCTGAAATGGACAGTTGATCATCTTCTCACCAGGGGACAAGTTCTCACTCTTATCCATGTTAAGCAAAGAGCATCTTCATTGCCCACCCAAAGTAAATATCCTTCTCTCATTCAATAATAATGATAATATATATATATATATATATATATAGGTATTATTGTAGAATATTACTTACAAGAACATATTGTTTGAAAATTAAGAAAAAATTAAATAAAATTTACAGTTTAAGTTGTCTTGAAAGTGGTGATGTCACTTTGTTATATGGCATACTAGCTAATGTGAATCCATGAAAGGCTTACAATATATATATATATATATAGTTATTATTGTAGAAGATTAATTACTCGACAAAAACATATTCTTTTGAAAATTAAGAAAAAAATTAAATAAAATTTACAGTTTAAATTATCTTGAAAGTGGTGATGTCACTTTGTTATATTTCATACTAGCTAATGTGAATCCATGAAAGGCTTACAATGGACTGCATTTCTGCAACACATTGTTCTCAGGCTCTCATTCTCATTAGGAGGTTTAGGGACATTTGTATTATTACACAGTGATGCTATAGTCACAATAATATTCATAACTGTTAACATAACATCATTTTTACTCAGATCTATCACTTATACCACTTTTATTATGCACCAATCACAATAGGTCATGTAAACAATTGTGAAAAATGTTATGTGCTTAGACTTATTGTTTTGCATAAAAGTTAACAACTAGTAATATGAAGTTAATTTCTTGAATCCATAAAATGATGTGGCAAAAGAAAATCGTTAAATAATAAATGAAAGAAAAAAAAAATTGTATTAGTCCTGAATACTTAAAAAAAAATGAAAAGTGGAATCTTAGATGAATTTGTGGATGCCATGTAAACGCCTACTTTTTAGCACATTGGTAAATAATTTTTATGAATTTGCAGATGTATATGCTATCTAATATCAGCAGTGTCAAGTTTTTCACATTTAGCATGTATATTCTCATCTTGACTATTGTTAATACAATCCAATCTCACGGACTATTTCATTTGAATATTCATCTTTTGGGTGCAGTTGGGAACCATGAAGTGAGCGAAGAAGTTGTAAGAGCATACAAAGAACAACTTGAGAATCAAGCCAAGGAGTTGTTCCTTCCATATCGTTGCTTTTGCACAAGAAAGGATGTGGGTTCTGCCTCTTACATTTCACATATTGCTTTCCTTGAACAACACAATTACTTACAGCTAATCAAGAAAAATTAACATATTTGATCACCCAAAAAAGAAGAACAAGAAAAGAGTTAAGAAATGGCCAAATCCAAGCTCAGCTAATATTTAAAATATCATCCGTTTCCATACTAGATAGTATTTTTTTCTTTCAACTAATTATTGATGTTTGCAACAGATAAAATGCAACGAAGTCATATTAGAGGACTTGGATATAACAAAAGCATTAATTGACTACGTTTCTGCTAATTCAGTTGAGATTTTGGTCCTTGGCGCAGCATCAAGGGGTGGTCTAGTAAGGTATATACCCTTTCTCCAACTTGGCCAACCATGCTCTGGGTTATATACATTTCCAGTTTGGAAGTTCTGATGGTTTGAAAAAATTACAATGGGTGGTATGAATCTTAATGACCTAACTAAAATGAAACTACATCTGAATTTTATGTATAAAATCATGATGGCACTCATCTTAGTGGTTCCGAAATGAGGAGTCCTTGAACCAACATGATGATGCATTTCAACAAGGGACACTCCCGTTTGGTACAGATTATTATTATTATTATTATTTTTTTTAGAAAATGAGGTTGTTTGAAAGAATTGTTCCTAAAAAATTAAGGATATAACCATTGCACAAAACTCCAATTTCTGCAGGTTTAGAAGAGGTGATTGGTAAGTAACCTTACCCTCTATTTTTTGGAGAGTTTGATTCCCAGACATGAATTTGTGATTCATACTTTTTTGGTGGAAGGCATTGTACCTAAGAAAAAGTAAAGTTAAAAATGATGTACTTTTAAAAAGTGCGGTTTAAAAAAGCTATAGCTAACGGGCAATGGCTGACAGCTGGTGGGTCAATATTAGAGTTTGCCAGTACAGTGCTGTTTGACATAATTTGCAGGCTAACGATTCAACCAACTTCACTGATGTGTTACAGCTACTTAATGAAACAATGCCACATGTGACATTTTTCAATATGCAAGATATAGCATCCTAATTTTATTAGTCATTTCTCACAGAAGATTCAAAACTACAGACACTCCAAGTAGTGTGTCAAAAGCAGCACCAGATTTCTGCACAGTGTATGTCATTGCCAAAGGAAAGATATCACATGTTCGAGCCGCTACTGGTCAACCACCTGCAAAGATACCACCCCTTAACCCAATGCAGCATCAAGCAAGCAATATTTCTGATTCAGGTGGAGCAAATGTCATGCGTAACCATCAATCTAGAGGTCTGCTTCTGTAATACTAGCTGCATTTTGTTTCCAGCTGTATCTGATTTTTGTCATTACTAAAACAATTTTTACCTGATCCTGCAACAGAGAGGGCAGTATTACCACCCCGTATCTCACAATCACATGATCAGGAAATCAAGTAAGTTATGATGCACTAACTATCTAGAGGAGAAGAGGTATAGATTTTTATGGCTGGAACAATATGGGAAACAGTCTATAAATATTATTTTAATCCAAATTTCTAAAAGTTTATCTCTGTTTCCTCCCAAAAAATCTATTCTGGATTCTTTTACTATAATTTTTGTATTGTTCTATTTTGGTCCTTCTACCTCTTATGCTTCTTAACTTTTCATAAGTCACTGCTACGACATTGATTTAAGTGCATATTTGTAAGTACATGTTTCCACATTCTTACCTTGACACATACTTTACATGGTTTTTCATTCTCTGCTCATGTGCATCACTACTGCTGGTACCAAAACTATTGATTCAAAAACAGAATGTTGTATTCCTCACAGCTAAAGCATTGCTTTTTAGGTTTGAGTCTTGTGAGTTGTGATGGATATAACATTTTATTTGTTAGAATGTAATTAACTCCTTGGAAACTGGATATGCTTGTGTGCCCTGATGTAGGCACTAAGGGGAAATTGCTGGACAGAGTTGACCTAGGCATTGCCAAGGTTAAGCTTTAACCATAATAGGAACAAAATCAACATACCAACCTAACACTTTCCTAAGTAGAAATTGCTGAAGTGATGATGATTGCTACGTGTATGCCACACCTATGTCAACTGAAAGTTTGGTTTGCCGTAAAAAAGGACTGAACTGATAATGTCTGGAACAGGTCACCATTCAACAGAAATAATAGAGCTTCTTTGACCAAAGCATTTGAGCTCTCCATTCCAGATTCTGACATATCATATGTGAGCACTGGAAGGCCAAGCACAGATCGCATGTTTCCTTCTTTTTTTGACAATATAGAATCCGGATTGCACCCTCGACTTTCAACCAGCTCAGATTTTGACGACAACAACTTTGGATCCTTATTTGCAGGAAACAAGTCAATTGATATGACCTCTTCGCAGGTTGACTTTTCATCAAAAAACTTGGTAAGGGCAATAAGTCTGGGAGAAAGGCATGGTTATTAATTAATTATATGGATCAAAGCATCCAGTAAATTATATATTAAACTTAAGTGTCACTTTTCACAATAGAAACTGCAAAAAGTTTACAAGTTTTCCTATATGCATCAACATTTGAGCGGCTACGTTCATGATCCACTACATAAACATATATTGTTTATCTGCCTATGTACAATAATATACATTCGAGTGGACGCAGGATAGATAATTAATACAAAATTGCTCTAAAACTTTCAGGATGATGTAGAAGCTGAGATGAGGAGGCTAAGGCTAGAGCTCAAGCAAACAATGGACATGTACAGTACGGCCTGCAAAGAAGCACTCACAGCAAAGCAGAAGGTATTAGTTGCTAAAATGAATTGGGGCCAAGTCTAAAAGTACTAGTTTGGTATTTACACCAATCTTGAAGAATTGAAATAATGAAGCTTTCTCAAATTTTCATCGTTTTGATTGATTTCCTATCAACTCCGTAAAAATTCTTAATAAGATTTCCTGTCACTCAATTCACAATTGCAGCATATTTAATGTTACTAGAATATGGTCCATACCATTTGGGTATCAAAAAGAGGTTTGAGACCCATTGTATAATGAGAGACCAATTAGTAATTGACTTGTATATGTGCATAAATAAGTATCAAAGAGCAGATGGACCCAACTACGTAATGCGTCTCAAAATGTGATTTAAATATTTATTTAAACTAATATAGCAGTCTCTCTGTGTGTGTGACCATAAGGTCAAAGAAATGTATATAAAAGGTAATTTGCATATAGAAACAGTTTGAAATGGAGCAAATTTTCTTAGAAACATGTACACAGAGTTATATACATTGATTATGATAATAAAAAAACTTAAAAAAAAAAAAGAAAGTTGATTTTGAGCAGCAACTATGCCAGCATAAAGTCTGATTATACTTCATCACACAGGCAAGGGAACTTCACCTCTGGAAAATGGAAGAAGAACAAAGATTAGAAGCGGCACGACTGGCCGAGGAAACTGCTTTGGCAGTTGCAGAGATGGAAAAAGCAAAGTGTAAGGCAGCACTTGAGGCAGCTGAAGCAGCTAAGAGGTTTGCAGAACTGGAAGCACAAAAAAGAATGTGTGTAGAAATGAAAGCCTTCAAAGAAGATCAGGAGAGAAAAAAGGCAGGAGCTGTTTTGGCAGCAAATGATCTCAGGTACAGAAGATACACGATTGAGGAGATTGAAGAAGCGACAGAAAACTTCTCGGATTCTCGCAAGATTGGTGAAGGAGGTTACGGACCAGTATACAAGTGTGTACTGGATCACACACCAGTGGCAATAAAAGTTCTACGTCCAGATGCAGCTCAAGGACAGTCACAGTTTCAGCAAGAGGTGTGGAAAACTGCCTCAATCATCTTTTTTTTTTTTTTTTTTTTTTTTTTTGTGGGGTTGTTAAATCAATCTTATGATCATTCAAACTGGTTTCTTCCAAAACTCCACATTCAGTACTTTAAAAAAGAAAAGCATTGAAGTTCAGTAATTAGTGGAGGGGAAAAACTAATTTAACCATCTAAAATCCCTTTGAGGATAGCAATTGAGCCTTTTCGTCATTAATAAAAAGAAGACTATTTATTTTGGGATTAAAATAACTAGATAGAAAAGAAACAAATTATGGGGCTACATCCTTTGAGATAAGGCTATGAAATTGTGCAGTATTTGTGATGTGCTACTTAGTTCACAATAATTAAATGGTTATTCAGTTGATACAACCTCTACTTCTATCTGTAAGCATATATCTCAAAAAAAAAAAAAAAAAAAAAAAAAAATCTAAATTACTAATTCTGCACAAATTTACTAAACACCTATTGATGTTTTTATTTTTAAGCTATGTTTTGGCACCTGTTATGCAGGTTGAAGTACTGAGCTGCATTCGGCATCCAAACATGGTTCTCCTCCTTGGAGCTTGCCCAGAGTATGGCTGCCTTATCTATGAGCACATGGCTAATGGGAGCTTAGAAGACCGTCTCTTTCGGCGAGGTGGCACTCCTGTTCTTCCTTGGCAATTAAGATTCCGAATTGCTGCAGAGATTGGCACTGGCCTCCTTTTCCTTCACCAAACTAAGCCTGAACCTCTTGTACACCGTGATCTAAAGCCAGGCAACATTTTGCTTGACCGTAACTATGTCAGCAAGATTAGCGATGTTGGCTTGGCCAGGCTTGTTCCTCCATCAGTAGCCGACACTGTAACTCAGTATCGCATGACATCAACAGCCGGAACTTTTTGTTACATTGATCCAGAGTATCAGCAAACAGGCATGCTGGGAATAAAGTCTGATGTATACTCACTTGGAGTTTTGCTTCTACAAATAATTACAGCCAAGCCACCAATGGGTTTAACTCATCATGTTGAACGGGCTATTGAGAATGGAACTTTTGCTGAGATGCTTGACCCAGCTGTACCTGACTGGCCAGTTGAAGAGGCACTGATGTTCGCCAAGCTAGCTCTTCAATGTGCAGAAATGAGGCGAAAAGATAGACCGGATCTTGGAAAGGTTGTGTTACCCCTGCTTAACAGACTAAGAGCACTTGCTGAAGAGGAAATGGTCTGCTTCTCAATGAGCAATAGTGCAGCAAACTCACCAAGAAAAAGTCAAGCTTCCTCGATACAAGTAAGTCGAAATTCCAAACAGACAACAGGTTTATAGAACACATGTCATATTACCTAGGAAAACTTCACAAATTTTTAAAGTTTTTTTCTAAATAAAAATTTTCTTCCTTTCAGCATGTGATTAATGTGTCTCAACTAGCACAAGCTGGATTTGATAGCACAAAGAGCCAACCGAGCACATCATCCTTCATAGGAGCAAGATAGCGTACAGATTGAGTTTTTTTTTTTTTTGTTTTTGTTTTTAATTGAAAACCAAATGAAGTTTTGCTTGAAAGGTAAGTTGGCAACTGAATTCGATCAGATGTCAGGGAGTAAGGAACTAAGGCAAGAAGCCAAATTTGGTTTGTCAGCATAGAAGGAAAATTTCCCAGTCAGTGTTGTCAAGATTGCTATTGTTTTCTGCTTCTTTGATGCACATCAAGAAAAATGTAATTATACAGTATTTCCATAAAATAAAATAAAAAAGCTTAAGCCCCTTTTTTGTTTTGCTTTCTTAGAGAAGATAATTCCTGATTTGATAGAGAGATTCAAAATTTATAAAAGCTTTGGAAATGACTAAATCATAAAGATGATTTACTAGCATTGTTACATAAAATTGCTAAAAGCAAAGAAATAAAGAGAAATTAGATAGTAGGAATCTTAAGTGTAACCTCTAAAGGTACCTGTACAATGATACACAAAACAGATGACCAATGAAAATATGCTTCCTTCCTTGAGTGAAGGAAATCTAAGGTCCGGAATAGATACCGAGAGATGACTCTATACAATGATAGAATTAGACCGCCGAATCTCACTGTGCTGCTGACAATTTCTTAAAGCTCAGAAAAGAAAATAGAAAGTTTGACACCAGAGACACAAGAAGATTTTAATTTTAATTTAGAATTCTATATTTTTGCACGTCAACTGTATTGTTATGTTTTAGGTCCAAGTATTTTATTAAGCTATTAGTATTTTAATATTTGGAAGCAAAGATATTTTTGTTCCTACACCAATTAGAACTAGAGTTTAGTCTTTTTATATAAGCAAACTATTGTATTCTTTTTGGAGATGATTTTGATGAATGAGAAGTTTCTTTTAGTTTCTTTGGTCTAGTGCCAACTCCAGCTGACCCTAGTGCTAATTCATCGTGGTTTTCCTCGCTTAGTGCTGACTCCAAGCAAGTCTAGGCGCTGACTCCTAGTTAATTTATTTTTGAATCATTCTGGTTGTCCTGCGTCGAAGTTAGAATTTAATTGAAAGCTTCACAATATGCATCATTATAATCATTCGAGATGTTAAGGGAGGTCTAAGAAAAACATAAGAAATATGCATTGATCAAAGTACTGACTCTAAGATGATCACAGCACACAATTTAAAAGAGAAGAGTGACCAAAGGGGAAGGGGTGGGGAGAGAGAGAGAGAGAGAGAGAGAGAGAGAGAGAGAGAGAGGAGGAAAAGAGAGACGCACATTGGAGCTTTCCATATATACATATAGGTAATAGTCTCTAGTCTCTACAGGATGTTTTAGGACTACCAGCCACCAATTTTGTGGGGGGAAAAAAATTCTATAGAATATGTTTTTCCATTTTCCAGTATTCTTCTATTAGAACATAATACTCATTTAGGAATTCTGAATAAGATAATCAGCTTAAAAAAAAAAAAAAGTCTTGAAATTAACATCTCCCAAAGTATACATCTTTCCAGACAAGATATCAAATCTATTCAGGGCAAACACATGAAGTAAAAAGGAAGACGAATCTCGAGCCAATCTAGTCATATATACAAAGTGACAACTGCAGGTTTTAAAACCAAAGCCAATGTATCAAAGAACTGATATATAACAATAACAACCAATCCTTAGTCCCTAATTTTGGGGTCAGTTATGAATCCTCAACATACTAATCATGGTCAGCATCAAAGAACTGATGTAGACTCCATTATCATTAAGAATCCTTTTTTTCTACACTATCTGGTCAAAATTTTTCTGTACGCAAGCAGCCCACCACTTGTCAGTAATTCCAGAAGATTTGATCCCTCCGATATTGTTTCTTGAGATACACTGCAATTAGCTGCCTGTAGTTCCATTTCCCTGGGCTTTTAAACTCTAAAAACGCCTCTGAGCTTGACTGAAAATCCCCTTTACCCAAAACCTCAAACACAAATGGATCTGTTAATACTACTGGAGAATCATCCAAGTCCATTTTGTTCAAAGCAAAGTCCAAATTTCTTCCAAGTCTTTTATCCAAGTATGCATCGACAAAACAACCAAAAGTCACAAGATCAGGGACAATTTTTTCATGTTTCATGTGTTCAAGGCTAAGATGTAGATCCCAAAGCAAAGACATTCTTGAAAAGGCCAGAGCTCTGATATTAAATGTTGTAAGATCAGGATGGAATCCAGCTTCAACCATTCTCACAAATTCTCTCTGCAAGCTTTTCATTTTAAAATTGGCAGCATAGGATAGCAGCAGCAGGTTCCATAAAAGATTCCCTACATTTTTCCGACCAAGACCCACATCCCTAAGGAGCTCACCCATTTTGTAAAACTTTCTTTTCTTAATATATGCAAGTGATATTGCCCTGATTCCTTCCTTTTCTAATAGAAGTCTAGACTTTTTAAAGCGGCCATATGCATTCTCCATCTCTGTTAGAGAACCAAAGATGCTATAATATCTTACAAAAGCGTTACCGGTGGAAGAATCTACAACATATCCCCTAGAAACCATTTCCTTCAAAGTTTTCTCCATCAATTCAAGCTGCCCTCCTTTTCCAAAGCAAGAGATAGCCAGTGAGTAAGCTTCAGGTAACAAATTAAGATCCCTTGAACTTACCTGATCCAATATTTTGGATACTTCATCAAAATACCTCATCTTCCCATATGCATCAAATAACTCTGAAATTATTTGAATACTTGGCACAAAAGAACTATTTATTAATTCATCCCAAACTGCCTGTGCTTGGGGAAGAAGGCCATTATCTGCATAGCATAGCATCAGAGATGACAATGTAGAGCTGTTAGGCAAAAAACCTTCAGATTTCATCTCAAGTACAAGCTTCTGAGCTAGATGAGGCATTCTTTTTCTACTCAAGGCTCGTACCAATGCAGCGCAATCTATATATCCATTTTTGTGATCAAAACCTCGTTCCTGCTTCCACTGCTGGATTATCTGTTTGAAGCACACCCAAAGGACAGGAAGTTAGATAACATCTGTCTTAAGAATTCTAAACAATTGCAACTCTATCTAATTATACAAAGACATAAACATATTTTCAAACAAGGGAACTCAAAAGAAATCAATGTTCGAATAGTTTATTACATTTTCATGAACAATTATAGTCATTGCAAAGGAAATGCATGTTTAGATAAGCTGATATAAAAGAAAATTGTACAATCATATATGGCAGTTGTCAGAAGATGTCAAATACATTAAGGATTTTCTATTTATAGAGGCTTGAGCTTGGTAAAAAATTGGAACAAGAGATTGTTGAGTTAATACATGATATGTTACATGTCACTAGTTTCTTACACAGCTGATAGCCCTTTTTTTTTAAAATTTTTTTTCCCAGAATGTAGAACATCAAACGATTAGACAATAAGGGGTTTTGTGTCTGCCATGAATATACTATGAGAAACATAGAATTTTTCCCTCCAAGGAAAATGTCAATAGGAGCAACAGATTGAGCTAAAGATTTCCCACCATAAGCACTTCTAGCATAATTACTAAATTTACACCACAAAACTCTAATGTAAATGCAGTTAAATAGCTTTAGCAATAAGTAGGAAAAAAAAAAAAAAGTTTACTTCATGAACTTTCATTTTTTGATAATTTAATTCATGAACTTTCATACTAGAAAATTAAAATAAAAATTTGGTTTGGTTTGGGAGCACCTCGGTCAAATGTGGGTTGCGAGCATTGCAGTGGGATTTAACAAATCTTAAAAAGAAATTTTTAAACAGGATGCACCATTTTTATTAAGAAAAACATGGAAACCCCTTGCAAAGGATAATACATTAATACTCTTTTTTTTGCTAATATATATATATATATATATATATATATGTATGTATATATATTACATAATAAGTGGTATTTACATGTACCAAAATCATAGATAACATGGATACAAGCTAGTTTATAGCGCATAATCATTTACAATAATGATTATTTATAATTATAATGACATTGAATAAATTCAGAAAGGCATGTAGTTAATGACAATAGACAACAATAGTGAACTATGAAGAATGAGAATACTTTTGTGAAAAATAGGATATGGCAATATGGGCATACAGTTGGTTTTTTTTTTTTTTTTTTTTTTTTTTTTTGTGTGGTGATAGATACGATAAAATTTCAAGTCTGTTCCATAATAATTGATTTTTATCATCGGATCAAAACACTTTTTTGCCAGTTGAAAACTGAAACCCACGTGCGCAATACAGTGTTCTAGTCATATAATCTTGCTTGAAAATAGAAAACTTATTTGGCAGATTTCACTGTTATACCCAACAGTTCCTTCTCGTGTTTATGGATCATACTAATAATTCAAGCTCTTATTTGGAAAGTTAAAAAACATTTAATAAATCTCAAGAATTTTACAACAACCAACAAAAGCATCGAAGTTGTAGTAGAGATGAGAATTTAGTAGCATTCTTTTAATAATGCATATATATATATACCATACCTTGTTGTGTGGTAGAGATGGATACTGTGAATGTGTATTTTGGTGGCAGAAAGGCGTGAAACGAGTGGTTTTCATAGTCCTTCGTCTAAGGCAAACAGAAGCTGAGAGAAGAGAGTGATGACAATGAATTTCCATTTCCGCCACACATTCAGAGAGAGATAAGAGATGTTAATATTGGGCACTTTGTGTGGCCTTTTAATAAATTTAAAGCAAGCCCAAATCAAAGCCCGTTTCCCATTTATGCCCATTTTTGTTTTTTGTTTTTTTTTCACCCGGTTTCTTACATCGGATTCTTCGCTACTCAAAATCTTTAGTATCTTGTGGGTTAGAGTTAACTCAATTAATAAAGTATTTGATAATTGAATAAGCCATCGTTTGGAAGGAGAGAACCGGATGGAATGAAAATTAATGAAAAATAATAATTTTAGAATATTCTTTAATTCCCTTCTTTGAGAGTTTTAATGGAGAGAATGCTCTTATTTGAGGGTTTAAGTGGAAAGGAATGAAATGAGTAAAGAGAGAACACTCATTCCTCTTTATTTTCTTAAAATCTCAAATTTTCATTCCTCCCGAAATTGGGAGCAATAAGAAGGAATGAAATTAGATTTAATGATTTTTTTTACTAAAACTCCCAAAATACCTCTATATATTCAAATTTTTATTTTAAAATAGGGATCTCTTAGTAATATTGTTATAAAATGATTCAATTCCATTCCCTCTATGTTAGCCTCAAATAAGATTACTTACATTCCATTCATTTTCATTCTATTCCATTAATTTATTTTAAAAGATCCAATTAAGGTTACTTAATTCCATTCCATTTTATTATTTTCCATTCCTTTCCCTTACTTAAATACATTCTATTCCTTTCCATTCCCTTATGATTATCCATTCCATTCCATTTCATTCCCTTATGAACTCCCAAGCAAAGCCTAAGAAATCTAAAATTCAATCCCCACATACATAAAAAATCGATTGGTGTCTTGATTTGATGATAAATAGCAAAAATCATAGAAAATCATCACTGTCTTACTTTTTGGGCATACTATTTTACTCTTTCTTTGTTTATGAAATATTTTGGAAAGCCAATAATAATGGCGTGATAAATGGAACATGAGGCCTTTATATTTATAACACATATTTTAAGTCCCTTGAGTTCACTACCCAGGTGTTCATAAATGGAAGTTTATTAAATCCTTAAAATCACTAGAAATCAATTATACTACAACAATAACAAAGACTTAATCCCAAAATTTTTGGGGCCCTATGGATCTAATAGTTATGTCACATGAGACACCTTGACCCCTTTAACTTAGGCCAAAAAAAAAAAAAAAAGGGGCTAAATTAGGAACTTTTATTTAGCAACTTCTTACAAATAGGGATGACGGTGGAGCTCTACATTAATAAGGTAGAGATGAAAAATAAAGGGAGAGGTAGCTGTAAGTGCTAAAAACACCAAAAAAAAAAAAAAAAAAACCAAACATTTCATTGTTAGTAATATTATATATATATAACTATAAATTGCATACGTATAAAAAGATTAAGTTATATATATAAATAATTTAAAATATATGTTAAATAATAAAAAAAAATCTATACATTTATGTCAGGGCAAAGTAAAACATGATAGAATGAGTAAAACTTGTTCCTGTCTCATTGTCTCTTTTAAATGGAGAAATTTCATGTAGAATAGAATGAGTCAAGACAGATCAAACTTCGTCATCCCAACTTGCAAATACCCAAAAAATAAATAAATAAATTAGCCAAAAAAATCCTTTTTTTTTTTTTTTTTGAGATAAAAGATAGAACCTTCTACTTTCTCAATATGCTATGATGCAGGCGACGTGTAATAACCATTTTATTTGTTACTTAAAGGGAAGGAAGATCCCTTGGGCCTTTTGGGTTATGAATTGATAAGAGTTGAAGCTATTTTGACTGTTAGACATTGGGTCAGGCACGCTTGTATAATAAGCCTCAATTAGGACTAGTCAAAGAACACTCTATAGTCTACACGATACTGTTGTTATCCAAGCAAGGCCCAATGGCCCTGGCATAGACCAAACCATGTTATCACTGGTTGATATTGAGGAGGCATTTGAATTGGTTTCTTGCACAAATTATATATTTTTATTTACTAAAAAGCTGTATATACTAATAGAAGTGAATAATTCTATCTAGAAACTGTGAGGCTTGTGAGCTGTGAGGCTTTAAAAAGGTGTATAAATGTAAATAATCTAAAAAATAAAAGAAAGTAACTAATCTAAACTTGTCAGGACTAATTTCACAAAGCCCTTGGCGAGTGAAGTGTAAATGTCTTATATAATTCATGCTATTACTAAAGAGATCTTGGAGGATCAGATTATTTATATATATATATAAATGGTATGAGATATCTATAAGAATTTGACACAAACAACGTCCAAGCCAGCTCTCACCATTTGGGCTTTTAACAGGATTGAGGATTAGTCTCAAATCTCAAGTAAAAAGGTCATGTTAACAAGTGTTTTTAGGGCAATTGTTAATAAACTATATTAAAAATTTGACACCATTTTTATGAAAAATGTAAAAAATTGTCAACACAATTAATTGCTTTATAATTTTTTCATAAAATATTTCTAAAAATAGTTCATCAACCAATGTCCTTAGGACATTCGTTAACATTTTCAAAACAAAAACAAAAGAAACAAAAAACACATCAAACATTTCTTTTTGATGGAGGTTCCATAATATGACAAACCTATCAAATTAGAGCATCTACATCAATGAATGCAAAATTTTTTCCGTTTTGCACATCTAAAATCTACTTTTTCTATTTTATACTCCTATTTTTACAAAACACACACATCAGTTTGTCTATTATACACATTTATTCAAATAAAATATTCATTTCTTTAACACTGTCATCTCTCTCACAGACCCAACACCACCCCACAGCCACCACTCCACCACTCACCACAAACCCATCAGGAAAAAAAATCAGAACAACCACATCATCACACCCAAATTGGATCAAAGACATACCCATACTAAAATTGGAACAAATCACAATCACATACCCATACCTAAACCGGAACAACTACACCCATACCACCGAACCAACCAACCAGCCACCACCATTTAAAATTTGAAGAACACCACCCTTAGACCTTAAACTCCGATCATTGATGCTGTAGCTGCTAATAGAAACACTTCCAAAGCACGAGTTCGAAGAGTAACGCTTGACCCATCGTCACTGTAGAATCGGATCCTAATAAAAACACCACCAAACACCTCATCATCACTGTAGCTGCTGTGCTTCGCTGATCTCCAAAGATGCCCATGATCCGACCCAAACGACCGATCCAAACACCACTGGCTCGACCCAAACGACAACCACAGCCATAAAGTACCTAAAGAAGAGAGATTCAGAGAGGCACTGAAAGAGAAGAGAGAAGAGAGATCGACGACAGTGGCGATCGATGGAAGCTAGAGGAAGAAAGATTGATGGGATGAGAGAAAGAGAGAGTTGTGCACCTGAGAGAGTCTCTGATGAAATGAGAAAAAGAGAGGAAGGTGAGTCAGGCACAAAGAGGAGAGAGAAAAAAATATTAAGATATTAAATACACATGTTACAGTAACCGTGCATATTTGCATGGTTACTGTAGCAATTGTATATTTATATACAAGTTTACATCCATTGATATGAGTGTTTTTTTTGTTTAAAATGTGTAAAATTAGTTACTTTTTTTATTTTACATATTTATGCAAATATTGATGGAGATGCTCTTAACAATTCCATGTGGCTGAGAGTCACTCAGTTGGGGAAAGTTTCAACTCATATAGATATAGTTGTCGATCTCATAACCAATGATCATTGTATCAAAAAGTAGAATCATCGATTTTTTTTTTGTGATGGAAACAGAGGTCTTATTTATAAGATAAGGAGTTCATACATCACCAACAGTGGGCCGTTGGGCACATATTATGTTAGACCCAAGGCCTGCCATATCCCTTACAAAACATACATAGACAAAACTGGGACAGGAGCTATAAACAGACAAAACATGATGTTGGTGCACTCCTCGCTTTGCTAAAGCATTTGCACATGCATTTGCTTCACGGTAAACGTGAAGCACGTGCACCTCCTAGGCTCGAGCTAAGAGGTTCCTGCAATCAGAAATTAAAGGCAATATATTAGTAGGGTAACTATCTGTTGTTGCATTTAGCCAGGTGAAAACGGTCATAGAATCGAGTTCGAGGTGAATGAATTTAAACCCCATATCCCATGCTAATATCAAATCTTGGCGGATAACCGCCAACTCTGCCATGTTATTTGATGTGAGTCCCAAATGAAGGGAAAAACCTGAGATCCACTCACTCGAGCTGTTTCTCAAAAGACCCCCAGCCCCTTCCAACCCCGGGTTTCCTATTGCACTACCGTCAGTATTAAGTTTAATGAAGGGGTCAGGGGGAAACTGCCACCGGATAAATTGCGGGATTTTGACACGGCTGTGGTGCACGGGGCCCACTAGGAAATAGTACTCAGTAGCCGCATTCACAGAAGAATGGACAAGACCCTGTTGGGACCAAGACTGATTGTTAAAGATGCAGTCATTTCTAGCTAGCCATAAATTCCAACAAAGGAAAGGAAAATAAATTCGCCATGGTAGCTGAGTGGGTGACATCACAGCATCCCCAGTTGCATTGCTACGGAGCCATGCTTGTAAAGGCATGTGGAAGAAAGCCAAAGGTAAAATGCACGGGGAGTGGGTCTAGGCTTCCTTCGCCCAGGGGCAATCTCGTAAGATGTGAATGGTCGTTTCAAGGGAATGATATCGAGGGCATTGACCATCTGGATGTCTATGGGTAATGGCTAAGAAATGATTGGTGGGCAATCGACTTTTCATAGCTTTCCAGAGAAAGAATTGAATCTTTTTGGGGCATGGGATTGCCCATATCCAGTTCCAGTTTGGTTTATCCCAAGGCACTTGATGTTTATGATAGAGGAATTTTGAAGCAGATTTAATCGAACAGATCCCATTATTGTGGAGCCAGAGAAAGGAATCTGAGAGGCGAGTGATTTGGGCCACAGGAATACCTTGAATAAGCTGTTCGAGCTGAGGAGGAAGGGGGAAGGTGAGAGATTCAAAGGTCCAAGAGTGATTAGCTTGCAAGGAGCTAACCCTGCTATCTTCCGCAAGACATTGGAGTGGACCTTCAATATAACTTCAGAGGGTGCCACGAGGAAGCCAAGAATCTTGCCAAATTTGGATATCCTGGCCATCCTCCACAATCCAGCTCATTCCCTCACGTAGCAACTTAATCCCATGCCTAAAGGCGGTCCAAATGTGAGACCCGCGCGCTTACCTAGTGTCGTCAAACATCGGGGAGTGCGGGAAATACTTAGCTTTCAAAACATGGGCCCATATCGTGTCAGGGTTAGTGTATAGGCGCCAAGCTTGGTGCATGAGGATCGCTTGATTTCTATGGCGGATGGATGTTAGGCCCAGGCCTCTAGCCTCTTTAGGCATAGTCACTGTTTCCCAATTTACCGTATGGCAGCTCCTGTGTTGTCCAGTGTCCCCCCAGAGGAAACTACAGTTCATTTTGTCCAACTGGTGGCTAATCTTTTGTGGGAGAAGAGTGGTTTGCATGGCATATATGGGAATGGTGGACACCACAAATTTTATGAGGGTGGCTCTGCCCACCATGGATAAATATTTAGTTTGCCAGCCTTTAATCTTCATTCTAATTTTGTCCACCAAGTATTGATAGGAAGAGGTAGTATGTCGGGAGGTGAAGATGGGTGTCCCAAGATATGTTCCTATATGATTCATGGTGGGGACACCAAGAATGCTAGTCACCTGTTCTTTGCAGTGTCAGGATGTATTGGGGGAAAACCAAAGGCGTGATTTAGTGATACTCACAAGTTGTCCAAATGCGGCGCAAAATTGTTGGAGAATGTGGCTTAGTTTTGTACAGTCCTTAGCCTTGGCGTGGGTAAACAGAAAGATGTCATCGGCGAAAAAAAGGTGTGAGAGGCGCACCTGCCCGCGGAAGCTAATGGGGTGAAGGAGTTTATCTCGCACAGCTTCTTCTAGTTTGAGAGATAATCTCTCTAAGCAGAGGATGAACAGATACAGGGATAAAGGGTCACCTTGCCGCACTCCTCGGCTAGGAGCAACCTCCGGGAGAGGCATTCCATTCCAAAGAATATGAAACCAGGTGGAGGATATCATGTTCATGATGAGGGTAATGAGGTTGGGCGGCAATTGGAAGAAGACAAGCGTTTCCTGGATAAAACTCCACTCTAGACGGTCATAGGCTTTTTCAAGATCCAATTTGATTGCGATGTATCCAGTTCTGCCTCTCCTATATCTTAGAGTGCGGATAACCTCCTGAACCAGAATAATATTGTCACTGGTCCTACGTCTCGGCACAAATCCGGCTTGACAAGGATTGATGATCTCCGCCATATAGGGTTTGAGGCGTTGCACAAGGATTCGAGATACCAACTTGTAAAGAGTGTTGCATAGACTAATTGGGTGAAATTGGGTAATTTGTTCAGGGTGAGCCACTTTTGGGATAAGGACCAAATTTGTGTGGCCCCATGTTGGAGGAATACGGTGTTGCTCAAAAATATCCTGAATAATCTGAATTATACTCTAGCCCAAAACGTGCCAATTAGTCTGAAAAAAGAGCGCATGAAAACCGTTCGGCCCAGGAGCCTTTAGCGATGGGAGGTGCCTAAGAGCCTTAAGAATCTCGTCAGGGAGGGGAATGGTGGACAGTGTTTGGGTATGCTTTAGGAAAGGGCTAGCAAGACACACTTGTGGAGTGCTACGAAGAGAGGGGCGACAATACTCAGAAGTAGCTTGGAAAAGCTTGTGGAAAGTATCATTTATATGAGCAAGTAACGGGTCCTTAGTGAGCCATAAACCAGTGGTATCTTTTAAGGTCATTACCCGAGAGTGGCTTCACCGATGGAAAGTTGTGAGGTGAAAGAACTTGGTGTTCGCATTGCCATAATTGAGCCACGTGACTCGGGATTTAAGCTGCCAATATAGATATTCTTGGTGAAGGAGCGTGTTATAATCTAGGGTTAGTTGGTGCTCCAAAGAATATAGAAAGGCCGAAGGTTTGGTGGTTAACGCTACCTAGAGGCCCCTAAACCGAGCTAAAAGCCGATTTTTCCTTTGGAACAAATTCCCGAAATGGGATTTATTCCAGGTGCGGAGTTGAGCTGTTAAAAATTCAAGGTGGCAAGGGAACCTAGAGAGCGAGGAGGAGGCAGATGACACACCCTCCGATGCCTTCCAGCCCTGCTCAACTACAGAGGGAAAGGACGGGTCAGTAAGCCACATTTGCTCAAACCGAAAAGGTTTAGGGGGTTTCCGCTCACAAGGGTTCGTTAAAAGCATAATGGGGCAATGGTCGGATTTAACCTTGGGAAGGTAGTGAATTTCTACCGTAGGAAATAGCAATTTCCATTCAGCATTTCCTAATCTGCTATCCAACCGCTCTTGAATGGGGCCATTCCAAGCCGGGCTTTTATTGGTCCAAGTAAAACGAGGCCCCTGGAAGCTGAGGTCCATGAGGCCACATTTATCCATACAGTTTTTAAAAGCCACTATCCTAGTTTTATTTAAAGGAAGGCCACCCATCTTTTCGTCCTTAGATGTCATATCATTAAAATCGCCCAATAAAACCCAAGGTAAGCAAATAGTGGCAGCAAGATTTTCTAAATAGTTCCAAAAAATTTTATGCTTAGCAAAGTTAGGAGAAGCATATACATCAGTAAGTAAAAAGGTAAGGGGTGGTGAATTTACCTTCACAAGTGCATGCAGACTATGGTCGCTATGAGTGAGAATTTCCACACTGAAGGAGGTGCTCTCATTCCATAGTAGCCAAATTCCTCTAGAAAAACCCGTAGGATCAACCCTCCTAGAGTGAGTGTAAGGAAGGGTATCAATGACAGCTTGAGCCCTCCCTTCAGCTATACGAGGCTCAACAATGATCAAAATGTCAGGACGATGCCGGCGATGAAGTTCGTCGTCATGAGTGCGAAAAGTGACACTGCCAGCACCCTGGCAATTCCAAGCGATCATCTTCATTGATGGGGAGTGAGGATATAGGGAGTCATATGGACCGTCGAGGTCCTCAAGGTTCTCGCTATAGTTTAAGTGGGACATTGATGTTGTGCTGTGGTGGTCTTGAGTCGATACAGAGGTTCGATTTCACTGAGCCGTGCCCAATATGTGGCGGACACGACAAATGGTAGGCTTTGCCTTGAGCACATTATTATGTACAGACCGATCTCGTTCTCCTATAGTGCTATGTTTATTTCTTCGAGGTCCAGAAACCAAAAAATGGCTGCGGGCAGTTGGTCCGAGGAGTCCACACTGGAGGAGCTCGTCTGAACATCCCGTTGCCTGACCGGTGGTACTCGGGAGCAGCCTACTGGTGCCTGGTATGGGTGCATCGTTCGGCGCACTCAAGCATGAGTTCTGGGCATCTGGTAAGGAGTGGGTTGGGGTGGTGGTTTGAGCCGCATTGGCAGACTCGGTGTTTGGGTCACCTGGTTCCAAGCCATTGCGGTTCGTGGGTGAACTGGGATGTGAACATAGCTCACCGTCTCGTCTTCGGAGCGTCCCAGTGAGAGACCACTCCAAATCTGTTCGAGAGCTTCCATTTCCCGAGCTTGTTTGTGGGGGTTGGGTGTGTGGGAGTTCATGGTCGGAGTGGGTGGAAGGTTTGGATTGCTCGGGTGAGTGGGCGTGGCTTGGAGGTCGGGGTCGATTGGAGTGGGAGTGGACGAACTTTGGTTCGAGGAGGGAGCCATAGGTAGGTGAAGTCGGTGTGAGAGTGATTTCAGGTGTGGCCATGTGTGACAGGAGAGCATCTTGTTGCATGGATATGGCCTTAGTCGGTGTGGATGGACATGGACAGCTGGACGAGGGGAGAGCATGTATGCTAGGAATGGGTGTATGTGGACGCAGTAAATTTTTCTTTTCACCATGCATGGCCACCTCCCCACAGGTAAGTCCAGTTGGTCCCTCTAACATGTTGAAGCCAAAAGTTTTCACCGACCCAGTTGATTGGTTTTGCAACACCTGGAAGTTTTGTGAAGCGGTGCGATTAGATTGGGAAGTCGGTGTGGGGTCATCGCGTAGGAGGAGTTTGCCACGTTGAAGGGTTTCAGGTTGGTGTCCACGTGGTCGGGGACGTCTGGTCTATACAGTTTTCCACGGGGTGTGGTTTTGCACAGGCTCTTGGAGCCCTGGGTTGCCATGGAGGTTTGCTCCTAGCATGCTCGAGTCGTTCAGTTCCAGGTTTGGTTCAGTGCTGTGGCTTTCCCTATGGCCAAGGCGTCCATATCGATAGCAGAGCATTGGCAGGTTTTCGTAAATGATGTCTTGCCAAAATGCTCCAATTTTGACACGTTTCGGCAATGGGTAGGCGGTGTTAACCTGCACACATAATCGAGCAAAGCGTCCTCGCATGGCGGCGCTAGTCACCGCATCTATTTTAAGCAGTTTTCCTAGCTTGTTGCCCACGTGTTTTAGGAATTCAGGGTGATAGTATTCTATTGGCAATTGTTCTAAGTGGATCCGAATTGCCGTGGTGGATATTTTCGCCATGTGTGGGTGAAAGTCTGCCTCCCACGCTTGCACATGGAGATAATGGTCCCCCATAAACCAAGGGCCATCCATGAGGGTGTGTTGGTAGTCCTATGGGGGGTCAAACCGCACAATAAATGAACCATATCCGATGTCAATTAATGTCCACTTACCTGTAGGGCGCCAAATACCCGCTAACTTGGTTTGAAGAGCTCGGTAGCCTAACTGTCATCCCATAAGTTTTATGATGATGCTCGTTTGCCACAGGCTGGCCAACTTGTGCTTCAACTTGGTGGGCACGTGGATTTCCCAAGTCTCTTCTGTTTGTCCATCTTCTGCTCCGGGTTGGCCAGCTATGTCTCTACCCCGCTCTTCAGTGTCGCTATCATGGTATAGTTGGTCCTCTGTTTCTCTGTTTCCAGCTTCAAGGGGGGAGTCTTGCATGTTGTCCTCTTGTAGTGCTTCAGCATAAGATTTTTTACGGGAATTATCCCTCACGAAAGTGTTCTCAAGATCGTCGGAGTTCAGGGGCAAGGCAGGGGTTGTCATACTAAAAGTCGTATTTTCTACTTTTTTTTCTACACACACACTACACATTGCATGTGAGAAACTGTAAGTAATAGAATCATCGAATTAATACTTAATAGTACACATGAAATTAATAGTACACATGAAATTTCGAACCACTTTTGCAAGTTGACATGGTCAGTACATGCAGAATACGTGGCATATTTCAAAAATGGTTACGTTTGCTGTCTGAGTGTGACAGAAGGAAATTTAAATTTAGGTAGGAAAAATTTACAGATACGAGAAAGAATTTTTTTTTTTTTTTTTAGGAAGATATGAGAAAGATATTTGATCTTAGCATATAATTATTATGTAGATATCTAATTATAAGGACATAAAAAAAATATTAAAAACTATAGAAAATAAAAATCATTGATTTCATTTAGGTAAAGTAAGGGCTTGAAAGTGATATCTCAACTTCACTATTCCAAAAAATATAAATTTATACATATAAGATATATAGAGTTTATTTGGATACTGCTTAATCCTAAAAATTGAAAACTTATTACTGAAAATACTGTAGTAAAATAATTTTTGAACTATAAATAGTGCCCATGGAACCCAATTTTAAAGTTACAAATGCGTTTTTCCGTACAAGATGGTCTGTGAACAGTAAAAAATGCAAACGCAAATAATTTTACGCTATGCAAACGCACACATAATCACCTAATGCCCCAACAATATTATATATTATATAAACTATAAATTATAAATTATATAGCAATTAATTTCTTATATAAAAAAATTTGTTTGGAAATATTACACTATTCTCACATAAAAGTGAGTGTGTAGCCAACTTGCCAATCTGCTAAAATTGACCTGATCCAACCAAACTTACCGGATTTGGTCAGTTTTTAGAGGTTGGAGGTTAGGTTAGATTGTCAAAATATTTTATACGGAAGGTCGGGTTCGATGTGGATTAGCATATTCACAAATTCGCCTAATCTAACCCGACCCACCTATATTTAATATATAATTAAAAAAATATATTATATGATTTTATTATTTACTCTTTTGTTTATTAATTAAGTTGAGATAGAACTATATATTATCTTACTAACTATATAATAATAAAACTAATTTATGTTTATTTTGTTTCTCAATTGAGTTGAGATAGAACAATTTGATATTACTAACTAATGAATATCTTTTGGTTTAATTATTTGTGTCGGTTAGATGCACTGTGAATATAAATTTGTGGAATTTTCACTCTTTCTCACATAGAAGTATTACTCACATGGTTTTAAAAATTGGAATGATAAAAAAAATTTGAAAAAGTGATTGATTCTTGATTTTTATTGAATTAATTTAGGGTCCACTTCCCAATTGAATCGACCAGTCCATTTTTTAAAACAGTGGTTAGTCACCTCATTTCGAGATCACCACAAACAAACAAAAAAGTGAAAAGGTGGGAGGGTATGAAAATTTCACAACCTATCAACTTTATTGACAAATTTAAGCATGACAAAGGCATGTTCATCTTTACTATTATCATGACAATAATATATGCCTTTGTCGAAGTGCTCAAATTTCAACTCATTTGGCTGTTTTTGAGACTATCGGTACTCATGTTTGATGGAGTCCCTTCATAACTCCATTGTCATTGATAAAATAAAGCCATGACAAGGGAGGAAAGCTACAATTTTGAAAACTCAAACTGAGGTAACCTGCCTGATTGGTTAAGAAATTCCCATCAGTATTGCTCGAAGTTTTAAGGACCATCAATTAAAGTGGCATTTTCTTCCACTAGAGACTGGACTGTGTCTTTATTTGGTCCTGGTGGTAGGGAAGCCATGGGTCACTTAAAATGACTAACAAAGATATCTCATCTCAAAGAGTGATGTGGTCCATAGTTTGGAAACCAATAAAGAGAAAGTGGAAACACAAATATAAAAAGAAATTAAAGTAGGCATTCTTGTGGAATGGTATTTTTTTTTAGTATAAGATCTACTTCCCATTATAACATTTTAAATTAATATTGATAAATCATTTTTCTAACTTGATGGATCAATTAAAGAAAGGCTATTCAACCAGGATATCTCCTAACTTACCAAATTCCATGAGGTTTTAGAGTAATATAGATGTGTATTCCACTATAAGAAAGTAGATTCTGGGGTGAGTACAAATCCTATCAGATTTTTCAAGCATATCACATCTCTAACTAAGTGTTCTTTCTTGTGAACAACTTTATTTTATAATCTTCAGTGGTTTTTTGAGGCATAAAAGATCTATTCTTCCCTCATTTCAACTCAACTTTATTAAGTTTTAATGCCAATTAAATACATTTATTGTCCATAAATCTTATAAAAATATTATAGTCTATTGTCCCTTATTATCATATCTTTCTTTATCGTTTCTCAAAAAAAAAAAAAAATCTTTCTTTATCACTCCCATCTGTGTTCTTTTAGATCCGTACATCTATTATAAAAGCTGCACCCACTGGTGGTATTAGAAATGAAAATATTAAAGAAACATTAATGAAACACTATTTGTTTGTAGTTTTTCACAACTTTCTCAAACCATCCTGCAAGAATATTCTCAGACCCCTGAACTGTCTCAAGTACACCATGCTTTACTAAAACCACAAATTAAGCATCAAACTGTTGTAACAATTTTATAACAAAAGATGAATAAGAGACATAAAATAACTAAGTGCTACCCCCCTGGACTCCAAGTGGAAGGGTTTGGACCACCATGGAATTGTTCTTGCTCTCCCATGATCCTTGTAGGTCCAAAAATAATTCTTTTTACCTTCTTTTCCCTTGGAATTTATCACTAATTTGATTATCAAAATCTTTCCAACTGTCCAAAAGAATCCATGCATTATTGATCAGAATGTTGAATTTATTGTAGTGAAAAGTCAAAAAAAAAAAAGGAAAAAGAAAAAAAGAATTTGTCTCTCATAGCCGCATAACAAATTAAATCCTGATTTTTTTTAAAATTTTTTTTTGCCAATTTAAATCCTAGATTTTATAAGTCATAACTTCTTCTTTTTAAATCTATTAAAAACTACTAACAGAGAAACTTATATGATGAGGAAAATTTTTATTAGTACCCATACACAAACAACATTATTTTAATCTCTCTCTCTCTCTCTCTCTCTCAGAGGTTTACTCATTTCATGGAGGGAAAAAAAATTATGCATGACAAAAGTTCTGTTTGCGTATAATAGAAGGCAATAGGAAAAAAAAAATATCCCCGCAAATTGATCACTCTTTACTGATTTTCAATAAATATGGATAAAAATTAAAAGAGCTAGATTGTCATGACTTATAAAATTTATGTTCTAAAATGACAAAATTAAAATGTCAGGGTTAAATTTATCACAAATGGCAAACTTTGATATATATATATATATATATATATATATAATTTCTCTCTCAGGGTTACTCTATTAGTGATTATATTTGGTTCATAAAGGCTTACAATTATATTAACAAATAAGTTTAATAAAAAAAAAAATATTAACAGATAAGTTGTTGCCATGTACTGAAGGTGTTGATTATCAAGCAATCATTAAAAAAACAAAAAAGATGAGAAAAGGTAAAGGAGCTCTGGTCTCCAATTGAAGGACAAAAACAAAATACATGCTTTGAAAAAGAGTAAATTAATTGACAGAAAAGTTGAACTCTTGCAGAGTGGTGCCTTTTAGCACAGTAAGCAGCCAAAAGAATTAAAAGAGATGACCTGTGTTTTGGTTCCTTAGTGGAAACCAATCCCCCCATGATTTACTTTCTTCTAAAATAATGTGCATTGAGAGGATGTGTAGTGACTGGTGAGTCTAAGCCAAAAGATCCCACCACACCTAAAAAGACTAAGAGCTTTTATCATTTTGCTCCAACTCCATGAACAATATTTTAAAGTCTCTCTTGACTTGAGTGATGCTACCACGGAAGAAAAGAAAGCTAGCTAGCGACCCACCTAGCACTAAGTTTTTGCGACCAATTGCAATTGGGACATGATTATGACCACTAATGTGGACTTCAAGATATTGAAAAATATCAATGAAATAGTTGTTTAAGGAATTCTGATAGCTTTATAGTTTTTAAATTAACTCTACCATATAGTTAAAATCTTGTCAATATATTTTGAAATGAGTGGATGAATGATATCATATCGTAGATAATATTAAATAAATATCAGAGTGTTGATAGTCAATATTTTTTTCGAATGTTGATTCAAATAGATAGATAAGATTTTATTAAGAACTAATAGTGGAATTATTTTAAGGACTATTGGTTTAGTTGTTTTTCCATCTTAATAGGGAATGTAATATTTTTTTAAATATTGTATTTTTCAAGGTACAATTATACTTGTACTCTTATTAAAGAAATTTATACTTGCACACAATAAATAAAATAAATTAGTAGTAAAAATAAGCTTTTATCCAAATGCACATTGATGCTATGTTTATTTAAAAAAAAAAAAAAATTGAAAATGCAGTGATTTTGGAAAACTTACTCATTTCCTTATGTTCGGTTATGATCCTAAAAATGAACCAAATATATATATATATATATATCTAATGGTTTAGGTCGAACAAAAAATTATGGATAATTCTTTTTATTCCAAATAATTAATTATACGAGCAAAAACTTTCATTCATGAAAATAACCTTCAAGTGGAATTTTTTTTTTTTTTTTTTTTTTTTTTTTTTTTTTGTGTGGTGTTCCTTGGGCCGTTTGGAAGCCTCGAATAGGGAAGCAGACCACAAATGTGAAATCTGTGTAAAAGAAAGTGGTGGATTTGAGCAAAAGGGGCATATGAAAAAAAAAAGAAAAAGAAATCAACGGTCGATTAATGACGATCAACAAGAAGTCAATAATAGTCAACGACGATTAACAGATGAGGAGAGACAAAGGTCACCTTCAGAAGATTTTATTTTTTTGTGATCTGAAGTTTATTAACTTTATTTATGACCATTTTATTTTATAAACTATTTATGACAGTTCCCTCAAAACAATTTATGACAGTTTATTGAATATGTAACATTTCGGAAAACATCTAAATGTGGAAAAAAAAATCTTTATTATATTAGGTTTGTTTCCATTTATTAATGTTTTTTCATAGTACCAAATAACAAAAATGCAAAGAATATTTTCCAATGGAGCGTAAGATTGTAAGATTGTACTTTATACTAAAGATTCATACTAAAATTAAATGGACTTTTGAGAAAATAACAAATTTGATCATGGATCAAGTTGTTACCCTTCTATTCTAGATGCTAGGGTTGTTGTAATGTAACGATGACAAGATAATCACATTCATCGACTACAAAGAGTGTTTTTGCCATCATTTAAAAAAAAAAAAAATTGTAACTTGTTTTCTTGTGCATTTTTTTTAAACTTCACTTTTTTAAAGTACAACTACATTTTAATTAACATTCAATAATAATCAACAATCGACAAAAAGTTCCATATACAAATGCACGCCTAGTTCCCTAGGTTCAACTTATTATAGTCTATAGTCTAAAAGGGCTCATAGTCTAATACAACTTGAAATGAATATGTTGGACCTTAAATGAAAAATCAAATCGAGAGAAGAACAAATACAAGAATCTAGCTTTTTTAGCATCCCGCTTATTTCAAATAGAGGTCCATATATTGTAGGCCAGTATTGGAATAGTTGGAATTATTCCTTGAGACCAATACCCTCGAGCAAAGCTAGAGAAAGTTTTAACTCGATTAGTAGTGGGTATCATAACTAAGTTAATGGGGTTTTCTTGACATTTATATATGAAAGCGAAATGATTGTTAGAAAGCTATGGTCATTTGGACCATGCAGAGGTAAGTAGGTGACATGTTCCCTAGGGGAAAGAGACTGCTATCAATTCTATTCAACAAATAAAGGACCTCAAAATTCTACTAGTCTTTTCTCCATGAAAGATGCCAAAAACATCTCTGCACTCAAAGAGCTAATCATCATGGTGTGGTCCTGATGATTGTGGTACCCCTATTAGTCACTGTTGGTGTGATACTTTTTGTATATCAATAGATGAGAGCTATATACTTTGTGATACAGTTTGGGCAGGAGAGAGAGAGAGAGAGTTGTGGAATATCGATCCATTTGGATTGAGTAGTAGTATCCCAAAGTGTTCTATCAAGAACTCGCACCAAAAAAAAAAAAATTCCCAGTAATAAATTAGTTAAGAAATGGTATCAAAGCCAATAACTCGGGAAAGCAAATGGACCAGAACCCATGGTAAAAAGTATGTAGGGTTCTTTTTACTAATTAGGTGTGCATGTTATGTGAGTGTTAGTTAGTTTAACTGGTAAAATCTCTGGTAGTTGAATAAGATATTTGGAGTTCAGTTCTAACTTACACTAAAAACTAATTGGTATCTTGGTTTAATGATAAAGAGCTATCATTAGCTATCATTAGGAGTGAGCGCCATAGGTTAAAACTCTCTCTAAAAAAAAAAGTATGCATATTATTAAAAAAAAAATAATAATAAAAGAAAAAACCCACTTGAGGGAGATATTGTTTGAATAACTAACGTTTGGATGATTCATATTGGATGGTGGCAACAAAAGTGAAGGATTTTTTATAATATTGATTGATTTTATCTCATACATTTAGTTGTTGCTCGTGAGACATGCGACTTTACAGTAGCGAGTAATTCAATGACTCCCTAAATAAAACTAAACAACTTACCATGTAATAATTATAATTCAATTAAGTAAAAGCTATTTAAGTAAAATATTTAAAACATGTTCAAATCAGTTCAGTTCAGTTCAGCAGCTGCAATATATTCCACTTCAAACTTGCGAAGGCCACAATGAATATATTTTACTCCCCTAGTTCAATCCATTTTTCCATTTTTGACTCTTATAATTACTCTTTTTACTTGTAACGTTTCCCTTGTCACTCCTCTATAGATAAATTTTTGCATCTTAACTATTTATTTGCAAATTGTTTTCCACATCATGGTTTAACCGGCCAAAATGGGGATATACCTCTTTCAGCGAAAGGTTCTAGTAAAATACCCTCTTTCTATAACTATTTAGGGATATGCTCTTGTTTTGAAACTTGATTTGCCAAATTAAACATAAAAAAAAAAAAAAAAAAAAAATTGTGGAACTCAAGTTCCACTTGAAAATTTTCAAGGAATTCAAGTTCATGGAACTCGAGTTCCACACTAAAACTCGGTTTAGATAAAATCGAGTTTCAAAACAAAAGCATACTAAAATAATATCAGAAATGGGACATTTTGCTGGAACTTTTCGCCAAAAAGGGTATATCTCCATTTTGTCCTGGTTTAACTCGATCCCTCTTTCCATTTTAGCCTTTTACTCCTTTAATCTATATGTTTTGCTTTGTTGGGCTTGTAATAGGAAACCATGGACATAGGCTCTTCTACCATCATGATTACAAGAGCCTAACCCTGTTTATATATGTCAAAGTTCAATGTAAAATAAGAGCAATGCCTATTGTACCCTCTTCAAATTCTACTATAGTTTTACTATTTACCAATAATAAAGTTATAATCGTTTAGTCTTTAATTGAATCTTTTAATAGAAAATATTCAGTTTTTCCAATTCCCTCTCCAATTTTGATACTATACAGTGTAAACAAACCATAACATACTTCCTCTTCAACAATTACAATAATCTAACCTTATGAATACATTATGGCTTCCTCTTTAAGTTCAATAGAATTACAATAAAGTAACCCTGTTTATACAATCTATGAATAGAGTATAATTCATTCTAACAAAAGAGAAATACTAACGAACTAATAACTATTACAAACTAACCATGGCTAACAGACACGTGGAATTATTTATAATAGATTTTATTATGATATTCGTTGTTTTATAATGATTTCAGTTTGAATCTCAAGTAATTTGACTCGATGTATTCAATTTTGGATTTTGAACTAGTTCTAGTGGATTCTTGAGCTATATCAGACAATGTTATTTTTTTGATAAGTTATACTTTGTCATTCCTTTGAATACATATTTCCACATTGATTTCCATGTTCTTTTAAGTTTTCCAAAACCGCACATTCCAAATATAGGAGTACTTGCTTTATTCATCTTTTGAAGCAGAATTCCACAAAGCTCTCAGCCATGCTCTTCATAGGTTATACATAAAGTGGTTTGCCATTTGAAACGCGTCGTAAGGCCACTAAGGCCGAAATGGAGGAGGAAGAGGAGAAGCTGAAAAGCAAACAGGAATGTAGTGTGAATACTGTGTACAATGATCCTACAACTTTTGATGCACAACTTGTTAAATCTGTGTTTCAGCGAAGAGGAATCTCCACTTCCCAATTATCGAATTATCCACACACAAAAAATCAAATATAAGAAAGTTGAGAAGAAAAGGGTATGAACACTTATTATTTGATTGAAGTGAGGAGGGTATTTAAATGGAAATTATTTAATACGGAAATTGAATGCAAATTATTATTATTATTTTTGAATAATTGATGTATTATAAAAAAGTCATGCATGCAGGCAGACCTAAAACTGTGACATAAGAATTGCATGAGGTTCTGCTTACATTTTTTGTGTGAAAAGGAACAGAAGGAATTTCATGAGAAACGTTTGCTTACATCCATTTTGCTAAGGGGGAAAAATTTTATAACTTCCACCATGCCGTTAAATTTCATTGTTGCTCTCCTAACTAGTACAAACTAAGCATCTTATTTTTCATTGAATTAAATCAAAATTTTATTTTCATTGAATTTTGTAATTTTTTTAATAAAAAAAAAACTAATATTGTATTCCCTCTCTCTCTCAAATGATAAAAAATAACCACTTTAATCATGTCATTTAAAAAATAAAGTGACAAAATCACAAAGTAACTTTTGGATATTTGCATGTTAATAATTGAATTTAAAACAAGACAGAGTTTAACTCTAAATTGGTTCGGCCAAAATGGGCATTTGCCCATTTCGTCAAAAATAAGTAGTAAAATGCCATTGTTCTGAAACTATTTAACTATGTGCCCCTGTTTTAAACTCGATTTTCTAAAAATTGAGTTTCTAAAAATCGAGTTTCAATGAAAAACTCAATTTTTAGAAAATCGAGTTATAGGCAAAAAGCTTTAAAAAAAAAAATTACATGGAACTTGAGTTCCATTCAAGGAACTCGAGTTCATGGAACTCAAGTTCCATATAACATTTTGCAAGTAACTCGATTTTCATTAAATCGAGTTTCAAAACATGGGCATTTTGCCACTTGTTTTGGGTGAAAGGGACAAATGTCCATTTTGGCCAAATTAGTTGTTGCAGTTGATTTTGAATATGTTATTACCTACACAACAAAGCATTATTTTGCACAAATATACTACCGTGAGTTCGTGACAAAACCAAATTTTCTAAGAGTGCACAATTATATTAATGTGATTTTTTTTTTCTTTTTTGGATATTTTCATTAACACCTACCATGTTAATTATAAACTAGTTGTGAAAAACCAACATCCCGAAATCCCAAAGTAAAGAATGGCAATGCAAAAGTTTTTCACAGAGTGAACATACTGTTGCCTGAAAAATCATGCTCCCATGCTTGTCTTATTATTGCTTCACATTCATTATAGTGGTCCAATAGCTTTAAACTGGATTGGTCTTCTTCGAAAGCTTGCCAAATCTTCTCGTGGTCTGATGCTAGTGGTGCGACTATGTGACTCGTGAGAGACTTCATACCTGAGGACTTATTGTTGCACAATTGGAAAGTGTTAGTTTTTAGTCCTCTTAAAACACAATTGGATTAACCTAGGAATTTAGTCAAGTTTTTACTTAGTCAAATTAATTAAATCTAGGTTAACATAATCAAATAATCATATCAAGTATAGCAGCGGAAATATAAATAACACAAAGATATGATCACTCAGGAAACTAATCCGGTAAAAACCTGGGGAGGATTTAACCTAGCTATCCTCAAGGTAAACTTGAATCCACTATCTTGAAGGAATCGAAGTTCATACAATAAGACTTACAAGCCCCCACGCTCGACTTCTTATTGCTACCCACCAGTAGAATTTACTAACACGATCACGTGCAAACTCCGAATCCACGGACTCCTTCTTTCTTAGATTCTCCACCAAATACAAGCACACTTTCTTGTGTTTTCTTTAAACTTCAATGGTAGCAACTGGAATGATCATCAAGGTGTAGAAAAATATTCTCCTTGAAAACCCTAAGTTTATGTGAAGGAAAGCTCCTCAAAGATCTCACAAGAGATTCACATAAACCGCAATATGAGCAACTCAAAAATGTGGCTAGGGTTTCCCTTATATACCTAGGGTAAATTAGAAACCTAAACCAATTAAAACACTTAGGGCTGAGTTGGAAAACCTAATTAAAAAACGTCAGGTATGATTTTCGATTGATTGAGCCTAAGCTTCGATCGAGCCTAAGCTTCGATCAATCGAAATGTATTTAAACAGTTTTTTTAATTAGCTTAGTATTTTATTCCAACTTTACAACAAAGAACCAACTTTGAGCACTTCTAAAACAACTTAAATACATTGTTTTGATCATGGTTTGCCAACAATACACATTAGGATTCTAAATACATAAAACCTAAGTCTTTAGAACCTAACAAACTCCCCCTTTGGCAATCTGTGACAAAACACAACTTAAATAGCTCAAAGTTTACAAGTAAAAACCTTTTACAAAATAATGCTCATAAACACAAATTCAATCCTAACTACTATTCATCAGTTGCAAGAGTAGACAACATCTTAATTGAATCAACCTGTATATTTCCTGAAACACTTAAACAAAATGCATAATCACATGTGTGGAAAAAAATACAAGTAAAGAAAAATAAAAATCTTGATTTCAAACAACACACAATAAAGACATATAACAATGAAGAACTCATAATCATAAATCAATAAGAAGTTTGAAACAAGAAACACAAAATAAACTCCCCCTAACATGAATAACCCAAACAAGGTAAAAACAATGTGGCAAGAGCTAAAAAGATAAAATACAAAGTGAAACACCTAGATACAATCTAAACTACTCCACAAGCTCCAACCAATCAAAAAATAAACTCTCCCCCTAAAAACAAAAACAGGTACAAAGTATGCTAAAAACATCTCATATGTACTCCCCCCTTTTGTGACGGAAAGCCAAAGGGCAATCAAAATACATCATCAAAAGGAGGTGGCGATGAAGAATTCCGAAATCGTGCCAAATCTGCTCGTAAACCTCTAATCTCATCCAGAATGTCCACCAAAACCTGTTCTTGAGTCGCCTGAACGGTCAAGACATGATCCAACGTACGTCGAATGTCTGAATCATTCGAAGTAGTCGGTGGAGGAACATCAATAGCAGCAGCAGCACCACCAGAAGTCTCAGCAGCACCTGTAGAAGAGGGAGGGGGGAGGACACTACTAGAAGATGCACCTCGAGAAACTGAAGGATCAGCTCTCAAATGAGCAGCCCTTTAACGAAGGAAAGTAGCACCTAGGGGACCAACAACATGGACAGACTCACTAGAAGGAAAGTCAGCTAGACCTAGAAACAAAAAAATCCTATGAATGAAATAGGATAAATAAGCGCATGTCCTATGACAGAACTCCTATGAACTTTGTTCAAAGAACGAAGGAACAAGTGAGGAAAACTGATAGAGGCACCAGACATAAATGCATATAAAAACACACATCGCTCCAAAGGGATGGTGTGAAGATGAGAAATAGGCCATAAGAAATGACAAGCAACTCTAAGAAACAAATATGCGGTCTCAGAAAGTGCAGAAGACATGATCCGAGGATCAGAACCCCGCTGGATAGATGATCCAGTGATGTGTGACATGACCTCATCAATAGGAGGTGACTCATCATAGGGATAGACCGGATCAGTGACAATCGGAACCCCAAGAGCCTCATAATATACACACAAATTTTAATTTATTCAAAAACTTATTAAAAAGCCAGGATAATATACACACCAATTTTAATTATGTGATTTGGCATCAAGCCTAATAGTACACACCAATTTTAAGCATTAAGCAATTAAACCGAGGCTACACCTTATGTTCTTTTTGTGCATATGCTACACTTTCTCGAGCACAAAATCTTACGATATGCACTAAGGTGTTCATGATTGGCTAGTGAACAGTGGTGAGATGGTTATTTATGCTTTTCTCAAAAGGATCAAGTTCGACAGTCAAATAACATGTGACTTCAAGATTAAGACAAAGTGATAAACATTATAAATATCTTTCTCACACAACATGCACTACAAAGTTTCAACTAGTCAAGTGCAATAAATAAGCTCATCAAAGCTAAACAAGGTACATAAACTTGTTATTGTTATGTAAAGATAATATGACCAATCCTCGATTACAAATCAAAGATGTGAAATACAAAACACAAAAATCTTTTTGGTTTTTAAAAACTATATGACCAAAAAACAAAAAAACACATATTATGCTAAATGAACAATGCAAATGTAATGCATGATAGTGCTTAATTAAGCAATAGAGGGTACACAAACAAGAAATATCAATTTCTTAATTAACCATTGAGTACATGTACAAACTAGTACATACTTACGCAAAATCAGAAGTAGCTTAGCACTCATAACACATACTATTCAAGTTTCTCCACAATGTCAAGTATGTTCTACATCAAGAGAGAGATATCATAATTCATGTAATCCTCAAGAAAAATGAAACTAGACACAAAATAAAATATTTTTGTCTTTTTGAAAATTTTCAATGTTTTTGGATTTTTTTTTTTAAAAAAAAAACAACCTAAAAACAAAACAACCAAAAACTTAAACAAAACATGTCCACAAACAATTGAAAGAATTAAATCAGGGACAAATTAGCAATACTTACCTTGGAGAATCTTTTCTCACCCATATAGTACAAGTCTTTGGCTTTGTAGGTGAAAATCCATGAGAAGCAGAGTGTATTTGAAGAATTACACCAATCTTCTGAGAAAGACTAAAATCCTGCAAATTCCTTTTACAAGCCAACACGCTCAAGTTTTTCAAAAGAATATGAAACAATTTATATGGACTTATGGCATGAGAAATATCATCACATATCCTAGATTGAAATACAGAATGCTTAAATTTCAACTTATGACAATTAGGACGAATGTGACCACAGATACCACAAAAGTAGCAAACAGGAACAAATTTAGATACATTAGTATTCCTAACAGCAAATCTATTCTCAAATTTTGGTTTTTGCCTCAACAAAGAACAATTTGGTCTAATATGACCAACAACACCACAAAGGTGACAAGTAGGCATAAAAACAGATTTATTATGCTCTCTAACAGTAGGTTTAGACTTAGGTTTAGAAACATAAGTGTCTACATCAGAACTTTTACCTTTGTCTAACCTAGCAAAATAAACATTTTCTTTATTATTCCTCTTAAAAGAAGCGATATAAACTTTCTCAGTTTTAGGCTTAAGAGAAACAGAAATACTTCTGTTATCAACAGCAGGCTTGGTACTAGTCAAATTTTCAATTTTAGTTTTAGATTCAACTAACTCTTGTTCCAAGCTTTTCATCTTCTCATCTTGAGAGGAAATTTGATTTCTCAAAAATTCATTCTTTTTATTAGATTCATCTAATCTAACAGCCAATTCCTCTTTTTCAATATTAGCCAATTTTAACTTTTCCTTGAATTTCTTAGCAATTTTCACAAATTTCAATAATTCCTTACGAAGAGTTTCACAAGCATCAATAAAATCAACAGAAGCATGAGTAGAAACATGATCAGAAAAACACTTCAAATTATCAATGACAACAGGGGTTAAGGATCAACTCTTAGATCAAAAGATCTAAAACAAAAGAGCTACCCGCTCTGATATCACTTGTTAGTTTTTAGACCCCTTAAAACACAATTGGATTAACCTAGGAATTTAGCTAAGTTGTTATTTAGTCAAATTAATTAAATCTAGGTTAACACAATCAAATAATCATATCAAGTATAGCAGCGGAAATATAAATAACACAAAGGTATGATCACTCAGGAAACCAATCCGGTAAAAACCTAGGGAGGATTTAACCTAGCTATCCTCAAGGTAAACTTGAATCCACTATCTTGAAAGAATCGAAGTTCATACAATAAGACTTACAAGCCCCCACACTCGACTTCTTATTGCTACCCACCAGTAGAACTTATTGACACGACCACGTGCAAGTTCTAAATCCACGGACTCCTTCTTTCTTGGATTCTCCACCAAATACAAGCACACCCACTTGTGTTTTCTTTAAGCTTCAATGGTAGCAACTGGAATGATCATCAAGGTGTAGAAAAATCTTCTCCTTGAAAACCTTAAGTTTATGTGAAGGAAAGCTCCTCAAATATCTCACAAGAAATTCACATAAACCGCAATATGAGCAACACAAAAACGTGGCTAGGGTTTCCCTTATATACCTAGGGTAAATTAGAAACCTAAACCAATTAAAACACTTAGGGCTGAGTTGGAAAACTTAATTAAAAACGTCAGGTACGATTTTCGATTGATCAAGCCTAAGCTTCGATCGATCGAAATGTACTTAAACAGTTTTTTTAATTAGCTTAGTATTTTATTCCAACTTTACAACAAAGAACCAACTTTGAGCATTTCTAAAACAACTTAAATACATTGTTTTGATCATGGTTTGCTAACAATACACATTAGGATTCTAAATACATAAAACCTAAGTCTTTAGAACCTAACAGAAATGGTCCCATTAAAATCCAAGAAATAACCTTTTATAAATCTCACTCTTTAGTTCAAATTTCAAAATGAAGAAAAAAGAGAGTAAATAATAATGATAATAATTTAAAATAAAAATGGATGAATTCAAATTATGTGAATAAATAAAATATCAAAGTATACTAAAAGGATTTCTTAGATAAAATGTGAAGATTTTGCACTTTCTCACAATTTGAACTTATTCATACAATTTTGAAAAACATAAGTTTTGAGACAAATTTCTTAAAAATAAAATAAAACCTTATGATCATAATATTTAATAAAAGTAGTATTGTATATATATGTTTTAAACAGTAAGGGCAAAAATTAATATAAATAAGTTTAATCAAAGGAGAAGATGATATATAGGTGACTTACTACAATCAAGGATAATTTTCGAGCCGCCAGTATAAATAAGGTTAATACTTCAAAATACGGACAACATGAACATGCAAATTAATATTCTACATGTTTATCATTATCTTTTCCCTTTTAGTATCAAATTTAGACGCAATTGTAGTTGTTATGTTAATCCAAGTGAAGTTCCATCCAGTATCTTTTGGTTCCAATTTGAATTGTTTAGTTTTTTTTAGCATCATTTTTTTGTTGTTGCACTTATCAAGTAATTTTATGTCAAATTAGTGTAGAACTTTAGCCTTGATTCCCCTTAATTTGCAATTTATAATTAGTCATAGTTAACATAATCATCTTCAAATCATTATTACAATCATTGTGTCTTGGATAAAGTTCTCATCGTTGAGGGAAAAATTTATCAGATATCAGGTGCATATATCTCCCTCTTACATGAGGGTGGACTCTACCCCAAAGCATAATTGTCACATCGAATAAATAAATTGGAGACGATAGTAAGAGATGCCAAGCAAAAAAAGAAGTATAGAAATATTAAGGGTACAGGTAATGAAGCTCCAAACCCAGAAGAGAGCCAATTCAAAGATCCTTTAACATATCAATGCCACACGTAATGTGTTGGCAAATAAGTTGAAGCGAGGACCCCAAAATATGTTAAATGGACTGCCTAAAAGTGACATCAAGATCAACCTTCAAAGAGATATTAAGAAGCGGGTTCCAGTTAGCTCAACTGGTAAAGTCTCTGAGTTGTGTAAGATATTTGGAGTTCAATCCCCGTCTACATCAAAAACTGATTGGTGTTTCGGTCTGATGATAAAGAGCTATCATCAGGAGCAGACGTCATAAGTTGAAATTCTCAAAAAAAAAAAAAAAACAAAGAGACATTAAGAAAAAAATTTAAAGTTTTATTACTTCAGCTTTACAATTTGAGAGGTGGACAATGGCAAAAGTTCGGCTAGCCAAAGAGCAAACTCTACTTTTACACACGAGGGGGGAAGAATGACCTCTTGGTTATCCCAAGATCCTCAGGTGGAAATCCATTATTGAAATTAAAGGAGAATATTGACGTAGAGAATTGTAGAGATTAACATAAGCGGAGAGATTAGAGAAAATAACAAAACGATTGCACGGTTCCGTATGATAATCCATAAATGTTCACAAAGGAATCACTTAGCAATTACATCTTCACTGACAAAGTATGATGTACAATGAACCTTAAATAGGAAATTTAGTAGTCTTATATAGGAAAGGAGCCCCTAAAATTCAAATCTACATGAAAAGTAAAGCAAGATATGCCTAGTTGGAAGTCAAAGTCAACACTCAAAGAGTAATGGATCGATTCATTGTGTTGCTCGGATTCAGGTCAAACCAGTTCAAGCCAAGTTAGGTTAGCTCGAGGACATTGTTGACATGGCAGAGTCTGTTGATGTGGCAAATGATGTAGCATTAATGTGGCAAGGCATTAACGTGCAAGTGAATTGATAGACATGTGCTAATATCACTATTGACATGGAGACGGTTGATGTGGCTTGATCGGGATGTGACATGTGGTGTGATGATTGTTGTGTTATGTGGAGTCTAGTTTGTATTTGATCCTAATTATGATCCGATTTGATATAAAAATGTTTTGGCTCTTTTGGTCCATTTGTGAATCCCCTGTGTAGGATATAAATATCATTGCTTTAAACAAGCGTTTGACGTGTTGTTTTAGAGAGAAAAACTGTATTGTTGCACTTTATATAATTTTCCTAAAAATATTGAAATCACTGCAATTTTATAAACGTAGGCAAATTATCGAACTATGTAATTTCTTGTATCATGTGATTATTGCTTGGTGTATGTTATTTTCTTTATATTTTTTGCATTTTACGGATTTGAAAATTTGTGTATATTCCTAACAATGACATCATGGATGGTTGAACCAATGCATGGCACACATGGAGGTGTGTGATTTGAGCCTTGATCAATGTGTGTGATGCACAGCAAACTAAAGTAATTCTAAGACCACAATATTTATTATACGGTTTTTCACAACTACCTTATATATGTCAAATTGTGATTGCTGGTAACTTTTATATGAATCTACCGCTCACAATATAATGTATTAAAAAATTGTGCCTAAAACTTTGTGGTCCTAACCTTTTTTCAGACAAGCTGGTAGTGCATGGAAGGATTTGTAGGCCACGTGCGAGGGTGCATGGGGCTTGTTTGAAATCGAGGAAGATGATGATGTTGTTTTCTTCAAGAAAGTGACAAAGTGTGACCAGATGCGTGTAGGTCAGAGCCAAATCTGATGACTCGCCACAAGGTGCATGTAGATCAGAGCCATGACGTCCACAACGTGCAGCGATGATTTGTTGTCTCTTTTGGCCACCATGTATGGTGGTTTTGTTTTGTTGTTGGCAAAGAAATAATGGGTTTGTGGATTCATATCTCAGCTAATTTATATATTTATGATCCTTGTCAATGCCATTTGGACAAGGCCTATTTTTTTTCCATCATGTTCTTCATCTCATCTCATTGGTTTTGTTAATTTCGAGTGGACTTAATATCCTGGTTTTTGTTGCATGGTAATAACATATCTCCAAATTATTAGCCGAAACAAAATATCTTTAATTCTATGTTTGTTGTATGTTCAAAAATTGTACCGCTCTGAAACTTCTTTGATGATGTTGGTGTTGATATATTATTACCAACTATCTTGTACATTGTTGGTTTTAATTAATTTAATTGATAAAATCTATTTTTTTTAATAAAATAAAACTATTTTATACGCTGATAATTTTAATGTCATATTATAAAGAGCTTTCAATCATGTCTGAAAATCAAGCTCATAGACGGCGATTGAACCTTAGATCTCTTATACAACTATCGAAAACTTTACTAATTGAACTAACTGGAACCCACACCACATAACTTCTTGTTTATTAAATTGATGCTTCATTAGGTGTGAATAGAACCTAATGCGGTAATGCCCATCTAGACCTAAGTTTGCCTTGAATGACAATTATCGAATCCCGCATTTAAAGACATGAAAATCTGTACAAATATGTAAACTAAAATACAATTTTCACCCTTAAATTTTGGGTTTTTTTTTTTTTTTTGAAAAAGGACAATGTGTATCATTAAGGTAGGATGGTTAAATCAACCTATAATACATGAATAATATTTGGTGGTACATTTTCTATCCAGATTGATAATGAAGGGGAAAGAATTGCTCTTCTTGCAAGAGAATGAGCAACCTTATTACAATGCCTATGAACACGTGATAAATTGAAAACTGAAAAATGCGAGGCAAGGAAGTGGATATTAGATACAATATGTCCGTATTGTGCCAATGACCTATTACCACTTTTCAGGACCTTAATTAAAATTTTAGAGTTTCCTTTTAGTTCAACATTGTCGAAACCCAACTCTAGTGCAAGTTCAATGGCCTGTCTAGCCACCGATGTTTCTACCTCAATAGCAGTGAGGGGCAGAGGTATCAACTATGACAAGGAGGCCATGACAAGTCCTTTGATGTTTCGTATAATTGCTCCCAGACCATCTTTACCTTTCTCGACAAAAGTAGCTCTGTCAAAATTCACTTTGTAGGATGAAGATGCAGGTGGTGTCCAGGAAACTATAGGTCTTCGATTTGGGTGCATTGGAGTGCTCATCTGGGTTGTGACACATTCCAACTGTCTTTCCTTTGCTAGCTGCAATAACTGATCAAGGGGCACAAATGCTTTTTGTTGGAGCATTTTAATATTAAATAATTAAAATGAATAAATGTTACAATATAAATGTAAAGATGTGGGAGTAAATATGGAAGATGAGGAGTTAGTGAAAATGTTTAATCCCTCATTGAAAAGGAGAGAGAGACTATATTATTCTTTTTAATTGTGGTGATTAATGGACTAACATGAATTGTCTCAGATATTAAATTAGATACGTGTGCATTGAAAAGGAGAGAGACTATATTATTCTTTTTCATTGTGGTGATTAATGGGTTAACATGAATTGTCTCAGATATTCGATTAGATACGTGCGTAAGGGGGAGGTGAAGGGTGGAGGTATCAAACAATGGAAATGAATAAGTCTCTTGGATCCTCCTACTTGAAGGCTCATTCAGAATAATTACCATATCTGTTGATGAGTAAATGACCCAAATTAATACTCCATTTTTATTATGGAAAATGAAGAGCCATTAACCCACTTAATGAACTATCCGTTTGAGCCTTTTCATTCTTCATACAACATTTGTTGGGCTGTTGCATCCTGGGGGAGACAAGTCAGAGACGGTTTGCACCGATTACAAAGTTTAGCCAACCAAAAGCTTGAATTTCTTTAAAGAGAGCGAGTGCCGCAACTTAGTCTAAATAATGTTTTGTAATTTCTCTCTTTAAATTAATAATATTCAGAAGTATTATTCAATTTCTCTTTGTATTATTTCCATTATCATTGTGTTTGCACCAACACTTTTCCTAACCTAAGGTTATTTCAACAGTTCCAAGCAACCCAAATCACTAAGGTGAACAAGTCAGGGTCCTTGTTTTCAAAAAAAATAAATCCTAACATATCAATGAAGTTCATACTTTCGCCAAATGGCAAAATACCCCTTTCGCCCAAAAGTTCCAGCAAAATGCCCCTGTTCTGAAACTATTTAGGAATATGCCCCCATTTTGAAACTCGATTTTTTAAAAATTGAGTTTCAATGAAAAACTCAATTCGCCCAAAATCGAGTTACTTGCAAAAACTTACATAGAACTTGAGTTCCATGTAAGTTTTTGCAAGTTTTTTGCCTATAACTCGATTTTGGGTGAATTGAGTTTTCCATTGAAACTCGATTTTTAGAAAATCGAGTTTAAAACATGGGCATATCCTTAAATAATTTCAGAACAAGGGCATTTTGCTACTTGTTTTGTGCGAAAGGGATATTTTGCCATTTTGGCCTTCATACTTTGCCTGAAGGTGCCACGGTTCCACTGCGGTATTGCATTCTAGAGTATATCCAGTTTTGGGCAGCAATACAATGCATGAGCGACATCCTCCTGATGAAGCCTACAGATTTCACATAAGTCATTAGTTATCACCTTACGCTTAACCAAGTTTGTCTTTGTCAGTAAGGAATTTTAGCAAGCACGCCAAATCAAATTCTTCACTTTAGCTGGAACATTTAGTCCCCAAATTTTATTCCATAAAGGCTTCAAGTTGTCCACCATAGATGAACCGGGTTGCTGAGGTTGAGAACTGTTTTGTAAGAACTGATATCCGAACTTTGCTAAATATTCACCATTTGGGTTCCAAGGCCATATAAGCACATCCTCTTGGATAGATCCCCAAAGAGGGTTTTTTTTTTTTAAATTTTATTTTTTATCACAGTTGCCTCAAACTCAAAGAAGTATTGGTCAAGTAAATTTTCCTTCCAAACATGGTGAACATGGTCAATGAGAGTACTAACCTTAGCTAATGGCAATCCCACATTCCGACTATAGTTGGGGATATTACCTTGGAATTATTTCTCACCGGAAGCCAATTATCACTCCAAATATTAATCAAAGTTCCTGTCCTAATTCTCCATGATGCTCCCCGCTTGATGACTTCTCTAGCATGGAGGACGCTTTTCCAAGCATAAGAAGCATTGCTTGGAGTTTTGGCATCCATCACCGAACCATGAGGAAAAAACTTAGCTTTGAAGACCTGGTAAAACAAGGACTGTGTATCATGAAAGGGTCTCCATGTTTGGGGTTGTTTTTATTATGGCACTTTATTTTTTTCAAAATCTTTAATTGATTTTATTTTTATATTATTTTGATCATTAAATGTCTTTTATGTTTAACTCTTTCATAAAATATTAATTCTAAATTTTTTTGTAAAATGCAAAAATTTCATTATTGTAGATAGAAAAACATATTATAAATGATCAAATAACTAACAAAAATAGATGATAAGACCAATATGAAAAAAAAAAAAAAAACCATACGTAAATAGTCAAAATGAAAATTTTTTAAATATGCGCCAAAATGAAAACTACTCAATCTTTGAGGATCAAAAATATACTTTATTCAAATATTTTTGAAACAAGGCCATGTTTGTACAAATTATTTAAACCCATTTTAGGGTCTATGCATTACATGAAATTCCTTTTCATTATTTTCACATCTTAAGAGCATTTATATCAATGGTGCTAAAAAAAAAAAATAGTTTTTAACACCTCAAAAGCTATTTTATCTATTTTAACACCTTACTTTACCACCTTATATCTCATCTCCTATTTTAAAATATAACTCATTAAAATAATATAAACAATTTCTACCCCATTAAATAAAAAAGTATATATATATATATATATATATATATAGACACACACACACACAACAAAAACAAAAACAAAAACTAGAGACACCACAAACAACATCCCACAACTATAGAATACCCACAAATAGCCATACCCATAGCCAAACACCCATTTCACAACAAGCCACCAACCATTCTACAACCACACCACCATATTCACAACCACCAACCATACCATAGCCACACCACCACCAACCACATCATAACCCAGCGACCCAAACCAGCCAAAAATTTCCACATAAACCACAACTCCACCAAAATCTAGCCACACCAAAAATCCACCACAAAACCCAAACACAACTTTTTCAAAACTCAGTCATTACAGAAACCACTACACAAACCTAGCCACACTAAAAACCCACAGCAAAACCCAAACACAACTTTGTCAAAACTCAACCATTACATAAACCACTACACAAACCCAGCCACACCAAAAACCCATTGCACAACCCAACACAACCACGACAATGAGCCACTCACAAAACCCAGCAACCCACAATGACATCAACGATTGACCTAGCCACACCAAAAACCACCACATGAGTCACTCACAACTATGAGCGACCACACCCCAAGAATCACTGTAGCTAGTTGCTAAATTCTTTTAGCTATAACACCTTAAATGTAGCATATTTTTTGGTGTTTGAAGTGCTAAAATAGCTTTTAAGTGGTTTTACAACCTACCTAAAATGTAAATGCTCTAACTATACTTTATACCTTACTGTTGTTTCTCCCCAAAAATAAATTAAAAAAAAAACATTATTCCTTATAGTTATTGATGTATCGATCCAACGTGCTTAGAAAATCATTAAATTGGACCTCGATATCAACAAAACAAAGTTATATAGGGGTATGATGGGATTGAGATCAAGTGCAATACCTACTTGATGAAATAACATTGAAGGTTGGAGATTGAAAGTTACAAAAAGTAACTTTCAATCTCAACCATTAAATAAAAAAAATTAAAAATATGTAAAAAGTTAAAGTTAAAAATTAAAAATGTAAAAAAATTTGTGGAGGAAATGATGTAATTGTATGGTGCAATTGCTCAATTGCACCTTATCTTAATCCGGTTATGATGCCCTTTAAAAATTTTCAAAAAATTTTGTTTCATTTTTAATGTCTCACTGTAGCTTTGAGTTCTTTGTTAAGTTTGTTTGAACTAATCGTAATATTTTAGTCACTTGTTCCCATATGCGTGGTATGTTGTACAATCGGCATCATAAAAGTGGTTTTCATATAATGCCAATGGAATATTACTTTAAACATAATGCCAACTGAGTACAAAGATGACGATTTTTTATATAAAGCTGAGTAGTTTTATTATTTTTCTTCCTTTGTCCTCAAGTGTCGCATTGAAATATATCAATATCATAAAATCTTGGCTGAAACTATGTATAGAAGTAGTATTTAGAATTAGCTATTTTTCTTCTCTTCTACGTATAGTTATGTTTGGAGAGTTGCTATATACACAATATTTTCATAATACTTTCACAACAAATCATAGGTGGTAAGTTGTTATTGGTTGTAATTTGAATTCACAACTTAAATCACTTTTATGCTTACTCATAATAACAAATAACAATCTGTCATCTATGATTTGTTATGAAAGTGTTGTGAAAATATTGTAGATATATCATTTCTCTTATATTTGCCATTCACGTGACATTTTATTCTTCAAATTATTCTTTAAAATACCAAGTCATTAGGAGTATACTTAATGATACCTCAATTAACTCTCTCTCTCTCTCTCTCTCTCTCTCTCTCTTTGAGATAATCTAATGTTTCTCAAAAATAACAAAATCTTTGACAATTTAATGAATTTATCACTTATAATTACATAAAACCTACTTACAATGATCGAAAATATATATGGGATTTAAGGAAAAACAGTTCTTAGAAAATTCCAATATAAATTCAAGGTACCTTATGATAAGGATAAAATTTAGGTACGGTATTTAAGTACTGTTCCTTAGGTTCTCCTCTTATATTCAGCCATATAGTTTTTTTTTTCATGAGATTGAAGTGTATTTTTAATTAAGTATTGCTACATGGCTGAATCTTAAAAAGTGAACCTAAGGAATAGCGCCTAAATATTATACCTAAGTTTTGCTCTTATGATAAATATTCCATGATGCCAATTGAATAAGTATATTTTCCCTTATAATAATATAATATAAAATTTTTAAATGTTTCCTTTTCTTTACTGTTAAGATAAAGAATTCATCCAACTGATCTCTTCATTTAATTATTTTTGTATTACATTTAATTTTTTTCTTGGGGGTAAGTATGAGCATATTGCATTTTTATAAGCCAGTAATTTTAATTTTTCTAAAAGTATTCTCTTCTTTATATTAATATTTTCAGGAGTGAGAAGAATATATGGCATTATGATAGCTACAAATGTAAAAGTCCAACTTTTTTTTTTTCATCATATATACATGATTTTATTTTTATAATCTTTTTCTTGTTCTCTTTCTCTCTTTTTTATTTTTTAAGTTTTCAAACAAACTCACGCCTATTAATAAAGGATAATTGCACGATTTAAGTGATAATTAAGTGGTAATATTTTATCTTGAAAAGAAGTGGAAATAGTATCCTTTGGGTGCCCCAGTCCCAAATATGTAGTTCAAACCACACATTTCCCTTCCCCTTCCCCAATATTTAACTATCTCAAAAAAATCAAAACCAAAATCAAAATATGACTGATTTATTGACGTATTCAGAATTTCACGGTTTAAATAAATTCATACTTGTACATGGCTTTATCTTTGAGTTGAGTAATAATTTGCAATATTAATAAGTGCTTCTAGATTTGAGCTTGGTCACTGTTTGTGATTTCTTTATCTTTAGTCAGAAGCTAATGATGATCTAAATGGGCCAAAGATCATTAATTAATTATTATTATTAGGCAAGCGGTCATAAAAAAGATTTGTATATCTACGGAAAAAATAAAAAACTTTCTACCACCTTAATTTATACATATATTATAAAAAGGTAACTGATTCTACCATCTAACTTGAAGGACTAATATCTTTTCACGTTGAAAAAACAAAGAAAACAAAAAACTAGCTTGTTTGTATCTCTAGGTATGTACAACGTAGGTGAGTATGTATGTGCAGTTGGCGCATTGGTTAAGAATCTATTTTAAGAAAGTTTTAACATCACTTTTATGGAAAATAAAAAAAGCTGTCAAAATATTAATTGTTTTTCTTTTTTTCCATAAAAACTTTCTTTAATTGAATTGTTAACCAATGCTCTATGGCACTCGTTAACATGACCATATATATATATATATATATATGTTAAATGTTTAGTTCAACTTACACTTGATGTAACTTTAAACAATATTACATTACCTAATATTTTCTAACTGAATGCAAATTTTGACAAATTTACTATTGGAATACATTATCTTCTTATATTGTCCATGCTTACAAAGTTTCAAGATAATCAAAAATAAAAAACCATGTCAATCATCAATTGTTTAAATTCAATTTTTTGTAGTTTAAAATAATGCATAAAAGATGAGTTTATGGATCGAATGGTAAATAAGATTTGATTGTCATAAAATTGGCATACATGTTAAGAACATATAGAGCATTTAATTCAATGGTGAAAATTTTAAAATATGAATTTAATAACAAGTTATTGGGTAGTGTAACATTACTTGCAAAGTTACACCAAGTGTAACTTAAACTCAATTCATTTATATGTATAAAGGTATGAAATTGGAGAGAACCTAAATTAAAATACTGTGTACACAAGTTCGATCAAGCGTAGATGGACTCATTTGAGGAAAACCTATTAAAATGCTGTTGACGAGGCTTTTGAAGAGACAAGACAAGGGCTTGACTCCTACCTCAATTGATCAATGTAGCTCGATTCATGGCTTGATTCCAGTTGATCAATTGAAACCTATGTGGCTTGATTTCTAGACCTTTTTGTTTCCTTGATACCTGCCTCGATAGTAGATCGATCAATCTAGTCATTAAATCTCAAAAAGTCAAGGCTTGAGAATGCTTTCTTTTTTTTGTGGGGGGAGGGAGGGGGAGCAGAATTTATTAGATAATGGTTTTGAAGTGTCTCAATCGGTTAGTAAAATCAAAATGTTTGTTGGAGTTAAAATTAACCAATGTGTCTCCAAAGATGTCAATTGAATGATATTACCTCTTTGTCTATAAATATTGATCCATATTCAATTTTTACCAACTTTTTCACCACTTTTATAGAAATTCATAAGAATGTCTCCAAGATTACTGCTTGAATAATCTTTGGCTTAGTTGTATTTTAGAGACAAATTTGTAGTTATAGCCCTTTGGCATCTTTAGTTGGGGGGGAGGTGGATATTGTCAAGAACGCAATGATTTATTGTGCCTTGGCAATCAAATTTTATTGTTCTTTGTATTTATTTTTCTTTCATTGATATCCTCACTATATATTTCCAACAGAACTAATATTTGATTCTTGAATTATTTAAAAACAAATATTAGCATAATTAGAGCATTTTTGTATGGGTCTAAAAATAAAATCTTGTGAAGTGCAAAACCCAAATTGTGGCAACTTTTTTTTTTTTTAGAATAAAAATGTGGCAACTAAATGTATAAAATCTTATATATATATATATATATATATATATATTGTGGAGACCATTTTTGCGCAAGGCCAAGAGGTGCAGTTGTAACCAAGGCTCAGGATCTCACATCGAAGGAAAACCCCCCCACTTGCTGCCTTATAAGCTGTGAAGCCAAGGGAGTAGTGTACCACTAGAGCCCTCTGAGAGTTCTAGTGGTACATTACTTCCTTAGTTTCACAGCTTATAGCAAGTGGGGGGGTTTTCCTTCGATGTGGGACTCTGAGCCTTGGTTACAACTGCACCTCTTGGCCTTGCGCAAAAATGGTCTCCACAATATCGAAGGAAAACCCCCCCACTTGCTGCCTTATAAGTTGTGAAGTTAAGGGAGTAGTGTACCACTAGAGCCCTCAGAGAGTTCTAGTGGTACACTACTCCCTTAGCTTCACAGCTTATAAGGCAACAAGTGGGGGGGTTTTCTTTCGATGTGGGACTCTGAGTCTTGGTTACAACTGCACCTCTTGGCCTTGCGCAAAAATGGTCTCCACATATATATATATATATATATATATATTTTTTTTTTTGTGCCTTGCCTTAACATTGGCTACAACTTTTTACCCTATTTTTAGTTTGAAAATAATTTTTTTAATGATAATTATTTTAAGATATCAATTAAAGTTTTTAGATATTTTAAGGACTTGGCTCGTGTACTTGAGCTTCGAACATTTTATAATTAAAAAGAAAATATAAATATTTAAAATAAGACTAAATTACAATTACACATTTTAACTTTGTCTAAAATTCAACTCAATCCTATAACTTTTGATTGAATCATTTAAGTCCTATAGCTTTCTTATGTGTTCAATGTAGTCCTTTTGCCCCATTCTGATACAATGTGTAGTTAAGAGTATTAAAATAACATTGTTTTGCTAGTTTCTAGACTTCAAAATGATGTTTTAGGGACATTTAACAACAACCCACTTATCGAAATGGACAAAAAGACTAAATGAAATAAAACTAAAGTTATAAGACTAAATAAATAAAACCGAAGTTATAGGATTGAATTGAATTTTGGGTTAAAGTGAAAGGGTTTAATTTGTAATTTAGCCTTAAAATAATCATGAAATTAAATTTAAAAATAAAAAATTAAGAAGGTAAATTGGATGACTGAGAAATATGCTCAATGATATTTGAATCTATACCCTCCTTAACCATTCATAATTATCAGAATTTCATCACCATAATTATAAAAAGATCAGAACTATAATGAATTAAGTTACCTGGGTTGACATTGACAAATGATTATTCGATAAACTTAATATTTTATTTTTTGTAAATTAATCTTAAACTAGCTTCTAACTCCATGCATACACATTGTGCATTTCTTTATATAAAAAATTATAATTAAACACATTAAAATTCATTCCTAAGTTGAATATTACTTATGGCCATTTTTATATTTTTATTAACTTTTTCATTAAAATTTATATTTGAACTAATAAAAGGTTTTGTAAGAAAATTTGGATTAGTTTCAAATTAACTTAAAATAATTTTAAATAGGATATAATTACACATTTAAAGTTATGCAAAGAAGTATGATATATATTTAATTGAGATTTTCAAGTTTAAATTCATAAATCTACATGTAAAGACATTTGACATGACACTAGAAATGCAATGACACTTGGCAAAAATTTGAAGCCAATATAAAATTTGAGGACACTTAGAGGCTATTTGGTTCGATGAAAAAAGTGTTGTATTTTGTTTTCATTTTTGAGACCCACCACTAAAAAACTTGTTTGAATTTGTTATTTGTACTTAATTTTCATTTTCAGTATCCAAAAAAGTGGATTTGAATATAGAAAATGAATACAAATTTTTTTCATTTTCATTTCTAGTGGAAATGAGTATGGTGACATTTTTGTAAAAAAAGAAAAGAAAAAATAAAGCATAGTTTGTGGGTCCACACTCGCAAATTTTCCTTTATTACCCCACAATAGCTTTCTCTCTTCAGTCTTCACTCTCCCTCTCCTACAGTCTCAAAACTAACAACCACAACACCACTTTCTCTCTTCCTACTCGGCAAGACCGTTCTCTCTCTCTCTCTCTCTCTTCTTGGTGAGATTGTTTGTTCTCTCTTTCTCCACCCAAAAAAGGTTCTTATATATATATATATATATATATATATGTTTTATTTATTTATTTTTTTTATACATTAAGCCGATTGGGTCTGGTGGTGGGTGTGGGTGTGGGTGTGGTGATGGTAGCTAGTGTGGCTTTCTCTCTCTTTCCCTCTATGGATGGTTATGGTGTGGTTGTGCTGTTATGGGTTTGGATTTGATGGTGGTGATGGTGATGGAGGTAGATTCTGATGGACTTGGTTTTTGTTTTACTGTTGGTGTGGGTGTTGTGTTGAATTTTTAATTGAAATATATATAACAAAAAGTAGACCAGAAAATTTGTGACAAACATAAAATGAGTACATGATTTGAGAAAGAGAAAATGAGTACATAAAATGAAAAGTGAAAATGAATACACATCCAACATTAACCAAACAACACCTTAGCATCAAAGTAGTAGGCAATTAGAGGGACACTTAGCGCAAAATTGAAATGCAATTAAAATATAATTTGGATTATTGATTGAGTTTCTCCTTTAATATATTATGGATCTGACTAAAGGCTGCCCTTAGTGAATTTGCTAGCGAACCATTTTAGAAAATTTTTTATACCACTTTTATTTGAAATTAAATTTTTTTTTCAAAATATCAACTTTTTTTTTTCTTTTCTAATAAAAACTTTCTTAAAATGGTTCACTAACAAATACACTTAGGGAATCTATTAACAAAATCCATATATTATTACTGGGATATAACTTGTGCTAATTCTAAAAAGAAGGGGTTGTAACTTGTGCTTATACATGGAAATATTGAACAATAGTGATGATGGTGATGTTGTCTTACTTGGGTGAGTGAGGTAGTTATCTTCGCTTTCATGCTAAGCATTATAAATGAGTCACTTAACACAAAAATTTTAAAATAAGCACTTGATGCAAAAATAAACTACATGTGTGTGTGTCTATATATATATATATATATATATATATAAAGCCAATTTTGAGAGAAAATCCAATTAAATCTCAAATTGGAGTATAATTTTATGTCATGTGTCTCATCTAATTTTATTAATTTTGATGCAACTATTTACTACACTACAAAATAGAGGAGTTCAATTAAATTTTTTTTATTTTTGATACTAAATGGGTTATTAAGTAAGAAAACCATAGAATTAAAATTCATAAACCTTAAAAAAATCATCATCATTGATTCATTATTATTATTATTATTATTATTATTATTATACAAATAGTGGTTGGGCAAACTAAAATTGAGAATTTTATGGATAACAATTTAAATGATTTTTTTATTCATTTCAAATAAAATTATATTTATTTTATTAATAACTATTTTTATATTTTCAAATATACAATCATTATATATATATATTATAAATTTGGTAAAATTTTAATACACATTTTATTATACTTATTTGTAAATATATCTCATACATCTGTATGAGTCACAAGCTAGTTTCAATTAAGTCAAAACTTTTTACCAAGTAGCTCAATTTTGACTTTTGTTCTTGAAGAGCTTAGAAACATAAATTCTACTCTAGATTGGTTCCATATAGTTGATTTATTAAATTTTCAAAAATTAAACAAACCAAATTTAAACACTATACTAAGTTAGGTTTATTTTTTTACAACCTTATTTTTTGGTGAGTTGAGTGCTCATACTTAAGATTTTTTTTTAGACAGCTCATATTTAAGATTTATTCCCTCTCATGATTGTAAATGTTATTCTCTGCATTAGACAACATATACGAGTAAATGACTACACCTTTTTCTACCTCTCTTCTTTCTTTGTTTCTTTCTCTCTCACTTTTTTTTTTTTTTTTTCACTTTATGGATGATGGTTTTCTTCTTAAAAATTATAAATGAAGTAGAAACAGGGGAAAAAAAAAGAAAAAAAAAAAAAAGAAAAAGAAGAGGAAGAAGAAAAGAAAAGAAAAGAGAGAGAATAAAAGAAAAGAAACAAAGGCCGGTCCTTGCCTAGGTAATTTCAAAATGGTATGTCATACAATAGAAAATGATATGTCATCAACAAAATTCATAATATTTATGTTGATATGCTTTTGGTATATAAATTACATGTCATACAATAAATTTTTGTCTAATACCTAAAGATTCTAAACTATTGATTTATTAAATTTTAAATTGTTTTACTCATATATACAATAGCAACTCAAAAGTTGAGGTTAAAAGTTTCAAAAGTCACTTTTAATCTCGAACCTTGAATAATTTTTTTTTTAAAAACTTTTTACTATTTTATTTTTACACTTTATATTTTAACCTCTTTCTTATGCCCAATGGTTAATTGCATGGTGCAATGGAATAACAATCTTTCTTTTTTTTTTTTTTTTTTTTGAGTAAAATAACAATCCCATGTTGCATGTTAATCCCATAATCATATAATCATTATACGTTTCTTATCATAAAGTATTGTACAAATTATTCATAAAAATAAAAAAGTATTGTACAAATTGGATAAAAAATATATATTATAAGTGATATTATCCCCATTATACGTATGCGAATTGTATATGTGCTATATTGCTATACGAGGCATGCTTGGCATATAGGCTACAATCATTTTTTAAAAAATTGCTCGTATGCCGGACTCTAATAAAAATGGAATCTAGTAGCATAAAATATTTTTTGGTATAACAATTAGGGAGTAAGAAATTATACTGAAAGGAAGACAAAGTTAAATTACATTGGAAAAGACACAAATAATCTATAATGAATTAATAATTGCAAAGGAATCTCGAAACTTGAAAGGAACATGATTAAACAAAACTTAGGGGCGATTTTAAGAAGACAGGAAAAAAAAAAAAAGCAAGATGAAAATGACAACCACAACATTATTGCCACGTTATTCATTCAAACAATTATTATTATTGTTATATATATATATATATATATACACCCACACACATATTGTTATTAACAAGTTGTTATTAATTTTACTCAGCTCATTGGTGGCACAATTTTATAGTCTATCATTTATAATTTGTTATCTTTTTTAAGACACCATATATTTCTCAGTAATGATTACCTTCTATTATTATGTTAATATATGAGTTAGTTTTAGCACAGAAAAGATTATTTTTGTCATCCGATCAAGACGGCAATTAGTGTTTGGCATAGATGAAATTTCGAGCCTAAATTTCGTATACATTATAAAACTTATTAATTGAGTTAATTGGAACCATCAATTGAGTTAACTAAAAGCCGTTTGTAATCTAATTTCTCCCTACTCCCATTCATTATGAAAAAAATTGTGAAAAATGTATTGTACGTAGAATTTATACACACATTTTTTAATAGAATCGTATTGTACTTAGACGTATTGCAATTATTATTCATTATTCAATATCATGACCCCAAAAAAAAAAAAAAAGCAATTATTATTACAAACAAACTGTTTATATTCCACCTCTCAAAACCACAGGCGTTGGAGATCAGAGGAGAGCTGAAAGGTGCTCTCTCTCTCTCTCTCTCTCTCTCTCTCTCTCTCTCTGCTTGCTTATACATCACTCTGAGAGTCGCTGTGATGCTCTGTGTGGTATAATCTCAATGCTGCCTAGACCTGAAAACAGTGAAAACTCTTTCTCTCTCCCTTTCTTTAATAAAAAAGCTAAAAACTTGCTCTGAATTAAAACAAGTTCTTAACTTTTTCACCAATATTGTGGATTCTGAGGGACACCCAGTTGCCAATTTTCCATAAAAATGGAGAATTCACAACCAAAAAAGAAACCCACTCTAAATCTTTCCATTTTCACTACTCTCTCAGAGTCTTTCTCTTTACCAAGTCCATCCAACAAATCTCCAAGGAATTTTGTCCAGGGAGGTGTGGTTGGGCTTGGCATAGTGGCTGCCATGACTGATTTGACCCGCCAAACTAAGCCTGATGTAACACGAGCACCACCTATACCAATCCCCATAGTGTCCTCTGCCAAAGCTGCTACTGCTAATTTCAAAGGCAGGCTCAGTGATTTGGCTTTTGAGGATGAGGTGGATGAATTGTCTGAGAGCTATACTTGTGTGATATCTCATTTGGGGACCAAGTTAGAGAAACGTGTCTATTTTGATGATAAGCTTGATGGGGTTGTTGGTTGTGGTGGTGGTGGGGGTGGTGGTGGTGGTGATTGTTGTGTGGTGAGTGATAGAAGGGTAGGAGTGTTCTCTACCTCTCCTGTCAATTTTGGTGATGCCTATATGGAGATTTGGACTGCTGATTTTCTTAGCTCTTGCTACCTTTGCGAGAAGCAGCTTCATGGACTGGATATTTTCATGTACAGGTACAAAAAATTACTTACTTTTTTTGTTGGGGTGCTTGTAATTGTTGTGAATGATCTGTGACTTGTGTGTCTTTTGGTTGGAGTCTGATTTGCTTTTCAAATTCAGTTCTTGAATTGATTTTCTATAAATGATTGATTCACTTTAGGTTGAAGCCAGTGCAAAATACACTCTGGAAGCATGTTTGAATTTTTGAATTATGGTTGTTGTTTGGTTGATTCTTGATATGTTTTTATTTGGAATCTTTGTGTTTTAAATGGGTTTATGGCCCATATGAAGTTTTTTGGCTTTGTATTTGTTAGAATTATGGTTAAATGATTAAATTCACTATTTCCTAATAGGCAATAGTAATAGCTTAAGCTTTTGGGACCATTGGTAATTCATTAGTATATCTAGTTCTTGAATGGAAATAGATAGATGCAGATATTAATTTAGTGATGAGTGATGACTGACTGATGAGTGAATTTGTTAATTGGTTCTTATTATATAACAAATTTTTGTTTTTGTGCAGCCTTTGAAATAGAGTGAAGGGTCCGGTTGTTGATTTCTTGGAACTTTATTATTGTTTTTCATATTTAGAGTCTAGTCTTTGGGTACAGGCTGTTCTGTTGATTATGTAAATGGTTTGGGGCTCTTTGAGATCCTTGTCACTGGTCTTAACAGAAGCGCATATTAGAAACAGAAACTTTTTTCCCTGTGATAAATTTTATGGGAACTATTTGAATGATAATACCATTAATAGAACATGTATAGGTTTCTAGTTGGTAGTCCCTTAAGAAATTGTAAACCTCAAATCGTTGTCAGATTGTATTATGACCCTTTAAATCCGAGGCATTCATATGGCTTGACTGGCTAAATTATCTAAGTTCTAACCTAGTCACTCTGCTGATACTTTATCAGAAATCTTTCTTCATAAATGTATATCAGCATGGCCATCTCTTGCAGATCTAGAATAAATTTTTATTATTGCTTAATTTTCTATCTTCTAGGCTGCACATATATTATAGGAGTAACCAGGATGATTAGTTCTAAATGTTCTCTTCATTTGGGACAACAAAATGGACACAGATGTGTATGTTGATGTAGGTTCTGCAGTCCCCATGGCTGCTATCTTGCTATAAGAATATCAATAAAAAAAATCTCTTCAATTTTGTAGAAATGTATGTTGGGATTTGGCCCATTCTATATCAATTATTTGATAAGCCATTATTATGCCTCATTCTTTTGTTGTAATTATGAAAAGAAACAAGTGAGATGCAATTCCATTTGATGATTGCATGTCAAGCCTATATCAAGGGCCAATTGCTATGAGAAATAGGACCCAAGTAATTTCATAGCAGAAAATATTGAGAAAGTTAGGGGTTTCCGAAATGGCTTTCAGAGTTTGCATTTTGGAATAATTCAGTCAAGGTTAGGAGTTGGGCTTTTCATTGTCACTTGCATGAACAATAGAAATCCCATTGTTTGTTAAAAAATTTTAAAATCTTCTTAGTATCATAAAGAAATTTTTTCTCAAATTTTTTTGTTTGGTTTCTTGATAAAGGTCTTTATGAAAATTATTCAAGCTGTAAATTCAGTGTCACGAGTGAACTCTCTGTTGTCACATCTACTTTAAAATTTATCTAGAGAGACTCTTGTTTGTTTTTATTTTTATTTTTTATTTTGAGGATAGATGGCTTAGTTTCTGATATAAGCAGCACAATTATTAGTGCCAAGCTGGATTTTTCATTGTCAAGTTTCTTAGAAGGAATCAAGGAAATATTAGTGCTCATTGTAGTTTGACTATAATTGTTATACTTTATTTCGAAGTAATTCCAGGTATGATATATGCTGGCCAATGGTCAGAAACATGCATCTTTATTCCTGTTAAAGATGAAACACATAGGATTTGGATGCAACTGTTTCCTTAATATAGACTTTCAAGTTGTTTCCTTAGTGGGTCTTAAACCCATGACCTCATCATCCATCCCATTATTGTGGGAGGAAGAAGTACGGTTGAGCTATTACAGTCAACTGCTCAAGAGTCAATAATCTGTCAATTGAATATTGGTATTTTGATTATTACCATTTACCTGATCCTTGGTGGAAGAAAGAGACCATTAAGTGTATTCTTGCAAACCAACTGATCTTCTAATGTTTTTCAGTTAGGTGCTTAGGCCTCTCAAGAAATGATTCACAGCCACTGATTAGTGTTCTTATTTTCAAATATTTCATTGATTTACAATTATTCATTTATTTTATCAAGTGCATTCTCTTGTATTATACATGAGGCATGCAGATTTATGGGCTTTCCTGTAATTTTTTACTTGATTTTATGGATTGTTTAAGTCTTCGGTTGTAATCTTTAGGAATCTCTTCCTTCAGAACTTTCCTTCTAGTGTACTGATAAAATTCTTTGTTATTTAACCAAATAAAAAGATTGTAGTTGGCCACCTTTTGTCAGTTGTGACTATAAATTTGGTTTGGTGGGATTTTGGTATGTGTAATTGCATTGGTTATTATGTGGTTCACAACACAAGTTAGCACAGTCCTTTTCCCCCGACCTCCCCCCCCTTTGGCCTCATTGTATTTAAGATATTTGACGATATAGTAGAGTGCTCAGTTGATATTGTTTGCTTCTATATGTGGTGTTGATTCTCTCGGGTTTATGATTGAAAATTCAAACCCTGGAGATATTTTTGGAGTTAAAATTTAGCAACTTCTCAACCCACCCTTCATAGAGTGTTCACTGATAAAGCATTTATGGACCTTTGCAGAGGGGAGAAGGCATTTTGCAGTGCTGAGTGCCGGGACAAACATATTAGAAGTGATAATTATAAAGAGAAGTTCACGTCTGGAGCACTGAAGCCCCTTGATTACTCCGTGTCTCCCTGCTCCGGTCCACTGATGTTTTTTGCTGGGGTTGTTGCGGCGTAGAAAATTTTATGATTCTTATATAAGAAAATAAAATGAAAGTAAAGAACGTGGAAGCTTGTCCAAATAAACTGTTATCACCGGCACAATAAACTATAGACAAAAAAAAAAAAAAGAAAAAAAAAATGAGAGAGAGAGAGGGTTTGAAAAAGTAGTTTCTGTATCCCTGATTGCATGAAAATTTCTTAAGATGAGAGATATTTTGATGAACAGAAACTTCTTTTTGAACCAATAGAGGGAAACATATGTAGATTTGTATTTTAAGAACATTATAGTAATCATTCTATTATCTGTACCCGATACTTTTAACTCTCAATGTATTATTGTCAAGTCTGAGAAGCAGATATCTTTCTGTTTCCATGACTTTTAAGACTAGGGTGGTCCATCACTTAAAAAAGCCAAAGTCGATATTGACAGAATTGGCATATTCAGCTGCCGCTAGTTGCTTAATGGTGGGCGTATAATGTATGGATGCAGTTTTTTCTTTTTTACTTTTTTGTTTATTTGTTCTTGTTATACATTTAAAGTCTTGTTTTTTTATGTTGCAATTAATTTTACTTTAACCAACTTTTTTTTTTATGGACTTTAACCAACTTTTAGTAAATAAGCATGTTAACAAATTAGCAAAGAGATCAAAGCGAAAATGATATGTTAGAAGAAAGTTTTTCGAATACAACTAAAGGGACCCAGTTAGTTTTTTTGAATTTGATCTGCGAAAAAAAAGAAGTCAGATCTTGCATTGCTTGTTCTTTCCAATTTTGTCAAATGTGTAATGTGTTTTCTATTTTGATAGACTGTCTTAAGATGAATAAGAGAACCATATAGCTGTATAAAAAATAAAAATTAAAAAAAATTAAAAAAAACATATGAATTCCTTTTGTTTTTCAGTTAGTGAAACCACAAATATGTGCATCACATTGCTGTTTTCCTTACATGAAATGTAACACAGTCACACACCTGATTTGTAGGGAACACCTGCAGCCGGGATCCATTTATCCCCTTTGATGAATGAACTCACTGTGAATTTGCTGGCTTGGTGGCTGGTCATGTTCTTCACCCCCTTCCATTGGACTCTATCCTTTGTTGATGAACCGGGTCCATAATTTTGAAACTCACTGTAAAATATGGTGTCTGGAGCTGATGTGCCTGCCCATGGCAACCATCCACTGGAGTCAATGAGACTCCCCAAACTGTTACCTATATATACAGTTGTGGAGTAATTCTTCCAAGGCCTTCCAAGGTATGTTTGGCAGCTCAAGTTTGCATATCCATATGGGAAAATGGTGCAATTCTGGATTGAGATTCCAGTGTTCTGATTTGGGTCAAACTTGCCTTGTGCTGTGATGGTATTTTGCTGGCCAAGTAAAGGCTCTTTAGGCAGTATATTGCAGTTTTGAAACACCACTGCTGAGTTTCCAAAGATGAAATCAACTGTCCCTGTGATATTGCATTCACTGTAGAATTGCCTGTTGGTATGTGCATAGAGGCTGTCCTGAAATGCATCGATAAAACACCGGTAAAAGATGGAATGGTCCGAGTCTGACAATAAGGCCACTGCCTGATGCTTGATTGCACCTGCAATGTTCCTGAACCCCATGTCTATAGCAATGAAGCCCTTGCCAGTTACAGCAAATGTTGCTGTTGAAAATGTTGGAGTCCCATCAATATTATTGAGGCTACCGTATACAACTGTATCATTCATCCCATCACCAACCATCACAATGTTCCACTTGTTCTTATTGACCTTTACGTTTTCATAATACGACCCTTTCTTCACATAGATTACAAACCTGTTTGTGCTTTTATCTGGGACTGCAGTAAGGGCAGTACTTATATTTTTGTACTGGCCAGAACCATCTTGTGCCACAATGATGTTGGCCTGCTTCTTCACATCCCAACTTTGAAGTAGCTTCCTATCCTTAGGATTCAGCCACTTTGGATCTTCATAGTGCCCTGTGAAGCTCATTAGCCGTCTAAGCTTTAAAGAGCTCTCTACATTTGAAATCCATGATATGATGGCAAGGCAGTTGCTAGTTAGTTCAGTAGAATTCTGTAGCCAATTGGTAACGCTGGTCTTAACTGTTGCACTTGCAGTCTCAAAGCCCTCTTTGCATGTATCCTGGTAAGTACCTGCCGAACTCAGCCAAGTTTTGAGATCATCAGCAGCTTCTAGCAATGTCAATGACCCAGAGGACAATACCATATTGAGATGATCCAATGCTAGGCTCAAAAGTTGGACACAATTTTCCAAGGCTGTGACTGTCGTATTGTCAGCGCTACCATTAAAAGCATTGTGATCCGAGAAGTATTGAGCAACTTTAGACAATTCATTCATGGCCACTTGGGTTGCCAACTTGAAGATGTCCTTAGGCTGAATGTGGCTTGAGTTATTCAATGGAGAAAGGCTGCTGTAACAAGTATTTGGGTACAAGGTAAGGTCACAAACGGCTTTAATAGTAGCAGCTGAAGACTGAGAAGTACCACCACTTTGAGAATTTTCTCTGGAACTATGAGAAGTTCCAAGCACTGCACCCACTATAACACAAACAAGAATTATGGAGGATATGCTTATGATGGTGACTCTCTTTCGGGTCTTCCTATGAGCTTCAAGCTTTAATTGCTCAGCTTCATCAATTTTGCCATAGGCTTTGAAGGAAGACATGTTTATCATTTTGTCTATGTTTTTTGCTCTCACATTAGGGGATGGTGGTTGGGTAGAGCCTTCTTTAGATATATAGAAGCAAGAGTACGTAGAACGTGCCAGGCATTATTCTCCTAGGTAAGTATTTTGAAGTTTCAACTACTGGAGTGCTTATCATGTTGAAGCATCATAGATTTGACCATTTATATTTTATTTCTCTTACCAGCAAAGAAAAATAAAATAAAGCTAAATCTTCTTGTTTATATGCCATTAAAATATAAATGGTCATGGAATTGGTTTTATTTTTCATATCCGGCAAGTAGCATTAGTTCATTTGAGTAAATAAATAAACAGTGAGAGCTGTTGGAGTATCATAGACACGGTTTTGGAAATAGATGCGCTTTCTCTCCTGCAGGTTGTAGCAGTTTAGTTTATAAATAATATTCACAATATCATTCTCCCACAAAGTCCTCAATGGATGTCCAATACATCATAAAAAGGTTGATTCATTTTGGAAAACAGATCTCACATTAGCTGGATATTTCTCAAAATATATTGGGACATCTTCAACTTAGAAGATAATTAACATTTTTTCAAATATAAAAAATGGTATAGAAAAGACAAAAAAACATAGGACTAGTTTATGACATATTTTACCTAGGATGCTTGAATTATTAGTTGTTAATAAAACGAAGAGAGAGAAGAACAAGAACAAGAACATGACTTTTCTTTTTTTAGTTTTTATACTATGAAAAACTCTATATTTATGTATAGAGATGGATTTAAGTTACATCCGGTGTAACTTTACAAGAGCACTCCCTTATTATTATTTTTTTTTAAGAAAGTTCCAACCTATGGTGTCCGCTCCTAATGGTAGCTCTTTATCATTAGATCAAGACACCAATTAGTTTTTTATGTAGGCGGGGATTGAACCCTAGATCTCTTATTCAACCATCAGAAACTTTACCAGTTGAGCTAACTGGAACTCACAAGAGCACTCCCTTTTTAGACCATAGATTTCTATGAGATTTAACAGTTAAAATATGTCAACTATCCATGTCATTATTAAACATTTATTACTTGTCACACGGTCACACTAGCTAACCAAATTAATTGTAGAGAATATTATATTATTATTTTATTTTTCTATTCTCTCTTTCTTCCTAACCTTGCACTGCTATTCCTAACTTTTTGAGTTGCAGATCTTCTTTAGCATGGCCTTATATCTTTTATAATACTTACATACTGATTTTCTGAAGGAAAATGCGTGAGGTTTATCTGAGGGAATCTTTAGAGATATAGATAAAAATGATCAGCTAGTAAAGATCAAGACAAGATAGATTTTTTTTTTTTTATAAGTAATAAAGATATATATTCAAAAAACTACCTTATGCAGAAAACATAAGGTAGAGAGAAAAGTACAATGGGAAAGAAAGAGAAAAAAGAAAAAAAGAGGGAAATGAAAGGATACTAATTACACAGGAGAGAGCTAAGAAACAAAGGGAGAGAATCACTAGAGGTAAGTCTCCAAACCCTAGACCAGTCAAATAGAGAGTCACTGAAAGAGGCCGATAATTGGTCATCCGAACTTTCCATGTCCTCAAAAGTCCTCCTGTTTCGCTTCCTCCAAAGACACCACATCAAGCATAATGGAGCTAAGTTTCAAATGTTAGACACATGCTTTCTAGGCCAATTCCACCAACCAAATAGAGTATCCGCAACTGATCTTGGCAAGACCCAAAAAATCCCAAAAGATCTAAACACCAAACTCCATAGCCGATAAGCCTTACCACAATGAAGTAACAAATGATCCACAGTCTCTCCATTACAACGACACATGATACACCAGTCAACAAAAGCCATCCTTCTACCCCTCAATTGTCGCCTGTAAAGATCCTATCCCAGACAATAGTCCACACAAAGAAGGAAACACGCTGAGGAGCTTTAACTTTCCAAACACCTTTCCAAGGAAAAATAATGGGCAAGGGGCTTCTCAACTTATTGTAAAACGAACGGATATCAAAAATCTCATTCTTTGTCAACTTCCATCGCATACGATCTCCATTCACAGTGGGAGGTAGATTTGAACCCAAAGTACGGAGAAATTTATCCACACCACCCATTTCCCAATCATTTGGTCTCCAAATAAAATGAACATTCCAGCTTCTCCGATCCTCTATCCCCAACCATTCAAAGAGAAGAGGCCACCGATGCCTCTTTATTGGATGCAATCCCATACACACTCGGAAAGGTCAATTGAAGCAGAGAGTCCCCACACCATTAATTCAAATTCATCTTCTCTACAAATTGATTCTAAGATAATGTTTTATTCCTTAGAAACCCAGAACAAGCCTAGTTTTTCTTATGAAATTAAGTTTCTCTTTAACATATTAGAGTTGGTGTCGAACTTGTAAAAAGAAAAATTCAACAAATGAACTTGTCTTAAAAGACTCATCATGCTGCATATAGAGTTGCTACCATAAGCATGGTGCATAAAATTATACGAGATTGCGCTTAAGGTAGAGATAGATGAACCTGTAGGTTCACAAGTGCATTTATCCTAAAAAAAGAAAGAAAGAAATAAGATGAAAGAAAAGAAAAAGTTTGACAGATGGTCAATAACACTAGGATTTGCTCTAAATCTAGCATTAATGACTCTATACTAATGGCATGAGAAATAGTGATTTATCACCGTTAGATCTAATAAGAATTTATGGTCTGAAAAATACATAACTCTTGTGAAATTATACCTGGTGTAACTTGAACTCATCTCGTATGTATATGTAAGTTTGTATTAAGATTAAGAGAGAGAGAGAGAGAGAGAGAGAGATATAGAAGAGAGAGTTGACCTAGGTGGTCCCTTGATTAGGTTTTGAATTAACGTGAATTGATATACGCCATAATTCAAGCCATAATCAAAGGCTGGCTATTTGCATAATAAAAATGGAAATTACATTAAATACAATAAATACAAACATCCTCCAACTCAAGGTAATGTGGAAAAAGTCAACTTGAATTTGGTGATGAGATAATGAAGACTTGAACTCATAGCCTCATATCATGTGCCAAATTCAAATAATTCGTAGTGTTTAACCATCCTAATCGTTTATTTTTATTAATATTTCATTAGTGTACGTAGTCTTTTGGCCATGTTTGAACTCTAGGTTTGCGCAACAGAAACTCCACTCAAAAAATATAATAAAAGACAAGTCTACATTGTCCAGTACCACATCAGAAACATGTTCAGTAATGTATTCAATATTTGTTATATTATATTGAACAATAATGTGACTCTATAAAGTGTTACTACCTTCATAATTTCTTTTCATCCTCAAAAAAAAAAAGGTTAATAATTGAATTTGGTATGATGCTGAACATCAGAAAATACACGCCGAGTTAGAGCCAAAGCTAGCAAGAGACACCAAGCTTACATGCTTTTCCCATCAGAAGGGGTGCATCATACACCAAAAAGAACAGGATCATTGCACTTAAGGAAGCTTAATGGAAAAAATTCAACATCTAGCAATAGGCTTCTGCAGCATCATGACAGCACTCGGTATTTCCTCCTTCCACCACAATCAATAGCAAGCAACCATTTTGATTTGTTAGAACTGGGAACTGAAAAAGGTTGAAATACCAGAGCAAGAGATCCATCTAAAAAAGCTGTGCCAGCTAGATCTTTGCCAGGTTATGGGGCTGCAGGCACACACACCAATTTGGTATATAAATTATTTCATAAAAAAACTAACCGAACACACACACACACACACACACACACAAACCAGCTTAAGGTAGAATATCTATGAAATGTAGCAATATGGAAACACCAACCCATCTTTAAGCAGTGTTAATAGCTTATGTCATGCACAGTTTAGGGTTTTTTTTTTAATTTTATATTTTTTTTTGCTGAGGTTTTACCTGTACTAACTAATTCAGTAATCCAACGGTAATTGTATTTATGTCTTCATGGCTAATCGGAGGGATGGTCAATATTCTGATATCTGTATATATAATTGGAATAAGACTCTTTGGTATTTGCTTTTCACTATTTCCAAAACTACCACTATTACTAATTGAAAATTGATCTTCCTAAAAACACAAATTAAGGAAAAAAAAAGTATTTTAACAAATGGTTAAAAAACAAATTGGAATAAAATAAAAAGATAAGGAGTAAAATAGTCAAATTGAAAACAAATGTATTGAATTTTTCTGACTTTCTACCCCACATTTATCCATGGTTATAACTTATAACTATGGAAACTTTCAAAACTCTTTTCACAACTAGACAACTATTTATTTTGAACAGAAAAGAGTATTAAATAATGGAATATTATAAAAAAAAAAAAAGTCTTGAAGCTAATCTAAAACTGAAAGTTGTGGCAAAATGCATTTTTCAGTACTTCTTATGAAATTTTTTTTGTAAACCTGGATTTGGAGTTCGAATTTGAACAAATTACATAAATCAAGGGCTGCCTAGAAATTCGTTTTAATAGCATAGGCTTGCAAAACGTTTGAAAACAATGAACCAAACAGGAATCAATTTAATGAAAAATTTTCAAACCTAGAGTAATAAATAAGGATTGTGCCAAAAAGTATACAAGATACCAAACAGAGATAAAAGTGATAATTTAAAAAATAAAAAATAAAAATCACAGGTATATATATATATGGATGGATGTCTATGTATACGTATATGTGAATATTTAAGGTCAATCAGCTTCTCACCGCAGCTAATTCCTGCTCATGCTTTGGGATAAAGGCAGTATCAACTTTGCCATTTTTGAAATCCTGTGATAAACCGGCAAAACTCGCAAATTAGATCCAAAACTTTTTAAGTTCTCTGAGTTCATATCACTAAAAAGAGAGAAGAAACATACATGTACAGAGACACAAACAAAGATGAATTAAATAAAGATTTTAAAATAAAGGATCCATGTTCTGGTTGCCTACCTCCACATCAAGTATAAGTTTATGGTATTCAATGGTTGTTGGAACCCCTGTGGAAAAGTGATCAGAATTAAAATACTTATATTAATTAAGAATTCCAAAAGAGGATCAGTCAAGAAAACATTACAATCAAAGAGTCTATGAATGAAAACGCAATATAGAGAGAGAAGTACGGACCCCTATCAACTACAAGATCTTGACTAAAGGGCAATCAAATTAACTCATACCAAATAAAGGCAAAAACCAGGGGAAGCCCTCTTCAAAAAATACCTAATCCATTAACTAGTAAAGGAAATTTGAAGACTTAGAACTTATAACAGCTCAAAATTGGCAACACAGGCTGTTTAAGGATAATATTCTGGGTCCCGTATCACCCTATCACATTCGGTAGACTGAATGCCTAGCATACATGACACCTGGAAATTGAAGTGTAAAGTGAAAAAAAAAAAATGGAGAGAGAGAGGTATAATCTTAATCCAGAACTAGTACAATTACCTGTAATAATAGTGTCATCAAGAGCTCTTTTCATGCGCTCAACTGCCTTTTCTCTTGTTGGAGCCCATACAATAAGCTGCATTTTAGTACCAAAGTTGCCAAACTGATTAGAACAATTTGTAGCTAAAACTTCCAATTTAGATGAGCAGCCCCAAGGATATTAAAAATTTAGATTATCAAGTTCAACATAAGCATAAGCTGTCCATCCATCACCTAAACCAATGCTCAGGGGACAGGGAAAGTTTATGGACACTAACGTACTTTATCTTGAACTATATGCATGATAAAAATGTCCACACAGAAAAAGACACTTGATGTATCACATGTAAGAGATATAAAGACTGAAATTTACCACTTGCTATATTTAGCCGAAATTGTGTTACTCAAACCAGAAGCCACAATGCGTGCTTTTCATTCCTTTATTCAACAATCATTTTTTTAATTACTGATTTAATCCCATTGTTCAGTAGCAAGTCCAAATGAAACCTATTCAGAAATCTAAATTAATAATTACCAAAAAAATCAAAATTATTACTAATTAACAACTCAGAATGTTGCACCGTTCTCTTTGTCTATTTGGGGTCCATTGGTTTATGCCGAAGAGGGTGGTGGATTTATTGGCATGGTGGAAGGGGCGGTTTTCTAGGCATCGTAATGGAGATATTTGGAATGCAATTTCATTGTGTATCATGTGGACCATTTGGAAGGAAAGAAACAATAGGGTGTTTGAGTTGAGGACATTGACCGATCTATGATGCTGGTCAAGCAAGCGTTCCTGAACTCATTATATGAGTGGATAGCGGCTTTGTTCAGTCATTCTTTTTCTAGAATTTTGGACTTTATTGATTGCTGTAATTTTCTTTAATTTTGCTGCACTACTAGTACACTTCCTGAGTGCTACTGTTATCTATGTTTTTTCATAATAATAAAGCTTTCTGACTTATCCAAAAATAAAATGTTGCATAATTTAAGAAACTTCTCTGTTCACAAGCCAGTCCCCAGCCCAAAGAAGGAAGATTTTGCTAAATAAGTATTTTAAACTTCACCAAGCATCCACACTACATAAGCCTACGTACCCTGACATCCATCAATCGATTAAAACTAAACAGAAATTGGAGAATTAGCTGGCCAGAAAAAAGGCCCTCATTTGCATCTGTACTATTAACTACTGCAAGAATTGAGCCATATCGATTACTGATGCACAAACAATTCTGAGACACAGACTACACAGATACAACAGCATGTTGATACACATCCCTACAAATCTGCCACATGCACATTAACTTGATGGTGTCAACTGCTCATACATACCACACATTTCATAGGACAAACATATACTAACAGCAGAAGTGAGACATACCTTTCCTAGAAGGGAATCATAGCTTGGAGGAACCACATAGCCAGGATAAACATGGCTATCCATTCTAACAAATGGACCTCCAGATGGCAAATATGCTGTTATTCTTCCTGTAGCCCAAACAAAGAAGATTGGGGGCACTCAGAAAAGATTGATAACAATTATACACAACTTTAGAAAATATTGAAATCTGGAAGGTAGTCATGTATCATATGGTGTACTTAGAGAGATAAAAATGAAGAATTTCAAGGGGGTGTCAATTTACCCATCCTGAAGCTGAAGTTTCTATTCTGCATGCTCTCAATGATTGGGTGGCAGCTAGCAGTTGTTTGTCCAACTCAAATTTGTGAGAGTTTATTGATCTTTTAATTTTAGATGTTAATTGTTCCTTTTGAGTGTTTCCCTTGTATACTTCCATGTACGAGACTTGTGCCCTTTTGTGCATAAATTTTTTAATTAATTAAAAGGTAAGGTCATACCCAATGCACAAAACGCCCACTTTTGTGGCGTCCGGGAGAGGTGATTGGTAGGAATCCTTAACCCATTTTTTTTCTACTTTTGGAAAGGATGATTCCTGAACTCGAACCCCATGAATTTTTGCTTTTGGTAGAAGGCACTTGCCCTTGCACCAAGGCCCAACCTCTACATTTTTTAATTAATTACTTAGCATAAAAGAAATGATTGAAAACCACTGTGCTAATTTGTTTCATTTACTATTCTTAATCAGTATGCATTGAACTATAAACCTCTTACTGATTGATAAGGGGATGACTATGTTATAATACAGAAAAATAAAGGAAAATTTAGCAAAGCAGCTACAACCCTACAAGGCCCAACAGTATGCAAATGGAGCAAGTTAGGTAATCTAACAAACTTGAGAAGACAGTATCAGAAAGGTTTGGTGCAACAGTTGATTTTCACATGCATGCAAGACAGAGATCATAGATACACTATTGGAAAGTACCTGGCCCAGGTCGGAATCCTTTAAAGGCATCTTCTGCATTGATACGGCATTCAATTGAATGTCCTCTGAGCACAATATCTTCCTATATAAAAAATCCAAGTCATAAATTAAATACATTGTATTTTATGTTTAGGACTTCTTTCATTTTCCTTTTTTTTTTTTTTGGGGGGGGGGGGGGGGGGGGTGGTGGGGGGAGTGTGGGGAAGTAACTATGGTACCAAGGTATTACTTACCAAAAAATAAAACTAAAAATTCCTATAATTAAGATATCCCTTTTTCACTACCTGTTTGTACCGGAGTTTTTCTCCCATAGCTACAAGAATTTGTTCCTCAATCAAGTCCACAGAGGAAATCATTTCTGTCACAGGATGCTCAACCTGAATCCCGCCAAAAAAAGGGAAAACATTATATAATTAGTGTACCTTAAAACAGGTAAGCTTTTAGACATGCTTATGTAAATCCACATTCTCAAGAAATATTTCTACCTGGATCCGAGTGTTCATTTCCATAAAGTAGAAGGAACCTCTTTCGTCCAAAAGGAACTCAACTGTTCCAACACCAATGTAACCTATAGATGCTGCTGCTGCAACCGCTGCATCACCCATTGCTTTCCTCAACTCTGGGGTCAATGCAGGAGAGGGTGCTTCTTCCAGCAGCTTTTGATTCCGTCTCTGAACAAAAGCCATATTCAAGAGAGCTTACTACTCACATTTCAAAAGTAGTTGAAAGAGACTATAAAAACAAAAAGCCTTTCAAAACAGCCACATAAATTTAGTGTACAAACATAACAAAACAAAAGCCAAAATGTGGATAAAAGTTGGGACACGAGTTCTATATTTTCTTGAATTGTCGCTATCAAAAGGCCATAAAAAATTGACCACCTTCAGATATTTCCATTTGCCTATAGAACTTTAAACATGGTTATTCATTTTTGGATATGAAGCAAACTCCATTTTCATGGCTAAACTAAATTAAAAAAAAAAAAAAAACACTCTGAAATGAGTTTGAGAAAATGTCCCAAAAATAAAAGGAATGAGTTCTGGTACCTGGATGCTGCAATCACGCTCTCCAAAGTGGACGACATTACCATATTTATCTGCAAGAACCTGTAAACCATATAGTATGGCAGGGATGAAGTTAAAGTTCCGAGTAGTAGTTATATGGCAAATTAAAATTAAAAAGAATGTAAATTTTACCCTTTTTCTTTTTCATTTTTAGGTTAGTCTTTTTAAAAAAAAAAATTTATTTTATAATTAGTTGGCCAATATTATCTTACTATTCCATATGTCAACAACTCAATATGTAATGATGTTAAGTTGTCAACAAAAAACTCTATATATGCATCCATAGTAGTGAGAATTAGGTACATGATATCTGCACTCCACACCATAAAAAAAAAAAATAATAATAATAATAATAAAATAATTAAAAAAATAAAATCTTAGTTCCAGAATAAACCTATCCATGTCGACCCAGACTTCAAAACGTTTTATGGTTACGAACACTTGGTCCTAAATCAACAACCCAGAATTCATTTGAGAATGTTAAGAGATCACACATTTGAAAAGACATCAAAACATCCACCCAACAATTACCTGGAACTCAATGTGCCTAGGATTTTGAATGTACTTCTCCAAATAAACTCCATCATTTCCAAATGCAGCTGCTGCCTCACTTTTGGCTTGCTGCAATCAAACCAGACCCAATTTAATACAAATTTCAAAGAAACTATACAAATAAAATTCTTTGTAGCAAATATTTGTTAAGATTAAATTGTGCTATTTAGTTTTTAGTAAACATTTCAAACCAAACATGATATATATAATCAATTATCTAAGAGTAAGCAAACAAACATATCTCATGAAATAGATTGACTAAATTTATCAGAAGAAAATTTCATAAACTAACGCACGTAAGTAGTGAACATGTATATGCAACCAATTTCAAGTCATGCAACAACCTCAGCAGCAGCAATGGCAACAAAAGGATAATAATATGGAGAGATAGAATCAAGACTTTATCAAGCATTACAGTAGTTCTGAATGTACAAGATGCTAAAATGTTATATTAGGAGTTTTAGGTAGTACTGGGCAGTGTAACTTTAACAAAAGTTACGCGAGGTGTAACTTCCTAACCCATATATATGGACTAATTTCACTGAGTAACAGACCTACTATTGGCTTTAGAAACCCAAATTTAGCCTGTGGGCGTGAAGCCAGTCAGTTTCTTTCTTGATTCTTTAAAAATATCCATTGTAACAGTTTGGGTCTTTAATAGTACAAACTCTCAGGTTAACATAATAGCTTTTGTTTACCCAATTATCACAAGCTAGCAAAACAAACACTGAACTTTCTTTTTTCTGTCATTCTAATTTCTATCAATGGTTCCAATTAGTTAATCAGTAACGCAAGATTTATTTGACATTAGAATTTGAAGTCTAAGTAATAAACTAATAAAACAATTGAGATCTCAGCTTTAAACTCTTTATAAAGCAATTACTACGTTTCTCGGTCTAATTTTCATTGTATTCTCCTTGTTACTGTCTCTAAGCTTTTATAAAATTGAAGTGTAACCTTTTGAGTTTCTTTTCCAGTTTAGGCAAAGCTTTTCAAATATGCTGCATTGTGGACAAGTATCTTTTTCTTAAGTACCAAACAAATAAGTAACTACCAAAAACTTCCAAGATTTCACAAAAATTGTTTATTTTATACTCCATCTGTCAAAAGAGGAAGAGAAAAGAATAAACACACAAATGCAACAATATAATTTCATAATCTATTCAACTATTTTTAATAGGTTAAATCAAACATACATTAAGTGGATTTTGAACTCACACCTTCACCCTCCACACCATTCTTAAATAGGAAGGAGGTGCTAACATAAAATTATTAGTATACCTTGCAAGAGGAAGATCAGGAAGACATGACTAAATTTTACAGAAGTTCAAACATCATACAATATTTAATATAGCAGGCATCTGGCCAAGTAACATAACAGGAAAAACATGCATTTGGGGCAATACCTGTAGCAACTTCACAAACTCATCAGGTTCTTTAGCTAGACGCATGCCACGGCCACCACCACCTGCTGTTGCCTTGAAAGTATAATATGTTTGTCAGTTCACAGAAAATTCAATAAGGAATAAAGATAAGATTTTAATACTTCATTTAATTTAAGAGTTGTACAAATTGGGCAAGGGAGGGACCCTGAAATCTCAGAAAAGTTACACCAATTCCCATCCATTAAACATTTCTTTTTTGTTTCTTTTCCTTTTCTTTTCAGCAATCATATGGATACAATTTCAGAAAAGTTATACCAATTCCCATCCATTTTTTATACTGTTTTCATTATTCCAAATGCTAAGATTGAACCCTTCTAAAGAATTCATATCCATTGACGAAAGGCAAAAACTATTTCATCATTAAAGTTTTTGTTTAATCTCTTTACCCCACATGCTTGCACACATATAAACTATGAGATAGTAGAGAATAAACCTACAGAAGGTCAACAAGTATCTGATGTTCTTATTAACTCCTCTGCTACGAAAGACAGGAATTGTCAAGTGGCAAAAAACATTAACAGGAAACGCAAGTTTTTTCTTAAATAATAGAACTTAAGTGATGGGCTTATATGTTCATCACCTAATGGTTTACTCTCTACTGCTCAATGAGTTCACCTAAAGGCCTCACTCAAAGCATATGCAAGATACCCAGAAAGAATAAACTGACTATGAATTTGTAACCTTCAATCTACAATAATAGTTTCGAATGCAAAGAAAAAGAAACTTAACACTGAAAGCACCGATACACAAAACTATCAAAAACTAATCTCCGAAGTCTCTAACTCATAGGAATAAGGTCTTCCACCTCCCCCCCCCCCCCCCCCCTTCTTTTTCTGCACAACAGTAGAAAACAAAAACAAAAGTAACTAAAAGAACCCTTAAACTTTTTTGTGAACTGAAAGCACCGTTCTTGGCACAGTTATAGTTAACAAAAACCTTCAATGTTTTCCAAGGTGATTGCACACTGAAGTGTTTCTTACAAACCTGTACGCTTGCATAGATGTTAAACCTTAAACCCTAAGGGTTTTGAGAAAAAGTAAAAATATGTGACAATTGCACTCCATGCTTCATAAGTTCCAAATTTCCAATTAAACATTGTCATGGCTTGCAGCATTTTGTTACATTATTTTTCTTTTAATAAGAAAAAAAGGCTTGAAATTTGTATCTGATGAGTAGCTTTACTAATTTTGTAGGTGCGTATGCCAGTAAATAACTCTACCGTTTATTTCTATACTAAATTGGTTATACAAATGTTATTAGTACCAATGACATGTATGAACTCTGTAATTGTCATTTTTGTTACTCATCAAAAGCCACAGAAAATTAGAGCAGATGTATTATAGTCATGAGCAGGTCAAAATTCCTACTTCTCTTAAGTTAGTAAAAGGTAGAAATGGGCCTGCATTGCAATTCCTGAAGCCACAAGACACAAAAGGCAGCATTTAATAACTATTATAAAACAAATACTAAGACAAGATAACCATTCTTTTTCTTTTTTGGATTTTCTTGACTTTTGTAATTTTCGTTCTTGACTTGTTCTCCCTTGTATACTCCCTGTGTGCTTGGGTGTCTCTTTTTTAATTTCAATGAATTCTTATTACTTATCAAAAAAAAAAATACTAGGACAAGATAATTTACCTTGATCATAACAGGATATCCAATCTCATTGGCAAGCCTGATTGCTTCTTCTGTGCTCTGTGATAACGATTATTTAAAAAAAAAAAATTACCAAAAGATAGAAAAAAGTGATTTCACAACTTTTTACCAAGATGAACAATAATATAGCATCACAAATCACACATTATACCTGTAATAATCCATCACTTCCTGGTACAGTTGGAACACCTGCCTTCTTCATCGTTTCTCTAGCAGTTGACTTGTCACCCATAACACGGATACTGTCAGGCTGCAAAATGTAATCAAGAATTTAAATTTCTTGCGCAACCTTTTGGAATTCAAGAAATGACTTCTACCATGGACTCCCAATAATAGCTATGTTTAAATCAGAATTTTTAACTGTCTGTTTAGAAAGTCAAAATCATACATAAAACAAATTAAACCTTGGGTCTTTTATAAGAGAAACCCCTTATAAGTTATAACTGGGGAAAGAAAAAAGGTACACCAATATCTAAAGTTGATATTTGTTTAAGTATTGATGTAAGGTTTCCCAGTGCTGTCTCTCTCTCTCTCTCTTCTTTGCAGAATTACTGACTTAAATTTTTTTAGCAACTATAACAAGTGGAAAACAGCACAGCACCTTGATGAAGATCCTCTTTCTTTCCATCTTAGCAATCTCAAACCATATACCTATTCCTTGCCTTTTTGAATCCCTATAAACCCCAAGTGTTCTTTGAATATTAGCATCCATTGGCCCATCAAATCAGCCTCAAAAAGAACCACCTATCTGCTGCTTACAGAAAATTTCACAATCGTATTTTATAAACTTCATCCTCTATTTGCCTTTCAAATTTTCAATCCTATCCTTTCACACCCTAATATATTACATACACTAGGTATACTTCCCACGTACTAGGGTTGCACCCCTTTTTGCTCTTTTTAATTGATGTTTATTACTTGTCAAAAAAGCTTATTATCATATACCAAAAACCTTTCCTCCACCTTTCTAAGCCCTAACATCATAAGCATTCCTACCAAGAGCCTTTTAGCTCAACTAGTTGGCACCTCTTGGTGTTTTTAATGGAGACATCCAGGGTTCAAATCCCCCCACTCCTAACTACTGAATTATCAAAAACATCATAAGCATCCCTATCTTAGCCCACCACATAAGCAATCATAAGTAGCTTTCACCAAATCTGTCCTACATCAGTATTTACGGCTAACCAAGCAAGAAAGACTTATACCTTCTGCTCTCTCTGCTTGGAAAAGGCCCAGTATCATGGAGGAATCAAATTTACACACTCCTGTATTTTTTATTTTTTATTTTGGAAAATAATCTTCATGAGCTTAAGTAACTATCAATTAGTATAAAACCTACCAGAATGAAATCAAGAAAGTTTACAACCTACAACATTAAAAAAATAGCAGGCAAAAGTTTTTTTTTTTTTTTTTTTAATGCCAGTTTTTGCCAATATAAAAATAAAGCATGGCATAAAAAATCTTTAGCCAATGATATGATAGACATACTAATGCAGGAAGCATGAAGAAAATTTTATTCAAATATAGTCTTATTTAATTTTGGAAAAAATAATGTTTTTGTTGGTCAATTGGATTTTATTTGAGGTCTTATTAGTTAATTAAATTAATTAGTATCTTATTTTATTTCCTAGAGTTAGGGCTATTTTTGCAATTAAATCATTGGATTTTTCAAGTCAATTCGAATTAGAAATATGATTCATAGTAGTCTATATAAGCACAGGGATATGTCACTGTCTGGTGTTGTTCTTAGAAGGCGATTTTGTTCTTGGAAGACAAAAGATAGGTTATTGGGAATTAGAGGATGAGCTTCACATCCTTTTTATGAGGAAACATTTGAACTACTTAAGGTACTTACATTAGGCCCAATGAAGTTAATTCGATGTTCTCTGCACATTTCAACAAATACTGCATTCTCTGCTAGGAAACCATATCCAGGATGCAGCATTGTACACTTATGGCTGATAGCAGCGGATAGAACATTTGGAATTAATAAATACCTGTAAAAAGGGCAGAACAATATGCATGTTACACCACTATCAACCAAACCAAGAACTAAAGAGGAAAACACAAATATTTGGACATATATTGATGAAATATACAACAATAACCAAACCTTAGCCCCAAATTTTTGGTCACCCTAATATTGGAGAGAGAATTCATCATAATCTATGCAACTTGATATTTATGCTTACCCAAGGGGTAGCACAATTGGCCGCAGACTACACAGATGAAGCAGGTCACTAGTTCAGATCTCCTCTTCCCCATTAGGGCCAAATTACTTATTAAAAATAAATTTTTAAAAAATATTTATGCTTTACCCTTCAAATCCAGTACTCTATTCCCAACTTGGAATCTAAAACTTTTGTTGAAAATAATCTTGTTTTAATCTTATTACTTTCTCTTTTCACTATGCAAATTTTTTTTTTTTATACATATAACATATTACTCTCTCTTTTCACTAAGTTTTATCATTTCTCCCAATAAGATTTCCCATTCCCTCAACAAAACATAAAAAAAAAAAAAAATAACAAGGAGTTGTTGACATACATAATGATGAATAGATAATGGTAGCAAATGATTAAGGAAGAAGAACAAGAAAGGAAATCATATATAAATCACTTACGACTGATTGCTTGGTGCTTCACCAATGCAAATTGATTCATCTGCCAATTTCACATGGAGTGCATCCTTGTCAATGGTTGAGTAAACAGCCACACAAGGTATCCCCATCTCATGAGCAGTTCTAATGACCCGAACGGCAATCTCTCCTCTATTTGCAATCAGAATTTTCTCAGCAAGACATGTAGCATTGAGAGCTCCTCCACGCTTCTTAGATTTATAACCACCAACTTGTGCACCCTCAACTCTTTGCCTAGGAAAGTTCACTCTACTAGTTCCCACCATAAAGCTACATTGGGAAGCTCTGATTCCTCTACTTCTCCCCACAAATAAACCCTTCCATTGGATTAACAAAACCCAAAAGAACATCAAATATAATGATCATAACAATGATAATAGTAATAACTAAAGATCCAATTGTGACCCAATTGAAGATTCACTAATTTGAGCAAAACCCAACACTTAGAACCATAATTCACATCCAAATAAAATGAGTTATAATAATTAAAGATCCAATTGTGACCCATTTAAAGATCCACTAATTTGAGCAAAACTTAAAACCAAAAACTACATTCAAATATAAAGTGGGGTATAGAGGGGACTTACAGGAGGTGAGGTGACAGATTTACAAAATGGCAGTGTGGCATCCATTTTTGTCAGTACAGAAGGAGAAAATGCCTAAAACAAAACAAACCCATTTGAAATAAACAAAAATGAACATAAATTTTAGCATCATTATCAAAGCCTTAAGTGTGAAAACTACCTCTTTGGAATGGGAACAATGATAATGGAGGTGTTCTGATCCAAAATTTAGAGAGACAGAGACAGAGACAGAGTTCAAGAAAGAAGTGTGAGAGTTTGAAGAGGTTTTTGAAGGGTAAAAGAGTGAGGAGGTGTTCGATAAAAACGAGGGAAGTGGCACGTTGCAAGCTCCGCCAAAGTGGTTGGGAAACTCTCCAACTGTGCGTGGACTTGATTTTGGTTAGTACTTCGAATTAACTATTATTCTATTAATACAAATGTGCAAGAATTGTAATAATGCAAATCAATGGTTGGGATTCGTGGGGGCAATCGAAAACAAGAATAGACAGGAGAAAGGAATCGAGATGATTTTGTACACGGGAATGAGGTTATGAAACATTGAAACTAGTAACCAAACATAGGAAAGTTGCGGAAATTCAAGGACATGATTTCACTGTTGTAACATGTATGGGCTCAAAAAAGAAAAAAGAAAAGAAAAGAAAAAAAAAAGAGGTTTAGTTCCAAATCCATTTGAAGTTATTTTCTTCTAACTCACTATAAAATGATTAAAGAGATTGTTCATGTGTAATTTTACACTTTGTTTGAAAGTTCATAAAGAATGGAATGGAATAAGTAAATCATAAAGGAATTGAAAGAATGTAATGAAATATGTTTAAGATGGATTAAACAAAATTAAATAATCTTGTTTAGATGATTTAAAATTTAAAAAAAAAAAATGAAAGGAAAGTAACATTGTTTTGAAATAATATAGAAGAAACTGAATAGAATCATTTTTTGACAATATTAACATTAGATCCTCTATTTCAAAATATACGGATAAATGTATAGGGGTATTTTGGGAGTTCCAATGAAAATTTCATTAAACTTAATTCTGTTTCCTCTTATTTCTCTTAATTTTGGGAAATGAAAATATGAAATTTTAAGGAAGTAGAGATGAATAGATGTTCCTTCTTACCCATACCAATTTCTCTCACTTAAACTTCTAAATAAGAGAATGATCTTTCCATTTCCTCCATTAAAACTCCTAAATAAGGAAATAGAGTGAATATTTTAAAATAACTCCATTCCATTCATTTCTGTCCTCCTAAACAAAGTTACATGATTCTTTTAATTGTCATGTGACTTATTTAAATATATAAATAATCTTAGAAATAACCAGTACTAAGTTAGAGGAGATGACTCATAACTGATTTAGAGCTAAACTTTATCTAGAAAAAAACTAATTGTAAACGATTGACAAGAGAAGTCCTATGTATGCCAAACTTTCTTGATGAGTAGTTGAGACAGAGAAAAATCAAAGGAAGGCTAAAGCAAGGGAGATAATGAATGATATTGAGTTTGTAAAAGTGGGATGATGCCTAGCCCTGTCAAGTGTCAACAATAATGAAACTAATAAGGTAGAACTATTGAGGACTTGGTAATCCTTGAATGGTTTATGCTTTTCATGATCTTATGAGGGATGAAGGTCCCAATTTTTTGTTTTTTCTACCCAAAAAAAAAAAGAAGAAGAGAGAATTCAATATCCTTCACAACTTGTATCATTCTTATTGACATTTTAAATAAAATAAATAGTATGTTCAAAATGTTACTGATTAATTTTTCAAAAAGGATTTTATTTTGGGATATTTAAAAAAAATGAGAGGACTAACAATTTGGAATGGAATGAATATCAATTAAAGCTTTTATTCCAGATTGGATAGTAAAAAGACCTATAGCAACTATGATTTTACAAGTTAATCAATAGGGCATCAAAACATTGAAACTAGTAACCAAACATGGGAAAGTTGATGAAATTCAAGAACATGATGTCACTGTTGTAACATGTATGGGCTTACCCCAAAAAAAAAAAAAGAAAAAAAAAAAAGAAGAAGAAGAAATTAAAAAAAAAAAAAAAAGGTTTAGTTCCAAACCCATTTGAAGTTATTTTCTTCTAACTCACTATAAAAGGATTAAAGAGATTGTTCATGTGTAATTTTACACTTTGTTTGAGAGTTCATAAAGAATGAAATGGAATGAGTAAATCATAAAGGAATTGAAAATAATGTAATGAAATGTGTTTAAGATGGATTAAATAGAATTAAATAATATTGCTTAGATGTTTTAAAATAAATAAAAAAAAAAAATGAAAGGTAAGTAACATTGTTTTGAAATAATATAGAAGAAACTGAATAGAATCATTTTTTGACAATATTAACATTAGATCCTCTATTTTAAAATATATGGATAAAATGTATAGGAGTATTTTGGGAGTTCCAATGAAAATTTCATTAAACTTAATTCTATTCCCTCTTATTTCTCTTAATTTTGGGGAATGAAAATATGAAATTTTAAGGAAGTAGAGATGAATAGATGTTCCTTCTTACCCATACCAATTTCTCCCTCTTAAACTTCTAAATAAGATAATGGTCTTTCCATTTCCTTCATTAAAACTCCTAAATAAGGAAATATAGTGAATATTTAAAATAATTTCATTTCATTCATTTCTCTCCTCCTAAACAGAATTACATGATTCTTTTAATTGTCATGTGACTTGTTTAAATATATAAATAATCTTAGAAATAACCAGTACTGAGTTAGAGGAGATGACTCATAATTGATTTAGAGCTAAACTTTATCTAGAAAAAACTAATTGTAAACGATTGACAAGAGAAGTCCTATGTATGCCAAAATTTCTTGATGAGTAGTTAAGACAGAGAAAAATCAAAGGAAGGATGAAGCAAGGGAGATAATGAATGATACCGAGTTTGTCAAAGTGGGATAATGCCTAGCCCTATCAAGTGTCAACAATAATGAAACTAATAAGGTAGTACTATTGAGGACTTGGTAATCCTTGAATTGTTTAGGCTCTTCATGATCTTATGAGGGATGAAGGTCCCAATTTTTTGTTTTTTCTACACAAAAAGAAAGAAAAAAAAGAGAGAGAGAATTCAATATCCTTCACAACTTGTATCATTCTTTTAAATAAATAAAAAATAGTATGTTCAAAATGTTACTGATTAATTTTTCAAAAAGGATTTTATTTGGGGATATTTAAAAAAAATGAGAGGATTAACAATTTGGAATGGAATGAATATCAATTAAAGCGTTTATTCCAGATTGGATGGTAAAAAGACCTATAGCAAGTATGATTTTACAAGTTAATCAATAGGGCATCAAAACATTGAAACTAGTAACCAAACATGGGAAAGTTGCTGAAATTCAAGAACATGATGTCATTGTTGTAACATGTATGGGCTCACCACAAAAAAAAAAAAAGAAAAAAAAAAGGAAGAAATAAAAAAAAGGTTTAGTTCCAAACCCATTTGAAGTTATTTTATTCTAACTCACTATAAAAGGATTAAAGAGATTGTTCATGTGTAATTTTACACTTTGTTTGAGAGTTCATAAAGAAAGAAATGGAATGAGTAAATCATAAAGGAATTGAAAATAATGTAATGAAATGTGTTTAAGATGGATTAAACAGAATTAAATAATCTTGTTTAGATGTTTTAAAATAAATAATAATAAAAAATGAAAGGTAAGTAACATTGTTTTTAAATAATATAGAAGAAACTGAATAGAATCATTTTTTGACAATATTAACATTAGATCCTCTATTTTAAAATATATGTATAAATGTATAGAGGTATTTTGGGAGTTCCAATGAAAATTTCATTAAACTTAATTCTATTCCCTCTTATTTCTCTTAATTTTGGGGAATGAAAATATGAAATTTTAAGGAAGTAGAAATGAATAGATGTTCCTTCTTACCCATACCAATTTCTCCCTCTTAAACTTCTAAATAAGAGAATGATCTTTCCATTTCCTTCATTAAAACTCCTAAATAAGGAAATAGAGTGAATATTTAAAATAATTCCATTTCATTCATTTCCCTCCTCCTAAATAGAATTACATGATTCTTTTAATTGTCATGTGACTTGTTTAAATATATAAATAATCTTAGAAATAACCAGTACTGAGTTAGAGGAGATGACTCATAACTGATTTAGAGCTAAACTTTATCTAGAAAAAACTAATTGTAAACGATTGACAAGAGAAGTCCTATGTATGCCAAAATTTCTTGACGAGTAGTTAAGACAGAGAAAAATCAAAGGAAGGATGAAGCAAGGGAGATAATGAATGATATTGAGTTTGTCAAAGTGGGATGATGCCTAGCCCTATCAAGTGTCAACAATAATGAAACTAATAAGGTAGAACTATTGAGGACTTGGTAATCCTTGAATTGTTTATGCTCTTCATGATCTTATGAGGGATGAAGGTCCCAAATTTTTGTTTTTTCTACACACAAAAAAAAAAAAAAAAAAAAGAGAGAGAGAATTCAATATCCTTCATAACTTGTATCATTCTTATTGACATTTTAAATAAAGTAAATAGTATGTTCAAAATGTTATTGATTAATTTTTCAAAAAGGATTTTATTTGGGGATATTCAAAACAAAAATGAGAGGACTAACAATTTGGAATGGAATGAATATCAATTAAAGCTTTGATTCCAGATTGGATAGTAAAAAGACCTATTGCAACGATGATTTTACAAGTTAATCAAGAGGGCATTACCTCTTGGGCCAAGTTAACCCATTTAACTCGTGCTGCAAAGGATTTTACTGCTAAACTCAAATCATCCATTTCGGAGTTGACTATGCTTTCTTCAACATAGTCCACACTCATAGATTCACCATTTGTTTGCCAAAATACCATATTCAAAATAATTTTTTGATGAACCCTGTGAATTGTAATTTCTTGTAGAAGTTTTTCTCTTCTTTTTTTCTTTCAGTAAAACAATTAAGGAAGATAATTCTCCATCAACGCTTTGGGAGTCTGTTCTTGTTTCTTATAAACATGCTCCTTATAAGAACATGGAAATGAACAAGCCTACCATCTACTAATTAACTTTGGGAGAGAATTTGCAAATATTTATTTTACAATTTTTTTTAATTAATTGGCTGAGATATTTTCTAGATGCTATACACAAATCTATTTTTTTTTTTAAATTGTGCTGAATTTTTTTTTCTTAAAAAAGATGTTTGTTACCTCTATATAGCATTGAATTGCACTACTGGTCCATTTCTAGTAATTACTAGTGGTGATCCAACTACAGGGCGTCTCCATGTATTTTGGGGTTTAAAAGAAGAACTAATTTGAGACCTTTTACATATTTAAGTATCAATTAAATAATATTTGTACTTACAATCTATTCTTTATGATTTTTTAGATATAAAATTAGTAACTAAATTTTTGTCTTCAAGTTATCTAACATCTCATTTTCAATTAGTAATATGCTTTTCTTCTCAAAAAATAAAATAAAATAGTAATATTAGTGACATTCATTAACTAATAGTTAGCTATATATTTATTTGATGTTATCTATATTTACATAATTTAATTTTTAATTAGTTAACAACTAGTGTATTAGCCTAATGATGAGAACAATTATTATGAAGTGGACATTATTGATGTAAATTTTACCATATTTTATTTATTAAAAAAAAAACTGGTATAATATATATATATATATATATATATATATATATCACTTAAATAATATTTGTACTTATATTACTATAGATTAAAAAAAGTGAATTTTTTTTTTAAAAACAACAATAATAATAATCAAAGAAATAAGTGACCATCGATCGGGATTACATTTTTTTATTTATTCTTTTTAATAAAACTTAGCTACACCACCCCAACTGTGAATGATAGAATGCGTTATATCAAAACAGTGATTGGCGGTCAAAATGATGAATATGGATCATGTAAAAGTTTAAAGCTACACAAGAGTAACCGGATAACTCAATTTTCTCTTGATAAAACAATGGCTTCGAATTTCTGTCTCTTACCACTGCCAAGGACAAGGATAAAACAAAGACAAATTAAAGCAAGTTTTCTCGTATAAAAACAATCAAAGTTTGAGAGTGGCTTTTAACATAGATTTGAAGCAAAGCTTTTAGAGCCACACTTGAAGAGAATGGAGAAGAAGATCTGACACAGCTACAGAGAAGCTTTTAAAATTACTATTTATGCTTTGACAGAGTGACAAACTCTCCAGGGTTTGAGGTTGGTTTTTTTTTTTTTTTTGGAGAAAGAGAGAGAGAGCTTGTGTGCGGGAGATATATGAGTTCAACCGGCAATAGTACATCCAGTGAAGATAATTTTTTTATTTATTTTTTATTCTTATATTAGAGTAGTGTTAGAAATAGTACGTACAGATTTTACTACCAAACGTGGCACAAATCACAAAATAAGTAATTTGAAGCATTTATTTTCCTTTATATAAAGAATTATTTTTTATTTATTGGCTAATATTTGGGGCTTAATTAATTCTCTTACAAGTAAAGATATATCCATGTTTATTAAAATTTAGGAATCTTATACAATTGCGTGACTCGCCTATAGCAAGAGCAGGCACTGGCCAATTATGAAATTCACATGCTTATGTTTTGCATTTGTTTGAGTGTATATTATTATAGAAAATGATAAGTTTACTGTATAATTTTTACGAACTGATATAACAATGAATGTAATTAATTTTTAGGCGTGATTAAATGCGTGACTTTTCTTTTCTTCTACGAGTAGGGTGTGACTTGTGTCCAGTGGAAGTTTCCACTGGACACGTTGGATTGTGAACACGTGTCCGAATCCGAATGTGTCCAGTGAAAACTTCCACTTGACACAAGCCATTCCCCCACAAGTGATAACGTAAAATGCATGACTTTCTTTTCTTCCACGAGCAATAACGTAGATATGCCCTCATCAATTCTTAGACCTTTGATCTAATCAAATTGAAGTCAAGATTTGCCATGGTCCCACATTCATCCATTCTTGTGCATAGTTGCTTCTGACCCGTTCTCTCTGAAAAGGACACAAACCAACTCCACATGTTGACTAGTTTGATGGAAAAGAAAAGTTTTAGGATTGTGCATTTGTGTGAAAAGATTTCAATAATCATTTATTTGATAAGCAAGACTTCAATAATCATGGAAACCAACCTCCACTAAGTTTTATATTTCGTTTATAGCATGTTGAATAAAATCTCACCAAGTAAGCATAAAAAAAAAGGGAGTACGGACCATCATTTGATAGGATTCATTTAGTTGGAAATACTTGTGACCTCTTGTATCTTCATTTGGTTTGGGGGTAATTTTTTCAGGATTTTTTTTTAATATATTCATGTTTGGTTGCAAAGAGTTCAAAATAATTCATAAGCCTGGTAAGAATTTGAGTTCCCATGAAATCTCAATTTTATATAAATGTTAATTTCTTCTTTAAAAGGAAGGTATCCACATTCCCACGACTTGAGAAAGTTCTAATTTTTTAAAGTGAAAATTACTAAATTCCCAATTTATTTATTTATTTTAAATGAAATAATTATTTTGGCCTTGTATGTGACATTCAAAATGTTAGACTATTATTTTAGGAGAACTAACCTAATTCATTGTTCATATTATTTTTGTAGGAATTAGGAAGACACATAAAAGTGATTGGTAATATGTTTGACATTGTATTAATAAACTTAAGTATATTTTGAGAAGAATGAAAATACTTTCTATAGAAATCCTAGGAATAAAATAAAAAAATTTCGAGATCTCACATTTTTTAAACTCCTAATTAAAAAAATGTGAGCATAGTTATTTTTCTAAGCGCATTCTTGGAAATCTAGATGCCATAGGTATATTAGTTTCTTTTAGGCAAATGCTATAAAGGTTATTGACACCTATTTGATGTGCTCACAAAGATTATAAGCCTCCGAATAACCTGGAAAATAGCATAACTTGAATCCGTATTCTCGAAATACTCCCACCACATAAATCAATTACAATTGTAAGGTGATAACAATCATAAAAACAATAGTAGTGAGAGGAACCATGATGTGATGAGCCCCCTGCTATGATTCAAGACTGATGAATCTACAAAACCCCATTTTGCTTTTGGGTAATACTCTTTTTCTTGGTGAAATTTTCGTTTGAAAAATGCAAATATTTAATTATAGTTTTAGCCTATTTAAAATTTTAGTATAATTAGAAATTAAAACACAAGATTTAAAATTTTTTGACATGCTGTTTCAAGTTGTTTGATTCACAGAATCTTATTCTTTATCATTCCACCTCATCCAATTATTAAATTGAAAAAATATATTTAAAAAAAAAAAAAAAAAAAACCCTTCACTTAATGGACAAAGTCGACTTTGTATTCCCATCTCAATCTCACCACATACTATTCAAAACTCACAGTGGAAATTCACAATGGGAAGAGGTTATGTAAGGAAAAATAAAGAAAGGCAAATTGAGCAAGTAGGCCAATTTGATTTAATTGAAAGAGAGATGAGAAAATGCTTATGTCAGAAGCATTTTACCAACCAACTAAAGTTTTGACCTTATATCTGAAAATTATGAGCCATTCTCCTACCTTGTTTCAACAGAGCCCATGGATTCCCTTAAAACCATTGGTCACCAACCCGCCTACCCCCCATTTCTACTCATATATAAAACCCATTTCCCCTCCTTCCAAATCCACAGCTTAACAGCCTTAACTTAACCCTCTCTCTCTCTCTCTCTCTCTCTCTCTCTCTCTCTCTCTCTCATACACACACACACAACATGGGTCATCTAGTTTCAAAATCCATCTTTTACACCCTTGTTACCACAATACTAATTCTCATTCCATTTAACAAGTTCATATTCACCCACCTCTCCACACCTTTTTTCACACCAATCCTTCTCTTAGTTCCTCTCATTGTTTACTACTATTTCCACTCTATTTATAATCACTCTACCAACCTCCCTCCAGGTCCTCTCTCTATCCCAATCTTTGGAAACTGGCTCCAAGTTGGCAATGACCTAAACCACCGCCTTTTAGCCTCCATGGCTCAAACCTATGGCCCCATATTCCTCCTCAAACTTGGGTCCAAAAACTTAGCTGTTGTGTCCAACCCTGAGCTTGCCAACCAAGTCCTCCACACACAAGGTGTTGAATTTGGTTCACGCCCACGTAATGTTGTGTTTGATATCTTCACAGGCAATGGACAAGACATGGTTTTCACAGTCTATGGTGACCATTGGCGCAAAATGAGACGCATCATGACGCTACCATTTTTCACCAACAAAGTTGTGCACCAATATAGTGATATGTGGGAGGAAGAGATGGACTTGGTTGTACATGACTTGAACAAAAATGAGGAAGTGAGAACCAAGGGAATAGTTATTAGGAAGAGATTGCAATTGATGCTTTACAATGTTATGTACAGGATGATGTTTGATGCCAAGTTTGAGTCACAAGAGGACCCTTTGTTCATTGAGGCAACAAAGTTTAACTCTGAAAGGAGTCGATTGGCTCAGAGTTTTGAGTACAATTATGGGGATTTTATTCCTTTGCTTAGACCATTTTTAAATGGGTACTTGAACAGGTGCAGAGATTTGCAAAGTAGGCGGCTCGCATTTTTCAACAACTATTTTCTCGAAAAAAGAAGGTAATTACCATCTCCCTTGTATAATATATTTTCTTTGACTTATTCTAAGAACTGTCAATTGTAATTTCAACAGTTTGATTACTGTTAATGGATTCTAGAGTATTAAAGCAATTTCACTTTGGAGTTCCTAAAATTATATCCATTCATTTTGAAATGAGTGGATTAGATTTTACGACATTATTAATATTTAAAAAACGTTGACTATCACAATTTTAGTATTTATTTAAATTATTAATGATGTGGCAAAATCTAATATATTCTTTTCAAAATGAATGGATTAAATTTTAGGAATTCTATGATGGAGTTACCCTTAAAACTATAAATGATTCTAAATTTCTAATCCATTGTTCATAAGTTTGCTAAATTGTTGTGTAGAATGCACAGCACAATTTTTTTTTTTTTTTTTGGTACATATTACAAATCTAAAGTTAGATTTAGTGTCACAATTTAAAATTTTAAATAACTTGACATGTTATATACTTTTACATTTAGAATATAAAATCTTAACAGTAAATTGAACTCTTTGTTTTAAAGTCGTAGAAAATTAAATTTATTACTTAATAGCTAAAAGATTATCTTTTACTTTTATGTGTATAGGAAATTAATGGCTGCCAATGGAGAGAAGCATAAAATAAGCTGTGCAATTGATCACATAATAGATGCTCAAATGAAAGGAGAAATCAATGCAGAAAATGTGCTATACATAGTCGAGAACATCAACGTTGCAGCAATTGAGACAACATTATGGTCCATGGAATGGGCTATAGCTGAGTTGGTCAACCATCCTCATGTCCAACGCAAGATTCGCGAAGAAATCTCAACCGTCCTAAAGGGCCAAGCAGTCACGGAATCTAACCTCCATGAGCTACCATATTTGCAAGCCACTGTAAAAGAGACATTGAGGTTGCACAGCCCAATACCTTTGTTGGTACCCCATATGAACCTTGAAGAAGCAAAACTTGGGGGTTACACCATTCCTAAAGAGTCAAAGGTAGTAGTAAATGCATGGTGGCTATCAAACAACCCTGAATGGTGGAAGAACCCTGAGGAATTCCGGCCAGAGCGGTTCTTGGACGAAGAATGTAGCACAGATGCTGTGGCTGGTGGGAAAGTCGATTTTCGTTTCTTACCATTTGGTATGGGTAGGAGGAGCTGTCCCGGTATCATTCTTGCACTGCCAATATTAGGCCTTATCATTTCCAAATTAGTGTGTAACTTTGAGATGAGGGCTCCTCTTGGAATAGAGAAGATTGATGTGAGTGAGAAAGGGGGGCAATTCAGCTTGCACATTGCAAACCATTCTACAGTTGCCTTCGAGCCGATTATGGCATGATTTGGCTAGAAGATTGTCAAAGTGAATGGCCAAGAATCAAAAGGGCGGTGCTATTTCCATTGATTGTTTGTACTTTTTTTTTTTCTTCCACTGTAGTATTATTGTTCATTTTTAGTCCCTCAAAGATTGGTGATAAAACAGATACAACAGTTATAATAAGGGGATGTACTAAGTTGATACATAAAAACAGTTAAGGGTTATATACAAAACATCTTTCAGTTGATTGATTGAGATTACGACTACTTTTACTTCCACATAATTTAGAATTGCGATGTGCTCCATTGAGGATTATATTTTATTTTGTTTTCATTCACTGCATAGATGGGCTACATTGATTTTAGGCAGGAACAAAGTGAATGAAAAGGGAGAGGAGAGGAATTGAGGGGATCCAAATCCGATTAGTTTGTGGGATAATTCTGGCCATTCCTCCCTCTTTCAACCAGGAGAGGAGGGAGATTTCTGGCCATCCCCCCCTACCTTGGTCACTTTATCAAAGGATGGTAATAAATAAATTGAATGGGTAAATTATACTTTCCATCCCTGAAATTTATTGTAAGTTCGATTTAGTCCTTAAAATTTTAAAAATAGAATAATTTCATCCCTCAATATATTTTTTTTTAATTTACATAACTAACAGGATGCTGAAAAACCCCATTTTCGATCAAACAAACTATATATTTAAGGAACCAAAATCGAACTAAATAGAGTTCATTAGATAAAATGATTTCTCTTCATGAACTCATTTAAAAATTAGATTCGCATACCTTGTATTATTAAAAATTATTTATAATTTGATATTATCACTAAATCTATACAACATATAATAATGAAAAATTAACAATCAATTTTATGTATAACAACGTTCCTACAACTATTTGAATAATTGACTATTACAAAGTCTATCTTTTATCTTTGATTTCATTTTAATTTTGGTTAAGGTGATATTATAATTTTGTGATGGCTTTAATAATCATGATAACCTCCTTGAGAGAACCCAAAAAAAAAAAAAAAAAACTTAAATAAGTTTTTTCTTGAATTGAACCTGAGCTTTTGATGAAAAACTCGGTTTATTTGCAACCTCATCATATTCAAAGAGGAAAATAGGGGGCTCATGAGTCATGGCTTAGAATCCAGGGCCGAACTGATCTATATCAATCTCCCATAATATTTATCATGAAGCAAAAAGGTAATAATTTCTTTTCAGTGATGGGGTCTAGTCAATGGTTTGAAACTCAGTTACGTCCTGCAATTATCTTAGAGTGATCTATCCCGAAGATTGCTAAACCATATCAAGTACTCCACTTAATCGATCAGCCTGGCAATCTTCTTCGCCCTACATTAAATTTCCCCTAAATTTCCCCAAGTCTCTAATATCTTCAAAAGAGACTCCCTTGGAAATGCAGTATTGATTAAAACCAATATGAAAAATCCATCAGTCCCTCCGTCTCCGATAAGAACAAGTTATAAGAACTTAGTATTATTATTTCTACGTGTTGACAATTTAAAAAAAAAAAAAAAAAAAATCTACGTCAGAAGCAAATCATAAGAAAGTGCTTCATATTGTAGCAATTTACTGCTGGGGGAAAAACAAAATGTACAAAAAAGTAAGTTTTTTCTTTTTTGGTTACACTCTTTCTCCTCTTATTGGCTAACTGAGTTTAAAATAACTATAAAAAAAAAACTTAGCTATATTGACAATTTGGGCCTGCCCAGTGTGGCGTGGAGTTTTAAAGGTGTAAAATTTGTTAATGAACATGGGAAAAAAGTTAAATAAAAAGAAAAAAAAAATAATGATGACAATATCATTTAAGAGATTCTGCATTACCTTCTCAACTATCTTTTACAGAAATCAATTCCCTAGACTGCATGTATACAATGTGGGTTACCAATTGATTGATAAACCCTAAAAATAAATATACAAAAGAAAGTTTTACAAGGAACTTAATGCAAAAAGAACAAAAATGAAAGAGTAAAATACTTAACTCAACTTATGGCACAAGAAGGATACCTCAAATGTGATCTGGCATTTGCTATGGGAGGTACATCTTCATTCCCAGATCTGCAGGATGATGTTTACAAATACAGGGAATTTGCAAACATTATACCTCGGCGAAGGCTTTCGCTAGCTGCTGCAAACTTGTTCTCTAAATTAGCTTCACCAACAGCTTGAGCAGCAGTACGCAACTGAAAAAAAGAAAAAGAAAAGAAAATAAAAAAGAGGGAATTAAAAATTCAGGGGAAAAAAAAGATTTCTGAGTGGCAAATTTTCATCTATCAAGAATTAACATTCCAGCTCCATAGTATACAGATTCAAACAAAAGAACTGCTTGGGAAAATAGCATGCGTGTGAGCGCACACACATATATTGCTTGTTCAACAGAGAACTGTCCCCAAGGAAAGTAACATCTGCATGTTTTGTGAGATTTGAATGGAAGCACCTGTTGAAACAAGCCACTGTGGCTCATCCATTTTTATGGTTTTCAAGAGAGCCACCAACTAGCCATACAGCTGGGATCATAAGTTCATAACAATCAAGTACATAAGTTACAAACATCCATCAAATCATAGATTGAAAATATGGAATGGCTTCCAACAAAGCACATCCAATCAGTCAGCATTCTAAAGAAGAATAATCTAAGATCAGCTATTGTCCTTTCTAAATCCTCAAAGCACCGGTTGTTACTCTCCCGCCAAATGCACCACATCAAGCAATGAGGGACAGCCATCCAAATAACACCATTGTGATGACAACTAAACTTACACAAATATTTCAACAGGTGCTGTATCACTTACAGCCTAATCTTTAAAATTACAATCACTAATTACACCAATCAATTATATCTGAAATCCCCACCCCCCCTCCCCGCCCCCCCAAACCCCTTTCCACAAAAGAAAAGGGGTTCATCCAAATAAAGAAAATGATAGGATTTCCATACCTTTCATCTTTAATCCACTTATTTCTAAAATTCACTCTTCATGAGTTTTGCTATTTAAAAAAGTACTTGATTTCAATTGTCCAGTTCATAATTCATGTAAAAGTTGAGTCCTAAATTCTCAGGTTTATCAAGTAGCATCTAAACAATATCTTTAACATATTACCATCAAATGCTGGCTATTAAGAGATACATAGCAAAAAAAAAAAAACATAAACCCCATTTATGTGTACCCAATGTTTTAAAAAAATAGGTCATTGAGAGAACCAAAAAGGTGGTGGTTCAAGAAATAGAGGTCTTTAGTTTGGGTCAACTGAAGTTGAACCATATCATCATACATATATTTTTTCTGGAAAAATATATTTCAAATAAATATGGATTTGTTGTGTAAATGTACAATCAATGTTGTTAAAAGCGCACTTAAGCTCAAAGCTCGAAGCCCCAAGGTTCCAGTGCTTTTTGCCTCAAAGGCTAAGCTCATTCAAAGAAGCACGCTTTAGGTGCGCTTTTTTGCGTTTTTTCAAAAAGCTCAAAGCGCGCTTTTTGGAGCTTTTTTATATTTTTCCAAAAAAAAAAAAACCAAAACTGAATTAAAGCTATAGGATCTTGACATTATTGATATAAACCATTGATTTTGTATATTTTTAGTGTAAATTACTTATCAAAAAAATATATTTTGAGTATAACTTGTCCTAAAACCCAACCCACAACCTCCTAGATCTTCTCTATTTTTATTTTTTCTCCTTGAAACAGTAACCCACCTAGCTCCTTGGTACCAATTACCATGTTGCAATGTCCTCATACTCTTAGCTCATTCATAAAAAAAAAAAATGTATGATATAATATATGTGGTAATTGTTTAGTTACTTTAGTGGTTGATTTTGAACATAGCAAACTAATTCTTCCAGAGTTATAGTCATTAAGTGATTAAATTATTAACTAATATTACTAATTAGTCATAGGGCATTATAGATATAGGAGATTTAAGAAAGGATATTACATGGAAGTACTGATATCTAGCTTATCCAAAAAAATAAAATGACTTGACTAGCATTTTTTGTGTTAAAATTGCAAAAGTAGGGCATATCTAAATGTTATATGAATTATATAAAAAGTTTTATTTCAATTTATATGATCATTTGATCATTTGATTGTTGCATTTCTCATTAATAATAATTTTTAAATTTTTTAAATTATTTTTTTAAAATGTGCGCTTCACTTCAATCAGGCGTGTGCTTGCGCTTTGCGCCTAGGCTCCAAGAGGCCTTTGTGCTTAAGTGCGCCCCTCACTTTTACCAACACTGTGTACAATTTAAAGCAATAGAACTAACATAAAGAAAAATCTTTGGCCTGATAAGGGATGTTGATAAATGTCCTAGGTCTGAATCAAGTTGTTACATATGTAGTAGACATACGACAACACCCCCCCCCCCCCCCCCCAAACGCAAAAACTCCCCTCCTTTCTCTCTAAGTAAACAGAACCCACACACCTGCACAAGATTGAACCCATGAATTCACCTTCCATCCTTATTTACACTGAAAGGAAATGCAATCTAACATCTCTCATATTTTTCTTTCTGACTTGTATATATCAATATTTATGGTACTAAAATGCAATATTACTGATTGATGAAAGACTAAACTCTTTTTGATAGGAAATTTTTTTTTTTTTTTTGATAGGATGAAAGACTAAACTCAAAACTGAAAATCAAATAACATCATACTGGTTGATGCAAGACCCAAGCTCTACTGAAAATTGAAGATCATATGAGAAGAGAATCAAAGCAACCACCACTTCCTCTTTTTTTTTTTTTTTAAGAGATAATTACAATATGCTGCTAATCCCGCAGCTCGAACCCTTTTCCCCTTAAACCCCCAAACACCTAGTGCATGGGAAGGTTCCAATTCAGCTACAAGGCCCTTGGCAACTAGCACTTCCTATTTATACTGCCACAATTCACAATATAATAGAATGAGATATCCAAAATTTGATCAATTTACCTGATTCAAAAACTCATCAAGCCTTCTAGCACTTCTAATAATACTACCCTCAAAAATATCAGTCATTTGTATAACCTCTTCAAAATTTGCTCCCTGAAAGAATGAGCACAAGTAGAATTATAAGCAGAATGGCTCATTACTTAACAAACAATAGGAGAAAGTGCGGAGAGAAAAAGAAGGGACGGGTTTGATGAAGTACAAAACTAAAACGATGCAACAATAAAATTGAACAGAAAAATAAGGAAAAGATAGCCTAGGAGTTGGCACCAAGTGACATCACTAGCGGGAAGGATGCAATACAACATAAAGCAATCAAATTGTTGGCCAAAAATATGAAAACTCTGTTCACAGTGGTGCTGAAGTTTAGAATTTTCATACTTCATGAGTCCAACTTTTTTGTTTCCTAAATATTCATGGGTCCAACTCACAGGAGTTTTGTGGTCTATATATGTTTTATCTTATAATAATGTGTGCTTTAGATTAGTTTATTTCAAGGGTCAAGGTTAATTGTTGCAATGGTTTTTGAGAAGCTTATATAAGCTTTGTATTGGGACATTTTTTATCATTAGCATAATCTAAATTTTGATGGCCAGGTTTGAGTTTCTCCCAAAGCCTTGGAAGGTGTGATTCTTTCTTTTACTAGGAAGGAGTAATTACTAGGAACCTACTCGCATAATGTTAGTTATTTAATGTTTTTCATAGTACAGCTGAAATTGTGAGCCCTTAATTCCCAATCAATTTCTCCAATTCCCAAATCAGCTACAAACCCTAACACTAATTTCCTAAAACATAATCTTCCATTGACATCCTGTGTCAAAATGTATGATTGATACATTAGTACACGTGCTGTGTGCTTTGGCTTTTTTTGTAATTTTTTTTTTCTATCAATAAAGCTTATTACTTATCAAAAATGATTGATGCATCAGTAATAGACTAACCTTTGACCAACAGTAAATCACATCCATCAAGTATGGCCTTACTGTGGATTCCACATACTCATCCACATTTACATCCAGTTTGCATTCATGTTGAATCTGCAACATAGAAATACGTTTATAACTGTTCATTCAGCAAATTGCATACATGAACCAGAAATCAAGCTACAATGCTAAATGATAAAACACCTCCGCTATTCTTCTTGCACTTTCTTGGAGTTGTTGTAATGGTCTCCCAAGCTCCGTTCGCAATTGTATCTGTTCACTTGATTTATCTCCTGGTATAAAACAACTTGAAAGAGCAGCAATTTGGTGATGATCAAGATCATTGAATGTACCTGATCAAAAAGATACAATCAGAATTCACATTCATATTTATGCTAAATAATTTGATAATCAATAGAGGGGAGCAGTGGCAATTGTGGATTAAGTAGGTGTATGAACTATTGAAGATTGCTAGCAATTGTATTTTTATTTAGGTCCTCATAGTATTATTTTTAAAAAAAAAAATTTATAGGTAATTAAATTAATCCTCATAGTTTATTACTTTATAAGGTTAATACCATTTTATTTCCTAGAAGCATGGTTATTTTTTGTACTTCAATAATGGTCAGGGTTTCCTATGTTAGTTAGAATTAGGCTTTAGTACTCCTATATAAGCAAAGTATTGTACACTTGTGAAGGGGATTATTCTGATGGATAAAATTTCAATTGAAATTATCACCATGATCTGGTGCCGACTCCAACTAAAAATAAATAAAACTAAATTAAAATAAAGATCTCTTTGAGCCTCCTGCATTATCTAGATCCTGCTCACTTGCCTCATGTGGGCATAATTCTTCACAAACAGATTTGTGAAGTCCACCTTGTAAAAATATAATGTTTGTACATAAGTAGTTGTTGTATATAAAAGAACATATATTTCTTAATTCTTCAGAGCTGGATAAGAACAGACATGGAAAATTCCCATAGATTGGGGTCAGCCTTCTTATAAGCCCTAATGTGGCCAAATAGCCTTGATCATAAGACATGTTCCTAATTAAATTTGGCCAGCCAATTCCTACCTAACCAGCCTAATATTGCGCATAAAATAATTATAAGATTATTTTTTGATAATTAGATAGTTCAGGAAGAGAGGATTTGAGAAATAATTATAAGATTTTTTTTTTGATAGGTAGAAAATAATTATAAGATTTTGAAGACTGCAAAAGGAACAGTTCATGTAAAGTCACCATTAAACATCAGTTCAGTGACAAGGAGCTCATCGCCTGTGTCTATCAAGCAGGCTGCCCGACCCTTCAACTGGACAACACCATCAGCATCAATATGACCAAGCTTTTTCAAGACCCGTGACCGGTTCTTAAGTTCATCACGGAATTTTTTAAGCTGCAAAAATTGATGAGAATTCAAAATTAAACAACAAAACATAAGGAAAAGAGAAGATTACCAAAGGGGGCATGTTAGATAACATCATTTAACATTAGAATCTGACTATTAATATGGAAGTCTGCATGGTCTTCCATACACACATGAGCGTATTCCCCACATATTAAGGAAAAGAGTGAAATAAATAAGATACCACAAGCAGACTCTGCAAGTTCATTCCAAAGGATCTATGCTGATTGTAACGGTTAAAACCAGCAAAATAATTTCTTTTCATGAAGGCAGAAAGAGAAACCAGGAGTGGGGGTTGGGGGCTAACAAGATTTACAATCTAGTACACGCTCAATGTGGTTGACCTTCATCCGGTATTGAGTTCATGACCCAAGCTAAATGATTCAAATAGGAGTCATATCCAGTTAAGAAAGGAGCAGCCAACAAAGACAAACCTGGGAATCACGCATTTTCGACTTAAGTTGTTGAATTTCATGGTTCACCTCAGCTTTCCTCTGAAAAGATCTCATCTGATGCACGTCTTGAGACTGGATTTACAAAATGAAATGGTTATGAAAACTCATTATAGCAAAGAACAATGTAGCAACACACTTATCTTCAAAAACTTCACAAAACGATAGAATAGCAGTGTTCATTCTAAAAACTAGGATAAACCTTGTGAAGTGGATGAGCATATAACTTCCGTTCAAGTTCCTCGATTTGGTTCACCAACTCAACAATTTCTGAATCTTCAATGCCCATATCCTGCATTTCAATATTAGAGTAAAAAAAAACACCAGTCTAATTTTATCCAATATCCAACATTCTATCACACAACGAAAATAAAGCCTTCCAAATACCCATTGGTAAGTAGTCATACCACCTCAAGGACAGGTCATGTAGGAACCATGGTCATGAAGGGATACATGAAATCCCTGATTCCCATGCCTGCATGTACCAAAAGATGTCTTATTTTTTAGCCTTATTTATGTTTATTTTTTGGGGGAGAGAAGGGGGTTTTAGGAAGGGGGGCGGGGGGTGGAGAGGAGAAAGAGAACAAGAGGAAGAAGAAAAAACAGTCAGTGGCAACAAGCACATCATAATATCTGAATACGGCTAATAGCTACCTTTACTGGAACCATGGTCATGAATGAATACATGACATCCCTGATTCCCATGCCTGTACGTACCAAAACATGTCTTATTTTTACTTTTGGCTTTTAAGGTTTTTTTTTTGAGAGGGGGGGGGGGGGGGGGGTGGGGTGGGAGTGAGAACAAGAAGAAGAAGAGGAAAAACAGCAACAAATTAGTGACAACAGGCACATCATATTATCAGAGTGCAGCTAAAGTAGTTACCTTTACAGGATTAAGCTTTGGAAGGCCTTGTGGAAAGCGAGTGTTCAGCTCCTGTAAAGCAAGCAATATACTTTGCCTGGCTTCCAGTGGCCGGAGATCAGAAGGTATAGATATCATCAGTTTGCTTAGAGCAGCAATTAGGGGCAACTGAACAGGGACCTAAAGTAGACAGAAATTAAAAAAAATTAAACTCCAAACATTTCACATACTTAGCATGAATGGTTCTCTGATCCACAACTAAAAATTGTAGTAGTAGTAGTAATAATACTGCTGTCAAATATGTCTCAACTCACCACATGCATTTCACCCTTTTCTCCAGGGCGGGGCGGGCACGGTTTTGGCCGTGAACTATTCTCACTTGAACCAGGAGAGCAATGAAGTAAAGTATCAACTATATAACCACCCCCACGTGAAGGCAATGAACCTACCCCTGTGGATGGCCTTTTAACAACATTGACCACAACTCCCCAACCCCAATCTGTTCCACCTTCTCTTATCTTGACCTACAATCAAAAAAGTGCTTCCAAGTGAAACAAGAAGAATAAATGTACCATGCACCATCGGAACATGAAACCAAGCATATGCCCTAAACTAGCATATACTGAAAAATGGTAAGAATTAAATGAAAGAAGAAGATTACAAGCAAAGCTACATAAAGAAAACATGAAGCCAAGCATACGCCCTAAACTAAAAAACCCAAATGAAAAAAAATAAAAAAATAAAAAATCAGAAAAGAGGACAACAATATTCTATAATATCATATACCAGTCGACCAGGACGAAGATTGTAGAGGACCCTTTCAGGCCTAGTTATTTCTCCCATCAACTTCTTCTCAAGTTGGGCTATATCCAGTTTTAGCTTATGATAATCAGCAACTTCAGCCTACAGAAAAAACAAAAAGATATGAATAAACACAACAAAAATTAAAAAATGATTTTGTGGACTGTCCAAGGACCAAATGAAAAATGTTACCTCTCCGGATGCATCAAGCATGGTAGCTTCCTGCTCCAGCTTGGAAACCATGTTCCCTATATCAGGTAAGGCCTATGCAGAAGGAAAAACTGGTGAGTGACCAATCATCATGCACCATGTAAGGATTAAAGGAAGGGTTCAGAAAAAACCTTTTCATACTGAAATTGATGAAATGAATTCTTTATTACATGTTCAGCAGTAAACTGGCCTTCAGCACGACTCATTAAGTTCAAAATTGAGTAGTAGCTCAGCCTGAAAGTACTAACTAATGGAGCAGGTTTACCCAAAACCATGTCCTTGAGAGCATTCATCTCCATCTGTTAAAGATAAATAAATAATCCTCACTTGTTTTTGAAAATCCAACAAGAGATCTAATGACCATGGACTCAGGCACAACATGACACAGGACATGGCAATATAGTAATTCTTGAAAAATTAGGACATCATATGGTGGGGATATGACAATTAATTAATTAATATAAATATCTTTAGTTATATTTTATTTATTTGTAGGCATATTTTATCTTAATTTTAAGTTTTCAAAATAAATAACAACTAACCAAATCTTAAAAAACATAGTAACCCATGCCATACTCCCAGGAAAAGCTCGAATGACCTTCAACAAAAGGGATCTAAAATCAAAGGATTATTTTTAAATAAAAAAATATTTTATTCTCCCAACCCAATGAGCAAAGGCTTGCAGGAGTGCCCCCAGCATGTCCAACATAGACACCTGGGGGTTTTGAAGTGTCCATGCTCCTTATGAAAAGCTAACTAGAAGCCATATAATCATTATTGAGGCTTGACATGAAAGACCAATATTTCTTTTACAATATTGAGGTTGAAATACCAATGTTTATTTGAAATACAAATTAATGTTGAAATGAAGCAAAAATGTCCCACAAGGTCAACATCAAATAAAAACTTCATGTTGAAAAGTTTTTCTTAGGGTTTGATGAAAGAAAAGTTACAGAAAGTCTCTATGATCATGAGAATACACGAACAGAAAATCATGTAATGCAAAGAGAGAAAACTAGCCATAGAATCACCTGCTCATCAATCATAATAATACAGATACCGCGCTCATCTTTGCCACGACGCCCTGCCCGTCCACTCATCTAAAATATCATTAAAATTTTTATACGAGTGCATGTACAAAGTTGTCTTGCCAGATGCTAAAAAATAAAAAAGCGATGAAATCTTTGGTCACCTGTATATATTCACCAGATCCAATTAAACGATGACTATCACCATCCCACTTTTTGACAGCTGTGAAAACAACAGTTTTTGCGGGCATGTTTAAACCCATGGCAAACTGTCACAATGATAAGTTATTGTAAATCTTATCAATCATTATTTTATCCAGAGACTAAAGCAACAATAAAAGAAGAATTTTGATACAAAGAAAGGGGAGGGGGGGTGTAGAGATAATCTTACTGTTTCTGTGGCAAAAAGGGCCTTTACAAGGCCTTCCTGAAAAAGAATCTCAACCAATTCCTTGATAACAGGAAGAAGGCCAGAATGATGAACAGCAATACCTCGCTGAAGTAGTGGCAACATTAACTCAATGGCAGGTAAATTTCTGTCCTCCTCATTCAAGCATTGTATTGCATTTCGAAAAACCTCTTCCACAGTATCCTTCTCCTCTTGGCTATTAAAATCAAGCTTGGACATGGACATTGCATGTTGTTCACATTCTCTTCTACTGAAGCTGAAGATGATTACTGGCTGGAATTTTCGTTCCATAATCATCTGAAAAAAAAAAAAAAAAAAAAACCAACTCAAGCAATAAGTATGCTGTGCAAGATTTTATGCTATATAAAAGCAGCAAAGAAACCTAAGATTTTAATAACTAACAATATATAGTCAGTGTGGAGATCTGCCTGCCTAACATAAAAAATTCTAGTCCACTAAGAGTTCGTTTGGGAACTGTTTATTTAGCTGAAACTGAAAATGTTTAAAGTACTGCATATAAAGCTAAAAAATAGTTGAAATAGTATAATGGGACCTATGAATAGTAGCAAAAATAAGCTGAATAGTAAAAAAAGTTAGCTTTTTAAGCCAATGCCAAACACAACCTAAGTATAAGTCTCCATCATAAAACAAACTTTTGTTGATAAATAGCAAGCAATACAATCTCCATCTAAAATCAAACAATGAGAAGAGGTTGAAATCTAGCTATGAGATCCTAATTAACTCCTGAACTGCTGCAAGGGCAAGCACATTTCTAAGAGTACAATGTAGCAAAACAAAAAAATTTATTCAAGCTTCTAATTATTGACTCCTCCCATATCCTCATAATATCAGCACAGAAAGCAAATATGTTGACACATCATATGCATGGAGGGCACTTGCCATCATTCCAAGGTCCAGCCTTTTTAATTCAATGCATGGGCATAAAAAAAATCTGAAAGTCTTAATTAACCTTGAACTGTAATGTAATTGATAAAAATATAAAGCCAATTGGTGCAATCAAGAAAAAAAAATAAAACAGTAACAAAAGAATGGATCAAAGTACCAAGATTTAGACCACCCAGGTCAGACAGGATTAAATTATTATTATTTTTAAATAAAAATAAAAAAGGAGAGGAGAAGAACCATCAGCATAAATTAAACAATAATTCAAGCTGCTAATTACATTGCAATAAAATGTAGCACCTAAAATTGGAAATCTCACCTTCACAATTTTGGATATGTCAGAACCACCAGAAGCATTCCCACCTTTTGCAATTCTCCCACTTGCTCTTCCATTAACACTCTTGTTAATATCACCTAGCTTCTGCTTTGAGAAAGTATCCTGCAACTTCAGAAAATTGTCCTCCCTGAACTGTTCATTCTCATCAACCACAAGATACAATCCATTCCCACCCACGGGAAAAACATAATGCTGCAGAGGAGTTGGTCGGAAATCTGTGTAGACCACATGACATGGCTGTTTGTGAATATTACATATCCACTCAGCAAACTCAGTGGCATTCGACATTGTCGCTGAAAGAAATACCATTTTAATAGCTGGTGGCAAAAATATAATGCTCTCTTCCCAAACAACCCCTCTTTCACGATCCTTCATATAATGAATTTCATCAAAGATGACCCAAGCAACTTCCTTCAAAAGCTCTGAACCCCTATAAAGCATTCCCCTCAGAATCTCAGTTGTCATGACCAAACAACTAGCATTAGGTGACAGAGTAACATCACCTGTCATCAATCCCACATCTTTAAACTCCTGACTAAGCTCTCTGTACTTCTGATTGCTCAAAGCTTTCAATGGTGAAGTATAAAGAACCCTCTGCTTCTCTCTAAAAGCCATTGCAATAGCATACTCAGCAACTGCAGTTTTACCTGCCGAAGTATGTGCTGACACCAAAACTGACTCATTCCGTTCTAAGCATGCCACAGATACCCGCTGAAATGGGTCAAGCGTAAACGGGTATGTCTTTGCCATCTTGCCATTATACATTGGATTAGAGAGGGTTCCATGAACAGATTCAACCTTGGTTGAAGTATACCCACTTGGCACTGCAACCTCATGGATGCATGTGCGCGTCAGATTGGATTGATTTCGAAGGGATTCTAGATTGGGGGTTCTGGTCACCTCTAAATCATCAGGTTCGCTTTTTCCAGTTAGGGTAGATTGTTGAATTGGAGTTACAAGAAGCTCTGAATCTTCAGGTTCTCTTTGTCTTTTTGGAGTAGATCCTTGACTAGGGGTTTCGGTGACCGTAGATTGTTCAGTTTCAGGTTCTTTTCGTTTTCCAAGCGTTGGAGATTCTTCCATTGCTAAAAATTAGACCTACTTTGGTTCTCAACTTCACTTCAATATGGCTTAAGCTCAATCAACCAAAACCCTCAAAGTATATACTTTAAGGCTAGTTTCTGTTCACAAATTAGAAAATAACATATAGAGGTTCATATAAAAACAGAAATTTTTTTCATTCTTTAGAGGCTTCTAGACTTAAAAAACTCTAATATGAAAAACCTAAAACTTCTTTTAGTGATGCTAGGGATACCACAAATTTTACCACATAAGACTTACAAATTGATGTGTCCACCAATAAATAAATAAATAAAATCATTCAAACATTCATTGTTGAAGTCCACCAATCACATTCATTGTCACATCAGCTCATAAACATTTTCTAGTAACTTTAACAATTTCCAACTCCTTTTAGGCAACAAGTAATGCTACAAACACAACAATTTTCACAACAAATGTGTTGACTGTTGACAAGTTTTTACTTGTTCTCATTTGGACCCCACCACTGACATTATTTTTTTTAACCTATCAATAACAATTCGCCAACCCAACAGTTGTTAAAATTTTTGTCTCTAGACTTAATGTTAGGCAACACAAACAATATTTAGGGATTAATATCTAGGATTATAAAAAATATATATATAATAAAAATCCATTCAAGCCCTAACTTTCAGGTCCAACAGTGTGTGTTTCCTTAGAAATGTTTCAAAAAATCAAATTTCCTTTTACTTACATTCCGGTTGTCTCAGCAACCAAGCACCCTAGTCTGAATTCTACTTCAAAAATCAAAAGCAAAAAAAATAAAATATTAATTTTCTGACATTCAATGCTTTCTGCAGAAAAATCCTTCCTTTGTTTTTGTTTTGGTTTTCTGATAAGTAAGTATTAACTTAATGAAAAAATAGGAAGGAGCTAGCTTTTCTAGCGTTTTCTCAGTAACCAAACACTGCTCTAAGTTCAAACCCACTTCAGTTATTATTCATAAGCAAAATTAACACATTGAGATAAGAGAAAAAGAGAGAGAGGAATTAGGGTTTTCGCGTACCTTTCTTCAATGACGAAGCGAAATAGTTAAGGCTAGCCGTTCTTTCTGGGCAAATCATGAGAGGCTGAAAGACCAAATTGAAATTAGGGATTTAATTTCAAAGTCTATAATATTTGGGCCGAGGCCCATTAAATATTATAAAGAGTACGATCCTTGATTTTGGGCTGTTGGGCTGGACCTAAATTCGGCAAATTAACATTAAGAGCTAACAGGACAAAGTTTGAAATAATAAAGAATAACCATAGTAGAGTAGTTGTTATAAGTTTGAAATATTATCGTAAAAACAAATGATCAAATGTTAATAAAGAATAATTATAGTAGAGTAGATGTTATTGGTTCAAATTTGAATATACTACTGAGATTACTTTTTGCCTCAACAATAACAACTACTAACAACCTACCATTTATGATTTATTATGAAAATGTTGTGAAGATATTGTGGATGTAGCATCTTTATAAAAAAATATATGATCAAATGGCTCTTCCTTCACTAGGCTAAGGGGTCACTGCTCGCACAAATGTCCCACATTTGATAGGGATGATGAAAAAAAATGAGAATAGGAAAAAGACAAAAATACCAATTTGGTTGTAGAAATTGACTATAAGTTAACTACAAGTTGAAAATATTAAAAACTAAATTTAGTGCAATCAAAATGTAGGGCCTAATTGACATTAACCCACCAGAAATTTATATTCAAAGATTGCCAAGTGAGTGCCTCACAAGACCCTTTTGAAAGAATATGATCCATATCTCAATTACAATAGTGACAACTACCAATAAAATTATAGTAGTGTAATAGGAGATAGTGATGAAGATTGGTACGAAGGAAGAGATGGATAGGACTAATTACTGGAATCACTCGACGAAGTCTAAGAGAAGGTGTATTATATAGCACTGTGTGACAAGTTTGCTTTAAAAAACTGCTTGTAAAATATATTGTAGTAGCGGTTGAGGAAGTCTATGGTCTATTAAAGGCATGTAATTTGAAGAAGAGAGGCAGAGAGGCATATATATTACATACTATTGTAGAATATTTGAGAATGGAGAGTATTTCAATTCAAACATCTCTTGTAACTTTACATGGTATCAGGGCTCTACAGAGCAATGTTGGTGTGTTCCTTTCAATTTTTTTCCTATCCTTATTATTTTCACTTCTCTTTGTCCCTGCAATGGCGTCTAATAGCTCCATGTCCACCATTTCTGCAATTAACTTCTTCCTCTGCCTCACCCATCGTGAACCTCCATCATGTCATCACTATCAAATTTACCAGAGATAATTTTCTAGTTGGGAAGCTCAATAGGTCCCTTACATCCGTGGTCAATATCTATTGGGCTATGTCTATGAGAGTACACCGGCGCCTCCACCGATGATCACTGAGTGTTCTTGATCCTTTGATGAGGCTTCTCAGGTTGTTAGAAGATTTTAGTGAAGAACTTGTGGTAGGATTTTGGCTTTGATATCAAATTGGGGTGGGATAATTTAGGATATTTGTCTACTTGTACTTGTGGAAATAGCAATAAGTTTAGAATTAGGAAGATTTGTGGATTTTAGATTTAGAACATTGTAGTAGAAGGGTTAGGCTTCAAAACAGAAAGGATTTTATTATTGGTTGAAAAGAGAATATAAAGAAATGGAGTATAATTTTTACAAATATGCGAACAATGCTATGAACAATACCCGTAAGAAAGCAAAGAAGAAAGAAAGGTGAAAAAAGTGGAGAAAAAGAACACAAAGGCCAATATACCCCAATATTTCGAGAAGTGAGCAGATGATGGGAAAATGGGAGAGTAAAAAATGGAGAAGGGATAGAAAAATAGGAGGATAGAAAAAATTATAATTTCTCTTCTTTGTGTTAGTTGGAAGTGGAAAAGTGGAGAAATGAAAAAAAGTAAGTTTGTACAAATTTACTTATATGTCATTGTTAAAAAAATAATACCCGATTAAAACAAAAAAGTAACTAAAAATAAATAAATAAATAAATAAATAAAAGTGATCACCCAAATTTGTCAAAAAGGAAAAATAATGCCCGGGAAATAAACAAATCACTTCTACTTACCCTCCCCCCCAAAAATAAAAAAAATAAAGAAGGCAACACACCCATGGTCCCAAGGAAAAAAAAAAAAAAAAAAAAACCCAACAACAACAACAACAACAACGTAAATGTAAAAGGAGGAAGGGTAGTTTAGTCATTGATTGGAACTATTCCTCTCCCCTCTATTTTCTTCCTAAAATAGGGAGATATAATTTTGATAGATCGGAGGAGAAAACACTTACCTCCACTACTTTTTCATCCTCTCATTCTCTCTAGCTAAATACTCATAAAATCAGTTTTCTTTACTTTTCTCTTCTCTATTTTCTATTCTTCCTATTTCACTTCAAACCAAACGGACCTAAGATTATGTTGTTTTATTCATGTTAGACACAATGGTAATACCAGCTCATAAGCTAGCAAAAAAAAGTTAGAAGTTTAGTTGAACCACAATATTGGTTGGACATCCTTGATGATGTGGCCCTTTTGTAATTCAGGATAGAGTCATCTGTTGATTAATAAAATTTTGATCTTGATTCTCAAAAAAAAAAAAAAAAACTTTCATATATTTTTTTTTAGGACAAAGTTTAGTTATAAACTTAGTTGTAGTCTAAGACTACAATTTTACTTAATAAAATAAATATTATTACATATTTTGAAAAATCTAATCGTTGAATTATATGTTTTTTTGCGTTTTTAATACACATGTCAAATTTTGTATTAATTATATATTATTTACTATATAATCTATAAGTTTATATTTTATGCATAATTTTAAACTACAAAAACTTGTAATTTGAATTTAAACAATTTATTGATGAGATAGCTATTAATATTTAATTTTTTAGAAATTTTGCAAGTATGGAAGATATAAGATGAAGATGCAATCCAATGGTGGATTTCTCAAAATTTACCTTAGGCTACAACTAATTTTGTAGCTAAACTTTGTTTTTTTTTTTTTTTTTTAAAATCAACTTCATCCCCTTTCAATATATTGAGCACTTCATAAAAAAAAAAAAAAAAGAATGTATTAAGCATAAATATATATAAAAATATAAATATATAAATAAGTATACATTCTTTACTCTTTCTTGTATTAGTAGTATTAGGAATTTAGGCCTATTAGTTTGACTAATAAACTAACCTAATAAAAAACAAACTTGGATCTAAAGATAATGAAACCTAATATATTTAGGATATCCTAGTAAATTCTACATTCAAATTTTATTTTTTATTTTTGGTTGAGAATCAATTCTATATTCGATTAAATTATCAAAATAATCTTAATTTGCAAGAATCAAATAAATTACAGATTTTCTCATGACTAGGAAATTGTCCATAACTATATATATATATATATATATATATATATATATAAACAAATAAAAACCTTATTTTAATCTTAAAAGACTCATACTTAACCTACAACTTTTACTTTAATTGAACTTTGCACTTGGACCCCATCAGATAAAATCTTGAATATACAAATTTTGCGAAATTGTAATAAATGGATCGTCCATGGCAGCATAACTACTTTTGCCTCAAATCTACTAGCTGCATCATAAATGATCCTAAAGTCATACTTTGGTAAAAGACTCCACCATTAATCTTGATAATCCAAAAACATTTTCCTTTTATTGAACACTTACCCACCCAAGCCACCCACAGGCTCCCAATATGTTTCATAAGGAAACACAGCAGCTATATTCCAATCAGCAATCTTTTTCAGGCCCAAGCCACCTTCTTTCTTAGGTAAACAAACTTATTTTACCATGCGATGTGCAAAGGACCTGAGGTGTCCGTTAAATGCTACCTAAGCCTATCATGTATGCTAGTTAAACCAATCAAATCATACATAACGGGCGATTGTAACTTGTGTTTTGAAAACAGGATTTCAAAAGAGTGTGTATAGAGTGTGTGAATCAGTGAGCATGTAACAAAATTTAACCAAATCAAAATTACCCAAATTAAAGAGGGAAAAAAAAAAAAAACTAGATTCCTTTCTTTGTAATGGGTTTCATTTTTCTCTGTTGGGTTGGCTGTACAATGTGGCAGATTGCTTTAACAGTAGTGCCCTCTTCTTTCTACACTTTCTAAATCTAAACATTAACAACAAAGCAAGAATAAAAAAATTAAAAAAAAAACGCAACCTCTGAGCAACCATGCATGTTGCATCTTTCAGCAGGGATGCACTAGAGTGCTTTTGTCGTCCAGTTCTGCAAGAGATTGATTACCTCCTTCACTACACCAAAAACATAAACGAATTCAAAGATCAAGCACGAAGACTGAATACTGTTGTGTCGGACGTCAAATATGCAGTTGAGCAGGCAGAAAGAAATAGAGAAGGAATAAAAAATGAAGTCCAAGTCTGGTTACAAAGAGCCAATAAAAAAGCCACTGAGGCTCAAAATCTTCTGGACAATGAAGAACAAGCGAACCGGAACCACAGATGCGCATGTGCTTGCTGTTCTCCTGATTGGCTTTCACGCCACAAGTTGAGCAAGCAAGCAGTAAGTATTGGTAAAGAGATGGGTGTTATTTGTGAAGAAAAGAAGAGCTTTGAGATTGTTTCTCTGCCTGCAATTCCGGAACCTACAGCACCAGCACCAGCCGGTCATTTCATGTCGTTTGAATCCACCAAACATGCTATGGAAGACTTCTTGAAAGCTTTGGAAGATGACAACAACAACACCAACATCATCGGGGTTCATGGTATGGGTGGTGTGGGCAAGACCACAATGGTAAAACAAGTTGCGGAAAAGGTCATCATTGAAGGTCACTTCCATCGTGTGGTGATGGCCACTGTATCGCAGACTGTGAATCTCAAAAAAATTCAAAGTTCCATTGCGGACGGTTTAGAACTCCTTTTGAAAAAGAAGAGTGACGAAGGGCGAGCAAAAGAACTGAGGGAAAAGATAATGGCAGATAAAAGTATCCTTGTAATTTTGGATTGTTAGAGATATATTAGCCCATTAGTATAGGTCAAGCATAATTCTACTTTGTGTGTAAACCAAGTCTCCTACTTGTAATAGAAGTTCATTAGTCTAGGGTTTAGTCTACTATATATACACATGTTATGATTCACTGTAACACTGGATTTGTACTACACTATAATATATTATTGATGTAGCCCTTTAGGGTTTTCTCTGTGGATGTAGTCTGTTAAGCTGAACCACGTAACTCTCGTGTATTATTGTGTTTTATATGTTATGTTTTCGCTTCCGCATCCCTACTAGCATATTCAACATGGTGTATCAATGCTAATATTTAACATGGTATCAAAACCACTGTTCTGACCTTTTCTTAGCAGTCTTGTCTTTATTGGTGTTACTCCATTCTCAACATCGCTTCCGCTGTCATAACAGTCGCCGCAGCCTCTCACCGTTGAACCTCCAACGTCTTCCAGCCGTTGTCTTAGAGTTCCGAACTTGCAACCGCTGTCGTTGAGGAGTCCTACACTACATAGACTACTGCACGTGTCGTCACCGCTGTTTATATTGCTCCAATTGCATTTATAGAGGTATCACTAAGATCGTCTTCAACCGATCTACGTGTCGATGAAAGCCTTGAAGTCAACGGAGCTACCACACGCCCTCACGTGCCTCCAAAATATTCTGCATCAGAGCCTCACGCGCTCCACGTGTCGATAAACTTCTTCACGCGCTTCCACGCGCTGAGAACTTTCTTCACGCTCCGCCATATGCTACACGCGCATCCACGCGCCAGATCTGCACCAGCTAACGTCAGCCCTAGGTAACGTCATCACCACCACGTCAGCTGACGTCATCGTTGACAAGCTGTTGACCCGGTTAACTTTGACCGTTGACTTTCTTGCAGAGTTGACTTTTTGCGATCCAGGTGCTCCTTACCTAGTTTTTCTCGTAGATTTCATTTTTGCAGTCTATTTTTGCATATTTTGCTTCTAAATGAAGAATAAGGACAGGTCTTCTTCTTTTGCAATAATCTTCGTCGACAATCCAGCAAACGTTTTGGCTACAGTATTGAGACTTGCTATCGTCGCAACAAATCAGTTGTTTCAATTTCTGCTGCTATTGTTGCTAACACTGAGAGTGTCCAACCAATGGCTCCCATCTCTGTACAGTCTAAGTCTTCAGAACGCACTTTCACCATGTCCACGGATGACCTTAAAAACATCATCACCAATGTCATTCGTATGGTTGGTAATGCATCTTACTCTTCTTCTCTCTCAGCTTTATCTGGTATGTCTCCCTCCTCTTGGCTTATGGATTCCGCTTGTTGCAATCACATGACATCTCACTCGTCCTTATTTCTGAACTCAAACCTGCACCACACCCTTTTAATATTCGCACAACAAATGGTTCCACAATGTCTGATCATAATATAGGTTCTGTTTTGACTTCCAACCTTTTGGTTCCTAGGATCTTTAATGTTCCTGACCTTTCTTACAATTTATTTTCTGTGAGACAATTAGCTGAGTTGGGTTATCGCATTATATTTGATTATTCTGGGTGTATTGTGCAGGATCCGAGGACGGGACAGGAGCTTGGGACCGGTCCCAGAGTTGGGCGTATGTTTCCCGTGGACAACTTTCGTCTTTCACTTGTTACTCCTGTTTTTGTTTGCTGTAGTTGCTGCAGTTTCTTCAATTCCTTCCCTTGCACTTTGACATGCTCGACTTAGTCATGCATCTTCCTCTCGGGTACAACAATTGGCTTTTAGAAGTTTGTTAGGTTCAATGTCTACAGAAAATTTTAATTGTGTTTCATGTTAGCTAGGAAAACAACCAGTTTTGCCTTTCAATTCCAGTGAATCAATATCCACTGATATCTTTAACCTTATTCATTCTGATATTTGAGGGCCTTCCCCTATCTCTAGCATTGGTGGATCTCGATATTTTGTTGTCTTTGTTGATGATTATTCCCGCTATAGCTAGATTTTTCATATGAAATATCGTTCTAAATTATTGCAAGTATATTCTAATTTTGCAAAAATGGTTGAAAATCAATTTTCCAAACATATTAAAAATTTTCGATCTGATAATGCTCTTGAGTACACTCAATATGCTTTCCAAACTATTTTACATTTCTATGGCACTGTTCATCACCTAACTTGTCTAGGTACCTCTCAGCAAAATGGTAGAGTCGAACGAAAACTTCATCATATTCTTGACACTGTTCGTGGTCTCCTTCTCTCTGCCAAAGTTCCTGCTCCTTTTTGGGGCGAAGCTGCTGTTCATGCTGTTCATGCTATTAATCGCATTCCAAGTCCTGTTATCCACAATCAAACTCCATATGAGCGCCTTTTTGGGTCACCTCCAGATTATCACCACTTTCGCTCATTTGGTTCTGCTTGGTTCGTTCTTCTTTAGCCACATGAGTATAACAAACTTGAGCCTCGGTCAAGGTTTTGTTGTTTTCTTGGCTATGGCGAAACTCAAAAGGGGTATCGGTGTTATGATCCCGTCTCTCATCGTTTTCATGTTTCCCGCAATGTTGTCTTTTGGGAACATCGCTCCTTTGTCGAGCTTTCTCACTTCCATTCCTCCCTATCTTCCTCCTCTGTCTTAGATCTTTTTCTAGATGAGACACATATTCCTTTTATAACTGCTTCTGATCCTCCTATAGTTGCTTTTGATCCTCCTGTAGTTGCTTCTGATTCTCCTGTAGACTTCTCTGTCCATCCACCAGATATCCTTGATCCCTTTCCTAGTTCACCTTTTAATGAACAGGTGAAAGATGAACAGCTTGAAGACGAGCTACCCAACCTTGAGCTTGGGTCCCCTACTCCTGCTCCGCCTAACGATCATGCACAAAACATTCCACCTCGTCACTCAACTCGAGTAAGATCCATTCTTGTACATTTACTTGACTATCATTGTTACACTGCCCTTGCTACACTGCACGAGCCTCACACCTATAGTGAGGCTTCCACTGACCCTTTATGGTAAATCGCAATGAAAGAGGAGCTTGATGCATTATCTAAAAACCATACTTGGGACTTGGTGACTCTCTCCCCTGGGAAATCTGTGGTTGGTTGTAAGTGGATCTACAAGATTAAGACTTGCTCTGATGGGTCCATTGAGCGCTACAAAGCTCATCTTGTTGCAAAAGGTTTTACACAGGAGTATGTGATTGATTATGAAGAGACCTTTGCTCCGGCTGCTCGTATCTCATCTGTTTGTGCCCTCTTAGCTGTTGCTGCTTACAGTAAATGGGACATTTTTCAAATGGATGTCAAAAATGCATTCCTTAATGGAAATTTAAGTGAAGAAGTTTACATGCAACCTCCTCCTGGTCTCTCTGTTGAATCAAACAAGGTTTGTCACATTCGACGTGCATTTTATGGCCTTAAACAATCTCCACGAGCTTGGTTTGCCAAATTCAACTCTACCATCTCTCGTTTGGGTTACATGGCCAGTCATTATAATTCTGCCTTATTTCTTCGTCGCACTGACAAAGGCACTATTTTACTTCTCCCGTATGTGGATGATATGATCATAACTGGTGATGACCTTAATGACATTCAAGAACTCAAGGATTTTCTCAGTCAGCAGTTTGAGATGAAAGATCTTGGACATCTCAGCTACTTCTTGGGTCTTGAAATCACTCATTCTACCGATGGACTTTATATTATTCAAGCCAAGTATGCTTCTGAACTATTGTCTCGAGCTGGACTCACTGATAGCAAGACTGTTGACACTCCAGTTGATCTTAATGCGCATCTGACTCCCATAGGAGGGAAACCTTTGTCTAATCCCTCTCTTTACAGACGCTTGATTGGCAGCTTAGTTTATCTCACCGTCACTCGTCCAGACATTCCCTATGTTGTTCACCAGATGAGCCAGTATCTGTCTGCTCCACGATCGACTCACTATGCTGCTGTTCTGCGCATTCTTCGATACTTAAAAGGCACTCTCTTTCATGGCATTTTTTACTCTGCTCAGTCTCCTCTTGTTCTCCGTGCATTTTCTGATGATGATTGGATAGGAGATCCCACTGATCGCAGGTCCACCACTGGTTATTTCTTTCATCTTGGTTCTTCCTTGATTTCTTGGCGAAGTAAGAAACAAACTCATGTGGCCCGCTCCAGTACTGAAGCAGAATATCGTGCCCTTGCTGATACCACATCTGAGCTCCTTTGGTTACGATGGCTTCTCAAAGACTTAGGTGTGTCCACATCCTCTGCCACTCCTCTTTATTGTGACAACCAGAGTGCCATTCATATTGCTCACAATGATGTCTTCCAAGAACGGATTAAACACATCGAGATCAATTGTCATTTTATCCATTATCATCTTGTCCATGGTGCTCTCAAGTTGATCTCAGTCTCCTTTAAAGATCAACTTGCAGATATCTTCACCAAGTCACATCCTAAGGGACGTCTTCGTATTTTGGTTGACAACCTCAAGTTGGTCTCACATCCACCTTGAATTTGAGGGGGGGCTGTTAACGTGTATTAGGGTATGTGGGCTTTAGGCCTACCTTGTTTACTTGTATAGCACATTTATTTGTATTACACACTTTGCCTTCTATATAAAAGGCACTCATGTATATTATATTATTAGAGAAATACAATACAAATCTTCTAGTATTTCTAACATGGTATTAGAGCCACCTTCCTATGGCCATGGTTTTCTGTCCTTATGGTATATTTAAGAGCAATCTTTGTCTTCCTCAATGTTTTTTCGCTGCGTTCACCTTCTTTGGCTTCCTACTGCTGTCGTCAAAACTCTCCAGTATAGTCATGCCACCGTTAGAAATCACATCAACACTGCAAGACCATTGCCTTCCTTAAACTACCGTCATAGAGCCAAACTTCATTTAAGAGATTTTCTCAACCTTATCAAATCTCAAGTTTTCATCAAGCTTCCATCTTGAGTTTGAGAGGGGGTGTTAGAGATATATTAGCCCATTAGCATAGGCCCAAGCCTAATTCTACTTTGTGTGCGAGCCAAGTCTCCTACTTGTACTAAAAGTCTATCAGTCTAGGGTTTAGTTTACTATATATACACATGTTATGATTCACTGTAACACAGGATTTGTACTACACTATAATATATTATTGATGTAGCCCTTTAAGGTTTCCTCCGTGAATGTAGGCCGTTAGGCTGAACCACGTAACCCTCCTGTGTTATTGTATTTTATATTTTATGTTTTTGCTTCTACATCCCTACTAGCATATTCAACATGGTGTATCAATGCTAATATTTAACATGGCTGATGTTTGGAAATGGATTGATCCATCCAGCATTGGAATCCCATGCCAATTAGCAGTGACCTTGAGGCTTGCAGATCAAAGATCTTACTAACTACAAGACGAGAACATGTTTGCAATTCGATGGGATGCAAAGAAAATAGGATCCATCTCAATATCTTATCCCTGGAGGATTCTTGGGATCTATTCATAAAGACAGCAGGCACAGTTTTTTACTCGAATGAATTTGAAGCTGTAGCTCGCGAGGTTGCAGGGGAATGTCAGGGCCTTCCCTTGGCACTAGTAACAATAGCGAGGGCGTTGGGTGACAAAGATGAGGAAGAATGGAAAAAGGCAGCGAGGCGACTTAAAAGGTCAGTATCTCCAAACCTTGATCATCAGGAAAAAGTTACTGAATGCATTAAGTTGAGCTATGATTTTTTGAAAGATTGGGAAGCCAAGGCGTGCTTCTTGATGTGTTGTCTCTTTCCAGAAGATCACAATATCAGCAAGGAGGTTTTGGCGAGGTATGGGATGGGGCTGTGCTTATTTCATCATGTTGACACATTGGATGAAGCAAGAGGAGATGCTGATACCTTCACCAAAAATCTCATAGACTCAGGATTGTTGTTAAAGTGTGATGAGGATGCATTTGTAAAAATGCATGATGTTGTACGTGATACTGCTAAATTGATATCATCATCAGGAAATGAGGAGCTTTTTTTGGCACAAGCTGGTTCTGCTTTAGAAGAGTGGCCACGGCGAGACACTCGTTTTGAAAGCTACACCGCAGTCTCAGTTATGTTCAATGATATCAAAACTTACTGATGAGCCGGTATGCCCTAAACTCCAAGCCTTGTTGTTGCAGGAAAATAAAAACTTGAGGGAAATCCCAAGTGGGTTTTTTAATAGAATGAATACCCTTAAGGTGTTGGATATAAGTGGGTTGCCAGTATTGTCACTTCCACCATCAATTAAACTCCTAGAGAACCTTTGCACCTTATATATGGATCGTTGCAAGTCAAAAGATATTTCCATATTAGGAGGACTAAAGAAGCTGGAAATACTTAGCCTCAATAAATCTTTTATTAATAGCTTCCCAGAAGAATTAGCAGAATTGACTGAGTTAAGGATGTTGGATATGAGATCTTGTGCTTATATCCAAACTATCTCGCCGAATATAATATCAAGATTGCTTGGGTTGGAGGAGTTATACTTGCAAGGAAGCTTTTGCCAATGGGGTAATAGGGTGGAAGGAACCAACGAAGAAAGGAATGCAAGCCTTGAAGAGTTGATAAACTTGCCTCAACTAACAGTTTTGAAGATTGACATAGAAGGAGTTAATTGCTTGCCCCGTAATGTAAACTTTAGTCCAAAGTGGGAGAAGTTTGACATTTGTATAAATGGATCATTATTTAACAGGCTATTGAATTCGAACTTGTCCATATTAAAACGGGTACGCACAAGGACATTGTTTATTGACACTACAATGAGCACCTTACCAGATTGGTTCATTAAGGCTGTGGCCGAAAAAGCAGAGATGATTATCTATTCATGGTGCTGGAATCTCAAAAACATTCTGGTAGAATATGATAAGGGGAGGTTGTTTGGTTTGAAGTGTCTCTATGTTGAACAAAGCTGCAGTGAACAATGTTTAATACCCTTAGCAGCAGAGGGTATCCCAAACACTCCAGTGTTTGAAAAATTGCAGGAATTACACATTCACAATATGGAATCTGTGAAAGAGATATGTGTTGGTCAACTACCGCCTGGGTCCTTTGAAAAACTTAAATTCTTGGAGGTGCAACAGTGTAGTTACCTGGAGAACTCACTTCTGCATTCAAACATGATACAGAGGTTGAATAATCTGGAAATACTGAAGGTAACTGGGAATTCTATTAAGGAGGTGTTTGGATTTGAAGGATTAGAGGAAGGGCATCGTTACTTGGAATAGTTAAAAGAACTCAGATTGGACAATCTTTCTCAATTAGCAAGCATATGGAAAGGCCCTTGTCAGCTTGCAGATTTCAGAAATGTCAAAACTGTGATTGTCATTAAATGCAACAAATTGAAATTTCTCTTCTCACCCTCCATGTCTCAAGGTCTTTTGCAATTGGAAGAGCTTTGGGTAGAGGATTGCTCTGACTTGGATGAAATTATTCAGAAAGATGGTGGAATTACTTTGGATAAAATTACATTACCTCGACTAAAGACCTTAGCACTGCAAAATCTAGCACTTCTTGTTAATTTCTATGATGGAAATTCTTCCTTAGAGTGCCCTTTTCTGGAACATTTGCATGTTCGAGACTGTCCAAATTTCAGAACATCTAACTTTCACAGCTCCAAACAAGTCCACTTTAACAATGAACGCCACTATAACCTCCTAAAGAAGAGGTATGTTTCCACCATGGTTTTCCTTACATTCAGCTTTTTATCCGCATTTATTTTCCTCATGTAGTAGAAAAATTGGTAAAATCTTTTCAAGAGAATACATATTTTATGGAGCATTTAATTTGTTCATGCAATTGATTATGTCTGACATTCTTCTTGGTGTCCAATTTTTCAAACCACTTTCAATAGTGATTCTAGCAATTTCAGGAAAACGTGATATCACTAGGCGATTCCTAAATAATTTGAGTATATATATATATATATATATATATATATATCCCACAATTTATTAATTCTTTACCCTATTGCTTGTTAATTTGCTGAAGACTGAAAGAACAGGAAGATATGTCAAATGCTGTGGAATAGAGATGATACTGGATCGCAGCCCATGTAGAAGTGTGCTGCAAGCTGCTTTCAAATGCATGGACTTGAAGAGGCTGTCATTTGGATTCTTAAGGAGCTACATTTCTTTCACAGAAAATATGTGGTTAGCTTTGTTATTCGTCGTCTGTTAATGTTGTATGGCAATTGTGTAGCCAGGATATCTGAATTAGCTTGTTCAAATGCTTGATGTACTTCTAATATGGGATTGTATTTTAATCGAAAATTTGTTATTTCCTTCTAATATGGGAAACAAGGTTTAGATGTGAGATTCTACAGAAAATTAGAGTTTATATGTGAGAACTATTGGAAAGTGAGATCTTTTGGAAATGCTGAGAGTGATATACTATCATGTGGACACGAGGGTGTGGTCATGTACAAGTGTTCAGCTTCACATGGGGTGGATCCCACACGAAGCATGCAACGGAAACATACAAATACCAACTCGTGTTCAGCTTGGTTCTGCCATATGCCGACTCAGCCTCGAGTAATCCTGCAAAAGATTCATAGTGACCGTTTGCTTTATGACCGTTTGGCTTGCTTTATGACCGTTTGCTTTATGACCGTTGGAATTGAGTTTATTGTACGTATGCGTTTTGAGTTTTATTTTTTTTTCTTCTTCTTCTTTTTTTTTTTTTTTTTTAATGCGTATAAATAGTAATTACACTGTTCATGACCGTTTGGCTTGCTTTATGACCGTTTGCTTTATGACCGTTGGAATTGAGTTTATTGCACGTATGCCTTTTGAGTTTTTTTTTTTTTTCTTCTTTTTTTTTCTTTTTTTTTAATGCGTATGAATAGTAACTACACTGTTTATGTATATGGATTCGCTGTGCAGGTGACAAAATGTACTGTACATGAGACCCACAACCACTTTATTCAAAAAAAAAAAATATTAAAAATGGATCCCATGTACTATTCACACAATTAAAAATTATTTCATTATAATATTTTCAGTTTTCAGCAAAATAAGCTGTATCTAAACGGACCCATAACATCTTATAGGATGTCCACTGGTTGGATCTGCTTGTCATCGAAGCAATATATGTGTGAATAGTTACTTTTATACCTACACTTTCAAAATATAGATTTAGCTAATATATTGGAGATGCTCTTAAAGCCAAAGTGTAGGTATAAAAGTAACTATTCACACATATATTGCTTCGAAGACAAGCAGACCCAACCAGTGGGCATCCTATAGGATGTTATGGGTCCGTTTAGATACAGCTTATTTTGCTAAAAACTGAAAACATTATAGTGAAATAATTTTTAAATGTGTGAATAGTACGTGGGACCCATTTTTAATATATATTTTTTTTCTGAATAAAGTGGTTGTGGGTCTCATGTACAGTGCATTTTGTCACCTGCACAATGAATCCATATGCATGAACAGTGTAGTTACTATTCATACGCATTAAAAAAAAAAAGAAAAAAAAGAAGAAGAAGAAGAAAGAATAAAACTCAAAACGCATACGTGCAATAAACTCAATTCTAATGGGCACTGTTCATGCATATAGATTCACTGTGCAGGTGACAAAATACACTGTTCATAAGACCCACAACCATTTTTAATATCGTGGGATCTATTTTTAATATTTTTTAATATATAAATAGTGTATACACAATATGTGAACAGTATATATACGGTTTATAACAGTAAAATTTGTCTTCCAAAATTAACAAATACGGGCAAAACAAAAAAAAAAGAAAAAAGAAAAAAGCAGAAAACGTGGATGCGGAGCCCAAACGGTCACATAGTCTTGTTCATTCTTGCTTTAGCTAAAAATCTAGGAGCAAACTCAACCATCAAACTCAACCATCAAAATCTAGGAGCTGCCTAAAGTCTGAGAAAGTAAGAGTTTACAATCTACAAGTAAGTTATAAGTTCCTTGTAAAGTTTTCAATTGTTATAGGTTATGCACTTTTAGTGTTTATATTTTGATCCTTCTTCTTCAGCCAGTGATCGGAGATTGAAAGCTCTAGCAAGATAGGATGGATGGGTGGGGTCAGATTTGGGTTTGTGTTTGGTTGCTTTGTTTGGATTTGAGTTTTCTGGGCTTGCTGAAAATGGATTGCTGGGTTTGTGTTTGTATTCTTGCTAATGTTTGGGTTTGTGTTTGTTGTTTTTGTGTTTGGTTGACAAGAAATGGCAAGAAAATGCTAGAAAATCTGGGCTCTGTTGACAACCACCAACAACCCACAATTAAACCGATCTCCAGCAAACCCAAAAGATCCAGAATACCCACACGAAACCTCATTATCATTATCGATTTCAGCACGATCCATCACCGCCAATGACGCCGGTTCCTGAAATCACTTCTCAACCTCTTCACTAATATGCACAAATTTTAAACCATTTCTCACATCAAATCAAAATTGCTATACTTTCAATCATAAATTCATTACCTGATTGACTCGGTCATGGTCGTACCCGTTAGCTTCTTCGGGTGCCCGAATTGCACGATCCGGATTCGGGTCAAGAAAGTTGCTGTTCTGAGCTCCAGAAACTTCCAGAACCTGCTCTGAGCTATGATTCTCAGACATTTCAGTTGCTCATAATCGAAACTTGTTGCCCCTCCAGATCCGTGAGATTCGAATAACGAAGCCTGAGAGATATGAATTCAAAATCTAGAATCTAGAAATGAAAAACGAAACCCTAGAAACGGGAAATTATTGTATTTGACCTGTGAATGGAAACGGCGTCGTGTTGTTGCGGTGATCGGACGGTTCACGATGAGCTTTGGATTTGTGATTTGAAGACTTTTTTTAAGAGTTGTGTAGTGGTTAGTTGAATCTGGAAATTGTTGCAAAGAGCGATTAGCAAAATCCACCCAGTCAAGTTAAAATTTCCCACCCACTTTAAAAGCGTTACTGCGGTGTGGTTTCGTGTGAGTTTTCCTGTGTTTGCTCTTGTTCATGCTCTTTGATTCGGTGATGTTAATGGTTTTTTTTTTTTTTCCGTAGGTTTGATGTTCATGTTCTATTATTCTGGGTTTGCTCTTTGATTCAGAGTTTGATGTCGTTTCTGGGTTTGTTGTTCTTGTTTTTAATTTTTTTATTTAATTAAAATAGATGCTGATATGATAATTTTTTAAAGTCAAAATAGATTTTTTAATTATTACTTTAATGTGCCGTCTATCACATCAGCTTTTTTTTTGTTAGTTGAGTGACTGTAAGAATTTAAATGTCACGCATTAATTAGTTTAGGAACTAAAAGTGGTAAAATGAAAATATAGGGATCAAAATAGAAATGGTCCCAAAATGTAGGGAATAAAGGTGCATTTATACCAATTTTATATATTTTTGTTATTTAATTTTTATTCTCTTCTGTTACCTGTGCTGCAAACAGTAATGCATGTGTGTAAATAATTTGGACTTTAGCTTGAATATGGCAGAGAGGAAGGCACAGCAGAGAGTTGAAAGTTTGAATTACATAACGTTTTCATTCTCATTTCTCATTCAATTACGCTCCGTTTGTTTTTGTTTTGACAGAAAATGTTTTAGAGAAAATGACTAACTAGTTATTTTGCAGAAAACATTTTTTGGAAAATTGTCCTGTTTTTTGTGTTTGGTTGTGAACTTCAAAATGAGCACAATTGTTTGTGGTAGAAAACGTTTTTATCAACGTGGTTTGTGGTGTGCCAAACAGGGTCCAGAAAGCATATTCCATCAAAATGAACAAAGATGATTAACAAGTCTAAGAACACAACACTTTTCACAACAATTGATATGGCTTGTTGTAATTGATGCTTAATAAAAATGATATCAATAAGGGATCCAGGTGAAGGTGATGTTACTCCAAATTACAAGAAGTTATGTCAACCTTTGTGAATAAGGTTGTGTTCCCTAACATTACTCATTAGAAAAACGTGGCTGTAACAACTCTTCTAGGAACAATGTATTCTTTATATGACTTGTTTCAGGTTGTACAGCAACTTGCTTGTACTGCAAGTTAAAAATTTCAGAGTCAAAACCCTTAAGGTGGTGCTTGGTTTTTGGAATGTCATCAGCATTACTGTTACCTTACGGGAATTTGTGAGAAAATTATCATGTTTGATTTGTTAATTGTGCAACACATTACAGAAAACTCACATTCTAATGGTTATCCCATTACTAGTATCCCATGGGATGCTGGACTAAGATGAGGAACACCTTTAAAAGAAATGGGAGAGGCTGAAGATGCTCCTGACATTCACCAAGAAAATTCAAGCCCACGTCCTGAGATTGTTTTATTGTAAGAAATGAGAATTAACTCTCAAATCAGTTATTTGATTGTATGGTAGCCCATCTATAGTCACCAGTGATTGAATATTTTACTTTTGATATAATTTTGTTCTATCACTGCTGAAACTTATCCACCAGGAATAAGAAATGAAACCCATTCTTTACGTATGGAGTCTGGACTCATTTTCTTGAGCTTGTTAAATCCAATTCAAGCATGTTCTCACATACACATGCGCGTACATGTGCGCTTACACACATGAGCTCAATTTACTTCTCATTTTTTGATTTTTATCACACAGTTAATCCAAGATGCCACCTAAAAGAAAAGAAGAAATAGAGGTGAGTCAGGTGACTACAGTTGGGAGAGTGGATTCGTTGCCTCCAACTAATTCTCAATCTTCTTCTCCCCCGTGTTACACAACTGCTCATGAATCTCAGAACAATTCAACAAGACAGAACTCCTTCTCCTTTGAGGGAACAAGTTTTCATCAGGAACGGCCTATATATAATTCAAACTCCAGCCTTCAACTCTCTGCAGTGCCTTCCTCTCATGTAATAAGTCTTAGCACCTCCACTTTGGCACCCATTATTGAAATCATTAGTCCTCAAACATCTGTGATCGTTACTGAGGATGGAGACATGCCAATGCAAGAAGATGTGCGTCTGAATATTGCACAATTGATAGCTCAAACGGCCAATGGATCTCAAAGTGAATGTCCAACACCCAATGGAGAATTGCCACCTCAAATTCTTTATGATGGTAAGTATCACTGGTTGTGTGTAGTATTATTTGCAGAAAGTTCTGTACGCTATCTTGTGTATTTTCCCAAATTGAGCTTGCTAGATAGATTTGGTTTTCCTGACTAGAGTCCTATTCTAGCCCTCAATGCTATTCTCACACCCAACCCTTTTTGCTGGATCTAGACCAGCCCAAACTTTACAGGCATTTTTCTTCAGCTAGAGAACTTTGATGGCACTTGTTTGTGAAAACTTTTTGGAGCATGTGGATAGACTCTTTTATACATAAGTTATTTCAGTTTACATATCTCTAACTTATATAGGCATATGTGTTTTGCAGAAAATCTGAAATAATTGCAAGATAACTCTTACAAATTACATGATTTACAGCATGTAATTAGAATACAATTTCAGGAAGCCAAGCATGTAGTATCTATTTGAGCTCACACTGTGCCATCTTCATGTAGAAAGTGTGCCTGTCGAGTGAAAAAATAGTTTTGGAGAGTGGATGCAGAATTTCTAGTGATTGCAGTACTTGAATCTACCCCGAGTCATTATTCATAGCCCAGGAATCTTGTTTAGTGTTGCTCACTAGGAAGGCCCCTAAATTAGATTCTAGGTTATTAGATTGACTCCTCTAGCTTTAAAGTTAATAAATCTCTGGAGTACTCTCTCCACCTGCAACCTTTCCTAGAATTTTGAAACAATCAAATTCTTTGGGTTATGAATTCATGTTAAGAGGTGCATTTAGTGCTATTTAAATTGTTCTGGAGACATAATATGCAAATCATTTCTTTCAGTGGACCTTTTACAGTGTTAAGAGAAGGCAGGGGAAATGTCTTGGGGATGCAGGCTATTGGGGTAGATATAGTTTGATGAAATTCCATTACATTTTCCTCATGGTTGAAAATTTTCAGGGGAAAGAAGAAGGGACCACCTTTCCGTATGTGTACCTTTATATCAAGCTGCTATGAAAGGTGACTGGAAAGCTGCTAAAGTTGTCGTTGACAAAGATCCTTGTGTTGTTCGCGTTAGGATAAATAGAAAATGGGAGACAGCTCTTCACATTGCTGCTGCTGCAAAACGCACTGCTTTTGTAAAGGAACTGGTTAAGTATATGACTGAAGAGGATCTAGCCTTGCAAAATAAAGATAAAAACACTGCAATTTGTTTTGCTGCTGCATCAGGAATTGTGGAAATTGCTGAGGTCATGGTGGAAAAAAACAAAAAGCTTCCTATGATTCGAGGTAATCAGGGAAGGACACCCTTATACATGGCAGCTTTGTTTGGACATAGGGAAATGGTGTCATATCTTTATTCTGTTACTGACTTTGGAAGCCTAGCTCGTGATGAAAAAATTAGCCTCCTTCTTGGTACTATCTCAGCTGATTTATACGGTACGATGCCCTTATAACTAGATATTTGTATCACATTAAATAGCCATCCACAATAGCCTCACCTTTATTGAATTTTGGAAATGATTTTTCATGTCATGGCCTCTTGCTAGTTTTTGCCCTTTTAGAGGGAGTTCACTTTGTCTATAGCTGGCTGATGCTGCTCATTTAGTGATAATAAGGATATGAATCTTTGTTCATTGCGCAGGATAAAATATAAGGACCTCACCTCTAAGTGTAATTCTAAATTTCTAATATATTTTGGAAAAGTGGTAACATTTGTGCATTGCAATTTACTTTTCTATTGCAAGTTACTTTTCTATAGTTTGGAACAGATTTTTCTACAAAACATCCTCCAAGAATGTTTTAGTGCAACAGATATGTAACCAAAGGTGCACAATTTAGTCATTTATATATTCATTTATCAACTATCAATGTGTTTCTTTAGGAAGCACCTTCCTTCTGTTTGAAACCTACCATAGACAGCTTAATACATAAAATTAATCCAATTGGGTTCTGTCACACCTAAGTTATTTGAACTAGCATGTAAACGTCGGAATCATAAGCTAGCTGGCTAATTGCCCACTCCCAAAGTACTTGAATAAAATTGCCATGCTTTGCATTCTTTGTATATAAGACAGCTTCAACATGCTTTGCATTCTTTGTTAAGTTTCCATTACACCTGAATATATCTAAGAGTTAAAGAGGCAAGGTATCACTCTGATAGTGAACCATTGTGTTTTCTTTACAGATCTAGCTCTAACAATATTGGAAAAGGACCAATCATTAGCCACTGCTCGAGATGCAAACGGTGAGACAGCCTTGCACGTTTTGGCTCAAAAGCCTTCAACAATTGCCAACACAAGTCAGCTGTCAATCTGGAAAAGAAGTATAAATTCTTGTTAGTCTATTGAGCTTATAAATTCTTGTTAGTCTATTGAGCCCACTCAAAAATCTCTTAGCAAATACCATGTGCTGACCCTTGAAAGGGTTGGGCAAATACGTTTATTTTGGGTTCCACTTCATCTAGGCAAAAACACTTTATTAGTATGCCACTCTACACTTTGAAAATCCAATTATACATGATTCCTTTGGCATTGAGATCATGTTACATGCCTTAGACAGTTCAAGAGTAAAAAATATTCTATTTTAATCTTCAGGGGTTGATTATTGTAAAACCCTAAAGTCTCTAGGATCCACATGCAATGTCAATCGTTCTTAATATATATTGAATAATATGCTATTCATAAGTCAATTGTTATTTTAGAATAGGCATCTCATTTATTTTTTTTGGAATAGTGGAAGCTTTGATACCACTTTGTTGGCTTTAAGAAGCCTTGACAAGAAGTATAACAAAATAGGCACTCACAAAGAGGAGGGGAAATGATAATTTTATTAGAATACTTCAAGCTCACGCATAAAGAGAAATCAAGCTGCTGCATTGTATAGAAGTCTCCGCAAATAAGGCTACTATCTTGAGCACTCTCCAAAAACCTTTTCTCACATACTACAAGACATTAGATTGCTGCCTTTAGAATTATCTACATTTTTTCTCACTCTTTACAATTTTCTCTCACACACTTACAAACCACACCTCCACTCCCTTTTATAGAGTTCCAACCAAGTGGAATTACACGAGTTGTCTTTATTCTAATGACACCTCAATTTGTAACAGAAAATTCTCGAATGTGAAAGACCTAATTAGATAAACGTTATGGAAAAATGAAAGACACAAACTATTATGGAAAAACAAGAGACACAAAGCGTTACGGAAAAACAATAGGGCACCTTTTGGTTTACTAATGCGAACAATTTTGTATCATTTCTGTGTAATGCTATATTGGAACTAATATTAATTCTACCTGTAGGCTTCAAATCGATCTATCATGAGGATTTGATGCGGACGTTAGCTCATCAACTAGTCAAAAGACTTTGGGAACATGTTGTAGAGCTGCAAGATTCAGAGATTTCAAAACTAATTAGAGAACCTTCAAGACTACTCTTTGATGCTGCAGAATTAGGAAGTCTTGAGTTTCTGATTATCCTTATTGACTTATACCCTGATTTGATAGGGAAAATTGATCATAAAAATCGAAGTTTGTTTCATATTGCAGTTCTAAATCGTCATGAGAATATATTTAATCTAATATATGAGATTGGGGCATTTAAAGACTTTATAGCAGCATATAAGGATGAGAATAATAATAACATCCTACATCTAGCCGCAAACTTGGCACCTCTTAGTCGACTCCAAATTGTATCAGGAGCTGCACTCCAAATGCAAAGAGAGCTATTGTGGTTTAAGGTAAATAATAACTCTAATCAATTTATAGTTATTGGATTTAATTTTTTTTCTTAATATTTAGTGGCATATTTCTTCCATTTATTTGGTTTAATTGCAAATAACAGTTTTTCAAGTAATATTTTGTTGCTCTACAATAATTTATGAAATTTTCATAAGTTTAAATTGGACATTTCTGCGGATTATGTTGTATTTGTATAACTTTAATTCAATGACCATTATAGGGAGTGGAAAAAATTGTGCCACCTTCATATATTAAGATGAAGAATTGTGTAGCCAGGATATCTGAATTAGCTTGTTCAAATGCTTGATGTACTTCTAATATGGGATTGTATTTTAATCGAAAATTTGTTATTTCCTTCTAATATGGTTAACAATGTTTAGATGTGAGATTCTACAGAAAATTAGAGTTTATATGTGAGAACTATTGGAAAGTGAGATCTTTTGGAAATGCTGAGAGTGATATACTATCATGTGGACACGAGGGTGTGGTCATGTACAAGTCTTAGGTTGCTATATCTGTTTCATTAAAAGAGAGAAGAAAAGATAAGAAAAGAAAAAAGGTAAGTGAAATTGACTATTAGGGTTGGAAGAAGCTCAATTGATAGATTTTGGGGCTCAATTACAGTTTGTCGTCATATTTATTTGTGGGCTTGGTGCGCCTTGGTTTCTTGGACTTGGTCCTTTCTCTTATATGAGGGAGAGTATGGGAGCCTTAATTAGTGACACCTGATGGGTGGGTATTTGCTTATACAATAAGGTTAGCATCTTCTTCACTCTTGAATGTTACACAAAACCATAGATCTCATTTTGTCTAATGATTGGGTGACTTGCCCCATTGACTCATTGAGAGCCCTCTTTTGGAGTAAGAGCATAGAGGGGGAAGACTCGTATGAGTACCAATTCCTTTATTATTATGGTAGTATTTTTTTTAAAACACTATATTACATTCATTAAATAATATTACATTTATAAAATTTGTCTTAAGAATAGAGATGAGTAATAACATTTTTTTTATTATTAATTACTAATATATATAAAGTGGTAATTCTAAAACGGTCTAAAATGGTACATCAAAATTGGCTGGTACCATAATATTCCATTCTAATAAACAAACCGAAACAATATGAATTTCTATATTATATCATTATAATAAAATGAAAAAAAATTAAAACACTATTCACTTAGTTTGCTAGAAATGCTTTACAGCGTCTCCATATTTTTATACTGTTTGGACAGTGAACAATGACATTTAACTTTTACCTACCTACTTTTTCAAATACATCTTCCAATATATTCTATCATTTCTCTATCGCATTTAAATATTATTTCTTCTTCCATTATTTATTTATTACTTATTCTTTTTTTAACAACTATATTTTTCAATGAGAAGTGTTACGTTCATAACATTTTTCGTAATACTTTCACAACAAAATTTATGTGAAAAGTTGTTACTAGTTCTAATTTGAACCTACCATTGAAATTATTTTTTTATTGACCAAATTAACTAATAACAATCTGTTACTTAAAATTTATTGTGAAAATATTGTGAAAAAATTACAGCAGCATTTCTCAATTAAGATTTTTTATTCTTTATATTATTTTTCCTTTCTTTCATTTCATTTTCATCCATACGTGTCCAGTGTCCTATCTCTATCTCTCCCCCCCCCCCCTTATTTTATTTTCTTTTTCTCCCTCATTCAAGAACATTCCAACGAATCCAGCTCTCATTCTCTCTTTCTTTCTCCAGCTCTCTCTTTTTCTTTTCTTTTTTACTTGATTCCAGAACACTCACTAGCTCTCTCTACGATAAGAAAAGAAAGAAAAGAGGTATAGAGAGAAAGAACAAGAGAGATGGGTCATTGTGCCGTCGTTCATCTTCGTCCCCAACACAATCAAGATGGGTCAAATGGCTTCTGTCTTCTGTCTTCTGTCTTTCTTTTTTTTTTTTTTCTTTTTTGTTATGATATTTAATTAATTTTAAAATTGTGTTTTTGAGTTTGTATTCTGATAATCTGATTATGCTTGAGTTTAGAGATGTTTGAGAGAAAGATTGTTGTGTTTGTAGCTGGTAAGAGGAGAGAGAAAGAATTGTATTTTTATTGAGATGTATGAATTTTTTAAGTAGAAAAATTCATTTGGAGTTGCTACAGTGTTCTCTAGATCATGATAACGACTGTAGCAACTTCAAAAAAAATTTGGAAAAGTTTTACATATAGAAAATCGGTTGGAACTAGTTTTTTAGGCTTACCCTCCAAAATATAGATTTAGCTAATATATTGGAGATGCTCTTAAAGCCAAAGTGTAGGTATAAAAGTAACTATTCACACATATATTGCTTCGAAGACAAGCAGACCCAACCAGTGGACATCCTATAGGATGCTATGGGTCCGTTTGGATACAGCTTATTTTGCTGAAAACTGAAAACATTATAGTGAAATAATTTTTAAATGTGTGAATAGTACGTGGGACCCATTTTTAATATATATTTTTTTCTGAATAAAGTGGTTGTGAGTCTCATGAACAGTGCATTTTGTCACCTGCATAGTGAATCCATATGCATGAACAGTGTAGTTACTATTCATATGCATTAAAAAAAAAAAAAAAAAAAAAAGAAGAAGAAGAAAAAATAAAACTCAAAACGCATACGTGCAATAAACTCAATTCCAACGGGCACTATGAATCTTTTGCAGGATTACTAGAGGCTGAGTCGGCATATGGCAGAACCAAGCTGAACACGAGTTGGTATTTGTATGTTTCTGTTGCATGCTTCGTGTGGGATCCACCCTCATGTGAAGGTGAAGAAGCATCCAACGAAAACACACAGAAGTTTCTCGCTGAACATGCTCCGCACCTGAAGGGATAGTGCACTATGGGTGTGTTTGGATTGAACTTATTGTTGCTGAAAACTGAAAACTGAAAATTAAAAACTGAAAACACTGTAGCAAAATAATTTTTAAATGTGTAAATAGTATCGTGGGACCCATTTTTAATATTTTTTAATACGTGAACAGTGCATGAACAGTGAACCCATGTGAGGTTACTGTTCACACGCAGAAAAAAAAAGAAAAAAAAAAGAAAAAAAAAGAAAGGAAAACGTGGACGTGAGAAAACGTGTGTTTCAGCGCAAACCAAACGGTCATTTTGAGCTGAAACCCACGTCTACGTTTCTTCTCCACGTTTTCCTCTTTTTTTTTCCAGCCCGCAATTGTTGACTTTGTCAACTGTGAACAGTGCATATGTGTACTGTTCACGGTCCCACAAATTACACTTTTTAGCAACTTTTTTATTAAAAATGGGTCCCACAATACTATTTACACATTTAAAAATTATTTCGCTACAGTGTTTTCAGTTTCAGTTTTCAGTTTCAGCAAAAATAAGCTCAATCCAAACACACCCTATGTGACCGTTTGGGCTCCGCGTCCATGTTTTCTGCTTCACGTTTTCTGCTTTTTTTTTTTTTGCCTGCATTTGTTGACTTTGGGAGACAAATTTTACTATGCACTATTCACATACTGTGCATACACTGTTCACGTATTAAAAAATATTAAAAATGGATCCCACGATACTATTTACACATTTAAATATTATTTTGCTACAGTGTTTTCAGTTTTCAGCAACAATAAGTTCAATCCAAACACATCCTATATATATGTTAGAGATAAAAAAAAAGACGGTCAATGATTTAACTTTAAGTACTGGGAGCAGTGGCGATTTTAGGAATGTATTTTAGGGTCATCCTCAAGAAGCATAAATTACTATATTGACAACAATAGCAATTAAAAATTAATTACACAAATACATAAAATTTATAATTTCTTTCTATGAGTTTTTATATTTTGAAATCGTTACATGATAGTTTTAATTTCAATACTACAAGTTACATCTTTTTCAATATATACAACCAAGCAAAGTTATAATTTTTTGGGCTTGCTATGTTATAATATATATATATATATATATTTTTTTTTCAGATTTTAGTTCAATTTTTTTTTTTTTTGGCTTTTCTTTTTTTCACTTGAAAGCCCCAATATATTGTTAAGTAGAACAAATTATGGAGCAAAGTTTAATTTTATTAAAAAAAATAAAACTGAGAGTATTCTCAAATTTCGTTTGAAAGATAGAAAAATATAAAATATAAATTATTATATATAAAAATAAAGAATAAAAAATTCAGGTCAGGGTGGTCGGCGTGCCGCCTCCCCTGACTGAGTCTTTATGAAAGACAAGAGTTTCTTTTCTATCCATTTTATTTTTCTACGCGGCTGCTTTGACGCCTTCGCTCCACGCGTTTGGGAATTGAAATTATAAAATAATCACAAAAATAATATAAAGGAAAGAAAGGACCACCACAAATATATAAGCAAGAGTTAACTATGTTCCTTAGATTTTATTTTTAAAATTTTGTTATGTGGATTTTTTCTCATGCAATAAAAGTGTATTTTTTAGTTAAATAGCTATATGGCTAAATTTTAAAAAAAGAATTCAAATAACAGCAACTAAGATACTATACCTAAATTTTGTCCCAAATATATATATATATATATATATATATATATATATTTTAATAAAATTATAGTCGTGATAAAAGTTATAACAAAGCTTATAATGTGTAAAAGTAATTGTGTAATTCTTAGATTTGACGAGGTTTAACTTTTTTTGGTTAGTTTTTAATTTTGCTTTTTATGTACAACTTATTATTATTATTAAAATGGTTAATTGATACTTTTTTATTTTTATAATATTTATTAATGAACTATTTTATGAATATTTTAATATTATTTTTATGAGAAATATTAAAAGTTATATAAAAAAAGTTAATTACTTTTTACTTTTTTATAAATTTTTTTTAATAATATTTCTTAAACCAATGCTATTAGAACATTTATTAATTTTTCCCTTCAAAATAAAAGTGTACTTTAATACAATATCAGTAAAATGTTAAATAAGATGTTAAATGCACACTCAACTAATCATATTTATGGTTTTTGAGTAGAAGTTATTGTGTTCATTTGTTTTAGAACTATATTCTTTCTTCTTTATGTATTTTTTTTAATACCATAATTATGATAAAAATTATAACACAAAAAGTTGTGATTAACTGATTATAATTGTGGCACAAATTATAATTATATGTGGCAAAAGTTTTGAGAGTCGATGGTATTGTTCGGTCTTTTTCACGGAAATAATCAGGTAGAATCTTCTTCTTTTCTTATGCTTACAGTTGAATTATTAAAATGGGTATCCAAAAAAAAAAAATTTTTGAATTATTAAAGCAAAATAATGACACAATGATACAACATCATTGGAATTTCCCAAAACAGAAAAAGTAAACGTAGTCCACGATGCAAAATGCCACGCTATCAAGAGGTTGGTGGCCACAGTTTACTTGGATTTTGCCACTGATCTAATAGGAAACTTCATGAGAAAATCATGATAAACTCGTCTCACAACTTTACACATTTATTGACTAAATTTTTTTTTATAAAAAAAATACTACTTTTATTACAATATACACGAATTTTCTTTATTGTCTTGGACTCAGGCAGAGGGAAAGACTGAAAGGATTTCCAATGTTTCTGTCAAGACAATGATATGAATGAAATTTAACTGAAAATTAGTGAGGGGGCAATTTATGATGGCATGAGTTGCTATGAGGTTTCATTAACTAGTAACGTGAGCAATACTACAAATTTTACCCCCTCAAAATACCGAAAACAAGTTGATGTATCGACCTTTTTTTTCAATAATAATTGTATAGTTACATCTCCAACTGATGTATTAACTTTTAAATATAAAATAAAAAGAAAATTGACTTTAAAAAAAAAATTTATTAAGAATTTAAAATGGTATCAATTATAGTTATTGTTGGTTTTTAGACCCCTTAAAACACAATTGGATTAACCTAGGAATCTAGTCAAGTTGTTACTTAGTCAAAATTAATTAAATCTAGGTTAACACAATCAAATAATCATATCAAGTATAGCAACGGAAATATAAATAACACAAAGATATGATCACCCAGGAAACCAAACCGGTAAAAACCTGGGGAAGATTTAACCTAGCTATCCTCAAGATAAAAAGCAAATCCACTAGAAAGAATCGAAGTTCATACAATAAGACTTACAAGCCCCCACGCTCGACTTTTTATTGCGACCCACCAGTAGAACTTACTAACACGACCACGTGCAAGCTCCGAATCCACGGACTCCTTCTTTCTTGGATTCTCCACCAAATACAAGCACACCCGCTTGTGTTTTCTTTAAACTTCAATGGCAGCAACTGGAATGATCATCAAGATGTAGAAAAATCTTCTCCTTGAAAACCCTAAGTTTATATGTGAAGGAAACCTCCTCAAAGATCTCACAAGAGATTCACATAAACCGCAATATGAGCAACACAAAAACGTGGCTAGGGTTTCCCTTATATACCTAGGGTAAATTAGAAACCTAAACCAATTAAAACACTTTAGGGCTGAGTTGGAAAACCTAATTAAAAAACGTCAGGTACGATTTTCAATTGATTGAGCCTAAGCTTCGATCGATCGAAATGTACTAAATTAGTTTTTTAATTAGCTTAGTATTTCATTCAAACTTTACAACAAAGAACCAACTTTAAGCACTTCTAAAACAACTTAAATACATTGTTTTGATCATGGTTTGCCAACAATACAAATTAGGATTCTAAATACATAAAACCTAAGTCTTTAGAACCTAACAAACTCCTCCTTTGGCAATCCGTGACAAAACACAACTTAAATAACTCAAAGTTTACAAGTAAAAGCCCTTTACAAAATAATGCTCAAAAACACAAATTCAATCCTAACTACTATCCATCAGTTGCAAAAGTAGACAGCAGCTTAATTGAATCAACCTGTATATTTCCTGAAACACTTAAACAAAATGCATAACCGCATATGTGGAAAAAATACAAATAAAGAAAAATAAAAATCTTGATTTCAAACACAAACAATAAAGACATATAATAATGAAGAACTCATAATCATAAATCAATAAGAAGTTTGAAACAAGAAACACAAAATATACTCCCCCTAACATGAATAACCCAACAAAGTAAAGACAATGTGGCAAGAGCTAAAAGATAAAATACAAAGTGAAGCACCTAGATAAAACAACTCCATAAGCTCCAACCAATCAAAAAATAAAGTCTCCCCCTAAATCAAAAACAGGTACAAAGAATGCCAAAAACATCTCATATGTACTCCCCCTTTTTGTGATAGAATGCCAAAGGGCAATCAAAATCCATCATCAAAAGGAGGTGGCAATGAAGAACTCCGAAACCGTGCCAAATCTGCTCGTAGACCTCTAATCTCATCCAAAATGTCCACCAAAACCTGTCCTTGAGCCGCCTGAACGGTCAAGACATGATCCAACGTACTTCGAATGTCGGAATCATCTGAAGTAGTCGGTGGAGGAACATCAGTAGCAGCAGCAGCAACAGCACCAGAAGTCTTAGCAGCACCTATAGAGGAGGAAGGAGGGGGGACACTACTAGAGGATGCACCACGAGAGACCGAAGGATCAGCTCTCAAATGAGCAGCCCTTTGACGAAGGAAAGTAGCACCTAGGGGACCAACAACATGGACAGGCTCAGTAGAGGGAAAGTCAGCTAGACCTAAAAAAAAAATTATCCTATGAATGAAAATAGGATATATAAGCGTATGTCCTACGACAGAACTCCTATGAACTTCGTTCAAAGAACGAAGGAACAAGTGAGGAAAACCGATAGAAGCACCAGACATAAACGCATATAAAAACACACATCGCTCCAGAGGGATGGTGTAGAGATGAGAAATGGGCCATAAGCGCATGTCCTACGACAGAACTCCTATGAACTTCGTTCAAAGAACGAAGGAACAAGTGTGGAAAACCGATAGAAGCACCAGACATAAACGCATATAAAAATACACATCGCTCCAGAGGGATGGTGTAGAGATGAGAAATGGGCCACAAGGAATGACACACAACTTTAAGAAATAAATATGCGGTCTCAGAAAGCGCAGAAGACGTGATCCGAGGATTAGAACCCCACTGGATAGATGATTCAGTGATGTGTGACATGACCTCATCAATAGAAGGTGACTCATCATAGGGATAGACTGGATCAGTGACAATCGGAACCCCAAGAGCCTCAGCCACTACCCTAGGGGTAATGGTGAACTCCTCACCTCATATCCAACTCCGAACAACAGTGTTAGAATCATAGATGTGACATGAGAGGTTAGAGAAGAACTCTCTAATCAAAGTAGTCGGGGGTGGATGATCTATCTCTAAGAGTGACAACCAACCTCTAGACTCAAGATTAGCCCTAATGGCTGGATCGACCTCATCTAGAATCACAGAACGCTCAGCCCAAATCTTACGTTTACTATTAAGTTTCTTATAGGCCTCACGCGCACGCTCATTCCTAAACAACTGAACCCTAGAAGGAGACATCGTAGGGGTAGAGGGAACCCTATTAGCTCTAGTCTTCCTAGGCATAGTGCTAGAATAAGAAACAAGAGCACAAAAAAATGGGAAAAACAACAAAAACAAAACCAAGGGCAAACTGCAAGTTAGCTAAACAAATATAGAACAAGAAGAACTATATGATGCATGAACAGATTAAATGGTATGATGCATGAGCTAATGCAGAAAATTAAGTCCAAATTAAGTTCAAACTCACAAAATTGACTTGAGCATAGAGTTTCTAACTAAAACCCAAAAAAAAAAATCAACCACTTGTCAATTTTTCAAAATAAATTGACCATTACACAAGTTAGAAAACAATTAGAATGATCAATTACATCAAAACAACAAGCCAATTTCATCAATTTCAACTCAATTGAACAAAATCTCCAAATCGGATTCAAGCATAAACCCTAGAATTTTCAATTTTTCATAAAACCCCAAATTAATCAAATTAATCAACAACAATCATGAATATAACAATATCCCATCAAAACCCAATGATCAATTTCAGAAAACAAGCTTTGAATCAACAAAAATCCCAAATCTCAAAAGTTTCGAAAATATCCTTTAAATGCATGAAAATATGCATGAAAACATGAAAATAAAACCAAAAGAAGGGATAGAATGGTCTTACCGGCCTTGAGGGAGGAAAACCTTGCAAAAATTTTGGAGGAAAACAACAAAAAAATTGTAGTGATGCCTTGCCAAGTCGGAGAGAGAAGAAAAGTTGAAAAACTTTTGAAAAAGATGTTTTTGAAACAGTCAAAGAACTGTTTTAAAAAACCTTAAAAACAGGTTCGATCGATCGAAAAACAGGTTCGATCAATCAAACCAGGCAGAGGCTCACATAAATTTTAAAGCAAGATTTCGATTGATCAAAAAATAGATTGGATCAATCGAAATTCTAGAAAAACAGCGTTTGAAAGAAAAAAACCAGATCTTTTGAAAACTTACCTCAAAGCCTTGAATATAACAAAACAAATGCATGAGTATGAGATCAAATGCTCTCCCAAAAACAAGATTTAAACCCAATTTTCCAGAAATTTAGATTTTAAACAATCTCCCCCATTTTTAAAGCAACAAAAACAATTTTGCATAAAACTCAAGGTATCTTTCAAACGTGGTTGGTCAGATCATAAACACACACAATTACATATACAAAGTTTAGCAAAGAATAACTTGTGTTGTGTGTGCAACTAGCAAAAAGTTTGAGATACATATGAGGTGATATGAGAATAGAAATCAATCACAAAGTCTACACAATTCATCACATAAAATTTAAAAGAGACTAACACCTAAAGAGTTACATCATATAACTCCCACATCTCCTAGAACATAAGCTTGCAATCATGTAAGTTTCTTGAATTTTGCCTCATAATATACACACCAATTTTTAATTTAAGTGATTTGACATTCAGCCTAATAGTACACACCAATTTTTAATGTAAGAGATTTATTATTTAAACCGAGACTTCACCTTATATTCTTTTTATGCATTTGCTACACTTTCTCGAGCACAAAATCTTATGATATGCACTAAGGTGTTCATGATTGGCTAATGCACAGTGGTGAGATGGTTATTTATGCATTTCTCAAAAGGATCAAGTCCGACAGTTAAATAACATGTGACTTCAAGATACAGACAAAGTGATAAAATACCATAAACATCTTTCCCACGCAACATGTTCTACAAAGTTTCCACTAGTGAAGTGCAATAAATAAGCTCATCAAAGCTAAACAAAGTACAACAAACATGTCATGTGAAAATAAATTGACCAACCTTGTTTTCAAAAAACAAAGAGAATAGTGCAAGAACAATAATGTGCTTCCTTTTTCTTTCCTTTCTTTCATTTTTATTTTTTATTTTATTTTATTTATTTATTTATTTTTAATATTAAAAAAAACACCTAGAATGAAATGCATGAATGTAATGCAATGCAAATCCTAGAGACAAAAAAACAAAAACCAAAGAACAATGGTCACAAAGGAAAAGCAATGAAGCACAAGGACTATGTCAAAAAGACTCAGTTAGTTTGAGTCTTTTGCATTCAAAACTTTTTAGATGCACCACGAGCATTGGAGTTTGTATTCACATTAGAGTGATTTCTAACTTCAAGATTGGAATAAAGGTTGAGTGCCTTTACCAATTCACCAATAAGTGCTATAGGATCTTATGCTTGAGGCACTGGCACTTTTGGCTTATTTGCTCTCTTAGCAACTTGCAGCTTGTAACAGTTTGGACGAATGTGTCTAGACTTCCCACAAAAATGACACACCCAAGCAGGCTTACCATGCACCTTGTCCTTAGAAAGGGTAGACACCTTAGGTTTAGATTCTTTCAGATCAACCCTAATCTTCCTAGATGATGAAACTTCAATGGGTTTAACAACCTCACTAACAGGGGGTTTGACAGTTTCACTCACAACTTCACTCACAGAAGGTTCAGAAGAAGATAAAGGAACAAAGTGTGTGGAATGGGGAGCAGACACAAAGATGCTTTCAACAAAACCTATACCAGATTTGTCAGAAGGAGACTTTTGAACACCTAGCAGTTGATCAAGTTTAGAACTAGCAGATCTAGCAACAGATAAATCAAGTTCCAAAGTTTTAACTTTATCAAGTAATAACATGTTCTTAGTTTTCACATTGTTTAAAAGTTCATTAGCATCAAACAGTTTAATAAGCAGATTCTTCTTATCAAGCTCAAGAGATTCAATTTTCTTCAGGCCAAGTTCCACATTCATAGCATCCTTTGCAGCAACTTTGCAAAGTTTATTGTAGGCCTCTTGAAGATCTACATCTTCAGAGAGTTCCCCATCAGAAGGCTTCTCTTCAGCAGATATGCTTTCACTCACTACAGCAGTAGCTGTGAAAGCAATGAAGTTTCCATCCTCGTCACATTATGACTCATTATCAGAAACTTCACCATCACTAAGGGTTACAACCATAGCCTTACCCTTAGATTTCAAGTAAGTAGGACATTCAGATTTCATGTGACCATACCCTTGACATCTAAAACACTGAGGACCCATAGAATTATTAGAAGATTGACCTACTTTTTCTCTAGGTTTGTCAATACTGTTAACCTTAGTGGGATCATTCTTCCTAAAATTTCTTGGTTCAGTAGTGTTCACATCTCTTGCCTTTCTATTGTTATTTCTGAGAAAGTTTCTAAAGTTCTTGGCAAGGTAAGCAATCTCTGTAGTAGAGAGCTCATCATCAAATCCACCAACTTCAACATCATCAACTGACTTAAGAGCCATTGATTTGGATTTGCTAGTTTTGGGTAGGTCCAACTCATAAGACTAAAGAGATCCTATAAGTTCATCAACAGGGATGGAGTCCACATCCTTACTTTCAGTTATGGCAGTCACCTTGGGTCTAAAGTTCTTAGTTAAAGATCTAAAAATCTTCCTAACAATTTTAGGTTGATCATAAATTTCACCCAAGTTATAAGCAGAATTAACAATATCATTCAGTTTAGCATAGAATTCATCAAAAGATTCATCATCAGACATCCTAATGCTTTCAAATTTAGAAGTTAATTGCTGCAATTTATTGATTTTGACAGCCTTTGTGCCTTCATGCATAGTTTGGATGATATTCCAAGCAGTATGAGCAACCTCAACATTTGAGATTCTCTTAAATTCCTCCATAGAAACAGCGTTAAAGATAGCATTCATAGCCTTGCTATTAAACGCAGCTGCTTCTTTTTGAGAAGTTTGCCACTCACTAACAGGAGTAATGGGCTTCTCCCATCTGTATTCAACGGAGTTCCAAACTTTCTCATCAATGGATTTCAGGAATGCTTTCATCCTTACTTTCCAATAAGCATAATTATTCCCATCAAAGTGAGGAGGAATAACCAGAGAGTATCCGTGTTCCATGACAACAGGGGTCAAGGATCAGCTCAAAGATCAAAGGATCAAAAACAAAAGAGCTACCCGCTCTGATACCACTTGTTGGTTTTTAGACCCCTTAAAACACAATTGGATTAACCTAGGAATTTAGCCAAGTTGTTATTTAGTCCAAATTAATTAAATCTAGGTTAACACAATCAAATAATCATATCAAGTATAGCAGCAGAAATATAAATAACATAAAGATCTGATCACTCAGAAAACCAAACCAGTAAAAACCTGGGGAGGATTTAACCTAGCTATCCTCAAGGTAAAAAGCAAATCCACTAGAAAGAATCGAAGTTCATACAATAAGACTTACAAGTCCCCACGCTTGACTTCTTATTACTACCCACCAGTAGAACTTACTGACACGACCACGTGCAAGTTCCGAATCTACGGACTCCTTCTTTCTTGGATTCTCCACCAAATACAAGCACACTCGCTTGTGTTTTCTTTAAACTTCAATGGCAGCAACTGGAATGATCATCAAGGTGTAGAAAAATCTTCTCCTTGAAAACCCTAAGTTTATGTAAAGGAAATCTCCTCAAAGATCTCACAAGAGATTCACATAAATCGCAATATGAGCAACACAAAAACGTGGCTAGGGTTTCCCTTATATACCTAGGGTAAATTAGAAACCTAAACCAATTAAAACACTTTAGGGCTGAGTTGGAAAACCTAATTAAAAAACGTCAGGTATGATTTTCGATTGATCGAGCCTAAGCTTCGATCGATCGAAATGTACTAAATCAATTTTTTAATTAGTTTAGTATTTCATTCCAACTTTACAACAAAAAACCAACTTTGAGCACTTCTAAAAAAACTTAAATACATTGTTTTGATCATGGTTTGCCAACAATACAAATTAGGATTCTAAATACATAAAACCTAAGTCTTTAGAACCTAACAGTTATGAACTTATTATTACATTAATTTCTGTAAATTCATTTTAGTGAAATTGATAATACTTTTAGTATTTTTTCTCACTAATTATATCATTTTTTCAAAAGATAAATACACACAAGAATGGAGGGAATGAGATTTTGTAGCTCCAAAAAGTTTTTGGTCATTAAAAAACTTAAATATATCGAATTATAAAAAAAAAAAAAAAAAAAAAACTCAAATATATAAAATTTTACTATTCTTTTTTCTTGCAAATTTTTTTTTTTTTTCTTTTGATAGGAAATACTGGATCCTTGCATTAATCAGGAATGAGAAACTATAGACAAATCATGAGCACACGCATGCTCTAGAAAGCTAGGACATTCCTCTAGCCAGACTACATAGTTCTCAACCTCCTTTGCATGCCGTGCCAACAAGTGAGCAGGGACATTACCTGTCTTTTTACATGAGAGAATACGTATGTGTATTTACAAATATATGTATGTATATATTTGAGAATATGCTAACCCATGTAAACTAACATTTGTTTGATGGGTATTTTCTTTGGATTTTAGATTTGTTTATGTGCAAGAAGTAGAAAAGTATTTCTACAGTAAAAAATGAAGAGTAGTCATTTACGTTGTAGAAAAGTGAAGAAAGTTTTGCTGCACAACAGAAGGCTTTATTGCACAGCAAAAAGCTTTACTACTCTGCATAAGGTTTTACTGCATAGCAGAAGGCTTTATAGCTCAACAAAAAGCTTTACTATGCAGTAGAAAGTTTTACTGCATTACACAAAAGTCAGTCATGTGGCAGAAACTTGAGAAAAGCTCCTTCTGTGGCAAAAACAAAGGATAAGCCCAATTTGCAGCGTCTTCCCTTGGACTTTGGACTTAACATTTGCGCACAAACTGGCAACGGTGGAATGGTAATTTGGAGCCCATTCCACAAAGCATCAGACTCAACTTCCTTCTTAGAAAAAGGCCTAGACTAAGTATCGTCCAATAACATCAAAACACGTGTCTAAGGTACAAGAAACGTAAAAAGAACCCTCAACAAGCTTAAATTGTGTATATATATATATATATATATAGCTTAAATTTCTGCATGTTGTCTGGAATTTAATCCTATTCCTTAGCACACTGTTTGTTTCTGCATATACCAAATTGGTCAAGCCAATACTACAAACATTTCACTAATAATTTATGTTGAAACATTTGTTTTGCAACTTCAAAGGACAGTAATGGTGATAAATCTTGGACAGCAAGACACAAAACTTGACTCCCATGCCATTGGGCAACATTGACAATTTGACGCAATGAATAATTGAAAGAACAAAGTAAATTTTTTCCTTATAAAAGCATCCACATTGGTGGAATCATAAATTTAGCAATATGGCTTCACAAAAAGTTACTGTATCTATTTTATCTTATCACTTTACAATACACCCAACATCAATGGATCTATATTTTTAGCCATTTGATTAAAGTAATATAAAAAATTCATTAAAATAAAATAAAAAATATCCACCACAAAAACTTTTCAACCAATCACAACCACCTCCACCACCACTCCACTGGCAACAACCTCAACCATAGTCCACAGCAAGAAAAAAAAAAAAAAAAAACAAAAAAAAAAACAAACAAAGCCACAACCACCAAAACCATGGCAACCACAACCACAACTATAGCAAACCACCACCATTTCAAACATAACCCATAGTCACAACCAAACCCACCAAAAAAAAACCCCACAACTATAGCCACCAAATCCATAGAAAAAAAAAAATAAATAAATCAAACACCCAAATTCCTATATGAGCAAAGATCAACCAAAAACTAATCAAACACACACACACAAAAACCCAATCACCCAAATTCTAATCTTAGCAAAGAGAGAAAAGAGATGGGTCTAGGGAGATGGGGCTCTACGAAATGGGTCTGGGGAGATGGGTCTATGGGTCGGTGAGATGGCTGGCGGCTGGGCAGCAAGTCGATGAGCAGTAGATTGGCAAAGGTGGAGGGAGGAAGAAGAAGAAAGAGGAGGGAGTCTGAGGAGAGAGAGGGCAATGGGAAATGAGAAGAATTGAAGAGAAAAATAGATATTTTATTAAAAAGTAATGTGAACACAAAAATTTAATAATATATATATATATATATATATATATATATATATATTTTACATATAAGCTATAGTGCACAGCCAAAAGTAGTTGTGCACTGTAATTGTGAAGCTAAAAATTATGGCTTTGGCTCCACCAATGTAGCCACATTTTGGTATGTGGTGGTGCTAAAAATAGCAATATAGCTTTTTAGCACCACAAATACTAGTGCTTTAATAGGATGCTGACTTAGCAATTTAACTTTTTTTTCTTTTTCTTTTTAAAAAAAAAAAACTTTTATTTTATTATTATCAAAGATAGCAGGGATGGAACGAGGTGGGGCCCAAGGAGAGCCAGGCCCTAGTTCTTTAAAATTTATATATATTGAATGTTCAAATAATGTGTAAAACACCTATGAACGTTTAGATCTCAAATTTACAAATTACCAACACAAGTTTATAATCAAACAATATGTGTGAAATATGAAAATAAGCTAAAATAGAATTGGTAAAACAATCTAAATCGAAATTAATCACAACCACAACAATAATTAAAAGGCAAAGATTAAGGAAAGAGAGATGCAAACACAAAGACAATACAACGATGTGTTATCAAAGAGGAAACTGAAATCCTCAGTGAAAAACCTCTCCACCGTCCTCCAAGTGGTCAATAGTCCACTAGAGAATATAGTTGGGATACATAAATAGCAGAAGACCCTCCAAGCCTAATCTACCCAGTGCACCTAAGCCCTCCAAGCTTCTTACTCCAACAGGGTTACGTTGAACCTTATCTTCTCTACCTTACCGGATCCCGCAATCACCCGTTGCATCAACCAAAATGAATTGGTCCCTTCTAAACTGCTTGCCAAGCACCAAATAACCTTCTCACAGATATGGGTATAGTGAGATAGAGATTTTGGCTAATGTATTTCTCAATGATGTATCAATAGAGAGGGTGAGGGTAGAGGAATTTTGGAGAATCAAAAGATGAAAATTGTGAATGAGTCAATCTTGTTTTTCTCTAGGGTTTCTCTCTTAAAATTCTCTCTAGAAGCTCTCTAGATTTCGTGGGTATAAGGGTATTTATAGTAGGGTGTGTATGGAATGCAAAAAGTCAGGTTTCTAACAAACAGGGTGTTCTGGCGACTCGGCCTCGCTACTAGAATGAGTCGCGAGTTTGAGTCGCGAACTAACTGCCTGGTCAGACTGGAAGTTTTGTCTTGTAGTGCAACAGCTGTCGTGACCCTTTAGCTCCCTTACATGCTTCACACGTGTGCCACCTTTGGCAACTTGCCAGTCACGAGATCTAGTCACAAGGCCCTTCTTGAGTGCACACTCTTGAACTTTTCTTCACACTCTTTCACACACTACCCTTACATGATTCCCACCTAAATAAAGGGTTTCTAAATGCTAAATTACAAGCAAATTTGACAAAAAATAAAGCCAACAAAATGATTGAATAAATTCAACCTTACATATATATATATATATATATATATATTTACAATTTTATTGTTGCTAAGCAAATAAATGTTTTAGAAATTATATTTAGTTTGGGGATAGTGATTTTTGGTTGAGGAAAAGAGAGATTATTTGAGATAATAATGAAAAAAAAAATGATAAGAAAATAGTATTATGATGAAATGTAGTGTAAAATAAAAAATTGTGAGTATATAAAATAAAAAATTTAAAAAAAAAAGGTTATTAGGCTAAAATAGATAGAAATTTTTGCGTGAACTAATGCAAATACTCTAGTGTAGTAAGAAACAATAAAGTTTTGTGTTTTTGTCTTTATTAGTAGATGATTGCATTATAATATATCACGAAACAAAATTTTGTGTATTTCTCTTTGTTGATAGTTTGTTAATACTAAATAGATGCTTGCTTGAAATTTTATGATTTTTTTGTTTATACTTATACTCTGGCCCTCCTTAACTCGAAATCATGGGTCCATTCCTAGGTGATAGTCTCCTCATGAAACTCCCTTGTCTAAGTTAATTAATAAAAAAATTTGAAATCAAAAGAACATAATCAGCAATATCATAAAATTTTCTTACTTACAGAACAATAAAGGATGGAAAAAAAAAAAAAAAAAAAAAAAAAAAAAAAAAACACCCTAGCGTATGTAAATCATGAAAAAAAATGTGTGTTTTTCTTAGTCTGCATGACAAAAAACTATATGTAAAATTTTATTTTATTTATATGATATGATATCTAAAATTAGAATAAATTTGTTAAACTTTTGTTGAACTTCCTTGTTAATTTTATTCTATAAACTAGTGAAAATCTTGTACGTTGCACGACTTTAGTGATGAATTTTCTTTATACATACATACATACATACATACATACATAGGAATAATAAATAAATGAGTTATTATTACATAATTTTAAAACTCATTTCTAACTAAATAGAAGATTATTATTACATAAAATGATTAATTTTGTATATTTGTTCTTGTGTATAATATCTCTAATTAAAAAGATCATTAAACTTTTCTACTTTTTTTATTTTTTTTATAATTCCCTATTTATTAATGAGGGATGATTTGAATCAAGTAGTTCAATCTTTTATAATACTTGCATAAATAAGGTTATCCTAAAATAATTAATTCCAAACTAAAGATTAAAAAATCAATTGTATTTGTACACCTAAAAGAAATTTCATTCTTAAGTCATATTTTAATATTTAATAAACTATTTTAGTGTTGATTTTATTCAAGTGGTTAACACCCTAACTTATACAACTTTAGTAATGTCTCTAATTATAATGTGCTTTGGCCTCTAAGAACAAATATATTAATATTACACATGAAAAAAAAATAAAAAATTTAATAATTAAAACATTTGACAAAAAAATTAAGCCAAAATATCAATTCATTAATGAAAATAATCCAAATTTCAACTTATTTTTTAAAGAAAAAAATTAAATAAAGACAGACTTACATAGGAATTTGGACCAATGGATCAAATTTAGTCAAATATTATCTATGATCTAAAAAGATATAGAAAGAATTCTAAATTGAATTTAGTTAGACTTTCAAAGAAATCCAATCAAGAAAAAGTTCACAGGAACCTCAAGGGGTTTTTCCTGTTTGGGATGCTTAATTTTGATGCCTAAAATATTCTCAGATTTACCAATATGTAAATTTTAAATAATAGGGTTAAATACATATAATTACTAATTTTAAAAACTCCTATATTTTAATAAAAATAAAATTGCTTTTTTTTTCTCTTCCAATAATGTACTCTCTCCTTTTTTCCTAATTTCCAAATGAAATTGCCACAAGTCTTATTAAAAAAAAAAATTGCCACAAGTTTTTCTATACGAATATTTTTAAAAAATAGAAAAAAATAATTAAAAAATTAAAAAAAAAAAACCTTTTATCCTCATCCCATCATCCCATTTAGTTTTTATTTATTTATTTATTTTTATGAGATGATCTCATGTAGTTAAAAGAATATCAAATTATCTACTACTCTTTTTCACTTATCTAAGTAAACTTATTTAGTTTTAAAATCCAAAATTTTATGCCACTTATAAAATCTTTCTTTTCTATTTCTCTCTCATTTTTTATTTATGCACATTTAATTCAATAAAAAAAATAAATAAACCCAATTTGTCACGTTGAGTTAAGAGTTTTTTTTTTTTTTTTAAACGTTGTTATTATCCTTAGCAGTTTTTTTATTTATTTCTCCAAATTTACAACTTAAACTTGCCTCATTACAAATGCTTTGCACATGCAATGAGGCTTTTTTTAAGCCAAAAAAAAAAAAAAAAAAACCTTTGTGTTTTTATTTTATTTATATATATATAGTTTTTACTTAGAGTATTTAATTTATAAGTAGATAAAGCAATTTGAAAATTAACAGGAAAGTGGTCCTATTTTTTAGACAATGTTTTAGTAGGAATTAGAGTTGCATTTTTACCGAATTATTCTTTAGTTTTATCTCTACTTAAACATAGAGGTGTATTGGTATTTTTGAACTAAAAAAATGAGGAATTCAAATAGGAGAAGTTCCTTAAATAGTAGTATAGATGAACAACCACTACTCTTCATTAATTTTCTTTTGTTTCCAATACAAACTTTAGATTTAAAAATTCAAGGTTAAGGCACAAATGCATATCTTCACATTTCTTCGTCTCTCAACTTCTCCATGGAGAATTTTGAAGAACAAGATCTACACTATACAATAATTTTTTTAGGTATTTTTTTTTTCATATCATAAATAAAATCTCCACTCTTCATATTATTTTTAATTTTAATTAAATACTTTAACCATTGCTACTTTAATTATTATTTTTCTATTACTCATCACATTTAACTCTCAATTAATTCTTATTTTGCCTTACTTTCATGGTCCATTTGAGCAAGCATGTGATCATCCTACCAACTAGCAAGTACCAATGGCTTTATTTTACCTTTTTTTTTCATCAATTTTCATATTTTTATTTGCTTTATATTTAGTTGGAAAACTTTAAATTTTAGTTTTGGTCTGCAATAAGGACTGCTTTAAATTTATTCGAAACTATTTATTTCTTTTGGCATAATTAAGATGCTCTTTTGTATTTCTTTCTATGTATTTTGTTTTTCTTTTGAAATATTTTTCCCTTTTGGTTATCACGTTTTGCTTCTTAGAAAAAAAAAAAAATGAGCACAAGCTTTTCGTTTTCTAATTAATTGTTTTTACATTCTATTTTTCCCATAGTGGAAGTAATCTTTCTAGTGGTATCTAATAATCATTCTAGTGGTATCTCTAACCTCTAAGGCTAGTATATATTATCAGTCTGAAAAAATTATCATAAAACCATTGTTTTTTCATTTTTCTGATTTCTTTTCATGATTATCAGTTGCTGATAATAAATTTATAATATTATATTTAAGTGCAATTTTCTTCACTTAATCATTGGTAATTGGGAATCAACTACATTATAAAATAGTGGAAATATTTGGTAAAATATTCTAAACTCAACCATTGGTTTTTCTTTTTCTTTTTCTTTTTTTTTCTTTCTTTCTTTTTTTTTTTTTTTAAGAACAATCTATGTAAAACTGCCATGCCATTCGTATCAGAATATATTTGGCAATATATCGTTTTTATTTTCTTTTTTTGGACCAGGCAATATGTCGTACTTAATAATATTGTAATAAAAATATTTTTTTCTCTTTTTGATAAGTTTTTTTTTTTTTTTTTTTTCCTTTTGCTAAAAACCGAGAATTTTATAAAAGCAACTTCTTTTCGATTTTTTTTTTTAGTAGATTCTTTTTGATAAGTTGTAATAAATATTAGGAATACTTTGATATGTCAACTTCCCTGGTGTGCTTTAAATTATAAGATCAACTTCTTTTTTTCTTTTTCTTTTTTAAATTTTTGAAGAAATTATGAGATCAACTTTTTTTTTTGAAAAAGAAATTATAAGATCAACTTGAACTACATTATTGAAGAAAGTCTTCTCAAAAAATAAAAATAAAATAAACTTAAACTACATTATCAAGATCTTATGCCATTGATTTCTTAAGGAAAAAAAAAAAAAAAAAAAAGATTTTGAGCAATTGACTTGTCCAGGTCTCTCGGTGCACAACAACTTCAATTTTTTTTTTTTTTTTTTAATGGGACCCTCATTTGAATTGCCAGAAAGTTCATAAGATAAATTTTTTTTTGGGGGTGTGTTATTACTTATATATAAAATTCATTAAGTTATTTAAATTAAATAAAGCCAAGAGTTTGTAAGTTGTAAATTAATTGGTTGATAGTGATACTTTATGCTGATAATAAATTAATAATATTATATTTAAGTGCAATTTTCTCTACTTAATCTTGTGTAATTGGGAGTCAACTACACTGTAAAATAGTGGAAATAATTGGGAGTCAACTACATTTGGTAAAATCAAGCCGCTGATCGTCATGACCTTCATTATACGAAATACAGGCAAAATGTTATGCTACTGTCGCTTGGTTTACATGCCAATGTCTTATTTATATGGAAAGAAATTTGTCGGCCCAATCACCGGCTTGATTCAATCAATAAGACAAGAGTTATACAATGAGTCTTACCATCAAATTAACTGGAACAAAGCTCGGAGTACAATTGCTAAGGTTACTTGAAGTCTTTTTGCATTTCTTGTCCATGTTAGAAATATCAATATCATTTCCTGCTTATTAGCAATTTTCACAAAGTTGATGCCTACATAAAACTTACACAATGTGCTAATTTAGGAGGATCTCTACTATCCGCATCCCCTCATGCAAGATATACTATGGGATTTTCTTCACCATGTAGCCGAGCCTATCCTGACACGTTGGCCCTTTTCAATGTTGAGAGAGAAGGCAATAAAAGCTGCTATTGGTCATGTACGTTATGAGGATGAGAACACCAAATACCTCTGCATTGGAAGCATAGAAAAGGTCAATACTTGTGTTGCAGTTCAATTTGAATGAAATAAATATAAAATCAAAGTATTTGGTGTGTCATCATTGAACTAAATTTGTCAAGGTTACTTGTGTTACAGGTTTTATGTTTGCTTGCCCGTTGGGTTGAAGATCCAAATTCAGAGGCATACAAGCTTCATCTAGCCAGACTTCCAGACAACTATTGGGTTGCTGAAGATGGCTTAAAAGTTCAGGTAATATGACCATTCCCTTGTGTCTTTCAGTTGCTTGACTTTTCTAGAAAAAGTAAAAAAGCATAATTAGCACATCCATAAGCATGTGAGCATGTTAATGCAATCACCTATACTTAAAAGCATTTACTTATGATGCCTGATTTATAAGATGTAGAGTTTTGGCTGTCAAATGTGGGATGCGGGTTTTGCTATTCAAGCAATTCTCTCTTGTAATCTAAATGAAGAGTATGGGTCAACACTCAGGAGATCACATGAGTTTGTCAAGGCTTCACAGGTCAGAATATATATTAAATACTCCTTACGTGATTCTATGAAAGATAATGCTTAACTTAATCGTGTTATTTTCTAGGTCCGAGAAAACCCTTCTGGTGACTTCAAAGCTATGTACCGACACATTAGTAAAGGAGCATGGACTTTCTCAATGCAAGACCATGGTTGGCAAGTCTCTGATTGCACAGCAGAAGGGCTAAAGGTAATGCCAACTCTAATACATTTATACTAACATTCTCAAGGTTTATTTCAAAGGAAAAATTTTGAATTTTGGCAAAACCTTCTATTTTTCAGGTTGCACTTTTGTTCTCACAAATGTCTCAAGACCTTGTTGGCGAAAAAATGGAGACAGACCGGTTCTATGATGCTGTGAATGTCATTCTTTCTCTACAAGTAAGAATTCGACCTCGCAAATTTTTTTTTGACAAATTTACATAAGTACAAGTTGTGTGTGAGTTATATTATCCACTTCACTTATTTAACTTTCTTAGGTTTAATGATTCTAAAATGCATCTTAATAATCGACTTTCTTTTCATACCAATACAGAGTAGCAATGGTGGTTTCCCAGCATGGGAGCCTTAAAGAGCTTACCGTTGGTTGGAGGTAACTTCTCCAACAAACCTACTAGTTTCTTCCTAACTTGTTTCAATATCTCAACTTTTCCTTGTAAGATAGTTGTACATGTTTATGGCAAAAAACCATTGTTTTAAACTCACCACTCATTCCCATATTTTGGTATCTTATTTTTGCAGAAATTCAACCCCACAGAGTTCTATGAAGATACTCTTATTGAGAGAGAGTAAGTTATCTTCCAGCACAAGAATAGTTGCCATGGTATTGGTCATGTTATCTTCCTAACATTAAAATTGAACCACTTTATAGGTATGTAGAATGTACCTCGTCAGTAGTTCAAGGCTCGGCACTCTTTAGGAAATTCTATCCCAAGCACCGTAGAACAGAGATAGATAGTAGCATTTCCAATGTAATTCAATACATTGAAGTCATACAAGAACTTGATGGATCATGGTAATATGTTTTTTGCACACACTTATATTCTTGATTCACACCATGGAAGTATTGCTCTATAGCCACGCAGTTTTCTTTTGACATTTAAACATAGAAAATAAAAGAAGCCAACTATGATAATATTAGTAAGAGACTGCCCCAAATTTTACTTTTTTCTTCTGTTTTCTTTTGCTTGATGCCAAAAGGAGAAAACATCAATACTTACACAAGATTAATACTTATGCAGGTATGGTCATTGGGGGATTTGCTACACCTATGGTACATGGTTTGCTGTAGGAGGATTGGCAGCTTGTGGAAGAAACTATAGAAATTGTCCTGCATTGCGCAATACTTGTGAATTTCTGCTATCAAAGCAGCTACCTAATGGTGGATGGGGAGAGAGTTACCTATCGAGCCAAAACAAGGTATGGAAATTTGTTTTGATTTAAATGTGTACTTATTCTTTACAACAGAAAAGAAAGAAAGAAGGGGGGAAATGGAAATAGAGAACTCAAATAAGTTTCTTTGTGCAACAGGTGTGGACAAATATAGAAGGCAACCGAGCAAATTTGGTCCAAACCGCATGGGCTCTGTTATCACTCATTGATGCTGGGCAGGTTAGTCCATCATTTTCTCCTCAATTAATCCAAGATATCAATCAGTAATTTACCATTGATCATGATTTGAGGAAAGTGTTAATCGCATCTGCAATTATACCCCAAAAGCACTAGTCAGCTTACCATGGGGGTTCCTTGTAATCACTTATATATCTCAATTCAACCTAAAATAAACATACACTTATCAAATCCAATTCACGTAATCCAGGATATCATACATATGAACACAAAAATTAAGATCTAAACAAATAAATTTAAGAAACTTTGAACCATAAGTATTAGATAATAGCAAAATTTAGAAGGTGAGCCTTTAGTGACTGCTTTGGAAGTGCAAACAAATCTCATATATTAATTCTAAATGTTTTTATAAATTTAGGCCGAGATAGATCCAACACCAATTCATCGTGGAGTCAGAGTGCTAATCCATGCACACATGGAAGATGGTGACTTCCCTCAACAGGTAATTCCATGTTTGTTCAAAATCCAATGCATTTAGATAAGTGCTTGTCTTAGTTGTGTTGTTCTTTCATTTCTTTTTGTCAAAATAATTTCTACATTCTAAGATATTTTTTTGAAGCATAGTATAACTACTGGTTATTGGCAACAGGAAATCACAGGAGTATTTATGAGGAACTGTACACTAAACTACTCATCATATAGAAACATTTTTCCCATATGGGCTCCTGGAGAATATCGGAGGCGAGTTCTATTTGCATAAAACCTGAATGTGCAAACAAAGGATTGCATATTGAAGTTCACCACCAATCTTCAATATATATACAACTTCTACATAAGCAAGAAATATAGATAACTATATACTACTTGAAAGATGTTAAATTGTCATAATGTAGGTTTTTTTTTTTTTTTTTTTTTTTTTTTTGGTACCAACATTCGGGTGGTCTAATTGGTAAGATACCGGGCCATCAAGTCTCAAGACTTGGGTTCAAGCCTCAAATAATTAGCTATGTATTGGTGCTCCTTATATCCCATCTCTATCCCACATGATCCAAAGAATAATAAGTGAGTTTCTCACAGACCGGAGTATGGTGTCTCGCCCGGGAGCGGATAAGGTGCTACTATGGTCACACCCAGGTACATAGGGAAGCCACACTAGTCGCCCCCCTCTACCCTTTTTTTTAAACCAAAAATAAAAAGTAGTTTTTTTGTGAGACAAATAGTTTCAGTCTACTACCAAAAATATTAAAAAAAAGTATGTCCATTTAGTTTGTGTAAGGATGTATTTGCGGACTTACCTAAAAGGAAATGTAATATTTGTGTATGCTATATGTGCAAGTGCAACATACCATGTAGAATTACAATGTGTATACTTTAGTAAGAAATGAATAAACAAATATATAAGGATATAGGCTTTTCAACGTTCAACTCTCTCTCTCTCTCTCTCTCACAATTATTTTAGGAGGCGGGTTATAAAGCTTCCCTCTCATAATATGTGGGTCTCACGATTGTATAGCTCACCAAATGTAAAAGTTTGTTTGATGGGTAACCTACTTAAGCTGTGAACCCTTTTCTCTCTTTGCTAGACATAAGAATTCCTAGTAGTCATCTGTGCACATTTATATATTGCAAATATTTGTTTGGGGACGTTTAGTGAATTTTTCAAATTTCATAAGAAATTCAAATTTTCCATAACCATAAGAGATTTCCTACCAAAATCGTTAATACTGTATTGAACATTGAGAGTATTCCTAACTTCCATTTTAGATGATTATGGTATCATTGGAAAGCTTGTAAGTCTTTTTCAATGCCACCAGTTTTCCAAATTTTGAAAATATTTATTAAGTACTTTGATGCTTGTTTTTAAAAACCAAACTAGTCAAAGAATCGGAAAAGGGACAAGTTCTCAGTTTTTCTAAGTTCTTGACCGGTTTTTATCGTTTTTTTGGTTTTTACTGGACCGATTCCATGCCCAGTGTCCAATTCAACCAATTGAACTAGTTGGTCCAATTTTTAAAACAGTGCTTTGATGTTATTTTGAACTTTTGGAAGATGTGTTTTAAGTATTTCATGTTATTATTAACTTTCAAATTATCTGCTTTGTAGTTATTTTGATGTTATGAGTTTGTATTAAATTTATAACAATATTAATCATATGCTTTTTTGAAGCAAGTTAAATGGATTGAATTTGTGTCAAACCAACCTGCTTAATATTAAGTGGGTTGAAATGGTTCAAGTCACATTTGTGTAAGCCCAACACAAACCATTTATTAAGTATGTCACTTGTGTCATGTAATGTCAACCCGCTTCATTGATAGGTTGATGGGTTATGACACTATTATTAAAAGGATTAGGTTTTAGTTGAGTCATTTAGTCAAATATTCCTACTTTGACGCAATACGCTATCCCATATTGACGCCTCTAACAAATATATGGTAGTCAATAGGGCAATTTTGAACTAATGTTGGATTTCCAACAGCTTTACACTTTGCGTGGATTTTCTCAAGCAAATTGAACTTCCCAAAAAAAAAAAAATCCAAATCAGTCAACTTTTACACCATTCAATAATAAGATGCCACATCACATTATTACAAGTAAAATATTAGTCAATAGCATGCTAAATCAAAATCTCCTTAAAATATAATACTAAATCACAAACCAAAGTTTCTTTATCTACATTTATCAACAAAAGAAAAGTTTCTTTATCTACACGCGGCTAATTTTGCCAAATTACATAATTTTAGGTAAAATTTAAGAGAATTGCATCTTGCCAAACTTATTATAATTTTATTAAAAAAATATCTTTAAGTTTTGATTGTTTAGAGTTTAGACTTTATTAGTGTTTATCTATTTTTATATATCAAAATTCTCTTTGTGTGCTTTGTGTTAATTTCTTAATATGAAATATGGAATGAGTTTGATCATTCCTATTTGGGTTATGTTTATTTTATGTCATAGTCAGCACAAACAATAATAAACAAAATAGTTCCTTAATACTGATTTTTCCTTTTTATCAACAAAAAAAAAAAAACCGATTTTTCCTAGTGATAATCTTTTTGTTTTCTTTTCTTTTTTTTCATGATAGGTGGTGATAATCTATTTGAAAAACATCAACACACTCATAAATTAAATACAATAACCAAAACTGAAAATTAAAACATACACAAAAAGTTCAAAAATTGAGAATATAAAAAAAATAAATAAAAATTTACAGAAGAGAACTAAGAACTTAAATGGGTGTCCATTGTTTTGCTTCTTTATAGTAAATTTCCTTTGGTATAATATCCAGCGCGCAAATTCAAAAGCAAAAAACAATGAGTAAGATGAATTTATTAGATTAAAACATAAGAGTAAGTTGTATTTTGAAAAAAAAAAAAAAAAAATACAACAACGTGGGGTATATTGAGTGGGATTTAATTATAGGGATGATTTATTGGGTAAGAGAGATTGTATCGAAAAATCATGGCTGAATATATATAAAATTCTGAAAATTTTGATAATAGACTTTTAATTGGAGTAGAACTTAAATTTCTAAAACTTAGATGATAAACCTTTATCTAAATTAAATTATTGTTAAATCGTATCCCTTAGTCAAGTGTTTTGTAGCTTAATATCCTAATAAAATGTTAATTAATAAGATCCAACATGAGGGGGAAAAAAAAAACAAAAGTATGGGTTGTATGGCATTTAAGTTTAGAAATTTTTTATAATAGAATTTTAGTTTGAATAGAATATAAATTTGTTTTAAATTATTGTTAAATTATGCAACTTGAAGGGAAAAAAACAAAAACAAAAGCATGGGTTGTGTGAGTTTTAAGTTTAGAAATTTTTTATAATAGACTTTTGGTTTAAATAGAATTTAAATTTGTTTTAAATTATTGTTAAATCTTATCCCTTAGTCAAAGCATGGGTTTTTCTTTTTTTTAAAAAAAGAAAACATGGGATGTTGTGGGATTTAAGTTCAAAATTTTTTTATAATAGACTTTTAGTTTGAATAAAATTTAACTTCGTTGAAATTTAAATGATAAAGTTTTACCTATAAGTACTCGTGAGGTGTGAGAGGCAAAGGCCGAGGTTTAAGTCTTCAAGAAGAAGCTTCACACACATACACTTAGATTAGACTAGAGTAGAATTTTATCTTGTATAAATATATATATATATATATATATATATATATATATATATATTGTCCCTTAATTATGGAAACATATCCTAACAAAAACTATATAATTAATTTACTAATTAGTGAGAGTAGCCACTTAATGCAACGATGGCTTCTAACCCCAATGTTTATTATATAGTATTCCAGTCGCTAATCCGTGCAATGCATGGCAAAGCTATTGTGTATGAAGATTTTGTTTTCCTTTGTGCCAAATAATTGAATTTTAATTAAACTAACCACAAACCCACGCGATGCGTGAGAATATAAATATTATGTAATAAGATGTAATATATATAAAAAGTAACAATTACTTTAAGTGTTGTCTTCTTTTTTTTTTTTTTTTAATATTTTTACAAGTATCTTTTTCTAATCTTTTTATTTCTACAAATATATCATTTTATTATTTTTTGTGTGTTTGATTAATATTTTTTAAAGGTGAACCACGTTCTTCTCACTTCTATTGTAGTGTATAATATTTGCTTAATATACAACTAAACTTTATAAGTTTCAAATTTATTACTCAAATTTTTCATCTCTTAAGGAATAAGGAAATTATCATAATAATCAAAACTCATTATAAAATTACAATGTTATTTTAGACAAAATTAAAATGAAACTAAAGGAATAAAAAATAGACTTTATAATAATTTATTACTAAAAAAATTGTTAGGCATATTCAAATTCCTATTTCCAAAAAAAACTAAGTATTAACCAACCAAAATTCAACCAAAACTATAAAACAGAAAGAGAAGACTTTCTAATATGAAATTAGAAAAAAAAAAATACCAAAACACATATTAAATAAGAAAGAAAAAAGAACCATAAACCTTAATTAGAGGTAGAAGAAAGGTCAAAAATCCAGAGAGAGAGAGAGAGAGAGAGAGAGAGAGAGAGAGAGAGAGAGAGAGAGAGAGAGAGAGAGAGAGAGAGAGAGAGAGAGAGTACTCATAGTTTTGTGGGGGGAAAATATGGACTGAATGAGGAAAATGATATCAAATTTATACAAAATGAAATGGGGAGAATAAGAGTCAAAATATAAGAAACAAAAGGAAAATGTAACAATAAAGTTGAGAGTAGTGGGGAGGTAAAGAGACAAAAAGGAAGGGAAGAGATTGGGAAAAATGTAACAGTAAGTGTGAATTTTGCAACCTGATTCTCAAAACATTAACCTTTCAGTAGAGAGCTCAAGGTTAGTATTTAACAATAAGAAGACATTTCCGGATTCAGCAATTTTCTTCATCCTATGCACATTATGAATCCAAACACCAAAAAAAAAAAAAAAGGACATAAATATAGGGTTTCTATGCTCCACAAAATTTCACACAGCACTCAAAATAATCATGCCAGTATAACCATCTAACCAAATACATTGTATTGGGTACTAAACCAAAACTTATACATAATATTAGGTACTAAACCAAAACTTATAGAATAATAAAATATTTCTAGTAAATTTTATTTAAAATCGGAATTTTTCAACCAACATAAACAAATAAAGAGAGCAATAAAAATTTTCACTTCGGTTACCAACACAATACAAATTTTCAGTTGTGAGTTGTGATTATATATTCACTCCAACTCTGAGTTATAATAATGTAACAAATAATCTCTAAAAAAAACTATTTATAATATATAATATAGGGTTCTGGATTCCTAATCAAATTGGGTTACCAATATGAGCTGAGCCTACAAACAAAATTTAAAAAATTATGTTTTAATTTGTCAACACACTTGAAATACTATGGGCTAGATCCTTGCATATTTGTGGACATACAAGAAATATGATGGGCTGGTTGGGCATGACTTCAATTCAATGGGCTGGATTGGGCATGACTTCAAGCAAATCCATCCATGGAGAGTTGTGATGGTGTAGCGGCATCGATGGTTTGTTGACATAGAATATGGAGGTTATGATGTGATTCAGATTTGTGCTTGTGTTTTCATGAAAGCCCTTCAATACCTTCTGCCTGGGCTTTCATCTATCCTTTGACTCCAAAAGAGTCCATAAAGCTTCTTAGTCAATGCCCACGCCAGATATAATGATATATGCTGTTATTTGAATTGTCAATTCTTCAGTAGCATATATCTATAGTTATGTTTCATGATATGCTACTACTCTAGTGATCTACTCAAAATTGGAAAATTTACATTTATCTTGCTCATATGAAGTTTTAACACTCAGTGAGAAAGGTTGCCTTTAGTTGTTTCGTTTAGAAGCTAACTTGCAAAAATAAGACAATAGCTACCTTGCACTTCAGAGGTCATGACTCTACACATTTCAGGAACAAAGGTATAGGTTTTAAGGGTGCTTTAACTAACTTAATATGAGCAAGATAAATGTAAATTTTCCAATTTTGAGTAGATCACTAGATTACTAAAAGATCGTGAAACATAATTATAGATATATGCTACTGAAGAATTGACAATTCAAATAACAGCATGTATCTGGCATAGGCATTGACTAAGAAGCTTTATGGAATCTTTCGGAGTCAATAGATGAGCAAGATAAATGTTATTTGAGCAATGCCTAAAGCTGATGCCCTAGGTTTGTAGCTAATCTATTAGCAAATATATGAGTTAGTGATGCAGCACAGACTTGAAAACGCGTATAGGGATTTAGGGAGAGAGAGCAGAACAACGCCTAGGCTTCACCACATAGAGGTTGTTTGAACCCCTAGGCTTTATCACCCAAAGACTACTAGGAATTACTAGCAAGAAGGAGAGGAAAATCTTAATTCAATATTACTCATCAAATTCAAGATGTCCAATAATGTATTTTTGGAGTCTTTAAGTAGAGCTTCAAAGGTTAAAACTAATAAGAAAAGTAAAAATGAAATCAATTACATTAAATTCAGATATAAAATCCATCAGCATATTTCTGGTAGTGATCTCTGCATCAGTTGGCATGCAAACATACCATATTTTTGTTGACCTACGTTCAAGATATAGTTGGACTTTTATCAAATTTAAAGCTCAGGGAGCCAATCTAGCACCCTAGAATCTAATTTAGGGCTATCATTCTGAGAACTACAGACATGAGAATAACCTAAAACATGAGCATTTGGGCCTACAAAGACAACACTTCTACATTCCTAGCTAGCAAGACTAAACAAGTTTCATAGGCCATTAATAACGCCTCAGGGTAGATTCAAGGACTACTATAAGTACAATTTCAGCATCTACTCTCCTAAACTAATTTTTCACTCAACAGGCAGAGCTTCAGAAATGAAGGTCCTGAGTTTAAGTTGACTTTCTATACGAAGATGGCACATTATGAGCCCAAACAGGTACTACATGCATGTCTGCCTGAAATTGAATACAAAGTACATGTTTTACATCATGTTATTCATAAGAGTTATACAGAACCTTGCAATTATTTAATATTTTTCTGCAAAACAAACATACTTATATATGATATGGATATGTAAACTAAAATAACTCAACTATATAACAGTCTATCCACATGATCCAAAAAGTAAAGTGCCATCAAAGTTCGGGCTAGTCATCCACCAAAACCGATTGGGTGTGTGATTAGCATTGAGGACTAATATAGACTCTAGTCAGGCAAAAGCTCAAATCTACCTAGGAAGCTCAATTTGGGAAAAAACTCTAGCACTGCATACAGATGTTTCTGCAAATAATACCACACACAAGCAGTGATACTTACCTTCATAAGGAATTGGTCGTGTCAAATCTCTATTGGGTGTTGGACATTCTTGATGTCCATTAGCTCCTTGAGTACTCAATTCTGCAACATCCAAACGCACTTCTTGCATTGGCATGGGTCCATCAGAAGTATCCATCATAGATGTTTGGGGCAACAAATTTACTCTTTCTGCTGTAGTCACCTCTATCTCTCCGTTTCTTTGAGAAGACATCTTGGTTTTGATTGTGTGATAAACATCCAATCATATGAGAAGTAAATCAAGCACATGTGCGTGTGTGTTTGTGCATGCACAAGCATGTGTATGTGAGCACACGCTTGATTTGGAGCTAAATTTTTTCATATGACACAATTATAGTAAACAAGTTCAAGAAAATGGGTACAGACTCTAGAGGTAAATGATGACTTTTCTTTTCTTAATCTCAGTAATTAAATTCCATCTGTGATAGAACAAAATTATATCAATTGTAAACTATTCAGTCACTGGTGACTATATCTGGGCTGCATTACAATCAAATAACTCTTTTTGAGAGCTAATTGTCATTTTTTTCAATAAAACAATCTCAGGAATAGGGATTAAATTTTCTTGGTGAATTTATTGGTAACGTATTCAGCCTCCCTAGTTTGTTTTAAAGCTGATCTTCATCGTAGTCCACCATGGATTGGGGTAATGGTAATGTGATACCCATTAGAATGTGAGATTCATGTAATGTACAGTGTGGCACAATCAACCAACCAAACATGATAATATTCTCAAATTCCTGTGAAGTCGCGATAATGTTGATAATATTCTACAAACTGAACACCACCTTAATGGTTTTGGCTTTCAAATTTTTTACTAATGGTACAAGCAAGTGGTTGTACAAACTAAACCAAGTAATATAAAGAACACAAAGACAGAAGAGTTACTACTACTAACAGCCTATCATCGAACATTATTTTCACCTAGGTCAACCATTGACGCCACTTTTATTATACACTAATCACAGCAAGTCATGTCAACAATTGGTGAAAAAAATTATGAAAAATGTTATATTCTTTACCGTTATTAAATTTCTCCATTTGTTTCAACAAAATATGTTTCCAGAAAACGTTTATGGTATTTTTTGGTGTTTGGTACACTGGAAAACGTAATTCAACAGAAAACAAGCCCAATATTCCAGAATGTCACATACTCAACGAATCACCACAAATAAATTCTGCCTATTTTCAAGGTCACAACCAAACACCCCAAGTAATATAAAGAACACAAAGACAGAAGAGTTACTACTGCTAACAGCCTATCATCGAACATTATTTTCACCTAGGTCAACCATTGACGCCACTTTTATTATGCACTAATCACAACAAGTCATGTCAACAATTGGTGAAAAAATTTATGAAAAATGTTATATTCTTTACCGTTATTAAATTTCTCCATTTGTTTCAACAAAATATGTTTTCCAGAAAACGTTTATGGTATTTTTTGGTGTTTGGTACACTAGAAAACATAATTCAACAAAAAACAAGCCCAATATTCTGGAATGTCACATACTCAACGAACCACCATAAATAAATTCTGCCTATTTTCAAGGTCACAACCAAACACCCCAGAAGAATATAGGCCGATTTTCAGGAAAATGATTTCTAGAAAATAACTAATAAGTCATATTCTGGAAAACATTTTCTGTTAAAAAGCAACAAAAGAGCATAATTGAATGAGAAATGAGAATGAAACCGTTTTGTATGACCTGAACAAGCTCTGCCATAATCAAGCTAAAGTCAACTAGAAAAATTCTTCTATTCTTCTGCGACAAAAACTATTTATATTTCTTCTGAAAATACTTCCTTTCTTTCTCATTCTTTATTATTCTAATAAATTTATTTACACACATGGATTACTGTTTGCAGCACAGGTAACAGAAGAGAATAAAAAATAAATAGGTCAAAAATATAAATTAAAAGATATAGTGAACACTAAACAAATCCCGCATTTCGTAATGTTGCCATAAAGATATATAAACTCAAGAATGACTATAACAGTTGAAACAAATTACTAGGAACTTAATAACTTACTTGTAGATTGTACTCTCTTACTTTGTCAGTCTTTGGGCAGCTAGACAAAAGCAGCAAAATTTTGATGGTTGATTTTGATGAGTGCTTCAACAAGGCAGTACTGGATTGGTCGGAGTATTGAGTTATGGGAATTCACAACACAACAATGTAGTTCATGATTGCAGAGCTAATGCAAGAATGAAGAAGACTTACTATATATATATATTACAAGTCAAAAAGTCAGTCAATGATTAAAGTAAGTGTTAAGAATATTCATTATTAAAGACAAAAGAGTGTCTACGCGTCTCATGCATTAACGCTTTCACTCCCTCTCAACTCGGAAGGGAATTGAAATTATAAAATAATTACAAAAAATAAAATAAAGGAAATTAAGGAGAAGGAACCAGAAATAATTGAGAAAAATTGTAGATATAACTTTTGTGCCCCAACTCAGTGATTGAGATAAAAAAATGAGTAAGTACATGTGAAAGTGATTTATTAGCACTTACTCTCCATGAAATTAAAATTGTGACAAAGGTTATTGCCACAGTTGACCACCTATAAAAGTAATTTTTTAGAATATAGATTCTATAACATCCTAATTATGACATTTTAAATGAAGTTTATGGTGTGTCATGGCGTAAGAAATTTATTCTTTTTCCTTTGTGTATGTGTTTAATTATGGCAAAAATTATAATAACCTTTTGTATTGTTTGGTCTTTTTCATGGAAGGAATCAGATTATGGAAAGGGAAACGCAGTCCGAGATGCAAAATGCCACGTTATCGAGAGGTCGGTGGATGTCTACTTCGACTTTTTTGCCAATGATTTAATAGGGAACTTCCGTAACATAACATGGAAAATCCCCTTTCAAGAGAATATGAACTCATCTCACGAGTTTATACATTTATTAAGCAAAAACTAAAAAGAAATAAAATAATTTCATTACAATATTCTCGAATTTTTGTCATTCTCTCTCTCATTCTATACATATTTTCTCACATGATAAATGTTATTACTCTCTCTCTCTCTCTCTCATGTTTTTATTTTTGTGTGAATTTTTAAATTTTTGTATCTCTACTTTAGATTAATGAATTTATGTGTTCTTTAGAATTTTACCTTGGATGATGCAAGTTGATTTTGTGTTTTTAAGCTATTATCTTCTTTCTTTTCTATTATGTTATAAATGTTATCCTATTGCATATAAAGACAGTTTACAAGAATATAATGTTATTTTATTATATAGAATGGCTTGAATAATTTGGTATTTGATTTATGTCTATATATTTTTTATTTTGATGCTTCTTCACCTCATTTTATTTTCTATTTCTCTCCCCAAAATTGTGATTATTCTCTCTCTCTCTCTCTCTCTCTCTCTCTCTCTCTCTCTATATATATATATATATATAAATTTTTTTTTTGCAACTTTACTTTAGGTTGATGAATAATTATATTTTTTTATAATACTATTTTGGGTTAATACAATTTGGTACTGTGTTTTATTTTTTAAGTTTTCCATCACAAGTCTTCTCTCTCCCTCTTATAGCTTTTGTTTGCTATTTTTTTTTTTTGACATAATACTTAGTTATTTTGGAAGTGAGATTTTGAATTTATATCAAAATACAATATTGGCTATTTGTTTGAATGTATCTATCAACTACAAAACCTCCCAAGATGAATATGTATAGACAATTTTTTTTTAAAAATTTTCATTAATTTATTATTTAGTTATAACATCAAAATTAAAGTAGATGAATATATAAAGTTAAAACTGCCGAAGATGAATTTGTAAAGCCAATATATTTATATATTTAATATTGTCAAAAAATTAAAAGTAAAAAGTAAATAATAAAAAGAATAATGATGTGGCAGATGAGAAAACTTAACAAGAGCGTAGCAACAAAAATACAATATGAAGATCCAATTAAAAGCAAATCAATCTTAATAAATGAAAGTGTATATGGTCCCAAAAAAAAAAAAAAATTTGTTAGATCACGTTCTCTTTTTGTTGTTATACAAATTATTTTCTTTCATTTCAATAGGTGAAGTGTTCAATTTTAGACATAAATTCTACTTATTTCCTACATATTATTTTAAATATTAAATTTATAATATGGTATAGTCTCTTAGGAATGTCTAAGAAATTTGCAGTTCCAATCTCATGTATCTATATTAGTAAACAAAACCCAATCAATAATTCAAAACTACTCCTACAATAAGAAAAATTATAAATATAATAATATCTTTTTAAGAGAATAAAATTTTTGAATAATATATTTGAAACTCAAACAGTTTAGTTGTATAGGAAAAACAAATTAGAAAACTATAACGCACAATAACATAATTTATCAGAATATGGACCTCCTAAAAAATGAATAATATCAATCAAACAAATCCAAATAATAAAATGATGATATTTTATTGAGATAGATAATTGAAAAATAATTTTAGAAATTGTTTAATTTTTTGGGAGAACAAATTATATTCCACAAAATTTAAAGAACAAATTATATATTATACCATAACTAAAATATAATTATCTATTCTCACGCATCACATGGGTTTGCGACTAGTATTAGAATAAAATTTAAGATTTATTTTAGAAAATATCTTACTCATACAATTATATCTCCTAAAAAATTGTTATTTTTTAAATTTAATAGAGATATGTGTTATTTTTTATGATTTTTTTTTTTAATTTTATAATTGTTAGATGTATATGAAAAGTTTGTTTATTTGGAAATATATTAAGTTTTGAAATTATTACACTTACTAAGGAATAGTTAATACAATCCTTTTAAAGAGTAATATTTATTCCTCATTTTGAAAAATGGTTATTCATAAGGAATGACTATTCCTTGTAATAGAAACATAATCAAAATAATGAATAGCTAAACTATAAGAATAACTTAACTATTACATTACAGTGCCTATTGCAGTTTACCAAACATGCCCTAATACCTAAACCGTTGGATTTGTTGGACTATAAAATGGTGAATCTTGATCTACTTCTCTTCCAACAATACTATTATGGCGTAGTAGCAGTGATTTCAGAACTGGTCAGTGGGACCTTAATTGTTCTCTTCACTCGTTTGGAATGAGAGTATACTCCATATCTTTTAATGGATCTATCTCTTTCTTTGGATTCCAAACTCTTAGTCTGAGACTTGGTTGGCAGGAAAATAGACGGTATGGAGTTAGAAAATGGTGGAGTCCTTCAGTAGGTACTGTATTATCTAGGGGTGTCAAATGGGTAGGTTTGGAGTGAGCATAATTGGGTTGGGTATATAAAACTCATTTACCCATTAAAACTCATTTAACTAATTGCTTCTAACCCAAATTCAACCCAACCCAATTACTATGGATAAACCACAATTTACCCAATTACCCAATTATCAAAATTACCAAAATGCCATTAAAGTGAAAACCCCAACACTTTTTTGGATTTCCTTTTCCACTCTCTCTAGTCTCCATTCTTGGGATTAAAAAAATTCCACATAAGCACATCCACATCAGCAATTATATTAAAAGTCCAAATAAAAAAATATTTTCTTTTCTTTTCTATTTTCTCTCACTTTCTTGGCAACCAAACAGTGCAACAAATACAAAGAAATGTCATTTCAAGCTCAAAACTTTCTTGGAATTTCAAAAGCAACTGTCCTTGAAACAAATGAATGTATCCTTATCAATTACTCCATTCTTAAATTACCCAAATTTAAAATAAATAAATAAAATTCAAACCCAGTAATGGTGTTTGAGATATAATGTGAAAACTATCAAGTCAAAAAGTACGTATTCGAACTTCTCTGAAAGCATCTTTCGTGTTTGATTATTAAACTAGGTGACATCAATTATCTACAAGAAAAAGATTAAAGCAAAGCATTCAAAAAAAAAAAAAAAATTCAAATAGTCTATTCAAAATCAATGCCATTCATCATCAAACTCTCTCTATAGTTGTTGTGCAGAATGAAAGCCTTCTTCTTCATCTTCATCAAACGGCGTCGTTTCCAAGCCTTCTTGCAAAGACCAGCAGAGAGCTTATAGAGGGCGAGGATCATAAGGTTCACGAGGCCGCACAAACAGCAGCAACATATGGTAGTGGACTCTGCCGCCGTTCCACCTACCTCCTCCGCATTCCGTCGCCTCTCTTCCCCTTTCTCCGAGAAGTGTTTGGAGGCCAAAAAAACGAAGGGAAATTAAAACGTGACACACTAAAACGTCACGGGCTAGGTTTTTGTTTTTGTTTTTTGTTTTTTGTTTTTTTTTTGTTTTTTTTTTTTTAATGGGAAGGGCTGGGTTGAATTTGGGTATATTATTTTTAGGTTAAATGGGCCTCAATGGGTTTTAAATAATCACTGGGTCTAATTGGGTTGATGCCCATTTAACCCAACTAATAATTGGGTGAGTTTGGGTTCAATTAGAGTAGGTGGGTTTGGGTGGACAAATGAGTTTGGGCTTACTTTGCCACCCCTAGTATTATCACTGATAGTTGTTGGGCTGGCAAGCGGAGTAATTGATTCCATCAAAGAAGCTAGCCAAATTGATGAGAGATTAGAACGGTCAATTGTTGTAGAACAGACAATAAATTTTCCTTGAATACAGAGGCTGCCATAATTCAATATGCAAGAAATGCGTAAAGCAAAAAAGCATTATTACAAGTTTTCATAGAAAACAAATTAAACTTCGACAAACCTAGGCTACGAACTTGATTGTAGTTGATCACTACTAGTCCTACCAAAAAACTCTAACGGTTAGATTGCGTGTATGTAAAAATCATGCACACTTACACAGGAAAAGAGAATATTGAGAGAAAACAAAGCTAAACCTTATGGAATTATGATTATCAAAGATAATTACAGACTTACAATTATGAGTCTTTATTACAATATATGGAGAGTAATTATTAAGTATTTTCCGGAATACCATGAATTGTGAGTCCTACTATGAATTTAATCAGTGAAATTTACAATTATATGAAAGGAAGAAGTACGCATTTATGGTATTCCGAGAATATTCAATAATTTTCCATATATAGGAAGAAGAGGGAGAGAGAGCAAAATATGGAAACAGTTACAACAAAATGCTACACGAGTGATAACTGAACTCAGAACGTATGATAACAGCTCTCCACTCACATGCCTGAAGTCCAATACATCAGAAACGACACCGTTAGTCTTAATGAGGAACGATAGCGTTTTACTTTAGGCGATACCTGGGTTTTACAATCTGAACAGACGACACCGTTTTGGATTTTACCGTTGGAACAGTATCATCACATCATGTTCTTCATTTGAATTCTCAAGTTTGCTGCTACAGCTTTGTGTAGAATCCACTCTAGATGTGAGAGCCCGAAGTACTGCTTCGGGACTATCTAATTTTTTTCCTTGCAAAAGAAGTTCAGTAGAGCCCAATTCCACAACGCCAATTTTGAAGGGTACGCACATCATGGTCTGGAGCCCAGAATGCTGGCCCTGACGAGCCCGGTCATATGGCGAGCTTGCCAGTGAGCTCACCCTAGGCACCCAAACTGGATTTGAAGAGGTAAAAGCTTTGCCTGGGAGGTCACTGCCGTTCACGAAGGACAACATTTTCAATGCCAAGAAGAACCACTCGGTGTCGGTGAGCTCTTGTTCGTCAACAGAACCCGAGCTCAATAAACTGAGATTTGCTTGTAAGGACATATAACTCTACTCCAACGAAGATCTTCGAATTCAGGCACATCTATACTCTCTTTTTTACTTTTAATATTTCTTTTGTTTTCTTTTGTATTCCGCATATCTTTAGGCATGCTATCCAAACTAGTTTGTGTCTTCAAACTTCATGAACCAAGCTAAATCCTCACAAGGAATGATATTTCCTTCATTGACAAATTTAATCCATCAGTTGGACTGTATTTTATAACTTAAGAATTTAGGCCCCTTTATACTACTTTCTAGGCTTATAGATTGAGTCCTTTCCTTCAGGTATATATGTCCACCAGCAAACATATGTCTCTAATCTCTTAAAACATCATAGAATGTTCAACTGCAAGCTTGCAAGACTCTTTGTGCTCCTGCAACTCAGTTCAGTAAACACAATGGTAACCTCCTGTTCGATCCTTCTCTGTATAGTAGCATAGTTGGTGCATTGTAATATCTAACATTTACAAAGCCTAATATCCCATTTGCTGTGAATCAATTTAGAAAATTTATGCAAACTTATACTGGTATTTATTTCACTGCTGCTAAGAGAATTCTACTGTATCTCAAAGGTACCCTACATTATGGTCGCCATTTTATGCCCATTTTACACCTAGCTCTCTCCCCCTTTTTGTCTATACTAATGCAGATTTGGGATAATGACCACTCTGACCAACACTCAACTTCCAGCTATGTAGTCTTTCTTGGATCTAACCCCCACACGGTTTGCATAGAAGTAGTCCACAGTTTCTAGATCCTCCATCAGGGCCAAATTATGTTCTCTTGATTCTACTACTGTCGAGTTATCCTAGCTCTCAATGGTTCTTCAATATATATGCATTTTTCCTCCCCCGTGCCCCTTGCATTTGGTATGATAATTGTCTCTGTATTCGCTCTTGCATCGAACCCCATGTTCATAAAGATTTAAATATCAAAATCATTTCAAGCGCAAATCAGCTTACTAGGGACATCAGTTCTCAGCATTGTGATTCATTGAAAACCATACTCATGGTCACCTCCATGCCCTTTCAAGCTAATGCAGTAAAATATAGAAAAGCAAGGTATATGGATATACCCTATATCCCTTGTAACACATAAGAAATTCTTTAGTACATTAAAAAGAACTGCAAATCTCAAGAAAATGTTACTCATTAACTCAAACCAAGTACTTTTGTTTATATAAAATTCATAAACACAAAATAACTTAATGTGAAACTTCGTGGAAAAATTCATAGTAAGGCATAAAATACAAGTATGCACCTCAACTATAATGCTTCTTTAGCATCTAGGGGAACAAACTAATGGTTGTTTCCACAAGGACTTCTGCAAATTCATTTATTCAAGGGCAAAGCCTATGTTTCGGCTGAAAGAGAAACCTAGACCAATATGTTGAGCGGATTGTATCAGCCCAAAGGTGAAAATGTTGCCAAGCAAATAATGTGACTGGGACAGAAGAGAGAAGCATAATAACGACAGGAATCCGAATATGTTTATGATCATATATCATAGAGATGGCCGCACCGTAGGCTATCACCATTGTAGCAATGGAAACAAACAGTGCTGAGAGTCCAAACAACAACCTTGCAGGTAGTGATACAAGAAAATCGTTTTCAGCATAACGTGATGTAAGAATGGACAAGAACGTTACTATTGAGGCCGAGGAAGAGAATAGCGCTACTGCATCCGATATGACAAAAATCAAAAACCACTTCTTTCCTAGAAATAAAGGAACACCCGTTTCATTATCAAGTCCTCCTGGTAGAGTAAATATTGCTGCAAATACCACAGTGGCAATGAGTGTTGCAACAAGCATGCATGAAGTTGCAGTGCTCTTCATCCACTTCTCCCCTTCTTTTAATAATTCCTTGTGCTTCTCTGTAAACAGATCCTTGGGTGTTTGGTCATCTGAATTCTTCATCTTAATATATGAAGGTGGCACAATTTTTTCCACTCCCTATAATGGTCATTGAATTAAAGTTATACAAATACAACATAATCCACAGAAATGTCCAATTTAAACTTATGAAAATTTCATAAATTATTGTAGAGCAACAAAATATTACTTGAAAAACTGTTATTTGCAATTAAACCAAATAAACGGAAGAAATATGCCACTAAATATTAAGAAAAAAAATTAAATCCAATAACTATAAATTGATTAGAGTTATTATTTACCTTAAACCACAATAGCTCTCTTTGCATTTGGAGTGCAGCTCCTGATACAATTTGGAGTCGACTAAGAGGTGCCAAGTTTGCGGCTAGATGTAGGATGTTATTATTATTCTCATCCTTATATGCTGCTATAAAGTCTTTAAATGCCCCAATCTCATATATTAGATTAAATATATTCTCATGACGATTTAGAACTGCAATATGAAACAAACTTCGATTTTTATGATCAATCTTCCATATCAAATCAGGGTATAAGTCAATAAGGATAATCAGAAACTCAAGACTTCCTAATTCTGCAGCATCAAAGAGTAGTCTTGAAGGTTCTCTAATTAGTTTTGAAAACTCTGAATCTTGCAGCTCTACAACATGTTCCCAAAGTCTTTTGACTAGTTGATGAGCTAACGTCCGCATCAAATCCTCATGATAGATCGATTTGAAGCCTACAGGTAGAATTAATATTAGTTCCAATATAGCATTACACAGAAATGATACAAAATTGTTCGCATTAGTAAACCAAAAGGTGCCCTGTTGTTTTTCCATAACGCTTTGTGTCTTTCATTTTTCCATAACGTTTATCTAATTAGGTCTTTCACATTCGAGAATTTTCTGTTACAAATTGAGGTGTCATTAGAATAAAGACAACTCGTGTAATTCCACTTGGTTGGAACTCTATAAAAGGGAGTGGAGGTGTGGTTTGTAAGTGTGTGAGAGAAAATTGTAAAGAGTGAGAAAAAATGTAGATAATTCTAAAGGCAGCAATCTAATGTCTTGTAGTATGTGAGAAAAGGTTTTGGAGAGTGCTCAAGATAGTAGCCTTATTTGCGGAGACTTCTATACAATGCAGCAGCTTGATTTCTCTTTATGCGTGAGCTTGAAGTATTCTAATAAAATTATCATTTCCCCTCCTCTTTGTGAGTGCCTATTTTGTTATACTTCTTGTCAAGGCTTCTTAAAGCCAACAAAGTGGTATCAAAGCTTCCACTATTCCAAAAAAAATAAATGAGATGCCTATTCTAAAATAACAATTGACTTATGAATAGCATATTATTCAATATATATTAAGAACGATTGACATTGCATGTGGATCCTAGAGACTTTAGGGTTTTACAATAATCAACCCCTGAAGATTAAAATAGAATATTTTTTACTCTTGAACTGTCTAATTGCTAAGAGATTTTCATGTATAATTGGATTTTCAAAGTGTAGAGTGGCATATTAATAAAGTGTTTTTGCCTAGATGAAGTGGAACCCAAAATAAACGTATTTGCCCAACCCTTTCAAGGGTCAGCACATGGTATTTGCTAAGAGATTTTTGAGTGGGCTCAATAGACTAACAAGAATTTATACTTCTTTTCCAGATTGACAGCTGACTTGTGTTGGCAATTGTTGAAGGCTTTCGAGCCTAACATGATCTCAATGCCAAAGGAATCATGTATAATTGGATTTTCAAAGTGTAGAGTGGCATATTAATAAAGTGTTTTTGCCTAGATGAAGTGGAACCCAAAATAAACGTATTTGCCCAACCCTTTCAAGGGTCAGCACATGGTATTTGCTAAGAGATTTTTGAGTGGGCTCAATAGACTAACAAGAATTTATACTTCTTTTCCAGATTGACAGCTGACTTGTGTTGGCAATTGTTGAAGGCTTTCGAGCCAAAACGTGCAAGGCTGTCTCACGGTTTGCATCTCGAGCAGTGGCTAATGATTGGTCCTTTTCCAATATTGTTAGAGCTAGATCTGTAAAGAAAACACAATGGTTCACTATCAGAGTGATACCTTGCCTCTTTAACTCTTAGATATATTCAGGTGTAATGGAAACTTAACAAAGAATGCAAAGCATGTTGAAGCTGTCTTATATACAAAGAATGCAAAGCATGGCAATTTTATTCAAGTACTTTGGGAGTGGGCAATTAGCCAGCTAGCTTATGATTCCGACGTTTACATGCTAGTTCAAATAACTTAGGTGTGACAGAACCCAATTGGATTAATTTTATGTATTAAGCTGTCTTATGGTAGGTTTCAAACAGAAGGAAGGTGCTTCCTAAAGAAACACATTGATAGTTGATAAATGAATATATAAATGACTAAATTGTGCACCTTTGGTTACATATCTGTTGCACTAAAACATTCTTGGAGGATGTTTTGTAGAAAAATCTGTTCCAAACTATAGAAAAAGTAACTTGCAATAGAAAAGTAAATTGCAATGCACAAATGTTACCACTTTTCCAAAATATATTAGAAATTTAGAATTACACTTAGAGGTGAGGTCCTTATATTTTATCCTGCGCAATGAACAAAGATTCATATCCTTATTATCACTAAATGAGCAGCATCAGCCAGCTATAGACAAAGTGAACTCCCTCTAAAAGGGCAAAAACTAGCAAGAGGCCATGACATGAAAAATCATTTCCAAAATTCAATAAAGGTGAGGCTATTGTGGATGGCTATTTAATGTGATACAAATATCTAGTTATAAGGGCATCGTACCGTATAAATCAGCTGAGATAGTACCAAGAAGGAGGCTAATTTTTTCATCACGAGCTAGGCTTCCAAAGTCAGTAACAGAATAAAGATATGACACCATTTCCCTATGTCCAAACAAAGCTGCCATGTATAAGGGTGTCCTTCCCTGATTACCTCGAATCATAGGAAGCTTTTTGTTTTTTTCCACCATGACCTCAGCAATTTCCACAATTCCTGATGCAGCAGCAAAACAAATTGCAGTGTTTTTATCTTTATTTTGCAAGGCTAGATCCTCTTCAGTCATATACTTAACCAGTTCCTTTACAAAAGCAGTGCGTTTTGCAGCAGCAGCAATGTGAAGAGCTGTCTCCCATTTTCTATTTATCCTAACGCGAACAACACGAGGATCTTTGTCAACGACAACTTTAGCAGCTTTCCAGTCACCTTTCATAGCAGCTTTATATAAAGGTACACACACGGAAAGGTGGTCCCTTCTTCTTTCCCCTGAAAATTTTCAACCATGAGGAAAATGTAATGGAATTTCATCAAACTATATCTACCCCAATAGCCTGCATCCCCAAGACATTTCCCCTGCCTTCTAAAAATTTAACATGTGTTTCACAATGTGCCATGCTACAAGATCCTATATTACTTGCATTGTAAATAAAACCAGCACCTTAACACTGTAAAAGGTCCACTGAAAGAAATGATTTGCATATTATGTCTCCAGAACAATTTAAATAGCACTAAATGCACCTCTTAACATGAATTCATAACCCAAAGAATTTGATTGTTTCAAAATTCTAGGAAAGGTTGCAGGTGGAGAGAGTACTCCAGAGATTTATTAACTTTAAAGCTAGAGGAGTCAATCTAATAACCTAGAATCTAATTTAGGGGCCTTCCTAGTGAGCAACACTAAACAAGATTCCTAGGCTATGAATAATGACTCGGGGTAGATTCAAGTACTGCAATCACTAGAAATTCTGCATCCACTCTCCAAAACTATTTTTTCACTCGACAGGCACACTTTCTACATGAAGATGGCACAGTGTGAGCTCAAATAGATACTACATGCTTGGCTTCCTGAAATTGTATTCTAATTACATGCTGTAAATCATGTAATTTGTAAGAGTATCTTGCAATTATTTCAGATTTTCTGCAAAACACATATGCCTATATATGTTGGAGATATGTAAACTGAAATAACTTATGTATAAAAGAGTCTATCCACATGCTCCAAAAAGTTTTCACAAACAAGTGCCATCAAAGTTCTCTAGCTGAAGAAAAATGCCTGTAAAGTTTGGGCTGGTCTAGATCCAGCAAAAAGGGTTGGGTGTGAGAATAGCATTGAGGGCTAGAATAGGACTCTAGTCAGGAAAACCAAATCTATCTAGAAAGCTCAATATGGGAAAATACACAAGATAGCGTACAGAACTTTCTGCAAATAATACTACACACAACCAGTGATACTTACCATCATAAAGAATTTGAGGTGGCAATTCTCCATTGGGTGTTGGACATTCACTTTGAGATCCATTGGCCGTTTGAGCTGTCAATTGTGCAATATTCAGACGCACACCTTCTTGCATTGGCATGTCTCCATCCTCAGTAACGATCACAGATGTTTGAGGACTAATGATTTCTTGCACTGCAGAGAGTTGAAGGCTGGAGTTTGAATTATATATAGGCCGTTCCTGATGAAAACTTGTTCCCTCAAAGGAGAAGGAGTTCTGTCTTGTTGAATTGTTCTGAGATTCATGAGCAGTTGTGTAACACGGGGGAGAAGAAGATTGAGAATTAGTTGGAGGCAACGAATCCACTCTCCCAACTGTAGTCACCTGACTCACCTCTATCTCTTCTTTTCTTTTAGGTGGCATCTTGGATTAACTGTGTGATAAAAATAAAAAAATGAGAAGTAAATTGAGCTCATGTGTGTAAGCGCACATGTACGCGCATGTGTATGTGAGAACATGCTTGAATTGGATTTAACAAGCTCAAGAAAATGAGTCCAGACTCCATACGTAAAGAATGGGTTTCATTTCTTATTCCTGGTGGATAAGTTTCATCAGTGATAGAACAAAATTATATCAAAAGTAAAATATTCAATCACTGGTGACTATAGATGGGCTACCATACAATCAAATAACTGATTTGAGAGTTAATTCTCATTTCTTACAATAAAACAATCTCAGGACGTGGGCTTGAATTTTCTTGGTGAATGTCAGGAGCATCTTCAGCCTCTCCCGTTTCTTTTAAAGGTTTTCCTCATCTTAGTCCAGCATCCCATGGGATACTAGTAATGGGATAACCATTAGAATGTGAGTTTTCTGTAATGTGTTGCACAATTAACAAATCAAACATGATAATTTTCTCACAAATTCCCGTAAGGTAACAGTAATGCTGATGACATTCCAAAAACCAAGCACCACCTTATGGGTTTTGACTCTAAAATTTTTAACTGGCAGTACAAGCAAGTTGCTGTACAACCTGAAACAAGTCATATAAAGAATACATTGTTCCTAGAAGAGTGTTGTTACAGCCACGTTTTTCTAATGAGTAATGTTTGGGAACACAACCGAATCCGGATCGTGCAATTCGGGCACCCGAAGAAGCTAACGGGTACGACCATGACCGAGTCAATCAGGTAATGAATTTATGATTGAAAGTATAGCAATTTTGATTTGATGTGAGAAATGGTTTAAAATTTGTGCATATTAGTGAAGAGGTTGAGAAATGATTTCAGGAACCGGCGTCATTGGCGGTGATGGGTCGTGCTGAAATCGATAATGATAATGAGGTTTCGTGTGGGTATTCTGGATCTTTTGGGTTTGCTGGAGATCGGTTTAATTGTGGGTTGTTGGTGGTTGTCAACAGAGCCCAGATTTTCTAGCATTTTCTTGCCATTTCTTGTCAACCAAACACAAAAACAACAAACACAAACCCAAACATTAGCAAGAATACAAACACAAACCCAGCAATCCATTTTCAGCAAGCCCAGAAAACTCAAATCCAAACAAAGCAACCAAACACAAACCCAAATCTGACCCCACCCATCCATCCTATCTTGCTAGAGCTTTCAATCTCCGATCACTGGCTGAAGAAGAAGGATCAAAATATAAACACTAAAAGTGCATAACCTATAACAATTGAAAACTTTACAAGGAACTTATAACTTACTTGTAGATTGTAAACTCTTACTTTCTCAGACTTTAGGCAGCTCCTAGATTTTGATGGTTGAGTTTGATGGTTGAGTTTGATGGTTGAGTTTGCTCCTAGATTTTGATGGTTGAGTTTGATGGTTGAGTTTGCTCCTAGATTTATAGCTAAAGCAAGAATAAACAAGACTATGTGACCGTTTGGGCTCCGCTTGGTCATAAAGCAAGCCAAACGGTCATGAACAGTGTAGTTATTATTCATACGCATTTAAAAAAAAAGAAAAAAAAGAAGAAGAAGAAAATAAAACTCAAAACGCATGCAATAAACTCAATTCCAACGGTCATAAAGCAAGCCAAACGGTCATGAACACTATAGTTACTATTCATACCCATTAAAAAAAAAAAAGAAAAAAAAAGAAGAAGAAGAAAAAAAAATAAAACTCAAAACAACTCAATTCCAACGGTCATAAAGCAAGCCAAACGGTCATAAAGCAAACGGTCACTGAATCTTTTGCAGGATTACTAGAGGCTGAGTCGGCATATGGCAGAACCAAGCTGAACACGAGTTGGTATTTGTATGTTTCCGTTGCATGCTTCGTGTGGGATCCACCCCATGTGAAGCTGAAGAAGCATCCAACGAAAACACAGAGAAGTTTCTCGCTGAACACGCTCTGCACCTGAAGGGACAGTGCACTATACGTGTTTTTCTCTTTTCACTTGTTCTGTTTTTTCAAACCCAACGGCTATTGTCAGGCCTTGGGTACTGTATACTTACAGGGGGTCAAAGTCCAATTTTTATATTAGTAAAATTCCTATCTTAACAGTTTAAAAAAAAAAAAAAAAAGTATTCACACAGGCGGCTAGAAATGCTCTAAGCTAAAGGGTTATATTATTTTCTTATTCTCCTTCACTCTCACTCAGACCTCTCACGCTCTCCCTCTCTCCTCTCAGATCAAGTATTGGGTTGTGGTCACGGTGTTCCGATCTGATATTCAGTGGTGTTGGCGGTGATTTTTGGTTCCGATCTGAGTTGTTGTGGTGAAGAATTATTAGTAGGGTGGTGATTTCCCCATCTTTATGAAACAGCTAAGGTGAATGCTCTAAGCTAAAGGGTTTTATTATTATTTTTATTCTCCTTCTCTCTCACTCAGACCTCTCACGCTCTCTCTCTCCTTTCAGATCAAGTATTGGGTTGTGGGTCACGGTGTTCCGATCTGATTTTCGGTGCTGTTGGCGGTGATTTTGGTTTCCGATCCGAGTTGTTGTGGTGAAGAATTACTAGTAGGGTGGTGATTTCCCCATCAGGATCAGCCAAGATGGAGTCTGGCAGGAATGGAACAAATCCAGACTTCCCTGAGCAGCCTTCCATTGCATCACTCTTCCCAGCCAACAAGTCGGACACTGATGCTAGTTCAGAATACAACCAAATACCTCCAAACTTCTCTCATTATAATTCACCCTTCCCAGCCAACAAGTCGGACACTGATGTTAGTTCAGAATACAACCAAATACCTCCAAATTTCTCTCATCATAATTCCAATTACATAGACTCAATCTTCCCACCAGCCAGGTCTGAAACAGATGAAATAATAATTCCAAATCCTACCATTACCTCAACCTCATTTTCGCACGTCATTCCGTCGTCTATTGGACCAACAACAATTCAAATTTCCATCTCATCACTCTTCCCACCCGCCGTGTCTGAGACTGAGATTGATGGTAGTGCTAGTTCTGAATCTAACGAAGCTCATCCACGAGTTTTTGATTCCATAGCGTCATTCTTCCCACCACTTAGGTCTCCATCAAACGTTTCCGAAATTTCTCAAACAACTCTGGATCATTCCATAGCCTCAATTTTCCCAGCAGTGACTATTTTCAATGATTACGTTTTCCAAAAATTTTTTATGTCTCTGTCCAGGCCTCGAGATGATCCTTTCAAAACAAAAATGGAAGATGCCTTAAAAGCGCTGAAAGATAACAACAACATCAATATTGTCGGGATTTACGGGATAGCCGGTGTGGGCAAGACCACAATGGTAAAAAAAGTTGCGGAAAAGGTTATGACTGAAGGTCTCTTCCATCGTGTGGTGAGGGCCTATGTGTCGCAGCCTCTGAATCTCAAAAATATTCAGAGTTCCATTGCAGACGGTCTAGAACTCCTTTTGAAAACGAATAGTGACGAAGGGAGAGCAAAAGAACTGAGGGAAAAGATAATGGCAGATAAAAGAATCCTTGTAATTTTGGATGATGTCTGGGAATGGATTGATCTATCCAGCATTGGAATCCCAATTGGCAGCGACCTTGAGGCTTGCAAATCGAAGATCTTACTGACTACGAGACAAGAACATGTTTGCCATTTGATGGGATGCAAAGAAAATAGGATACGTCTCAATCCCTTATCCCCGGAGGATTCTTGGGATATATTCATGAAGACAGCAGGCACAATTTTTTACTCCACTGAATTTGAAGCTGTAGCTCGCGAGGTTGCAGAGCAATGTCAGGGCCTTCCCTTGGCACTAGTAGCAGCGGCGAGGATGCTGGGTGATAAAGATGAAAAACGATGGAAAAAGGCAGTTAGGCAACTCAAAAGAATGAACGCCACTATAACCTCCTAAAGAAGAGGCATGTTTCCATCATGGTTTTCCTTAGATTCAGCTTTTTATTCACATTTGTTTTCCTCATGTAGTAGAGAAATTGGTAAAATTATTTGTTCATGCAATTGATTATGTCTGACATTCTTCTTGATGTCCAATTTTCCAAAACACTTTCAAAAGTGATTCTAGCAATTTCAGGAAAACGTGATATCACTAGGCGATTCCTAAATAATTTGAGCATATATATATATATATCCTAAAATTTATTAATTCTTTACCCTATTGCCTGTTAATTTGCTGAAGACTGAAAGAACCGGAAGATATGTCAAATGCTGTGGAATAGAGATGACACTGGATTGGCAGCCCGTGTGGAAGTGTGCTGCAAGCTGCTTTCAAATGCATGGACTTGAAGAGGCTGTCATTTGGATTCTTAAGGAGCTACATTTCTTTCAAAGATAATATGTGGTTATAGCTTTGTTATTCGTCGTCTGTTAATGTTGTATGGCAATTGTGTAGCCAGGATATCTGAATTAGCTTGTTCAAATGCTTGATGTACTTCTAATATGGGATTGTATTTTAATCGAAAATTTGTTATTTCCTTCTAATATGGTTAACAATGTTTAGATGTGAGATTCTACAGAAAATTAGAGTTTATATGTGAGAACTATTGGAAAGTGAGATCTTTTGGAAATGCTGAGAGTGATATACTATCATGTGGACACGAGGGTGTGGTCATGTACAAGTGTTAGGTTGCTATATCTGTTTCATTAAAAGAGAAAAGAAAAGATAAGAAAAGAAAAAAGGTAAGTGAAATTGACTATTAGGGTTGGAAGAAGCTCAATTGATAGATTTTGGGACTCAATTACTGTTTGTCGTCATATTTATTTGTGGGCTTGGTGCGCCTTGGTTTCTTGGACTTGGTCCTTTCTCTTATATGAGGGAGAGTATGGGGGCCTTGATTAGTGACACCTGATGGGTGGGTATTTGCTTATACAATAAGGTTAGCATCTTCTTCACTCTTGAATGTTACACAAAACCATAGATCTCATTTTGTCTAATGATTGGGTGACTTGCCCCATTGACTCATTGAGAGCCCTCTTTTGGAGTAAGAGCATAGAGGGGGAAGACTCGTATGAGTACCAATTCCTTTATTATTATGGTAGTATTTTTTTTAAAACACTATATTACATTCATTAAATAATATTATAAATGTAATATTACATTTATAAATGTAATATTACATTTATAATATTACATTTATTACATTTTTTTTATTATTAATTACTAATATATAAAGTGGTAATTCTAAAACGGTCTAAAATGGTACATCAAAATTGGCTGGTACCATAATATTCCATTCTAATAAACAAACCGAAACAATATGAATTTCTATCTTATATCATTATAATAAAATGAAAAAAAATTAAAACACTATTCACTTAGTTTGCTAGAAATGCTTTACAGCGTCTCCATATTTTTGTACTATTTGGACAGTGAACAGTGACATTTAACTTTTATCCAACATATTCTCTATCATTTCTCTATCGCATTCAAATATTATTTCTTCTTCCATTATTTATTCATTACTTATTCTTTTTTTAACAACTATATTTTTCAATGAGAAGTGTTACGTTCATAACATTTTTCGTAATACTTTCACAACAAAATTTATGTGAAAAGTTGTTACTAGTTCTAATTTAAACCTACCATTGAAATTATTTTTTTATTGACCAATATTAACTAATAACAATCTGTTACTTAAAATTTATTGTGAAAATATTGTGAAAAAATTACAGCAGCATTTCTCAATTAGGATTTTTTATCCTTTATATTATTTTTCCTTTCTTTCATTTCTTTTTCATCCATACGTGTCCAGTGTCCTATCTTTATCTCCCCCCCCCCCCCTTATTTTATTTTCTTTTTCTCCCTCATTCCAACGAATCCAGCTCTCATTCTCTCTTTCTTTCTCCAGCTCTCTCTTTTTCTTTTCTTTTTTACTTGATTCCAGAACACTCACTAGCTCTCTCTACGATAAGAAAAGAAAGAAAAGAGGTATAGAGAGAAAGAACAAGAGAGATGCGTCATTGTGCCTTCGTTCATCTTCGTCCCCAACACAATCCAGATGGGTCAAATGGCTTCTGTCTTCTTTTTTCTTTTTCTTTTTTGTTATGATATTTAATTAATTTTAAAATTGTGTTTTTGAGTTTGTATTCTGATAATCTGATTATGCTTGAGTTTAGAGATGTTTGAGAGAAAGATTGTTGTGTTTGTAGCCGCTGTGTTTGTAGCTGTAAGAGGAGAGAGAAAGAATTGTATTTTTATTGAGATGTATGAATTTTTTAAGTAGAAAAATTCATTTGGAGTTGCTACAGTGTTCTCTAGATCATGATAACGACTGTAGCAACTTCAAAAAAAATTTGGAAAAGTTTTACATATAGAAAATCGGTTGGAGCTAGTTTTTTAGGCTTACCCTCCAAAATATAGATTTAGCTAATATATTGGAGATGCTCTTAAAGCCAAAGTGTAGGTATAAAAGTAACTATTCACACATATATTGCTTCGAAGACAAGCAGACCCAACCAGTGGACATCCTATAGGATGCTATGGGTCCGTTTGGATACAGCTTATTTTGCTGAAAACTGAAAACATTATAGTGAAATAATTTTTAAATGTGTGAATAGTACGTGGGACTCATTTTTAATATATATTTTTTTCTGAATAAAGTGGTTGTGGGTCTCATGAACAGTGCATTTTGTCACCTGCACAGTGAATCCATATGCATGAACAGTGTAGTTACTATTCATACGCATTAAAAAAAAAAAAAAAAAAAAAAAAAAGAAGAAGAAGAAGAAGAAATAAAACTCAAAACGCATACGTGCAATAAACTCAATTCCAACGGGCACTATGAATCTTTTGCAGGATTACTAGAGGCTGAGTCGGCATATGGCAGAACCAAGCTGAACACGAGTTGGTATTTGTATGTTTCCGTTGCATGCTTCGTGTGGGATCCACCCTCATGTGAATGTGAAGAAGCATCCAACGAAAACACACAGAAGTTTCTCGCTGAACACGCTCCGCACCTGAAGGGATAGTGCACTATGGGTGTGTTTGGATTGAACTTATTGTTGCTGAAAACTGAAAACTGAAAACTAAAAACTGAAAACACTGAAAGCTGAACACGCTCTTCCTCAATTCTCCTGTACTTATCAATCCTATCCATCAGCAAGCATACACTGGTGACAGGTTTGCCAGTGAGTGACTTTCTTAAATCGTGCTCCGCCGGCAGCCCTGCCTTGAATGTACTAATGGCCACATCATCATAGTCCCCATCTATCTCGTTAAACATATCCCAATATCTATCCGAGTAAGCCTTCAAGGTCTCTCCCTCACGCATGGACATTGATAGCAAAGATCCTAAAGGCAAAGGTACCTTACTGCACGTGATGAAGCGGGCGCCAAAGGACTGGGTAAGTTTCTTGAAAGAATCAATGGAATTTGCCCTGAGGCCATTGAACCATCTCATTGCCATTGCACCCAAGCTGGACGGAAAGATCTTACACATTAGGGCCTCATCTTTTGAATGGACGGCCATTTTTTGATTAAAATGGCTAACATGCTCCACCGGATCTGTCCGGCCATTATAAAGAGAGAAGGTTGGTTGATTAAATCGCCGAGGAAGGCTGGCACCCTCAATCCGACGTGTGAAAGGCGATTTGGCTACTTGACTTAAGGCCTCGTTCATAGCTCTATTTCCTAGGCCCTTATGCAAGGTACTTTTGCTCTTCCACCTGTAATTACTGTACTCTTCATCGCCAGAGAAGGTCTCACTGGGCGGAGTTTTAGATCTTTGCCTATAGGTATCATCCTCTGTATCCCCAGAAGAAGACTCAGACTCAAGTGATGCTCGCTTCCGTCGCGCACGACGTAACTTCTTCTTCAACTCAGTAATTTCACGTTGCATTTCTTTCTCCTTCTCTGCATGGGACACGTGACTTTTCTCGAGCGATTGGCTCCTATTAGTGCGCATGGTTTGCCCACTTTGCTCACGATCTCTCCTTTGTTGAGGGTTGACCTCCGAGTAGCTATGCTGCGAACCTCCTGATGCCGCCTGGTGCGGATTATCATTATCCTGATGTGGCCCTACCGTTGGTTGATGCGAACCTGATTCTTCCATTCTATGCGCTAAACCCAAATCTCTTTCTGATCAGATCAAGCAAGATTCCCACAGACGGCGCCAATTGTAAGGACCAGATTTGGCTTGGACCCCAAAACAAGAATGGATCCAGGCCCATAAAGTCCGAGCAATAAATTTGTAGAGTGTAGGGTAAAAAGCTAGTCTAGATCTAGGGCCAAGATATTGGGTTACAACGTTAAAGAGAAAGAGTTATATATCCGTATCAGCACAAAACGTATCCTCGGACATGCCCCAATGCTCTTTTTTAGAATATTTTTCAGTCCCCTTTCCTTTCTCCCTCCTTCATCTTATATACTATGAATTCTTTACCTTTTTCCCCGTCCACGTGTGGACTGGGCGTTTCCTGTCCTTTTTCTCCATTCCTCCTGCCTTTTCTTGAATCTTCCATTCTTAGCTGGAAGGCTGTGCGTTCACTGTTCAGGTATCACCTCCACATTAATGCGGCCAGAAGGTTAGTTGGGCGGCATTTAATACGGAAGTGACAGTACCCTTAGATATTTGTTATTTCTTACTATTATCCTTTATTTGATATTTTTCCCTTCACTTTGTTGTAAGGTTTGCCCCAGGCGTTGCTCTAAGTGACTAATAAGTTCATCAGATACATCGAATAGAAGTTCCGAGGTGACCATCGTCCTCGGGCACGGCCAAATTCCTCACAAGCACGCTCCACCTCTCCTCGGAGGGTAATTTTATCCCTTCTTTTGTTGGTTGTCCTCGGATATTCGCTTACCCTCAGACTGGATATTGGGCTTGGCCCTTTCTTACGCCGTTTGTACATATGGGGCTAGATATTGGGTCTGGCCTCCTCCAATGTAGTTTGAACGCAGGGCTCAATTGGCCCCCACAACACAAATACATAAAATTTATAATTTCTTTCTATGAGTTTTCATATTTTGAAATCGTTACATGATAGTTTTAATTTCAATACTACAAGTTACATCTTTTTCAATATATACAACCAAGCACAGTTATAATTTTTTGGGCTTGCTATGTTATAATATATATATATATATATATTTTTTTTCAGATTTTAGTTCAAATTTTTTTTTTTTTTTGGGCTTTTCTTTTTTTCACTTGAAAACCCCAATATATTGTTAAGTAGAACAAATTATGGAGCAAAGTTTAATTTTATTAGAAAAAATAAAACTGAGAGTATTCTCAAATTTCGTTTGAAAGATAGAAAAATATAAAATATAAATTATTATATATAATAATAAAGAATAAAAAATTCAGGTCAGGGTGGTCGGCGTGCCGCCTCCCCTGACTGAGTCTTTATGAAAGACAAGAGTTTCTTTTCTATCCATTTTATTTTTCTACGTGGCTGCTTTGACGCCTTCGCTCAACGCGTTTGGGAATTGAAATTATAAAATAATCACAAAAATAATATAAAGGAAAGAAAGGACCACCACAAATATATAAGCAAGAGTTAACTATGTTCCTTAGATTTTATTTTTAAAATTTTGTTATGTGGATTTTTTCTCATGCAATAAAAGTGTATTTTTTAGTTAAATAGCTATATGGCTAAATTTTAAAAAAAGAATTCAAATAACAGCAACTAAGATACTGTACCTAAATTTTGTCCCAAATATATATATATATATATATATATATATTTTTTTTTTTTAATAAAATTATAGTCGTGATAAAAGTTATAACAAAAAGCTTATAATGTGCAAAAGTAATTGCGTAATTCTTAGATTTGACGAGGTTTAACTTTTTTTGGTTAGTTTTTAATTTTGCTTTTTATGTACAACTTATTATTATTATTAAAATGGTTAATTGATACTTTTTTATTTTTATAATATTTATTAATGAACTATTTTATGAATATTTTAATATTATTTTTATGAGAAATATTAAAAGTTATATAAAAAAAAGTTAATTACTTTTTACTTTTTTATAAATTTTTTTTAATAATATTTCTTAAACCAATGCTATTAGAACATTTGTTAATTTTTCCCTTCAAAATAAAAGTGTACTTTAATACAATATCAGTAAAATATTAAATAAGATGTTAAATGCACACTCAACTAATCATATTTATGGTTTTTGAGTAGAAGTTATTGTGTTCATTTGTTTTAGAACTATATTCTTTCTTCTTTATGTATCTTTTTTAATACCATAATTATGATAAAAATTATAACACAAAAAGTTGTGATTAACTGATTATAATTGTGGCACAAATTATAATTATATGTGGCAAAAGTTTTGAGAGTCGATGGTATTGTTCGGTCTTTTTCACGGAAATAATCAGGTAGAATCTTCTTCTTTTCTTATGCTTACAGTTGAATTATTAAAATGGGTACCCAAAAAAAAAAAAATTGAATTATTAAAGCAAAATAATGACACAATAATACAACATCATTGGAATTTCCCAAAACAGAAAAAGTAAACGTAGTCCACGATGCAAAATGCCACGCTATCAAGAGGTTGGTGGCCACAGTTTACTTGGATTTTGCCACTGATCTAATAGGAAACTTCATGAGAAAATCATGATAAACTCGTCTCACAACTTTATACATTTATTGACTAAATTTTTTTTTAAAAAAAAAATACTACTTTTATTACAATATACACGAATTTTCTTTATTGTCTTGGACTCAGGCAGAGGGAAAGACTGAAAGGATTTCCAATGTTTCTGTCAAGACAATGATATGAATGAAATTTAACTGAAAATTAGTGAGGGGGCAATTTATGATGGCATGAGTTGCTATGAGGTTTCATTAACTAGTAACGTGAGCAATACTACAAATTTTACCCCCTCAAAATACCGAAAACAAGTTGATGTATCGACCTTTTTTTTCAATAAGAATTGTATAGTTACATCTCCAACTGATGTATTAGCTTTTAAATATAAAATAAAAAGAAAATTGACTTTAAGAAAAAATTTATTAAGAATTTAAAATGGTATCAATTATAGTTATTGTTGGTTTTTAGACCCCTTAAAACACAATTGGATTAACCTAGGAATCTAGTCAAGTTGTTACTTAGTCAAAATTAATTAAATCTAGGTTAACACAATCAAATAATCATATCAAGTATAGCAACGGAAATATAAATAATACAAAGATATGATCACCCAGGAAACCAAACCGGTAAAAACCTGGGGAGGATTTAACCTAGCTATCCTTAAGATAAAAAGCAAATCCACTAGAAAGAATCGAAGTTCATACAATAAGACTTACAAGCCCACACGCTCGACTTATTATTGCGACCCATTAGTAGAACTTACTAACACGACCACATGCAAGCTCCGAATCCACGGACTCCTTCTTTCTTGGATTCTCCACCAAATACAAGCACACCCGCTTGTGTTTTCTTTAAACTTCAATAGCAGCAACTGGAATGGTCATCAAGATATAGAAAAATCTTCTCCTTGAAAACCCTAAGTTTATATGTGAAGGAAACCTCCTCAAAGATCTCACAAGAGATTCACATAAACCGCAATATGAGCAACACAAAAACGTGGCTAGGGTTTCCCTTATATACCTAGGGTAAATTAGAAACCTAAACCAATTAAAACACTTTAGGGCTGAGTTGGAAAACCTAATTAAAAAACGTCAGGTACGATTTTCAATTGATCGAGCCTAAGCTTCGATCGATCGAAATGTACTAAATCAGTTTTTTAATTAGCTTAGTATTTCATTCAAACTTTACAACAAAGAACCAACTTTGAGCACTTCTAAAACAACTTAAATACATTGTTTTGATCATGGTTTGCCAACAATACAAATTAAGATTCTAAATACATAAAACCTAAGTCTTTAGAACCTAACAAACTCCCCCTTTGGCAATCCGTGACAAAACATAACTTAAATAACTCAAAGTTTACAAGTAAAAGGCCTTTACAAAATAATGCTCAAAAACACAAATTCAATCCTAACTACTATCCATCAGTTGCAAAAGTAGACAGCAGCTTAATTGAATCAACCTGTATATTTCCTGAAACATTTAAACAAAATGCATAACCGCATATGTGGAAAAAATACAAATAAAGAAAAATAAAAATCTTGATTTCAAACACAAACAATAAAGACATATAATAATGAAGAACTCATAATCATAAATCAATAAGAAGTTTGAAACAAGAAACACAAAATATACTCCCCCTAACATGAATAACCCAGCAAAGTAAAGACAATGTGGCAAGAGTTAAAAGATAAAATACAAAGTGAAGCACCTAGATACAATAAAGTCTAAACAACTCCACAAGCTCCAACCAATCAAAAAATAAAGTCTCCCCCTAAATCAAAAACAGGTACAAAGAATGCCAAAAACATCTCATATGTACTCCCCCTTTTTGTGATGGAATGCCAAAGGGCAATCAAAATCCATCATCAAAAGGAGGTGGCGATGAAGAACTCCGAAACCGTGCCAAATCTGCTCGTAGACCTCTAATCTCATCCAAAATGTCCACCAAAACCTGTCCTTGAGCCGCCTGAACGGTCAAGACATGATTCAACGTACGTCGAATGTCGGAATCATCCGAAGTAGTCGGTGGAGGAACATCAGTAGCAACAGCAGCAGCAGCACCAGAAGTCTTAGCAACACCTGTAGAGGAGGAAGGAGGGGGGACACTACTAGAGGATGCACCACGAGAGACCGAAGGATCAGCTCTCAAATGAGCAGCCCTCTGACGAAGGAAAGTAGCACATAGGGGACAAACAACATGGATAGGCTCACTAGAGGGAAAGTCAGCTAGACATAAAAACAAAAGTATCCTATGAATGAAAATAGGATATATAAGCGCATGTCCTACGACAGAACTCCTATGAACTTCGTTCAAAGAACGAAGGAACAAGTGAGGAAAACCGATAGAAGCACCAGACATAAACGCATATAAAAACACACATCGCTCCAAAGGGATGGTGTAGAGATGAGAAATGGGCCACAAGGAATGACACACAACTTTAAGAAACAAATATGCGGTCTCAGAAAGCGCAGAAGACGTGATTCGAGGATCAGAACTCCACTGGATAGATGATCCAGTGATGTGTGACATGACTTCATCAATAGAAGGTGACTCATCATAGGGATAGACTGGATCAGTGACAATCGGAACCCCAAGAGCCTCAGCCACTACCCTAGGGGTAATGGTGAACTCCTCACCTCATATCCAGCTCCGAACAACGGTGTTAGAATCATAGATGTGACATGAGAGGCTAGAGAAGAACTCTCTAATCAAAGCAGTCGGGGGTGGATGATCTATCTCTAAGAGTGACAGCCAACCTCTAGACTCAAGATTAGCCCTAATGGCTGGATCGACCTCATCTAGAATCACAGAACGCTCAGCCCAAATCTTACATTTACTATTAAGTTTCTTATAGGCCTCACGCGCACGCTCATTCCTAAACAACTGAACCCTAGAAGGAGACACCGCAGGGGTAGAGGAAACCCTATTAGCTTTAGTCTTCCTAGGCATAGTGCTAGAATAAGAAACAAGAGCACAAAAAAAAGGGAAAAACAACAAAAACAAAACCAATGGCAGACTGCAAGTTAGCAAAACAAATATAGAACAAGAAGAACTATATGATGCATGAACAGATTAAATGATATGATGCATGAGCTAATGCAGAAAATTAAGTCCAAATTAAGTTCAAACTCACAAAATTGACTTGAGCATAGAGTTTCTAACTAAAACCCAAAAAAAAAAAATCAACCACTTGTTAATTTTTCAAAATAAATTGACCATTACACAAGTTAGAAAACAATTAGAATGATCAATTACATCAAAACAACAAGCCAATTTCATCAATTTCAACTCAATTGAACAAAATCCCCAAATCGGATTCAAGCATAAACCCTAGAATTTTCAATTTTTCATAAAACCCCAAATTGATCAAATTAATCAACAACAATCATGAATATAACAATATCCCATCAAAACCCAATGATCAATTTCAGAAAACAAGCCTTGAATCAACAAAAATCCCAAATCTCAAAAGTTTCGAAAATATCCTTTAAATGCATGAAAATATGCATGAAAACATGAAAATAAAACCAAAAGAAGGGATAGAATGGTCTTACCGGCCTTGAGGGAGGAAAACCTTGCAAAAATTTTGGAGGAAAACGACAAAAAAATTGTAGTGATGCCTTGCCAAGTCGGAGAGAGAAGAAAAGTTGAAAAACTTTTGAAAAAGATGTTTTTGAAACAGTCAAAGAACTGTTTTAAAAAACCTTAAAAACAGGTTCGATCAATCAAACCAGGCAGAGACTCACATAAATTTTAAAGCAAGATTTCGATTGATCAAAAAATAGATTGGATCAATCGAAATTCTAGAAAAACAGCATTTGAGAGAAAAAAACCAGATCTTTTGAAAACTTACCTCAAAGCCTTGAATATAACAAAACAAATGCATGAGTATGAGATCAAATGCTCTCCCCAAAACAAGATTTAAACCCAATTTTCCAGAAATTTAGATTTTAAACAATCTCCCCCATTTTTAAAGCAACAAAAACAGTTTTGCATAAAACTCAAGGTATTTTTCAAACGTGGTTGGTCAGACCATAAACACACACAATTACATGTACAAAGTTTAGCAAAGAGTAACTTGTGTTGTGTGTGCAACTAGCAAAAAGTTTGAGATACATATGAGGTGATATGAGAATAGAAATCAATCACAAAGTCTACACAATTCATCACATAAAATTTAAAAGAGACTAACACCTAAAGAGTTACATCATATAACTCCCACATCTCCTAGAACATAAGCTTGCAATCATGTAAGTTTCTTGAATTTTGCCTCATAATATACATACCAATTTTTAATTTAAGTAATTTGACATTCAGCCTAATAGTACACACCAATTTTTAATGTAAGAGATTTATTATTTAAACCGAGACTTCACCTTATATTCTTTTTATGCATTTGCTACACTTTCTCGAGCACAAAATCTTATGATATGCACTAAGGTGTTCATGATTGGCTAATGCACAGTGGTGAGATGGTTATTTATGCCTTTCTCAAAAGGATCAAGTCCGACAGTTAAATAACATGTGACTTCAAGATATAGACAAAGTGATAAAACACCATAAACATCTTTCCCACACAACATGTTCTACAAAGTTTCCACTAGTGAAGTGCAATAAATAAGCTCATCAAAGCTAAACAAAGTACAACAAACATGTCATGTGAAAATAAATTGACCAACCTTGTTTTCAAAAAACAAAGAGAATAGTGCAAGAACAATAATGTGCTTCCTTTTTCTTTCCTTTCTTTCATTTTTATTTATTTATTTATTTATTTTTAATATTAAAAAAAACACCTAGAATGAAATGCATGAATGTAATGCAATACAAATCCTAGAGACAAAAAAACAAAAACCAAAGAACAATGGTCACAAAGGAAAAGCAATGAAGCACAAGGACCATGTCAAAAAGACTCAGTTAGTTTGAGTCTTTTGCATCCAAAACTTTTTAGATGCACCACGAGTATTGGAGTTTGTATTCACATTAGAGTGATTTCTAACTCCAAGATTGGAATAAAGGTTGAGTGTCTTTACCAATTCACCAATAAGTGCTATAGGATCTTGTGCTTGAGGCACTGGCACTTTTGGCTTATTTGCTCTCTTAGCAACTTGCAGCTTGTAACAGTTTGGACGAATGTGTCTAGACTTCCCACAAAAATGACACACCCAAGCAGGCTTACCATGCACCTTGTCCTTAGAAAGGGTAGACACCTTAGGTTTAGATTCTTTCAGATCAACCCTAATCTTCCTAGATGATGAAACTTCAATGGGTTTAACAACCTCACTAACAGGGGGTTTGACAGTTTCACTCACAACTTCACTCACAGAAGGTTCAGAAGAAGATAAAGGAACAAAGTGTGTGGAATGGGGAGTAGACACAGAGATGCTTTCAACAAAACCTATACCAGATTTGTCAAAAGGAGACTTTTGAACACCTAGTAGTTGATCAAGTTTAGAACTAGTAGATCTAGCAACAGATAAATCAAGTTCCAAAGTTTTAATTTTATCAAGTAATAACATGTTCTTAGTTTTCACATTGTTCAAAAGTTCATTAGCATCAAACAGTTTAATAAGCAGATTCTTCTTATCAAGCTCAAGAGATTCAATTTTCTTCAGGCCAAGTTCCACATTCATAGCATCCTTTGCAGCAACTTTGCAAAGTTTATTGTAGGCCTCTTGAAGATCTACATCTTCAGAGAGTTCCCCATCAGAAGGCTTCTCTTCAGCAGATATGCTTTCACTCACTACAGCAGTAGCTGTGAAAGTAATGAAGTTTCCATCCTCGTCACATTATGACTCATCATCAGAAACTTCACCATCACTAAGGGTTACAACTATAGCCTTACCCTTAGATTTCAAGTAAGTAGGACATTCAGATTTCATGTGACCATACCCTTGACATCTAAAACACTGAGGACCCATAGAATTATTAGAAGATTGACCTACTTTTTCTCTAGGTTTGTCAATATTGTTAACCTTAGTGGGATCATTCTTCCTAAAATTTCTTGGTTCAGTAGTGTTCACACCTCTTGCCTTTCTATTGTTATTTCTGTGAAAGTTTCTAAAGTTCTTGGCAAGGTAAGCAATCTCTGTAGTAGAGAGCTCATCATCAAATCCACCAACTTCAACATCATCAACTGACTTAAGAGCCATTGATTTGGATTTGCTAGTTTTGGGTAGGTCCAACTCATAAGACTAAAGAGATCCTATAAGTTCATCAACAGGGATGGAGTCCACATCCTTACTTTCAGTTATGGCAGTCACTTTGGGTCTAAAGTTCTTAGTTAAAGATCTAAAAATCTTCCTAACAATTTTAGGTTGATCATAAATTTCACCCAAGTTATAAGCAAAATTAACAATATCATTCAGTTTAGCATAGAATTCATCAAAAGATTCATCATCAGACATCCTAATGCTTTCAAATTTAGAAGTTAATTGCTGCAATTTATTGATTTTGACAGCCTTTGTGCCTTCATGCATAGTTTGGATGATATTCCAAGCAGTATGAGCAACCTCAACATTTGAGATTCTCTTAAATTCCTCCATAGAAACAGCGTTAAAGATAGCATTCATAGCCTTGCTATTAAACGCAGCTGCTTCTTTTTGAGAAGTTTGCCACTCACTAACAGGAGTAGTGGACTTCTCCCATCCGTATTCAACGGAGTTCCAAACTCTCTCATCAATGGATTTCAGGAATGCTTTCATCCTTACTTTCCAATAAGCATAATTATTCCCATCAAAGTGAGGAGGAATAACCAGAGAGTATCCGTGTTCCATGACAACAGGGGTCAAGGATCAGCTCAAAGATCAAAGGATCAAAAACAAAAGAGCTACCCGCTCTGATACCACTTGTTGGTTTTTAGACCCCTTAAAACACAATTGGATTAACCTAGCTATCCTCAAGGTAAAAAGCAAATCCACTAGAAAGAATCGAAGTTCATACAATAAGACTTGCAAGTCCCCACGCTTGACTTCTTATTACTACCCACCAGTAGAACTTACTGACACGACCACGTGCAAGTTCCGAATCCACGGACTCCTTCTTTCTTGGATTCTCCACCAAATACAAGCACACTCGCTTGTGTTTTCTTTAAACTTCAATGGCAGCAACTGGAATGATCATCAAGGTGTAGAAAAAGATAAATACACACAAGAATGGAGGGAATGAGATTTTGTAGCTCCAAAAAGTTTTTGGTCATTAAAAAACTTAAATATATCGAATTATAAAAAAAAAGAAAAAAAAAGAAAAAAAAAAAAAAAACAAATCATGAGCACATGCATGCTCTAGAAAGCAAGGACATTCCTCTAGCCAGACTACATAGTTCTCAACCTCCTTTGCATGCTGTGCCAACAAGTGAGCAGGGACATTTCCCTGTCTTTTTACATGAGAGAATACGTATGTGTATTTACAAATATATGTATGTATATATTTGAGAATATGCTAACCCATGTAAACTAACATTTATTTGATGGGTATTTTCTTTGGGTTTTAGATTTGTTTATGTGCAAGAAGTAGAAAAGTATTTCTACAGTAAAAAATGAAGAGTAGTCATTTACGTTGTAGAAAAGTGAAGAAAGTTTTGCTGCACAACAGAAGGCTTTATTGCACAGCAAAAAGCTTTACTACTCTGCATAAGGTTTTACTGCACAGCAGAAGGCTTTATAGCTCAACAAAAAGCTTTACTATGCAGTAGAAAGTTTTACTGCATTACGCAAAAGTCAGTCATATGGCAGAAACTTGAGAAAAGCTCCTTCTGTGGCAAAAACAAAGGATAAGCCCACTTTGCAGCATCTTCCCTTGGACTTTGGACTTAACATTTGCGCACAAACTGGTAACGGTGGAATGGTAATTTGGAGCCCATTCCGCAAAGCATCAGACCCAACTTCCTTCTTAGAAAAAGGCCTAGACTAAGTATCGTCCAATAACATCAAAACACGTGTCTAAGGTACAAGAAAAGTAAAAAGAACCCTCAACAAGCTTAAATTGTGTATATATATATATATATATATATAGCTTAAATTGCTGCATGTTGTCTGGAATTTAATCCTATTCCTTAGCACACTGTTTGTTTCTGCATATACCAAATTGGTCAAGCCAATACTACAAACATTTCACTAATAATTTATGTTGAAACATTTGTTTCGCAACTTCAAAGGATAGCAATGGTGATAATTCTTGGACAGCAAGACACAAAACTTGACTCCCATGCCATTGGGCAACATTGACAATTTGACGCAATGAATAATTAAAAGAACAAAGTAAATTTTTTCCTTATAAAAGCATCCACATTGGTGGAATCATAAATTTAGCAATATGGCTTCACAAAAAGTTACTGTATCTATTTTACCTTATCACTTTACAATACACCCAACATCAATGGATCTATATTTTTAGCCATTTGATTAAAGTAATATAAAAAATTCATTAAAATAAAATAAAAAATATCCACCACAAAAACTTTTCAACCAGTCACAACCACCTCCACCACCACTCCACCGGCAACAACCTCAACCATAGTCCACAGCAAGAAAAAAAAAAAAAAAAAAAAACAAACAAACAAAGCCACAACCACCAAAACCATGGCAACCACAACCATAACTACCAAACCACCACCATTTCAAACATAACCCATAGTCACAACCAAACCCACCAAAAAAAAACCCCACAACTATAGCCACCAAATCCATAGAAAAAAATAAATAAATAAATCAAACACCCAAATTCCTATATGAGCAAAGATCAACCAAAAACTAATCAAACACACACACACAAAAACCCAATCACCCAAATTCTAATCTTAGCAAAGAGAGAAAAGAGATGGGTCTAGGGAGATGGGGCTCTACGAAATGGGTCTGGGGAGATGGGTCTATGGGTCGGTGAGATGGCTGGCGGCTGGGCAGCAAGTCGATGAGCAGTAGATTGGCAAAGGTGGAGGGAGGAAGAAGAAGAAAGAGGAGGGAGTCTGAGGAGAGAGAGGGCAATGGGAAATGAGAAGAATTGAAGAGAAAAATAGATATTTTATTAAAAAGTAATGTGAACACAAAAATTTAATAATATATATATATATATATATATATATATTTATATATTTTACATATAAGCTATAGTGCACAGCCAAAAGTAGTTGTGCACTGTAATTGTGAAGCTAAAAATTATGGCTTTGGCTCCACCAATGTAGCCACATTTTGGTATGTGGTGGTGCTAAAAATAGCAATATAGCTTTTTAGCACCACAAATACTAGTGCTTTAATAGGATGCTGACTTAGCAATTTAACTTTTTTTTCTTTTTCTTTTAAAAAAAAAAACTTTTATTTGATTATTATCAAAGATAGTAGGGATGGAACGAGGTGGGGCCCAAGGAGAGCCAGGCCCCTAGTTCTTTAAAATTTATATATATTGAATGTTCAAATAATGTGTAAAACACCTATGAACGTTTAGATCCCAAATTTACAAATTACCAACACAAGTTTATAATCAAACAATATGTGTGAAATATGAAAATAAGCTAAAATAGAATTGGTAAAACAATCTAAATCGAAATTAATCACAACCACAGCAATAATTAAAAGGCAAAGATTAAGGAAAGAGAGATGCAAACACAAAGACAATACAACGATGTGTTATCAAAGAGGAAACTGAAATCCTCAGCGAAAAACCTCTCCACCGCCCTCCAAGTGGTCAATAGTCCACTAGAGAATATAGTTGGGATACATAAATAGCAGAAGACCCTCCAAGCCTAATCTACCCAGTGCACCTAAGCCCTCCAAGCTTCTTACTCCAACAGGGTTACGTTGAACCTTATCTTCTCTACCTTACCGGATCCCGCAATCACCCGTTGCATCAACCAAAATGAATTGGTCCCTTCTAAACTGCTTGCCAAGCACCAAATAACCTTCTCACAGATATAGGTATGGTGAGATAGAGATTTTGGCTAATGTATTTCTCAATGATGTATCAATAGAGAGGGTGAGGGTAGAGGAATTTTGGAGAATCAAAAGATGAAAATTGTGAATGAGTCAATCTTGTTTTTCTCTAGGGTTTCTCTCTTAAAATTCTCTCTAGAAGCTCTCTACATTTCGTGGGTATAAGGGTATTTATAGTAGGGTGTGTATGGAATGCAAAAAGTCAAGTTTCTAACAAATAGGGAGTTCTGGCGACTCAGCCTCGCTACTAGAATGAGTCGCGAGTTTGAGTCGCGAACTAACTGCCTGGTCAGACTGGAAGTTTTGTCCTGTAGTGCAACAGCTGTCGTGACCCTTTAGCTCCCCTACATGCTTCACACGTGTGCCACCTTTGGCGACTTGCCAGTCACGAGATCTAGTCACAAGGCCCTTCTTGAGTGCACACTCTTGAGCTTTTCTTCACACTCTTTCACACACTACCCTTACATGATTCCCACCTAAATAAAGGGTTTCTAAATGCTAAATTACAAGCAAATTTGACACAAAATAAAGCCAACAAAATGACTGAATAAATTCAACCTTACATATATATATATATATATATATATATATTTACAATTTTATTGTTGCTAAGCAAATAAATGTTTTAGAAATTATATTTAGTTTGGGGATAGTGATTTTCGGTTGAGGAAAAGAGAGATTATTTGAGATAATAATGAAAAAAAAAATGGATAAGGAAATAGTATTATGATGAAATGTAGTGTAAAATAAAAAATTGTGAGTATATAAAAAAAAAATTAAAAAAAAAAAGGTTATTAGGCTAAAATAGATAGAAATTTTTGCGTGAACTAATGCAAATACTCTAGTGTAGTAAGAAACAATAAAGTTTTGTGTTTTTGTCTTTATTAGTAGATGATTGCATTATAATATATCACGAAACAAAATTTTGTGTATTTCTCTTTGTTGATAGTTTGTTAATACTAAATAGATGCTTGCTTGAAATTTTATGATTTTTTTGTTTATACTTATACTCCGGCCCTCCTTAACTCGAAATCATGGGTCCATTCCTGGGTGATAGTCTCCTCATGAAACTCCCTTGTCTAAGTTAATTAATAAAAAATTTTGAAATCAAAAGAACATAATCAGCAATATCATAAAATTTTCTTACTTACAGAACAATAAAGGATGGAAAAAAAAAAAAAAAAAACCACCCTAGCGTATGTAAATCATGAAAAAAAATGTGTGTTTTTCTTAGTCTGCATGACAAAAAACTATATGTAAAATTTTATTTTATTTATATGATATGATATCTAAAATTAGAATAAATTTGTTAAACTTTTGTTGAACTTCCTTGTTAATTTTATTCTATAAACTAGTGAAAATCTTGTACGTTGCACGACTTTAGTGATGAATTTTCTTTATATATACATACATACATACATACATACATACATACATACACATATATATATATATAGGAATAATAAATAAATGAGTTATTATTACATAATTTTAAAACTCATTTCTAACTAAATAGAAGATTATTATTACATAAAATGATTAATTTTGTATATTTGTTTTTATGTATAATATCTCTAATTAAAAAGATCATTAAACTTTTCTACTTTTTTTATTTTTTTTATAATTCCCTATTTATTAATGAGGGATGATTTGAATCAAGTAGTTCAATCTTTTATAATACTTGCATAAATAAGGTTATCCTAAAATAATTAATTCCAAACTAAAGATTAAAAAATCAATTGTATTTGTACACCTAAAAGAAATTTCATTCTTAAGTCATATTTTAATATTTAATAAACTATTTTAGTGTTGATTTTATTCAAGTGGTTAACACCCTAACTTATACAACTTCAGTAATGTCTCTAATTATAATGTGCTTTGGCCTCTAAGAACAAATATATTAATATTACACATGAAAAAAAAAAAAAAAAATTTAGTAATTAAAACATTTGAAAAAAAAATTATGCCAAAATATCAATTCATTAATGAAAATAATCCAAATTTCAACTTATTTTTTAAAGAAAAAAATTAAATAAAGATAGACTTACATAGGAATTTGGACCAATGGATCAAATTTAGTCAAATATTATCTATGATCTAAAAAGATATAGAAAGAATTCTAAATTGAATTTAGTTAGACTTTCAAAGAAATCCAATCAAGAAAAAGTTCACAGGAACCTCAAGGGGTTTTTCCTGTTTGGGATGCTTAATTTTGATGCCTAAAATATTCTCAGATTTACCAATATGTAAATTTTAAATAATAGGGTTAAATACATATAATTACTGATTTTAAAAACTCCTATATTTTAATAAAAATAAAATTACTTTTTTTTCTCTTCCAATAATATACTCTCTCTTTTTTTCCTAATTTCCAAATGAAATTGCCACAAGTCTTATTAAAAAAAAAAAATTGCCGCAAGTTTTTCTATACGAATATTTTTAAAAAATAGAAAAAAATTAAAAAAAAAAACCTTTTATCCTCATCCCATCATCCCATTTAGTTTTTATTTATTTATTTATTTTTATGAGATGATCTCATGTAGTTAAAAGAATATCAAATTATCTACTACTCTTTTTCACTTATCTAAGTAAACTTATTTAGTTTTAAAATCCAAAATTTTATGCCACTTATAAAATCTTTCTTTTCTATTTCTCTCTCATTTTTTATTTATGCACATTTAATTCTATAAAAAAAATAAATAAACCCAATTTGTCACGTTGAGTTAAGATTTTTTTTTTTTTTTTAAACATTGTTATTATACTTAGCAGTTTTTTTATTTATTTCTCCAAATTTACAACTTAAACTTGCCTCATTACAAATGCTTTGCACATGCAATGAGGCTTTTTTTAAGCCAAAAAAAAAAAACCTTTGTGTTTTTATTTTTTATATATATATATATATATATATATAGTTTTTACTTAGAGTATTTAATTTATAAGTAGATAAAGCAATTTGAAAATTAACAAGAAAGTGGTCCTATTTTTTAGACAATGTTTTAGTAGGAATTAGAGTTGCATTTTTACTGAATTATTCTTTAGTTTTATCTCTACTTAAACATAGAGGTGTATGGGTATTTTTGAACTAAAAAAATGAGGAATTCAAATAGGAGAAGTTCCTTAAATAGTAGTATAGATGAACAACCACTACTCTTCATTAATTTTCTTTTGTTTCCAATACAAACTTTAGATTTAAAAATTCAAGGTTAAGGCACAAATGCATATCTTCACATTTCTTCCTCTCTCAACTTCTCCATGGAGAATTTTGAAGAACAAGATCTACACTATACAATAATTTTTTCAGGTATTTTTTTTTTTTTTCATATCATAAATAAAATCTCCACTCTTCATATTATTTTTAATTTTAATTAAATACTTTAACCATTGCTACTTTTATTATTATTTTTCTATTACTCATCACATTTAACTCTCAATTAATTCTTATTTTGCCTTACTTTCATGGTCCATTTGAGCAAGCATGCACTACAAAACGCGGGCCTGTCTGGCTGCGTTTTTTTGGGCCGCGTTTTTAAAAACGCGGCCCAAAACGGCATAAAGCCCCGTTTTTTAAAAACGGGGCTTAAAGGCTAAAAAACGGGGCTTAAAGGCGCAAGGCCCAGCCGCGTTTTACACGCAGGGCCTTAGCCCAAGTGATGGGCTGCGTTTTTCTGCCCTTTTTTCGCGTTTTTTTTTGGAAGGTATTAGGCCGCGTTTTTAAAAAACGCAGCCTCAGAACCTCAGAACCTTAAGTTCTTAAAAATTCCCTTCGTGAACTCACTCTCTCCTCTTTCTTTGTTCTTCCTCTTAAAAAGTCTCCGCTACAGAACCAGTGCTTCTAACTACGGTTTTTCACACTCCAATCAATGCTGTTCCAGTAGCATCAAACTTCAGGTACATTTTTTTCACCAATTTCTTTTATTCTGTTTGTCTTATTTTCTGTTTATTTTGACGGAAAAACAGAATCTAAGATCAATGGAATCTAAATTTCAGAATTTCATAAGCCCTCCATCTCCTCCGATCTGAAGCCGTCAGCGTCACCCTCCATCTCCGATGGAAACCAACCCTTCAACTCTCGTCTCTCTGTCTTCGCTCTTTCTCGGCGGCTAGGGTATTGGCGCAGCTCTCTCAGTCTCCCACATCAGGTTCGATCTCTCTTTTGGCTCTTATTTTAGCTGAGATTTTGGTGTTTTAGGTTTGGTTGCTGTGTTTGATTTGGTATTTCTCTATGGGTTCGTTTTCTTTTTTCTTTTTGAAATGGTGGTGGTAGTATTCTGTTTGGGGGCTTTGTTGATGATGGGTTTGGGTATGGGCTTTAGCTGAGATTTGGTATTTCTCTGGTGTTTCTGGGTGTGGGCTTATGAACGGTGTGTGTGTTGTTTGGGTGCTGTTGTAGCATCAGCGTTCTTGGTCAGAGAATTGAAGTTAAAAGAAGGACTAAGCTTGCCTTTTTCTATGTTTGGGTGTTGGAAATTATATTTCATTCATTCTCAATTTCAAGATATAGTTGTTAGATTAAGCTTTTTCTAACTTTTATAAAAATTGAGGATAATTACCTGAAGTGATTCCTTAGCAAAACTAGTAGCGGAATATTATATGCTTTGTTAAAGAAACTTTCAGAAAGCATTTGGTTGCAAAATTTTAAAATAAAGATCTGGTTAAGAATACTAAAATATGCAAATTTAGAAAAGTTTTGGTTCGGATTATCAATTACCATATACAAATGTTTTGGTTCGGATTATCAATTACCATATACAAAATACTTATTTTGATAGATCGTTGAAAAGTAGCACACATGTGTCTAATGAGTCATTTTGTAATAAAAGGCTGGCCATATATAAGTCTAGAGATGGTTAAATAATGCAACAACTCTGTTGGTTATTATAGCTCAAGAATTAGTGTAAACTAAAGACTGAACTACAGCAACCATTTAAAAAAAAAAACTAAGCTATCAGTTTTTTTTTTTTTTTTTAAGATACTGAACAGAATGAAATCAGTTAATCAAGTCTAGAAAAACTTGATTAAACTGAGATTAAATCTTGATGACAGGAATTTTGAGATCTCTCATGATGTGTATTACTCCATTTGTTTCAATTAAAAAATGGAATCTTGGGAAATGGAGGGATCCATTTGAGTTTGTAATCATGAATATGATAAATGGGACACAAGGCCACAAGCAGCCCCCAAAATGAAAGCACAAGCTAACTTCAACTATTCTGAAAAACTACAGATTTTATTTGCTCAACTGGTTTTCCTTGATTTCGCCACAAACATGGCATTAGTGTGACTTCAAGAACAATTTTCTAACTTGGCTTCCTAATATGTAAGCCAGCAGTAGCCCAAGAAATAAGCATCAGTCTGATTGTAGAGATCAACCAAACTTGTTATTGTTTTATATTGCTCAATGTTTGTGCATTGATTTATTACCATCAAAGAAATAGTAGCATTTTCATTAAGATATGAGATACTACAAGCATTTTAAGATTGCCAGTATTGGCATAATGTGAGAGGACTAATAAGGGTAAAAAGGAAGCAAGATGAAGGGTAAAAAGGAAGGCATAATGTCATGATACTTCCTAAGGTATAATAATTTTGACAGTTTTGTTTCAAGATGTAATAAGTTTTTCATGGTTGTTCAAGATATGCTTCTAAAAAAAAAAAGTACAATGATTTTAGACTTGATTGAATACTCTAATATGCTGTTTGTTGGCAGCTCGTCAGAAAGAAAGAGCTACTAGTTCAGTAACTGAGCTTGTGCAAGCAGTGAAGAGACCTCGTGCACTCAGTGAATCAGCAAATCGTCCCTTCATCCGAAAATCAGGAGGTGGCAGGGAAGAGGAAGAGGAGAGAGTTGAAGTTCTAGCAAGGAGAAATTCAGAGAGTCTTGCTCCACATAGAAGGAACTCACTCGGAGGTCCAAGAATTTCAATGCAGCGTATCAGTGAGTTGCCTGAAAAGAAAGAGAAAAAATCTGGTCGCCGTTCTTTTATGGGGTATAATCTCTTGTTATGAATGACTACTATACTTGTAAATTGTGTTCTCATATTTAACTTACACATTTTTATCACTGCCTTTGTATATCTTGTGAGCTCTTTTTCGTGTTGGCCTTCTATCCATTATTCAGGAAAATTAAGAAAAGCCAACCCGACAGTGATAACTTTGACTCTGAGTTTGCTGTGCATGATGATTGGAGTGATGAAGATGATGATGATGAGAGCCGAGACAGTGTTGATGACAACACCAGAAAGAAGGAGATGAGAAAGGGAATTGATCTTGCTACTACACTCGAACGTATAGAGAAAAACTTTGTCATTACTGATCCAAGGCTGCCTGATAATCCCATTGTGAGAATCCTAATTAAAAGTCATCTCTTTTTGGCTCCAACTACGTTATTGTTAATTATGTTGTTTGGATTTCATTTTGCACATTGGAGATGAAGATTTAAAACGTTTAGTGTTTCTTATTTTTCAAAACTTCAGATTTTTGCATCTGATAGCTTCCTAGAGCTTACAGAATATAGTCGTGAAGAAATCCTGGGAAGAAATTGCAGGTGTGCCACAAAACTGTTTAATGTTATGTTTTCAAAATATGAAAATGAAAAAAAAAATTATTATCTATTCAGCAGTACCAATACCATACTCTAAAGCTCCGTTTGGATTGCACGTTCCACATTCATGTCTGCGTCTGCCTTTTTCTTTTTTCTTTTTTCCTCTTGACCAGCTCCTCTTGCACTGTTCATGAAACATGAATAGTACATAAGACAAAGCTACAGTATCAAAAGAGTGAAGAGTGTTGCAGAAATTATTTTTTTATTGTTTTCAGTCTTCAAAGGCATACTAAAAAATGAATAATAGGGAATGTTACTCTTCACTCTACTGCATTTGCTATCTGCAGAAACCAGAAGATTTATGGATTAACCATTCCAAGGTAGTTCATCCAAAACCTCATAGGAAGGACACCACCTCTTGGAGTGCTATCCAAAAGGTATTTATCCCTGTAAATAGAGTCATTTGATCTTATAATGGCAAAGTTATAAAGTTTTTTTTTTTTTTTTTTTACTTCTTCAAAATAATTCAGCATTAGTGTTAACAAATATAGGGCACAAACTAATGAAATTGAGAAAGTAAAAATTACCAAGTCACTGCTTCTCAATTTTTTTTTCCTTTTCCTTTTATTTTATTTTATTTTTTTCACTTTATAGCACATACCACAATTCATCTGGAATATATGTTCTCCCTTGTCTCCATAAATTATAAATTTAGAAGTTTACTTTAAATTTTCTACATTTTCTGTTTGATTCTGCATGCTATCATTTGGCTAACTCAAAGTGTTGGTTTTGTGCGTATGTATATGAATTTTTTCTCGTTAGGAGTTTTTGAAGTTAGAAACTGATAAGGGCCTTGCATAAAAACAATTTTTTTTGCATGTATTCACTCTTTCATCGGAAACTTCATGGTAATCTTGAAAGTAAAACTTACACACTAATGTTCTGAGCTTGATCATGATGTTCAAATTTGTAAATAATACCCAAAAACTATTCAAACAGATTTTGATTAGTACTGTTATAAGTTGCAACTAATTGTTCTGAGAAATGCCTTGTACTAAACACTTAGAATTGTTGTGTAAACGTGAGAGTGAAGAATTGTTTTTGTAAACAAATTCATTATCATGGTAGTTCTTTCTCCGCATTATTTCCTATTAGTCAATCTATCAGGGTCATTATTCCCCTGGCTTGTTGCCAAGTTTTATTCTAACTGACATGAAATCATTGATGATCGTAGATTTTATGCCGTAGAGGTAGTCATTGCATTGGAGTACCTTCATTGTCAGGGTAAGCTAATATTCATTCTGTATATCTTCTTTTTAAGTATAAGTGATAATTTTCCTTAAGTGAAAATTGGAAAACATATTCTCAGTTAACGAGGAATTTGTTGAAGTAACTCTACCTAAGACAGTTGACTAAAATAATACTTTATCCAATAGTTTTCAAATCCCATAATCCAGAGTATTTTTCTTCTCCACAATAGACTGTCAACGTGAACCTACTGATCACTGTGTGAACTTTTCTGTGATGCCTCCTGAAGTTTTTCCTCGTTCGGTCATACCTGCATAATGATATTTCAGATACACAAATGATTCTAGTTACTACCATTTATGCTACAGAAAGCTTGCCATCATATTTTATATGCAGTTTCTGATCCAAGTTTTGATGCACGAGTATTTGTGATTTTAAAAAGTGCGAGGAATGCATACTTGCATCTTCATACTTTTACTGAGTCTCTTTCTGATTTTCTTACAGGGATAATTTACAGGGATTTGAAGCCTGAAAATGTTTTACTCCAGAGCAATGGGCATGTGTCCTTGACAGATTTTGATTTGTCATGTTTGACATCTTGCAAACCACAGGTATTCTAGTTATCAAATCTTGTTTAGCATAAATCTTCTCAGGACAAGGGGAATAGAGATATTTAAAACGAAGGAAAATATTTGCATAGATCCAATATATTTTGAGACACATTAGAATAAGTCTGATGGATTGGAAAATATTTGCATAGATCCAATATATTTTGAGACACATTAGAATAAGTCTGATGGATTGGTTGTGTTTTTTTTGCAGCTTTTGATTCCAGCTATAGTTGAAAAGAAGAAGAAACGGAAGGGTCAACCAAATTCTTTTGTTGGCACTGAGGAGTACATAGCTCCGGTTTGTCAATTTTGAGCATAAATGTTTCTTAGGCCGCGCTTAAAACGCGGCCTAAGATTATGGTCTTAGGCCGTGTGTAAAACGCGGCCTAAGGTATACGTCTTAAGCCGCGTTTTAAATGTGGCCTAAGGCCAAATGGGCTGAGACCTGTTCGGTCTGTTTTCAGGCCTATGGCCGCACTTATTAAGCGCGGCCTAAGATTATGGTCTTAGGCCGCGCTTAAAATGCGGCCTAAGGCCAAATGGGCTGAGACCTGATCGGTCTGAGGCCGCGTTTTTACCGCGGCTATAGGACCTGGTCTTGGGCCGCGGTTAAAAAAGTGCGGCCTTAGACCGACCGGGCCTATAGTCGCACGTTTTAGGCCGCGTTATAAAACGCGGCCTAAGAAAACGCGGCCTAAGGCCAAATGGGCCATAGGCCGCGTTTTTATGTCCTATGGCCGCGTTTTAAAAACGCGGCCTCAGAACCGTTTTTTCGTAGTGATGTGATCATCCTACCAACTAGCAAGTACCAATGGCTTTATTTTACCTTTTTTTTTCATCAATTTTCATATTTTTATTTGCTTTATATTTAGTTGGAAAACTTTAAATTTTAGTTTTGGTCTGCAATAAGGACTGCTTTAAATTTATTCGAAACTATTTATTTCTTTTGGCATAATTAAGATGCTCTTTTGTATTTCTTTCTATGTATTTTGTTTTTCTTTTGAAATATTTTTCCCTTTTGGTTATCGCGTTTTGCTTCTTAGAAAAAAAAAAATGAGCACAAGCTTTTCGTTTTCTAATTAATTGTTTTTACATTCTATTTTTCCCATAGTGGAAGTAATCTTTCTAGTGGTATCTAATAATCTTTCTAGTGGTATCTCTAAACTCTAAGGCTAGTATATATTATCAGTCTGAAAAAATTATCATAAAACCATTGTTTTTTCATTTTTCTGATTTCTTTTCATGATTATCAGTTGCTGATAATAAATTTATAATATTATATTTCAGTGCAATTTTCTTCACTTAATCATTGGTAATTGGGAATCAACTACATTATAAAATAGTGGAAATATTTGGTAAAATATTCTAAACTCAACCATTGGTTTTTCTTTTTCTTTTTCTTTTTTTTTTTTTTTTCTTTTCTTTTTTTTTTTTTCTTTTCTTTTCTTTTCTTTTATTTTTTTTTTTTTATGAACAATCTATGTAAAACTGCCATGCCATTCGTATCAGAATATATTTGGCAATATATCGTTTTTCTTTTCTTTTTTTGGACCAGGCTATATGTCGTACTTAATAATATTGTAATAAAAATATTTTTTTCTCTTTTTGATAAGTTTTTTTTTTTTTTTTTTTTTTTTTTTTTTGCTTTTGCTAAAAACCGAGAATTTTATAAAAGCAACTTCTTTTCGATTTTTTTTTTAGTAGATTCTTTTTGATAAGTTGTAATAAATATTAGTAATACTTTGATATGTCAACTTCCCTGGTGTGCTTTAAATTATAAGATCAACTTCTTTTTTTCTTTTTCTTTTTTAAATTTTTGAAGAAATTATGAGATCAACTTTTTTTTTTTGAAAAAGAAATTGTGGGGGCCAATTGATACCCTGTGTTCAAGCTGCATTGGTGGAGGCCTGGCCCAATATCTAGTCTCATACGTACGACCTGCGTAAGAAAGGGCCAGACCCAGTATCCAATCCGAGGATAAGAAAACATCCAAGGACGGCCAGCAAGAAGAGATGAAATTACCCTCCGAGGATAGGTAAAGAGTGTTTGTGAAGAATTTGACCGTGTCTGAGGACGATAGCCACCTCGGAACTTCTGTCCGAGGTATCTGGTACGCTTATCAGTCACTTAGAATAACACCTTGGACAAACCTTACAACAAAGTGAATGGGAAAATATCAAATAAAGGATAAAAGTGAGAAATAACAAATATCTAGGGGTACTGTCACCTCCGCATTAAATGCCGCCCAGCTAACCTTCTAGCCGCATTAATGTGGAGGTGATACCTGAACAGTGAACACGCAGCCTTACAGCTAAGAATGGAAGATTCAAGAAAAGACAAGAGAGATGGAGAAAAAGGACTTTCGATGCCTAATCCACACGTGGATGGAGGAAACGGTAAAAAAGCAATAGTATATAATACGAAGAAAGAAAAAAAAAAAAAGAAAAAAAGAAGAATTGGGTACTCTCAAGTCATAACACTAGAGCAGGTCCGAGGATACTTTGACACAGATATAGACGTATAACTCTTTCCTTCTAACGCTATAATCCAATATCTTGGCCTTAGATTCAGACTAGCTTTTTATCCCGCACTCTACAAATTTATTGTTCGGGTTTTGTGGGCCTAGATCCATTCATGTTTTGGGTTCAAGCAAAATCTGGTCCTTACAGAAATTATAAGATCAACTTGAACTACATTATTGAAGAAAGTCTTCTCAAAAAATAAAAATAAAATAAACTTAAACTACATTATCAAGATCTTATGCCATTGATTTCTTAAGGAAAAAAAAAAAAAAAGATTTTGAGCAATTGACTTGTCCAGGTCTCTCGGTGCACAACAACTTCAATTTTTTTTTTTTTTTTTTTAATGGGACCCTCATTTGAATTGCCAGAAAGTTCATAAGATAATTTTTTTTTGGGGGTGTGTTATTACTTATATATAAAATTCATTAAGTTATTTTAAATTAAATAAAGCCAAGAGTTTGTAAGTTGTAAATTAATTGGTTGATAGTGATACTTTATGCTGATAATAAATTAATAATATTATATTTAAGTGCAATTTTCTCCACTTAATCTTGTGTAATTGGGAGTCAACTACACTGTAAAATAGTGGAAACATTTGGTAAAATATTCTAAACTCAACCGCTGGTTTTTTTTTTTTTTTAAAGAACAATCTATGTGAAATTGCCATGCCGTTGGTATCGGAATATATTTGGCAATATGTCGTTTTTTCTTTTTTTTTGGACCAGGAAATATGTCATAATAATATTTTAATAAAAATATTTTTTCTCTTTTTGATAAGGATTTTTTTTTTTTTTTTTTTTTTTCTGTTGCTAAAAACCGAGAATATTATAAAAGCAATTTCTTTTTGATAATTTTTTTTGAGTAGATTCTTTTTGATAAGTTGTAATAAATATTAGTAATACTTTGATATGTCGACTTCGCTGTGCTTGTGCTTTAAATTATAAGATCAATTTTTTTTTTTTTTTTTTGAGGAAGAAATTATAAGATCAACTTGAACTAAATTATTGAAGAAGGTCTTCTCAAAAAATAAAAATAAAATAAAGTTAAACTACATTATCAAGATTTTAAGCCATTGATTTCTTAAGTAAAAATAAATAAATAAAAGATTTTAAGCAATTGACTTGTCCTGGTCTCTCGGTGCACAACAACTTCATTTGCTTTCTTTTTCTTTTTTCTTTTTTGATGGGACCCTCATTTGAATTGCCAGGAAGTTCATAAGATTTTTTTTTTTTTTTTTTTGAGGTGTGTTATTACTTATATATAAAAGTCAATAAGTTATTTTAAATTAAATAAAGCCAAGAGCTTTTTAAGTTGTAAATTAATTGGTTGATAGTGATAATTTATGTTGATTTTAATAGAGATATTCAAAATTTAAATTTCCTATTCCCAACTATCAATATCAATACTATCTTAGGGTTTGATTTATAGAATGATTTTTGTTTCTGTTTTCAAAACAGCATAAAAAGAATTTTCAAAAATTTTTGAAACTAATTTTCAAATAATAATTTTTATATTTTGTGTTTGGCTCCCACTTTTAAGAACAATTTTCAAAATATTAAACATGCATCTTGCATTGTTGACTATATTGCTTGGGTTGGAGAGAATCCTTGTTGCATCGAGCAAGCTCTTATCTATGATGTAATAGCTATTTCTAATATGTAATAAAATCAGAGTCTTCCCATCAAAAAAAAAAAAAAATCATCTGTTCAGTTACAACTTAAATGAACAACTACCACTCTTCATCAATTTTCTTTTGTTTCCAATACAAACTTTAGATTCAAAAAATCAAGGTTAAGGCACAAATGCATATCTTCACATTTCTTCCTCTCTCAATTTTCTCATAAAGAATTTTGAAGAACAAGATCTACACTATACAATAATTTTTTCAGGTATTTTTTTCATATCATAAATAAAATCTCCACCCTTCATATTATTTTTAATTTTAATTAAATACTTTAACCATTGCTACTTTTGTTATTATTTGTCTATTAATCATCACATTTAACTCTTGATTAATTCTTATTTTCCTTACTTTCGTGGTCCATTTGAGCAAGCTTCTGATCTTCCTACCAACTAGCAAGTACCAATGGCTTTATTTTCCCTTTTTTTTTCATCTATTTTCATATATTTATTTGCTTTGTATTTAGTTGGAAAACTTTAAATTTTTGTTTTGGTTTGCAATAAGGATTACTTTAAATTTATAAAAAAACTATGTATCTCTTTTGGCATAATTAAGAAGCTCTTTTGTATTTCTTTCTTTGTTTTTTTTTTTTTTTTTTTTTTTTTGAAGTATTTTCCCCTTTGGTTATCACATTTTGCTTCTTAGAAAAGAATAAATAATAAAATTAGCATAAGCTCTTTCTCTTCTAATTAATTTTTTTTTTTTTTTACATTCTATTTCCTCACAGTGGAAGTAATCTTTCCGGTGGAATCTAGTAATTGTTCCAGTGGTATTCCTAAAAAATAGAAGAGCCTCTAAGACTAATATATATTATTAGTCTGAAAAATTACCGTAATTTTTTTTTCCATTTTTTTGCTTTTTTTTCATGATTATCAGTGGCGGATAATAAATCAATAATACTATATTTAAGTGCAATTTTCTTCACTTAATCATTGGTAATTGGGAGTCAACTACATTGTAAAATAGTGGAAACATTTGGTAAAATATTCTAAACTCAACCATTGGTTTTTTTTTTTTTTTGAGAAGACAATTGTTGTTTGTTTGTTTTTTTTTATATATAAGAACAATCTATGTAAAACTGCCATGCCATTCGTATCGGAATATATTTGGCAATATGTCGTTTTTCTTTTTCTTTTTTGGACCAGGCAATATGTCGTAATAATATTGTAAGAAAAATATTTTTTCTCTTTTTGATATATATATATATATATATATATATTTTTTTTTTTCCTTTTGTTAAAAACCGAGAATATTATAAAAGCAGTTTCTTTTCGATAATTTTTTTTTTTTTGAGTAGATTCTTTTTGATAAGTTGTAATAAATATTAGTAATACTTTGATACTTCTTTTTTCTTTTTCTTTTTTAAATTTTAGAAGAAATTATAAGATCAACCTTTTTTTTTTTGAAAAAGAAATTATAAGATCAACTTGAACTACATTATTGAAGAAGGTCTTCTCAAAAAATAAAAATAAAATAAACTTCTCAAAAAATAAAAATAAAATAAACTTAAACTACATTATCAAGATTTTAAGCCATTGGTTTCTTAAGTAAAAAAAATAAAAATAAAAAAATAAAGATTTTAAGCAATTGACTTGTCCTGGACTCTCGGTGCAGCACAACTTCTTTTCTTTTTTTCTTTTTTTTTTTAATAGGAACAACCTCATTTTGATTTTTTTTTTTTTTTTATGGGACCCTCATTTGAATTGCCAGGAAGTTCATAAGATAATTTTTTTTTTTTTTTTTTGGGGGGGTGTGTTATTACTTATATCTAAAAGTCAGTAAGTTATTTTAACTTAAATATAGCCAATAGCTTTGTAAGTTGTAAACTGGTTGATACTGATACTTTATGCTGATAATAAATTAATAATATTATATTTAAGTGCAATTTTCTTCACTTAATCATTTGTAATTGGGAGTCAACTACATTGTAAAATAGTGGAAATATTTGGTAAAATACTCTAAACTCAACCATTGGTTTTTTTTTTTTTTTAAAGAACAATCTTTGTAAAACTGCCATGCCATTCGTATCGGAATATATTTGGCAATATGTCGTTTTTCTTTTTTTTGGACCAGGCAATATGTCGTAATAATATTGTAATAAAAATATTTTTTCTCTTATTGATATTCTTTTTTCCCTGTTGCTAAAAACCGAGAATATTATAAAAGCAATTTCTTTTTGATAATTTTTTTTGAGTAGGTTCTTTTTGATAATTTATAATAAATATTAGTAATACTTTGATATGTCAACTTCGCTGGTGTGCTTTAAGTTTTAAGATCAACTTCTTTTTTTCTTTTTCTTTTTTAAATTTTAGAAGAAATTATAAGATCAACTTTTTTTTTTTTTTTTTTTTTTTTGAGGAAGAAATTATAAGATCAACTTGAACTACATTACTGAAGAAGGTCTTCTCAAAAAATAAAAATAAAATAAAGTTAAACTACATTATCAAAAAGAGAGGAGTCGTAGGTTTCAAAATGAGGGGAAAAAGGAGAGAAGAAGAAGATGATGATGATGATTGAGGATTAGGTTTCAGAAAGAGCAAAAATAAAAGTTTAGATAGGAAGAAGAGGGAGTAAGGTATACCTGCTGAGGTTCACGTTTCTCTGCTGACACCGTGAGAGCTGTCAGCTGTGGAATTCAGAATGGAAGAGTTTTTTTTTTTGCTGAGAAATGGAAGAGTTTAAAATGAAAGAAGAGCCGTTGGAAATTGGAAATTTGGAATATATAAAGGTCATAGAGGTAGGTTATGGCCAAAAGTGTACGTCGGCCCGCCACAATTAAATCCTATCAACCATACTTAGATCAAACGGCTAGAAATCAAATCAAATTTTTTTAAAAAAATTAAATTAAAAAAAAAAAAAAAAAAAACCCTACCTTATAATCAAGTAAAGTTAGAGTAGAGACGAAGCAGATCACCTAGACGATCTGAAAGAAACCTTTGAAACACTATGTAAGTACAAAATGAAGCTGAATCCCACAAAGTGTGTTTTTGGTATTGCCTCAGGAAAGTTTCTAGGTTTCATAGTATCTCAATGGGGCATAGAGGCAAATCTAGATAAGGAAAAAATGTTAATTGAGTTAAAATCTCCAAGAACTATGAAGGAGGCACAAAGCTTGACGGGAAAAGTCATCGTCTTAAGCAAATCCGTCTCTAAAGCAACCAGCAAGTGCCTACCATTCTTCAAGGTTTTGAAGAAAGCTTTCTAATGGATTAATGAATGCGAAGAAGCCCTAACAAAGCTGAAAGAATACTTGACATAGCCACCATTACTGAGTCCGTCAATGACGAGGGAGAAGCAGTATCTCTATTTAGCAGTATCTAACACTACAGTAAGCTTGGCACTAATCAAAGAAGAGGAAGAAGTGCAGAAGCTAGTATACTACACCGGCCAAGCTTTTCAAGGAGCTGAGGCAAATTACCAAAGATTGAAGAAAATTGCTTTTGCTCTAGTGATCTCCTCCAAGAAACTTCGTCCCTACTTTCAGGCTCATCCTATTGTTGTCATGGCGGATCAACCAATAAGGAAGACGATGACCAAGATAGACACAGCAAGGCAGCTTGTTTAGTGGGCCATAGAGCTGGGTTAATTTAACATAGAATACCAGCTGCGAGTTGTGATCGAAACTCAGATTTTAGAAGACTTCATCACAGAATTTACCCACACGCAAGATGAAGAAGAACCTCCCAAAAGAAAATGGACGATTCAAGTAGACGGATCTAGCACCAAAAAAGCCGGAGGTGCAGGAATAGTTCTCACATCACCAGAGGGGGAGGTCGTGAAGTATGCAGTTAGGTTGTAACTCCTAGCAACAAACAATGAAGCCGAATATGAAGCTCTACTAACGGGCTTAAAACTGGCAAAGGTGTCAGAAGCAAGATATGTGATAGTCCAAACAGATTCTAAACTTGTAATTGGTCAAGTGGAGGGAGACTACGAAGCAAAGGAAGAACGGATGCAAAAATACCTATAGCTCGTCCAACAGCTCTTGCCTTACTTTGACGACATCAAATTCTATTAGATTCCTAGAGCGAATAATATGGAGGCCCATTTCTTAGTAAGGTTAGCTTCATCAGATGGATACAATGTAGCACCCGAGCTATGTATGGAGATAAAGGAACAGCCTAACACAGAAGGAGAATAAGTGCTAGCAATAAAGAAGCAAGACGATTGGATGACCCCCATCATCCATTTCTTAAGGGAAGGACAACTCCCAAAAGATAAGACGGAGGCACGGAAGGTCTAAATCAGAGCCACACATTTCATTATCATTGATGATGTCTTGTATAGATGAAGACATTCCCTCCCATACCTGCGATGCACTAACCCAGAAGAAGCCAACTACGTACAATAAGAGATACATGAAGGAATCTAAGGCAAACATGCGAGAGCAAGGTCTCTAGCAGGAAAGGCACTCAGAGCAGGCTATTACTAGCCAATGCTGCAAAAGAATGCACATAATCTCGTCAAAGCGTGTGACAGATGCTAGCACTTCGCCAACATCCAAAAACAACAAGGAGAACCAATGAATGCCAATAACCACACCCTAGCCTTTTGCCTAATGAGGGATCAACATCATGGGTCCATTCCCAGCAAGAAGGAAGCAAGTTAGATTTCTAATCGTTGCAATTGATTACTTTACTAAGTGGGTGGAGGCTGAGCCAATAGCAACAATTACAAAGGCCAAAATAAGAAATTTCGTATGGAAGAACATAGTCTGCAGATTTGGGATTCCTAACACAATAATATCGGATAATGGAAAATATTTTGACAATCCCAAGTTTCAAAAAATTTGTTAAGATTTAGGAATCAAGAACCACTACTCTTGTCCGAGACATCCTTAAGCAAATGGTCAAACCGAAGTGACGAATAGAAGTCTATTGAAAATATTCAAAATTCGGCTTGAAGGAGCAAAGGGTACATGACCTGAGGAATTACCAAATGTCCTATGGGCATACAAGACGATGACAAAGGTGCCAACAGGAGAAACGCCGTTTAGATTGACGTTTGGTACTAAAGTCATCATACCGGTGGAAGTAGGGCTTACAAGCATTCGAGTGAAGACCTTTGAGGAATGAAAGAACCAACAAGAACTCAACAGCAATCTAGACCTAATCAACAAAGTTAGGGACGAAGCCCGACTAAGAATGGCAAAGTACAAAGAAGCAATGGCTAGATACTATGATAAGTGAGTGAAGGTCAGAAGGTTCAACCCAATAGATCTCATCCTCAAGAAAGTTTCACAAGTCACTAAAAACCCATCTCAAAGGAAGCTGGGACCAATGTGGGAAGGACCTTAAAGCTTTCCGCTACTCTAGACAAGGATCATATCACTTGAAGACAATGGACAGTCGAGAATTACCTTGTTCATGGAACACAGAACACCTAAAGAAGTATTATCTGTAAGAAACCTTAAAGGCATTATTTACGCTAATGTATTCTTCTTCCTAGTTCTATTTTTTGCTAGGATTTCTATCATTTATCAATAAAGCACTAGGAATTGTATTATTCAAAAGTTATTATCGTTGTTTGTCACAATCATCTTTATATTACCCACAAGCAAATAGGGCTTAAGACAATTACCAATTTGTAATTCTAGTCATCGTCGAAATACAATTCAAAGAGTCATTAATACGTAACTCACATTGTCGTTAACACATGACCAACACATTCTTAATACATTACAAAATTGACATTGGTACATGACTTAAAAAAGTTATTAATATATAACAAAATCATCATTGGTACATGACTTAGAAAAGTTATTAAAACATAACAAAATTGTCCTTGATACATGATTTAGAAAAGTTATTAATACATAACTAAGTGTTCATTGATATACGACTTAGAAAATTTTCGGTAAATAGCTAAATCGCCATTGCAAAGTTACTTAACAAATCTGAATAATTGACAAGAAGGGCTACTTCCAAGTTACCAAGATGTCATCCTTATCATTTCAAAGATATCTAAAGTATAACGAAACTATATAAGAAAAAACTAAACCAGCTATATTCAAGAACAAGGATGATGAAATAAGGCAGTAGGTATAGCCATGCTCAAAAACAACTGAGCCCTAAAAACTTTTGTCCAAAAATAGAAAGTGAACTTGCTCAAAACAAGTGAGCCCAAAAGGATTGTTTCAAAATAACAACAACAACAACAATAATAATAATATATGCTCAAAACAAAGAGCCCATGTGAGAGATCGCGCCCCCGGCCCGTTTTTATAGGATGTTGGGCCAAACCCACGTGAATGGGTGGAGTCGTATTATTGCCTCTCAAAATGGAGGTTCGACTGATTATATTTTTTCCCCCTTAGATTAGGGGTTTTACAATGGAGTCGTCACTTATTTAATTATTAGAAAAATAAGAAAACCATAACTGAAAGATTCCTCATTTTATTGATTTGAAATTGAATTTACATTGATCATAGTAAAATTACATGACTTTGGTCCTAGATACAATCTAAGATAAAGTACATGACTTTGTTTCCTAGTTACAATCTAGAAATTGAAAAATTACATGGATAAACATTTGATCTACTAACCCTTGATCTAAGTTCGGAAGCTATGTTACAAGGTGGGAAGATGTTAGGCACCCACCTTGCCCGGTGAAACCAGTCTTCTAGACTATGGTGGCCAATATTCATATCATATCATCCAATATGTCAATCAATTTACATGTTGAATTTAACGTGTGTGCATGTGATAAACCCCAATTTAATTTATTAAGCATTGCATTTGGATTGAAAAATAAATTCTAGTGAATGTGTGTGTATAGTGATATCCTAGATTCAAGGATTTGAAAGAATTATAAAACAAACATGTTTTTCATATTTTTGATGTGGATTTAAGATCAAAACTAGTGTTTATGCATGAACATGTGATGAACAACCAAGAACATGTAAATAACACATAAGAACATTTAAAAACATTCAAACATATTCAAGAGAATTTAAATAATTACTATCATGCTTTAATCCTAATTTCTCATCATGGCAACACAAAAAACAAGTTAGGGAAAGGGATTATACCTTCATGCAATATCCATATGATGGAGAAAGAGACTCTTGGTAGAGGTCCTAAGGGTGGAGAAAAAGAAGAGTTAGGAGAGAAAGAGTGAGTCTCACTCAATACCTTGAGTCTCAGGAAGATCAAGATATGACAAGACTACTCAACTTCACTAGAACTCAAAAGAGGAGAAGAGATGGGGTTTTTATGTGTATTGGAATGAGGGAGAGGGGGTATTTATATAATAGTAGTGGAGAAAATATGAATGAAAGGCCATTTAATGAGGGTTGACAAAGAATCATGAACCTAGACCTCATTTTAGCCTTTGGGGAAATCTGGTGCATTAAATGGAAAGATTGGTGGGAGTGAGGAGCAAGCCAAGTTCGGTTTTCCCGTATCTGCTGTAACAGGCTGTAGAGCTAACTTCAAAAAATCATATCTAACTCAATTCTGATCGGAATTGTCACATTCTTATGCTCAAATTGAAGCCCCGAATGTCTACTTTCTGGGAAAATTAACCTCATTCACAAATTCAAAATATTTTGAGAGATATCAATAAAATGGTGAGCAGAGGTCATTTGTTAGAAAATGGTTTCAGCACAATTAACATTAATAGGTCCCAAATTAGCCCCGAATTAACATTAAATGGCTCCAATCACTCTCATTTCAGATTTAATTGGTTCTAAATTTACTCTAATTAAAAGATAATTGTACAAATTACTCATTGAATAATTAATGTTTAACTATCTAATTAATTAGATGTATGCAAACTCACCATAAAATGTAGTCCAAACCAATCAAATTATGACACATCATTGATCTCAAATTGATTACACTTATAACCAATTGAAATCAATTGTTCATAATCACATATAGTCAGACTCAATTTGTGATAGTGCATCTCAGCCATTAAAACTTGATTTGATGATAACTTTCAATCTCGTGGTCCGATTAGGGCTTATGACTTGTCAATTTGATCGTTATGACATCAAGATCATTTTGGTGAAATGAGATTAAGGATCTAATGGCTAGAATCAATATGCATATTCCTAAGGCAAAATTACCCTTTTACCCTCCATGTGAGGTTAAATGCAAGTTGCAAAATGGGGTGTCAACAGCCCAAGAATTTATTCCTAGAGCAAATAAAATTTTTCAAGAGTAGAAGGGGACGGGTCTATTGGGGCATCGGCAGTGATCGTTTCATCCTTGTCCATCAGGACTGTTGTGGCATCAAAAGGACGATATGCTAAGATTTATTTCTCAACCTCCTCCATATCAAGCTTGGAGAAGTCCAAATCTTGATGGTGCTTAGCCATGTACTTACAAAAAAGCTCGAAGCTCTCCACATAGTACTCACACAGCTTGTCAGATTATTCGTCAAATTTCTTGAACTTCTCCACAATCTCAGGACCAACCTTCTGAAGTTTGGCTAGAGCTTTGCCAATCTACTTGTCCTTTAATTTGGAGAAAGCCTTCTCGATACTCACATCTTTCTCTAAAGTTGTAAGACGATCTTAAGTCTTCTTTGGTTCGTCAACAAGAGAAGAAACTTTCCCCTTCAGCAGCTCGTTCACAGAAGAAAGAGACTCTGCCTTAGATTGGGCAAACACGAGCTTCTCCTCATACTCTAAATACTTCCACAAGAGGTACAGAGATTCAACTAACACCTAGAAACAAAGAAAAAAGAGTTCAAAAAAATGATGATGATGATGATAATAATAATAATAATAATAATAATAATAATTTTTCAGGAAAAGAAATAAAAGCCTACCTGCATAACTTTGTGAACATGAGACGACATTAATTCCTGGGAAGTTCTCGTCACTAGCGGCTTAAGGTCCTCAACAGTAATGGCATCGTGAGCCTTCAATACTGCAGCATTTGCACTATCCCAGAAAGTGCCAGGGATAGTTTTCTCTCTCCCACGAGTCTTAACAACCTCATCAGAAGGAGTTATCAGCTCCAAAGATGAAGTAGGAGAAGCAAGACGTTGGATAACAGGTTGGGCAACCGGGGAGATGAACACAGTGTTCTCCTTGGACAGTTCATTATCTTTTCGATGCTTCTTCGATAAAAGATCCTCCTTCAGCCTCATCTTAGCCTTTTTCTCTTGGATTTCAAATAACTTCCCCTTGTTGAACCTGGTAGCCATCCCTAAAGACAAACATATTCACACACATCAGAACCCTAAAAATTCGTTTGAAGAAAAATATAAACAAGGCCAAGTTACTTGCTCTTTTTGACAACTTCAACATTTTCTGGACCTGACACGAAGGATTTGGACCAAGAAAATGAAGGAAAAGGGATTAGGGAAAGATGAGTTTGTCAAAATCTGTGAGGGTTTCCAGGTATCCTCTGACTCTCTCTAAGCGATTATGATATCGCTTCTTTAGACGAGGACGAACAGAAGCTGCATAAGGAAACATATGATGACTTAAATACGTAAGGAGAGTCATGCAAATGAAAAAAAAAAATGTACGAATACATATATAATAAAAGGATGCACCAGACACAAGAGTACCCTAACTACGAAGCAACCTGGGAGCATCATTTAAGTTTTCACCAGGAACGGTTTCCCAATCTTCACTAGAGAAGAAGTAAAAGCTAGTCTTCCAATTGCGAAGAGAAGATGAAGAATCAAGAATCAACCTTGAATTCCTATCCCAAGGTTTGAACTCCTAATTCCCTCAGATTTTGGATTGTCTTAGATGGTAAAAATGCAAGAATTCATTTATCCTGATGGTATCTCCGTCATTGGCGGACATCCACACCACCATACAACAGATTACTATCCTCCAAGAATTGGGGACTAGTTGGGTAGGAACGAGTAGCAGGCGAAAGAAAATTTCCCTAATGAATGGGTGGATGGGAAAATGAAGACCATTGACGAAGTCAGCTTCATAGAAGCACACTTCGTCAGCGTTAGAATGGCAAGTCCCATCATCATCATTAGAAATATTAACCCTAACAAAAGAAAGGAACTGAAACCTATTTCTAATTCTCCTCACATCTTTTTCCTTTAAAGCACAACATATACTCCCAGCCTTGTGAGGAGTAGACGCAGAAGAGACCTTTGGAGCTCCACGTTCCTCAGAAGTGGATAGGCCCGTTTCAAGTTCACTAAACCTAACCTCCTCTTCCCTAGCCATTGACAAAGTTTGAGCAATGCCTGCTGAACAATGAACTAAAGGGAAAAGGAAAACTAAAACGCCCCCTAAAAGGAAAATTCCTCCCAATGAAGTGCCTAACTTAAGGACGTTTTCTACCTATAGACTCAAGCAGACCGCATAAACGAGCAAAGAAAAAGGAAACATAGGGACAATCTGATCTTACCAAAAAAATAATCCACCATGAACGAACAAGAACAAAGAAAAGAAGAAGGCGCAAAGGACTTACCATAAATGGAAGATTAGTGAGGAAGAAGAAGGCACTAGAAAAAATGAAACATTGATAGAGAGAAAACAAAAAGAAAATGAACAAAAAGAGGGAAAAGCACAAAATAAATGGAAGATTGTGCGCGGGAAAACCGAAGAAAACTAACATGACAAGACCATCTTGACCTTACAGGCATCATCGAGCAAACGAAAGGTTGACTCACAATAAATGTGTCGTACATGGAACACGAAGCGACAAATTTTTGTGTTCCTATCTTTTCCCACAGACAAAGAAAGGAACAAGGGGGCTATTAATGAGTCTAGAAAATCAGCATTGTCCTACAGCCATTGACGAAGCAAACATATGTTGCACATTTATGATGAGCATTAAAGTGAAAGAGTAACGGACGAAGCAACGGTAAGAAAGAAGTAATGCACATCAAAACATTGACTCATAACGTCTTAGCCATTGCCAATAAATGCATAGATCCGTTGCCCATTACTATGGAGGAGACTATAAAAACGAAAGGAGAACAAGACAAAAGGTACACGCAATTCTCATCCCAAAAACTACTCCCAAGTCGAATTCTCTCCTGATATACTTCAATTGAATATTTTGCCTGACTTAATCATCTGAAGTTTTTTGGCAAACACCACACCAGTGTATTACTTTATGTTTCACTTTCCACTACAAGTTCTACTTTGGACGAATTCGTCTTCATCATACATCTTCACTAACAAGTAGTTCAACTGTTGGTTTTTTGCATCATCAATGCTCATGTTCATCAACAACTGTTAAATAATCGTTTTAAATTTTTAACAAAAAGAAGATTCATTAATGAAGATAATATTGTTGGGAAAGTTAGACCCCAATTAATTTAAATTAGAAACCTTGATTAATTAAATCGATCATGCAATTATATTCAATTTAGTTGGTGATGGACACAACAATATTGCAAAAATTAAATATAGCAGAAAGTTAGTTTTGACATAGGCGAAATGATTATGAAGGGAAAATCCTAACGGGTTAAACATTACAAGTGGTTTATAGATCACTGCCATACAGAAGAATTCACTAAGTAAAATGGAAGTTGTGCAATATAAGAATATAACTCAATCCTAATACTGCTATTTACTGTAAAAACTTACTCATGTGACGATTCGAAGCTCCAATCTAGTTGGATTGTTCTATTTGTGGATCTCTTCAATGCATGGATACCTAATCTGTGTCTAACACTACAAAAACAACTTGATTGAAGTAAGTTATATGTGTAGCAACTTCATTCGATAGGTCCTTGTATATGTGCAAATTCCACACACACTCACATCGGATATATGATCCAACCATTACGTATAGAGAGGTTTTGAAATTGTTGAGGATAACTGTACCAATTTAGCCATTGAGAGGTGCTTACTTTTTGGGTAAAGATTGGATTTTTTTTTTTTTTTTTTTTTTTGACATTTTCAAAACTCAAATCTTTTCTCTTAATAATTAGGGTATATTATATTTCAAACCCTGCAGTTTAGGCGTATAATAAATTAAACCACATAATTTTAAAAGTAACAAATTAAACCATATAGTTTCAAAAGTAACAAATTAAACCTAAAATTTCAAAAAGTAACTAATTAAATACTGTAGTTTTAGAAGTAACAAATTAAATCTTGAGACTTCAAAAATTAATAAATTAAACCTCAATAATTTAAGTAGAACGACATTAAAAAAACATACTATATTTTGTCAACAAAACTGTATTTTTTTTACACATGCATGACTGTGCCTATGGAAGATGCCATAATCCTTTTTTCTTTCCTTCTAATTATTTGTTTATTTCCCAATTTTCAAAATGTCGCAATATTCACATGTGAGTAGTATAGTTAGTTAAGTAGTGAAGTTTCACATTGGATACTAATGAGAAGAATGAGTGATTAAGCTTTTGGGTTAAGTGATGTCTCTATATGTTATTAAGCTAATCAATTGGAGGCTCTCCCAGGTGGTATCTCCCCCAAAAATGGTATCAAAGCACGTGGTAGCGTGTGTCAAGGTGGTAAGGTCAAGAGTCTTTTTTGCAATTGGAGCCAGGATGTGGTGCATGTACTTGAAGCCCTCACAGATGATCTTGAAAAATGCCCAATAAAGGCAAGCCCTTAAATCAATAGTGCTAGATGTGTGACACAAGAGTCCCATGAACATGGATGTGCAGGCTAGATTCCCATGAATTAATAAGCATGTGAGGTTGACATGTGGCTTTCATGGATGGTGTATGAGAGACACATTGATGATGCACTAGTAAAGGAAAAAAATTTTAAAAAAAAAAACAATGAGTAAGGAGAGAGCAAGTAGGAGTTAGTTAAAACTTACAAAGACATATTTGTATACATATTTGAGTTTCGGTATACATATTTGAGTTATTTGGTATAACATTACATAAAACTATCTTTCTCTATACTAAAAAAATCGTCAAGTACACCTCGATTCCTTCTTTACCACAAAAGACATATATGGTCTAACAGTCATGAACTGCAACTCCCCTTGCCAATTCTAACACTCTTGTTGCTTCCAAGAAAAGGACTTGTGTGTGTTGATTACAGAAAAAATTAAGGGTGAATTGCAAAGCCCAATAAAGGTTAAGTTATATAAGAATTTAGTAATAAGAATTATGTAAACTAAGTTAAGTCATCTCATCATGTGTTATGCAATAAGAAAAAGATCTTTCGTCTTTATGCTTTTCTTAAAAATAACTTAATAGTGTGTGATTACTCGTTTAATTCGTCCTAAGTCCATTATATAAGTTGATTAAAATTGAAGTGAACAAAGAAAAAATGATTATAAAAAAGGCTAGTATATTCCACTTATTTTTTACCTGGATTTTTTTTTTGCAAGCTTGTCCTCTCCCTTCCACGCACTCTGTTATTTGAATAGTGATGTGCACGCGACAAATTTTACGGTATTTCTTTTTAGAAATTGAGTTGATAAATTTTTTTTGGTTATTATTTAGATTAATTCGTTATTAATATTATTTTATCATTTATCCTTTATAACTTATTACGCAAAGAATAAATATTTTGTGAAAGTGATTATTTTAGCATTTTCCTGTCCTTATCTAGGCCTTGCTATTATTTCGAGTCATGACTTAATTGCTTACGCCGTACGTTCTACGTCTACCCACCCCATTCTTCTCCCTCTCTGTATCTCTCCTATTTAAAGGATGAAGAGCTCACAACTACTCGCATCATCCTAAGAAAATTGTTCTCTGAGCGTGCCAGCCACTTGGATTTGGTACCTCACTAAGGAACAAACACACAATTTTCTAAATCTTTAAAGGTATCATTCAAATATTCCACCTCCTCTGTTCTTCATTTCTCGCTCTCCAATCTCTCCAATTTTCTCAAGAAAATGATCTTGATCTCTTTCTATGCAGACTAGTATTACTAGCAGAAAATGATCTTGCTGCAAAGCATGTTATATTAACGTTGTCCTAACTCCTCCGAAAAAAATAAAAAGAAAGTTGTCCTAATTAAGACCTAACCCCGTTTTTATATCATGGTTTGTTCTTAGATACGATTATAATTTGCACATATATATTTACTAAGAAATATGTTGTGGTTGGCTATGATTCATATTATACAAAGTTTCATACCAGCTATGACAGTCTCTCTCTCTCTCTCTCTCTCTCTCTCTCTCTGTGTGTACAAAGTTGGGTTTGGTTCATTTCAAATATTATTAGGCTAATGATCATATTAACTTGTCTCATATGACTGTAGGACTTGTATTCGTTACATATTTAGAGGATGTGGAAGCTGAAGATAGCCGAAGGAGGGCCAGATTTGGTGAGTCTGAACAATTTCATTGGGCGGCAACATTGGGAATTTGACCCCGATGCCGGTACTCCAGAAGAGCGTGCTGAAGTTGATAGAATGCGTGAGGAGTTTAAGAAAAACCGGTTTCATAAGAAACAAAGTGCTGATCTTTTGATGAGGATGCAGGTAACTATGTCCATATATGTGTGTGTGTTTTTTCTCTCATATATTTTCTAAAAAAATCATGTTGAACATTTCATCATGTTCATTAGTCTACAAGCATCATAGACTAGTCAACCAGCTATATAGATTAGACTGCCGGCTTTTGATCTTTTCTTTTCAATCTATCTCCTTGTTTTCTTATCAGTGTAAGCATTGATGTGCCTTTCAACTTATTTAGAACATGTTTGGTAATATTGTTCTAGTAACGTTGTTTTTATTTTTTGAAAATACGTGTAGATAAAAAAGTGTGTAAAAATACATATAATATTATTTAAAAAGTAAAAACTGTTATTTAAGTTATAGTACTAAATACCTCCTTAAGTTTTGTATGAGGCTATGCACACAAGCACAACATGAGTGAGACAAATCTCACGTTTGACTTCCTTAATAAGTTACTTTGTACACTCTTTTAAAATGTTTTAAAAGGGTCTCATCAGTATTAAACTAATAAATAAATTCCCTTTAAACAAAAAATAGCTCAATTCTCTATAAAAAATTAATAGATTATGTTAAATTTTACCGGTTGTCCATTAATAACAAGATTCCTTAGCGTTTTTAGGATATCTTGGAGTATTTGCTTAAGATCTTTCCATACATAGATCGTGTGCAGCAGTTCAGGTTACCATTTTTGTTGGCAAGTAATATATGCACATGACCCTTGGAAATCAAAAAATATGTTGTTTTTTTAAAGAATTCAAAATCCGGTGATATGTAATAGTTATTTAAAAATAAATAAAAAATTTGACGATTACCTTGACATCCCACCTTTTACACATCTCCAACCTTTTTATCTATTTGATGTGTGCAACAAATAGGATAGCATTCATTTCACACGATTTTTACTCACAAATATACACACATTTTTTATGTTGAAATTGTGACTCTAAAAGTTCTGAATTGAAATTATGAGTCACGATTTTAATATACGTTTATGTACGTACTAGAATATATAAATAAAGGTTAAGGTCTTTATGTAACGCAAACGTGTAAATAGTAAACTTTCAAAACATAAAGCCTAATTGTGATCAAATTTCTTGTTTAATATTTTAATTTGCACGGGATATCAGCATAAAGGTATCTTTTTATTCAACATATTTTCACACCCTTTACTATTTAGACGGCATACAAGTTAAAATGTCAATTAAGGTTGGCTATGTGAGCAAAGGAGACATTAGGCTGCAATCTGTCCCTGTCGTTAGCAGATATTTCTAACTCAGCCATTTATTATTTATAATCATACAACTTCAACCCCTTTTGTTTTTTTTTTTTTTTTTGATGAAGCATACGACTTCTATCCACTAGTCAAAGTCTAGGAACCTGAATTCTGTATTACGGCAGCACTCAAATGAGAAATAGTTCTGCCAAATTTTGTCTTAGTGATCGCGCTTCGGGCTCTTACATAAAGGGCGAGTGACTCATGTGTGGGACCCATCTCTTATGTGAGAGTCCAGTGTATTGCTCTGGGACTACGTATGGTTTTTTTTTTTTTTTTTTTTTTTTTTTTTTTTTTTTTGTCTTAGACTATTTTTGGTTTAAAACAAACATCAACAATATTGAATAAAAAATAATAAGTTTTCAGTATATTTTTGTTCCTTGAAATTTGCAGTATGCTTGATTTTTGGTCCTCCAAATTTAAAACGTCCAAATTGGATCCATAAAATTTTTTAAGAGTAAATAATTCCATCCCTTTTATGTATGGGTCGTTTGTTCTATTAGAGATATCATGGTTCATGAGGCTTAAACATATTGCAGACCTACATACAGGGGCGGCGTTAAGTGTTGTTCAAGGGGGTTCAAATGAACTCCCTGACTTGAAAATAAAAATATTATATAAAAAAAAAAAATTATTAGCTTACTTTACTTTAAAAAATAATTTTGAACACCAAGACTTAAATTTTGCACACCCTAATCACAAATAAATCCAACTCAAAACTAAATAATAACATAGGCCAACCCAATCCAAAACTAAAACAACACAAATCAACCCATCCTAAAATCAAACAACAACACAGATCATATAGATCTCTTTCTCATGAATCTCATCTCATCTCAGTTAACTATCTGACTATCTTGGTATCTTCAACTCTAAGAATAAAAAGTGAATATTTGTGAGTTGCGAGTGTCTATTTCATTATAAAATTATATTACATGTGTGAGTGTGTTTACTATTGATTACGAATTTTTTTTTTAATAATTTTTTTTGTTTGAATTGTGATGTGTGTAAATGTGTGCATGTATAGTATAAACATGATATAACTTTATATAATTTAATTTTTAGGAAATACTAAGGCTTTGTAATGATTCAAAATATAAAAATTTGTAGAAAGAAACCATAAAATTTTATGTATTTGCGTGTTTTTTTGTTGGTAATTAATTCAATATAGTCAAGTTTTATTTTAATTAAATTTTGTTTTAACTTATATTTCTTAATGAACCCTCTGAATAAAATTCTTAGAGTCACCACTACCTACATACTTTAATATATTTTCCCAAATTACTTTAATAAAATTTAGTAATTAAGTAGCATTGTCAAATCTTCTCTATGAGAAAAGTCAGGATCTAAACTCCATATCCCTCTCTCCCACTCATAACAACTGAAATTTAAAAATAAAAAACTTTTAATTATAAAATTGAGACTCACCTCATAAGTCGAAAATTTATTTTATGAAACAGTCTTATTACATAACCCAAAAACGTGAGATCCACATATATTGTAAGGGGACGGTATCGTAACACATGTACATTCTCTGATGAGTAATTTAAGAAATCTTGACGGACTGGGCCAACCATATCCTTTTCATATTACAATTTTCCAAACCACCATTACCACGTAGTAATGGTGGACCATGTGATGTGATATATGGTTTCAAATTTTCAATTGGAAAGTGACTGTGTTATCACTTTCGCGCATTAAGAGACTAACCAATTAGCAGCAATGTTACAGACAGGGCCACTCAAGACCCTAAACCATATAAAGATGATGAGAACTCTGAAACCAGTTCTTTATCTGTCATTTTTGAGTAGCAAGTGTGTAACTTTTTCTATCCATTCCATTCCATTTCACAATAACAGGTGGAATGGTAGGAAAATATGATCACGTGTATATATATATATATATATAGAGAGAGAGAGAGAGAGAGAGAGAGAGAGAGAGAGACAGAGAGATGGAGATGGGACTTGGGATTTGGGAAGCCTCCATGGATGCCTACATGCCTTGTCAAACTCATGACATTATTTTTCTATCCATAGAAACACACTCCTATTTTCCTTTAAAAAGTACTTAATAACCTTTGGCTATCAGAAAAAAACTCTTCTCCGAAGTTGGAATTGCCACACAGGTTCATGTAGAATGGGAAAAAATATATATAAAAAATAATAAATAAATAAAATTGACGGTCAAAGAGAGTGTGAACTGGAATATTGAAAAGTAAAAAAAGGTACACCCAATTCTTTTTTCTTTTCTCTTTTTCCTCCAAGAGAGAGAAGCAATTCCACAATTTGCTTACTTTTGTGGGGAGTCAGTTTCCACACGGTTTCATAATTTTATTGGTTAGAAAAGGACTGGTTTCACTGTCTTTTATAGTTTTATTCTTAGTTTTCATTTTGGATTAACTTATTTTTAAGTTTAATTAATTCGGTTAACTCAACTAGTAAAGTCTCTGATGGTTGTATAAGAAATATAAGATAGATCGAAACTCTCTCAAAAAAAAAAGTTTAATTAATTGTACTTGTACACAATTACTAAATAAACTTTTAAATATTAAATGAAAATAAGCTCATCGTAACGGGAAATTATTGTGTACTCCCGAAGTATCATAAATACGTGCTCCCTCCTCTCACATGAATGGTGGACCCCACTAATTAAATTCATGGTGGGACCCACCATTCATGTGAGAGAAAGGAGTACACATTTATAGTACTTCAGGAATACCTAATAATTTTCCCATAGTAACGTACACATAAGCAAATATATATTCCCGTTAAGTAACTTAAGGCTTAAAAAAAAAAAAAAAAAAAAAAAAAAAAGATTCGAAGCATGGCCTTGGGTTCCACAATGATTGTGAATTGTACATTTTGAACTTTGAAGCATACAATTTTTTATTCATGGTTTAGCTTTTATGGATTTGTGGACAAAATCTACGTTATCTTTTTAAGTATTATTTGACAACTGGACAAGTTCAGAGACAACTTTGTAATGGGCATTAATCAAAAGATGAGGTGAAAGGTTGCACCTTTTGGAGACAGCCCATCTTTCTGCAATCCCATCCACTAGAGTTTTCACATTCATTTCCTCATCCAATTAGATATTTTGTTCACTGCACCTCACATAAATAGAATTAAAGTCAATTAGAAATATTAAAAAAAAAAAAAATAGTCAAGTGAATTAACATTTCCTACTAGAATTCCTGGTTGATTGCTTTGCATAATTGCGTTTGAACCTTAGGAATTTCCACTATATTTCCGTGTGAAATTGTTGTTCTAAGAATTAACATTTCCTACTAGAATTCCTGGTTGATTGCTTTGCATAATTGCGTTTGAACCTTAGGAATTTCCACTATATTTCCGTGTGAAATTGTTGTTCTAAGAATTAACATTTCCTACTAGAATTCCTGGTTGATTGCTTTGCATAATTGCGTTTGAACCTTAGGAATTTCCACTATATTTCCGTGTGAAATTGTTGTTCTAAGAATTAACATTTCCTACTAGAATTCCTGGTTGATTGCTTTGCATAATTGCGTTTGAACCTTAGGAATTTCCACTATATTTCCGTGTGAAACTGTTGTTCTAAGATAGTACGAAATCTTTTTGACTTTGGGGTTATGTTATAATGGAACTTGTATGCGGAATTTCTAACAACAGCATGAACTAAAAGATTGTCGGTTTCAGTGGTAATATTTATTGTTGACTAATAATGGATTTGGTTGGAATTATTCTTACCATAAATTAGTTATAAAGAAGAGATATGCTATGTGTACAATATTCTTACAATATATTTAAGTGGCAAGTTATTATAAGTTGTTATTGGTGGAGATAAAAGTAATTTCAGTGATAAGTTCAAATTAAAACCAATAACAATTAAGGAAATTCTAATGGATGCATTTAGAATAATGGTTAATAATCCATTTAAAAAAAAAATTTATGGGAAAAAACAATTAATATTTTGACAATTTTTTTCCTTTTTTTATAAAAGTGGTGTCAAAACTTTTCTAAAATAAATTGTTAATAATTGGCCTAAGAGCACCTGTTAGCATAACCCAATAATTAAACACCTATGATTTGTTGTGAAAATTTTGTAAGTGTAGCATTTTTTTTTTTTTTTTTTTTTTCTTTTTTGGTAAACAAAGGACAAGGATTGTTTTCAAAAATGATATAGAAGAATTTCCTCAACTCAATACTCATGGATGTCACATAATTTCGCTTGTAGATGCTCGATTAGCACCCAAGGCCCAGTTCATTGTTTTAAGCCATTAATTAATGCCTAAAAGCCAGGCCCAATTGAATACATCTCTCTCCACTTATCTTTTATGAATTTTAGAAAATCACAATGGTATCCATGATGACAATTGACCACCTAAACTGACTTCAATAAATGGGAAATATTAGGAACAAATCATATACCAGTGCTTTGTGTTTGACTCTGATAAATTCTATATGTGAGTTATTGTCTCATTTTTTTCACTTGGACATGTCTCTAACTCTTTGATATGGAAACTCACAGCTTAGAAAGGAGAACCCATGTGGGCCTATTCCACCACCAGTCCAAGTGAAAGAAACAGAGGAGATAACAGAGGAAGCAGTGATAACTACTCTGAAAAGAGCACTGAGCTTTTTTTCATCCATTCAAGCCCATGATGGCCACTGGCCTGCTGAATCTGCTGGCCCTTTGTTTTTCCTTCAACCCATGGTATGTATTTTCAAACCATTTGTTTCTAAAAAAACATACTCTCTCTCTCTCTCTCTCTCTACCTTTGTTTAAGAAAATAAAAATGTTGTCAAAATTGTAACACTTCTTGAATATGTTCATTCCGTAAGGCCAATCAGATTGGTAAAATTTCTTGAATTATTAAAAAAAAAAAAACAAAAAAGGCCCATCAGTTTGGTGCAATTTCTTGCATATATTTTTTGATTTTTTGAATTCAAGCTCTTAAACGCACAAGCAAACGTGTGTGTATAAATATATATTGTGTTTATGACTTGCTTTATGGGGATGACTGAAAAAATTAACCCAGTGACTTGTTTGTTACATTTAACTTAACTTCAAATTATTGCCATGCAGGTAATGGCATTGTACATCACGGGAGGTCTCAATGCTATGCTTTCACCAGCACACCAGAAGGAAATAATTCGATACTTGTATAATCACCAGGTAATATTTTATTGTAATTGAAAATAACTTAGTGCTCAAATAACTTATAGTTCCAAAGGATCTATATAAATTCGGTAACATGGAATATTCCTTAATTTGAGAGGGAAAAAAAAAAGGTCAAAGGGAATGGCATCCCGGGAAATCACATTTTTATCCTCCATTTAATTAGAAAAAAATTATATATATATAACTTTTTTAAATAATGAAATAGAATAGTTTTCCTCCAATACATTACATGAAAATTATGTAACATATATAAAATCATATAATTCATTAAATTATTTAAACAAGTCATATGATTATTAACTAAAAAAAACTAGATCATGTGACATCACATAATTACAGGAAAGAATTCCTTGGAGATGAGGGGGACTAAAAATACACCTAAAGTTTGGACATCCTACCAAAAAAGGCTCTGGACATCCTCATTCGTCCCAAAAAAAAAAAATGACACTTAAAGTCATGTGACTACAATATACACCTAAAGTCTTTTGGGTTTCCACCTACTAAATTGGGTGGATTTTTCTCCAATATGATTTGGAAAAATTCTATCTATTTTCTTTATAAACTCATGACACAGTGTTAGTAGATATTCAGCAAACCAACAAGCCTAAGAAACTGAAAACTTTGCATAATTTTAAACCATACATATTCGTTTGTTTGTTGGACAGACTGAAGACGGAGGTTGGGGCTTCCATATTGAAGGTCACAGTACAATGTTTGGCACAGCTTTGAGCTACATTGCCTTAAGGCTACTTGGAGAGGGACCTGAAGATGGTGAAGACATGGCTATGGCTAGAGGACGGAAATGGATCCTTGACCATGGTAGTTTAGTAGCAATTCCATCATGGGGAAAGTTTTGGGTCACGGTATGACCAATTGAACCCATTAGCTAATGTTGCTTTGGTTAATGTTACATTATATAATAACTTTTTATTCAATTAATATATTTAAAATTTCACAATTTGATTATATGTTCTTTATGTTCTTAACGTGTATTGTCAAATTTCGTGTCAACTAGATGTTATTTATTTCTTTAAGTAAACTTGAAATGCCTCCTCTTTTGTATAGGTACTAGGAGTATATGAGTGGTCAGGCTGCAATCCACTGCCTCCAGAATTTTGGATTCTTCCTAATTTCTTCCCTATGCATCTAGGTTTTTGCAACTCACATCTTTTTGTTGAAAAGAACACCTTTTAAGATGCATATCACACAAAAAATATATGTAGTAGTTAGCATGGTGCATGTATCTGATCGTCATGACCTTCATTATACGAAATACAGGCAAAATGTTATGCTACTGTCGCTTGGTTTACATGCCAATGTCTTATTTATATGGAAAGAGATTTGTCGGCCCAATCACCGGCTTGATTCAATCAATAAGACAAGAGTTATACAATGAGTCTTACCATCAAATTAACTGGAACAAAGCTCGGAGTACAATTGCTAAGGTTACTTGAAGTCTTTTTGCATTTCTTGTCCATGTTAGAAATATCAATATTATTTCCTGCTTATTAGCAATTTTCACAAAGTTGATGCCTACATAAAACTTACACACTGTGCTAATTTAGGAGGATCTCTACTATCCGCATCCCCTCATGCAAGATATGCTATGGGATTTTCTTCACCATGTAGCCGAGCCTATCCTGACACGTTGGCCCTTTTCAATGTTGAGAGAGAAGGCAATAAAATCTGCTATTGGTCATGTACGTTATGAGGATGAGAACACCAAATACCTCTGCATTGGAAGCGTAGAAAAGGTCAATACTTGTGTTGTAGTTCAATTCAAATGAAATAAATATAAAATCAAAGTATTTGGTGTGTCATCATTGAACTAAATTTGTCAAGGTTACTTGTGTTACAGGTTTTATGTTTGCTTGCCCGTTGGGTTGAAGATCCAAATTCAGAGGCATACAAGCTCCATCTAGCCAGACTTCCAGACAACTATTGGGTTGCTGAAGATGGCTTAAAAGTTCAGGTAATATGGCCATTCCCTTGTGTCTTTCAGTTGCTTGACTTTTCTAGAAAAAGTAAAAAAGCATAATTAGCACATCCATAAGCATGTGAGCATGTTAATGCAATCACCTATACTTAAAAGCATTTACTTATGATGCCTGATTTATAAGATGTAGAGTTTTGGCTGTCAAATGTGGGATGCGGGTTTTGCTATTCAAGCAATTCTCTCTTGTAATCTAAATGAAGAGTATGGGTCAACACTCAAGAGATCACATGAGTTTGTCAAGGCTTCACAGGTCAGAATATATATTAAATACTCCTTACGTGATTCTATGAAAGATAATGCTTAACTTAATCGTGTTATTTTCTAGGTCCGAGAAAACCCTTCTGGTGACTTCAAAGCTATGTACCGACACATTAGTAAAGGAGCATGGACTTTCTCAATGCAAGACCATGGTTGGCAAGTCTCTGACTGCACAGCAGAAGGGCTAAAGGTAATGCCAACTCTAATACATTTATACTAACATTCTCAAGGTTTATTTCAAAGGAAAAATTTTGAATTTTGGCAAAACCTTCTATTTTTCAGGTTGCACTTTTGTTCTCACAAATGTCTCAAGACCTTGTTGGCGAAAAAATGGAGACAGACCGGTTCTATGATGCTGTGAATGTCATTCTTTCTCTACAAGTAAGAATTCAACCTCGCAAATTTTTTTTTTTTTTTTGACAAATTTACATAAGTACAAGTTGTGTGTGAGTTATATTATCCACTTCACTTATTTAACTTTCTTAGGTTTAATGATTCTTAAATGCATCTTAATAATTGACTTTCTTTTCATACCAATACAGAGTAGCAATGGTGGTTTCCCAGCATGGGAGCCTCAAAGAGCTTACCGTTGGTTGGAGGTAACTTCTCCAACAAACCTACTAGTTTCTTCCTAACTTGTTTCAATATCTCAACTTTTCCTTGTAAGATAGTTTTGTACATGTTTATGGCAAAAAACCATTGTTTTAAACTCACCACTCATTCCCATATTTTGGTATCTTATTTTTGCAAAAATTCAACCCCACAGAGTTCTTTGAAGATACTCTTATTGAGAGAGAGTAAGTTATCTTCCAGCACAAGAATAGTTGCCATGGTATTGGTCATATTATCTTCCTAACATTAAAATTGAACCACTTTATAGGTATGTAGAATGTACTTCATCAGTAGTTCAAGGCTTGGCACTCTTTAGGAAATTCTATCCCAAGCACCTTAGAACAAAGATAGACAGTAGCATTTCCAATGTAATTCAATACATTGAAGTTGTACAAGAACTTGATGGATCGTGGTAATATGTTTTTTGCACACACTTATATTCTTGATTCACACCATGGAAGTATTGCTCTATAGCCGCGCAGTTTTCTTTTGACATTTAAACATAGAAAATAAAAGAAGCCAACTATGATAATATTAGTAAGAGACTGCCCCAAATTTTACTTTTTTCTTCTATTTTCTTTTGCTTGATGCCAAAAGGAGAAAACATCAATACTTACACAAGATTAATACTTATGCAGGTATGGTCATTGGGGGATTTGCTACACCTATGGTACATGGTTTGCTGTAGGAGGATTGGCAGCTTGTGGAAGAAACTATAGAAATTGTCCTGCATTGCGCAAAACTTGTGAATTTATGCTATCAAAGCAGCTACCTAATGGTGGATGGGGAGAGAGTTACCTATCGAGCCAAAACAAGGTATGGAAATTTGTTTTGATTTAAATGTGTACTTATTCTTTACAACAGAAAAGAAAGAAAGAAGGGGGGAAATGGAAATAGAGAACTCAAATAAGTTTCTTTGTGCAACAGGTGTGGACAAATATAGAAGGCAACCGTGCAAATTTGGTCCAAACCGCATGGGCTCTGTTATCACTCATTGATGCTGGGCAGGTTAGTCCATCATTTTCTCCTCAATTAATCCAAGATATCAATCAGTAATTTACCATTGGTCATGATTTAAGGAAAGTGTTAATCGCATCTGCAATTATACCCCAAAAGCACTAGTCAGCTTACCATGGGGGTTCCTTGTAATCACTTATATAGCTCAATTCAACCTAAAATAAACATACACTTATCAAATCCAATTCACGTAATCCAGGATATCATACATATGAACACAAAAATTAAGATCTAAACAAATAAATTTAAGAAACTTTGAACCATAAGTATTAGATAATAGCAAAATTTAGAAGGTGAGCCTTTAGTGACTGCTTTGGAAGTGCAAACAAATCTCATATATTAATTCTAAATGTTTTTATAAATTTAGGCCGAGATAGATCCAACACCAATTCATCATGGAGTCAGAGTGCTAATCCATGCACACATGGAAGATGGTGACTTCCCTCAACAGGTAATTCCATGTTTATTCAAAATCCAATGCATTTAGATAAGTGCTTGTCTTAGTTGTGTTGTTCTTTCATTTCTTTTTGTCAAAATAATTTCTACATTCTAAGATATTTTTTTGAAGCATAGTATAACTACTGGTTATTGGCAACAGGAAATCACTGGAGCATTTATAAGGAACTGTACACTAAACTACTCATCATATAGAAACATTTTTCCCATATGGGCTCTTGGAGAATATCGGAGGCGAGTTCTATTTGCATAAAACCTGAATGTGCAAACAAAGGATTGCATATTGAAGTTCACCACCAATCTTCAATATATATACAAGTTCTACATAAGCAAGAAATATAGATAACTATATACTACTTGAAAGATGTTAAATTGTCATAATGTAGGTTTTTTTTTTTTTTTTTTTTTTTGGTACCAACATTCGGGTGGTCTAATTGGTAAGATACCGGGCCATCAAGTCTCAAGACTTGGGTTCAAGCCTCAAATAATTAGCTATGTATTGGTGCTCCTTATATCCCATCTCTATCCCAAATCATCCAAAGAATAATAAGTGAGTTTCTCACAGACCGGAGTATGGTGTCTTGCCCGGGAGCGGATAAGGTGCTACTATGGTCACACCCAGGTACATAGGGAAGCCACACTAGTCGCCCCCCTCTACCCTTTTTTTTAAACCAAAAATAAAAAGTAGTTTTTTTGTGAGACAAATAGTTTCAGTCTACTACCAAAAATATTAAAAAAAAGTATGTCCATTTAGTTTGTGTAAGGATGTATTTGCGGACTTACCTAAAAGGAAATGTAATATTTGTGTATGCTATATGTGCAAGTGCAACATACCATGTAGAATTACAATGTGTATACTTTAGTAAGAAATGAATAAACAAATATATAAGGATATAGGCTTTTCAACTTTCAACTCTCTCTCTCTCTCTCTCTCTCTCTCTCTCTCTCTCTCTCTCTCTCTCTCTCTCTCTCTCTCTCTCTCTCTCTCTCTCTCTCTCTCTCTCTCTCTCTCTCTCAATTATTTTAGGAGGCGGGTTATAAAGCTTCCCTCTCATAATATGTGGGTCTCACGATTGTATAGCTCACCAAATGTAAAAGTTTGTTTGATGGGTAACCTACTTAAGCTGTGAACCCTTTTCTCTCTTTGCTAGACATAAGAATTCCTAGTAGTCATCTGTGCACATTTATATATTGCAAATATTTGTTTGGGGACGTTTAGTGAATTTTTCAAATTTCATAAGAAATTCAAATTTTCCATAACCATAAGAGATTTCCTACCAAAATCGTTAATACCGTACTGAAGATTGAGAGTATTCCTAACTTCCATTTTAGATGATTATGGTATTATTGGAAAGCTTGTAAGTCTTTTTCAATGCCACCAGTTTTCCAAATTTTGAAAATATTTATTAAGTACTTTGATGCTTGGTTTTAAAAACCAAACTAGTCAAAGAATCGGAAAAGGGACAAGTTCTCAGTTTTTCTAAGTTCTTGACCGGTTTTTATCGATTTTTTTGGTTTTTACTGGACCGATTCCATGCCCAGTGTCCAATTCAACCAATTGAACTAGTTGGTCCAATTTTTAAAACAGTGCTTTGATGTTATTTTGAACTTTTGGAAGATGTGTTTTAAGTATTTCATGTTATTATTAACTTTCAAATTATCTGCTTTGTAGTTATTTTGATGTTATGAGTTTGTATTAAATTTATAACAATATTAATCATATGCATTTTTGAAGCAAGTTAAATGGATTGAATTTGTATCAAACCAACCTGCTTAATATTAAGTGGGTTGAAATGGTTCAAGTCACATTTGTGTAAGCCCAACACAAACCATTTATTAAGTATGTCACTTGTGTCATGTAATGTCAACCCGCTTCATTGATAGGTTGATGGGTTATGACACTATTATTAAAAGGATTAGGTTTTAGTTGAGTCATTTAGTCAAATATTCCTACTTTGACGCAATACGCTATCCCAAATTGACACTTCTAACAAATATATGGTAGTCAATAGGGCAATTTTGAACTAATGTTGGATTTCCAACAGCTTTACACTTTGCGTGGATTTTCTCAAGCAAATTGAACTTCCCAAAAAAAAAAAATCCAAATCAGTCAACTTTTACACCATTCAATAATAAGATGCCACATCACATTATTACAAGTAAAATATTAGTCAATAGCATGCTAAATCAAAATCTCCTTAAAATATAATACTAAATCACAAACCAAAGTTTCTTTATCTACATTTATCAACAAAAGAAAAGTTTCTTTATCTACACACGGCTAATTTTGCCAAATTACATAATTTTAGGTAAAATTTAAGAGAATTGCATCTTGCCAAACTTATTATAATTTTATTAAAAAAATATCTTTAAGTTTTGATTGTTTAGAGTTTAGACTTTATTAGTGTCTATCTATTTTTATATATCAAAATTCTCTTTGTGTGCTTTGTGTTAATTTCTTAATATGAAATATGGAATGAGTTTGATCATTCCTATTTGGGTTATGTTTATTTTATGTCATAGTCAGCACAAACAATAATAAACAAAATAGTTCCTTAATACTGATTTTTCCTTTTTATCAACAAAAAAAAAAATACCGATTTTTCCTAGTGATAATCTTTTTCTTTTCTTTTCTTTTTTTTTCATGATAGGTAGTGATAATCTATTTGAAAAACATCAACACACTCATAAATTAAATACAATAACCAAAACTGAAAATTAAAACATACACAAAAAGTTCAAAAATTGAGAATATAAAAAAAAATAAATAAAAATTTACAGAAGAGAACTAAGAACTTAAATGGGTGTCCATTGTTTTGCTTCTTTATAGTAAATTTCCTTTGGTATAATATCCAGCGCGCAAATTCAAAAGCAAAAAACAATGAGTAAGATGAATTTATTAGATTAAAACATAAGAGTAAGTTGTATTTTGAAAAAAAAAAAAAAAATACAACAATGTGGGGTATATTGAGTGGGATTTAATTATAGGGATGATTTATTGGGTAAGAGAGATTGTATCGAAAAATCATGGCTGAATATATATAAAATTCTGAAAATTTTGATAATAGACTTTTAATTGGAGTAGAACTTAAATTTCTAAAACTTAGATGATAAACCTTTATCTAAATTAAATTATTGTTAAATCGTATCCCTTAGTCAAGTGTTTTGTAGCTTAATATCCTAATAAAATGTTAATTAATAAGATCCAACATGAGGGGGGAAAAAAACAAAAGTATGGGTTGTATGGCATTTAAGTTTAGAAATTTTTTATAATAGAATTTTAGTTTGAATAGAGTATAAATTTGTTTTAAATTATTGTTAAATTATGCAACTTGAAGGGAAAAAAACAAAAACAAAAGCATGGGTTGTGTGAGTTTTAAGTTTAGAAATTTTTTATAATAGACTTTTGGTTTAAATAGAATTTAAATTTGTTTTAAATTATTGTTAAATCTTATCCCTTAGTCAAAGCATGGGTTTTTTTTTTTTTTTTTTTTAAAAAGAAAACATGGGATGTTGTGGGATTTAAGTTCAAAATTTTTTTATAATAGACTTTTAGTTTGAATAAAATTTAACTTTGTTGAAATTTAAATGATAAAGTTTTACCTATAAGTACTCGTGAGGTGTGAGAGGCAAAGGCCGAGGTTTAAGTCTTCAAGAGGAAGCTTCACACACATACACTTAGATTAGACTAAAGTAGAATTTTATCTTGTATAAAAAAAAAAATATATATATATATATATATATATATATATAAAGTCCCTTAATTATGGAAACATATCCTAACAAAAACTATATAATTAATTTACTAATTAGTGAGAGTAGCCACTTAATGCAACGATGGCTTCTAACCCCAATGTTTATTATATAGTATACCAGTCGCTAATCCGTGCAATGCATGGCAAAGCTATTGTGTATGAAGATTTTGTTTATTATATAGTTCACCTAGGTCAACCATTGACGCCACTTTTATTATGCACTAATCACAACAAGTCATGTCAACAATTGGTGAAAAAATTTATGAAAAATGTTATATTCTTTACCGTTATTAAATTTGTCCATTTGTTTCAACAAAATATGTTTTCCAGAAAACGTTTATGGTATTTTTGGTGTTTGGTACACTAGAAAACATAATTCAACAGAAAACAAGCCCAATATTCTGGAATGTCACATACTCAACGAACCGCCATATATAAATTCTGCCTATTTTCAAGGTCACAACCAAACACCCCAGAAGAATATAGGCCGATTTTCTAGAAAATGATTTCTAGAAAATAACTAATAAGTCATATTCTGGAAAACATTTTCTGTTAAAAAGCAACAAAAGAGCATAATTGAATGAGAAATGAGAATGAAACCGTTATGTATGACCTGAACAAGCTCTGCCATAATCAAGCTAAAGTCAACTAGAAAAATTCTTCTATTCTTCTGCGACAAAAACTATTTATATTTCTTCTGAAAATACTTCCTTTCTTTCTCATTCTTTATTATTCTAATAAATTTATTTACACACATGGATTACTGTTTGCAGCACAGGTAACAGAAGAGAATAAAAAATAAATAGGTCAAAAATATAAATTAAAAGATATAGTGAACACTAAACAAATCCCGCATTTCGTAATGTTGCCATAAAGATATATAAACTCAAGAATGACTATAACAGTTGAAACAAATTACTAGGAACTTAATAACTTACTTGTAGATTGTACTCTCTTACTTTGTCAGTCTTTGGGCAGCTAGACAAAAGCAGCAAAATTTTGATGGTTGATTCTGATGAGTGCTTCAACAAGGCAGTACTGGATTGGTCGGAGTATTGAGTTATGGGAATTCAAAACACAACAATGTAGTTCATGATTGCAGAGCTAATGCAAGAATGAAGAAGACTTACTATATATATATATTACAAGTCAAAAAGTCAGTCAATGATTGAAGTAAGTGTTAAGAATATTCATTATTAAAGACAAAAGAGTGTCTACGCGTCTCATGCATTAACGCTTTCACTCCCTCTCAACTCGGAAGGGAATTGAAATTATAAAATAATTACAAAAAATAAAATAAAGGAAAGAAAGGAGAAGGAACCAGAAATAATTGAGAAAAATTGTAGATATAACTTTTGTGCGCCAACTCAGTGATTGAGATAAAAAAATGAGTAAGTACATGTGAAAGTGATTTATTAGCACTTACTCTCCATGAAATTAAAATTGTGACAAAGGTTATTGCCACAGTTTTTTTTTTTTTGAGACCAAGGTTATTGCCACAGTTGACCACCTATAAAAGTAATTTTTTAGAATATAGATTCTATAACATCCTAATTATGACATTTTAAATGAAGTTTATGGTGTGTCATGACGTAAGAAATTTATTCTTTTTCCTTTGTGTATGTGTTTAATTTTGGCAAAAATTATAATAACCTTTGTATTGTTTGGTCTTTCACTACAAAAAAGATTGCTATTAGCGATGGCTAAAGTTCGTCACAACAACACAAAAAGCTGTCGCAGATTAGTAGTGTCGACGGCAAAAGGCTGTCGACTTCCGTCGGTAAAAGCCTCGTTGGTAATACTATATTACTGACAAGGCCGTCGCTGACACTCATTTTCGACCGTAAAAAGCCGTCGTGAGCAACTAATAATTTCTGTCGAAAATACTTCTTCATATGAGGAAGTTGGACGACCAAATACATTTTGTGATGAACTAAGGTTGTCGTTAATGTATTTTTTCGATGACTAAAAGTCATCATAAATACTTGATTTGTCGTCGAAAATAAAACTTCATACGAAGAAGTTGGACGACCAAATATATTTTGCGATGAACTAAGGCCATCGTTAATGTATTTTTCAATGACTAAAACTCATCATAAATACTTGATTTGCCATCAAAAATACAATTTCAAACGATGAAGTTGAATGACCAAATACATTTTGCAACAAACTATAGGCATCGTTAATGTATTTTTTTCAATGACTAAAAGCCATCATAAGTGCTTAGCTTTTTGTCAAAAATACAAAATCTTAGTGACCATTTACTTTTTTTCGATGAACTTTGACCATAATTAAAAATTAGTTACCACGTCACTAATGCATTATTTGCAACAAAATAGCTTTGTCGAAAAAAAAGAAAAAAAAAAGGCCGTTTATAGTACTTTAATTACGACAAAACAATTCTGCCAAAAAAGAAACACATGAATTACATGAAAGTAAATAAATAATATATAAATTACAAACATACATCTCATAAAAAATTCTCCATTCAAATAACAAGTACAAATCCATAATTGTTCAAAACTAATAAATGAATAATGCAATAAAAATGAAAATATCAAAAGGTCTACAAAATAGCGTGATGTTCAATAATACATGAAAGCTATTAATTATATCCTTCATGAAACTTGAAAGCATAAGTATTGGAAGATCAGTCATCGTCTGAGTCAGTTTCCTCAATCTGAGAACCACCTTCCTCCTTAAAGTCATCTTTTGTCATTATTCACACTACGATCTCCTCCCTAACATTGTTCTACAATATTTCAAATTAAACTGAATAAATATATGAAAATTATAACTATGCAAAATTTTATATTTACAGCAAATAATAAAGAATTAACTAAAATATATTCATTTAAAAACATTAACACAATCACCACGATAAATGACGAAACATCAAAAATAAATCCTTACTTCCGACACAAACATTGCAATTATCATAAATCCTTACTACTGATAAGAACCTTGTAGTTCTCTTGTGAATAAGAACTTCCAAGAATACATCTGCCACCAATAACCACATTAATAGTACATCCCCATCACTCTTAACAATATATCCATCACCATAACGAGTCACATAAAATTATATATGCACCAAGAATAGCAATTAATTGAAAACTATAATGAGCAAATTTGTCACGTATTTCAAAAACCTCAATAAAATAGAAAAAAAAATTAATGTTGATTATACTAAAAAAAAAAAAACACGTGTAGTAGGTGCTTGCATATAATTAAGACTAATCAATAGATTGGCTAGGGCCACCAATACACGCAAACATTACACTATTTACTAGTACCATATTGTCAAGAACTTTGGCTACAATATGAGATTATATATTATGAAAGAGATATATCTAAGCCAATCCCAAATTTTAGATGAAGGAAATAAACCAACAAATCCATTTACTAATCCACTACATTAACAATAAAAAATCAAAATATAAGGATTTAAGAAAACTGACCTTTTGGGTTTGATTGTGATTGGTTGAAAGAGAAATTAATTGAAAACTATATAATTAAGACTAATCAATAGATTGGCTGGGGCCACCAATACACGCAAAAATTACACTATTTACTAGTACCATATTGTCAAGAACTTTGGCTACAATATGAGATTATATATTATGAAAGAGATATATCTAAGCCAATCCCAAATTTTAGATGAAGGAAATAAACCAACAAATCCATTTACTAATCCACTACCTTAACAATAAAAAATCAAAATATAATGATTTAAGAAAACTGACCTTTTGGATTTGATTGTGATTGGTTGAAAGAGAAATTAATTGAAAACTATATAATTAAGACTAATCAATAGATTGGCTGGGGCCACCAATACACGCAAAAATTACACTATTTACTAGTACCATATTGTCAAGAACTTTGGCTACAATATGAGATTATATATTATGAAAGAGATATATCTAAGTCAATCCCAAATTTTAAATGAAGGAAATAAACCAACAAATCCATTTACTAATCCACTACATTAACAATAAAAAATCAAAATATAAGGATTTAAGAAAACTGACCTTTTGGGTTTGATAGTGATTGGTTAAAAGAGAAATTAATTGAAAACTATATAATTAAGACTAATCAATAGATTGGCTGGGACCACCAATACACGCAAAAATTACACTATTTACTAGTACCATATTATTAAGAACTTTGGCTACAATATGAGATTATATATTATGAAAGAGATATATCTAAGCCAATCCCAAATTTTAGATGAAGGAAATAAACCAACAAATCCATTTACTAATCCACTACATTAACAATAAAAAATCAAAATATAAGGATTTAAGAAAACTAACCTTTTGGGTTTGATTGTGATTGGTTGAAAGAGAAAAAAAGAGTGAACAATGGAGGGATATTGAAAAATATGTGGGCTATAGAGTATAGAGGTGAGAGCTGTTTTTTTTCTTCTTAGTTTTCTTTAGTGAAATAGTGTTTGTATTTTAGTGAAAGGGAAAGGGAGGCATGAGATCAAAAAAAGAAAAAGGGGGGCGTTTGTTTTTAGTGAGAGGGAGAGGGAGGGAACTAGGGTCTAGGAGGTAGGGTTTTGACTTTTCTTTTTCTTTTATTTTTTTATTTTTTTTTAGTGTTAAAATGATATTGTGTGTGTCTTTTCTAAACAAGGCTTTACAGCAACGTGATGTCTTTCTTCTTCTTCTTTTTTCTTTTTTTTTAAAAAAATATGTATTTTGTTTATGACAAGCACGTCATTTTTTTTTTTTTTTTTGTCACTTTGAAATATCACTTTTTTTAATTATTATTATTTAATAAAAGATAGAAAAAGTATTTTCTCAAAAAAAAAAATTAAAAAAAAAAAGATAGAAACACTATGAAACCTCACTTCTTGCAATTTTTGTATAGCAAGTGTTCTTTTAAAAAAGTCAGGGAAATATAACCTCAATATTGTGTAGGTGGATTTCTTTTATGGAAATATAACCTCAATATTTTTATTAAAAAAAAACTTTTATTTTATTTTATTTGGCGAAACCACCCCATTTGAAGGGAAAAAAACATTTTCCACTTGACATCCCATTAACCAAATTTTGTTAAATTAATATTAAAAATGTTGTGTATTTAACAACTTGCAAATTTCCAAAATTATCTTATTTCATAATTAAAATTCATTGATTTCAATTTTTAATTAAAGAGTATTTTAAAATATTTAGTATGCCATTTTTTTAAAAGATTTTCAACAAGTTGCAGAGAGAATTGTCATTGCAAGTATTTTGGTGCTTGATAAACTGTGCATTATTATTCTAAAATTTTCAGTATTGTATGTACTATTCATTGTTAAACTTTAGCAACGAAAATTTTATAGAAAAGCATAAAAGTGGAGAAAACCTTAAAATACAAACAAATACCCAAAACCCACTAAAAACCTCCCTATTCAACCTAATTCGATCCTAACGAGTGGTCATAGACCCAACTTCAATGGTTGACCAAGTTTGACCAAATATTGACCAAGTTTTGCAAACTTTGACTACTCATTTCTCACAATCTAACCGACTAATTCTTGTCATACTTCGCCAACACCAATATCTCATCACATTCTTCAAATACAACAGTTGGATTTTGGATTTTAGTCTAAAGAATTATGGACATGTGTTGTTGTACCAACACACCAAGAAATTTTGATTGGTCACGTTTTACTAATCCAACCGTTTGATTGAGCTCAAAATTCATCAAAACCAATATTTTATCCCACAATTTTAATCTAATGATCAAATTTTAAATCTAAATCTAGCACAAGATGGATGCGTGTCATTGCATCTACCTATTATGAAACTTCAATCGCTAAAAATATCCAATACTCTTCCAAGAGAGTTATACGCTATATAAATATTACTAAGAATCAATAAAATTACTTACAAAATACAACCAAAAACCTAGAAAATGACCCTAATGGATTTACATATGACCTTTGACTTTGCCATTTTAAAACTAGAAACTAATAAAAGCATTAAAAAAAAATAAAAACCTTAAAATACTGACCAATACCCAAAACCCACTTAAAACCTCTTTGATCAACCTAATTTGATAAAATCCAGTAGTCCTAGAACCAAATTTGAAGAATTTGACCAAAGATTGACCAAGTTTAATAGACTTCAATGAAGTTTCACAGAATTTGACTACTCCGTTCTCACAATCTGACCATCTGATTATTATTGTAATTTATAAACACAAATATTTCATCATATTCTACCAATCCAACAGTCAGATTTTGGTTCTCCATCTGGTTGCATGATGGATATATGTTGTTGTACTCATCCACTATGAAACTTTGTTTAACCCCGTTGACACAATCCGACCATCCAAAATGGCTGAAATACACCATCAAAACTAGGAAATGACTAAAATACCCTTAAATTTCTAAAGTGACGAAAGTGTCCCTATAAGCTTCAAATTGATCAAAATACCTTTTACTTCTGAAATGACCAAAATGGCCCTTAAGTACTTGGATGCTCTTGAACAATGTTTTTTTGCAATTTTTAAAATTAAAAAATAAAACATTCTAGATTTTTAAGACAAAATTGAGGAAAATTTACCATTCAAAGAAAATAATAATTTTTTACGGCCATATGTATGTTGGAAATCACCTTTATTGTGACAGATTTACTTTATCATCGCTAATACCTTCTTTTCTTAAGAAAATTTTAATTATTAAGGACAACCAAAATGTCCATCGCAATTAAGAATGCAATATATAGTGATGGAAAACAACCGTCAAACGCATGAAAAATATGGGCATGAATTCCCCTCCTTTCAAAAAATTACCATTGTTGACGGCTTAGGTCCATCGCAAATATTATTTATTGGGAGGGATCCAATTCCATCCCTAATACATTCTTTCTTTTCAAGCAAATTAACTATTTACGACGGTTAGCATGTTCGTCGCAAATACAAACCCAATTAGAAAAATAAAAAAAATAATTGTGATGGATAAATGTCGTCACAAATGTGAAAAGTAAGGAGGGAATTTTCCCTCCAAAATATTTTACCATTTTTTATGGCTTCATGGCTATCGCTAATACCCTCTTTTATATTTACGATGGAAGAATGTTTGTCACAAATAATAACACCATAAAAAATATATATTTTGTATTTTTGACGCACAAAAGCCGTCATAAGTGTTAATAGTTCCAACGGTTTTTCTTCAGTCATTGTAAATAATAACCTCTTTCATATTTACAATGGAAGAATGTTTGTCGCAAATAATAACACCATAAAAAAAATATTTTTTTTGTATTTTCGATGCACAAAAGCCGTCACAAGTGTTAGTAATTATGACGGTTTTTATTCAGTCGTCGTAAATAATACTTTATTAGCGATGAACATTTTTATACCGTTGTAAAAAGTAAGGCAGGAACATTTCCCTCCAAAATAAATCATATTTTTGACAAAAATAATAGGCATTTTTTACGAACTCATTTTGCTGTCACAAATGTTTTAATATTCGACAAGTAATTGTCCACGAAAGAGAAATGCCGTCGAAAAAGCTAGTTTTTCCGATGGCTTTTTGTAGTCATCGAAAAACTTTCGTCGCAAATAGCAATCTTTTCTGTAGTGTTTTTCATGGAAAGAATCAGATTATGGAAAGGGAAACGCAGTCCAAGATGCAAAATGCCACGTTATCGAGAGGTCGGTAGATGTCTACTTCGACTTTTTTGCCACTGATTTAATAGGGAACTTCCGTAACATAACATGGAAAATCCCCTTTCAAGAGAATATGAACTCATCTCACGAGTTTATACATTTATTTTTTTTTTTGAAAATGGACAAAGCTTTCATTAAAACCAAGAAGGAAATACAATTACACAAAGGACTGCAGAAGCAGAACCAGCACAGAAGAACAACTTAGCAAGCATCCGAATGGATTAACAATGAAAGGAAAGGTGGGGTTACACCCAACCAAAGCTGGGAAGAACCTGTCCTGCGAGCATAATGAGCCAATTCATGAGCCACTTGATTGAAGTCTCGGCTTATGTGCTGAAAGGAGCAAGACTCAAAGGAGCTACAAAAATGCAGAATATCCATGATGAGATGACCCGAGCTACTGCCAGTATACTTGTTGTTTATGTCCTGAATTGCAACCAGCGCATCTGACTCCAAGATAACCCGAGAGAGCTGCAAATCCCGGGCAAGAAGAATGCCATGAAGGAGGGCCATGATCTCCACCAGATCTGCAGAATAGCATGCATTAAGGACCTTGCAGCTGGCAGCAACAGTCAGACCAGTGTAGTCTCTGACTATTACTCCAATACTTGAGTTCCCCCCAAGGTCCGAGGTTGCCCCATCAACGTTTACTTTGAATATTCCAGAAGGAGGGGGGGTCCATTTGACAGAAAGAGCTCTTGGTTGAGAGAAGTCCCAAGCAGCTACATTACTAAAATCTTCCACCACACTCAAAGCCAGTTGCCAAACTTGTTGGTGAGAAAGATAGCAGTCCTCATGGATTACCTTATTTCTATTATACCATATGGCCCAAGCAATTCCAAAGAACAATTCTAGAGCTTGCTGAGAGCGGTTGGAGAGGATGAACAGGGCTGAGTCAATAAAAGACCATCGAACCTCATGCATGTCCAAGGGATTTTCTGTCCATTGATTCCAGACAAGAGTTGAGAAGTCACAATGAAGGAGGGCATGATTAATACATTCAAGAGCCTTTTTACAGATTGGGCAGCCCCTTTCATTACTGATTCCCCTTACGCAAATAGCTTCCATGGTGGGGAGACCATTGATACAAGATCTCCAAGCAAAAACCTTGACTTTGGGAGGTAGATTAAGACTCCAAAGTCTCTTCCAAAGTGATTTATACCGGTCCCCTGAAGAACATTCCCCACCCTTCTTTGATTCAAGCAAGTTGAAAGCAATGTGATATGCACTTTTTACCGTAAATTCACCTCGTTTATTGCCCACCCAGATTAGCTTATCTTCAGGCATGCTATAAGACAAAGGAATCCTTAGGATAGAATCCACCTCGAAAGGGAGAAACGAAGCTCTGACCAAGGGAACATTCCACCACTTTGAAAGAGGGTCAATGAGAGCAGAAACCATGGGAAATTCGGGATTATTGTTTGGAGGGGAAATAACTTTATAGGTGGATGGGGTAGGCAGCCACCTATCCTCCCAAATGTGGATTAGCTTTCCATTGCCTACTCTCCAGCGAGAGCCCCTCCTTATGACTTCAAGGCTGCCATGAATACTTCTCCATGAGTATGAAGGCAAACTTCCAAGCTTTGCATTAATAACATCACCATTGGGAAAGTATTTTGATTTAAGGACCCGTGCAACAAGGGAAGAAGGGTTAGAAAGGATTCTCCACGCCTGTTTTGCAAGCATGGCTTGATTGAAAGCTTTCAAATTCCGGAACCCCAAGCCACCATCAGCTTTCGAAAAACACATTCTTTTCCAGCTGACCCAACACAATTTTGCTTCATTTTGCTTTTGACCCCACCAGAAATTTCTCATCAAACTCTCCAAATCATTGCATAGGCTTTGAGGGAGTTGGAAGCAACTCATAGTGTATGTTGGGATCACTTGAGCCACCGCTTTGATGAGGACTTCTTTCCCCCCCATTGAAAGGAGTTTGCCTTTCCAACCGGCTAACTTCTGACCAATCCTTTCTTTTAATATAGAGAAAACCTCAGTTTTTGATCTCCCAATGAATGAAGGAAGCCCCAAATATTTAGTATGCTTTGAGTCTTGCATTGGCCCCAAAATATTGAAGATCTCATTCTTAGTATCATGGTTTGTGTTTGGGCTAAAAAACACTGAGGATTTGTCAGTGTTGATTTTTTGGCCTGAAGCTTCTTCATAACTACGGAGGATCGACTTTAATACTTGGCATTCAACAGGGGTTGCTTTGCAGAAGAGGATGCTGTCGTCCGCAAAGAAAAGATGAGTCACTCTAGGGCAGCCGCAGGCAATTGAGATACCAGTTAGGCACTGATTCCGGGCAGCTTTATGAATGAGGGCAGAGAGACCCTCAGCACAAAGGAGGAAGAGACTAGGGGAGAGGGGATCGCCCTGTCGGATCCCACGAGTTGGTTTGATATTTCCATAAGCAGCCCCGTTTATTAGGACTGAATATGAAACTGAAGAGATACATTCCATAACCAAGTTTATCCACCTAGTACTGAAGCCCATTCTTTCCATCACCCCATGAATGAAACACCATTCAACCCTATCAAAAGCCTTGCTCATGTCAATTTTGGCTGCCATGAATCCTTCCTTTCTTGCAGTTTTGTGGTTTAGAAAATGCATTAATTCAAAAGCCACAATCACATTATCCGTGATGAGGCGATCAGAGGTGAAGGCACTCTGATTCTCAGAGATGATGTGAGGCAGAAGAGGTTTTAATCTATTGGCCAGAATTTTTGATATGAGCTTATACACTACGTTACACAAACTAATGGGGCGAAAGTCAGTCATTTTCTTTGGGTTGTTTGTTTTTGGGATGAGGGAAATATTAGTTTTGTTAAGATCAGCAACAGATAAATTATTATTGACAACATTAAGGACCATGTTAGTGATACCATTACCCACAACATTCCAATATTTTTGATAAAATAGAGCAGACATACCGTCAGGGCCGGGTGCTTTTGTGGGGTGAATCTGTTTAAGGGCAGTAGCAACTTCCTCCCTGGTGAAGACACGGTCTAAGCCTTCGTTCATATCATCCAATACCCTTGCAGGAATGGCTGCAGTTATGTCCTCTATTTGTGCTGCGTGGGTTGTTGTGTAAATGTTCTCAAAATAATTAATGGCTGTATGGGCTATACTTTCCTTTTCATCACACCAGTTACCAGCTTCATCCCAAATTCCAACAATAGTGTTCTGCTTGCGCCTCTCCGAAGCATGAGCATGGAAGAATTTTGTATTCTTGTCCCCTTCCTTGAGCCAGTGAGCTTTGGCTCGTTGACCCCAATATAGTTCCTCATCATCCAGGAGGATATTAATTTCTCTCTTTAAACAGTTGATTTCATTACTGAAGACCCCATCCTTGTTATACCGAGTTAGATTGTTCAAAGCATTGCTTTTGTCCTGGATTTTTTTCGGAATTTGCCCATACACTTGAGAACTCCAAGTTCTAAGGTCAGCTGCACAACGCTTGATATTCTCCACAATTCCCTCAGGAGTGTTTAGATCAATTCCCATGCCCCAAGATGACTCAATAACAGCTTTACAGTCATTGTTCTTTGCCTACATTGCTTCAAAGTGGAAGCGTTTTTCTCTGGAGTAGCGATTGGATAAAGAGTCTGTGACTAGTAATGCGTGATGATCCGATGTAGAGTCAGCTATGTGAAACACTTTTAAATTCCCAAACTTTTCCACCCAATCCAGAGTAGCTAAGGCCCTATCTAATCTCAGACTTATACTATTATTTCCTTCCTGCATATTACTCCAGGTATAATCAGCCCACAATAACCCAAATCCTGAAAATTGCAAAAATTAATAACCCTTCTAAATCCATCCATTTGTTGTTGGGTTCGGATAGCACCTCCCTCTTTTTCAGTAATTGATAGAATTTCATTAAAGTCTCCCAGGCAAAGCCATGGGAGTTGAAACTGACTGTTAAGGAAAGCTAAGAGTTGCCATGATTCATACCTTCGGTGGGTTTCCGGATGCCCATAGAAACCGGTTTATTAAGCAAAAACTAAAAAGAAATAAAATAATTTCATTACAATATTCACGAATTTTTGTTACTGTCTTGGGCTTAGCCAGTGGCCGAACTAGGTGGGCCCCCAAAACAACATTAACCAAGTCAAAAGTAAAAATTGGAAAATGTCATTTTCAGAAACTTTTTCGTGAGAAAAAAAAAAAAAAAAACTGATTTTTTTTACAACTTTTTATATTCAAGTAAAAGTAGTAACAAAAATTTTCTAAAATTATCCATTATCAAAATGCCCTTGTTTGAGAAATGAGAATCAATAATAAGTTAAAGATACATTTGGTATACAGAATGAGAATTACAATAGAAACTGTAATCTTTATTATTAGAAATAAAATGTGTTGTAACATAATAACTAAACCAATTCATAAGTTTGATTATGAGTTATAATCTATATTATATCTAAAAGTTGAAGCGTAGTGTTTATTATTGTTACACTTCTATTGAGTCACATCAGCGATCATTATTTACCTACTTCCCATTTCTCTCCACTACTTCCAACTATAATTTCTCTTTTACCTTTTCATCTCTCTATTACTCTCAACCTTAATGTCACTCTTCATCTATCCATTCATCTTCTTTCTATTTTGGCTCTTTTTACAAAGGAAAAGGATACCATACCGTACCAGCCGATATATACCGTACCAGTACGTGCACCGGTACTGAAACTTGAACGTTTTGTACCGGTTTAAATATCGGCCATATTGGCCAATTTCGAGTGTTTCAACTGGTATCGAGCATACCGGCCGATACCAAAAAAAAAAAAGCTTTTTATTTTTATTTTTTTTAGTTTTGTAATTTTCAATTTTTGTAAGGGTAGAATGGTAACTTATTTGTATTAAATTATTTATATTATTTGTTTTCTTATTATGTAATGAACAATTAAGCTTTTTGTTATATATACATATATATATATATATATATATATATATTTTCCTTTTAGTTGCTGCTAAAGTTTAAAACCATGAATAATTTGCTCTGAATTAAGGTAATATTTTATGGTAAACTATATATATATATATATATATATATATATAATAATGGTAAACCCGAAACGGTACACCGATATTGACTAATACCAAAATATATCGTTCCATTTATCAAACCGGTATAGCCTTTGGTACGAGATTAACTCCCTTACTTTTTATCCCCATTCTATTACTATAAATATGTCATTCTCTCTCTCATTCTATACATATTTTCTCACATGATAAATGTTATTACTCTCTCTCTCTCTCTCTCATGTTTTTATTTTTGTCTGAATTTTTAAATTTTTGTATCTCTACTTTAGATTAATGAATTTATGTGTTCTTTAGAATTTTACCTTGGATGATGCAAGTTGATTTTGTGTTTTTAAGCTATTATCTTCTTTCTTTTCTATTATGTTATAAATGTTATCCTATTGCATATAAAGACAGTTTACAAGAATATAATGTTATTTTATTATATAGAATGACTTGGATAATTTGGTATTTGATTTATATCTATATATTTTTTATTTTGATGCTTCTTCATCTCATTTTATTTTCTATTTCTCTCCCCAAAATTGTGATTATTCTCTCTCTCTCTCTCTCTCTCTCTCTCTCTCTCTCTCTCTCTCTATATATATATATATATATATATATAATTTTTTTTTGCAACTTTACTTTAGGTTGATGAATAATTATATTTTTTTATAATACTATTTTGGGTTAATACAATTTGGTACTGTGGGGGAGCAAAAACTTGAGCCCTTGCAGTGGGCTTAAGTACCACATTTTATCAACAATGCGTCCGAGGAGAGGAAATCATAGGGAAACCTCGTAACTAACTGTAGAGCATGTAAGTGTCCAGGGATATTGATCCGAGAGGAATACCCTCCTCGGGTCTGGCATATGTCGGTGAGATGGGCCTCGTCTCCCCCTTAGTCCACCTTCTAGGAAGTTCCAGAGTTGAAGATATATTACAAATGTACACGGAAGGGATAAGGATGCAGAAATATCTTGGGAAAAAGCTGCTACCACCGCATTAAATGCATTACAGCAGCTTTCCTGGCCGCATTTATGTGGAGAAGACCTCTGAACAGTTTTTTCGATCACCTTTACCCCCAGAAAATCAAAAAGCTGTGAGGGAAGAAACAAAAACTCAAGTACCAGGCTAGATGGCAGACAAGTGGACGATAGGATCGAACAATGAAGGACTATATAATGGAGTGAAACCTCCAGAAGAAGGATCACGAAAAAAAAAAAGAAAAAACAAGAAGGAAGAGTTACTGTAGCATCTGGAAAAACACAACCTAAAAAAAAATATTTTATCTAAGAGCCTACCCCTCGGACATTGCTTGAAGTAACCAATTCATCCAAAACTTGCTCCTCGGACCTGAGATCATCACTTGCTTGTGTGTTTTATTCTCCTCGGCCAAACTCCTAACCTTCATTAACTGTTGTGAGACCCTTTATTAGCCCAATTCTTTCGCCCACTCTCTTACAAATTTATTGTATTGGGCTTATTGAGCCCATCCCCTATTTCCATCTAGGTGTGGGCTACAATTTGTGACCCTACAATTGGCGCCGTCTGTGGGGAGAGTTAGCGCTAGTAAAAGTTTACGACAGTTATGGCAGGTTCAGGACCACAACAGACCAGTCCACCTCATGCAGAATCAGTGAACGTCAATCAACAAGATGAACTCCATAATCTTGAACGAGAAAATCACGTAGATAACCAACGAGAGGGCAGCTCGCGGACGATCCATGCTGGGAGAAGTGGCTATCGACGAAGGAGCCATTTGGTGCAAGAGCACGCTGATGAAGAGGGTTTGCAACGACAAATAGAAGACTTAAAAAAGAAGCTTCGTCGAGCACAACGAAATCAAACCCCTTCAAGTTCAGATGTTTCTTCCAACGATGAAGGAGAGAACAGTTACAAGGAATGCTCAGAAACTCCGCCCAATGAATCCTATTCCTATGAAGATGAACACTCTCATAAGAGGAGGAGAAAAGGTTTGTCTAGAAAGGGAGTGGGAACTAGGGTCATGAAAAAGGCCCTGAGCCAAATTTCTAAGTCCCCCTTTACGCGGGGAATAGAAAGGGCGAAGCTTCCCAGACGTTTTCATCAGCCTACGTTTTCCATGTACAACGGACGTACCGATCTGTAGAACATGTAAGCCAATTCAAAAAAAAGATGGCAGTCTATTCTCAGGACGAAGCTTTGTTGTGTAGAGTGTTTCCCTCCAGCCTGGGACCGATGCCAATGAGATGGTTCAACGGTTTGAGAACTAATTCCATCAGTTCCTTTAAGAAGCTCACTCAATCATTCTGCTCCCGGTTTATCACATGCAGCAGAGTTCCTCAACCCCTAGATTCTCTGTTGTCAATGACAATGAGAGAAGGAGAGTCTGTGAGGTCGTATGCCGAGAGGTATTGGGAGATGTTTAACGAGATTGATGGGGATTTTGATGAGGTCGCTGTCAGAACCTTCAAGGTTGGGCTTCCTTTCGAGCATGGTCTGAGAAAATCCTTGATAGGGAAACCGGTCACGAGTTTGCAACAACTAATGGATAGAGTGGATAAGTATAAAAGGATTGAAGATGATCAACAACAACAACAACAAGGAAAAGGGAAAGCTAAACTTGTCCCTCAAGAAAGGAGAGAATTTAGGCCGGACAGGTATAATAATACCTGGCCGAGAAGGGATTATACTGAGCAGCAGATATCCAGTAACAGCCAGGTGGTCGGAGCTGTATTCCGAGAGCCTGTGCACCAAGTCCTGGAAAAGGTTAAGAATGAGTCCTTCTTCAAATGGCCCAATAAGATGATGGGAAACCCTGAAAAGAGAAACCGAAATCTCTATTGTCAATATCATAGAGACCATGGTCATACTACCGAGGACTGTAGAAGTTTATGGGATCACCTTGACCAACTTGTCCAAGAAGGTAAATTGAAAGAGCTGTTGCATCACTCCAGCAGTTTGGGTGGTCAGGCTGATACTCGACCAGAAAGGGAGAATCCTCCAAGACCCCCTCTTGGGACTATTAACGTTATCTTTGCGGCGCCTGGCAGAACAGGGTCATGCCCCTCCAGAGTAATGTCAGTGGCTCGCCTGTACCCTGAGGATGATTCCCACGAGCCGAAGAGAGCTAAGTTAAGCCGGTCCCTGGTCATGGGATTCTCGGACGAGGACAAGATCGGAACTGTTCAACCTCACGACGATGCTTTAGTGATTACCCTCCAAATCGGAGGCTATGATGTAAAGAGAGTGATGGTGGATCAGGGCAGTGCGGCCGAGATCATATATCCTGACCTCTTCAAGGGGCTAAACTTAAAAACTGAAGATCTGACGCCTTATGATTCCCCTTTAGTAAGTTTTGAGGGGAAGATTATTATCCCGAAGGGACAAGTAAGGCTACCAGTGCAAGCCGGGTTGGAGATAGTGGAGGTCGATTTTATAGTGGTGGATGCTTATTCCCCTTATACGGCAATCGTGGCTAGACCTTGGCTTCACACTTTATGAGCACTCTCTTCCACCCTGCATCAAAAAATCAAATATCCCTCTGGAGGCAAGATAGAAGAGATACTGGGTGATCAAACCATGGCGCGGCAATGCATGATAGCAGCAATCCGACACAAGCCTGAAGCAGAATCTGAGGCTCAAAAGGAGGAGTTATAGCAGTTAAAACCCCCAATGTCATCTAATGATGGGTTACCTGAGGAAGTGAAGTGTGAAGATCTTGTAAAAGTCACAATAGGAGATGATCCGGAGAAATTCTTTCAAGTCGGATCTCAACTACCCCAGTCAGAGAGGGAGGAATTGGTAGAATTCCTTAAACGAAACATCGATGTCTTTGCATGGAATGCTTATGAGGCTCTGGGAGTGGACCCAGACTTCATTTGTCACCATTTGAATGTTAATCCGTTGATGACCCCCAAGAAGCAACTCCCTCGTCGGCCATCTAAAGAGCATGTAGAAGCAGTTCGTCAGGAAGTGACGAAGCTCAAAAAGGCAGGGGCTATCAAGGAGGTCTTCTATCCCGAGTGGTTGGCAAACACTGTAGTGGTCAAGAAAAAGACTGGGAAGTGGCGAGTATGTGTTGATTTCACAGATCTAAATAAAGCCTGCCCTAAAGATCCATTCCCCATGCCCAAAATCGATCAGCTAGTAGACGCCACAGTCGGCCATCCTCGGATGAGTTTCTTGGACGCGTTTCAGGGTTACATCAGATACCTTTAGCATTGGACGATCAAGAAAAAACTGCTTTTGTTACGCCAGTAGGGAACTACCACTATAAAGTGATGCCTTTTGGTTTGAAGAATGCAGGTTCCACTTATCAAAGAATGATGACGAGGATGTTTGAGTCATTACTAGGAAAAAATATGGAGATTTACATAGATGATATGGTGGTGAAAAGCAAAAAGGTATCCGAGCACCTAGAAGATCTTCAAGTTGTCTTCGAAATTCTCAGAAGCCATAAACTACGTTTGAACGCCTCCAAATGCTCCTTTGGTGTAGGTTCGGGCAAATTCTTGGGTTACATGGTTACTCATAGGGGAATAGAAGTCAATCCCGACCAGATTAAGGCCATCATCAATATGCGAACTCCTCGGAACCCAAAAGAGGTGCAAAAACTAACCGGAATGGCCGCTGCTTTGAATAGATTCATATCTCGATCGGCAGACAGGTGCCGACCTTTTTTCCTGTTGATTAATAAATGGAAAGGCTTTGAATGGTCGACGGAATGTGACGCAGCCTTTCAGCAACTCAAAGACTATCTTGCTCGGCCGCCGGTCATGTCAAGTTCTGAACCAGATGAGGTTCTTTTTGCTTATATTGCAGTGGCCTCCTACGCAGTAAGCTTGGTGTTGATAAGAGTTGATAACGGCGTACAGCGGCCAGTGTACTACGTGAGTAAATCGTTGCACAAGGCAGAAGTGCGCTACCTTCCACTGGAAAAGGCCATCCTGGCAGTGGTGCTTGGCACACGCAAGCTGCCTCACTATTTCCAAGCACATACGGTGATTGTTCTTACACAACTCCCACTAAAGACCGTACTTAAAAGTGCAAATTACACGGGAAGGATAGCCAAGTAGGGTACAATTCTGGGAGCTTTCGATATCAAGTACATGCCTCGCACCTCAGTAAAGGGACAGGTACTCGCCGACTTGGTGGCAGAATTCACCGAACCTGAAGCGGATGGATTACTAGCACAAGGGGAAAGGGATGTAAAACTAGTCGGTAGTATCTCCCAGCCTTTCCCTCCGACGTGGGAAGTGCATGTAGATGGAGCATCAAACCAAAAAGGCGTAGGGGTTGGATTAATGTTGACCTCTTCCGAGATGGTTACCATTGAAAAGTCTCTGAGGTTAGGCTTTCCTGCCACAAATAACGAAGTAGAGTATGAAGCTTTATTAGAAGGAATGGCTATGGTCCTAAGGATGGGAGGAAAGTCCATCAAACTCTTCTCGGATTCAAGGCTAGTTATTGGTCAAGTCAAAGGGGAATTCGAAGCCAAAGACGAGAGAATGTGAGGTTATCTTAGCCGAGTAAAAATTATGCAGATGGAATTCGAATTCTTTAGCTTGCTACATGTCTCAAGAAGCGGCAACGCGCATGCGGATTCTTTGGCTACGCTCGCAACATCCTCGGCACAAAACTTGCCTCGCATAATCCTCGTTGAGGACCTCCATCAACCCTCAACAATAGCAAACGTGGTTCAAATCAATCAAGTTAGAATGGGGCCAAGTTGGATGGATCCTGTCATGCAATTCTTAAAGGAAGATATTCTACCCGAAGAGAAAATTGAAGCTGACAAAATAAGAAAGAAAGCTACTAGTTATTGGCTGTCGGAGGATAGCAAGCTATATAGGCGTTCCTTTTCTGGGCCTTATTTGCTATGTGTTCATCCCGATCAAACTGAATTGCTCTTGGAAGAGATGCATGAGGGAATCTGTGGAAGCCATACTGGAGGCAAGTCCTTAGCGCATAGGGCCATTACACAGGGTTATTGGTGGCCGAACATGCAGAGAGAAACTTTGGAATATGTCAGAAAGTGTGATCAATGCCAGCGGTACTCACCGAGTATACACCAGCCAGGGGGAGTCCTCAATCCGTTATCTAGTCCATGGTCATTCGCTCAATGGGGCTTAGATATCGTCGGACCATTTCCTAAAGCTGTGGGAAATAAGAAATATCTCATAGTTGGCACTGATTATTTTACAAAGTGGGTTGAAGCAGAGCCTCTAGCCAATATCCGAGATGTGGATGCGAAAAGATTCGTCTGGAAAAGCATTGTTACTCGGTTCGGCGTCCCTCATGTACTCATCTCAGATAATGGACTCCAGTTTGATAGTAAGATGTTCAGAAACTATTGTGGCGAAATGGGGATTACTAACAGATATTCTACTCCGGCTTACCCTCAAGGGAATGGACAAGCTGAAGCTGTGAATAAAGTCATACTGAGTGGATTGAAGAAGAGATTGGATGATGCAAAAGGCAGATGGGTGGAAGAGCTTCCGCACGTACTCTGGACATACAGGACCACGCCTCGTAGGTCCACCGGAGAGACCCCTTTTTCAATGACTTATGGAGCTGAGGTAGTCATCCCCCTAGAATCTGGGTTCCCGACGACGTGAACAAGCTCATTCAATCCAAAAGACAACGACAAAAACTTGGCAAGAGGTCTAGACTTGATTGATGAAAAAAGGGAAAACGCAATGGTTCAATTGGCTCATTACCAACAGAAGCTGAAGCGAGGTTATGACGCCCATGTAAAGACAAGACCTTTGGCCCCAGGTGACCTGGTGCTGCGTAAAGTTGTGGGCTCGGCAAAAAACTCAGCGTGGGGTAAACTAGGGCCAAATTGGGAAGGACCATATCGTATCACCTCCAACGCTGGCATTGGAGCATATTTCTTGGAAGACCTGGACGGACTTGTAGTACCCCGCCCTTGGAATGTCAATAACTTGAAAAGGTATTATTATTAATAAATGTGTATTTGATCAATATTCGTTCTTTATGTTAAATATGTAGTACTATCTCTCTTTGTTCTATGAAGTGTTTAAACTTAAATCCAATCATGCATGAGTCCTCGGACCAGATGACTTGGATTAGTTAGTACTATCTCTCTTTGTTCTATGAAGTGTTTAAACTTAAATCCAATCATGCATGAGTCCTCGGACCAGATGACTTGGATTAGTTAGCACTATCTCTCTTTGTTCTATGAAGTGTTTAAACTTAAATCCAATCATACATGAGTCCTCGGACCAGATGACTTGGATTTGTTAGCACTATCTCTCTTTGTTCTATGAAGTGTTTAAACTTAAATCCAATCATGCATGAGTCCTCGGACCAGATGACTTGGATTAGTTAGCACTATCTCTCTTTGTTCTATGAAGTGTTTAAACTTAAATCCAATCATGCATGAGTCCTCGGACCAGATGACTTGGATTAGTTGGCACTATCTCTCTTTGTTCTATGAAGTGTTTAAACTTAAATCCAATCATGCATGAGTCCTCGGACCAGATGACTTAGATTAGTTAGCACTCTCACTCTCACCGGAGACCTCTGACCAGATGATTCGGGTTAGTTAACACTTGTTACAATTTCCTTTTAAGTATTCAAACTTAGATATAAGGGTATTATTCGAATTTCCTGTTATGTTTGGTTTATTTATCCGGTTCATATGTTAACCCAATTTCCAGAGCTTCTTAATCAAATTAGTCATTCATATAACACAAAAAAAAAATGAAATGACAAAAGAATAATTCGTCATTACTTGCCATAACGCGTAAAATAAAATGAGCATATCTTCATTAATAATTAGAACATAGTACAAGTTTCTAAAACGGTAAACATAAAAAAAAAACAGTACTAAAATAAATATCCTAAGTCTTTGTCTTAGGAGCTTGGTGGTCAGCAACTTGTTCTAACTGAGAAGGGGCAGCATTTGAAGTCTTATCCTGGGGAGCCTCAACCCTCTTTCCTCGACCAGCGTCTTGATGGGAATCTGCTGGGACTTCCATAGAAGCTGGAGGAGCTTGACTTGTTGCAGGAGCTTCAGATGCTGAGGCTGGCTGCTCTGGGGGAGGAGAGTCGGAACCTGGGAGCGCCTGAATATCAGGATCATAATATATGCTCTCAGGCCTCCTAAGGCTGGAATCAGCAGGGACTCCAGCGGCATCAAGGGCTTTTTCCCAAGTAATGTCGCAGTAGTCCCTAGCGACGGAAGAAAATTCTTCAGTCAGCCTGCTCTGAGTCTCTTGCACCCCCAGAGCATACGAGGCCTGCTTCTCGGCCTCGGCTGCCTCCTTCAGTAGCTGTGCAGCTTCCTTGGCCTTGCGAAGCTCTTCGTGCAAATCTTTCACCATCTGCCTCTCTGTTGCTAGATTGATTTCGCAGAGGTGTAATTCGCTACGAAGAGTCTCAGCCTGCTTCTCAGTCGTCATTAAGCCAGCCTCAGCACTGGCCTTATCCTGGAGAGCTTTCTTCACCTGCTCGGCCATCTGTTTTTGTTGGTCTTTCAGCACATTCAGATGAGCCTCGGCAGTCTCTCGGGCGTCATGGGCAGCCCTCGTCTCATCACGAGAGTTCTTCACCCACTCCTCAGCCACGTAAACTTGTTGCGTGACCTATTATGCACAGTGAAGAAGTGGCTTAGATTTAAGAAATAATATGCAAGCAAGCAAAAAAAAAGAATGAACATAATTACTTACCATAGCCAAGTCCCTTTTTAGGGAAAGAAATAGGTCAGGATGATTGAAACTCCTGTAGGCCGCCAAATCTTGAGGTAGGAGTAGGGGTTGTAGCAGAGCATCAGCCATCCGGCCTGTATGACCACCGCGAAAGTGCCTAAGAGAGGCATCCATCGCGATGGGAGCACCATCAACCTCCAGTACTGGCGACCAAGTTCGTGGTGACCGACGAACTTGAGCCACTGGTTGCTCTTCTCGGCTCTCCACGGAATGGGCCCTCCTACTCCGATGTTCTTGTGTTGGTCTGGCCTGCTTATTGCCCCTTGATGGGCCTAACTCCCCCTCCTCAGTAGGCTCTACTGGCCTTTTCCTCCTCAAATCTGGGTTTGGTTTTAGCCCGAGGTCGGCAGGCACCTGGGGTGGAGGAGGAGGAGGGTTTGCGGATTGTTTTGACTTGCCTTTATCGTGAGGAGATGGCACCTTGTTCCTGTTCCGCATCAGCTCCTTCAAGGTAGGACCAGTCTTAGGAGCCATGTCTTCCTCCTCGTCAGTTGTATCGGCAATGTAGGTTATCGCCTGAGCCGGAGTTTGCACACACGACTGCTCGTCCGCTCCCTCTTCGGCCTTCGATATAAGGACTGTTTCTTCTTCAAACCTGAACTTGTCAATCTCTTGTTCGAGGGAGGAGGAAGAAGCTGTGCCTTCTCAGAGGATGGCCTCCCCAAGTGGTACTTCACGCAATGGTTCGGCAACGAGGGGAATCCCCTGTGGGATGGGATGGTCAACTGGAGGAAGATCGTAGGTGGCGAGAAAGTTTGGCCGAGACACGTCTATGCGCGCCAAACGATGGTCTCCCGCTCGGATGGAGTTGCCGACGTCTAAAAATGACCTCGAAATTGGCTCAAAGTCCAAAATAAGGTGAACCGCCCGTAGCTGCTCGTCGTCGTTCACAAAAATTTCTGATCTCAACAGATAGTTCAGTGCTGGAACGTTGATCAGGCTAAGCTTAGGGTTGGTAAAAAACTTATCTGTCAAGCAAGCAAATCACACAGTTGAGCCTCGACTACAAAAAATAATAATAATAATATAAAACAACTAAATAAATAAATGTAAATGCATTAAAATACTCCTCAATGCTAAAGTTAGAAATCCTAAATCTAGGTTGCTCCACCTGGTTTCCCAGCCTTGGTTGGGCAGGCTAGGCCGTCACTCCAAGGCCCCGACAGGATAAGATAGTCGTCTTTCATCCCCTTGTTAGACTTGGGGAGGCAGGATATCAGTTTGACCACATTGCTACGGGACTTAAGGTAAAAGCCTGCCCGAGACTCTATATGGCCTTCATATAGGTGGGCGACGTCGTGCCAAGTCAATCCTAGCCCCAGATGCCGGTCCAAAGCGTCGATTGATCCTAGGACTCTAAAGAAGTTTGGGGCACACTGGTGAGAGCAGAGTCTATGGGCACGAAGATAGTCCCGTGTAATCCTACCCATGGGGATGGTCATTCCCTTTTCTATGAAGGCAATCATAGGGATTACCACCTCTCCTACTTTCCGGTCAAACTCCACCCCCTCTGTGGTGCAGTGACGTACCACCACCTCCTGGGGAATGTGGTACTTTTCTTTGAATAACTCTATTAGGGCCGAAGTGTTCTCTAAACGCTCAAATCTACCCATTGTTAGTCTCTGGAATGTGGAGTGGTTAGCCGAGGAGGTTAGCCGAGGATACAGTGGAGGTTCGGAGTGCGAAACTTACATGAGGTGGAGTACGGATTGGTCCTCTTGTCTCTTGAAGATCGTTGAACTCTCTTTCTTGTGAAGGTATGATGGATGCCTGAATATGAACGCTTTGAAGTTACAAGTTCTGATAAGAAAAAAAAAGTAACGTCTAAAGGTTTTTCTAATTGGGACGAAAGAAGGAAAAGACACAATCCCGCCCAAATATTGAAGATGAGATCTGGACCGTTGGATTTGTATTCCACCGTTGGATGTCTGGAGCGAAACGCAGTTCTAAGCGTTTAATGATGATTGTGCGAGTTCCCAAGCGTCAGAAGCTCTCGCGAAATGGCAGAAATGACCCTTACACACGCGCCTGAATTTAAATATCGTTAAGGACTACATCGTAATTACGGATGTACATCAAAATCCTAATTTTTCTCCTCGGATAAGAGAAAAAAATTAGAATTTTGAGGGGCTATTGTGGGGGAGCAAAAACTTGGGCCCTTGCAGTGGGCTTAAGTACCACATTTTATCAACAATGCGTCCGAGGAGAGGAAATCATAGGGAAACCTCGTAACTAACAGTAGAGCATGTAAGTGTCCAGGGATATTGATCCGAGAGGAATACCCTCCTCGGGTCTGGCATATGTCGGTGAGATGGGCCTCGTCTCCCTCTTAGTCCACCTTCCAGGAAGTTCCAGAGGTGAAGATATATTACAAATGTACACGGAAGGGATAAGGATGTAGAAATATCTTGGGAAAAAGCTGCTACCACCGCATTAAATGCATTACAGCAGCTTTCCTGGCCGCATTTATGTGGAGAAGACCTCTGAACAGTGTTTTCGATCACCTTTACCCCCAGAAAATCAAAGAGTTGTGAGGGAAGAAACAAAAACTCAAGTACCAGGCTAGATGGCAGACAAGTGGACGATAGGATCGAACAATGAAGGACTATATAATGGAGTGAAACCTCCAGAAGAAGGATCACGAAAAAAAAAGAAAAAACAAGAAGAAAGAGTTACTGTAGCATCTGGAAAAACACAACCTAAAAAAAACATTTTATCTAAGAGCCTACCCCTCGGACATTGCTTGAAGTAACCAATTCATCCAAAACTTGCTCCTCGGACCTGAGATCATCACTTGTTTGTGTGTTTTATTCTCCTCGGCCAAACTCCTAACCTTCATTAACTGTTGTGAGACCCTTTATTAGCCCAATTCTTTCGCCCACTCTCTTACAAATTTATTGTATTGGGCTTATTGAGCCCATCCCCTGTTTCCATCTAGGTGTGGGCTACAATTTGTGACCCTACAGGTACTGTGTTTGATTTTTTAAGTTTTCCATCACAAGTCTTCTCTCTCCCTCTTATAGCTTCTGTTTGCTATTTTTTTTTTTTTTTTTTTGACATAATACTTAGTTATTTTGGAAGTGAGATTTTGAATTTATATCAAAATACAATATTGGCTATTTATTTGAATGTATCTATCAACTACAAAACCTCCCAAGATGAATATGTATAGACAATTTTTTAAAAAAAATTTTCATTAATTTATTATTAGTTATAACATCAAAATTAAAGTAGATGAATATATAAAGTTAAAACTGCCGAAGATGAATTTGTAAAGCCAATATATTTATATATTTAATATTGTCAAAAAATTAAAAGTAAAAAATAAATAATAAAAAGAATACTGATGTGGCAGATGAGAAAACTTAACAAGAGCGTAGCAACAAAAATACAATATGAAGATCCAATTAAAAGCAAATCAATCTTAATAAATGAAAGTGTATATGGTCCCAAAAAAAAAAAAAATTTGTTAGATCACGTTCTCTTTTTGTTGTTATACAAATTATTTTATTTCATTTCAATAGGTGAAGTGTTCAATTTTAGACATAAATTCTACTTATTTCCTACAAATTATTTTAAATATTAAATTTATAATATGGTATAGTCTCTTAGGAATGTCTAAGAAATTTGCAGTTCCAATCTCATGTATCTATATTAGTAAACAAAACCCAATCAATAGTTCAAAACTACTCCTACAATAAGAAAAATTATAAATATAGTAATATCTTTTTAAGAGAATAAAAATTTTGAATAATATATTTGAAACTCAAACAGTTTAGTTGTATAGGAAAAACAAATTAGAAAACTATAACGCACAATAACATAATTTATCAGAATATGGACCTCCTAAAAAATGAATAATATCAATCAAACAAATCCAAATAATAAAATGATGATATTTTATTGAGATAGATAATTGAAAAATAATTTTAGAAATTGTTTAATTTTTTGGGAGAACAAATTATTTTCCACAAAATTTAAAGAACAAATTATATATTATATCATAACTAAAATATAATTATCTATTCTCACGCATCACATGGGTTTGCGACTAGTATTAGAATAAAATTTAAGATTTATTTTAGAAAATATCTTACTCATACAATTATATCTCCTAAAAAATTGTTATTTTTTAAATTTAATAGAGATATGTGTTATTTAGATATGTGTTATTTTTTATGATTTTTTTTTTAATTTTATAATTGTTAGATGTATATGAAAAGTTTGTTTATTTGGAAATATATTAAGTTTTGAAATTATTACACTTACTAAGGAATAGCTAATACAATCCTTTTAAAGAGTAATATTTATTCCTCATTTTGAAAAATAGTTATTCATAAGGAATGACTATTCTTTGTAATAGAAACATAATCAAAATAATGAATAGCTAAACTATAAGAATAACTTAACTATTACATTACAGTGCCTATTGCAGTTTACCAAACATGCCCTAATACCTAAACCGTTGGATTTGTTGGACTATAAAATGGTGAATCTTGAACTACTTCTCTTCCAACAATACTATTATGGCGTAGTAGCAGTGATTTCAGAACTGGTCAGTGGGACCTTAATTGTTCTCTTCACTCGTTTGGAATGAGAGTATACTCCATATCTTTTAATGGATCTATCTCTTTCTTTGGATTCCAAACTCTTAGTCTGAGACTTGGTTGGCAGGAAAATAGACGGTATGGAGTTAGAGAATGGTGGAGTCCTTCAGTAGGTACTGTATTATCTAGGGGTGTCAAATGAGTAGGTTTAGGGTGAGCATAATTGGGTTGGGTATATAAAACTCATTTACCCATTAAAACCCATTTAACTAATTGCTTCTAACCCAAATTCAACCCAACCCAACCCAACCCAATTACTATGGATAAACCACAATTTACCCAATTATCAAAATTACCAAAATGCCATTAAAGTGAAAACCCCAACACTTTTTTGGATTTCCTTTTCCACTCTCTCTAGTCTCCATTCTTGGGATTAAAAAAATTCCACATAAGCACATCCACATCAGCAATTATATTAAAAGTCCAAATAAAAAAATATTTTCTTTTCTTTTCTATTTTCTCTCACTTTCTTGGCAACCAAACAGTGCAACAAATACAAAGAAATGTCAGTTCAAGCTCAAAACTTTCTTGGAATTTCGAAAGCAACTGTCCTTGAAACAAATGAACGTATCCTTATCAATTACTCCATTCTTAAATTACCCAAATTTAAAATAAATAAATAAAATTCAAACCCAGTAATGGTGTTTGAGATATAATGTGAAAACTATCAAGTCAAAAAGTACGTATTCGAACTTCTCTGAAAGCATCTTTCGTGTTTGATTATTAAACTAGGTGACATCAATTATCTACAAGAAAAAGATTAAAGCAAAGCATTCAAAAAAAAAAAAAAAGCATTCAAATAGTCTATTCAAAATCAATGTCATTCATCATCGAACTCTCTCTATAGTTGTTGTGCAGAACGAAAGCCTTCTTCTTCATCTTCATCAAACGGCGTCGTTTCCAAGCCTTCTTGCAAAGACCAGCAGAGAGCTTATAGAGGGCGAGGATCATAAGGTTCACGAGGCCGCACAAACAGCAGCAACATATGGTAGTGGACTCTGCCGCCGTTCCACCTACCTCCTCCGCATTCCGTCGCCTCTCTTCCCCTTTCTCCGAGAAGTGTTTGGAGGCCAAAAAAATGAAGGAAAATTAAAACGTGAAACACTAAAATGTCACGGGCTGGGTTTTTGTTTTTGTTTTTTGTTTTTTGTTTTTTTTTTTTTTAATGGGAAGGGCTGGGTTGAATTTGGGTATATTATTTTTAGGTTAAATGGGCCTCAATGGGTTTTAAATAATCACTGGGTCTAATTGGGTTGATGCCCATTTAACCCAACTAATAATTGGGTGAGTTTGGGTTCAATTAGAGTACGTGGGTTTGGGTGGACAAATGAGTTTGGGCTTACTTTGCCACCCCTAGTATTATCACTGATAGTTGTTGGGCTGGCAAGCGGAGTAATTGATTCCATCAAAGAAGCTAGCCAAATTGATGGGAGATTAGAACGGTCAATTGTTGTAGAACAGACAATAAATTTTCCTTGAATACAGAGGCTGCTGCAATTCAATATGCAAGAAATGCGTAAAGCAAAAAAACATTATTACAAATTTTCATAGAAAACAAATTAAACTTCGACAAACCTAGGCTACGAACTTGATTGTAGTTGATCACTACTAGTCCTACCAAAAAACTCTAACGGTTAGATTGCGTGTATGTAAAAATCATGCACACTTACACAGGAAAAGAGAATACTGAGAGAAAACAAAGCTAAACCTTATGGAATTATGATTATCAAAGATAATTACAGACTTACAATTATGAGTCTTTATTACAATATATGGAGAGTAATTATTAAGTATTTCCGGAATACCATAAATTGTGAGTCCTACTATGAATTTAATCAGTGAAATTTACAATTATATGAAAGGAAGAAGTACGCATTTATGATATTCCGAGAATATTCAATAATTTTCCATATATAGGAAGAAAAGGGAGAGAGAGCAAAATATGGAAACAGTTACAACAAAATGCTACACGAGTGACAACTGAACTAAGAACGTATGATAACAGCTCTCCACTCACATGCTTGAAGTCCAATACATCAGAAACGACACCGTTAGTCTTAATGAGGAATAATAGTGTTTTACTTTAGGCGATACCTGGGTTTTACAATCTGAATAGACGACACCGTTTTGGATTTTACCGTTGGAACAGTATCATCACATCATGTTCTTCATTTGAATTCTCAAGTTTGCTGCTACAGCTTTGTGTAGAATCCATTCTAGATGTGAGAGCCCAAAGTACTGCTTCGGGACTATCTAATTTTTTTCCTTGCAAAAGAAGTTCAGTAGAGCCCAATTCCACAACGCCAATTTTGAAGGGTACGCACATCATGGTCTGGAGCCCAGAATGCTGGCCCTGACGAGCCCGGTCATATGGCGAGCTTGCCAGTGAGCTCACCCTAGGCACCCAAACTGGATTTGAAGAGGTAAAAGCTTTGCCTGGGAGGTCACTGCCGTTCACGAAGGACAACATTTTCAATGCCAAGAAGAACCACTCGGTGTCGGTGAGCTCTTGTTCGTCAACAGAACCCGAGCTCAATAAACTGAGATTTGCTTGTAAGGACATATAACTCTACTCCAACGAAGATCTTCGAATTCAGGCACATCTATACTCTCTTTTTTACTTTTAATATTTCTTTTGTTTTCTTTTGTATTCCGCATATCTTTAGGCATGCTATCCAAACTAGTTTGTGTCTTCAAACTTCATGAACCAAGCTAAATCCTCACAAGGAATGATATTTCCTTCATTGACAAATTTAATCCATCAGTTGGACTGTATTTTATAACTTAAGAATTTAGGCCCCTTTATACTACTTTCTAGGCTTATAGATTGAGTCCTTTCCTTCAGGTATATATGTCCACCAGCAAACATATGTCTCTAATCTCTTAAAACATCATAGAATGTTCAACTGCAAGCTTGCAAGACTCTTTGTGCTCCTGCAACTCAGTTCAGTAAACACAATGGTAACCTCCTGTTCGATCCTTCTCTGTATAGTAGCATAGTTGGTGCATTGTAATATCTAACATTTACAAAGCCTAATATCCCATTTGCTGTGAATCAATTTAGAAAATTTATGCAAACTTATACTGGTATTTATTTCACTGCTGCTAAGAGAATTCTACTGTATCTCAAAGGTACCCTACATTATGGTCGCCATTTTATGCCCATTTTACACCTAGCTCTCTCCCCCTTTTTGTCTATACTAATGCAGATTTGGGATAATGACCACTCTGACCAACACTCAACTTCCAGCTATGTAGTCTTTCTTGGATCTAACCCCCACACGGTTTGCATAGAAGTAGTCCACAGTTTCTAGATCCTCCATCAGGGCCAAATTATGTTCTCTTGATTCTACTACTGTCGAGTTATCCTAGCTCTCAATGGTTCTTCAATATATATGCATTTTTCCTCCCCCGTGCCCCCTGCATTTGGTATGATAATGTCTCTGTATTCGCTCTTGCATCGAACCCCATGTTTCATCCTCAAACCAAACCTTCAAGTAGATTCACGTTTTTTGCAGTGCATTGTTCATAAAGATTTAAATATCAACATCATTTCAAGCGCAAATCAGCTTATGGACCACTTTACTAGGGACATCAGTTCTAGCATTGTGATCCATTGAAAACCATACTCATGGTCACCTCCATGCCCTTTCAACCTAATGCAGTAAAATATAGAAAAGCAAGGTATATGGATATACCCTATTTCCCTTGTAACACATAAGAAATTCTTTAGTACATTAAAAAGAACTGCAAATCTCAAGAAAATGTTACTCATTAACTCAAACCAAGTACTTTTGTTTATATAAAATTCATAAACACAAAATAACTCAATGTGAAACTTCGTGGAAAAATTCATAGTAAGGCATAAAATACAAGTATGCACCTCAACTATAATGCTTCTTTAGCATCTAGGGGAACAAACTAATGGTTGTTTCCACAAGGACTTCTGCAAATTCATTTATTCAAGGGTAAAGCCTATGTTTCGGCTGAAAGAGAAACCTAGACCAATATGTTGAGCGGATTATATCAGCCCAAAGGTGAAAATGTTGCCAAGCAAATAATGTGACTGGGACACAAGAGAGAAGCATAATAACGACAGGAATCCAAATATGTTTATGATCATATATCATAGAGATGGCCGCACCGTAGGCTATCACCATTGTAGCAATGGAAACAAACAGTGCTGAGAGTCCAAACAACAACCTTGCAGGTAGTGATACAAGAAAATCGTTTTCAGCATAACGTGATGTAAGAATGGACAAGAACGTTACTATTGAGGCCAAGGAAGAGAATAGCGCTACTGCATCCGATATGACAAAAATCAAAAACCACTTCTTTCCTAGAAATAAAGGAACGCCCGTTTCATTATCAGGTCCTCCTGGTAGAGAAAATATTGCTGCAAATACCACAGTGGCAATGAGTGTTGCAACAAGCATGCATGAAGTTGCAGTGCTCTTCATCCACTTCTCCCCTTCTTTTAATAATTCCTTGTGCTTCTCTGTAAACAGATCCTTGGGTGTTTGGTTATCTGAATTCTTCATCTTAATATATGAAGGTGGCACAATTTTTTCCACTCCCTATAATGGTCATTGAATTAAAGTTATACAAATACAACATAATCCACAGAAATGTCCAATTTAAACTTATGAAAATTTCATAAATTATTGTAGAGCAACAAAATATTACTTGAAAAACTGTTATTTGCAATTAAACCAAATAAATGGAAGAAATATGCCACTAAATATTAAGAAAAAAAATTAAATCCAATAACTATAAATTGATTAGAGTTATTATTTACCTTAAACCACAATAGCTCTCTTTGCATTTGGAGTGCAGCTCCTGATACAATTTGGAGTCGACTAAGAGGTGCCAAGTTTGCGGCTAGATGTAGGATGTTATTATTATTCTCATCCTTATATGCTGCTATAAAGTCTTTAAATGCCCCAATCTCATATATTAGATTAAATATATTCTCATGACGATTTAGAACTGCAATATGAAACAAACTTCGATTTTTATGATCAATTTTCCATATCAAATCAGGGTATAAGTCAATAAGGATAATCAGAAACTCAAGACTTCCTAATTCTGCAGCATCAAAGAGTAGTCTTGAAGGTTCTCTAATTAGTTTTGAAATCTCTGAATCTTGCAGCTCTACAACATGTTCCCAAAGTCTTTTGACTAGTTGATGAGCTAACGTCCGCATCAAATCCTCATGATAGATCGATTTGAAGCCTACAGGTAGAATTAATATTAGTTCCAATATAGCATTACACAGAAATGATACAAAATTGTTCGCATTAGTAAACCAAAAGGTGCCCTGTTGTTTTTCCATAACGCTTTGTGTCTCTTGTTTTTCCATAATAGTTTGTGTCTTTCATTTTTCCATAACGTTTATCTAATTAGGTCTTTCACATTCAAGAATTTTCTGTTACAAATTGAGGTGTCATTAGAATAAAGACAACTCGTGTAATTCCACTTGGTTGGAACTCTATAAAAGGGAGTGGAGGTGTGGTTTGTAAGTGTGTGAGAGAAAATTGTAAAGAGTGAGAAAAAATGTAGATAATTCTAAAGGCAGCAATCTAATGTCTTGTAGTATGTGAGAAAAGGTTTTTGGAGAGTGCTCAAGATAGTAGCCTTATTTGCGGAGACATCTATACAATGCAGCAGCTTGATTTCTCTTTATGCATGAGCTTGAAGTATTCTAATAAAATTATCATTTCCCCTCCTCTTTGTGAGTGCCTATTTTGTTATACTTCTTGTCAAGGCTTCTTAAAGCCAACAAAGTGGTATCAAAGCTTCCACTATTCCAAAAAAAATAAATGAGATGCCTATTCTAAAATAACAATTGACTTATGAATAGCATATTATTCAATATATATTAAGAACGATTGACATTGCATGTGGATCCTAGAGACTTTAGGGTTTTACAATAATCAACCCCTGAAGATTAAAATAGAATATTTTTTACTCTTGAACTGTCTAAGGCATGTAACATGATCTCAATGCCAAAGGAATCATGTATAATTGGATTTTCAAAGTGTAGAGTGGCATATTAATAAAGTGTTTTTGCCTAGATGAAGTGGAACCCAAAATAAACGTATTTGCCCAACCCTTTCAAGGGTCAGCACATGGTATTTGCTAAGAGATTTTTGAGTGGGCTCAATAGACTAACAAGAATTTATACTTCTTTTCCAGATTGACAGCTGACTTGTGTTGGCAATTGTTGAAGGCTTTCGAGCCAAAACGTGCAAGGCTGTCTCACCGTTTGCATCTCGAGCAGTGGCTAATGATTGGTCCTTTTCCAATATTGTTAGAGCTAGATCTGTAAAGAAAACACAATGGTTCACTATCAGAGTGATACCTTGCCTCTTTAACTCTTAGATATATTCAGGTGTAATGGAAACTTAACAAAGAATGCAAAGCATGTTGAAGCTGTCTTATATACAAAGAATGCAAAGCATGGCAATTTTATTCAAGTACTTTGGGAGTGGGCAATTAGCCAGCTAGCTTATGATTCCGACGTTTACATGCTAGTTCAAATAACTTAGGTGTGACAGAACCCAATTGGATTAATTTTATGTATTAAGCTGTCTATGGTAGGTTTCAAACAGAAGGAAGGTGCTTCCTAAAGAAACACATTGATAGTTGATAAATGAATATATAAATGACTAAATTGTGCACCTTTGGTTACATATCTGTTGCACTAAAACATTCTTGGAGGATGTTTTGTAGAAAAATCTGTTCCAAACTATAGAAAAGTAACTTGCAATAGAAAAGTAAATTGCAATGCACAAATGTTACCACTTTTCCAAAATATATTAGAAATTTAGAATTACACTTATAGGTGAGGTCCTTATATTTTATCCTGCGCAATGAACAAAGATTCATATCCTTATTATCACTAAATGAGCAGCATCAGCCAGCTATAGACAAAGTGAACTCCCTCTAAAAGGGCAAAAACTAGCAAGAGGCCATGACATGAAAAATCATTTCCAAAATTCAATAAAGGTGAGGCTATTGTGGATGGCTATTTAATGTGATACAAATATCTAGTTATAAGGGCATCGTACCGTATAAATCAGCTGAGATAGTACCAAGAAGGAGGCTAATTTTTTCATCACGAGCTAGGCTTCCAAAGTCAGTAACAGAATAAAGATATGACACCATTTCCCTATGTCCAAACAAAGCTGCCATGTATAAGGGTGTCCTTCCCTGATTACCTCGAATCATAGGAAGCTTTTTGTTTTTTTCCACCATGACCTCAGCAATTTCCACAATTCCTGATGCAGCAGCAAAAACAAATTGCAGTGTTTTTATCTTTATTTTGCAAAGCTGTATCCAAACGGACCCATAGCATCCTATAGGATGCCCACTGGTTGGGTCTGCTTGTCTTCGAAGCAATATATGTGTGAATAGTTACTTTTATACCTACACTTTGGCTTTAAGAGCATCTCCAATATATTAGCTAAATCTATATTTTGGAGGGTAAGCCCAAAAAACTAGCTCCAACCGATTTTCTATATGTAAAACTTTTCCAATTTTTTTTTGAAGTTGCTATAGTCGTTATCATGATCTAGAGAACACTGTAGCAACTCAAAATGAATTTTTCTACTTAAAAAATTCATACATCTCAATAAAAATACAATTCTTTCTCTCTCCTCTTACAGCTACAAACACAACGGCTACAAACACAACAATCTTTCTCTCAAACATCTCTAAACTCAAGCATAATCAGATTATCAGAATACAAACTCAAAAACACAATTTTAAAATTAATTAAATATCATAACAAAAAAAGAAAAAAGAAAAAAAAAAGACAGAAGACAGAAGACAGAAGCCATTTGACCCATCTGGATTGTGTTGGGGACGAAGATGAACGACGGCACAATGACCCATCTCTCTTGTTCTTTCTCTCTTTACCTCTTTTCTTTCTTTTCTTATCGTAGAGAGAGCTAGTGAGTGTTCTGGAATCAAGTAAAAAAGAAAAGAAAAAGAGAGAGCCAGAGAAAGAAAGAGAGAATGAGAGCTGGATTCGTTGGAATGTTCTTGAATGAGGGAGAAAAAGAAAATAAAATAAGGGGGGGGGGAGATAGAGATAGGACACTGGACACGTATGGATGAAAATGAAATGAAAGAAAGGAAAAATAATATAAAAAATAAAAAATCCTAATTGAGAAATGCTGTTGTAATTTTTTCACAATATTTTCACAATAAATTTTAAGTAACAGATTGTTATTAGTTAATATTGGTGAATAAAAAAATAATTTCAATGGTAGGTTCAAATTAGAACTAGTAACAACTTTTCACATAAATTTTGTTGTGAAAGTATTACGAAAAATGTTATGAATGTAACACTTCTTATTGAAAAATATAGTTGTTAAAAAAAGAATAAGTAATGAATAAATAATGGAAGAAGAAATAATATTTGAATGCGATAGAGAAATGATAGAGTATATGTTGGAAGATGTATTTGAAAAAGTAGGTAGGTAAAAGTTAAATGTCATTGTTCACTGTCCAAACAGTACAAAAATATGGAGACGCTGTAAAGCATTTCTAGCAAACTAAGTGAATAGTGTTTTAATTTTTTTTCATTTTATTATAATGATATAAGATAGAAATTCATATTGTTTCGGTTTGTTTATTAGAATGGAATATTATGGTACCAGCCAATTTTGATGTACCATTTTAGACCGTTTTAGAATTACCACTTTATATATATTAGTAATTAATAATAAAAAAAATGTTATTACTCATCTCTATTCTTAAGACAAATTTTATAAATGTAATATTATTTAATGAATGTAACATAGTGTTTAAAAAAAAATACTACCATAATAATAAAGGAATTGGTACTCATACGAGTCTTCCCCCTCTATGCTCTTACTCCAAAAGAGGGCTCTCAATGAGTCAATGGGGCAAGTCACCCAATCATTAGACAAAATGAGATCTATGGTTTTGTGTAACATTCAAGAGTGAAGAAGATGCTAACCTTATTGTATAAGCAAATACCCACCCATCAGGTGTCACTAATCAAGGCCCCCATACTCTCCCTCATATAAGAGAAAGGACCAAGTCCAAGAAACCAAGGCGCACCAAGCCCACAAATAAATATGACGACAAACAGTAATTGAGCCCCAAAATCGGCCAAAATGGCCCAATACCACCATTTTTGGAAATTTTTAGCAAGAAAACACTGTTTCGGAAATAATTAGCAAAGTACCACTTTTTTTAGAACTCGAGTTTCAGAGACTCGAGTTCCTCATTAGTTTTCCACCGTGGCACTGCTGAGTTGGATTTATGCGATTAAAAAAATTTTTTGTGGTACTCGAGCTTGGTAAACTCGAGTACCATTTACACAGTACTCGAGTCTACCAGGCTCGAGTACCTTTTTCTTAAAAAAAAAAAAAAAAAAATTTACACAGTACTCGAGTTTGGTAAACTCGAGTACTGTGTAAATTTTTTGGTGAAGTTTTTTTTTTTTTTTTTTCTTGTTTGGGGATAATCAAAAAATAAACATAAAGATAAAAATAAGTAGCTTTTTTATGTTTTTATTTATTTAAATAGAGGCATTGTAAAATATAGAGATTTTAATTTCAAAATATGAATTTAATTTCTACATTAATTAAAACTAGTGTATGACCCGCACAATGTGCGGGTTAATTAGTTTTATTTATTTATTTTGAATTAGGATACTCTTATTTGTTATTTATGGTAAAATAAATAAAACTCTCTAATTTATAGGTATGGTATCTTAAAATTTTAAAGAAGCTCTATTAATATGGTATTACAATTTTCACTTATTTTATGAAGCTAACAAAATGAAAATGAAGTGACGATAATTATTTTAGAATACCTATCATCACTCACTTGAAGTGTCAATGCTAGGTTTGTAATGCCCTTGATAATAACAGCCTTCAATCTTCTATATGATCCAATCCTTAATACATATTGGGTTACACCTCACCCACATAAGTAATAACCACTAGCCATATACTTAATAACCGCTAACCATATACAAAGTATATGGTAAACTTCAGGGCAAGGTTTTTAAGTGGGATTTTTTCCTACATGTCACAACCTCCTCCTTAATTGCAGGGCAAGGTTTCTGCTATTATATATAGTAGCTAGTCGCTAACCCGGGATTATATAACTCTATCTAGTCGTAGTTGGTTAGGCATTGAGTTCTATGAATTTTACCATTTGAATAGAGCTAACCAGACCCTGGAGGTAAAATTTGAGTTGGTATATGGCAAGATAATTCTTTGCCAAAAACACATAGTTAGAGAAATACCATACCATATCATAAGCTTTTTAGAATCCAGCAGGCAAATCCATCATTGTTCGCTCTCTTTTTTGCAGAAATTATTTTCTGTTCACTATTTAAAAAATTGTTCACTGTTTTCTCATAAAACACCTAGTGAAATCGTGTTTTCTAAATTTAAACGTCAAATCTGAATATTTTTTCATGTTTAAATTTCACAATAATCGAATTTGTTTTTCTGCATTGATGAAATTGGTTTCTACGTTAATAAAATTTGCTCTCTACACATCATGTTTACTGTATATTCGAATTTGCTTACTGCATTCATAAAATCTGTTTTTTTTATTAAGTAAAACTGTTCATTGTTTTTTCATAAAAATTGTTCACTGTTTTCTGCATAAACGGTTTTTAGCATTGGCGCAATTATTGCACTTAAATGGTTTTTGTGTTTTTTTTTAAATATGTAACCATATGAATAATGGACAAACTCCATGAAAGAAAAATGAATGATTTTTATAAATCACCTAATGGTAAATGCCTCGAAAAATTCGAATTTGTAAAAAAGTTCGAAATAGTTGAATGTAGAAATTCTAGAAAAATCGATGGAAAATCAATGAACGTACCAAATCTTGAAGGTGTACATAAGATGTACAGATAGTCTAGACTTGTTGAGAAATTTGATTTTATTGAAAGTACAAAATAATGAAAATTCAATGGAAAAGTATGTACGTTAAATGTATAAATCGTATGAATTTGTTTAGAAATTTGAATTCGTTGAATGTACAAAACTGTGAAAACTCAAGGAAAAATTGTGTATATTAGATGTACAGATACTACGAATTTGTTGAAAAATTTGAATTCGTTGATTGTGTAAAATCGTAAAAATTCAAATGAAAATTGAAGAACATAACAAATTGAGTAAACTTAATGGAAAATTAATTACATTAGATGTACAGATCATCCAAATTTGTTTCCAAATTTGAAGTCATCAAATGTACAAAATCGTGAAAATTCAATTTAAAACTATGTACTAATGTACTAATCATCCTGATTTGATGAAAAATATGTTTCCTTTTTTTTTTTTTTATGTTTTTATTTATTTAAATATAAGCATTATAAAATATAGAGATTTTAATTTCGAAATATGAATTTAATTTCTACATTAATTAAAATTGTTCATTGTTTTCTCATAAAAATTGTTTATTGTTTTCTGTACTAATCATCCTGATTTTGTACATTTGACGACTTTAAATTTGGAAACAAATTTGGATGATCTGTACATCTAATGTAATTAATTTTCCATTAAGTTTACTCAATTTGTTATGTTTTTCAATTTTCATTTGAATTTTCATGATTTTACACAATCAACGAATTCAAATTTTTCAACAAATTCATACTATCTGTATATCTAATATACACAATTTTCCCTTGAGTTTTCACAGTATGTACATCTGACGTACATACTTTTTCATTGAATTTTCATTATTTTGTACATCTTAATTTCATTATTTTTTTAATTAATGTAGAAATTAAATTCATATTTTGAAATTAAAATCTCTATATTTTACAATGCCTCTATTTAAATAAATAAAAACATAAAAAAGCTACTTATTTTTATCTTTATGTTTATTTTTTGATTATCCCCAAACAAGAAAAAGAAAAAAAAAAAAAAATTCACCAAAAAATTTACACAGTACTCGAGTTTGGTAAACTCGAGTACTGTGTAAATTTTTTTTTTTTTTTAAGAAAAAGGTACTCGAGCCTGGTAGACTCGAGTACTGTGTAAATGGTACTCGAGTTTACCAAGCTCGAGTACCACAAAAAAATTTTTTAATCGCATAAATCCAACTCAGCAGTGCCACGGTGGAAAACTAATGAGGAACTCGAGTCTCTGAAACTCGAGTTCTAAAAAAAGTGGTACTTTGCTAATTATTTCCGAAACAGTGTTTTCTTGCTAAAAATTTCCAAAAATGGTGGTATTGGGCCATTTTGGCCCCCAAAATCTATCAATTGAGCTTCTTCCAACCCTAGTCAATTTCACTTACCTTTTTTCTTTTCTTATCTTTTCTTTTCTCTTTTAATGAAACAGATATAGCAACCTAACACTTGTACATGACCACACCCTTGTGTCCACATCATAGTATATCACTCTCAGCATTGCCAATAGATCTCACTTTCCAATAGTTCTCACTCTAATTTTCTGTAGAATCTCACATCTAAACATTGTTAACCATATTAGAAGGAAATAACAAATTTTCGATTAAAATACAATCCCATATTAGAAGTACATCAAGCATTTGAACAAGCTAATTCAGATATCCTGGCTACACAATTGCCATACAACATTAACAGACGACGAATAACAAAGCTATAACCACATATTTTCTTTGAAAGAAATGTAGCTCCTTAAGAATCCAAATGACAGCCTCTTCAAGTCCATGCATTTGAAAGCAGCTTGCAGCACACTTCCACACGGGCTGCCAATCCAGTGTCATCTCTATTCCACAGCATTTGACATATCTTCCGGTTCTTTCAGTCTTCAGCAAATTAACAGGCAATAGGGTAAAGAATTAATAAATTTTAGGATATATATATATATATGCTCAAATTATTTAGGAATCGCCTAGTGATATCACGTTTTCCTGAAATTGCTAGAATCACTTTTGAAAGTGTTTTGGAAAATTGGACATCAAGAAGAATGTCAGACATAATCAATTGCATGAACAAATAAAATGCTCGATAAAAATGTATTCTCTTGAAATGATTTTACCAATTTCTCTACTACATGAGGAAAACAAATGTGAATAAAAAGCTGAATCTAAGGAAAACCATGATGGAAACATGCCTCTTCTTTAGGAGGTTATAGTGGCGTTCATTCTTTTGAGTTGCCTAACTGCCTTTTTCCATCGTTTTTCATCTTTATCACCCAGCATCCTCGCCGCTGCTACTAGTGCCAAGGGAAGGCCCTGACATTGCTCTGCAACCTCGCGAGCTACAGCTTCAAATTCAGTGGAGTAAAAAATTGTGCCTGCTGTCTTCATGAATATATCCCAAGAATCCTCCGGGGATAAGGGATTGAGACGTATCCTATTTTCTTTGCATCCCATCAAATGGCAAACATGTTCTTGTCTCGTAGTCAGTAAGATCTTCGATTTGCAAGCCTCAAGGTCGCTGCCAATTGGGATTCCAATGCTGGATAGATCAATCCATTCCCAGACATCATCCAAAATTACAAGGATTCTTTTATCTGCCATTATCTTTTCCCTCAGTTCTTTTGCTCTCCCTTCGTCACTATTCGTTTTCAAAAGGAGTTCTAGACCGTCTGCAATGGAACTCTGAATATTTTTGAGATTCAGAGGCTGCGACACATAGGCCCTCACCACACGATGGAAGAGACCTTCAGTCATAACCTTTTCCGCAACTTTTTTTACCATTGTGGTCTTGCCCACACCGGCTATCCCGTAAATCCCGACAATATTGATGTTGTTGTTATCTTTCAGCGCTTTTAAGGCATCTTCCATTTTTGTTTTGAAAGGATCATCTCGAGGCCTGGACAGAGACATAAAAAATTTTTGGAAAACGTAATCATTGAAAATAGTCACTGCTGGGAAAATTGAGGCTATGGAATGATCCAGAGTTGTTTGAGAAATTTCGGAAACGTTTGATGGAGACCTAAGTGGTGGGAAGAATGACGCTATGGAATCAAAAACTCGTGGATGAGCTTCGTTAGATTCAGAACTAGCACTACCATCAATCTCAGTCTCAGACACGGCGGGTGGGAAGAGTGATGAGATGGAAATTTGAATTGTTGTTGGTCCAATAGACGACGGAATGACGTGCGAAAATGAGGTTGAGGTAATGGTAGGATTTGGAATTATTATTTCATCTGTTTCAGACCTGGCTGGTGGGAAGATTGAGTCTATGTAATTGGAATTATGATGAGAGAAATTTGGAGGTATTTGGTTGTATTCTGAACTAACATCAGTGTCCGACTTGTTGGCTGGGAAGGGTGAATTATAATGAGAGAAGTTTGGAGGTATTTGGTTGTATTCTGAACTAGCATCAGTGTCCGACTTGTTGGCTGGGAAGAGTGATGCAATGGAAGGCTGCTCAGGGAAGTCTGGATTTGTTCCATTCCTGCCAGACTCCATCTTGGCTGATCCTGATGGGGAAATCACCACCCTACTAGTAATTCTTCACCACAACAACTCGGATCGGAAACCAAAATCACCGCCAACAGCACCGAAAATCAGATCGGAACACCGTGACCCACAACCCAATACTTGATCTGAAAGGAGAGAGAGAGCGTGAGAGGTCTGAGTGAGAGAGAAGGAGAATAAAAATAATAATAAAACCCTTTAGCTTAGAGCATTCACCTTAGCTGTTTCATAAAGATGGGGAAATCACCACCCTACTAATAATTCTTCACCACAACAACTCAGATCGGAACCAAAAATCACCGCCAACACCACTGAATATCAGATCGGAACACCGTGACCACAACCCAATACTTGATCTGAGAGGAGAGAGGGAGAGCGTGAGAGGTCTGAGTGAGAGTGAAGGAGAATAAGAAAATAATATAACCCTTTAGCTTAGAGCATTTCTAGCCGCCTGTGTGAATACTTTTTTTTTTTTTTTTTAAACTGTTAAGATAGGAATTTTACTAATATAAAAATTGGACTTTGACCCCCTGTAAGTATACAGTACCCAAGGCCTGACAATAGCCGTTGGGTTTGAAAAAACAGAACAAGTGAAAAGAGAAAAACACGTATAGTGCACTGTCCCTTCAGGTGCAGAGCGTGTTCAGCGAGAAACTTCTCTGTGTTTTCGTTGGATGCTTCTTCAGCTTCACATGGGGTGGATCCCACACGAAGCATGCAACGGAAACATACAAATACCAACTCGTGTTCAGCTTGGTTCTGCCATATGCCGACTCAGCCTCTAGTAATCCTGCAAAAGATTCAGTGACCGTTTGCTTTATGACCGTTTGGCTTGCTTTATGACCGTTGGAATTGAGTTGTTTTGAGTTTTATTTTTTTTTCTTCTTCTTCTTTTTTTTTCTTTTTTTTTTTTAATGGGTATGAATAGTAACTATAGTGTTCATGACCGTTTGGCTTGCTTTATGACCGTTGGAATTGAGTTTATTGCATGCGTTTTGAGTTTTATTTTCTTCTTCTTCTTTTTTTTCTTTTTTTTTAAATGCGTATGAATAATAACTACACTGTTCATGACCGTTTGGCTTGCTTTATGACCAAGCGGAGCCCAAACGGTCACATAGTCTTGTTTATTCTTGCTTTAGCTATAAATCTAGGAGCAAACTCAACCATCAAACTCAACCATCAAAATCTAGGAGCAAACTCAACCATCAAACTCAACCATCAAACTCAACCATCAAAATCTAGGAGCTGCCTAAAGTCTGAGAAAGTAAGAGTTTACAATCTACAAGTAAGTTATAAGTTCCTTGTAAAGTTTTCAATTGTTATAGGTTATGCACTTTTAGTGTTTATATTTTGATCCTTCTTCTTCAGCCAGTGATCGGAGATTGAAAGCTCTAGCAAGATAGGATGGATGGGTGGGGTCAGATTTGGGTTTGTGTTTGGTTGCTTTGTTTGGATTTGAGTTTTCTGGGCTTGCTGAAAATGGATTGCTGGGTTTGTGTTTGTATTCTTGCTAATGTTTGGGTTTGTGTTTGTTGTTTTTGTGTTTGGTTGACAAGAAATGGCAAGAAAATGCTAGAAAATCTGGGCTCTGTTGACAACCACCAACAACCCACAATTAAACCGATCTCCAGCAAACCCAAAAGATCCAGAATACCCACACGAAACCTCATTATCATTATCGATTTCAGCACGACCCATCACCGCCAATGACGCCGGTTCCTGAAATCATTTCTCAACCTCTTCACTAATATGCACAAATTTTAAACCATTTCTCACATCAAATCAAAATTGCTATACTTTCAATCATAAATTCATTACCTGATTGACTCGGTCATGGTCGTACCCGTTAGCTTCTTCGGGTGCCCGAATTGCACGATCCGGATTCGGTTGTGTTCCCAAACATTACTCATTAGAAAAACGTGGCTGTAACAACACTCTTCTAGGAACAATGTATTCTTTATATGACTTGTTTCAGGTTGTACAGCAACTTGCTTGTACTGCCAGTTAAAAATTTTAGAGTCAAAACCCATAAGGTGGTGCTTGGTTTTTGGAATGTCATCAGCATTACTGTTACCTTACGGGAATTTGTGAGAAAATTATCATGTTTGATTTGTTAATTGTGCAACACATTACAGAAAACTCACATTCTAATGGTTATCCCATTACTAGTATCCCATGGGATGCTGGACTAAGATGAGGAAAACCTTTAAAAGAAACGGGAGAGGCTGAAGATGCTCCTGACATTCACCAAGAAAATTCAAGCCCACGTCCTGAGATTGTTTTATTGTAAGAAATGAGAATTAACTCTCAAATCAGTTATTTGATTGTATGGTAGCCCATCTATAGTCACCAGTGATTGAATATTTTACTTTTGATATAATTTTGTTCTATCACTGATGAAACTTATCCACCAGGAATAAGAAATGAAACCCATTCTTTACGTATGGAGTCTGGACTCATTTTCTTGAGCTTGTTAAATCCAATTCAAGCATGTTCTCACATACACATGCGCGTACATGTGCGCTTACACACATGAGCTCAATTTACTTCTCATTTTTTTATTTTTATCACACAGTTAATCCAAGATGCCACCTAAAAGAAAAGAAGAGATAGAGGTGAGTCAGGTGACTACAGTTGGGAGAGTGGATTCGTTGCCTCCAACTAATTCTCAATCTTCTTCTCCCCCGTGTTACACAACTGCTCATGAATCTCAGAACAATTCAACAAGACAGAACTCCTTCTCCTTTGAGGGAACAAGTTTTCATCAGGAACGGCCTATATATAATTCAAACTCCAGCCTTCAACTCTCTGCAGTGCAAGAAATCATTAGTCCTCAAACATCTGTGATCGTTACTGAGGATGGAGACATGCCAATGCAAGAAGGTGTGCGTCTGAATATTGCACAATTGACAGCTCAAACGGCCAATGGATCTCAAAGTGAATGTCCAACACCCAATGGAGAATTGCCACCTCAAATTCTTTATGATGGTAAGTATCACTGGTTGTGTGTAGTATTATTTGCAGAAAGTTCTGTACGCTATCTTGTGTATTTTCCCATATTGAGCTTTCTAGATAGATTTGGTTTTCCTGACTAGAGTCCTATTCTAGCCCTCAATGCTATTCTCACACCCAACCCTTTTTGCTGGATCTAGACCAGCCCAAACTTTACAGGCATTTTTCTTCAGCTAGAGAACTTTGATGGCACTTGTTTGTGAAAACTTTTTGGAGCATGTGGATAGACTCTTTTATACATAAGTTATTTCAGTTTACATATCTCCAACATATATAGGCATATGTGTTTTGCAGAAAATCTGAAATAATTGCAAGATACTCTTACAAATTACATGATTTACAGCATGTAATTAGAATACAATTTCAGGAAGCCAAGCATGTAGTATCTATTTGAGCTCACACTGTGCCATCTTCATGTAGAAAGTGTGCCTGTCGAGTGAAAAAATAGTTTTGGAGAGTGGATGCAGAATTTCTAGTGATTGCAGTACTTGAATCTACCCCGAGTCATTATTCATAGCCTAGGAATCTTGTTTAGTGTTGCTCACTAGGAAGGCCCCTAAATTAGATTCTAGGTTATTAGATTGACTCCTCTAGCTTTAAAGTTAATAAATCTCTGGAGTACTCTCTCCACCTGCAACCTTTCCTAGAATTTTGAAACAATCAAATTCTTTGGGTTATGAATTCATGTTAAGAGGTGCATTTAGTGCTATTTAAATTGTTCTGGAGACATAATATGCAAATCATTTCTTTCAGTGGACCTTTTACAGTGTTAAGGTGCTGGTTTTATTTACAATGCAAGTAATATAGGATCTTGTAGCATGGCACATTGTGAAACACATGTTAAATTTTTAGAAGGCAGGGGAAATGTCTTGGGGATGCAGGCTATTGGGGTAGATATAGTTTGATGAAATTCCATTACATTTTCCTCATGGTTGAAAATTTTCAGGGGAAAGAAGAAGGGACCACCTTTCCGTGTGTGTACCTTTATATAAAGCTGCTATGAAAGGTGACTGGAAAGCTGCTAAAGTTGTCGTTGACAAAGATCCTCGTGTTGTTCGCGTTAGGATAAATAGAAAATGGGAGACAGCTCTTCACATTGCTGCTGCTGCAAAACGCACTGCTTTTGTAAAGGAACTGGTTAAGTATATGACTGAAGAGGATCTAGCCTTGCAAAATAAAGATAAAAACACTGCAATTTGTTTTGCTGCTGCATCAGGAATTGTGGAAATTGCTGAGGTCATGGTGGAAAAAAACAAAAAGCTTCCTATGATTCGAGGTAATCAGGGAAGGACACCCTTATACATGGCAGCTTTGTTTGGACATAGGGAAATGGTGTCGTATCTTTATTCTGTTACTGACTTTGGAAGCCTAGCTCGTGATGAAAAAATTAGCCTCCTTCTTGGTACTATCTCAGCTGATTTATACGGTACGATGCCCTTATAACTAGATATTTGTATCACATTAAATAGCCATCCACAATAGCCTCACCTTTATTGAATTTTGGAAATGATTTTTCATGTCATGGCCTCTTGCTAGTTTTTGCCCTTTTAGAGGGAGTTCACTTTGTCTATAGCTGGCTGATGCTGCTCATTTAGTGATAATAAGGATATGAATCTTTGTTCATTGCGCAGGATAAAATATAAGGACCTCACCTCTAAGTGTAATACTAAATTTCTGATATATTTTGGAAAAGTGGTAACATTTGTGCATTGCAATTTACTTTTCTATTGCAAGTTACTTTTTCTATAGTTTGGAACAGATTTTTCTACAAAACATCCTCCAAGAATGTTTTAGTGCAACAGATATGTAACCAAAGGTGCACAATTTAGTCATTTATATATTCATTTATCAACTATCAATGTGTTTCTTTAGGAAGCACCTTCCTTCTGTTTGAAACCTACCATAAGACAGCTTAATACATAAAATTAATCCAATTGGGTTCTGTCACACCTAAGTTATTTGAACTAGCATGTAAACGTCGGAATCATAAGCTAGCTGGCTAATTGCCCACTCCCAAAGTACTTGAATAAAATTGCCATGCTTTGCATTCTTTGTATATAAGACAGCTTCAACATGCTTTGCATTCTTTGTTAAGTTTCCATTACACCTGAATATATCTAAGAGTTAAAGAGGCAAGGTATCACTCTGATAGTGAACCATTGTGTTTTCTTTACAGATCTAGCTCTAACAATATTGGAAAAGGACCAATCATTAGCCACTGCTCGAGATGCAAACCGTGAGACAGCCTTGCACGTTTTGGCTCGAAAGCCTTCAACAATTGCCAACACAAGTCAGCTGTCAATCTGGAAAAGAAGTATAAATTCTTGTTAGTCTATTGAGCCCACTCAAAAATCTCTTAGCAAATACCATGTGCTGACCCTTGAAAGGGTTGGGCAAATACGTTTATTTTGGGTTCCACTTCATCTAGGCAAAAACACTTTATTAATATGCCACTCTACACTTTGAAAATCCAATTATACATGATTCCTTTGGCATTGAGATCATGTTACATGCCTTAGACAGTTCAAGAGTAAAAAATATTCTATTTTAATCTTCAGGGGTTGATTATTGTAAAACCCTAAAGTCTCTAGGATCCACATGCAATGTCAATCGTTCTTAATATATATTGAATAATATGCTATTCATATGTCAATTGTTATTTTAGAATAGGCATCTCATTTATTTTTTTTGGAATAGTGGAAGCTTTGATACCACTTTGTTGGCTTTAAGAAGCCTTGACAAGAAGTATAACAAAATAGGCACTCACAAAGAGGAGGGGAAATGATAATTTTATTAGAATACTTCAAGCTCACGCATAAAGAGAAATCAAGCTGCTGCATTGTATAGAAGTCTCCGCAAATAAGGCTACTATCTTGAGCACTCTCCAAAAACCTTTTCTCACATACTACAAGACATTAGATTGCTGCCTTTAGAATTATCTACATTTTTTCTCACTCTTTACAATTTTCTCTCACACACTTACAAACCACACCTCCACTCCCTTTTATAGAGTTCCAACCAAGTGGAATTACACGAGTTGTCTTTATTCTAATGACACCTCAATTTGTAACAGAAAATTCTCGAATGTGAAAGACCTAATTAGATAAACGTTATGGAAAAATGAAAGACACAAACTATTATGAAAAAACAAGAGACACAAAGCGTTATGGAAAAACAACAGGGGGCACCTTTTGGTTTACTAATGCGAACAATTTTGTATCATTTCTGTGTAATGCTATATTGGAACTAATATTAATTCTACCTGTAGGCTTCAAATCGATCTATCATGAGGATTTGATGCGGACGTTAGCTCATCAACTAGTCAAAAGACTTTGGGAACATGTTGTAGAGCTGCAAGATTCAGAGATTTCAAAACTAATTAGAGAACCTTCAAGACTACTCTTTGATGCTGCAGAATTAGGAAGTCTTGAGTTTCTGATTATCCTTATTGACTTATACCCTGATTTGATATGGAAAATTGATCATAAAAATCGAAGTTTGTTTCATATTGCAGTTCTAAATCGTCATGAGAATATATTTAATCTAATATATGAGATTGGGGCATTTAAAGACTTTATAGCAGCATATAAGGATGAGAATAATAATAACATCCTACATCTAGCCGCAAACTTGGCACCTCTTAGTCGACTCCAAATTGTATCAGGAGCTGCACTCCAAATGCAAAGAGAGCTATTGTGGTTTAAGGTAAATAATAACTCTAATCAATTTATAGTTATTGGATTTAATTTTTTTTCTTAATATTTAGTGGCATATTTTTTCCATTTATTTGGTTTAATTGCAAATAACAGTTTTTCAAGTAATATTTTGTTGCTCTACAATAATTTATGAAATTTTCATAAGTTTAAATTGGACATTTCTGTGGATTATGTTGTATTTGTATAACTTTAATTCAATGACCATTATAGGGAGTGGAAAAAATTGTGCCACCTTCATATATTAAGATGAAGAATTCAGATGACCAAACACCCAAGGATCTGTTTACAGAGAAGCACAAGGAATTATTAAAAGAAGGGGAGAAGTGGATGAAGAGCACTGCAACTTCATGCATGCTTGTTGCAACACTCATTGCCACTGTGGTATTTGCAGCAATATTTACTCTACCAGGAGGACCTGATAATGAAACGGGTGTTCCTTTATTTCTAGGAAAGAAGTGGTTTTTGATTTTTGTCATATCGGATGCAGTAGCGCTATTCTCTTCCTCGGCCTCAATAGTAACGTTCTTGTCCATTCTTACATCACGTTATGCTGAAAACGATTTTCTTGTATCACTACCTGCAAGGTTGTTGTTTGGACTCTCAGCACTGTTTGTTTCCATTGCTACAATGGTGATAGCCTACGGTGCGGCCATCTCTATGATATATGATCATAAACATATTCGGATTCCTGTCGTTATTATGCTTCTCTCTTGTGTCCCAGTCACATTATTTGCTTGGCAACATTTTCACCTTTGGGCTGATACAATCCGCTCAACATATTGGTCTAGGTTTCTCTTTCAGCCGAAACATAGGCTTTGCCCTTGAATAAATGAATTTGCAGAAGTCCTTGTGGAAACAACCATTAGTTTGTTCCCCTAGATGCTAAAGAAGCATTATAGTTGAGGTGCATACTTGTATTTTATGCCTTACTATGAATTTTTCCACGAAGTTTCACATTAAGTTATTTTGTGTTTATGAATTTTATATAAACAAAAGTACTTGGTTTGAGTTAATGAGTAACATTTTCTTGAGATTTGCAGTTCTTTTTAATGTACTAAAGAATTTCTTATGTGTTACAAGGGATATTTACTGCATTAGATTGAAAGGGCATGGAGGTGACCATGAGTATGGTTTTCAATGGATCACAATGCTGAGAACTGATGTCCCTAGTAAGCTGATTTGCGCTTGAAATGATTTTGATATTTAAATCTTTATGAACAATGCACTGCAAAAAACGTGAATCTACTTCAAAAGGTTTGGTTTGAGGATGAAACATGGGGTTCGATGCAAGAGCGAATACAGAGACAATTATCATACCAAATGCAAGGGGCACGGGGGAGGAAAAATGCATATATATTGAAGAACCATTGAGAGCTAGGATAACTCGACAGTAGTAGAATCAAGAGAACATAATTTGGCCCTGATGGAGGATCTAGAAACTGTGGACTACTTCTATGCAAACCGTGTGGGGGTTAGATCCAAGAAAGACTACATAGCTGGAAGTTGAGTGTTGGTCAGAGTGGTCATTATCCCAAATCTGCATTAGTATAGACAAAAAGGGGGAGAGAGCTAGGTGTAAAATGGGCATAAAATGGCGACCATAATGTAGGGTACCTTTGAGATACAGTAGAATTCTCTTAGCAGCAGTGAAATAAATACCAGTATAAGTTTGCATAAATTTTCTAAATTGATTCACAGCAAATGGGATATTAGGCTTTGTAAATGTTAGATATTACAATGCACCAACTATGCTACTATACAGAGAAGGATCGAACAGGAGGTTACCATTGTGTTTACTGAACTGAGTTGCAGGAGCACAAAGAGTCTTGCAAGCTTGCAGTTGAACATTCTATGATGTTTTAAGAGATTAGAGACATATGTTTGCTGGTGGACATATATACCTGAAGGAAAGGACTCAATCTATAAGCCTAGAAAGTAGTATAAAGGGGCCTAAATTCTTAAGTTATAAAATACAGTCCAACTGATGGATTAAATTTGTCAATGAAGGAAATATCATTCCCTGTAAGGATTTATATATGTCCTTACAAGCAAACCTCAGTTTATTGAACTCGGGTTCTGTTGACGAACAAGAGCTCACCGACACCGAGTGGTTCTTCTTGGCATCGAAAATGTTGTCCTTCGTGAATGGTAGTGACCTCCCAGGCAAAGCTTTTACCTCTTCAAATCCAGTTTGGGTGCCTAGGGTGAGCTCACTGGCAAGCTCGCCATATGACCGGGCTCGTTAGGGCCAGCATTCTGGGCTCCAGACCATGATGTGCGTACCCTTCAAAATTGGCGTTGTGGAATTGGGCTCTACTGAACTTCTTTTGCAGGGAAAAAAATTAGATAGTCCCAAAGCAGTACTTCGGGCTCTCACATCTAGAGTGGATTCTACACAAAGCTGTAGCAGCAAACTTGAGAATTCAAATGAAGAACATGATGTGATGATACTGTTCCAACGGTAAAATCCAAAACGGTGTCGTCTGTTCAGATTGTAAAACCCAGGTATCGCCTAAAGTAAAACGCTGTCGTTCCTCATTAAGACTAACGGTGTCGTTTCTGATGTATTGGACTTCAGGCATGTGAGTGGAGAGCTAAGTGGTTAATCTAAGGAAAACCATGATGGAAACATACCTCTTCTTTAGGAGGTTATAGTGGCGTTCATTGTTAAAGTGGACTTTTCCTGATAATCAGGCTTTGGAGATGCTAAACTTTTGAGTTGCCTAACTGCCTTTTTCCATCCTTTTTCATCTTTGTCACCCAGCACCCTCGCCACTGTTGCCGAGGGAAGGCCCTGACATTCCCCTGCAACCTCGCGAGCTACAGCTTCAAATTCAGTCGAGTCAAAAACTGTGCCTAATGTCTCTATGATTAGATCCCAAGAATCCTCCAGGATTAAGCATTTGAGATAGATCCTCTTTTCTTTGAATCCCATCGAATTGCAAACATAGTCTCGTCTCGTAGTCAGTAAGATCTTCGATTGGCAAGCCTCAAGGTCGCTGCCAATTGGGATTCCAATGCTGGCAAGATCAATCCATTCCCAGACATCATCCAAAATTATAAGGACACTTTTATCTGCCATTATCTTTTCCCTCAGTTCTTTTGCTCTCCCTTCGTCACTCTTCTTTTTCAAAAGGAGTCCTAGACCGTCCGCAATGGAACTCTGAATTTTTTTGAGATTCACAGTCTGCGACATAGTGACCATCACCACACAATGGAAGTGACCTTCAGTCATGACCATTTCCGCAACTTGTTTTACCAATGTGGTCTTGCCCATACCGCCCATTCCATGAACCCCGACAATGTTGGTGTCATCTTTCAGAGCTTTCAAGATGTCTTCCATCTCTTCTGAAATGGATTCAAAAAACATGAAAGGATTACCTTGAGGCCTGTAATTTTGGAGGGGCAGAGACATAAAAATTTTTTGGAAAACGTAACTCTTGAAACCAGCCTCTGCTGGGAAAATTGAGGCTATGGAATGATCCAGAGTTGTTTGAGAAATTTCAGAAACGTTTGATGGAGACCTAAGTGGTGGGAAGAATGACGCTATGGAATCAAAAACTCGTGGATGAGCTTCGTTAGATTCAGAACTAGCACTACCATCAATCTCAGTCTCAGACACGGCGGGTGGGAAGAGTGATGAGATGGAAATTTGAATTGTTGTTGGTCCAATAGACGACGGAATGACGTGCGAAAATGAGGTTGAGGTAATGGTAGGATTTGGAATTATTATTTCATCTGTTTCAGACCTGGCTGGTGGGAAGATTGAATCTATGTAATTGGAATTATGATGAGAGAAATTTGGAGGTATTTGGTTGTATTCTGAACTAACATCAGTGTCCGACTTGTTGGCTGGGAAGGGTGAATTATAATGAGAGATGTTTGGAGGTATTTGGTTGTATTCTGAACTAGCATCAGTGTCCGACTTGTTGGCTGGGAAGAGTGATGCAATGGAAGGCTGCTCAGGGAAGTCTGGATTTGTTCCATTCCTGCCAGACTCCATCTTGGCTGATCCTGATGGGGAAATCACCACCCTACTAGTAATTCTTCACCACAACAACTCGGATCGGAAACCAAAATCACCGCCAACAGCACCGAAAATCAGATCGGAACACCGTGACCCACAACCTACTACTTGATCTGAAAGGAGAGAGAGAGCGTGAGAGGTCTGAGTGAGAGAGAAGGAGAATAAAAATAATAATAAAACCCTTTAGCTTAGAGCATTCACCTTAGCTGTTTCATAAAGATGGGGAAATCACCACCCTACTAATAATTCTTCACCACAACAACTCAGATCGGAACCAAAAATCACCGCCAACACCACTGAATGTCAGATCGGAACACCGTGACCACAACCCAATACTTGATCTGAGAGGAGATAGGGAGAGCGTGAGGGGTCTGAGTGAGAGTGAAGGAGAATAAGAAAATAATATAACCCTTTAGCTCCAGGTCTAAAACAGATGAAATAATAATTCCAAATCCTACCATTACCTCAACCTCATTTTCGCACGTCATTCCGTCGTCTATTGGACCAACAACAATTCAAATTTCCATCTCATCACTCTTCCCACCCGCCGTGTCTGAGACTGAGATTGATGGTAGTGCTAGTTCTGAATCTAACGAAGCTCATCCACGAGTTTTTGATTCCATAGCGTCATGCTTCCCACCACTTAGGTCTCCATCAAACGTTTCCGAAATTTCTCAAACAACTCTGGATCATTCCATAGCCTCAATTTTCCCAGCAGTGACTATTTTCAATGATTACGTTTTCCAAAAATTTTTTATGTCTCTGTCCATATCAGAAGTCAAAGAAATCAGAAGAGCTAAGTGAATCACATGAATCCAGAAGTCCAAGTTGCTGTAAAGCTGAAGCAGAGATCAACGACAAATCTGAAGTAGAGCTCAATGACAAGTATTTTAGATATAGAAACTACATGTAGTATGCTAGTATGCTATTAGTTGCTGGACATGTGCTTTGCACGTGAGTTACTTATCTGTAACTTTCTGTTAGTTAGTTAGGAAGTTTGTTAGAGCAGATAAGTTAGTTTTTGGGTTGTATTAGTTGCCTAAGTGATGCTATAAATACTTGTAATTATCCCAGAGTTAATCAGATGAATGAAATCATTTTCTTAGTAAAATCTCATATGGTATCAGAGCGTTTCTGCTCTATTTTCTCCCAAAAATTCTAGGGTTCGTTCTTGAGAGCTTTGAAGCTTCGTCAATGGCGGGAGCAACAAATACCTCGTCTTCTTCCTCTGTACAAGATCCTGCACTTGTAGAGGATATCTCAAATCCTCTATTTCTTCATCACGCTGAAAATCCTGGAGCGATGCTTGTGTCTGAACCGTTGATTGGCGAGAATTACCATGCTTGGGTTCGTTCAATGAAGAAAGCATTGGTTGCCAAGAATAAGTTTGGCTTTGTCAATGGTAGTATTACTCTCTCTTCTCCATTGATAAAAACTCCAGCTGTAGTTGATGCATGGATTCGATGTGATAACATGGTAGGGTCTTGGTTGATGAAGGCTGTGTCACCTCAAATTCGAGTGAGCATAACCTACAGGGATACTGCTCTGGAAATCTGGAATGACCTCAGGGATACACACTCTCAAGGGAATGGACCAAGGGTTTTCCAACTTCAGAAAGATATAGCTTCAATGTGTCAGGGCGATTCTTCAATCACCAATTACTTCACTCAATTGAAGCTGTTTTGGGATCAACTTCAGAATTTTAGGCCTACTCCTACTTGCTCTTGTGGGAAGTGTACATGCAATTTGCCTCAGAAGCTTGAAGATCTTCGTCTTCAGGAGTCAGTCATGCAATTTCTGATGGGACTCAACGAGTCATATTCTCAAATCAAAGGTCAGATTTTGTTGATGGAACCATTGCCAACCGTCAACAAAGTTTACTCCTTGTTGATTCAAGAAGAAAGGCAGAGGAGTGTAGGGCTTGGAAATTCTGTTCATGTAGAGTCCACTACTCTTGCAGTGAAGGGTTCTAATGTCAATCCTAATCCCAATCTTCCTGCTTTCTTTGCTAATTCTGGTGTTTTTGGAGGAAAGAATTCCAAAGGAAGAGACAGACCTATATGCACTCATTGTGGGAAGCTTGGGCATGTCATGGAAAAATGCTTCAAGCTACATGGCTTTCCTCCATGATTCAAGCCTAAAGGAAAGAATTTTATGGTAAATCAAGTCAATGCTCAAGAGGCCTGTACGGATGATGATACCTCTGCTAATTGTCTTTTTACTCAAGAACAATGTCAGCAGTTTTTGACTATGTTGGGGACTCAAATGCAAGCTGCTCATCTCAACTTTGGTGGCAAGGACACTCAGTTTAATTTGGGCAACAAAGAAACACACATGGCCAACAGTGTGATTAAGCCTACTCCATCTGTGTCTTCCTCTTCCAGTGGAATAGATGCTCTTACCATGGCAGGTACATTTAATCCTACTTGTTCTAATTTGAGGCATTCAGTATTTTCTGCTCAAATTACACATAGAACAGCTTTTAGTGGTAATGTCTGGGTTATTGATACTGAAGCAACAGACCATATAGTGTACTCTGTTCATTTGTTGAATGATTTTACTGCTGTTAATTGTGTGGTTGCTCTTCCTAATAGTGAAACTGCCTTGGTAACTCATATTGGTTCTGTCTGTCTCTCTGAAAATCTTGTCTTGACTAATGTGCTTTGTGTTCCATCTTTTTCTTTCAATCTTTTATTAGTCAGCCAACTCACCAAGAAAATACATTGTTGTCTCATTTTCTTGTCCACCTTCTGTTTCATTCAGGACCTCAATTGCTGGAGGACGATTGGTGTGGGTGAAGTTCATGATGGGTTGTATCTCCTTCAACATAGCCCTTCTGATACTTGTGCCATTCCAAATCAGTCCCAGGCTATTCCATCCTTTCAATCTGTCAATAATGTCAAAATTCCAGTTTCTGTATGGCATTCTAGACTTGGGCATCCCTCTGATGCTAAGATTTCTGTTTTGAAAAGTGTACTTCTTGATCTCAATTTAGTCTCTAATAAAATCTGTGAAATTTGTCCTCTGGCCAAGCATAAGAGACTTCCTTTTCCCTTTCATAATCATGTTTCTGAATTTCCATTTGATTTGATACATTGTGACATATGGGGTCCCTATGTGGTACCTACTGTTGCAGGTCACAAGTATTTTCTCACCATTGTTGATGATTGCACTAGATCAACTTGGGTGTATCTTATGAAGTCTAAGTCTGAAACTAGGTCCTTAATACAGTCTTTTTATACCATGATTAAGAATCAATTTGATAAGTCCATTAAAGCCTTCAGGACAGACAATGGACTTGAATTTCAAATGGTTGAATTTTTCAAACTTCATGGTATTATTCATCAGCACAGTTGTGTTGCTACTCCACAACAAAATTCTGTTGTGGAGAGAAAACATCAACATATACTTTGTGTTGCTAGAGCTTTAAGGCTTCAATCAAATGTTCCTATTGCTTATTGGGGTGATTGTATCCTCACTGCTGTACACCTTATAAACAGACTTCCATATCCTCTTTTGAACAACAAATCTCCTTTTGAGCTTCTTTACAATAAACTTCCAGATTACTCACACCTTAAAGTGTTTGGTTGTTTATGTTTTGCTCCTACTCTTTCTCACAATAGAGGCAAGTTTGATCCTAGGGCTCTTAAGTGTGTTTTCTTGGGATATCCTTTTGGGGTTAAGGGTTATAAGCTTTTAAATTTGCAGACCAGATCTTGTTTCATTTCTAGAGATGTTATTTTTCATGAATCTGTGTTTCCTTTTCAGTCTCTTCCTGCTTCTGTTCCTTTGTCTCAATCTGATCCCCTTTTTCATGATTGCTTTCCTGATGTTCCATCTCTTCCTATCACTGATTCTATTCACCATTCTAATCCTACTTTAGATACCTCTGCTCATATTGATTCCCCTATTCTTGAAGAACATTTCAATGATCTTCCTGAGGAGTTGTCTGTTTTTGTTCCTAATGACATCACTAATCCTGTTCATGACATTCCTAATACTGTTTCTGACCTTTCTCCTTCTTTGTCCATTGAACATGTTCATACTCCTCACTCTCTTCCAGCTAGTCCTGTTCCAACCACTCTTGTTCCTAGGAAGTCTACTAGAATATCTAAACCACCTGCTTATCTTCAAGCTTATAAATGCAATGTTGTTCCCACAAAATACCCTATTTCCAATTATATTTCTAGTCACAAACTTTCCCCTTCATACTCTCATTTTTGCAATAGTATCTCCACAATTTTGGAACCACAGTTTTACCATCAGGCAGTTGGTGATCCTAATTGGGAAGCTGCTATGGCAGCTGAAATTCAAGCTTTAGAGCTTAATAACACTTGGTCTCTTGTCCCTTTGCCTCCACATAAAAGGGCTGTTGGTTGTAAGTGGGTCATCAAAATCAAATACAAGTCAGATGGTAGTATAGAGAGGTACAAAGCAAGGTTGGTAGCCAAAGGTTATACTCAACAGGAGGGTTTGGATTATACAAAGACATTCTCTCCTGTTGCCAAGATGGTGACTGTCAAACTTTTCTTGTCTTTGGCTGCTGTGCAAGGCTGGACTCTTCATCAATTAGATGTCAACAATGCGTTTCTTCATGGTGATTTGCATGAAGAAGTGTATATGTGTCTTCCTCCAGGCCTGCCCAGCAAAGGGGAGCTTGTGTGCAAGTTGAATAAGTCCTTGTATGGCCTTAAACAAGCCTCAAGGCAATGGTATTCCAAGTTCTCAACAACTTTACTGCAATATGGTTTTCTACAGTCCAAGGCAGACTATTCTTTGTTCACCAAACACTCAGGAGCTTCTTTCATGGCACTTTTGGTATATGTTGATGATATACTTGTTGCCAGCAATGATCCTCAATCTGTAGCAGACCTGAAAGTTCTCTTAAATAAGGAGTTCAAGTTGAAGGATCTAGGCAGTTTGAAATACTTCTTGGGTTTGGAAGTTGCTAGACCTGAGAAAGGCATTTCCTTATGCCAGAGAAAGTATGCTCTTGAAGTGATTAATAATGTGGGAATGCTTAGGTGTAAACCTGTTAAAACTCCCATGGAAGTAAATCTCAAATTGAGCAAAGATGAAGGCAAGCTATTGGCTGATGTTGGCATGTACAGAAGACTGATAGGCAGGCTGCTATTTCTTACTATTTCTAAGCCTGATATCACCTACCCAGTACATAAGTTAAGCCAATTTATGTCTAAGCCTAGGGAGCCTCATCTCAGGGCAGCCTATAGAGTGGTTCAATATCTTAAGGGTACTTTAGGACAAGGCTTGTTCTTTTCATCTCAATCCTCCTTACATATCAAAGCATTTGCAGATGCTGATTGGGCTGCATGTATTGATTCTAGGAGGTCCATCACAGGTTACTATGTATTTCTTGGTGATTCTCTCATTTCTTGGAAGTCTAAGAAGCAAAACACAGTTTCAAGATCCACGGCAGAAGCAGAATACAGGGCCATGGCTGTTGCAGTATGTGAAGTGACATGGATTTTGTATTTACTTAAGGATCTGGATGTAAAACATAGTCAGGCTGCATTGTTTTTTAGTGACTCTCAAGCAGCAATTCATATAGGAACTAATCCAGTGTTCCATGAGCGTACAAAACATATTGAAATAGACTGTCACATTGTTAGGGATAAAGTGCAAGCAGGAGTTATAAAGCTGATGGACATTCGAACCCAATGTCAGATAGCTGATTTGTTGACAAAAGCTTTGAGTTGGAATCAATTTTCTGGTCTTCTTACCAGGATGGGCATCTCCAATATTCATTCTCATGATGTCCATCCTGAGGGGGAGTATCAGAAGTCAAAGAAATCAGAAGAGCTAAGTGAATCACATGAATCTAGAAGTCCAAGTTGCTGTAAAGCTGAAGCAGAGATCAACGACAAATCTGAAGCAGAGCTCAACGACAAGTAGTTTAGATATAGAAACTACATGTAGTATGCTAGTATGCTATTAGTTGCTGGACATGTGCTTTGCACGTGAGTTACTTATCTGTAACTTTCTGTTAGTTAGTTAGGAAGTTTGTTAGAGCAGATAAGTTAGTTTTTGGGTTGTATTAGTTGCCTAAGTGATGCTATAAATACTTGTAATTATCCCAGAGTTAATCAGATGAATGAAATCATTTTCTTAGTAAAATCTCATAGTCCAGGCCTCGAGATGATCCTTTCAAAACAAAAATGGAAGATGCCTTAAAAGCACTGAAAGATAACAACAACATCAATATTGTCGGGATTTACGGGATAGGTGGTGTGGGCAAGACCACAATGGTAAAAAAAGTTGCGGAAAAGGTTATGACTGAAGGTCTCTTCCATCGTGTGGTGAGGGCCTATGTGTCGTGGCCTCTGAATCTCAAAAATATTCAGAGTTCCATTGCGGACGGTCTAGAACTCCTTTTGAAAACGAATAGTGACGAAGGGAGAGCAAAAGAACTGAGGGAAAAGATAATGGCAGATAAAAGAATCCTTGTAATTTTGGATGGTGTCTGGGAATGGATTGATCTATCCAGCATTGGAATCCCAATTGGCAGCGACCTTGAGGCTTGCAAATCGAAGATCTTACTGACTACGAGACTAGAACATGTTTGCCATTTGATGGGATGCAAAGAAAAAAGGATACGTCTCAATCCCTTATCCCCGGAGGATTCTTGGGATCTATTCATAAAGACAGCAGGCACAATTTTTGACTCCACTGAATTTGAAGCTGTAGCTCGCGAGGTTGCAGAGCAATGTCAGGGCCTTCCTTTGGCACTAGTAACAGTGGCGAGGGTGCTGGGTGACAAAGATGAAAAAGGATGGAAAAAGGCAGTTAGGCAACTTAAAAGTTTATCATCTCCAAAGCCTGATTATCAGGAAAAGTCCACTTTAACAATGAACGCCACTATAACCTCCTAAAGAAGAGGTATGTTTCCATCATGGTTTTCCTTAGATTCAGCTTTTTATTCACATTTGTTTTCCTCATGTAGTAGAGAAATTGGTAAAATCATTTCAAGAGAATACATTTTTATCGAGCATTTTATTTGTTCATGCAATTGATTATGTCTGACATTCTTCTTGATGTCCAATTTTCCAAAACACTTTCAAAAGTGATTCTAGCAATTTCAGGAAAACGTGATATCACTAGGCGATTCCTAAATAATTTGAGCATATATATATATATATATATATATATATATATTTCCTAAAATTTATTAATTCTTTACCCTATTGCCTGTTAATTTGCTGAAGACTGAAAGAACCGGAAGATATGTCAAATGCTGTGGAATAGAGATGACACTGGATTGGCAGCCCGTGTGGAAGTGTGCTGCAAGCTGCTTTCAAATGCATGGACTTGAAGAGGTTGTCATTTGGATTCTTAAGGAGCTACATTTCTTTCAAAGAAAATATGTGGTTAGCTTCGTTATTTGTCGTCTGTTAATGTTGTATGGCAATTGTGTAGCCAGGATATCTGAATTAGCTTGTTCAAATGCTTGATGTACTTCTAATATGGGATTGTATTTTAATAGAAATTTTGTTATTTCCTTCTACTATGGTAACAATGTTTAGATATGCGATTCTACAGAAAATTAGAGTTTATATGTGAGAACTTTTGGAAAGTGAGATCTTTTGGAAATGCTGAGAGTGATATACTATCATGTGGACACTAGGGTGTGGTAATGTACAAGTGTTAGGTTGCTATATCTGTTTCATTAGAAGAGAAGAAAAAGGAAAGTGAAAATGACTATTAGGGTTAGAAGAAGCTCAATTGGTAGATTTTGGAGCTCAATTACTATTTGTAGTCATATTTATTTGTGGGCTTGGTGCACCTTGGTTTCTTGGACTTGGTCCTGCTTCTTATATGAGGGACAGAGGGAGAGTATGGGGCCTTGATCAGTGACACATGATGGGTGGGTATTTTCCTATATAGTAAGGTTAGCATCTTCTTCACTCTTGAATGTTAAACAAAACCATAGATCTCATTATGTCTAATGATTGGGTGGCTTGTCCCATTAAGAGCCCTCTTTTAGAGTAAGAGCATAGAGGGGGAAGACTCATATGAGTAGTGTTCCAAGTGCACAGTGTGATTTCATTGTTGTTGATAATTTGTTCATGTTTTCTCATAGTGTCTAGAGATACAATGTTGATTGGTTACACTTTCAATTCTTTACTAGACATTTTGGCGTTTACCTTGACTTGATCATTTATTCTTTTCCCCTAAATATTTCAATTCCTCAATCATAATGGAACTGAGTGTGACCAAGAAGAAATATAATAGCCATCTGGAAAATGCATATTGAAGGGACCCATTTAGACCCCAAATTTATCAATTTACACCACAACAACCACATGAAGTACCAAATCTGTAATGACACTTCTGACCGTTTACCTTTGTCTTTACTTATCAAAAAAAGTAAATGACAATCAAATTTGGTACTGAAGTGAAAAACCAATGGAGAACAATTCCAAAGGAAAAAAAAAAAAAAAAAAACTCTAAGGGCGACCTGTAGTAGCTTACAAATTTTTATACACCCCTAAAGCTAAACCCCCACGTAGGGTGAACAGAACATAATGCTAAGTAATTTTTATACTTTTGAATCAAAGTGCTATTTTTGTGTCACATTGTTTGGTTCTTATATTTTCTCCGAATTTATATTTAGGGATAATTACAGTAAATCCACCTGAGGTTTGGCCCGTTTGCACTTTGCCTACCCGTGGTATAAAACTTATCACTTTGCCCCCCTGTACTTCAATCCGTTACCCCCCCCGTTGCCCACCTGACCCTCAAACGTTAGTCTAACACCCTTTTATTCCAAATTAGAACATAACACGGATCAAACAGCGAAAATCCACTCTTTTCTTCACGAGCCCTAGAACCACACGGATCTGCTATTGACGTAGTGTTGCAAGTGTAAAACCTAGACGAGGGACTAAAATCTACTATTGACATCTGCTATTGTTCGAGGGACGAAAATCGTGGTAAGAAATCAGTTCGCTGTTTGGGTTTTTACTTTCGCTTGTGGTTGTTTTATTTTTTTTTTAGTAATCAATCAATGGTCAATGTTACATGTAATGGATTGTGAATATTGGTTGTGTTTGTTGATGTTTATGAAAAATGTGACCACTTGTTCTTTTGGATTTGTGTTTGTTTATGGGCATTTTGTTTGTCGTGGTCATTGTGTCTCACAGTGGTCTCACAGTGGACCCAAGTTTGTTTTGGGTTTAAATTTTAGTGTTTGCATGTGCTATTTAGTAAGACAAAATCAATAGAAAAGTTGAAAATGTGGTCCCTCTGTGTGTGTTGCATCCCAAAAGCAAAACAGAAACATGCAACTGTTTTACTCTTTTGTTGTTTACAATTCTTTAATTGTTAATTGTATACGTGTCAAATGGTAATTTGTTATTGCAGATGGATGATGAGGATGTGAAATTGGAGGTACATTATGGGGGTGCTTTTCTATGGAACCCTAGTTTAGAATACTTTGGTGGGGAAGTTGAAATAGTGTATAGGGATCCTGATTTGCTTAGTTACTTTGAAATAAAAGGTATATGTGAGGAATTAGGGATTGATGAACCGTGTAGGGCTCATTATTTAGGTCCTGGGGGCAACTTTAAGGAAGACTTAAGGCTTATAGAAGATGACCAAGATGTGGTACACATGTGCAAGCCTAATGAGAGAGGGCCAAGTGACACCATCATACTGTATGTGGAGAGTGGTAATGCTCCACTTGCAGTTGAAGTTCCTGATGGTGGAGGGGTTGGGGTAGGAGCTTGTGCAGGGGCTGGTGTAGGGGGTAGTGCAGGGGCTGGTGCAGGGGCTGGTACAGGGGGTGATGGTCTGGAAGAGGAGTTTGATTGGTTGAATGAAGGTCTGGAAGGAGAAGACTTTGCTGATGACATTTTTGGTGAGTCTTCTTCACCTCACACAGTTCCAGCCACTGATACACCTAATCCAAACACTAATACACCTCAACCAAACACAGATGCACCTGGCCCAAGCAATGTTCCTCCTCCAAACATAGATTTAGATGAAGAGTGGGCTGAACCAGCTTTGGAGGATGATATTCTAAGTGTGGATAGCTCTGATGATGAGCAGGGGCCTGGCAATTTGGAGTTCAATGAGAGGACTGATATGGGAAATGTTAGGTTGGCAAAAGGGATGAAGTTCCCAAACTCCCAGGTGTTTAGGAAGGCTTTGAGGGAGTATGTGATTCAGCATCACATTGATGTTAAGTGGAAGTTGAATGAGAAGAAGAAGATTTCTGTACATTGTAAGAACAATTGTGGATGGAGGATTTATGCCTCAATGGTGACTGGAGAGTGCACATTTGAGATCAAGACACTTTATCCCGAGTGTACCTACCCCCTAACATTTAAAAATGGGCAAGTTACATCAGCCTATGTGGCAAAGAGGTATTTGGAGGATTTTGGTAAGAATCCTAATTGGGGGGTCTCAGGTGTTAAGCACCATGTGATGCAAAAGATTTCAATTGACTTAAGTCTTAGTCAGGTGTATAGATCAAGGAAGGCAGCTAGGGGGTTGATTACTAGGAATGAAGAGGCTCAGTATGGCCTACTTAGAGATTATGCAGAAATGATATTAAGAACAGATGTAGGAAGTAGGGTGATTCTGCAAACAGAGATGGAAAATGAGAATGCAGAGCCCAAGTTTAAAAGGATGTACATTAGGTACAATGCTCAGAAGGTTGGCTTTCTAGGTGGTTGTAGACCCTTTATTGGGCTGGATGGATGCCACTTGAAAGGTAGGTTTGGTGGGCAATTACTATCTGCCACTGCCAAGGATGGAAATGACAATATATTCCCAGTGGCAATGACTGTGGTTGAACAAGAGAACAAGGATAGCTGGACCTGGTTCTTGGAGCAATTTGCAGATGACATTGGCAGGCCAGAGGAGCTCAATCTGGTATTCATTAGTGACAGGCAGAAGGTATTATCATCTAGCTCATGACTTATTACATGCTTACCTTCATTATATTGAATGCTTACTTACTTGCTTACTTGCTTACTTGTTTACTTGATTGCAGGGCCTTCTACCTGCAATGGAGACTCTATTCCCAACTGTGGAGCACAGGTATTGTGTGAAGCATATATACAACAACTTCAAGGTTAACCACAAGGGCATGGAGTTGAAGAGTGTACTGTGGAGGTGTGCTGGCACAACATCAGCCAGGGAATTTAAGAGGGGGATGAACCATCTTAAGAGTTTGGATGAACAAGCTTGGAAGTACCTGGCTGATATAGAGCCTGCACAGTGGACCAGATCCCACTTTTCTCCAAGAGCTTTGACAGATTGTATAGTAAACAATCTGAGTGAGAGTTTTAACTCTATGATTGTGAAGGCTAGAGACAAGCCCATTTTATCAATGCTGGAATGGATCAGAGTTAGGCTTATGAGCAGGCTGTATATAAAGAAGACTGGCATAGAAAAGTATGGTGGCAACTTGTGTCCAAGCATACAAAAAAAGTTTGAGCAGTTAAAATTAGAGTGTAAGAGTTTCTGTGCAATACCTTCTGGGAGGTTTGTGTATGAGGTTGACAATGAGAGAGAAAGGCATGTGGTGGACTTGGTAAATAGGACATGCAGTTGTAGAGTATGGGACTTGATAGGAATCCCCTGTAAGCATGGAGTTGCAGCCATTTTTGTGAATCGTGAGAAGCCAGAAGACTACACCCATCCATGCTACTACAAGGATGCTTATGTGGAGACATACAAGACACCCATACCCCCCATGCCTGGCCAGTCTGAGTGGATGTCAAGTGGCCAACCCAAGCCTGCTGCACCTGTAGTCTATAAGCCACCAGGCAGGCCACCCATGAAGAGGAGGAGAGATGCTGATGAGCCAAACCCTTATAAGGTGTCTAGAGCAAACAGGGCAGTGAGGTGTGGAAGGTGTCAACAGGAAGGGCACAATGCAAGGGGATGCAAGGCCAATGTCACTGGTGAGACACCATGGGAGAGGAGGCAAAGATTGCAGAAAGGGAAATCTGTAAGTTTTTAGCAATTTTTTTATGCAAATGCAAAATGGCAATAACTGACATTGTAAAAATATGCTTATATTTGATTGCAGAGAAGTGGAAGGCCTTCTACACACACAGAAGGATCCCAAGCCCCATCTTCATCACAAACCCAATCCTCAGCTCAGCCCCCACCAACACATCAGCCTTACACTATGGCCTCATCCTCATCCAACCAGGCAGCAGGGTCACAGCCACAAGCTCCAACTCCACAGCCACAAGCTCCAGCTCCACAGCCACAAGCTCCATGGTTAGGACCACCAGCTCCATGGTCACAAAAACCAAGTCAGTGGTACTCTTTAGACTTCAGGTATACAATTAGAGGAGCTCATTGGTTCTCTTCAACCCAGCCAACACCACACACCCCTGCAGAAACATGGGACAGTAGACCACTATCATCACAGGTACTATAGTGTTAGGTTCATTATTTTATTCATAAAACTGTGATGCTGGTAGCTAACATGTGAATTCTTGTACTTTGTAGCCTACAAGACCACCTGTTACCAGAGGAGCTGCTTTGAGAGGAAGGGGTGATGCAGCTAGGGCTCAGAAATGTAGAACAAGAGGTGGAAAGGCCAGTTGTGGTGGGAGAGGCAGGGGCAGGGGCAGTAAATGAAGATTTTTGTTGCTATGTATAATGTATTAGGGTTATGTAGTGTTAGGGTTTTATGTAGTTCGTAGATAATGGCAGGGCAGACAATGGCAGGGCAACTGTATTTTTGTATTTTGTAGACAATGGCAGGGCAGATAATGGCCAGCAAACACTTTTTGTATTTTTTTAAGTTTTTTAAACATTGGGCAGTTGCAACTGTTTTGGTTGTTGTACCAAATGCTTTATATTTACTGGTGGTTGATGAAAAACTATTCAATGACACCAACAAATATGTATACAATTTCCCAACTTAATGACAGGTGTTTAGAATTATTATTCTGTTATATGAGTTATTATTATATGAGTTTGTTTATGTGTGCAGGGTGTATGTGTTGTCTTTTTCTTGCAAGTTGACAGATTGTCATGCACTTTAAATTCACTTTCAACACAATTATCTTCACACAATGCACTTTATGCACAAACCAACACAGCTCACAACATCCAACAAAACACCAACAACTCATAAGTAGCCAATTCACTTTAAACAAAAATACCAATAGCATCTAACATAAAGAACACTTTATCTTTAAAAAGGTTATATTATTAAGTGGCTTCATAGTTCTATTACACCAACACCAACAGCAAAATTCTTTCATAGATCTATTAAAATAGAGGACCAGCTTATATTACAACCCATCAGGCAGACTCAATCTCATCATTCCAACATTCTCACTTGAGCCAAAACATGAAAACAACATAACCAAAATAAATAAAAAACCATGACAGAATTAGTGCAATTCTGCACTTTCTCTCTTGCTCTAAAGCTCTCACTACTATCTCCTTGGCTTGAACAGAGGAAGCTCGAAACTTTCTCTCCCTTTCAGTGGCTTTTGCTGCCCTATCTTGAGCAATTTTTGCCATTTGGGTAGGTTCTGCTACTGCCTGGGTAGCTTCTCTTTCCCTTTCATGTGCAAGTTGCAGCTCAGTACTCCGTAGTAAATCCAGCTTTTGTTGCACCAAATGGGCAGCTTCATTCCCACGCATACAAGTGGGATTATCAATCCATTTAAAGAAAGGGCACTTAGGACCAAGCTGTTCATAAATTGAATTGAACACATCACATTCCAATCTCACGTGAATCAACTAGAATAGGTAAAAAGTATACTTACCTTATATCGGCTACAACCTAGAAACCTTCTCCCAAAATTATCCACTGTTAGACTTGTTCTCAGCACACAAGTCTCATATGTACACATATGCCCACTTGAACCTGAGTAATTTCCAATCGAAGAAGACATCGATTATCGAAGCTACCACTCAAAACTTGAAACCCCAGCTCAAAACTTGAAACAGCTCAAAACTTGAAACCCCAGCTCAGAACTTGAAACCCCAGCTCAAAACTTGAAACAGCTCAAAACTTGAAACCCCAGCTCAAAACTTGAAACCCCAGCGCAGAAATGTCGTACCTGGTGATGATCTATCTTCGAATATTCAGTGCCTCAAGACAACCCAAAGTCAGAACCTCACCCTCACACGAAAGCACGATCAGAAAAATCAAAACACCAGCTCAATTACAACGATTTTCGTGATTCTAGGGCTCGTGAAGAAAATAGTGGATTTTCGCTGTTTGATCCATGTTATGTTCTAATTTGGAATAAAAGGGTGTTAGACTAACGTCTGATGGTCAGGTGGGCAACGGGGGGGTAACGGATTGAAGTACAGGGGGGCAAAGTGATAAGTTTTATACCACGGGTAGGCAAAGTGCAAACGGGCCAAACCTCAAGTGGGTTTACTGTAATTATCCCTTATATTTTTCTCTCATGATCATAGTTACCAATTCACCATACTTTTGTTTGATTCTTAAAGTTGGTTTTAAGTTATTTAATGGTTTGGAAATAGGTGTTAAATTGAATATGACGCAACTTTAGGCTAGCCTCTAACTTTCAAGTCAAGAAGAATTGATTAAAATTTTAATACAAAATCATCCATAAATGATATCAGGATTTAAATGAACGTCCAATTACATATTGACAAAATGATTAAGCTGAAATGTATTTAAAAAATTTTATTGTCCTTTTTTCATAGCTTGTTAATAATGAATAAATTCTAGTATTTCCCATTCTTAAATGGTGAAAATCTATTGTTCATACTATGGCTTCTAAAGATGGAACCTTGTTTCGGTCCCTAATGCCATGATGTAACTTACCATGTTTTGATAATTTTAGTTAAAGAGGTAAATAAATGATAAGAAGAAAATCGATGAGAAATAAGTAAAACTTGTAGTACGTAATTTTGTTTTGTAAGAGAAGGGAGAGAGGAAAAAATAAATGTACAAAAAGATATAATCGAAGTTACGTTACAATTGATTAACTTCTAAAATATGCTTTAGATATTGTGTTTGAATTTCAATACCAAATTTTAACTCCCTAATTTCTTTTTGAAAGGTGTATTCAATATTTATAACAATAATAAAATCTATATATATCTAAAAGCTGAAACGTAGTATTTATTGTCGCTACGCTCTAGTTCCACATTAGTGTCCAAGTTATAATAATTTTTCTTTCCAATTTTCCTATAATTTTTTTAAGACATTTTCTCATTTTTTAAATATTTACACTTTCTCCAACCTTTATCTATCCCTTAGTTTTTCATCTCCCCACTACCCTCTACCTTACCTTTTCATTTTTCTACTACCCTTTATCTTAATATCACTCCTAATCTTTCCCTTCATCTTCCTTTTTTTTGTCATTTCTTATTCACACATTCTTACTATAAATTTGTCACTCTCTTCCATTCTTTACATACTTTTCTCTCACAAAAAAAAAAGGTTCTATCTCTCTCAAACTTTTGGTGAATTTTTTATTTTAATTTATTTTTCTTGCATGTCTGCTTTAAGTTGATAAATTGTTGTGTTCTTTAGAACTTTATATTGAGTTGATGAGATTTAGTTTTGTGATTTAAGTTTTTTTTTTTTCTTTCTTTCTTTAATTGTTAATTTTATTACATGTGTTTTTATTTAAATTCTTAGTTTGGGTTGCTTTGGATTCACCCATTTAGTTGTTCTATATATGTTATTTTTGTACAACATGACATCTGTTCTATGAAGTTTCTTTTAGACTTGATAAGTTATCTTTTCATTTTATTATTTTTTTTCTCTCCTCATGTGCAGTGATCAACTTCTAACAAAAAATATTCTATTTATATATTTAGAAATCTATTTGTTCTTAATTCCAACCATTTAAATTTTGTATGGGCCATAAGGAACAAAGGGGTCCATAATGCATTCATGTTCTCCTCATATATTGTGATAAATCTAACTAGTTGAATAGTATTGTTGTTTAATTTACCACTACTACATATTTTTCCCTAAAAGCTACATACCATCGATCGTAACACCAAATGGATATTTCAAAGTTCATTTGCATGATTACTTTGCTGTGTGGTGAGTTGAAGCATTGTTGAGTAATGATGTACATTAGATTGTATGTGTAGCCTCTTGACTTGCAAATGGTAAGTACTGATTTATACTAAGTTTTTGTTATTGGTATTCTTTAGAGCTATAACGGTTGATAGGTCTAATGAGGCTCCATTAATTTATGCAAAACTTCAATCTCACCCAGATGACAAGTAATAAAATAAGACAATTCATGTTTAGCTTTCAAGTTTATTCTTTTAAAAAAAAAAATGCTTAGCTTTATGGTAACCACAAATTCGTTTTGTTAACTAAACATCATAAAGTAACTTTAATTTAGTTATATGGATAGGGTTTATCATTTTTCATGTTGCAAAAACAAATATATATATATATATATATATATATGTATATATTCAAGCTAACATCAATAGTACCACTATAATTGACCATTTAAATTCAGCCATATCCTCCATATCATTAAATTATTAATATTTTCTCTCATTTTTTTTCTTAATTTTTAAAAATTAAACATATAATGTTTTTGTAGGGTCACGAATTGCAGCCCAAATCCAAAGGAAATGAGTTACAAGCCCAATAAGCCCAATATAATAAATTTGTAAGAGAGTGGGTGAAAGAACTGGGCTTTTAATGGGTTTTCTAACGGTTAATAGAGGTTTGGAGCCTGTCCGAGGGGGAAAAGACACATAATTCAAGATGAAATGTATGTCCGAGGAGCAAGTTTTTAGATAAATTGGCTGTTCCTGAAGGTTGATTCTTCACCGTGCTACAGTAATTCTCTCCTAATGTCTCTCTCTATCTTTTTCCGATCCCCCACTTATGAAGGGTTTCCCTCATTATATAGTCTTCTCCAATCCATTTCCATCGTCCACCTATTTCTCATCCAACCTTGCACTCAAGTACCTGTCCTATTGAGCAGATTTTTTGGTTTTCTGTGGACGATAGTAGTTGAAAACACTGTTCAGAGGTCTTCTCCACATTAATGCAGCCAGGAAAGCTGCTGCAGTGCATTTAATGTAGTGGTAGTAGCTTTTCCCCAAGATATTTCCGTGTTCTTATCCCTTCTTTACACCTCTGATGTCTATCCTCGTGGCTGGAACGTCCTGGAAGCTTACCCAAGTCAAGCAAAAGCTCACCTGACTGACATTCGTCAGGTTCAAGGAGGATAACCCACTCGGACCAGTGTCTTTGAACATTTCCTTGCACGGCTACCCCCTATGGGGCTTTTCCAAACATTTACTCCTCCTCGGACGTATTCTTATCAGTAAATAGGGCTTAAGGCCCAATATAAAAGTTCAAACTTTTGCCCCCTACAATAGCCCCTTAAAATTTTAATTTTTCCCTCTTGCCCAAGGAGAAAAAATATAATTTTGACTTGCAAAGTTAAAAACCACAAAGACATTCAAACTTACGCACGTGGAAGGGTCAATTTCGTCATCTTACTATTGTTTCTGACGTTTCGGAACTCGCGAAGCGTCATTAAGTATTTTGGGTGGCGTTATGTTCCAGGCATCCAACGATGGGCCTCTAATCCAACGGTCCAGATTTCTCTTTAAGATTTGGGCAGGATAAAATCCCCCCTAGTTTTCAGTTCCTTATATAAAGGCTCATGAATATCATTTCCTCCTTTCTTCACCGCAGTTCGTAATCTTCAAATCATTCAAACCTTCAAACTCACTAACCATCAGATCGTTCGTCATACTTTCAAGAAGACCTCAAAGATTCTCAAGAACTACGAAGATCAGTTCACATTTCAGTCTACGTAAGTTTTAATTTCACAACTCCGTTTATCTCCTCGGCTCTTCACTTTCTATTCCACAAACTCAGAATGGGTAGATTTGAACGCCTAGTGAAGAACTCAGCCTTGATAGAACTGTTCAAAGAGAAATACCACATACCCCAGGAAGTATCGATACGATACTGTTCCACAGAAGGGTTGTCTTTTGACCGAGAGGTGGGAGAAGTCATAATCCCCATGAGCCTTTATAGTAGGAGGCATGACTATCCCCATGGGTAGAATTACAAGGGACTACTTAAGTGCCCATAGGCTTTGTCCCCAACAATGTGCACCTAACTTCTTTAGAGTTCTAGGAGCAATTGACGCTCTGGACCGACACCTAGGATTGGGGCTGACTTGGTATGATGTAGCCCACCTATACGAAGGCCACCAAGAAGCTCGGGCAGGGTTTTACCTTAAGTCCCGATCTAGTGCTATCAAGCTAATCTCGTGCCTTCCTAAATCTAATAAAGGGATGAAAGATGACTTCCTCATCGTATCAGGCCCTTAGAGTGACGGCCTTCCTTGCCCAACCCGGCTAGGAGAACCAGGTGGAGTACCTTAGATCTAGGTTTTCTAACATTAGATTTAAGGAATTTATCCTCGGCCCTACTTTGTTGTACCCAAGTCTCATTTTCATTCTTTTTTTTTTATCATCGTTTCTTCTTTTTACATTGAAGTTGAAGTTTCTAACTGTTTGATTCTTTGACAGATAAAACATATACCAACCCTAAGCTCAGCTTAATCAACGTACCTGCGCTTAACTACTTGCTGAGGTCCCAGATTTTCGTGAACGACGACGGACAGCTTCGTGCCGCTCACTTAATCCTTGACTACGAACCAATTTCAAGGACTTTTTTGGACGTCGGCAACTCTATCAGAGCAAACGACTATCGTTTGGCTCGTATAGACGTCTCTCGGCCAGACGTCTCTCGGCCAGACTTCTTAGCTCAGCACGACCTTCCACCCGTTGATCACCCCATTTCGCAAGGAATTCCTCTCGCCGCTTAGCCACTTCAACAAGTGCCCCTTGGACAGGCTATGTCGAGGAAGGAGCTGCCTTTTCTTCTTCTCTTGAGGAGGAAATTGACAAATTCCAATTTGAAGAGGAAGCCATTGTTATATCAGAGGCTAAAGAAGGAGCGAACGAGTATTCGTGCATTCAGATATCTGCCCAGATAGTAACCTACATTGGTGACTCTTTAGACGAGGAAGAAGAAATGGCCCCCAAGACTGGTCCAAGTCTAAAGGAGCTTATGAAAAACAGAAACAATGTGCCTTCTCCTCAAATAAAAAAAAAGTCCAAACCGCCAGTGAATCCTCCTCCTCCTCTTCCTCCTCCTCAGCTTCCTGCTGATCTCGGGCTAAAGCCCAACCCCGATCTAAGGAGGAAGAGGCACCTTGAGGTTACTGAGGAAGGTGGGATGGGCCCTTCCAAAGGAAGCAAACAGCCCAGGTAATTACAGGACCAAAGGAGCAGGAGGTCCAACTCTGTTGATAGCCGAGAGGAGCCTCCTGTGGCTCAAGTGCGTCATCCAACCCACACTTGGTCGCCCAAGTTGGAGGTGGACGGTGTGCCAATTGCGTATGATGCTTCCCTTAGGCATTATCGCGGGGGGCACGCAGGTCTTGTAGCCGAGGCTCTGGAGCAGCCCCTCCTCCTCCCAAAGGACATGGAGGCTTACAGGAACTTCAACCATCCAGAGCTCTTTCTATCCCTTAAAAGGGACCTAGCTATGGTAAGTGACTGAATTCATTGTTCTTCCTTCATACTTCTCCATTTCCTTACATTTTATAGTAAAGGTGAAACACCTCTTGTTTTTGTTTATGTGTGTTTTTTTTTTTTTTTAGGTCACACAGCAAGTTTTTGTAGCCGAGGAGTGGGTAAAGAATGCGCACGGCGAGACCAAGGTTGCCTTGGATGCTCGAGCTGAAGTGGAGGTGGAGCTAGGCGCCCTAAAGGAAAACCACGCTAAGATGGCTGAGTAGCTGAAAGAAGCTGTTAGGGCAAGAGATAGTGCCGAGGCAGGCTTAAAGACGACGGAGAGACAATTTGAAGAAGTGCGCAAGAACCTACACTATTCTGAAATAAATCTAGCAACGGAGAAACAGATGGTGACAGAGCTTCGTGAAGAACTTCACAAGGCCAGGGAGGCTGCCCAACTACTTAAGGAAGCAGCCGAGGCCAAGAAGCAAGATGCGTATACGCTTGGGATGGAGGAGACACAAGCTAGACTTACAGAGGAATTCTCTGCTGTAGCAAGGGATTACTGCGACATTTCTTGAAATAAGGCCCTTGATGCAACTGGGATCCCTGTTGACTCTAGCTTGAGGCTACCTGAGAGCATCTACTATGATTCAGATATTCGCAAGCTCTCAGATCCTAGCTCCTCTCTCCCAGAGCAACCTGCCCAAGTGTTTGAGGTGCCTAAAGCAGACCAAGTCCTTCCTACCCCTGTGGAAGCTTCGATGGATTCTCTTCAAGATGCTGGCAAAGGGAAAGAAGCTGAAGCTCCCCAGGGCAAGGATAAGGGCAAGGACAAAAAGAAAGATTCTTCCAAACCTACTGAAAAGGCCTCAGACACTACTATTTCTCAGCCCGAGCAAGCTGCTGACCCAGGGGCTCCTAAGGCATAAGCTTAGGATTTTAGTTTTTATAGTGTATTTAGTTTTTATGTTTACTATTTTTGTAATGTCTTTTCATTAAGGAAGTGTACCATACTTTTGCTATCAATGAAGATATGTTTCTTTTGCTTCATAAGTCATGTCATTTTAATTTGATTTGAATAGCGTGTACTGTTATATCATGCAAACAGAGCATATTATAAGCTAAGTTCAACTAAAAGGCTCAGAACTATAAGTTATAATGAAAAAGTTACATAAGCACATAAGCATCTTCAAAGTTAACATGATAATTGTAATTCATCCAAATCGTTTGATCTTATGATTCTTAATATAATTGAACCTTAAGTTAATTAGCTCAAACTAGTGTGAGTTTTAACTAACCCAAATCATTTGGTCCGAGAATTCTAGTCATGATTGGATTTAAGTTTAAACATTAAAGTGAACTTAGAACGAGTGTTAACCAACCCAAATCATCTGGTTCGAGGACTCCAAGCATGATTGAATTTAAGTTTAAACACTTAAAAGAACTGAGAACGAGTGTTAACCAACTCAAATCATCTGGTCCGAGGACTCCAGGCATGATTGGATTTAGGTTTAAACACTTAAAAGAACTGAGAACGAGTGTTAACCAACCCAAATCATCTGGTTCGAGGACTCCAGGCATGATTGAATTTAGGTTTAAACACTTAAAAGAACTGAGAACGAATGTTAACCAACCCAAATCATCTGGTCCGAGGACTCCAGATATGATTGAATTTAGGTTTAAACACTTAAAAGAACTGAAAGACGAATAGCATAAACACTTTATATAAAGAACAAATATTGATCAAGTAAATACTCATTAATAGTAATACCTCTTCAAGTTGTTTACATTCCAAAGACGTGGTACTACATGTTCGTCCAGATCTTCTAAAAAATATGCTCCAATGCCAGCTCTGGAGGTGATACGATAAGGTCCCTCCTAATTCGGCCCTAACTTTCCCCAAGCTGGATTCTTTGCAGTGCCCACAACTTTGTGTAACACCAGGTCACCAGGAGTTAAAGGTCTTAACTTTACGTTGGCATCATAACCTTACTTTAGTTTCTACTGATAATAAGCCAACTAAACCATCGCATTTTCTCTCCTCTCTTCAATCAAGTCCAAATTTCTTGTTAGTTGCTTATCGTTATCCTTTGGATTGAATGAACTGGTTCTTGTCATCGGGAAGCCAGTCTCTAAAGGGATAACAGTCTCAGCTCCATTAGTCATTGAGAAAAGGGTCTCTCCAGTAGATCTGCGAGGTGTGGTTCTATACGTCCAGAGTACATGTGGCAACTCCTCCACCCATTTACCTTTCGCATCATCTAACCTTTTCTTCAACCCACTTACTATGACTTTATTTACAGCTTCAGCCTGCTCATTCCTTTGGGGATAAGCTGGGGTAAAATACCTATTAGTAATCCCCAGCTCGCCACAATATTTTCTGAACATCTTACTATCGAACTGAAGGCCTTTGTCTGAGATGAGCACGTGAGGAACTCCAAACCGAGTAACAATATTCTTCCAAACGAATCTTTTCGCATCCACATCTCTGATGTTGGCTAAAGGCTCCGCTTCAACCCACTTCGTAAAATAGTCTGTGCCGACCAGGAGATATTTCTTGTTTCCCACTACTTTGGGAAATGGTTCTACGATATCTAAGCCCGATTGAGCAAATGGCCATGGGCTAGATAGCGGATTAAGGATTCCACCTGGTTGGTGTATGCTCGGCGCAAACTGCTGGCACTGGTCACACTTTCTGACATATTTCAGAGCCTCTCTCTGCATATTTGGCCACCGGTAACCTTGGGTAATGGCCCTGTATGCTAAGGATCTGCCTCCAGTGTGACTTCCACAGATTCCTTCATGCAACTCTTCTAGAAGTGACTCGGTTAGCTCAGGGTGGACACATAACAGATAAGGTCCTGAAAAGGAACACTTATATAGTTTATGGTACTCTGATAACCAATAACTAGTAGCCTTTTTTCGTATCTTGTCCGCTTCTATTTTTTCTTTAGGCAGAATATCCTCCTTCAGGAATTGTATGATGGAATCCATCCAGCTTGGTCCCGCTCTAATCTGATTAATTTGAACCGTTTCTCCTGTCCTTGAGGGTTTGCATAAGTCCTCAACAAGGATTACTCGAGGCAGGTCCTGTGCCGAGGAGGTTGCAAGCATAGCTAAAGAGTCCGCATGCGCATTACCACTTCTGGGGACATGTAGCAAGTCAAAGAAGTCAAATTTTAACTATAAACATTTAACTTGGTTAAGATACCCCTGCATCCTTTCATCTTTTACCTCGAATTTTCCTCTTACTTGACCGACAACCAGCCTTGAGTCCGAAAAGAGTTTTATGGACTTTCCACCCATTTTTTGGACCATAGCCATTCCTTCCAACAGAGTTTCGTACTTGGCTTCATTATTTATGGCTGAAAAATCTAACCTCAAAGATTTTTCAATGATAACCTTCTCAGGGAACATCAATACTAACCCAACCTCTGAGCCTTTTTGATTCGATGCTCCGTCTACATATACCTCCCACGTTGGAAGGCAATATTGGGAGATCGTACCAACCAATTTTTCATCCATGTTTCCATCCAATGGTAATTATTCTATCTTGGGTTCGGTGAATTCAGCCACCAAATCTGCAAGGACTTGTCCTTTTATGGAGGTACGGGGCATGTACTTGATATCGAAAGCCCCCAGAATTGTACCCCACTTGGCTATTCTTCCTATGTAGTCGGCATTTCGGAGTATGATTTTAAGCGGGAGCTATGTAAGAACGACCACTGTATGTGCTTGGAAGTAATGAGGTAGCTTACGTGTGCTAAGCACTACTGCCAGGATAGCCTTCTTCAGTGAAAGATAACGCACTTCGACTTCATGCAATGACTTACTCACATAATAAACTAGCTGTTGTATGCCATTATCAACTCATATTAGTACTAAACTTACTGCATACGAGGCTACAGCAATGTAGGCGAAAAGAACTTCATTTGGCTCAGGACTAGACATGATCGGCAGCCGAGCTAGATAATACTTGAGTTGCTGGAATGCCTTGGCACATTCTTCTGTCCACTCAAAATTCCTCCATTTGTTGATCAATAGGAAGAAAGGTCTGCATCTATTTGCTGATCGAGATATGAACCTGTTCAAAGCAACGGCCATTCCAGTTAGTTTCTGCACTTCCTTAGGATTCTGAGAAGTTCGCAAATTGTTAATAGCTTTAATCTGGTCGGGGTTAACTTCAATTCCCTTGTGAGTGACCATGTACCCCAAGAATTTGCCTGACCTTACACTGAATGAATACTTAGAAGCATTTAAGCGTAGCTTGTAGCTTCTAAGAATTTCAAAGATAACTCGAAGTTCTTAAAGATGCTCCGAAACCACTTTGCTCTTCACCACCATATCATCTATATAAATCTCGATATTTTTCTCCATGAGTGACTCAAACATCCTTGTTATCATTCTCTGATAAGTGGATCCTGCACTCTTCAACCCGAACGGCATTATTTTGTAGTGATAATTCCCGATAGGGGTAACAAATGCCGTCTTCTCTTGATCGTCCACGGCTAAGGGTATCTGGTGATAACCCTGGAAAGCATCTAAGAAACTCATCCGAGAATGGCCGACAGTAGCATCTACCAGCTGGTCTATTTTGGGCATAGGAAATGGATCCTTGGGACAAGCCTTGTTTAAATCTGTAAAATCAACACATACTCGCCACTTCCCACTCTTTTTCTTCACCACCACAGTATTTGCTAACCATTCAGGATAAAAGACTTCCTTGATAGCCCCAGCTTGCTTAAGTCTAGTTACTTCCTCTCGGATTGCTTCGGCATGCTTTTTGGATGGGCGCCGAGAAGGCTGCTTCTTGGGGACAACTAATGGATTAACATTTAAATGATGACAAATAAATTCTTGATCTACTCCTGGGGCCTCGTAGGCATTATAGGCAAAGACATCCATGTTCTGTTTAAGGAACTCTACCAGCTCCTCTTTCTCTTGTTGGGGTAGTTGGGACCCTATTTGGAAAAACTTCTCCAGATCATCCCCTATAGTAACTTTCACAAGATTTTCACACTTTACCTCATCGGTTGTCCTATCAATGGATAACATCGGGGGTTTTAACTGCTATAACTCTTTCTCACTGAGAGTCATAGGTTCAGATTCGGGCTTATGTCAGATGGTTGCAACCATGCACTACCACGCCATGGCTTGATCACCCAATATTTCTTCGATCTGTCCTTCGGATGGGTATTTGACCTTCTGATGCAGAGTGGAAGAAACTGCTCCCAAAGTATGAAGCCAAGGTTTGGCAACAATTGCTGTATAAAGAGAATATGCATCCACCACGATAAAGTCTACCTCCACCGTCTCCGAGCCAGTCTGCACAGGCAATCTAATCTGTCCCTTTGGGATAATAACATTCCCTTCAAAACTCACTAGGAGAGAACTGTAAGGCGTCAGATCTTCAGCTCTTAAGCCCAGCCCCTTGTAAAGATCAGGATACATTATCTCAGCCGCGCTGCCTTGATCAACCATTACTCTCCTCACGTCATAACCCCCAATTCGAAGGGTGATTACTAAGGCATCATCATGAGGCTGAATAGTTCCAATCTTATCCTCGTTCGAGAACCCCATGACCAAGGGCCGCTTTAATCTAGCTCTCTTCGGCTCATGACTAGTGTTCTCAGAAGACAGGTGAGCCACAGACATTACTTTAGATGGGCATGATCCTGTTCTGCCAGGTGCAGCGAAAATAACATTGATAGTTCCCAAAGGGGGTCTTGAAGGAGTCTCTCTTTCATATCGAGAATTGGTCTGTCCATCCAGCCCACTAGAATGATGCAACAGCTGCTTCAATTTACCTTCTCGGACAAGTTGGTCCAAGTGGTCCCACAAACTTCTACAATCTTCTGTTGTATGGCCATGATCCCGATGATATTGACAATAGAGGTTATGGTTTCGCTTTTCAGGATTTCCCACCATCTTGTTGGGCCATTTAAAGAAGGATTCGTTCTTGAATTTTTCCAATACTTGATGCATTGGCTCTCGGAATACAGCTCCGACCACTTGATTGTTATTTGATCCTGGCTGCTCTGCATAATCCCTTCTCGGCCGGTTGTTATTGTATCTGTCCGATCTAAAATCTCTTCTTTCTTGAGAGACAACCTTAGTTTTCCCTTTTCTCAGTTGTTTATCGTCTTCTATTCTCTTATACTTGTCAACTCGATCCATTAATGCGGTGGTAGCAGCTTTTCCCTAAGATATTTCCGTGTTCTTATCCATTCTTTACACCTTTGACGTCTATCCTCGTGGCTGGAACGTCTTGGAAGCTTACCCAAGTCAAGCAAAAGCTCACCTAACTGACATTCGTCAGGTCCGAGGAGGATAACCCACTCGGACCAATGTCTTTGAACATTTCCCTGCACGGCTACCCCCTATGGGGCCTTTCCAAACATCTACTCCTCCTCGGATGTATTCTTATCAGTAAATGAGGCTTAAGGCCCAACATAAAAGTTCAAACTTTTGCCCCCTACAGTTTTAACTAAATATAAATAAATAAAAATTTCCTTATAAAATCGTACTAATTTTTTTTTTTAACATTTACATTTTCTCCAACATTTCTCATTCCTTTCACATTTCATCTCCCTACTACTCTCTACTTTAATATCACTCTTCATCTTTCCCTTTATCTTCGTTTATTTTGTTTCTTCTTTTTCTTATCCTCCTATTATAAATTTTTCATTATCATTTCTATCCTAAATATATATATTTCTATGCATAATTTTCCCTCACAAAAAATATTATTTCTTCACACAAAAAAAGTTATTTCTTTCTCTCAAAATTTTGGTGGATTTTATTTTTATTTTTCTTGCATCTCTACTTTAGGTTATTAAATTTTTGTATTTTTAAGAATTCTACTTTGAATCGATGCAATTTAGTTGTGTTTTGTGTTTTAAATTTTTTTATTTTTTCTTATTTCTTTTTATTCTCTTTGATTGTTAAATGTTATCATATTGCATTATAAAGAATATATTATTATTCTATTATATAGTATGATTTGGATAATTTTATCATATAAGAATTTTATATGACAAAAAAAAAATTTACATAAGTTACATAGACAATAGTAAAACAATATTAATATTATATATATATATATATATATATATATATATATATATATATATATATATATATATATATATATTTATGAGATAACTTTAAAACTATTACCTCAAAAAGGGATGCGAGCATATGGCACGGTCGCTATCACCCACTATAGAAATGCGAGCATAAGGCACAGTCGCTATCACCCACTGTAGAAATGCAAGCATACAGCACAGTCACTATCACCCACTATAGTCATGTATAAAAATCTGCCTTCTTTGTGTGAGCATGTACTTGACATAGACTTGCAAGATATGTTTATGAAAAGTGTTAGTTCATCTGCATTGCCATTTATTTATGGGCTTACCACTGATGTCTGAATTTCTTGCTATTTTGTAGATTATGTCTCGGAGAGGGAGTTCCAAGGGAGATTAAGGGAAGGCCCTCATATGCGACTAGTTATTATAAAAAAAGAACAATATATTCTATTTCTCAATGAAAAAATAGTGGAAGATGTCCACTATTTTTTTCTTGGAAAAATGTACTCTAATTTTCTATCCAAACTTCTCCTTTCCTTTAGCAACTTTGTTACGAACACAAATATTTTCACGTTCATATCATGCCAATACAAGTTATTGAAAAAGTAGTGTCAACAAACTTATTGTTTATTTGGAGATTGAATAGGAAGATGGACCTTAATTTTTTGAGAAACGTGTCCTAAATTTTATTACAACAATACTAGGATACCAACAAAAATTCACAAATTAAGGAGTAGTGTGGAATATGAAATTTTACTGTGATCTTTATCTTTAATTCTTTATTAATTTCACTAACGCATTTTATATTTCTGAAAAAAAGAAGAAGCGTGTTTCATCATTTATAAGAAAACGTATCAAATCCTTTTCAATGATATGACTTAATTCGATTAGTTCTTTTAAGATCACACACTTTGTTACAATTTTTGCTACAACTTTATGATATGTGCAACTCTGATTGGTTATCATTTACATATAAATTCACTACTCTTTTTTTTTTTTTTTTTTTCACTATTTACAGTAACATATGTCAGGGTTATGATACAAAAGTTGTCTATAAACTATCACGGTATTACTTCCAAAATGTGTCCAATTTCTTTTAAGATCTTAATTTTCTTATAAGCAAAATTTTGCAAATGTTTTCTTTGATAAATCTAGCTAGAGTTTAAGTATCGGTTGGCGGGGTAGATATTCTTCCCTTCCTGACCAGAGAGGAATAGGGAATCCGACAACGTATTATTGCCCAATGTATTTGTCTACACCATGATGCTGGACAAGACAATGTGCTCCAAAGTTAAACATGGCACCAGGGCAGGTCCTAAATTTTCCAAGTATTCCCAATTTTCGTGTTAGTACCAGATACTCTATGATCAGGACTTTACAAAAAACAAGACAATGTGCTCCACAGTTAAACATGGCACTATGACAGGTCCTAAATTTCTAATTTTCGTGTTAGCACCGGATACTCTATCAGGACTTTACAAAAATATCAAATTTACTTCGTAAGCACAAACAACACTTAAAAGACCGTTTGGAAATTTTATACTTGTTGAAGTCCTCTACTTACTTCCAACGGCTTGTCCTAACTGTACATGTTTCACAGAAACTACATTATATATAACAATTATATGCGCAAGATTGTATAATTGTCATTATGAGTGGCAGGAATGCCAGCGGTCTAGTGGCCAGAGATGATGCATTAACGATCGGTGTTGACGGTCCAGTGGCCAGAGACACCGCACCAAACCATGCTAAGATTCATAAATTGGTTACATTAGTTTACGTTTTGCCAACATAGTCCTATGGATTCAACAAATGAATTAGAAAAATGATATTGTGTTTCCGCTACATGTAATGAAATACTCATATCATGTGAACCATAGGTGGAGCTAGGGGGTGCCATGGCCCCCTCTAGCTTTTGAAATTTTCCATTAATTTTCTTTTACGTTTGATGATAAATCTAAAAATTATACAAAAATGTATTTAACGACCTTTGCTAAGAAAATATCCTGGTTCCGTCGCTGAATTGTGGGCCTCACACATTAGTGCGGTCAACTGTAAGTATACAGCCGCATGCAGTGAAATTGGAGGGTGTATTTGTTTATAAAGTAGTTACATAAATTAGTAAAGATGGGTTTTGATAAAGTAGGTCAAATTTTAATGCAAATTATAACTGTTGGAGACAGATGCATGCTTTAGCAAACCTTCCCTACAGTCAGTGTGCAGTGTGCTGTGTGTTTAGCAAGCCGTCCTGGAACTTTCTTTAATAATACTTAATATCAGAGCATCGCTTGGTTTCACCGCTAGTTACAAAGAATAAATTCGACACATGAAAGCCTGGTTGTGCAATCCTTACTTCTCTACTCACTAATATATATTGTGATCAAGAAGCTAACCTTTAATCTTCTGTGAACGTACTGGCTTGCAATTGCAATGGCAGCACGAGACAATCCCTTGAGGAAGTTGGCAGATGCAATCGAGGGGCTTTCCAGTACTGTAAACTCAGAGAATCCACACCTCAAGATCAGTGATGCAGTTCAGTTTGGCCGTCTCAGTACTCCTTCCATCTTCTTCCTAGGAATCGCTTTTAAGTTCGCGGACTTGGAGCTCCAAAGCAAGGTTCTGTGAAGTGTGAACCCATATAATTACTTGCAATTAATATCTTCTACAACAATGTTTCTGAAGTTTGATGTAATTTCTTTGTTCTTCATCATACACTACTCTAACTCTCTCCCGATTTGTAATACAAACAATGAAAGGTGGATAATCTTGAGGAAGCCTCGAAGACATACGACACAGTACAGACTTTACTGGAAGATGAGACCGAAAATGGATCTGCCAAAAATACTGGTAGTCATTGCAGAAACCTGGTGCGGCTTAAGCGTGTAATTGACTTGGTGAGGGTGATGCTGGAGCAAGTTCTTGCTAGCGGGTATGCCAAAAATACTCATGATTTCGGTTTAAAAAACCGTGTAACAAACACTAACTATAAGAATAATGATAATAATAATAGTATAATTTTTTCACATAAAAGTTTAATTCACACTACCCTTGCTCCCAATTAAAAAAAGAAAAGAAAAAGAAGAGATGTGAAAATAATTGATTTTTTTTTTTTTTTCCCTTCAGAGATGAGTGAATTACATATATGATTCTAAAAATTTAAAAAAAAAAAAAAAAAAAAAAAAAAAAAGAAGAAGAAGAAGAAGAAAAAGAAAGGTGGTGTGAATTGCATTTGTTAATGCTTTAAAACCATGCAAGTTAATAACGGTAGGGGAAAAAATTGAGGTTAATTCGTATGCCTTTAGGGAGGAATATTTGTTTTTAGAATGTGAGATTTACCTAAATACCAAAATTGAGACATCTATTTTCTTTAAAATAAATTGAATATAAAGGAGAAAAAAAGAAAGATAATGGAGACTTCAAAGTTAAGAAAAAAAATATATAAATAATTGTTGAGCTAACACACCAACAATGTTATTCATAAAAAAATGAAATAAAAAATAATTCTTTATATGTATAATGAAAACATTTTACATTCGAAAAAAATTTTCAATAAAATATTTAAGGTGTTTGGTGCAGTATTTTAATTTTTCACGTACAAACCACCAAAAACAACGCCTTAGTCACCAGAGTAAGCTAGACTACTTGCTCCTATTACCGGACCACTAGATCCAGTGATCAAATTAACAACTCTGCCCATCGAACTGGTGACCTAGCCACTAGGTAGGGGGAGAGCTATTATGTTTTTTTTATTTTTTTATTTTATTTTTTTTAAATTTATCAAATTTATTAGGTGAAACCTTTTACAATATTTTACAAAGGATTTCACGGTTAATGAAAAATGTTTTCAAGTTTGATCAATTTTGCAATGAAACAAATATAGTAAAATGTTGAAACCCACAAATTATCTAAAGCACCTATGATAAACCCATCGAATTGAAGCTTAAAAAAAATTAAAAGGCAGAAAAAAAAAAAAAAAAAAAAAAAAAAAAAAAAAAAAAAAAAAAAAAAACCTTACCAATATTAAATTCTATTTAAAAATTAATTTTTATTATAGCATTTGACCCCCCTTTCCATAAGTCATCATTCATATGTTTTTTTTTTTTTTAACCTCAACTTAGTTGGTGTCCTCAACATTCATATGTTTATTATCTCAGATATCACTTAGCCATAATTGTTGGTGATAGTTTTTTTTAGGGGGAATGTTGGTGGTAGCTTTAACAATGAGAATAGAAGCTTTGTAGATAATTGTCCTCCCATGAAGGCCATTAAAGCCACTTTCTAATTTGCCTCTTGTATTTGTAACACTTCTTTGATGAATCTGGTCACATAATGTCACACCCCGAACTTAATTGGGTCCAAAGCATGAGAAAAGAACCATTAAAATAAATTGTAGGGGATTTTTCTGACCCTTCTTTTGTGTTTGTGTTTGTGTTTGAGTGTGAAAGAAGAGGGACAGCCAGTCAAGAGGGAGAGAGATATTTGTGAGGTTGTGTGGTTGAGAATGAGTGGGTAAGTGGGGGTGTCACATGTGGGTCTAAAAATCTAACCCCCCTTTTTGTGTGTGTGTGTGTGTGGGGGAGGAGGGGGGGGGGGGGTAAAGGTTGGGGTGTTACACATAATCTTGTTAACATTAGGGCTCACCTTTATCGTGCGATAAAGCTTTGTAGATAATTGTCCTCCCATGAAGGCTATTAAAGTGACTATCTCATTTGTCTCTTGTATTTGTAACACTTCTTTGAGAAATCTTGTTAACACTAGGGCTCACCTTTATCGTGCTTAACATTAATGAGATATGTACGTGGTTGGTCTCTCTTGCCTTCATCCACTAGTAAAGGGACTTACAAACAAATTGCTTGTGAATTTCAGTTAATTTAACTAGTAAACTCTCTTGTCATTGAATGAAAGATTTAGAAATTAATCCCCACCAATACAAAAAACTAATTAGTATCTAAGCCTAATAATAAGAAATAATTATTATAGAGTGAACATCATAGGTTTGAAATACTATCTTATCTATAAAAAAATAAAAAATAAAAAACAAAAAAAAACTACTTGCTTACCTTGACAAATGAACCTTCCAATCTATGTGAACATCGTGGATTCATCCACTCTATTTTTCTTATTATTGGGCTCTCCCTTTAAAACTTCCTGCCTTGTGTCCTATTTTCAATCTGTTTGGTGAATGGTGATATTGATATTCAGATTCATGTTATGCATGTAACGAAGTGACATACTATTTTATCATACAATAAAATTATTGGCCTTATATGCATACTATTCTCTCATAGATCATTGTTATATTTAAACATAAATTCATATATAACGCCTTCCACCATGACAGGGGAAATTCACTGGTTGAGCCATTTACAGCAGCTTATGAGCAAGTTTTTGCCCCATACCATGGATGGACTGTTAAGAAAGCTGTGATTGCTGCATTGGAAGAACTTCCTTCTAAGGACCTCTTACTTACGTTGTTAAATGAAGATGGTAAGTATGCCATCTTATATTCTTAGCTTCTTTCTTTTCGTCATGTTAATAGTAGTGTATATTCTTGAAATGAGAAGAAGATGATACACTGCCTCACGAATTGGGTCGAAAACTTGACCACTGAAAATAAAGGATACAAGTGTTATGATCCTAATTCCTATTTCAAAAAGACTAGCTATAAGATACCTTTCAATTTTGGCTTCTACTTGGCTATTGGTTCAACCAACCGGGTTTGTCCTAGTTTAATAATTATACCCTTATATAGGTAGTGTTGTAAATAATTTGATGTTTAACTCAAGTGGTCCTCCATATGGTGAGAAGAGAATACTATTAAAAGATCATGAACTTGGTTATATCCTGCTTGTAGTACCGTATACACGTACTTCTTCCATTTAATTTGTTTATCCAACTAAGAAATCTATTTTTTATTTATTTATATAAGATATAGATTTTATTTTAATTTAATCTAAGTGTATATGTGTGTGAAGCTTCATTTGGAACAAATAGAAATTAGTTTGCTATATATTAAATAAGAATCTAATATTTACTAAGAATCTAATATTTAAACAAATAGAAATTAGTTTGCTATATATTAATTAGAGTATACATTAATGTGTATTGACTATTAAGTATACATTTAAGTTGTTTATATATTAATTAGACTATTGACTATTCAAATGATATATTAATTAGAATATACATACAAATCGTATTATTAAATTTTAAAGTAAACCAATATTTTGCGATATTCTCAAATAGAGAGGGATCGAAGAAAGTCGTCACTTTTTGCCAGATGTTTAAATCTGTGGGGAAATCTTGAAAATTAGCAAATCTGCTTAGGTAATAAGGTGGCAAAATCTGCCTAGTTATCACGTTAGGTTAGTACTAACACACCCTAGTTATTACGCGTTTGGGCCGCAAATGCAGAAATTGTCGTGCATGGACCAAGCTAGGATATCACCTTTCATTAAACATTACAATATCTGCTTAGGTAATAAGGTGGAAAAATCTGTCTAGCTATCACGTAAGGTTAGTACTAACACACCCTAGTTATTGCGCGTTTGGGCCGCAAATGCAGAAATTGTCGTGCATGGACCAAGCTAGGATACCACCTTTCATTAAACATTACAATATTTGCATGGACAACGTTGAATAAAGGATTGTAAATTTTTATACAATTATTTATTATATGCGATAACGTTGCTCCACTTTAGTTTAATCTCCTTGTCAATAACACTTCTAGATACTATAAAAGTACTTTCTATTTTAATTTCCTAGGTATTTGTTTTGTTTTGTTTTTATTTCTTAATAATCTAATTATTGACCAATTAAAAGATTTGAAATTTGAATATCTTCATTAAAAACACCGAAATGAGTCAATCCGATAAGTTGGGATATATATCACCTTTTGTTAAACATATAATATTTGCACAGATAACGTCGAATAAATTATTGTAAATTTTGAACAATTATTATTATTATTATTTTTATAAGAATTTTGAACAATTATTTATTATATGCAATAACGTTGCATGTGCTCCACTTTAGTTTAATCTCCTTGTCAATAGCTAGCACTTCTAGTTACTATAAAAGTACTTTCTATTTTACTTGCCAACGGAATTTTTTTTTTTTTTTAAATAATTCAATTGTTGGGAGATGGAGATTTTGAAACTTAAATGTTTCTATTAGAAACACCAAAACATATCAATCAATTTGTTAGAAATACTAAATGAATGTATTGTATTTTTCAAGTAATAAAATATACATGAGTGCCTTTAAATATGAGGCAGAGTGTGTAGTACAAGTATGTATGTAGTACAAGTATCTGTGTTATACAAGTAAACAAGGTGAGCCTAAAGCCCACAGCCTATTACACGTTAACAACTCCCCTTAAACTCAAGGTGGGTGTGAGACCAACTTGAGGTTGTCAACTAAAGCAAGAAAGCGTCCTTTAGAATGTGACTTAGTGAAGATATCTACAAGTTAATCTTTAGAGGAGACCAAGAATAGCTTGAGAGCACTATGGACAAGATGATAACAAATAAAACGACAATCGATCTCGATGTGTTTTGTCCGTTCATGGAAAAAATCATTGTGAGCAATATGAATGGCATTCTGGTTGTCACAATAAAGAGGAGTAGTAGAGAATGTAGACACACCTAAATCCTTAAGAAACCATCGAAGTCAAAAGGAGTTCAGATGTGGTATCAGCAAGAGCATGATATTCTGCTTTAGTACTGGAATAGGCCACAATGGTTTGTTTCTTACTTCGCCAAGAAATCAGAGCAGAACTAAGGAGAAGGCAATAACTAGTGGTTGACCTTCGATTAATGGAATCTCTTACCTAATCAACATCAGAGAATGCACGGAGAACCAAAGAAGACTGAGCAAAGTAAGAAAGGCCATGAAAGAAAATGCCCTCTAGGTATCGAAGAATATACAAGACAACAATATAGTGAGTTAATCGTGGAGTAGACAAATACTGACTCACCTAATGAACAGCATAGGATATGTCTAGACGAGTGATAGAGAGATAAACTAGGTTATCAACCAATCGTCTATAAAAAGAGAGATTAGACAATAGTTTTCCCCCATAAGGGAGTCAGATGTGCATTAAGTTTAACTGGAGTGTTAACGGTCTTGCTATCAGTGAGTCTAGCTCGAGACAAAAGTTCAGAAGCATACATGGCTTGAGTAATATAAAGTCCATTTGTAGAATGAGTGATTTTAAGACCCAAGAAGTAATTGAGATGTCCATGATTTTTCATCTCAAACTGCGGACTAAGAAAGTCCTTAAATTCTTGAATGCCACTGAGATCATCACTAGTTATGATCATATCATCCACATATAGGAGGAGCAGAATAATGCTTTTATTGGTGCAACGAAGAAATAAGGCAAAATCATAATGACTTGCAATATAACCCAAATGAGAGATGGTAGAGCTGAACTTGGCAAACCAAGCTCGTGGAGTTGTTTTAAGGCCATAAAGTGTACGTCGAAAGTGACAAACCTTGTTCGGTTCAATAGAGAGACTAGGAAGAGGTTTCATATAAATTTTTTCACTTAAATTCTCATTAAGGAAGAAATTTTTGACATCCATCTGAAAAATGTCCCATTTATTGACAGCGGCAACAGTTAAAAAGGGCGGCACAAACAGATGAGATTCAAGCAACAAGAGGAAAGGTCTCTTCATAATCAATCTCATACTCCTGTGTGAAACCTTTTGCGATAAGATGAGTTTTATAGCACTCAATGGACCTATCAAAGCAAGTCTTGATCTTGTAGATCTACTTACAACCAATCACAAATTTCACAGGGGGGAGAGTCACCAAATCCCATGTTAGAAATATTGAATGAATTTATTGTACTTCTCAAGTAATAAAATATACATGGGTGCCTTTATATAGGAGATAGAGTGTGTAGTACAAGTATGTGTGCTATACAAATAAATAAGGTGAGCCTAAGGCCCATAGCCTATTACTCGTTAACACAGTTAAACTACAAGAGTCTTGGCAATTGCAAAGGGATTGATTAAGGGATTTTTAATTTTTATGGTGGAGAGCTAACAAAATGAGCTCGATCAAAAAATGCCAGTATACACACACAAAGACAACTTTGCAATCTCAAACTCAAGCACACACACGCAGATCGCATTTTGAACATACCAACCTTGAACAACAAACTTTGTTACTGAAGCCACAATGTTCCCCGCACAAAGTTTAGCAACCCACAAAATTTGCTAAACTTTGAGAGCAAAATCCAAATAAAAAAATCAAAAAAAATTCAGAACCCAAAAAACACAAACACAGAAAATGAACATAATTGACAAAAACCAAGAAAATTAACACAAAACATGGGCTGCAACAACATAACGAGATCAGCAGAACAAAAACCACCACTCCCAATACAACAAAACTCACATACAACAACCTACAAGCCAAACCCACTTTAAACCCACCATTTACCACTTCTTTGGGTCAAGACCATTCACAATATTAGGCGGTAAGGTAATGTTGTAGCCTCTGCTTTAACTAGGAAAGCTAGACTTTCTCATCCTGTCTTAGTCCAAATGGAATCTGTTCTGCCAAACATTTTCAATTATTTTGTTGATGATTCTTCTAGAACTTAAATAAAGAGTACTTGATGTTGATTCTCAAAAAAATAAAAATAAAAAAAATAAAAAATAAAAAAATAATAATGAAGAAGAAGAAGAAGAAAGAAGATATGTGATTGGTTGTATCTTTGGAATTACTATTTCTATCTTCTCACAACATTTTTATTTCCACTTTTTCATCATTACCACCAAAGAAAGCCTTAAATCTTTTTTGTTATCTGCAATTGCAAGAATGTGATTACCTTCAAATTTAATAACCGCAGAAGTAATTAATTAATGGCCTTTCTAGTTTCTACATTAGCTTTAGCATTTTCTCTGTGAATAAATGCTTCTGGTCAAGGGTTCTAAAGCTATGCCAATTTTTCACCAGTTCGTTATCTCACATTGAGATTCATGATCATTAGTCTTGACAGAAATTTTAAACCAAAAAAAAAAAAAAAAAAATCAGAAATAACGACAGATCATTGGTATGACTATGTCTATACGTAGTACATAAATTTGATGGATATGTTTTGTTTATGAGTTTCTCACACTGCAATGTACAAATTTTGATTCACACTTTGAATGTTATGTTCCTTTTCAGGCGTTGCCTTGAACCTTTTGTTGTTCTCTAATTTCTGTTATTGCATTTCCTTCACTACACACACACACCCCAAAAAAAAAAAAAAAAAAAAAATGCACACTATCCTGAATATGGATATAAAATCTGGTGGTTAATTTGTATTTGTTCTTCTTGTCAGATTATCCTCCTTATTATCCATTGTGATAGGACTGCTAGCTAATATGCAGCCGAAATGATCAACTTCCATGACATATCTAAAAAAAAGAAAATATCCATGACGTGAAGAATAGTATAATAAGAGAATTTGTTGATGATATGCAAAGGGAATCAATATGGTATTGGAGGTTGTTTTGGTTTAATAAGGAAACAAAATATTTTGGTATCAATTAATAATGATGTACTGTTTCTAATTTATATATATATATATATATATATATAAAACACATATTCATAAAATTTTATGTATACAATTATTTATTTATTTATTTATTTAAATATTTATGGGTCAAAAAACTCAAAATCTTAACTTGTTATTAAAGGTCACAACCTTATATGTTAATCTAAAAAAAATAAAAAATAAAATCATATGAGGTTATGACCCATATGAATTAATCCTTAACTCAATATATTTGTCCATTAATTCCAGTGATATATCTGACATGGTAGTTTAGAATAATCCTTATGTTAATCTGATAAGGAAAGTTTGGTCAGGAGAAAGAAAAAAAGACAAATTAAATCTGATAAGAAAAGAAAAATGTGAAAAGGAAAATCTCGTAGGTTTTAATCTTCAACCGGATCTATATGCATCACTGGTTTAAGAAAGTAAAAAAAAAAAATATATATATATATATATATATATATATTTTTTTTTTTTGAAAAATAAAGAGTTGGAAGTGTTTCGAAGACATGAACAACACATGGTGTGGGTAGGTGGTATTAATATTAATTAATTACGTATAGTTGGTGAGAATCAAATAGCCTTCGACTCTTCAACACGTGGTGTGGGTAAGTTCACGTTGACATGCACGAATATGGTAAATATCATATGAGGTTATGATCCATGTAAAACGTTACGGTTCAACCTCATTTCTGTACCCACCCTCTCATTTGTCCAAGTTGATATCTTTTCACAGCTCGTAATGTTTAGTATTATATTTCTAGGTTACCACTGACCAATGCTTGTTATATCTTTAATCGAGCACATCTAATTTCTCGCTTAACTAATGTATTAAATTGTCATTGATGAATAATAAGTTGAGAGTATCACCAGCGGATCCATATAAATTTGATATTTATGGTGAGGAAATTTGAACGTGGACATATATTTGTAGAAAATTATAGAAAGTGTGAGTACCTTACAAGACTTTGAAATTTTAACTGCTTTCATCGTAATTTTTTTTTTTTTTTTTTTGAGAAGATGCTTTCATCATAAGTTAACAATTCAAATTGTTAAATTTAGAACATAACACTTGTTTTGGTGAGGAAATTTGAACGTTGACATATCTTTGTAGAAAATTATAGAAAGCTTGAGTACGTTACAAAACTTTGAAATTTTAACTGCTTTCATAATTATTTTTTTGAGAAGTTGCTTTCATCGTAAGTTGACAATTCAAATTGTTAAATTTAGAACATAACACTTGACAATTCAAATTAGATATATCGATTGATGATTTTTTAAATTAATTATTCACGTTTCATCAAGAATCGAGCCCTCCACATGTTTTAGTAGGAAAAGTGGGCACAATTCATTGAACTTCAAGTCTTCTACTACTGCATTACAATGATTACACCCTCGCTAAGGTTTGATGGAAGTAATTAACTACGTGATGGTATGCAGGAAAACATTACGATGAGTATATTCAATTCTGGTTCAAGATTTACTTGCTCCAAATATTCTAAAAAAATTAATTATACACTAGTAGGCAGTAGCAAACCCATGCATCATTTAAAATTTAAAAAATTCAGAATTTTCTGCTAGTGAACAAAATGTAAATTTATCAAGTGCGCACTATTTTTTTTTGAGATAAAAGATAGAGATATTAGTGAAATAAACTGTATAAAAGTAAGTAAAGACCCTGGAAACATTCAGGGGAAAAACAAAACAAGGTAGCACCAGCAAACTAATTTGAAATGCCGTAACTAATTTGAAAATTCACGCATCTATAAGTCCTGCCTAATTCATTTATTTTATGAAAATTAAGGTCAAATTCTTCAATTCTTTGTCATAAATTTTGAAAAAATCATATTGTGTTTCAAGAGGCAAGTACTGACTCTACTGAGCAATACATGCCTACTTTAATGACAACATTTTTAGTTTTGTTTTATTATTGTACCGTGTTTACTCACACCTAAAAGAGCTGGAAATGTTTTCCGTTTTTGAGTGTCCTCACCCCCTTCATTTCCTTGTGTCACCACCTTTCGCCACTTCTTTGTGTCAAGGCCGTTCATCCCAATACCACCAGATTATCATCCTTGCTACCATTACTGCCATCGTTATTACTACCACACCACCTTTTGAGATCCCATTGATGTCAGCACTCAGCAATACTGCTTCCAGCACCACCATCGCGGCATTATCATTACCAGCGCCACCACCACCTTAGCCGCTACTACAAATACATGAAATATTAATGATTTTCTTGTTCGAGTCATATTGCCTTAAGAGAACACAATAATATACCATTTTTGAAAAAAACTTTTTCAATTTCTGATAAAATTTTTCCAAAAATGAATTTGTTAATGTATGTTCTAAAATGGATTTATTAATGTATGCCCTAAGGGCATACATTAACTGGACCCATAAGAAAAGTTAATTTATTGCCAAATAAGTAGTTTATTTTACTTGTAAAACAAAGTTATGTTGTATTCCTTATGTAGCAAAAAAAATAAGAGTTAAGAGTCTTATAAAGGCAGTATTGTAATAAGTGGTCTTCATATGAACTATAACGGAGCCTGGGAATTACGAATTAGTCCTTAGAGGGTCGAACAAAAAACTGATGTTAACTATTTTTCTTCTTATTATATATTATAATCTTGTTATTGTTATGTATATGATAATATAATATAAGATAGTACTATAAATTGATTTTCAAAGAAAAAAAAGAGGAGGATGGTATTGTAAATACAACTCAAGATATACAATTAAATATTTTATTATAACCCAATGTGTACTACATAAAAGACACTTATTAAATTTAAACAAACTTGACTCTATTCGTATGCTGCTTACCTTTATTTTAACTTCGTGGTAATTTACATTTTATAATTTTATTTTTGGTTAAAAAACTTGTAGTTAAAAAATATTATCCAATTCTTTTGATTAAGAGAGCCTGTGTGGTCAATGGTCATCCGACATTTGTTTCTTGGAAAACTGCTTTTTAAAAATTGTATTTGAAGCTAAGTTCCAAAGCATAATTTTGATATGATTTGTGGCCCCTATTGTTTTGGTGATATTTTCAATGTTAAGGAAACGTGAATTCTTTCAGTTTGATTAAGACAACACATGATGTGGACCTCACAACTTCTCAGTTTATTTACAAGATTATCACTAAATTTAGTTCTGAGTTTTCTGAAACCACCTAAAGCTTGTTTCCCTGTTTTTGTGTTTGTACAGTGAAAATTGGATTCTGTTTTCTGAAAACAAAAGGTTGAAAATACTAGCCAAATAACTAGCACACTGGTGGGGCCCATGATTTTTAGGGGGAAAAAAAACTTGTTGAAAACAGCGTATCCAAATATTTCGATATCTCATTCCCAACCTTTTAAGGATAGGTATATAGGGGGAGAGTGATATGTGGGGTTTAAACCACACACATGGAGCACTATTATTAGAGTCATATTTTTATAGTTGGCATATTCTTTGACTTGTATTTGGGGGGTTTTTTTTTTTTTGGTGGAGAAGAAAGACGGTCAAATTTCATTATAAAACTCAACCATAATTGGCTACTGATACATTATTGCATTGTAAAGAAATATATTCCATCCACACAACTAAACCGCTAACATGTCTTTCATATCTAGCAATATTATAAGTTACACAATCCTCTCTTCTACAGATATGAGAAAATCTAAAACTACGAAAAAATTATGTATGAGTTCTAGCTTCAACAATGAGATGATCATACGGTATAAGTAGTGGCGGAGTCAAGATTTTAGTTTAAGGAGGCAAGGTTACAAGATAAGATTGAAAACAAAATTAATCTAAAAAATATTAGTTTGCATCAATAAAATTAAATAAATAACTATATAATAAATAAATAAATAAAGATAATGATTTCATATTAAATAAAAATTAATTGAAGACATTAACCGGTGCATTTATTTACAAGTTAAGAAATTAATCTATTTGAGAAATCAATAAAGATTTTGTCAACTTAATAACTGTAAAAAATGACGTGTGTGCATTTGACTAATTTTAAGTTCATGCTTCAGCTAATTCCTCGACCAGCTAATATTTTGTTTTCATTTGCCTAGCACCGATTAACTTTCGGAACAAATTATTTTTAAATACTGCTGATGATTCTTCGAGCATGCTTCGTAAAAAGAAGAGAAGAAGAATAAGCAAACAATAGAGACGACTAATAAGGTTGACTTGAAACTTGACTGTTTCAATTCAAGTTTATATTTTTTGAGATCATGGACTTCGAAAAAATCACAAGACACAAGCTAAAAGCTGGCCCACACTTCTCAATAAAAACCTATTAGGCTATAATAAGCTTCTAGGCTCAAATCCTGCCATTTCACTGAACACATGGCAATGGTTTCCTCAAGATTACTGTTCCTCCTCTCTCCCATTTTGATGCTCATTATTCATGCCAATGGGCAGCCACCCCTCGTAGATGGTTTTTGTGATAACAATAATGGTAACTACACCAGTAACAGTATCTATGAAAAAAACCTCAATCAACTCCTCCCCACCCTCTACTCCAACACCACAATTGATTATGGGTTCTACTATTCCACTTATGGCCAAAACTCTGACCAAGTATATGCAATTGGACTCTGTAGAGGAGATGTCAATCCAGATGACTGTCGTGGTTGCCTTAAGAACTCTTCCATTCTCCTCACACGGACCTGTCCCAATCAAAAGGATGCAATAGGAGGGTATGACCGATGTATATTACGCTACTCAAACAGCTCCATCTATGGAATCATGGAAATAAGTCCTGTTATTTCACTGTGGAATGTGAACAAGGTGGCGGCCAATTCTGTGGGTCAGTTCAATGATGATCTCAATTCGTTGCTGAGTAACCTAACAAATGAAGCTGCAGCAGGTAGTTCTCTTCTTAAGTATGCATCACGAGGTGGCACACGAGACTTTCTGCCATTGTATGCACTTGTGCAGTGCACGCCTGAATTGTCTCGGCAAAGCTGCATTAATTGCTTACTTGTCGCTATTAAAGTTGTTCCACAATGTTGTAATGGGTCGCAAGGTGGGAGAGTAATTGTGCCCAGCTGTAATTTGAGGTTTGAGCAATACTCCTTTGACTCAACCAATACCACCACTTCTTCACCATCAACCAATGTCACTAATTCAAAAGGTATCCATGCCATTATGCCCATAACTTATTATATTATATATGTGGTCAATAGAACTAGTTTAGGTTTAGTCCTTGATTAGGCTAATTTCTAACTTATTTACAACATTGTCTTATAGGTTTGTAAATTAATGCTAATTCAGTATCTTATCCCTCAGAATTTTCTAATGGAATTATATTTATGGTTTACTTTTGCAGGCAATCAGAGCAGCACATCACGGACTGTCATAATTGTAGTTGTAGCATCTGTTGCCTTTGTTGTACTAATAGTCTCCATCTGCATCTGCGTCTATTTGAGAGTGAGCAGTCCAAGGGAGAAAGCAGTAGAAAGTAAGTGAAAATTTGGTTTTATAATCTTTTATTCAAAAGGTTAGCTAGGCTTTGTGTATATCGGCTAGGAAATAACAAATTAGAATATGCACACCTTATTGATCGATGCAACTTCCAGGAGTACTAGAAATAATGTTGGGATTAAAATTCTATTGATAGTCTCAGTACAAATTCCCTCAATTTCAAAATATTTATAATACATGTAACTACTTAAGTGTAAATTAAGAAAATAAACCGATTTAAAAGCATTAAAAATTGACAATATACCAATGTATTCAAAAAAAATATAGGATATGAAGAAAATTTAACAAAGATAAGTGTACATACACAACAATAATAGAATAGAATATTACCACCATGTTGATTGGCCCATCGAACCAACTTTACTTTACATCCTCCAGTTCCCCTCCCTAACCCCTCAAATCCAAACCGCACTCCTTTGGTAGTGAGTTCACTGCTAATTAATTGTGGTCATGAAGTTCAACCCATGTGGCAAAGTGAATATGTTATATGTGCCTATGGCCCAGCTTGTGTGGTAAAGTAACGTGGGCCAAGAGCCCAATAGCTTAAGAAGAAAAATAATTTAGCCGTTACTTGTTTGGTCCAAAGATTTTTTGATAATTCAATTGTTATAATACAGAGTGAGGATTTAAAACCTAATTATCTCTGTTAGAAACATCAAAGGATGTCTATCGAGCTACAAAATATTCTATGAATTAATGCCAATAATTTTTTCTTATTTTCAAGCCCAATATAAAACAAAAGGGCAAAAAAAAAGAGTTTTCAACAATCCCAAAAATATAAAATTGTTGTAGAAGAATTTGTTGAGCTTAGTTGAGAGAGATTTATTGGTTGGAAGATGTTATTTATTTTTTTTTTTTTTCAAAGGAACTTTTTCAACTGGGTAAGAGTTGGGGGTGGGGGGGGGGGGGGGGAGAGAGAGAGATTTCCCCAGCGTTATATAATTAGGAATATAATTCCATATTAGAAAGTATTGGGCTGCCATCTTTTTTTCTAGTAACGTTTTTTTTTTTTTAAGGAAGAATTATTATTATTTTTTGTTTTTGTTTTTTTTTTTTTTTTTTTTTTTTTTTTTTTGTAGTAACGTTGAATAAAAATTTTCTGTCAACAACTGACTCCCTATACAGCAACTGAAAAAAAACAAAAAACTAAAAACTAATTTCGGGTATGGTACGCGTATCGGAATATGTATTTGAAATAGTGGTATTTCTCCTTAATTAATGAACTTGGTTTATTAATGTAAGTATTGACTTGTTCCTCGTGTGAAGACATTGATGATGAAATTCCAAGCGTGGAATCCTTGCAATTCGACTTTAGCACTATTAGTGTTGCGACAGACGACTTTTCTGAAGCAAATAAGCTTGGACAAGGTGGATTCGGGGCTGTTTACAAGGTAACTGTATAGTATAATATCTTGGACAAAAACTATATCATTATCAGTCAAAGACATTCTAATTTCCTCATGATTACACAAATTTTTATTCTTATATATCATTAGGGTACGCTCTGTAATGGAGAAGATGTCGCGGTTAAAAGATTGTCAACAAATTCTGGACAAGGAGATCTAGAATTTAAGAATGAAGTTCTATTGGTTGCCAAACTTCAGCACCGTAATTTAGTTAGACTCTTAGGGTTTTGCATGGAAAGGAATGAAAGACTTCTGATATATGAGTTTGTGCCAAATATAAGCCTTGATCACTTCCTTTTTGGTATGTATGCACTTCTCTTTATCAAGTTGTGCTCATAAATTTCCTTTTGGGCTACATGTCTTGTTAGAAAATACCTCTATATATTTTAATTAATTATATTGTATGCTTGATTTGTTACATAGATCCTATCAAGCGAGTACATTTGAATTGGGAAAAGCGTTACAAAATCATAGGAGGTATTGCTCGAGAGCTTCTCTATCTTCATGAAGATTCACGGCTTCGAATTATTCACCGTGACCTTAAAGCAAGCAATATATTTTTAGACGAAAAAATGAATGCCAAGATTTCAGATTTTGGCATGGCAAAATTGTTTTTACTGGATCAAACTCAATCGAAGACAAGTAGAATTGTGGGAACCTAGTAAGTATCTTAAGAGCTGAGAGCTAATGTTTACTTTGTTTCATGGAGATAACATCAAACTATTATTATTAATGTCACCATGCAGTGGATACATGGCTCCAGAATATGTAATGCATGGCCAGTTTTCAGTGAAGTCCGATGTCTTTAGTTTCGGCGTGTTAGTGTTGGAGATAGTAAGTGGACAGAGGAACAACTACGATCGAAATAGAGAGAATGTAGAGGACCTTCTAAGCTATGTATGTATAAATTCTTTTCTTTCTTTCTTGTGAGTGTATCACTAGTACATAAGCATAAAATTAGCAAAATAAAAATAGCTGTTAATTATATTACCCTAACTTAACAATGGTAACTATGGTGCAGCTCATGTTCCCCTTAAATTTCAAATTAAGCAATGTATTTACTAGAAAACCCAATTTTTTTTATAAAAGCATTTAATAGAAATTTGAATTTTTCATTAACATTGAAAAAAATCCTAACAAACATGGGATAAAATGCATGTTATCTATAGTTAAATTGGAATATTATTTATTTTTGTAGTTTAGACAAACATTACAACTCTATCATAATTAAAAGGAAGAAAAGTAAAGTTTTCTCATAAAAATAATTTCCTCTCTAATATTATGTCTACCCATAATAGTTAACCCATTTAATTATATCTTGCAGGCATGGAATAATTGGAGGGAGGGAACTGCTTCACATATTATTGATCCCACATTGAGACATAGCTCAACAATTGAAATAATGAGATGCATCCACATTGGCTTACTATGTGTTCAAGAAAATGTATCTGATAGACCAACCATGGCTTTGATTGTGCTTATGCTTAACAGCTACTCTATCACTCTTCCGGTACCATCCCACCCTGCATTCTTTATGCGCAGCAACATTGAATCAGACATGTCATCAAATTGGAGGCATAATTTAGAGGTGGCAAGGTCAGATCATTCCAAAGGCCATTATGTTCAGCAGTCAGCAAATGAGGCTTCAATTACTGAGCTATATCCTCGTTAGTGCTTTATGGAAGTTACAATTAAGATGGCATATTTTGAAATTTAATATTAAGGCATATATATACATATATATATATATATATATACACACACACATATAGAACAATTTTTTAACTATCAATATGTTGATTGATTCGGTTGTCCCAAAGAAATAAATTGGTTTGTACCAACCCTATACAATTTCAATAATTAAGCTTTGAAGTGTATGATCAATCATGTTTGATTTTTTTTTTTTTTTTTTTTTTGTTTTGTTTTAATTTGTATCTTTGTGAAAAAGTAAGAATAGTTTAATTTTAGGGTAAATTATAAGTTTGGTCTTTAACCTTTACATTGAATGTCAATTTGGTCCCTAACATTTTAAATGCATCAGTATAGTCCCTAACCTTTTAGTGTTGTGTCAAAATAGTTACTTCGTTAAGTGATGAATAGAAAATATCACATTAGATGACATGTGTACTGTTACTTGGAATAAATTTTTATTAAAAAAAAAATTGTTAAAATTGGGATCACAAAATTGTTGTACCCCATACAATTGACCTATGATCACCTGAATTCTAAAGCATCAAGGTCGAGAATGTGGACCTCGCAATTGCTTTCCCATTAGACTACGAGTCACCAAGAAAGTCTTCAAGCTTTGGAATAACTTGTTGGTTCTTGTTGGCTTTGGCAATCAAACTTGTAAGAAAAGAAGGAATCAGCAAGGTTTTGTGCTTCACTTTCTTTGGCTTGATTTTCTCCTTTTGAGCATGGAACACTTGGGAGTTGGGGTTTGGTTAATCAACAATGAAAAATGATTATAATTAATAGATTTATTCCATACATTTATCCCAATCATTAAACTGACTAAACAATATTACTTCAATCTAAACCTAACGCAATCATATTCTAGATCTATAGCTCAGTTATCTCAGGCACAATAAAAGAAAACCTTCAATTTTTAAAAACATGGAAAAATCACAAAACAAATATTCAAGACCATAGTTTCCATTGTTTTTCTCAAGTTTCTTAGCAACCAAATAGATGTCCATAAAAAGTTGCAGTCTTTTCACAAGGCTCAAGTAAAGATTTGAGCCAGTGATTTATTAACATAGTATGTGATTTTGGGAACTAGATGAGTTTTGGTGAAATGGGTTATGTTGAAGATGGTTTGTGTATTGTAATTAGCTATGAAATGACACCGTTTTGAAACAACATTGTTATGGAATGCTAATTTGGCCACACACAAAAAAAAATAAAAATAAAAATCAGCATGCCAACATGGCACTTAATAGCTTAAATTAATGGAGGTGGATTTTTGCTAATGGAACCAAACTTTAGGATATAAAATTCAATTTCTCAAACTTTAAAGTGTAAAATCCAAGTAACCCTAAACTTTAGGAGTGTACTTAGCAATTTTCCTTTAAAAATATATATATTTTTTGTTAAAATGGAGGATGAAATATTTAAACCCCATATATCTCCTTTAAAAATATTAAGATGCCAACTAATTGAGTTACATCAATTTTAATTTAGCTATTATTAATTAGATAATTGGGTAGATTTCTATAGTAAAGCGCATATAGGTATTCAAAATCCATATGGGGTGAGTCAGGTGACCACAAGAAAATATATTCTTAGATTCTAAATATTTAGTCATAAATGTTTAGGTTCTAAATTTGTTGTATGTTGGCAAATCGAGAACAAGAACATGTCTAGTATAAGATCTTAGTGTCTTTGAAGTGTTTTAGACATTGCTTAAGTTGATACAAATCAAAATTCAAGAACGTACAAGCTTCAGAAAGAAGAATTAAAAATTTGTCAAGATCAATTCATCAAAGAGAAGCCTCGACTGATCAAACTGTGATCTGCAAAATTTTAATTGAAGCCTAATAACCCGCGAAAACTTTTAGGGTTTGAGTCCAACACTACTAAGTATAAAAGGAAAACTATAATACACGTAAGGGTGTGCAGAAAACCCACCGACCCGACCTAACTCGACCAGCCATGTTGGGTCGGTTTTTAAAGCTTGGTGGGTTGGGTTGGGTTACAAAATGTTTTTTTATAGCGGGTCGAGTTGGGTTTGGGTCATAAAATTACAAACCCGACTCGACCCACCCATATTTAATATATATTTAAAATATATTATATATTTAATATTTTTTTTAAAACCAGTTTTAGGGCACTTTTATATATATATAAATATATATATATATATATATATTTATTTATTTATTTATATTTATTTAAATATATATTATAAATTTAATAATTAAAAAAAAAAAAAAAAAAAAACCAGTTGTAAAGCAACACTTCCTCGGTTCCTCCTACTAATACTAATTTAATATATATATATATATATATATATATATATATATATATATATATATTGTGGGGGCCAACTATATCCGGTACTCAAACCACGCTGGAAGAGGCCAAGCCCAACATCTGACCTCATAGATATGGGCTGTGTAAAAGGGTGCCAGGCCCAATGTCCTATCTGAAGGTGAAAGAGTATCCGAGGACGATCAGCAAAGGAAGAAATAAGGTTCTCCTCCGATGAGAGGTGAAGAACGCTTGTGGGGATTTAACCATGTCCGAGGACTATAGTCACCTCCGTAATTCCATCCGAGGTGTCTGGTGAACTCGCCAGTCATTTAGAATACCACCTCGGACAAACCCCACAGCAAAACGGAAGGGAAAAATATCAAATAGAAGATAATAGTGAACAGGAACAAATATCTTAAGGTGCTGTCCCCTCCGCATTAAATGCCGCCCAGCTAACCTTCTGGCCGCATTAATGTGGAGGTGATGCCTGAACAGTAAACGAGCAGCCTTCCAGCTAAGAATGGAAGATTCAAGAAAGAGCAAGAAAGATGATGAAAAAGGACTTTCGACGCCAAGTCCACACGTGGATAAGGAAAAAGGTAAAGAAGCCATTGTATATAAGACGAAGAAAGGAAAAAGCAAGGGGGACAGAAAAAAGTTCTTCTAAAATCATTGCACTGGGACATATCCAAGGAGACTCTTGGTATAAACTACACTTATAACTCTAATCTCTTTACGCTAAAACCCAATATCTTGGCCCAAGATCAGACTAGCTTTCTTTCCTGCACTCTATAAATTCATTGTTTGGGCTACGTGAACTTGGATTCGTTCCTGTTTTGGATCCAAGTCAAATCTGGTCCCTACATATATATATATATATATATATATATATATATATATATATATATTGTATAATTAATAAATTTTTTAAAATAACTAGTTCTTCCTATCCTATATAAAAGTCAATTAGTTCACACAAACCCTAATAAATTACTATTGTTGTTTAGTCATTAGTGTTGTTTGCCTTTAAGAAATTACATTGATACTAATCTTTGAGTTTTTTCAATATATTAATATTAATATTTTTTTTACTCAATTTAATAATAATAATAATAATAAAAGTTGTCAAATCCATGGGTTCAACCCGACCCAACCCAACCCATGTGGGTTGAGTTGAATTTTTTTTTACCCACCATGGTGGGTTGGGTCAAAAAATTCCCTCAACCCAACCCATGCACACCCCTAAATACACGTTTCTCAAGTCTTGAAAGTTACTCCTATAAGATGTGTGGGTTCTATACCTTCTAACTCTACAAACACCTACTAGAGATCAAATCTATATTGCTAGTATTGGTGGAGTAAAGTTACTGCCAAGCCTTCAGATATCAAGCATATTGAAGATCAAGGCATGAACGATCCAGAACAAGGAAGTCAGTGGAGTTTAGAGCCCAATTTGGTAACTATGTTAGATTTACTATGAATTGGTATTCTTAATTGTAAATCTCAACTTGATATAGTAGATTGTTCTCTTGGGATAGTTCCCCCAGTTTATTTTTTTTTTTTTTTTTTTTTTTTCCTTGAAACAAGTTGTTTCATTGGTTTTCCTGGATTATCACATCTTGTGTTATATACTTCTCCGCTGTGTTTAGTGCATATGATGAATATTTAACCTAGATCTAAATAATTAACCTAAGTAATAACTTAGCTAATAAATTAAGTTAAACATATTGTATCTTCTAAGGTTCTAAAACTTAACACATATAATTGTTATCATATTTGACGTCAATATTAAAATTAAACACAAGTTGTTCTTGTAGCACACACGCTTGACATAGTTTCCAAAGTTCAAGCTAATAAAGCAGCATAAATAGTTCTTAATGAAATCAAACTAGTTTTCAATACCAATGTTTTACAAACCATGATCGAGATTATTCTTTAAGAGCAAGTGCCAGAGTGGAGTTCAGGCTAGATCAACCTAAGCAGCTCAGCTCCTGTCTCAGTTGATTGGAAGACGTTGTCAATGTACTGCAGAACAACTTTTGGAACAACTTTTGACGCAGTAATGTAATGTACTTTTCAAAAGGTTCCTTCAATGAATTCTCTGATAAAAGTAAAGAAGATTCAGATAAACTAAACCAAAAGGTCCAAAACCATGTAATTAAACACAAAGTCATTTTTTTGCTCAAGTGAGAGCTCATTCACCACTACTGTAGCGGTGATTTTCATATGTCAAACAAATGCATGTATGATCAGAACTCAAAAATCAAAACTAAACTATCAGAGAGAAATAATATGTATTATTTTGTGTCAGTAGCTGTATAGGAATTGCCTTCACCTAGGGCCTAAACCTAATAAATGCCAGTATATACATATACACCAGTAAAGACTAGCACAACAGATTTGGGTCCAGACGTGCCTAAACCTTGTCCATAATCTCAAATCAACTATAAATATATATTTCATATAAAATAAAGAAAACAAAAGTAGTCAATTCATATCAATACAATCAAGTTAAGGATTACTTTTTCTATTAAAAAAAAAAGATTACTCTAAATTTCTTATTCAACAAAAAAAAAAGTATGATTATTATAAAGTTGGACCCATTATTTTAATACTTGCTAGGAGAATAGTGAAATTGATGTGCGACAAGTAATTACATCTTTTTTAGTAGCACTATGGGCATAACAGTTTCACAATAATTTCACAATAAAATTTGGGTAATAAGCTACTATTTGTTGTGATCTAGGCCTATTATTGATATTACTTTTTAATTTACTGTTAACAATTCGCCACTTAGATTTTATTGTGAAATTATTGCAAAAATGTTGTCATTATATCTTTTAAATTTTTTTACTAAGTAAATACATTACTTTTTTATGAAACTTTTGGTAAAGCTATATTAAAAAATTAATAAAAATATAAAAAAAACCTGTATGAGCAGTGTCCTACTAAGTCTAACTAGTATTAGTGTCCTACTATAAATAATTTTTTGGGAAGCTCACGGGGCAATTAACCCTTCCTCCCCTACCCACCCCCACCCCCCCCCCCCCCCCCCCCCCAATAAAAAAGGAGTTAGGGACAAAACTAGGACTTGGACTTGGACTTGGGGCATAAGTATAAGTAAAGAAAGAAAAGACATTATGAAATTTTAAAATAGCCATCTATGAATTTTTTTTTTTTTTTTATAACCTCTTTAAAATGATCAATGATATTGTTAAGAGAACCAAATGTAATTTTATTGAACCAAATTACTAAAATTAACATACTTATATATACTAATATTGTTTGGGGGGGGGGGTGGGGGGTGGAAGTTAATGATTAGTTATGTCCTTGAATGAAGTGGAGTTGTAATTAGTAAAGTACATAGAAATGACAGTCAATATCAATGTGTTTGGTACTCTATTTATTGAACACATTATTGTGAGCAATCGAAATAGCACTCATGTTATCTTAGTATATAGTATGCAATCGTAGAAAATAGAAGAACGCACATATCATGTTAGAGGAAATGCAAACAAATGAGCTTAAGGATCAATTTGATTAGAGAAGTGGAAAAGTGGGAGGATAGAAGAGATATAGTTTTCTCCCATTTGTATTTGGTTGGAAAGATGGAAAAGTAGAGAGATGAAAAACTTATTTATTTGGCAGGACTCAATGAGGGGGATGGAAAATGAAGTTAGTATAAATTTACAATTATGTCCTCATTTAAAAAAAAAAAGTAACACATTGTTTTATTAAAAAAATTGTGTATGAACCCTTCAATTTATATATATATATATAGCACAAGTCAATGAAAGATGAGAAAAAAAAAAAAAAAACCATTGAGAAGTACAAGAAAAGCGAGAAAAAAAAAAGAATAAAGGAACCAAAAAAAAATGGACGAAACTTATGTGCAAGTGCACATGGACATTTTCGTTAGCTCAGCAAATTGAGTTTTTTCCTTTAGTTTTCTCCCCATTTTGGAAAGAAAACACATGACTCCACCACTTTTTTTTCTTGCTCCCTTCCTTAAGTACTCAGCCCTCGTGTTGGATCGAGCTACCAAAATCAGCTTTTTGCTACATCATGAAATGAGAGTTACCAAATACGTACAAAGCAAAAGCCTTCCGTGGAATGTTGATTAGTAAAGGTTATATGCCCAGTCAGCAGTAATTCATGCATGCATGCATGCGCGCAGAGTAAGGTATCTTAGGGATGACCATGAGAAGTAAAATCCAAGGAGCATTAGTGCACTTGATGTAACGGAGAATCCAATGAATCCAATTAAAAAATATTAATTGGTGTAACATTACTTAGAGTTATACCAAGTGTAACTTGAACCCAACCCATATATATATATATATATATATATATATATATATATATATATATATATATATATATATATATACTTAACTTCTCTTGTCTATCCTTTTAATAAAAGTTATTGCTTATCAAAAAAAATTAAAAAAAAAAAAAGTTATTGAACACCTTATATAAGAATCTCAAAAATTTGAGTTCTATAAAAATAGAGTAAAGGCTATATCTACAAAAATTTCACAGCAAATCTTGAATGATAAGTTGTTATTGATTTTAAACTGGGCCTATCACTAACATTATATTTTAGTTATTGATAACAACTTGTTACTTAAAATTTGTTTGGAAAATGTTCTGAACTAATATTTCTCAAAAAAATAATTTTGGCTCCCCAAACATATATAAACCTTAACCCTTTAAATAATAATAAAAAGGCCTAAAAAAAAAAAGTTAGCCCAGATAATAGCAAAAATAGCCCAAACAGCAATTAGACAACAACAAATGAACAAAATAGTCAACAAAAACTCCATTCAAAACATAAAATAAAAACCCATAATCATTCTGATTCATAACTTGTTCAAATTATTCCATAAAAATAATCTCTTATTTCAAAAAAAAAAAAAAAATCCTAAAAAAGCTATACCAAGAGAGATAATGTGATCATGAGTTCTCCTTGAGGGTGGTGACATACTCTGCTCTCCTCGGTTTGCAAGCCTAGCTATTCTACTCTTCTTGGTGGCTCAGCTAGTAGTCACAATGGATATCATTCATTACTCTCTCTCTCTCTCTCTCTCTCTCATTATTTCAAACTCTCTCACTTTATTAGTCTCATCTCAGCATTTTCAGTTCTCACTTTATCTCTCATCGGTTTTTTTTTTTTACTTTTCATTTTGTTAGTAAAAGGAAATTATAAAACTTCATTTTTTTTTTCCTTATTGTGATATTGATATATTTAAGTTCTCTTTTTATCAAATTTTGTATAATTTTTTTTTTTTAATGATTAACATAGAAACAATTCGTAGAACCACCAACTAACGAACCATTTTATAAATAATAGCTATAGCAAGCTGTCAAAAATTGACCGGCTAGATAATAACACATATGTAACAGCAAAAAAATGTCACTAAAAGATCTACGAGACTCCCAACTAACCGCAAGCAGAGCGTGCCACCTTAAGCAATTCTTTATCATCAGTTTTAAGTCGTGTAAGGTGTTGATGTTATAGCTGTCAGATGAGAGACATATTTAAGACCATAAAACTCAACTATGATCAAATACTGTCGGAATAGTACAATGTCATATCCATCGGATTATGACCCACCAACCACATACATATTTTACGATTCCACTGGTATTGAACCCAAAATCTCTAGTTCACCCTAAAAAGTCTATTTACCCATTCCACTCTTCATAACCTTTTACGCTGCAATATGCCTCCCAAGAAGACAGTGCTTGCATCAAACACAAAGGAAAGAAAAGAACCATAAGTGAACAAGGCAAAGTCCATTGGAGTCTAGCTAGGAAGGGAGACCAATGGATGGGGGTGATGCTACTCATGACCTTCTTGGAAGAACTATACGACGTTCTCAGGACACAAAATCGACTAAGATTCGAGCCATGTGTAGGGAGTGGGGTCAGGATTAATTTTTGTTTAAAGGCTGAATTGCGATACTACAATGTTAGAGTCTAGACAAACAACGTTAATATTTAATTTTAAGTCATAATTTATAAAGGAAATGGTTTTGCTCTAAACATGTTTGGAGTATTAAAATCCAACCACCAATAAGAAGATGACATGTGTCTCATCATATGCAATACATATGACTTAATTATTTATTTAAGTTAAGTGAGTCATATGCATTGCACATGATAAGGACTAATGTCATCTTTCTATAGGTAGTTAAAGCTCAAGACTCTAAACGTATTTGAAGTCAAACTTTGTCCATTTATACATCTATTGGATACAAAATTATTATCAACTTTGACTTATATATATAAATAATTTTTAGAAAATTTATCATCTATTAAACTCCAAAAAGTATATAAAACCTATTTAATTTGATATTAGGCATGTATAAAAGTACCCAAAAAATTAGTGTCTCCTATAAAAATTATGCTAGATGATTTTCTCTCATAGAATAAAATTCATCTTTTACTATCTTCATATTAAAATTGTTAAAATTTTCATTGTTAATATAAATTATAAAGTTGTCAATCAAGATGAATAAAAGAAAATTTTTATGGAACAACTGAAGTCTTCAAAGATATAATCACATAAATGATTCAAAAATTAATAAATACAAGAGAAAATTTTACCCCAAAAAAATTAAATTTGGAAAACAAAAACTACTTTGTCTCTCTACTAAAGACTACTTGGCAAATTCCTTTTTTTTTTAAAAAAATTAAAAAAAAAAAACATCATTGGACAAACTCAATATACATACATACATATATATATATATATATATATATATATATATGCAGCGAGGGGAACGACAATGTATAGAATATGCAGTTTAATTTATGTAATTTGTAAATTTTATATAATTTTAGAAATTTTAAATTTGCATGTCAACCATGTCACGTCAATTTGCTTCTTCTTCTTTTTTTTTTCGTTGAATGGCATGGTCAACCTGTCGTTAGTTTATTGCATATATGGATCAGATCAACTGGTTGCACACAGCATCAACTTGCAAACAGTGGGTTCTCAGTCCTCACGCACACCATAAAAAAAATTTAAAAAAAAAAAATTTTGCATGATCCAACGAATTTTAATTTTCTATTGTTCAGCATCAACTTGTTGTAAACAATCTTTATATTTTATTGAAGTAAAATGCTATGTCAAAAACATTTTTACAATATTTTTACAGCAAATCTTTAATGGTAAATTGTTATTGATGAGGCAAAAAATTAATTTCAATGACAAGTTTAAATTAAAATTAATCATAATTAATAATAATTTGTTATGAATTTGATGTTGATGTATCACTTTTCTTTATTTAATTTATCTTCTCCAACTGTGCTATATACGACTTTTCCTGAACAACCTCCTGCCCTCTATTAAACAGTATTTACATTGGCCACGAATTTAAAAAGGCGCAGAGTCTCTGTCTGTTGCTCCACAGCATTAGATTAGACACGTGGTAAATATGTGACCAAACTTTAAATATGTATTCAAAATCGTATCAAGTTCAACGCACTGAAACATTGAGCCCGGGTCAATCTCTTCAAGAAGACTTATATACTAAAACAAAGTTAGTTTATTGCATACGATCAACTTATTATATTGCAAAGCATTAACTTGCCCAATGTCCATTGAAATTTTTATTGCCTAGGATCAACTTGTTGACAGTGTTGTAACAATATTGTTTATATTTTATTTACATCATTTTATGGCCTTTACGACTTTTCTTTTATCGAACAACTTCCTCCTCTCTATTAAATAATATAATATTAACATATAGGTTGAGATTTGGGTTTATCTTGTCTTCTCGTAGGTGAAGAGAACCACAACAAGGAGTTTGGTCAAATTGACAGTACGGATCGCCTTGCGTCTCAATCTTCAAGGACTTTTCTTGTACGTGTAGTATATACAATCAGAAATTACATCTTAGATCGGGGATCAATTTTGATGGGTTGATCTCACATCCTCCGAAGATAGAGTTAGCTGAAGGAGGAGTAAATATTAACTAAAAAAATTTTTAGTTTACATATTACTAGATTTTGTGAAATTTTAAAGTACTCAGAAGTACACGAACCGTACCAAAGTATTGTTTGATAAGAGTGAGGTCGAACCACAAAGACTTGTATGAATGTAGAAAAATTAATCAAACCTTAACTAAATAAATCTTAATCTAGTTCAATAAAAATTGATTACTTTGAAATTAAATAAAATTAAGCAAATAATTAATCTAAGAAAAGAGATGATAAAAAGCAGTAAAAAGATGTAAACAATCTAAAAAAAATTAAGGTTTTAGAATTTTCCTTGTTAATTCATATCCGCATATATTCATTATCCTTTATTTTGCTCAAACTACTGCATAAAAATCTAGAAACCAATGTTGTTATCATTGAAGATATTCTCTTTAAAATCTCTATTTTAAAATCTAAAACACGCTCTCTTCTTCACTTCCTAAGTATAAAATCAAATCATCAATTGTATCCATTCACAAACAAATAAAAAGAGATATCAATTTTAAAACCAAGAAATAATAAACTAAGTATTCAATCAAGATAAATCATATATCATGAGAAAAACATAGTTGAACCCATATTAGGAATCCTATTTTAGTCAATTGATATGACCAAGAACAATTAAATCATTGAAGAACAACCATTATTGTGGCAAAAATCAAAGCTCATAAATAAATACTGATAATCGTTAACAATTTTTTTCCAAACCTTAATTAAAAATTTAGTTACTCATAGTAATTGAAAGAAAACAAAAAAATAGAATACTGAACATTAACCTAGACAAATATAATAAAAAAGAGAAAGAAATAGTTAATATGCTATCATGGAGGAAAGCCACAGAGGCAACTACCATCGGCAGCAGCCTGCTACTCCTATGCCTCTCTCTTCTTCTATTCTTTTACTTCCTACCCACAAATTGAATTAAAGCCTTTATATAAGAGAACACTCTCCTAATACAAGTTGGAGAAGAAGTAAACCTAAAAGAATAAGGAAATTCAGATTGAAAAATTACTTAGATTTTTATGCCCATGTTGCGGATGATTTTAGCCAAGTAAAAGTGATAATTTGCACTTGCCATAAACTACAAAGTTGTATCTCTTTTAGTTAACTTTGCAGCCAAACTTGAAGCATTGGAACCCAATATCTGAGCTGAGAGTTATGCCTGAAATACTAAGACATATGCAGAAAAATCATGATTTTGAAAATGACGTTTTTTTACCCTTTTTTTTCCTCCAGTTGGCTTCTTTCCTTGATTGATTAGGCTTCCCCACATCTTGTAGGTCTTTGAGTTTGAGTTGGGTTTAGCCCACTTGAGTTAGAATCCATCCTTATGGATTAAATAAAGCCCATTAGCATGTAAATTCTTAATTACCTATAAAATATAGATAATTCAAAATTAGTCATAAATTAACATAAAAGTAATATGAGAGTACTTTAAATATTTAGTATATTTCATGCTCATCAAATACCCCTAAACTTACATCTACAAGTCCTCAAGAAAAATAAATAAAGAATAAAAAGACAAAATAAATTAAAATGAATAAAAAGAAAATCCTAATTAATCCACTTTTGCTAGAATTTTTTATTGCTTTTAACATATGCAACAAGCTTTTAAACCCTAGCTTAAAGGTGGGTTTTGTTTTCTTTTAATAAAAAAAATTTACGAAATTGGGTTTTGAGGAGTGATTGTGTGTAGTGGGTTTATGTGAATTTTTAGTGAAATGCTGATGTTGCATGTTTTTATTGGATGAGTAAAATATGAGATTTACACCACATCCAGTTTGAATGATTTCTTTTCAAGCTTGGGTAAACATATTAATCTACATAAAATCATAGATATTTCAAAATAATCTAATTTCAATGGCAATATAAATACAAAAGGAGATTGACCAAGCCAAAAAGAAATTCTTTGAGGGTGTTTGGATTGAGGTGTTTTATGTTATATAACTCAAAACTCATCACTCAAAACCGAAAATCATTGGGATTTACTAAGTGAAAATTTGTTTGATTGAGTTTTTAGTTTTTGTTTCCATAACTCATATCTTAAATTGTTGAGTTATGAGAATCAAAATTGAGAACTGCTCTAAAGGTGTTTTCAATTTTTAAGAAATGAGTTTGATGGCAATTTCATAAATAAGTGCAACCATGTGGGGCCCGTTAGTGACTTGTCACATCCTTGCTCAATACCGATGGAAGCTTTTCTCTTCTTTGGCTTTAACTCCAACTTCACAATGAAGGTCAGTAAATACATACATCCACTATGCAGGCTATGGGCTCAACAAAAAAGTGATATAGTTGAATTATGACAATAAGAAACATGGTTTTAAGTTATAAACCAAATAAGAAGTTTTCAGTTTTGGGTTTTTGATGAAATAGAGTTTTGAGATATAAGTGATAAGTTTTGAGCTATGAGTTATAAATTTTAAGTTTTGAGATAACTTCAAAACAAACATGCTATTAAAAACCCTAATTTTATAGTTTAATTCCCTCTAGTTATTCATATGCTATGTTAAGAATCGAAGAGTCTCTTGCCAGCACATCACACACACATCCCAACAAGTCTGCCAACGCATTTCACACATCCCAACAAGTCTCTGTCGTTATCCATCATTTTGTTGCATGCAAGTGTTCATGGATTAAGTTTGATTGGTGATCAACTACATCATCAATTGACCGGCATCTATAGGAAATGTACTTTGTGTTTTCCTCCAAAACAAATACTCCAACTCGGATGATTATGATCAAACATGGATACTGTACGACAATATACGACTATATAGGCTGTGACAAGTCACTCTTCGTTCCTTGAGAGTGTCTCGCCGTGGTCACTCTTCTAAAGCAGAACCGGCTTGTGCCATAAAAAGCTCCTCATTTCCTTATGATGATATCAATATGGCTGTATCGCATACAACATCATGCATTTTTACAAATCCATCCTCATGACTCCTTAACAACAATCCCGAGTCAATGAGATTTTTGGACAAGGTATATCAACATCTCGTCTTGCTTCATCCAATGTGTCAACATTGTGAAACAAGTGCGGCCCCATCCCATACCCCGCCAAAACTTCCTGGCTGATATTGTGATCTTCTGGAAAGAGACAACACATCAAGAAGCAGAGACAAACCCAGGATTTCCAATTAAGGGGGGCAGAGTATAGGTAAAAAACACAAAATCATGAAATTTCACGTGAGTACCTTTTTAGTATTAACAAACAATTAACAAAGAAAAATACATAAAATCTGTTTCATAATACATTATAATGCCATCATCTACTAATAAAGGTAAAAACACAAAACTTCATTGTTTCTTACTACATTAGAGCATTTGCATTAGCTTATGCAAAAAATTTATATCTATTTTAACATAATAATTTACTTTGAAAAAAAAAATTATATACTCACTATTATTTATAATACAATACATTTCATCATAATACTATTTCCTTATCAATTTTTTTTTTTTATTATCTCAAATCATTTCTCTCTTCCTCAACTAATAAAAACTATTGTCCTCCATCTAAATAATTTCTAAAACATTCATGTGCATAGCAACAATAATTGTGTAAAATTTTCCAATCAACCCAAAATCCACCCACATTAATTGTACAAAAATACATTTATGTTATTATAATTGTGTAAATTTGCAAAAATACATTTGTGTTACAACAATTATGTAAATTTGCATAGTTACTATAACACATATTTATTTTTGCACACTGATACATAAACTAATGTGGATGTATTTTGGAGTTGATTGGACAAATTCAGGGCCTTATGTTATTTTACAACTAATGCAAATGCTATTAGCCCATTACAATAAAATCAGTGTAAAATTGTAGGGGAGAGGACCCAAAATATTTTGAAGTGGAGGCCCAAATATAAAATTGTAAAAGATATATATATATATATATATATAATTTTTTTTTTTTTTAATTCTTAAGAACTAGGGGGGAATCAATCCCCCTTGAGCCCCCACCTAATTCTATCCCTGCCAAGAAGCATGCCTTAGCTTTCCGATCTTTCAAGAAATGACAAAATTTAGTTACGAAATTGGTCTTACTTAATATCGTTTTATTGGAGATGAATTTTGACAAATCTACCATTGGATTACTTCTTCTTCTTATATCCTCCATGCTCACAAAATTTCTAGAAAATTAAAAATTCATAGCTATGTCATCAATAAATTGTTTAAATTGCAAGTTTTATAATTTAAAATTATGTATAAAGTATAAGCTTATAAATCATATAGTAAATAATATTTGATTGACACAAAATTTGACATATGTATTAAGAGTGTAAAGAATATGCAATTTAAAGGTTAAATTTTCAAAATATATAGTAATATTTATTTTATTGAGTAATGTTGTAACCTTAAGTTACAACCAATTTTATAACTAAACTTTATCCTTCAAGAAATCGGATTCAAATCCTCTAGATTTCCTAGAGTATTCTATCAACAGATTTCCTTAGATCCTAACCACATTTTAATGATTTAATGGTCTAAATTCTACCATATCAGCATTTCACTAACAATATTCTTAAAATAATGTTGCAAATAAAACAATTAAAATTATTATTAGTGGAATGCTGACATGACAGAATTATTAAGATTTAAGGAAATCTATTTGATAGAATACCCTTAAAATCTAGAAGATCTGAATCCCAAGAAATCATAGCTCAACTAAATGCACTCAGTGACTTTTTCCTGATGATTGGCTGGGGTTTGGAGATACTGACCTTTTAAGTCAACTCGCCACCTTTGTCCCTTTTTCCTCATCTATGTCACCCGGTGCCCTCGCCACTGTTACAAGTTCTAAGAGGAAGCCCTGACATTCCCCTGCAACCTCACGAGCCACAGCTTCAAATTCAGGGGAGTCAAAAACTGTGTCTGCTGTCTTTATGAATAGATCCCAAGAATTCTCCAGCGAAAAGATATTGAGATGGATCCTATTTACTTTGCATCTCATCGAATGGCAAACATGTTCTCGTCTCGTTGTCAGTAAGATCTTCGATTTGCAAGCCTCAAGGTCGCTGCCAATTGGAATTCCAATGCTGGATAGATCAATCCATTCTCAGACATTATCCAAAATTATAAGGATTGTTTTATCTACCATTATCTTTGCCCTCAGTTCATTTGCTCTCCCTTCTTCACTCTTCTTTTTCAACTGGAGCTCTAGACCGTCTGCAATGGAACTCTAAATTTTTTTGAGATTCACAGTCTGCGACATAGTGGCCATCACCACACAATGAAAGACACCATGGCTCATGACCTTTACCGCAACTTGTTTCACCATTGTGCTCTTGCCCACGTACAACTCCCATTCCGCAGGGCCGACCATAGGCCTAGGCCATGGCCTAGGGACCTAGAAAGGCCCCCAAATTAAAATGAGGCAAGTAAGGGTTTTTTTTTTTTTTTTTCCTAATTAAAGAAAGGGTGTGTAACTTGTACATTTTTTTTGCGGCAAAGGTTTTATAAATTGATATATCCAATCACAATAAGTAATTCAATATTTTTTTATTTTTTTATTGAAATGTTACATCAGTTTGTAAGTTCTTTATAGTATAATTTGTAGAACTTTAGTTTCTTCTTCACACAAAAAAATAAATAAATAAATAAATAATTATGAATTAATAGAAATACAACACAATCACCAATTCACCATTAAGTGAATGAAAAATGCTAAAATTAATATAAATTTTATGACAAAAAACTTACCAACTAATCAAACAATATAACAAATGAATGTTTTAAATAACTTGTATTTATTGATGACTCGTTAGTTCACTACAAAACGCGGGGGTATTAGGCTGCATTTTTTTAAACGGACTAAAGCCCCGTTTTTAAAAAACGCAGCTTAAATAACGTTTGTGAAACATACATAGTAAGTACCACTAACTTACTTTGGATTAATTAGTCTTATTAATTAGTAAGAATTAATAATAGATTTGAAATAAAATAAATTATAATATAAAAATAAAATAAATATCATTTAAGTGATATTTAGATATAAAATTCCCCTTTAAAATTTTCGTCCTAGGCCTCAAAGTATCTTGGACCGGCCTTGCCATCCCGTGAACCCCGACAATGTTGATACTGTTGTTGTCATCTTTCAGAGCTTTCAATATATCTTCCATAGCATTTTTGATGGATTCAAACGACACGAAATGACTGGCTGGTGCTGGTGCTGTAGGTTCAGGAATTGCAGGGAGAGACAGTCTCAAAACTCCTTTCCTTCACAATGACACCCATCTTTTTACTGATACTTACTGCTTGCTTGCTCATATTGTAGCGTGAAAGCCAATCAGGAAAACAGCAAGCACAGGAGCATCTGTGGTTCCAAATCACTTGTACTTCATTGTCCAGATTTTGAGCCTCGGTGGCTTTATTATTGACTCTTAGCAGCCAATCTTGGACTTCATTTTTTATTCCTTCTCTATTTCTTTCTGCCTGCTCAACTGAATATTTGACATGCATCCGCCACCGCAGCGTTCAGTCTTTGTGCTTGATCTCTGAATTCGTTTATGTTTTCGGTGTAGTGAAGGAGGTAATCAATCTCTTGCAGAACTGGACAACAGAAGAACTCTACCGTGGTAAAAGATGCAGTCTCTATGCAGGTGGCTCAGAGATTGCGTTTTTGTTTTTTTCTTGCCTAGCTATTAATGTTTCAGGAGTGGAAAGAAAATTACACCCCACTTAAACATAGTGCAACGTAAAAATAGTTTTTTTTTTTTTTTGTTTACCTCTTTTGTCACAATACTGATGCGATTAATCGTTAGTGGTGAAAAAAAAAGTGATAATTTATGTGAAAGTGATATGCTACCGGCTAAAAGTAGAAGAAGTTAATAATTATACTACGGTCTATATGAATTAAAACCATTAATAGTAAATTGAGATAAAATAAATAAATATATATATATATATATAAACAAAACAAAACAAATCCAAGTTAAATGTAAGTCAAATTTGATCCAAAAACCTCACCTTTTCAAATTTTGCTCTTTTTTTTTTTTTTCTTGCTATTAATGTTTCAGAAAGTGTAGAAAGTATAAACGACACTGCTCAGTAAATTCAAATCAGATTTGGTCTAATAGAAAAATTAGTAGGTACGGTTACTCACTATTCATGTAAAAGGAGTGAGTATTGATATTGAAATATCGAATAATTTAAACATACATGCATGTATATTACTTATACATAAAGGTACTCTTCCCATCGAAACTCAACACTTTGGTGCATGGATTAGAGCACCTCCTTTTATGCCATCACGAAGACACACGATCTCTGTTCCTAGGTTCTATAAGGCAAACGCTGCTGGACCGAGGACTAATCCACTTCCTAGAACATCTGATTAGGGATGACAATTTTTGCCCGACCCACGAGTACCCAGTCCGACCCGACCCTAATGGGTTGGATTTTACCCGGTCCAATTAGGAATAGGGTCAGGTATGGGTTTAAAAAAAAACCCTGAACCGGGTCTGGGTCGGGTTCAGGTTTTATCAAAAAAATCTGAAACCCGACCCAGATATAACCCTATTTTCCTGAAATTACCAAAAAACCCCCTATATATATATATAGCTATAACTAACCCTAAAATCCCTCATTTCTTCAGCACTCAGCATCAACTCACGCCTCCCTCACCCTCACTCCCTCATTTCAGCTCACTCACTCTCAGTCGCTGCCTCACGCACATGGCCTCCCTCACCGTCACTCAGTGCCTCACCCTCACACAGAAGCACACTCACGGTCACGCTCATGCCTCACCTCTCAGCCGCCTCCTCTCTCTCTTTCTCAAGATCTCTGCCACACTTTCTCTCTCTCTCTCTCTCTCTCTCTCTCTCTCAAGCTCTCACCGCCAGCCACCCTCTCGGCCATAGACGATTTTGACTGAATCCTTGGAGGGCTTACAAGCATCCCTTCTGCCATATCCACCAGCAAATTCGGCATATTCAGTGCTACCCTCCGACGATTTATGCAACCTAACCTCAGCTGCACACGCCACCGCAGCGCGTATGTCGCTCGGCGACATTAACACTAGTATCGGATACGAAAGAATGGAATTCGGGATTTATTGATTGTGTTTTCTATTTGTGATTTGTGTTTTTTTTTTTAGTAAAAAATTTGTATTAACAGAGAAGAGTAAAAAAAAAGGCCGTTTATGTTTAGGATTGTGATTTGTATTTTTTATTTTTTTGATGGTGAAAAATTTGTATTAACAAAGAAGTGAAAAAAAAAAAAAAAAGCGTTGATTTGTTTTCCGTTTCTTTTCACCAAAAAAAAAAAAAAAAAAAAGAGGAAAATCTTACACTTGCATATACTTATACTTAAGATCTTACACTATGACAATCCAGTGTTTGACAAGCTGATTTGGTGTAAGATTTTTCCTTTTTTCTTTTTCCCATATTTTAAGCTGATTGGGCCTATTTTAGGACAATTTCTGGCATCTGGGCCTTAAAAAAAAATGATTGTGATTGGGCCATGATTTGGTCCGAGAATTAGGCCCAAATTTGGCCTAGCTGGACAAGGCCCACAGAGCCCAACAGGAGCGGGTTCGGGCTGCAAGTCTTGGCCCGCAGGTCAAGTTCGGGTATGGAAAAACACAACCCGAACCCGACCCGTTGCCATTCCTACATCTGATAAGCCGCCAGTGGTCTTACGGCGAGGGGGGGCGTTGTTGGAGATTGTAAGGCCTAAAAAGGAAAGTTTGAATACAGCACAAAATCAAAATTTTCATCCGGATATTCAAGAGCAAAATTAGATGGAGTCAAGCCCTTCTCACATGGTTCTAGATTATCATTTTGCTCTCAAAACTAAAAATCCAAGATTGGATATGAGGGAATTATCTGCTGAGCTATTTGAGGAGAGGATTAAGGAGATTGATAAGGACATTGAGAGATTTGATGCTGAAACAGAATTTTTCTCCAAAAATAATTCTTTTACGGGTAAGGAAAATAACTTAGAGTCCATGACAATTAATGAAATTTTTTTGGCTAATGCACAGGCACGTGCTCAACTACAAAAAATACATTCTCAGGCACCACTCTCTACACTACCTGATACAACCAACATCCCCACAAAGGGATCAGCAACATGGAAGAGATTGGCTCGAGATGTCATTGGCACAGATGTTGTTATGACAAAAGCAGTGGGTTCAAAAAGGGGTACACGGCATACTGGAGATCAAACTGAGTTACTGAACAATAAGAAGAAAGTTGTTTCTCAGAATGATAAAAATCATAAACAGATATTAGCGGAGGCTGGTTCCTAGCCCTGCTAGAACCAATGAGTCTTTTATATTGGAACTGTCAGGGGCTTGGGAACCAACGTACAGAAAATCAGCTTGCAGAGATGGTGCAGGTAAAAGATCCCTCCGTCATGTTTATAGCCGAGACATGGACTAATGAAGATAGGCTAAAAAACATTCAAAAAAGATTAGGGTTCAAAAATAAATTTTTGGTGCTAAGGAAAAATAAAGCAGGAGGACTGGTACTTTTTTTGGAAGGAGGAGTTTAAGCTTGAGGTGCAAACTTTCTCAAAGAATCATATAGACACTACAATCAACAAAAATTCAGAGGATGAATAGAGGTTCACCGATTTTTACGAGGAAGCAGATACACAGAAGAGGCATGAGTCATGGAATAGATTACGAAGCTTGAAGAACAGGGGTTCAGATATTTGGATTTGTGCAAGTGACTTCAATGAAATCACAGGACAATCTGAAAAAAGGGGAGGCGGGTTTTAGCCACATGGACAGATGTAGCCTTTCCGTGAGGTGTTAGACGAATGTGGGTTCATGGATATGGGTTTTGTCGGGTCAGAATTCACATGGCATAAACACTTTCCGGATTACACTATATGGGAGAGATTGGATAGAGCCGTGGCAACAAACAAATGGTTTCTAAAATTTCCGAAGACCAAGGTTTATCATTTGGATGTCACTTCTTCAGACCATAAACCTTTGTGGATAGTGTCGGAGATAATGGAGTGCAAACTAGAAAAACCTTTCCACTTCGAACAAATGTGGATGTTAGAAAAAGGTTGTGGGGAAACCATTGAGGCCGTGCGGGGAGAGGATGTGGATATATCACGGGTAGAGAAAATTCTAAAGAAAGTGGATAAGTGCAGATTGAAATTAACTAATGTTGACACCCTATTTTGCAACTCGCATTTAACCTCACATGGAGGGTAAAAGGGTAATTTCACCTTGAAAATATGTATCTTGATTCTGGTCATTAGATCATTAATCTCATTTCACCAAAATGATCTTGATGTTGTAACGATCAAATCGGCTGGTCATGAACCCTAATCGGACCACCAGATTGAAAATTATCATCAAATCAAGTTTTAATGGTTGAGATGCACCATCACAAATTGAGTCCGACTATATGTGATTATGAGCAATTGATTTCAATTGGTTATAAGTATAATCAATTTGAGATTGATGATGTGTCATAATTTGATTGGTTATGACTACATTTTATGGTGAGGTTGCATACACCTAATTAATTAGATAGTTAAACATTAATTATTTAATGAGTAATTTGTGCAATTATCTTTTAATTAGTGTAAATATAGAACCAATTAAGTCTGAAATGGGAGTGATTTAATCCATTTAATGTTAATTGGGAGCTAATTTGGGACCTATTAATGTTAATTGTGCTGAAACCATTTTCTAACAAATGACCTATGTTCACCATTTCATCAATATCTCTCAGAATATTTTGAATCTGTGAATGAGATTAATTTTCCCAGAAACTAGACATCCGGGGCTTCAATTTGAGTACAATAATGAGGCAATTCTGATCAGAATTGAGTCAGATATGATTTTTCGAAATTGGCTCTATATGCTATTACAGCAGCTACGGAAAAACCGAACTTTGCTTGCTCCTCACTCTCACCAATCTTTCCATTTAATATACCAGATTTCCCCAAAGGCTAAAATGAGGTCTAGGTTCATGATTCTTTGTCAACACTCATTAAATGGTCTTCCATTCATATTTCCTTCACCACTACTATATATACCCTCACTCTCATTCATTCCAGGACAAACAGAACCCCCTCTCTTCTCCTCTCTTGAGTTCTAGGAAGTTGAGTAGTCTTATCATATTTTGGTCTTCCTGAGACTCAAGGTATTGAGTGAGACTCACTCTTCCTTTCATAACTCTTCTTTTCCTCCACCCTTAGGACCTCTACCAAGAGTCTCCTCCTCCACCGTATGGATATTGCATGAAGGTATAATTTATTTCCTTAACTTGTTTTTTGTGTTGTCATGATGAGAATTTAGGATGGATTAAAGCATGATAGTAATTATTTAAATTCTCTTGAATATGTTTGAATGTTCTTATATGTTCTTCACATGTTTTTTGGTTGTTCATTACATGTTCATGCATAAACACTAGTTTTGATCTTAAATCCACATAAAAAATATGAAAAACATGTTTGTTTAATAATTCTTTCAAATCCTTGAATCTAAGTTATCACCATCCACACACATTCACTATAATTTATTTTTCAATCCAAATGCAATGCTAAATAAATTGAATTCGGGTTTATCACATGCACACATATTAAATTCAACATGTAAATTGATTGACATATTGGATAATATGATATGAATGTTGGCCACCATAATCTAGAAGACCGATTTCACCGGGCAAGGTGGGTGCCTAACACCTTCCCACCTTGTAACATAGCCTCCGAACTTAGATCAAGAGTTAGTAAATCAAATGCTTATCCATGTAATTTTTCAATTTGTAAATTGTAACTAGGAAATAAAGCAATGTACTTTATCTTAGATTGTATCTATGACCAAAGCCATGTAATTTTCCTATGATCAATGTAAATTAAATTTCAAATTAATAAAATGAGGAATTTTTCAATTATGGTTTTCTTTTTTTTCTAATAATTAAATAAATGGCGACTCCATTGTAAAACCCCTAATGTAAGGGGGGAAATATAACTACTCGAACCTCCATTTTGAGAGGCAATAACACGACTTCACCCATTCACGTGGGTTTGGCCCAACATCCCATAAAACGGGCCGGCGACGCGGTCTTTCACAACTAATTGGTGTTAAAAGAACTTTGGTAGTGTACGGCTGGAGCTTAAAAAGAAGAGAAAACAGATGGTTCAAGCCGAGAAAAAAGCAATCAGATGTGGAGATACTAGGTGGTTGAAAAAACTAGAAGATGAAATAAACACTCTTCTTGATAAGGAGGCAAAAATGTGGTCCCTACGGGCAAGAGTGAATTGGTTGAAGGATGAGGACAGGAACACAAGATTTTCATAGCAAAGCATCACAGAGAAGGCGTAGGAACTATATCAAAGGGCTTTTTGACTCATCAGGCCAATGGACAACTTAGCCAAACCAAGTGGTAAACACTGCTCTCAACATCTATTAGCAACTATTCACCACTAGCAATCCCGAAAATTTGAAGGCAGTGCTGGCTGAAATCCCTCAGTTGGTGACAGTAGATATGAATGCAACCTTGACTAGCACTTTCACAGTAGATGAGGTGGAACGAGCACTAAAACAAATGGAACCTCTCAAATCACTAGGACCCGATGGTATGCCTCCCTTGTTTTATCAAAACTATTGGTCTTTAGTTGGTAATGATGTTAAGGAAGCTATATTTTTGTATCTAAATACGGGGTCTCTTCCTAAAACACTTGGTCACTCTTTTATCACTCTCGTCCCCAAAGTGAAAAACCCCGAATATATTTCACAATATAGACCTATTAGTTTGAGTAACGTGCTATACCGGGTATTCTCCAAAGTATTGGTGAATAGATTAAAACTTGTGCTCCCACATATCATCTCTGAACAACAAAGTGCTTTTTTGACTGACCAGTTAATTTCAAACAATATTTTGGTGGCTTTTGAGACTTTACACTACGTGAGAAATCATTGCACAGGAAAAACAGGATATATGGCTCTCAAGCTCGATATGAGTAAGGCCTATGACCAAGTGGAGTGGAATTATATGGAGAATTGATGGTGAATATGGGATTTTGTAGTAGTTGGGTAAAGCTTATGATGGAATGCATAACCACAGCCACATACTCAGTCTTAATAAACAGTGAACCACACGGCCACATCACTCCATCTAGGGGACTTAGACAAGGCGACCCATTTTCGCCTTATCTATTTCTCTTGTGTAAGGAAGGGCTACATAGATTGATAAATCTAGCCATGGAGAGGGGGGAGTTGAAAGGTGTTTCTATTTGTCGCAATTGCCCTAAACTAACACATCTTCTGTTCGCAGATGATAGCCTTGTTTTTTTGTAGGTCTACTGAAACAGATTGCCAAAGACTCTTGCACATTTTATCCACCTATGAGCAAGCATCAAGCCAGTAAGTTAATAGATCCAAAACAAGTATCTTTTTTAGCAAATCAACCTCTTCAGCAATGCAGCAAGCAATACAAGATAGGTTGGGAATGGCTAGTGTTGAGCATTATGAAATATACCTAGGATTGCCATCCTTTGTTGGTCAAAACAAGAAGGCAAGTTTTGACAATATCGAACAGCGAGTGTGGAAGAAGCTTCAAGGATGGGAAGGCAAGCTTTTGTCACAAGCGGGTAGAGAAATCCTAATAAAGGCAATGGCTCAAGCTCTGCCAACATATACCATGTCTTGTTTTAAATTACCCATAGGATTGTGCCACGACATGGAGGCCCTTATACGCAGATTCTTTTGGGGACAGAGGGGAGAGAATAGAAAAATACATTGGCTTAAATGGCAAGAACTATGCAAGCCAAAAAGTCAGGGTGGTTTGGGCTTCAAGGACCTCTCTCAATTCAATGATGCCTTATTAGCCAAACAAACGTGGAGACTCTTGCATGACATTGGTTCTTTGTTTTACCGGATTTTTAAGGCTAAATACTTCCCTAACTGTTCAATTATGGAGGCAAAGAATCCAAGCTCAGCTTCATATGCATGGAAGAGCATTATTAAGGGCCTAGAAGTCATCAAGAGAGGCGCGGTGTGGAGAATTGGAGATGGGACCTCAATCAGAATTTGGCAAGATAGATGGTTACCTGATAGACAGATAGGGAAGATTATATCTCCTTGCTGGCCTGAGGTATCAGAAGCAACAATCAGCATGTTTATCAATCCAGCAACTTGTTCGTGGAAGTCTAAAGTGCTGGAAAAATATTTGCTAGAATTTAAGGTAGCAGCAATTAGGTCAATCCCTTTGTGTCGAACCCAACAGCAAGATAAGCTCATCTGGCCCCTTAATCCGAATGGAGCACACTAAGTGAAGTCAGGATATAAATTCTTGCAGTCTGAATCCCAAAATCAACAACCTGGTACCTCTAACCCTGAATCGTTGAAGCCACTATGGCAGGCTATTTGGAGTTTGCATGTCCCAGCTAAGGTGAAGAATTTGGTTTGGAAAGCTTGCTGAGATGCTCTCCCATCAAAGGCCAATCTGGTGAGGAGAAAGGTGATCGAAGATGCAACATGTGAACCATGTCAAGAGTGCCAAGAAGATGTGCTCCATGCTTTGTATAAATGCCCAAAACTGATGGAGTTTTGGAAAGAAAATCCAAAATGGCAAACTAACTATATTCACAAATGCAAAAGTTTCTTTGACATTATGGAATTTCTTATTGCAGAAAATTGGGATCCTGCTCTATTCTCCATGACAGCTTGGGCGTTATGGAATAGAAGAAATAATCTTCGCCTTGGTAAACCAACAGTGGTACTATCGCAGGTGTTGAAACAAGCAAAGAAGAGATTGCAATAGTTTTCCCAACAACAAAAACCATCTCCCCCATCCACGGTTAGACTTGCAACTTGCTAGAGACCCCCTGATAAGTCATGGTTCAAGGTGAATTTTGATGGAGCACTATTCTATCAAGAACACAGGGCTGGCATCGGAGTGGTCATACGCAACGAGGAAGGTGTAGTCATCGCCTCCCTATCACACCAAATACACCTACCCTCAACGATTCTAGAGGTGGAGACCATGGCAACTAGAAGGGCCCTGGAATTTGCTATGGAGATAGGAGTACACAAGGTGATCCTTGAAGGAGATTGTGAGATCCTTATCAAAGCACTTCAGAGTAACAGCCACTCATTGTCACAGTTTGGACACCTAGCAAAGGATGTTAAATACCTTGCCTCAAAATTTCAAAGCTATAATCTATCCCATGTACGTAGGCAATGTAATGTCGTTGCTCACACTTTAGCTAAAAGAGCGATTTTGAATCCTCATTTATTAGTTTGGATGGGAAATGTTCCACCAGACGTTCTATCTGTATTACAGGCTGATTTAGAAGGCTTTTCTTAATAAATTGCCTAGTCTTTTTCTCAAAAAATAAATAAATAAATACTTATTCATAAAGTATATTTGTAACATTATTTAAGATATAATAATATTTGCTCGTGTACAACAAAAATATTTACATTAATTTAATCTTATTACGTTATTCAAAACATTTTTTTTTTCCAACAAGTCCTTTAGTAAAAAGTAAGTTCTCTTATAAATCAAATATATTGATCTCAATTATTATTCTTTACACATTTTGACAAAAAAGAAAAAAATATATAAATTTTTATTAAATAAATTAGATATTACATAGTTAGAGTATATTAATAGTTTTAATAATTATGAAACAAATAAAAACTTAATCAATTTTAAATAATTTAAATTATAAACTGTTTACACATTAATTGTTTATGAAACCCCTATGGTTTTGTATTATATAAAAAGTTAGGAGGTTTTACGAAACATTAAAAAAAAAAAAAAAAAGGGTTAAAACGCGGCTATAGCTCCAACGTGACTATAACTCTTAAAAACGCCGTTATAACTCTTGAAAACAACTATGTATTTAGAATGACTTTTAAGTTGGTGTTTTTTTTTTTTTTTTTTTTGATCAACAGCCCAAACAAACTTTCATTAACTTAAAACAGAAATACAATGGGCAACATCCCTATGAACTTGACAAGCAATACAAGGTGGAGTATCCTCTACCCAAATATTACATTCATTCAGAAATTTGGCTTGCTTAGCCATGATATGAGCAGTGCTATTACCGCTCCTACGGGTATGGTTAACATCCCAAGCGTTGAACATCCTCAACCCCTCCAAAATTCCTTCTACCACTTTCCTAATAGAACTTGGCATTACATTCTGATTTTCCAGTGAATTTGTCACTAACAGAGCATCACTCTCAATAATTATGTCTTTTAGGCCAAGGTCCCATGCGAGAGCCACACCTTCCTCAACTGCCATTGCTTCAGCCTCCAAACCACCTAAAGGCAGCCCAAGTTTCTTGCTCAGAGCACCCATAAGCTCTCCCTTCTCATTTCTAATAACCACCCTAACACCGCAGCTCTTGATGTCCTCAAAGATAGCCCCATCAGTATTAACTTTGTACCAGCCCTGTTTTGGAGGCCTCCATCTTACTTCTTCAGGAATAGCAAAGTGATCTGAGCTCATATTTGCTGCTTGGTATTCATTTAGGTAATCAGTTGTAGCTTTCACAATCACCTCATAGCTTTTGCATTGTCCCCCATGTCTCACTTGGTTTCTATTGTTCCAAATTCCCCAAACAGTAGTAGCAAACAACTCCCAATTAACCCTTTCACACCTATTTTTGAGTTCCCATACAATATCAATGAAATCAGAAGGAGGAACAAAAAAAGAAGGAAGTTTTAACCTGGTTCCGCACCACACAGCTTCGGCTAATCTACAGCTCCACAATGCATGACCCGATGATTCCTCTATTCCACACAAGTCGCACCCCACATCCATGCCGATTCCACGAGCTTTCAGACGCAACTTTGTGGGCGGAATGTTTTTACATGCTCTCCAGAACGTGTGTTTGATTTTGTTTGGGCACTTCAAGTTCCAAGCGATCCTCCAAATATCCTTCATTCCGGATCCATCTGAGCAGCCCCCTTCCTCCCCTCTGCTCCCTTCTGTTTTCAGCACCTTTTGGGCCACTTTGTATGCGCTTTTGACCGTGAGTCTTCCATTTGATGTCCAAGCCCATATAAGAGAGTCTTCCGGAAGTCTAGCACTAATAGGGATACTTAGGATCAGTTCAGCTTCATTAGGAAAGAACATGTTTTTTACTTTCTCCATGTCCCAACCCCTCCTCTCAACATCCACCAAGCTCGACACCAATTCCAATCCCGAATGAACTCCAATCGGGCTAGTGACAGTGAAAAGTTCCGGAGACGGAATCCATCTATCCTTCCAAATCCTAACCCTCTCTCCATTTCCAATACACCATCTCGAACCCCTCTCCACCACTTTTTTCGCATTCCATAAGCTTCTCCATACATAGGAGGGTCTACTGCCCAACTCCGCTTCACAAGCCATACTATTCGGGAAATATTTTGCTTTGAGCACTCTATGGACAAGAGACTCAGGATTTTGCTGCATTCTCCACCATTGTTTAGCAAGAAGCGCTAAATTGAAGGCTTTTAAGTCTCTAAACCCCATACCCCCCCTCCCCCTTTGGAGTACATAACCTCTCCCAAGAGATCCAAGCCATTTTCCTTTCCCTATCTTTTTGTCCCCACCAAAATTTTCCCATTAGGGAATTCAGCTCTTTACACAACGTATCCGAGATCTTAAACACACTCATTGTATACGTTGGTGTTGCTTATGCTACGGCCTTAATTAGGACTTCCCTACCAGCATGAGAAAGAAGCTTACCCTTCCAACAAGCTATTTTCCTACCCACTTGGTCCTTGATTCGATTGAAAGCCTTCCTTTTTCCCCTCCCCACTAGCGGTGGCAGCCCCAAGTACTTCTCATGGTGATGCACAACTCTAGCCCCAAACTTCCCTTTCACATATTCCTTTAACTCCCGACTTGTGTTCTTGCTAAAATAGAGAGAGGTTTTTTCCTTATTGAGTTTTTGT